>JANLIY010000007.1:1317500-2615472 GCA_029490685.1 Schizonepeta tenuifolia
CTAATTAATCCAACACTTTGCTTAGTCTGATCTCAGAATACTTCAATCTGAAAATCGAGAAAATTAAATTAGTACTATTACTTAGATGTGTCGATTTCGAATGCATAAAAATATTCACATATAAATATAAAGAAATTACTAAAATCGTGTTAGACTTGATTCAGTCGTATTTGCTTTCTTTTTAATTGTTCATATTTTCTTTTTAAATAAAACTTGATGCCATCGTGCTGTATCGTATGATGATTTGCAGTCCTAATTAAATTTTAATGATCTTGAACGACAAGATTGATCCAACGACCGTGAATGGGTGGAATTGAACGTTGATTATGTTGAGTAAGAAGAATGATCCAACGGCCGTGAAGGAACGAAGAAGGTGAAATGAACAGTGAGGAATGTTGTCTGAAAAAGAAAATGTATAAAAATAAGAGAGTGTATATATTAAGGGTTGGAGGCCACAACCCACAAGGGCACGTGGTTTCTGATTCCCACTGAGTTTTGAGTTAATAAAAAAAACTACTCTCTCACTCATACCGTTGGGACTCAACACTCCCCCCCCCCCCAACCCAAGCTGTTGATAGCTGTCCTAATCTTCCCCCCCATGTGACCCCACCTTCTAAGACAGTAAGAAATTCTTTTTAAAAAAAATACTCCCTCACTCTATCATATATCTTTCTAGTAGGGAGTGACACAGAAATTAAAAAAAAAATATTGATAAATTAGTTGTGAGTGGATAAAAAGTGGTTGAGTTTGTATTGAATGGAGAAAGAATTCCACATTGAATGAGTGATATATTAATTAATTGAGATAGTGGTGAGTGATATATTAATTAATTGAGATAGTAGTGATATGTGGTATTTTAGGTAAATAAATTGATAAAGTAAAGATAGGAAAAAATAACATGATGTCCAAAAATAGCTAGAAAGATATATGAAGATACCCCAAAAAGGAAAGATAGGAAGATATATCAGGAACGGAGAGAGTATTTATTTATATTCTTGTTTTCTAATTTCCTTGAAAGATAATGGAATTATATAGAGGGTCCGATCCGATGTGAATGTGATGATGATGTTCTTGTGGCTATCTTGTTTTTGAGAAATATAAAAAGTGAGAAAATTAAATAATAATATGGTTTATTTTGCATGTGATTTTGAAAATAAAATTGGGTATATATAATATAAGGGCCCTTTGGTTGACATGTTGTAGTTTGGTTGTAAGATCAAAGATGGCTCAGTTACCTCCCAAAGTGCCCACCATGGCTCCCAACTGGGCTGCTGACTTCTCCCAGCAAAAGTTGGAGGGATTGTCGATCAACACTCACCACCACAACCCGTCGTGGGTCGACGAGTTCCTCGACTTCTCGTCCGCCCGCCGCGGTAACCACAGGCGCTCCATGAGCGACTCCGTGGCCTTCCTCGAGGCGCCGATGGTGGAGGAGTGCCGCAGGTCCTCCTCCATCGTCGCGGGCGGCGCCGATCACCAGCCCGACTTCCACCGCCGCCACGGGGAGGACTTCGAGAGGTTCGACGACGACCAGCTCATCATGTCCATGTTCAACAACGACGACGTGGGGGGCGTGGGCCCCACCTCGAACCCCTCCTCCCCGTCCGACCACAACAGCAACAACGACGACGAGAAGCACGCGGATCAGCCGCAGGTGAACCCTAAGAGCGAGCCGGAGGAAGACGACGGCTCATGCAAATCCGATGGGATCAACGGTCTCTATGCAACTGACAATTCCGGTGAAAAGATTGGTGATCCAAAGAGGATCAAGAGGTACAACCTAGTACTCCTCCTCATCATCATCATCATCATTTCACACATATATCTATATTTATAAATATTAATTAATGCATGAATAATAAATAGTAAATTGGATTTAAAAAACCCAACAGAATTTTGGCCAACCGGCAATCTGCACAGAGGTCACGAGTGAGAAAATTGCAGTACATTTCAGAGCTAGAGCGCAGCGTTACTTCGCTTCAAGTAAGTTTTAATTAACCATTTATTTTGCCACATGCATTAATGTGTTGTACACTGTAATCGTACTTTTTATTTATTTTTTTCTTGGTTTCCATAATTTGATGAATAAGTTATTGAAATTTTGAAGGCTGAAGTCTCAGTATTATCTCCACGGGTAGCTTTTCTGGACCACCAACGCCTAGTACTAAATGTCGATAACAGTGTTCTCAAGCAAAGAATCGCAGCTTTAGCTCAAGATAAAGTATTCAAAGATGGTAAGTTCTTTTTTTTTTTTTTTTTTTTTTTAATTAATAGTAGTATTAGTTTAATCATAAATCATGATATAACGTGTTATATTTCTTTGCTAGCTCGTGATAAAATTATACGCGATTATATCTAACATTACACGGCTGTATGAGACTTTATGTCAAGTTTTTTTCGTTACAGTTGTGGTAATTTAGTGCTGTTTTTTTTCCTATATTCTACACATAGTTACATTTAAATAAACGATAAATAGTAGTATAATGAGGACCAGCTAGCTATGTCTAACTTTAAAGGCAAGATCTCCACATGCATGAGAAATCAGAGCCTCAACTTAGAAGAAGAATCACATGATCGATCCCGCCTCCTTTTTTCATTGTTACTGATATTATAACTATTTTCAAGAATCACAAGATTGAATATTAGAATTAGACAAAGAAAAACAAGTCATAATCAAACTATAAATGACAAAATCAATAATTAATATTCATTCAAATCTTACTATCTTGATTTCTGAAATATTCAATTACAAATTTTCTCAAGATTCCAAAGTCTTGCAATAATTGGGTTTCTGATAGACACCTTTGTTTAGCAGGTGACTATAATAAATGTGACAGCACCAACCTTCGAACTTGTATCCACCATATTACTAGATGCCCATTTCTTGACATTAATAATATAATACTATATTATAAAGTAAAAATATTCTTGGATCTTTGGTACTATATTATAATCTAAATTGTTTCAACTTGTTTATATATGATTTCAGACAGTCATGAGATGAGTATATACTCACAGCTATTTTGGAAAATAAAATTAATTCCAAGATTTATGCCTAACCATGCAAGGATAGAGTAGTTATTTAATTTCTTGTAAAGATATGCCTAATTGTGTTTCATCGTCTTTGCATATATACATATATTGGATTTACGACATGTGGCAATTTTTTTATTTAAGCATGGTAAGTAGGGTTTATTTCATCCAATTAGGGTATATAATTATTATCAAATTGTCACGTAAAATGCAATAGAGAATTTGAATGGGTGAAAATGAAAGCTAGGAACCCTGTGATACCCAATTTCGAAATTCGAATTCTAGGATTAAAGAAAAAAAAAAGATTAATAGAATTTTGTTTTTGTTTTGATTAAAGTGCATGGTAACACAGAGAAAATACCATTCATCTTTTTTTGTATCTTCTTTTTTTCTCATGTTTCGGTGCATTGCAGTTAATTATGAGTCGTCCCTCGTTAGGACATGTAACTAAGGGTGGTTTTTACAATTATATATAGCTCATCAAGAAGCATTGAAGAGGGAGATTGAAAGGCTGAGGCAAATATACTACCAACAAAATCTGAAGAAGATGGACAATGATTCACCCCCCAAAGTTGCTGATACTAACTGTTCTGCTGAGCAAGACCAACTAGCAGTCAACTGATTTATATATGTCACATTAATTCATTTCTAAGGTACTAACACTTGCGATCCTCTATCTCAATTCTCGCGTTCCACTTAATTTTTTTTCATCATTTTTTTCTTCATCCAATTGCTTATGTTTGTGGTTTAAATTTTATTTATATCTAATTAAGGTATGCAGTAACATTTTTAGCATTTAATTAATTTCAATTGTTTAGTTAGTAATTGGTTATTATATTAATATAATTAAGCATAATAACTAGATATTGCTTAATTATATTAAATATAATATAATTAAGCATAATATAATTAAGCATAATATAATTAATTTGTCCTTTGTGCAGGGAAAGCGCGCACTACTATAAGAAGGCATGCTTGTGAACCAGATTAGAAGGCAAGTGCAACCAGTAATCAAGTTCACAAATAAGCTCTAATTTTTATGGGCGTAGGAAAAATCTCTTTTCTTGGCTTAATTTAGGGACGAGTGTGGTTACTTTTTTTTTTTTTTTTTTCATTTCATTTTATTCTATTTTTTATTATTTTCATTATCAAACCAATCATCAAATTTATTCTTTAGAAGTATGTCCAGTTTGTTGTATCATAATGTGGTTGTCAGGTTTTGTGGTCATTTGATGTCAGAATATGGTCCCTTTAATTTTCCCTTTTAATTTCTGTTATTTTGTTTTTCCCCATGTCTGATTCAATCTGTATTATTATTTATTAAGCTGTTTGTTCTTTTCAAGAAAAGAAAATAAGCAAATAACATTTGTAAATATTAATCTTTGACTGTAATTATCAGTTATTAATGCTTTTATCATTGGGGATCTTGTTTATCAATTAATTAATTGATCATTTTTTTACTCTTCTAGTATTAGTTAATAATCGCAATGTATTTTATGCTCCTTAAAATAAGGGGAAAGGTGCAAATACCCCCTTAAATTGACATCCTTAGGCAATTATCCCTTGAACTTTGTTTAAGTGCAAAATGAACGTTCTCTAAAGTTTTTGGGTGTAACTAACCCCAACCATTGACAGAAAATTTAACTTCGGTCTCGAAAATTTCATTTTATGATTTTTTTAATTTTTTTTATGGCCCCCACCCTTCACTTCAGTTCTTAAATTGTGCATTATGACTTCATAAGTTTCTCGACGTCGCCGCCTTCTCTACCAAGCTCGTTGAGTCTTTTCTTCGAACCTCACCGAAAAAATGCTCGGCAGCTACAACTCTCCTTTCTCTCCAACTCTGCTCTACCCTCCCTTTCGCCCCACCTCCACCGCCAACTACACCTCCCTCGCTCTCTATCGTTCCTCTTCGGTGATGAGGCTCGCGTCAGCTCCCTGCTTAGCCACTCGTACCGCCATACGCCGTCTCAGGCTACTCCGACAAATAGTTCTGCATGGTAATTGACATTGATAATTGTTGGAACTAATTATTGAAAACCGATTCGTTTTCACCCATGGATTAATTATGGTTATCTAACAAAAACATACAAAATCCATACCTAACATGCTCCTATATATTTAATTACAATCATAGGATGTTCGTAAGAAATACCTGCAAACTTGATGCACAACGACTCCAGAGTGACCTTCAAACTGTTCCCGGCTAAAGCTCGTCGATGGATGAGATCGAACTACGAACTCTCTCTCTTACTGTAGGCGTAATGCAAGTAAGTAATGAGTCTTATGAGCCTTGTATTTATAGATAAATAACTGCTCATATTCATCGAACTTAGACAACCCTATTGGGCCGTAGAAGAGTAGGCACCCAGCCCACTAGAGACACAGGCCATTGGGCCAGTTTAGGGATCTATTAGCTTAAATAAGATTGGCTTGATAATATACGATTTAATTAATTCAGCCCAGAATATAAATCAGATATAAATATTAATTGATTCCACTAAAGAATTAATACTGACTTACCATCTTATTTATTTGGTTGAGTCGGGGCTAGTATTAGACTTAATTAATCTCCGTGTTTAAGATTATCAAATATCCATTAATTAATTAAAATACTCCTGACATTAATTAATTAATCAATTAATTATTTACTAAGAAATAATTATCTCGAGTGCTACCACTTAAACTTATTATTATAAAAGAACTAATTCTACCTGCAGGGTTTGGAATAATAAACTTATTAAGTTCCTCGAGAGGATATCATCATCCCATTATTCATAGACACGGATCCTTATTGCAGCTTTGCCAATATCAAATAAGAACTGTCATTGCCCAAAATACGAATTTTCGAACAACTATTAAGTTCTCATTTATGATAGATCAAAACAATAGTCAGACACTTATTCATACTGATAAGCCCGATAAAGGTTAAGACTATTTAAGTAACAGAGATCTTTAATTCTTAATAAGTCAGAACAAAGAATTAATCTCACTGTGATCCTTTCAATACGATTAACGTACTAGCATAAATAAATAGTCAAGATAAACTATTTAATACTATTGTGCTACAATCTAAACCAACAACTCGTCAAAGTTGTATCGATTGTCAATATTAATTTATATTTCATAAGATGCCGATTATATAATCTTCTGTGATCTACAACACACTATATAATATTTAATATTGAGATAATTGGACATATAATTAATACACAATAATAAACATTTCAGATAGAAGAATTATCGTAAAATAAATATCAATTGTATATAAGCAAAAAGTTTTGCTTTCATATACAACCCTTCAACAATGACTGCCGCTGCTGATGGAATCGGGCTTCTTCCAACACAGCGAAAATGAAAATTTCTCAAGATATAACTACACTAATGTCAATTTTCAAGTTTATGGTAGTGATGGCGTTATTGATATAGTAGTACTATAACTTAGGGATCTTTGGACTTTGGTTCCCAACTTCTTTTGCTATCTGTGGCATATGTTTTCGTTTGGTTGTTGGAGATGAGAAAGAAGACTCTCCACAAATTTGCCGGCGGAATTTATGCACCACGGCGGATAGTCTTCGAAAGAGCTAGCTGAGGCAAGTTTATAATGGCCATGGTATTGGGTTCGCCGGAGTAGAGGTGGTGGGGGTGTTAGAGAAGAAAGGGTAGGGAAAAATTGCAGACAAAAAAGGAACGTGAAATCGTCGACTTCCCAGAGCCGGAGATCCGGAAGCGCCCATGAGGGCCGGTGGAAGAGGACAAAATAAATAAGATAGAGGCTGTGAATCGGTGGGACCCACAAGAAATTACAAACATGAAAAATGATATTTTGGAACGGAAGTTAAATTCCCATCAATGCTTGGGTTTAGTTGTACCCAAAAACTTTAGGGAAGGTTCATTTTGCACCTAAACAAAGTTTAAGGGGGTAATTGCTTAAGGCTGAAAACTTAAGGGGGTATTTGCACATTTTCCTTAAAATAATGATGATGATTTGCTAGGTGATATTCTGAGTGACTGTATTTTAGAGTGTTAATTCCTTTTCACTCTAAAGTTTGTCTCAGACTGCTAGGAGACTGAAGGATATTTTTTTTTGGAGAATTTTAAAGGTTTTATTGACTACTTTTACGACAAATACCGTTTTTTGGTAACGAAAATAAACTTAAAATTATATTGCTTCTAATGTGTGTAAGACTTCACATATAACAAGTCCTGTTGTATAGGCTCCATGCCTCCATCAAAATTTATTAATGTAATTCATTAATGTTGTTAAAAAAATAAAAATAAAATTCATTAATGTATTTCGGATTCATTAATGTAAGAAGTTCACAAATTTCTTTTGGACTCGCGTATTAAGGTGGAAAAAAATTAGGGGTAAAGGTATGTTTATTGTTTAGTGGAGTTTTTAATTATATAATAGGTGTAAATATTAAAATGAATTAGGTTTTACCGTTGAAATAATGAAATAGTGAATTAAAGTGGGTACAAATAATGAAATAAACTGAGTTTTAAGGTCTCCCATGCGACCTGTTGTTGCTCAAATGCGACCGGGTCGGGTCGGATTGACCCGGTCAACCCGGGTTTGACCCGTTGACCCGATCATTTTTTTTTCGATTTCTTTTTCAAATTTCAGTTTTTTTTCCGGCTCCGATTTTTCGGCTCCGATTTCACAGCTCTGCCTTCGCTCCGATTACTAATATAAGGATAATCGTTGGATAACAATTTAGACTTTTTCGGCTCGTTCTGAGACCTTCGGCTCCCCTCGCTCGAATGTTGACCAAAAAAGAAGCGGCAAACAAAAAACGAAGAGACAAATAAAAGAGGAACAAAAAATTTGGAAATAAAAAAAAAAATTGAAAAATAAAAAATAATTAGATATTGTGACACAAACAAAAATGCTAAAAACCACTTATTAGGATACTTCTGAAAAGTGTCCTAATAAGTCAGAAAAAAAATCGAAAATTAAAAAAAGAAAAAAAACACGTGCACCCCACTTGCCGTGAGTGGATGAGGTGTGTGCACCCCACGCGCCCCACGTACGGTCGCATAAGGTGCGGTAGGTCGCAGGCAAATTTTTGTGTTACTATAATAACTCCTTTTTTAGATGACGTCAGCCTGCAGCTGCCGCCGGGGTGCGCTCCTGCCACTAGGTAATTCTCTTTGGTATAGAATAACCTAGCCGGTAATAGTTACTAGTAGTATTAGCTAATTTTGACTCATTGATATGGTTATTTTATGATTTATGAAGAGAAATTATGCATAGAAAATATGAGGTTGAGAATATATTGAAAATATCCGATTTAATTTATTCAGCCCAGAATATAAATTAGATATAAATATTAATTCATTCCACTAAAGAATTAATACTGACTTACGTACCCTCTTATTTATTTAGTTGAATCGGGGCTAATATTAGACTTAATTAATCTCCGTATTTAAGGTTATCGAATATCCATTAATTAATTAAATACTTCTGACAGCAATTAATTAATCAATTAATTATTTACTTAATAAATAATTATCTCGAGTGCTACCACTTAAACTTATTATTATACTGGAACTAATTCCACCTGCAGGGTTTAGTATAATAAACTTATTAAGTTCCTCGAGAGGATATCATCATCCCATTACTCATAGGACACGGATCCTTATTGCAGCTCTATTAATATCAAATAAGAATTGTCACTGACCAAAATACGAAATTTTGAACCACTATCAAGTTCTCATTTATAATAGATCAAAGCAATGGTCAGACACTTATTCATACTGATAAGCCCAATTAAGGTTAAGACTATTTAAGTCACCGAGATCTTTAATGCTTAATAAGCCAGAACAAAGAATTAATCTCACTGCGATCCTTTCAATACGATTAACGTATATGCATAAATAAATAGTCAAGATAAACTACTTAATACTATTATGCTACAATCTAAACCAACAACTCGTCCAAGTTGTCTCGATTGTGAATATTAGTTTATATCTCATAAGATGCCGATTATATAATTTTCTGTGATCTACAACACACTATATAATCTTTAATATTGAGATAATTGGACAGATAATTAATATGCAATAATAAACATTTCAGATAGAAGAATTATAGTGAAATAAATATCAATTGTATATAAACAAAAGTCTTGCTTTCGTATACAACCCTTCAATTCTCCCACTTATACTAAAACAAATTTTTAGTATACAATGAGACTAATATTCATCTAGCCATCTATTACAACTTCTCCCACTTATACTCAAAGTTTAACTTAGTGTGGGAGGAAACGCAGCCCCATGCCTTCAACGTGCTTGTCAAAGACAACAACTGGTAGACTCTTTGTAAACGGATAAGCCATATTATCAACTCCTGCAACCTCTTGCACATCCACATCACCGTCTTGGACAAACAGCCGAATGTAGTGATATCTTGCATCAATATGCTTAGTCGTCTGATGAAATCTAGACTCCTTGCAATTTGCAATTGCTGCCTCATTATCAGAATAAATCGTGATACCTCTCGGCAAACTGAGAATCACATCAAGCTCCGCCCAGAAGTTTCTAAGCCAAACAACCTCTTTAGTAGCCTCAGTAATAGCCACATATTCAGCTTCCATAGTAGATAATGCAATGCATTCTGCTTCACACTTCTCCACACAATGCTCCATCTCCCAGCTTAAACACATAGTCAGAAGTAGAAAACCGCTGATCTTTATCTCCTTGATAATCAACATCTACATAACCTACTGGAACCAGATCACCAGATCAATATACCAGTCCATGCCTTATGGTCCCGATACGAGTTCTGGTGTATGGGGGGGGAGGGGGAATACACCAGATGCAACTTTTTTTAAAACAACCCCCAAAAAATAATGCAACCGAGTAAAAGAACTCAGTTGAAATCACAACCGAGTAAGAAACACTCGGTTAGAAGTGATGTGCTGTGCGGAATGTGGTGGAAATTAACTCGTAAAAATTAACTCACGCTTTTATGCACGGTTGGTCAAGAACCAAGACAGTTGAGAATGCTAAGATGCAGTTTGTATGCTGGTTAGTTTGTCAGTTGAGTATGCAGGAAATAACTGAAAAATAAACTCAAGCACACAGAAATTTACGTGGTTCGGAGAAACCTCCTACGTCCACGGGGAGTTGTGAGTCCACACAACTCTGTCCAAGTTCTTCTGGACAAACCACACAGCTTACGCGGGCTGTGCAACCGTTAAGGATAAGTTTGTGGGTACTTATCAAGCTTACAGTTTAGTTTTCGGGTACTAAACAACCTATCTACTCAATTCCGGGAAGAGTAGGATCCTAACACTCCTTCTGAGAGGAAGTGTGAAAAAGGTTGGTTCCAACTAAAAGCTCTAACACGAAGTGAGCTATGATCTAACACTCTACGAACTCTCACTAAGTGATGTTCTCAAGGTTCGATCTAAAGACACAGAAACTAACTCTAGAACTCTCAACAAGTGATGTTCTAAGGGATTGAATGCAGCTCAACTCGTGAAGAATTTTTCTCTTTCTTTCGCTCTCTGGTTTCTTCTTGCGTGTGTGTCTTGTGTTCTTCTCTGTGAATGAAGGCCTCTATTTATAGGCGGAGAGAGTCAACTAGCCGTTGGAAGAGCTATTGATCTCTGTTCTTTGAAAGCGATGGCTTGTCTCTCATTTCTGCGGACTTTCCGAATTTGGCTACTGCGTGCTTCTGCTTTCCATCTGAGACAGCCTTGTGTTGGGTCAAATGAGGTAATGACAGAGAGTCAAACCTTCACGTGACTTGCTAATTTGAAATTCAAATCTTATCATCAGACTTCCAACAAGGAGTGGTCGGTTAAGATTTTCGATCTTCAACTAACTTGATCTTCAGCTGATGTTCTATCTGACTGCTAACAGTTGAACTCTCAGCTGACTTCAACTTCATGCTGTTGATCTTCTGGGTTGAGTTCTACAACTGATGTTCTGAAACTGAACGCTCAGTTATCTTCCTTGTATCTTCTCCCTTTTTGAATTCTCATGGAATGAACGCAGTTGTTTTCCTCACAACTGATGTTCTATCTCTTGAGTGTAGCTTCCCCTTTCTCAATGCTTCATCTGATGAACGCTCAGTTGTCTTCCTCACAACTAAAGTTCTATCCGAGTGAAGCCTTGTTGCCGTCTTCAGTTGGAGGCCTGTAAAGATAAAATCTTAACAATGCTCAAACAGCGAGCCTAACTACTAACATTAGGATCTGGCAATATCTACTCGGTTGGAAACAGATCACAACTGATCTAGATCTAACTGACTTATCTAAAATCTCAGCTGAAATTCTAGACAGTCTATAAGATGAAAACATCAAAGGGTTAACACAGTTATAACATGGTATTGAAATTACTTTGCGATTCAGAGCTTGGACAATGAGAGATTGTTCATCAAGGTGAATTTTATAACTGGATAGTTTTCATTACAACTGAAGATTACAGAGATAAGCACAAAAGCCAAAAATTACAACAGTTGCTTCAAAAACTATCTGAGCTAAAATTGTAGCCCATACTTACTAAAAATCCTAACAAAAATTTCCCTCTTAGCTGCTGATTCCTTGGAGATGTCAACTCCGTGCTCCTTGCAAACTTGCCTCGCTTCAGCTGCAATTTTTGTCCGGTTGGGGGTGTGGGAGTTTGGGAGGAAGGGAGGCTTGTATGTGACCTTCTGAGGGATGGGGACAGTGTTCAGATCCAGTTTAGCATCTATCATTGCACGTCTGAACTGACTGAACATACCCGGATCCCCAGTGTATAGTTCGGTTAACGCTTATTTAAAAGCTTTCTTGGGGTCGTCAGTTGCGTAAACCTTCCTGTAGTAGAAGTCGTTTATGAACTCCTGCTTGAACAACTCCCATTCCTCATTCCACTCGGTCGGCATCCACTTGTCAACATGCCTAAACCGGCTCTGGACCTTGGACTTTCCAGGCAACCTTTATTGCTTCAACCGAGCTTCAGCCTTTGATTGATGTTTGTTGATGCGGCGTCGGCTGCGGGAGGCAACGTTGCGGTCCAAGTTCTGGGACATTTTCTTCAACTCCTCTTCAAACTGGTTCACCCTCCTCACCTGGCTGGCGGCGAACTTCTTTATCCAGCTCGGGTTCATATAATCTTTCTCCTCAACACCCATAGCCTTGGCAGCAGCAATGCACTCTTCGGTTGTGATACCGTCGAGTTCAGAATCTAGCTCAGCTGCGATCTCGGCTATGGAGTCGTACGACACTCCAAACTTCTCTGCCAGCTCCAAGTCTTTTGACATATCAGCTCCACCGACTTCGGTTGACTTGGGAGCGGCCTTCTTTGTCTTCTTCCTCAGTTGAGATTTTGCTGCAGCTGGCATCTCTTCCTCGGCTTGGGTCTCTTCTTCACCCTGCGACTCAACATCCGCCTCCTTCTCTTCCCCCTTTTTGGCATCAGCAACAAGACTTGCTACTAAACCATCCAGAGAGGTGAGTTGATGCTCGGCTAGTTGAATGCGGTTGAAGAGTTCATCGACCGCGCACTCGAGCTCCACCTTCTTCGCCAATGCAGAGTCCTGGCGCTCTTGTTCGGCTTTCTTCAAGGAAGAGAGGTTCTCGATGACCTCAGTTTGAAAAGCCACGAACTCAGCTCATCGCGACTCGAAGCGAGACTCCCATTCAGCATCTTGGGTTTGCTGGGACTTGGCGAGATTGGAGTCGGACAAGGATCTGAAGACGTTCAGCTCAGACTTTAATCCCAACAGAGTGGACTTCAACTCCGACGTTTCTTGACTGGTGGAGGAGGAGAATTCTTCCAGCTTGGTCTTCATTGCAACATTCTCCTCCACCAGTTGCTGGTTCTTTACTTCTTGTACTTCTAACACCTTCAACTGATCTTCTTTATGTTGTTGGAGGTTGGCAAGCAGCTCGGTTTTCAACTGGTTCACCCTCTCAGCTACCAGCTCACATATTTCTTCAGATGTGGGAGCATGCTGATCAGCTGGAGGGGCTTGTGCAATCAGAGCTAGAGGCTCAACTGTGACCATGGCTTGTCGGTTGGCCAGGTACAACTTCAGCTCTTCTTCTTCTTTCTTCGCTGCGGCGGCAGCTGCATCCATATCCCCGAGGAAGTCAGCTGACTTGATCAGCATGCTGTCAAGAAAGTCAATGCAATCCTGACCAGCTGCCTCCCTGGTGTCTGTCCCTTCAGCTCTACTCTGGTCCAGCCGACGAGTGAGCAGCGCAATCCTGTTGTTGTAAGCCACCTCCAGGTTGGAGTAGTTGAAGTAGGCTCGGATGCGGGACTCATCTGACTTCAGCCTGTCCCAGCTCTGCACCCTGATCGTATCTTCTTTCACGTACCAATGGCTGAAGATCAGGTGGAACTGGTACAACAGCTCGGTTCCCAGAGTGGCGAAGACTGGCATGTTGCGAGCTTCCGGGAACATGCCTATCAACTTCTGGAAGCAGTAGGCCACCCTGCCCTCGTGCTCCAGCGCAACTGCCTGGAGATCATCTTCTTCATTTATTGGGGATGGGGAAAGATTATATGGCAAAGGTTCAAAAGGTTTATCGATGTTGGCCAAAGAGTCGGTCGCAACATCGGCATCGAGCTGGGAGCTCGGAATATTGGATTCAGTTGGGAGGGGGGTTTCAATTGTTTCCTCAACATTGGCCGAAGGAGCGGTCACAATGTTGGCATCGAGCAAGGTGCTCAGAACATTTAGCTCTGGTTGGGTAGAAAGAGCAAGAGGCTCTAGGGGCGGTACGGCATCAACTCCTGCCGCGGGGGAGGTGGGAACGTCTTCAACGTCCTCAGATGAGGAAGATGCATCCGACGTCACATCCGTCTCCATTCCGTCAGCCTTGTCAGCTCCGGTGGCTCGAGGTACGATCTCGAACGTGGCGGCCTCAGCTGAGCGGCTGGACTCGGATGGCTCCTCAGCAGTCGCCGACTCAACTGGTGCATCCACAGCTGGTAGCTCCTCGTCAGCTGGTGCATCCACATCTCTCTCGTCAGCTGGCTCCTCAGCTGGAGTTTCCTCACCCTGCTCCTCAGCCGGCTCCTCAACTGACATCTCCTCAGCTGGAATAACCTCGGCTGGCTTCACAACTGTCTTCTTGAACTGTACCCTTAGCTTTTTCTGGGCAGGCTCCTCAGCTGTTTCCTTCTCCGACTCAGCTCGTCGGCGTGCAACTTTGGACTTTGTTGGGCGAACGACAGCTGGTTCCCCCTCAGCTGTAGACTCAGCAGACTTTCCAACCTCCTTCTTCTCCTTAGGAGTGTACACACTTCTAAGCACCTTCTGTGCCTTCTTCGCTGTTGGGAACAGCAGCAACTTCTTGACCGGCGTCTCCTCACAGTCATTCCAGACCATGTTGCGATCCTTGGTCGCGAGCAAGATCAGGGCTGAGACCTTGCAGCCGAAGTTGAGCGTCCCTTTCACACTCAACAGCTTCTCTCCAGACTCGGTTGTTGTCTCGGAGATCTTCAACTTCTCCACCATCAACTGGTTCAGGAAGTATTGAAACCAGTTGATCTGGTGTTGGTGCTCCTAAGCCATCAACTGCTTCAACTTGGGTTGACTGATGTCGCCGAATGCACCACTGTAACCGAACACCACCTTAGAAACAACATCAAACAGCAGGCGATGTTCTGGCTTCAGCTTCGTCCTCTGCATATTGCTTCTTAACTTCTCCGGAGTGATCAGAGCACTCTCCAAAAATTCATCGACGTGCTCGTCGGTTATGCTTTCCAGAAGCTCTGTGGCTGTGTGGTTGACGGGAATGATGTATCGGAGGGCATCGGAAACGTCGATGGGGAAGGTGACACGGCGAATGGTCCTAGCCAGAACGTCTCGTTGGCGGCAGGAAACCTCTGTAGTCATTCCTTCCCTGCAGTCGATGGATGCTTGCAGGATGACGTAGAAATCCCCGACCTGTCGCCAGAGCAAGTGGGAGGGGCAAAGCTTGGCCCATTCCAGAAGGCCATTCTCTCTGAGAGTATTGGCCAGGGGAGCCAACACCGGCGACTCCAATTCCTCATCGGAGAGGATCTGTTCGAAGTGGATCTTCGACACCAGCATGTCGAATGATTCTTCGTATGAGGTAGGGACGAGAGAAGATCCAGATGAAGCCATTTTCTTGCTTTTGGGTGCCATTTATGATCACTGCAAAAGAAATATATATAGGAAAGGAAGGGAAAAACTTTTGCAGAAAATAGTTAGACAATCTCAGAGAAGATGATGAACAATTATAGAAGATAGACACGAATGAGGAAAGTAGGAGATCTCTTCCTGATTTTTTGCTTTATATAGGTTTTTGACTCGGTAAAGATCGACGGCTGGGGTTAAATGGTGCGAATCCATCAACGGCTGAGATCACACGACTGTTGACTATCTTTGACTTGACGTCATGCACCGAGTTCCAACCCGCGCGTGAGAAGGTGTACAATTTATCTTGTCAGCTCAGTCGCACTATAAAGTAGGCTATAGATGTTCAGCCGTACTTTACATTTAATGCGACATGATGGCTATTTTAATGTAACTGACTAGCTGAGGAATGTTGGAATTTATTTCAAACATTCTCATTTAAGAACGTAACACCTTCAGCCTTAAATGTTACCTGCCAGCTGATGTCGGAATCAGCTGTGTTCCCATGTTGCGAATACCATCAGCTGACTCGAGTTCGTCTGTTCAACTGACGTCTGATCCAACGTTGCAGCATACCATCAGCTGACTCGAATTCGTCTGTTCAGCTGACGTCTGATGTCTTCGGTTGGCAATCCGCATCCGAGATTCTCGCTTCATCTGAGCTTCCCCCTCAAATGGATATCTATCTCTTCACCTCAGCTGGTTCCTCATCAGATGGATCCAACAATCCAAGTAGATCACATAACATATTGAACCGCGCTTCGGCTAGAGGTTTGGTGAAGATATCTGCACTCTGAATCTCGGTTGGAATTTTCTCCATGGAAACGTCCTTCTTCTCAATATGGTCTCGGATGAAATGATGTCGGATGTCGATGTGCTTCGTCCGAGAGTGATGAACAGGATTCAAAGAGATAGCAATGGCACTTGAGCTATCGCAATGAATGGGAATCTGTCCAGTTGCAACTTCATAGTCTCTCAGCTGTTGCTTGAGCCACAATACTTGCATGCAGTAGCTACCGACGGCCATATACTCTGACTCGGTTGTAGAAGTGGCAACACATGCTTGTTTCTTGGAGAACCACGAGACTAGCTTGCTTTCCATGAACTGACAGTGTCCAGATGTGGACTTCCTGTCCAACCGATCTCCGGCTAGATCTGCATCTGAGTATCCAGTCAGTTGGATGTTGTCGTCGGTTGGATACCACAACCCAATATTTACAGTTCCCTTCAGATACTTGATGATGTTCTTTGCAGCCAACATGTGAGCTTCCCTCGGTTGAACTTGAAACCGAGCACACACTCCAACCGCGTAAGATATATCTGGCCGACTGGCGGTTAGATAGAGCAAAGAACCGATGATCCCTCTATACTTACTGGCATCTACGAGCTTTCCCTCAGTTCCAGGTTCAATTTTCCAGTTAGTATTCATCGGGATCCTTGTTGTCTTACTTGTCTGCAATCCGAACTTGGTGATGAGCTCCTTAGTATACTTGGACTGATTGATAAATATCCCTTCTGGTGACTGCTTCACTTGAAGTCCAAGAAAGTAGTTCATATCGCCCATCATCGACATCTCGAACTTCTCCTTCATGAGATTTGAAAAATTTTCACACAGTTCCTCCGACTTAGAACCGAATATGATGTCGTCGACGTAGATTTGCACAACAAGTATATCTTCTCCAACTTTGATGGTGAACAGGGTTTTGTCAACTGATCATCGTTTGAACCCCGAGTTCAGAAGAAAACCACAAAGAGTGTCATACCAAGCCCTGGGTGCTTGTTTCAAACCATAGATTGCTTTCTTCAACTTGTACACTCTTCCATCTCCAGTTTCAAAACCGGGAGGCTGTTCAACATATACATCTTCCTTGATATCTCCGTTGAGGAATGCACACTTCACATCCATCTGATAGACCTTGAACTTGTGAAATGCAGCATAGGCTAGAAAGATTCGGATGGCTTCTAGCCTTGCAACCGGCACGAAGGAGTCCTCGAAATCGATTCCTTCTTGTTGGCAATATCCTTGAGCTACCAACCTTGCCTTATTCCTCACGATGAATCCAATGGCGTCTCTCTTGTTCTTGAAAATCCATTTTAATCCAATGACTTTGACACCATTTGGTCTTTCTACCAACTCCCATACACAGTTGCGTAGAAATTCATTTAGTTCTTCTTGCATGGATGTTGTCCAGTGAACACAGTTGAGAGCTTCCACAACATTCTTCGGTTCTGGCATATCAGCTACGAAGCAAGAAATCATGCCAACATCTCCAGCTTGCTCGAACTCCTCAAGAACTGCCAACTCCTCAGCATATTGGGCATAAGTGTTGGAATCTTCCCCAGTTGAGTCTTGAGCCGCAACTCTGCTTTTTGTACGAACACCTTCAGTTGGATCTCCGATGATGTTGTCTGTGGAATGGTCTTCATACCATCTTCTGTTGCGTCTTCCTTCTTCTTCCAACTGTGGCTGTTCCGTGATCTGAGCTGGAGTCTTCAGAACTGGTGATTGATCAGCTGTTGAGTCTGGATCCTCAACATTGATAACATTTTGAATCGGGCTTAGTTGGGCTTCGGATGCTGATGCAGTTGGAGAGGCATCAGCTGGAGTTCCCCCTTGAGATGATCTGGGGTCCTCGCATTCATCTTCAGAGGATTATGGATCATCATCCTCAGTTACCCATACCAGTGGTTCAGCTAAATTCTTTTCCCTTAGGGCTTGCGATCTGGTGAGAGCAGGTGGAACTTGTGGATCAGCCTGTTGTCCTTTAGCCTGTTCCCTGCACTCAAAAGTAGATTCATCAAAACTAACATGAGGTGTTATCTCCACAACACGAGACCTATTGTTGAAAACTCTATAGGCCTTGATCCGAGCAGCATATCCAAGGAATATGCCTTTCGAAGCCTTGGCATCAAAAGTTTTCAACTGAGTCTTCCCATGTTGTGAATATAACACTTAGAACCAAAAACGCAAAAATATGAGATATCTGGCTTCCTGCGTCTCCATAGCTCGTATGATGTCTTTCCCAACCGCTTGGTTAGAAGAGACCGGTTCTGAGTGTAGCATGCTGTGTTGATGGCCTCAGCCCAAAATCTCTTTGGCAGAGCTGAGCTTGTCAACATGGATGTAGCTGCATCTTTCAGTGTTCAGTTTCTTCGCTCAGCTACTCCATTCTGTTGCGGAGTACGCGCAGCTGATGTCTGATGTGTAATTCCATGCTTCTCGCAGTACTCGATGATGGTTTCATTTAGAAACTCGGTTCCACGATCTGATCGGATGGAGATGATTTTCATTTCTTGTTGGTTCGATATCCAATCCATCAGCTTGGGTAGCTCATCACGGGTCTCACTCTTGTGTCGCATGAAAATGGTCCACGTATATCTGGAATAATCACCAGTTACCACAAGGGTATACTCGTTGCCATTCATGCTCTTTGGTGTAACTGGCCCGAAGAGATCCATGTGGATTAACTGTAACACTCGGTCGGTTGAGGGAGTTGTCTTCAACCGGAAGGAGGATCTAGCGAGCTTTCCCAACTGGCATGCACTGCAAATATGTGTTGTTGAAAACACTCAGTTTGGTATGCCTCTTGCATGTTCTTGTCTGAAAAGTCGGTTCATTGTCTTGAAGTTCAGATGGTTGAGTCTTTTGTGCCACAGCCAGCTTACATTTGAACTGCTCTTTGATAACAAGAAGGTGTTAGGAAGACTACTATTCCAGTCAGCATAGTAGACATTTCCGGTTGGCGATCGATTTCCCAACAATATGACCTGCTTTGATCCGACATTTTTAACTCTGCAACCCTGTGCATCAAACTTGACAGAGAAACCATTATCACAGAATTGGCTGATGGAGAGCAAGTTATGCTTCAATCCATCAACATATGAAACATTAGAAATCGAAACGTGATTGGTTTCAAGGGTACTGTAACCTCTGGTGTAACCTTTTGAGTTGTCACCAAAAGTAACTGATGGACCTTCTTTCTCCACGAAGCTTCCAAGCAAATCCTTCAGATATGTCATGTGTTTCGAGCATCCACTATCCATCACCCACATTGTTGTTGACGCTTTATTCTTCCTCAGTTGTTTCTCCTATTCCTGCACAGAGAAACTCGCTTAGGTCCCCAATTTTAGTTGGGTCCTGGAGGGTTAGAACCAGTTCCCCCTGGAACTGTGCGACGCTTTTCCCTGTATACTCGGATGGATTTATCATTCCAGATCACTTTTCCTTCATCACCCACTATAACAACACCTCGGTTATCCTTAGGCTTGTTGTTAGTAGTGATGTTCTGTTTCTTGGGAGGAGTTGATTTCTCCCATTCTGAGCTTTCGGAGGAGAGGCTTTCCCCCTGTTTTGATGGCGATACTTATCCTGTTGAATTTGTCTGTGAGGTCGGACGCCGTGTTGGAATCTTTGTGGCTGATTCTGATTCCAACTCCCTGAGTGTTGTCTATAGCTGTTCATGCCCTATTGGTGGTTCATGTTGTGGCATGTGTATCTCCAGCTGTTCGACCTGTTCCTTGTCGGTTGACTCGGTTGGAACCTTTGGTTGAACTGATGATGGAACCGCTGTTGATTCAGATAATTGAACCCTTGTCGGTTCTGCGGTCGGTTCCATTCTTTCTGATGTTGACTCTGAGGTTGATGCAGAGGTCGGTTCTGATTCTGAGTTCGGTTGCGATTATGCCTTCGACGCCTCTGATTCCTCTTCTGACTTTTGGAACATTCTCCCTCGGTTGATGTCCCAACCGATAGAACATTCTGTCCTTCATCTACTGCTCCTTTTCCTTTCTCAGTTGTGGTTCCCTTGGTCGGTTGAGCTTGCTGAGAAGTGGAGGCTAGATTGGCTTTTGGAGACTCAGCTGTGGTAGGTTCGACAACCTTGGCTTCCATAGCTTTGATGAAGGTTGCTGGAGGGATTTCAGTATTCTTGATCATATCATAACCGAGTCCTGACACATCATCGATCTGTCGGCTGTAACTGATAAGATTCTCGATGATCTTGGATGACTGATATAGCTTGATTAAGTTGTCCTTCTCAGTTTGCAACTCCTTGAGGAGGACAGTTATCTGCTCGGTTTGTCCATCTGACTTCTTTATCAGCTGGTCGATCTGAGTCTCTTGATTTTTCAACTGATCTTGCTGCTCCTTGATCTGCTTTGTCAACTCCTCATCAGTTGGAGCAATAGTTCGGTTGACTGCATTCAGTTGACTCTTGAGATTCTCAATCTCCTCTGTTTGACTCTTGATCAGATCGTCCTTCACGGTTAAGGATTCTTCAAGTTTTGAGAACTCTTCTTGAAGACTCTTAAACTCAACCGATTGCTGATGAAGTTCCTCACTGAGTTCTTGAAAGTCACTCCAGGAGGGTTCCAACTCTTCATCCAGTGATTCCTGCATGTTAGAAGTATTGGAAGAATTTAACTTAGAAGGATTAGAGTGTACCTCAGTATCATCTTGGTCGGTTCCAAGTGCCATGAGGCATTGATCCTGATTGATAGCGTTGTTGGTGGAAGTCAGCTCATCCTCATCTTCAATGTCAGTGAAGATGTCCATGTCGTCAGCTGCTTCTTCTGCAACCATGGCCTTGTTCTTTCCAGCTTGCTTGGCCCTCAACGCTTCTCTCTCTTTCTTCGAGAGGTCTGGACAGTCTGCTTTGAAATGTCCTTCCTTGCCGCATTCAAAGCAACTGTTGTTCACAGGCTTTGAATTATCTCGAGTTCGGTTGGACTTGTAAAATCTTTTGTATTTACCGAACCGAGTGTCCATGTCGGCTAGTTTCTTTGACAGGGCGGCAATGTTCTGTTGCAGTTCCTCTCTGCTTGGCTCCTTAGCAGCTGTGTCCGCAGAACTTGTTGGCCTCGATGTTCTCGATTTGGAGTAGTCAGCTCAAAGTGCAACTGACTTTGAGGCTGAACCAACATCCTCAAGTCGACTCGTCTGAACCGAGGACTGAGATTTTCGTCGTTTCACCTTGTACTCATTTCCCTTTAGTATTGAGAACAATCTTTCAGTTCCCATCTCACCAAGGTCAGCTCGGCTCTCGTGGATATTAGTGAAGGTATCCCACTCAGCCGGTAGAGCTTGTAACACTTTGAGATTGATTTCTCTCAAGGTGTATTTTCCTCTTCGGATGGACTGGATTCTTCTGATGATGTCCATAAACCGGAGCTCTAGCTGATCTATTGTTTCATCAGTTCTCAGACAAAAGTTGTCGAAGTCTTGGCATGCATGTGAGAACTTGTTTTCCTTCGTCTCGTCGCTTCCTTCACTCAGCGATGCCAATATATCTCACATCTCTTTGGCAGTCTCGCACTCTTCTATCCAAGGGAGGTAATCTTGTCCAACAGTTGACATGATCGTGCTCTGAGCTCAGATGTCTAACTGGCTCACATTGGCTTCCTCTGGAGTGTAGTCTTCCGGCTGCTTCTCCACAAACTCCACAACTGTATCCCCATCGTTGGGATTTGTAGGAGTGCAAGTGATTCTCTCTTTGATGATGATCGGTCCGGACGAGAGTATTTGTTGCATCCTATGATGCTTCGACAGTAAGATCTTCTTCACCCGTGTCCTTCAGGATGTATAATTTACTACCGAGAACATGACCACGATCTTGTCTTTGACATCCATCTGCGCACACAACAACAGAACAAATATGCAAGCAAATATGCACTAGTGTGAAAAATAAATCTGTTCAGTTGACCACTGAAGAAAGCACCTCTAATTCACACCTTGTGAAACAGAGTCAGCAGTCTTTTGAACCACTGCTCTGATACCACTTGATGGTCCCGATACGAGTTCTGGTGTATGGGGAGGGGGGGAATACACCAGATGCAATTTTTTTTAAAACAACCCCCAAAAAATAACGCAACCGAGTAAAGGAACTCAGTTGAAATCACAACCGAGTAAGAAACACTCGGTTGGAAGTGATGTGCTGTGCGGAATGTGGTGGAAATTAACTCATAAAAATTAACTCACGCTTTTATGCACGGTTGGTCAAGAACCAAGACAATTGAGAATGCTAAGATGCAGTTTATATGCTGGTTAGTTTGTCAGTTGAGTATGCTGGAAATAACTGAAAAATAAACTCAAGCACACAGAAATTTACGTGGTTCGGAGAAACCTCCTACATCCACGGGGAGTTGTGAGTCCACATAACTCTGTCCAAGTTCTTCTGGACAAACCACACAGCTTATGCGGGTTGTGCAACCGTTAAGGATAAGTTTGCAGGTACTTATCAACCTTACAATTTAGTTTTCGGGTACTAAACAACCTATCTACTCAATTCCGGGAAGAGTAGGATCCTAACACTCTTTTGAGAGGAAGTGTGAAAAAGGTTGGTTCCAACTAAAAGCTTTAACACGAAGTGAGCTATGATCTAACACTCTACGAACTCTCACTAAGTGATGTTCTCAAGGTTCGATCTAAAGACACAGAAACCAACTCTAGAACTCTCAACAAGTGATGTTCTAAGGGATTGAATGTAGTTCAGCTCGTGAAGAATTTTCCTCTTTCTTTCGCTCTCTGGTTTCTTCTCGCGTGTGTGTCTTGTGTTCTTCTCTGTGAATGAAGGCCTCTATTTATAGGCGGAGAGAGTCAACTAGCCGTTGGAAGAGCTATTGATCTCTGTTCTTTGAAAGCAATGGCTTGTCTCTCATTTCTGCGGACTTTTCGGATTTGGCAACTGCGTGCTTCTGCTTTCCATCTGAGACAGCCTTGTGTTGGGTCAAATGAGGTAATGACAGAGAGTCAAACCTTCACGTGACTTGCTAATTTGAAATTCAAATCTTATCATCAGACTTCCAACAAGGAGTGGTCGGTTAAGATTTTCGATCTTCAACTAACTTGATCTTCAGCTGATGTTCTATCTGACTGCTAACAGTTGAACTCTCAGTTGACTTCAACTTCATGCTGTTGATCTTCTGGGTTGAGTTCTACAACTGATGTTCTGAAACTGAACGCTCAGTTATCTTCCTTGTATCTTCTCCCTTTTTGAATTCTCATGGAATGAACGCTCAGTTGTTTTCCTTACAACTGATGTTCTATCTCTTGAGTGTAACTTCCCCCTTTCTCAATGCTTCATCTGATGAACGCTCAGTTGTCTTCCTCACAACTAAAGTTCTATTCGAGTGAAGCCTTGTTGCCGTCTTCAGCTGGAGTCATGTAAAGATAAAATCTTAACAATGCTCAAACAGCGAGCCTAACTACTAACATTAGGATCTGGCAACATCTACTCGGTTGGGGTCAGTTGGTTTTGGAATCAATCAAAACTTTTACTTAAATTTCCCAACAATGCTCTCTAGTCCGTTTAAGGTACTTGAGTATGCACTATACAACAATCCAATGACCCTGACCAGGATTAGCCTGATATCTAGACACCATGCCAACAGCATGACAAATGTCAGGCCTAGTACTCTGCATTGCATACATGAGACTTCCCACAGCCGAAGCATATGGAATTGCCTTCATGTCCGCTATCTCCTTAGGGGATGTAGGACACATCGCCTTAGATAGATGAATGCCATGTCTGAAAGGTAAGAAACCTTTCTTAGCATTCTGCATGCTGAAACGCGATAATACAGTATCAATGTAGGTTGTCTGAGACAAACTCAACATTCTCTTAGATCGATCACGACCGACCTTAATCCCGAGAACGTATGCTGCCTGTCCCAAATCCTTCATTTGAAACTGCTGGGATAACCATGCCTTAAATTTGATAGTACATTCACATTATCACTAATGAGCAAAATGTCATCAACATAAAGCACTAGAAACACTAAACTCCCATCAATACACACCCGGTAAACACAACTTTCATGTTCACATTGTACAAAGCCCTAGCCTTAGACAACATCATTGAAACGTTTGTTACAGGATCGTGAAGCCTGCTTAAGTCCATAAATGGACTTCTTTAGCTTCCACACAAGATGCTCTTCACCTTTCTTTATGAACCCTTCCGACTGCAGCATATAGATGTCCATATCTTTTTCAAGATACCTGTTCAGAAACGCAGTTTTGACATCCATTTGCCAGACCTCGAGATTCATGTGAGCGGCCATTGCCATGAGAGTTCGAATAGATTTAAGCATGACTATTGGCGAAAATGTCTCATCGTAATCGATTCCCTCTCTTTGGGTGAAACCTTTCGCCACTAGTCTTGCCTTAAAGGCCACAACATTTCCATCCGGTCCTCTCTTTCTCTTGTATATCCACTTGCATCCTATGGCTTCACAGCCCTCAGAGCATTTCTCATATACATCCATGGCAACGATAGATTCCCATTCGACAATCATACACGCCTCCCACTCAAGAGCATCCGGATCTGCTAACGCTTCAGAGTAAGTCCAAGGATCTTCTTCAGTCACTGCTAATTCCAATGAATCCTTGGATTCATTAAGTAGAGTGTATCGACTAGGCAACTTTCCTTGAGTTACCCTCCCACTACGACGAAGCTCTATAGCAGATTCAGCATTAATGGTTTATGCTGGTTCCGACGATTGTTCGTCTTGCACAACTGGAGTGCTAATTACCTCCTCCCCTCTAACTTCTTGAAGTATGACGTCACTTCTCTTCCTATGGCCAATCATATGGTCCTCTTCCAAGAATCTCGTGTTAGTGCTAATAACGACTTTCTGATCCTTAGGACAGTAGAAATAGCCACCTTTCGTTTCTCTAGGATAGCATACAAACAACATCACCTTAGTTCTTGGGCTCAACTTGTCAGCTTCCTTATTTAAAACATGTGCTGGAGTACTCCAAATCCGAATGTGGTTAAGACTAGCCTTACGCCTGGACCACAGTTCGAACGAGGCCTTAGGCACTGATTTTGAGGGAACCAAGTTTAGCATGTGAGCCGCTGTTTCCAAAGCATATCACCAAAACGAAATAGGTAGAGATGCATAACTCATCATAGATCGAACCATTTCCAGAAGTGTTCGATTTCTTCTCTCCGACACACCATTCTGTTGGGGTGTTCCAGGTGTAGTCAATTGGGATGTAATCCCACTTTCCAACAAGTATTCCTTAAACTCGTTGCTGAGGTATTCGCTGCCGCGGTCAGATCGCAACGACTTGATACTCTTGCCATGTCGCTTCTCTACTTAGTTTGAACTTTTCAAAGCATTCGGACTTATAGCGCAACAGGTAGATGTACCCGTATCTTGAGTAATCGTCAATGAAAGTGACAAAATACTCATAACCTCCACGAGCTTGAGTTGACATAGGTCCACACAAGTCGGGATGAATTAATTCCAACACTTCTTTGGCTCTATACCCCTTGGCCTTGAAAGGCCGAGTCGTCATCTTTCCCTCTATGCAGGATTCGCAGATTAGGTTGGACTCGACTTGGAAAGAACCCAAGACTCCATTGGAAATCAATCTTTAGATCCTCCTTAGATTGATGTGACCCAATCTTAGGTGCCAAAGAAGAGTTTGATTCTCTTGAGAAGAATTCGACCTCTTCTTTTGGTTAACAGTTAAAGCATTACTTAAAGAACTCGAAGTATGAGAACAGTAAATAGTGTAAAGAGAATCAACAACATGTGCATAACCGATAATCTTATCATCTTTCATAAAAGTCGCAAAACTCTTAAAAAGAACAAAGTATCTATCTTTCCACAACTTAACCATAGAAATCAAGTTTCGCCGAAAATCTGGCACATATAAAACATCTCTCAAAACTAAAACTGAATTCTCAAAAGATAAATGAACATCGCCTATGGCCGCAACGTCCGCTCGCGCTTCCGTTTCCATGGCGATGCTCAACTCCCCCCTACTCACCTCCCTTATGCGCAGGAAGGAACTCCTGCAAGGAATAACAAATATGGTCAGTTGCGCCTGTATCTAGTACCCACTTGTAGATAGAACTTGAACTTAAACATATTTCATTAACAAGAGCAGAAGTCATACCTTGAGCCTTCTTCAACAGGGGGTAGTTAGCCTTCCAATGTCCAGATTTCTTGCACTTGAAGCACTTTCCACCCTTATCCTTTGGCTTTTTGATGCCTCCGGTAGGGCCTAGCCTCTTGCTCCCACTACTTCCTTCGCCCTTCTTGCCTTTCGCCGGGCTCTTTAATTTCTTTCCACCTTTCGGTGAAACATGGAAACCCTTTGAAGAAGAAACAAGAGCTTGTGAACTCTTTTCCATAACCCCTTCCGCTGCAACAAGTTCATTGAGCAGCTCATTTAGAGTGAACACTTTGTTGCTCATTATTGCATTAAGGCGGAAGTTCTCATAGGACTTGGGAAGAGTATGGAGTATCATGTCAACTTTCGCTTCATCCATGATTCCTCCACCAAGCACGTTCAGCTCATTGAAATGATTGATCATTCCAAGCACGTGCTCGCACACAGACACACCCTCCGTCATCTTCGAGCTCATGATTTGCCTCATGATCTCGAATCGGGTAGAACAGTCACTCTCACCGAACAGCTCCTCGAGGTTAGTCATGATTGCAGCAGGTGTCCAAGGATTGATACTGCTGCTGCAACCCAGAGGTCATTGTGGTCATCATGTAGGCTTTCGCCATACAATTGGCCTTATGCCACCTTTTAGACTCCTCTTTCCGAGCATCGGTGGAGTCTGTAGTGAGAGCTGCAGGCGCAGGAGTAGTGAGTACAAAGTGGTACTCTTCGGCATCTAGGACATATCCCAAATTGCACTTCCATTCCAAAAAGTTTGGTCCGGTAAGCGGCTTAGCAGTAAGCACATTCAACAACGGAGTAACAGTCATATCTGAAAAAAAAATTAAACATTCAAACGCACATAAGTTATTGCATAAAACATTCGTAACATTTATATTGTAACCTTTTGATAAAACAATATTAAATGAAATCTTCATTAGCTCAAGTGATTTACACGCAAGCCACGATAGTGTGGACGTTTACGTGCGCACCACTCAACCAAACACTCAGTTTTTAATTTTATCTTATGTCAAGTTAACCTTATGACACATAAAATTAATAAATGAACCTAGCTAGACCATATTATCTCGAAAAAGGACTCCAATGGGGAGTTGTATTTGAGACAATATCTAAGCACTGACCACAATTTAACTAATCCAAAATTATCCCACATATTGATGCAATTACTCGAACGACATCTCCTTGTAAACAATTTCATTAATTATCTTATTCTAATCTCTCCTAGAATAATCTATGAGAGTTAATACGGGCAAGTCACGATAGTGTGGACGTTTACACGCAAAAACTCCCACTATTCACGAGACTAAAATACTTTTAGAAGTTTACTCGACAAAATCTATAAGTTAATAGAACCCATGCAAGCCACGATCGTGTGGACGTTTACACGAGCCTAATAACTTAATTTGTTTAAAACCAATTGTGGAGGTCTAATTTGATTATTTAAATCAATTTAGCATGCTTAGTCATTTTTAATTCAAAAGGTTTTCGCATCCAAATCACGTAAAAATACGGAATCACTAAACATGCTTTTCTAGAACTTACATAATGAATCATACTCGCTTGAATTCATAACATGCTTTAGAATAATACGATAAATTCCTAGCATGCAATTTCTAAACGCAAATAATTTTAAATAGTTACAAATTATATCATACTTTAGAAATAATAACACCTTACCGGTGATTAAATTCCACGACATGCAATTTACAATAAATACTACAAGAAAAAAGGTTATAGACCACAGCTTTTTCGCGTGGTCTATAACAAAATGGCCTGTGGTCTACAGCCGTGTGGTCTATTACATGGCGGTTATAGACCACACGGAATCCCCGTGGTCTACAACCGTGTACTGTGCTGTAATTAATTATATAGACAACAGTTTGTGTAACATAGACAATGCGTTTTAATTGTTGTTTATAACGTATTAAACAACAGTTTTCTATTCGTTGTCAATTTCATTATGAGGTCTTGTTGTCTATTTACCATAATATCCAAATCAAATTATTACAATAATATTCAAATCAAATCATAATATTAAGATTAAATATCATAAATCACAATGAAGTTAATATCAATACAATCAAAGTCATGATACCTACACACATAATAATTATTCTACAGTTAGTCTCAAAACACACAAATATAAATGTTTACATTGTTTTGATCTCCAAACCAACAATAACATAATCTCCAATATTCTACAACCATCATCGAACAACCAAGTCCATCCATCCATCCACGTAGCTTCCATCTACATAATCTAAATAAAAACTACCAAATATATAAATTTTAAAACCTCATAAAGATCAAAATTTAAAAAAAGACTAACAAACTTACCAGCAAAAACAACACCCTACAGACCCTCAATTGCCAAAGTGATGGCATGTGCTTCACTAGCAACCAAGACAGTCGCATTTGATGCTTCATTGTCTGAGCTCCACTCAATACCTGACACAGTAAAAAGTTCAACATATTACCAGATTCGCAACTACGATACTAATAACAGCAAACTATTAATCCAGGAAGACTATATAATAATCTGCTGTTCGTTGAAGAATTTACAAACAAATGATACCTTTGGCTTTACTGCTAAACATCCCAGCAACAGCTGCAAGGCTCTCCTCACCAGTTTCTAGGTACTAACATGTTTAACATAAAGTTAACAATCAAGATTATGCCATATTGTTAAATAGTAAGAGGAATTAACGAAAGCAGCATAAAAGCCTAAACTAGGAACTAAAGACATTAAAAGTATAATGATTTTTTGCATTTTTTTGTATCAGACTTTATTTTTCCCATTTTTTAACAAGAAGCATCATAAGTCAGGGATAACCATTCCGGCCCTATGTCGGTCATTTTTATTAGGAAGGAAAATGAGAATTTTCGTGGAAAAGGAAGAAATTTTATGGGTTAGATGTTGCTAGAACTTGGAGTTGTATTTGTAGTTAGGTTTAGGGGGATTTTTAATCCCTTTGTAATACCAAGTTATTTGGTTTCCCAATAACTTTGTTTCTTTTCAAACATAGGTTAATAATGAGTTACATGGGAAAAGGGTAAATCAGGGTATAGAACTCAGATCTAGCAAGAGAAAATATAATTCATCAAAGGATGTAGACCATGTACCTGTACAGTGGAAACAACCCGAGCAAGAGCTTTTACCATGCCCTCAACAACATTTGAGTTATTCGGATGCCTGCACTTAACACATCTAAGCATAAATATAAAAGAAACATAAACTAACAAACAAATCAAAACCTATAGACTGCTTTCATATTTTCAGAACAAGCACAAGAGAGTAAGATTTTAAACTATGAATAAGTGCGAAAACAAACCGAATAATACATTCCGCCCTACTTGTTAATAAATATTAACAAGCCCAATACTAATTTCACCCTAAACCCTACAGCTATTGTGAAGCTCAAAACTTTCTTTTAAATATTCATTTATTTTGATAAGAAACAAATTTGATTAGAAAATAGCACTCCAATCTCTAGCAACATCTAACATGAAAAAGGCCTTAAACCCTTTGTGATTTGAGGCCCACCAAGCAACTCTAAACTTTACTCAACCCACATGTCATCTAATATTCTTCATTTATTGTCCATAGCATATAAACTTCAGTCTAGTTATACATGGAGCAAGTAATGGACAGAACTTATGAGGATAAACAGGGGCGTTTGATAAAATCCCCAGTGACAAATATATTCGGACAGTTTAGGGTAGTAGCTGGAAGTATATATATATATAAAAACTACTATCTCCGGTCCCCAAGTCTATTCCTAGGAGTAAGTGGCATGGGTATTAAGGAAAATGTTGTTGAGTTAGTTATGCGTAGAGAAAAAGTGATTGAATTTATTGTGAGTGGAAAAAGGGTCCCACATTGAGGGTAGTGATATATTATTTAATTGAGATAGTGGTGGACCATATGTGGTATTTTAGGTAAATAAGTTGATAAAGTAAGGGTAAGAGATAATAATTTGTTGTGAGGTAGTGTCCAAAAATAGTTAGGAAGAAACTTGGGGACCATCCCAAAAAAGAAAGATAGGAAAAGACTTGGGGACCGGAAGTAGTATTTTAATGATTAAGTTGTTGAGGTTTTTCAGCCGCCAACAAAATGCATTCTTAAACTAACTACAAATAATATAGAAATATCAATCTTTCATCGGCGAACGGTGGAAGATTTCATCGGAGGCGGGCAAGTGACATTGCGAAGAAGAAGGGAGAGAAACGGGCTAGTGACGGCGGAAGAAGGGAGAGAGGCGAGTTTTGTCTGTTGAAATTTTGAAAATTAGGGGTATGATTTTACCCAAAAAAAAAAAATGTTATAGACCACGGGTTTAAAAAAATCATATCGTCTATAAGCAGGCGGTATTAGACCACACGGATTTACTGTGGTCTATTGTGTTAAAGACCATGCAATAGCAGCCATGGTCTATTTTCTACTGTTAGACGGTTATAGACCACACGTTTTAAACCCCGTGGTCTATATTTATGCTATTAGACCACATTTAAGACGTCACCCGTGGTCTATATTGTTATACACCACTCGCCTAAAAAACACGTGGTCTATAAGGTGTGGTCTATGACCTTTTTTCTGGTAATGAAAATAAATAAATTATCGTCTCGTCGTGGATATTTGTACCTGCCTAAATTATTACAAAAATAACATAGGAAATAAAATCTATCTATTACAATAAATCTTCTTCTTCAAATCTTTCCATATCCGTCGTCTTGAAGAATCTCCCAAAGAAGGAAACAAGATTATCAAAATCTCGTTTTTCCATCATGGATCCGACCGCATAGGAGACCCCACCGTGCGGCTGCCTACACGCCCAAAACCCACCGCCGGCGGCCCTTTTACTCGCCGGAATCGCGACCCGAACCTCAGCCCCCCTCCACCACGACAAACACCTCCACCAGTCTGCTGCTACTATTGCAGCATAACCAGTAGGTGTCGCTGACGTGAGGGTTGCCGCCTCGATTCATGCAGCATCGAGCTGTGGTGGCGCTGCGATGGATCGCACAGCTGCACCGCCGCGAAACCCATCGCCGTCGTCACTGCTCTGCTGCTGTTTGTCGTCCTCCTCGCCTGGAAACGTGCCGCTGCTGCTACTGGTTGCTGGTTGTTGTTGCTGTTCGCCGTAGAAGAAGATGCCGTTGTCGACGGCTTGGAGCATCGAAGGGTGATGAACAACCCTTCGCTCCTACTGCTCCGATCACATCGAGCCCAAGGGTCAGACCCTCAAGCTCTGACCGAAGACAGCAGCGCCCAGCAGAGACGCGTCGAGCACGCCTCCGCCGTCGTGACATCCCGCATGTGCCAAGCACGCGCCGCCACGACTCCTCGGTGCCCCACCTTCACGCATGTTGTTTCCCGGTCGTGATGATGAGTCGAACACCATAGACGGCAGAGAATAAATCTCCATCGAATCGGATTTCGTTGGATCAAGAATCACGACGTGGGTTAAACCCTATGTGTGAAGACGACGCGCCGCCGCCTACCACCGCCGGCCTTCCTCCCGCTGTCCAATCGTTCCGTTTCTCGACCCGTACAATAATTACAAATCGAAATAACAAAATACAACTGAAATCTAATCTAACCACGGATTTTCTGGCGGTAAAAACGGCCAAAACGGCAAACCAACAATAAATAAAACGAATCCACGACGAGATAACGATAATAACGAACATGCATGCATATATACGAAAATAAAATCAGATTTTATTTTATATGGATTTACTGTTCGTTAATCTGACAGAGCCATAACTCACATACCAGGGCTCTGATACCAACTGTTGGAACCGATTATTGAAAACCGATTCGTTTTAACCCATGGATCAATTATGGATATCTAACAAACACATACAAAATCCACACCTAGCATGCTCATATGAATTTAATTACAATCATAGGATGTTTATTCGAAATACCTGCAAACTTGGTGGGATCGACTTCGAGCTCTCTCTCTTACATTGGGGGGCGGCGCCTCTCTGTCACTCTCTCTAGGTTTTAGTTGCTTAGGATGCAAGTAAGTAATGACTCTTATGAGCCTTGTATTTATAGATAAATAACTGTTCACATTCATTAAACCTAGACTACCCGTACGGGCCGTAGGAGAATAGGCGCCTAAGCCCACTAGAGACACAAGCCATTGGGCCAGTTCAGGGATCTACTAGCTTAAATAACATTGGCTCGATAATATCCGATTTAATCTATTCAACCCAGAATATAAATCAGATATAAATATTAATTCATTCCACTAAAAAATTAATATTGACTTACCCTCTTATTTATTTAGTTGAGTCGGGGCTAATATTAGACTTAATTAATCTCCGTATTTAAGATTATCGAATATCCATTAATTAATTAAATACTTCTGACAACAATTAATTAATTATTTACTTAATAAATAATTATCTCAAGTGCTACCACTTAAACTTATTATTATACTGGAACTAATTCCACCTGTAGGGTTTAGTATAATAAACTTATTAAGTTCCTCGAGATGATATCATCATCCCATTACTCATAGGACACGGATCCTTATTGCAGCTCTATCAATATCAAATAAGAACTGCCACTGCCCAAAATACAAAATTTCGAACCACTATCAAGTTCTCATTTATAATAGATCAAAGCAATAGTCAGACACTTATTCATACTGATAAGCCCAATTAAGGTTAAGACTATTTAAGTCACCGAGATCTTTAATTTTTAATAAGTCAGAACAAAGAATTAATTTCACTGTGATCCTTTCAATACGATTAACGTACTAGCTTAAATAAATAGTCAAGATAAACTATTTAATACTATTATGCTACAATCTAAACCAACAACTCGTCCAAGTTGTCTCGATTGTGAATATTAGTTTATATCTCATAAGATGCCGATTATATAATCTTCTGTGATCTACAACACACTATATAATCTTTAATATTGAGATAATTGGACAGATAATTAATATGCAATAATAAACATTTCAGATAGAAGAATTATAGTGAAATAAATATCAATTGTATATAAATAAAAGTCTTACTTTCATATACAACCCTTCAAAACGGTAGTTGGTAAAACCATACTTGAGCTTGGCGAGTCATCCCAATATATCTTATGATTCCGAGAGGTGAATTTGTAAATGACTAACTCGCCCGAGAATCAGTCGGCCCAGTCCAGTCCAACCCATCCCATCATAGTAGTTTTAGTACAAGGTGATTGGGTTAGACCAGGCTAGCCCCAAACCCTTGGACTAAAATGCAATTCCGAGTCGGATTGATCCAAAATTCAATCAGAGTCTCACTATTCAAACATAGCCAAAATAAGGTTGGCCTGGCACGTAGGGTCGGGCGCCCCCGTCAATTTTTGATACCTCTACATTTTTGTGCCAATAGTACCAAATATGGGTGTAATATGAATGCTAGACCGGGATTATCGGCGGCCTTGGCTTGATGTGGTTGCCGCAACATCAGCAAATAAATAATACTCCCTCTGTCCCGCGAAAGATGAACCACTTTCCTTTTTGGACTGTCCCACGAAAGATGAGCCATTTCTGTTTTGGGAAATAATTAATTGCATTCACACTGCTTTTACATTCTTTATTATTTATTCATACTACTTTTACATTCTTTATCAATAAAATATTCTACTAAATACACCCACTACTATTTCTTCTTAGTCTCCGTTCCCAAACTAAATGACTCATCTTTGGTGAGATGGAGGGAGTAAAAAGAAAAAGGAAAAAGATGGATAACAAAGCCACCACGTTCGGCAATTCCACAAATGAGACCGTGTGGCCTCTCTCTTTCTTTAAAGTAACAACTAATGGGATGGAGACACTTTTCTCCATTTCATTAGTTTATAAGATTTTTTTTGAATATTAAAATAAAATCATTATATCTTTTATATATTATTTTAAAAATAAATAAAAATTATACTAAAATTCGTATTTTTTCATACTCTATAAATAAAGACCAAATTTTCTATAATTTTACACACAATAAAATCTCTTCTTTTTTCTTCATATAACCTTCATTTTATCACACCCTCTATTTTCTTTATTATCTATTTTCGTTTACCATAGATGATGACAACTATTCTTTCTACAATTCTCAAAAATTTTAGTTCATCCCAAAATTTCGATCCGTCCTAAGAATATTGTCCTCATTTTGAAAATTTTCCGAATTCCAACAATATTAGAGTAAATTTCAATCCGTCCCAAGGATATATTATCCTCATTTTGTAATTTGTTATGTTATGTTTTACTTATAATTTTACACTAATTTCAGATTATTTTAATTATTTTTATTATATTAGTATTAAAAATAATGTAAAATAAAAATATATAATATTGTGGTTGGGGTGGTCATTGATAAATTAGAGAAAACTAAAAATAGTTTGGTTAAAAAAATATTGAGTATGTTAAAGAGAGAGAAATTAATTAAATATTAAAAAAAGTGACTTGTTGGGTAATCTGCGGTGAAATTATATTAGTACAACACTATACAATACCTATAATTTGCGACAATTATAATCATCCCAACCCTGTCATGATTCCTAAAGAAACAAATTGTTACAGAAAACAGAATACTTATAATTCAGGCCATCATCGTCAATAGTATGCACAACCGGCGTGGTTGTTAACTAATATAACCACATTTTTTACCCCAATTCCAATATATCTTTTTCAATTGAATGAGAGAAAGGGGATTATAAATTTGGTATAGATCAAGATAGTTCGCCATAGTGACAACATACAGAAGTCCAGAACAAAGAATACAACAAAACTAGACACTAACCCATCTGTCGTGCTAATTTACACAATCCTACCACACATTTCAATTAATTTACATAACAGACTTGAAACAGCTGTCTGTCGTTGGATCGAATCTCTAAAATATCAGAAAATCGCAACTCCAATATTGGCCAAAAACTATTTAGCAGCTAAAGATAAAGGGAAAAGCACAACCTTCCCCTACCCAGGGTCTTCCATCCATGCCTACGTGAAACCGGGCAAGAAAACTACATACTGACACTGGTTCTTGGTGATTTGAGGACACAACATCAAACAGACAAATTCTAGATCAAAACCAGAGTCATGCAAAGATGGAGGCTCCAAGAGTTCCTATGGTGTGATTCCATACAAATTCATCATGTAAAAAAAGGTAGCAAGAAGAGCCAAGCAACACCAGCTGATAACAGTGCAACAGTCTCCTATTTCTAAGGGCAATTCACCAGTAATGAGAACAGAGCAATTGTGGCAATTAATGCATACTCATGGATTCTAAAGTTCAAGCTAAAAGTAGGGCATAATTCAGAAAAGAACAATTACTGTATCAAAGAGCTAAATTATGCTGAAATGCTAACACAAAGAGATATAAAGCTATATCAAGAATGATTCCAGACTTCCAAGTTGAACAACTGCAAATAAAGTGAGCACTGAACATCAAATTCTCATGATTTGCAGTTAAAATTCAAAAGCATAGTACATTCCCAGCTCAAATACGCATCATAAATGTACAAAAATCAGATTTTTACACCACCAACCCTAAGTTGGCCTAGATTATCATTAGATTTTAAGGGCTAGAAGAACAATTACTCAATTGAGAGAGGCTCAGCAGCTGCAAGAACTTTTTCAGCACTTTGTGGAATTGGTAGATCAGGCTCTGCAGCTTCAAGAACTTTTTCATTGCTTTGCGGAATCGCAAGATCATCCGCAGCTTCAGGCACTTGTTCTTCAGGCTCTGTCAATGGTACAGGTTCAGAAACTTCTTCGGTCAATGGTTCATCAGGTTCAGAAACTTCTTCGGTCACTGGTTCATCAGGTTCAGAAATTTCTTCGGTCACTGGTTCATCAGGTTCTGGAACCGGAAGACTTTCAGCAGCTTCATGCATTTCTTCTTCATCTTCTTCTTCAGTTTCTGGGAATCTTTTCTTCAAACACAAAACAGTGAGCTCTTTAGCATCAGCCTCAAGACCTATCAACCTCCTATCCATAAGATTGATCTTGTCAAAAAAAGCATCAAATCGGACATTATTTTCCTCTTCCACTTCCTTCATCTTTTGTTCAATAAACAGGCAATGCATCTTGTATTCCTCCTCCTCCTTCTTGCGACGCCTCTCTATCTCTGCAGCAGTCAACATAAGACCCCCAGGCCCAGCATCCTTGTAAGTCGATTCTTCAGCAAGCTGCGCCTTTTCTTTGTATTCTGCAAATGCCTTCCGAACTTCCTTTAAAGCTGTCCTGTAACCATCCAGCACACTCCCCATTAGATACAATTCACGTTCAAGACGGGCAATTTCAATATCCTTTTTACGGGTATCCTCAATGGCCTTGTGCAAGTGTTCAATCACTTCGTCCCGTTTCTGCACCTCATTAAGCAACACTTGTTGGTTCAGGCCCGACTGTGCTGCAGCCTGTTCTTTCTCCTCGTATAACATCTTAGCTCTCTGGGCCATTTGCTGGATTTGCTCCACGCACATTCCAAAATCTACTGGCTTATTGTCCCAAGTCTCATTGATCCTCAACCTCTTGTTGCTTTCATTTAGTGGGTGATGATAGTCGTGCTCAATCACCCTCTTACCAGAATTGTTGAAGAAAGATGGAGTTGAAACAATATGCTGCACATCAACTGAGGATGAATTGGGAAGTTGTTCTTGCGTACCGAATGCCATTTGGTTTGCTTCCATTCCTTGAAGAAAATTCCCAGTAAATCCATTCCCTTCGAGAGAGTCATCATTTGGGAAAACATCAAAATTATTCCCTGCTTCCTCCTCGTCTTCTTCACCGTCATCCTCCCCATCCATCACTTCTTCCTCTTCTTCATCTTCGTCCTTCCTATCCTCGAAGCTCACAAATTCCCCAGCATTTGCTGTGCTACAATGCTGCATGAAATGCTCTCCCAGATTGTTCTTCCCGTTTAGAAGCCACTGCCTTTGCACCTCTCGCTCCTCTCCCTCCTCGCCTCCCAGCTCCTCACCACTGTCCTTGCACTTCTCGGCATCCATCATTTCCACTTCCTTCACTCCCACTTCTTCTTCCTTGTCACCATCCTTACCAAGCGTCAGCTCGGTGCTCGGCCCCTCCATAGCTAAATCCCCCTCCAATCCCTCTCCATGAGTTTCAACTACAATACTATCCTTGACATTCCCCTCATTATCTCCATCTTCGACTACCTTACCCTCAGCAACCAATTCCATTTCACCATTCGCAGGCTCTGCCATCAAGAACACGTTTTCATGCTGATGCTTGATCAAGTGGAGCAAATGCGAGGCGTAGTAACAATCTTTCAACTGACCCCCTTGCTTCAACTCTTTCTCCACCATAAACCAAAGCAAACCCGCCCAATCCACCTTCTCCGGGTGCCCTTCCTTGATCAATTTCAACCAATTCGCCACCTCAGTAGCCATCATCCACGTATCTTCATGTAAAAGCATCCAATCAAACACAAACGCTGAAAGAAACCCTACAGAATCATCCGACAAAACCTCAGAATCCAAGTCCACCTCCGCCTCGCCCGCATTGCCCTTCTCCTTCTTCAACGGCAGCCCGAACGCGCGCGCTAAGTCCGCCCTATTCACCATCACACGATACCCATTAACGTAGCTACACCGCAATTTGGCGTTGTAATTAGCGACCAGCTGCGCAATCAAGTCAACCCTAATAGACTTATCAAAATACGTTTGAACAAATTTCCACAACCCAAGCTTCCGGAAAAGCTCCTCGTGGTCGGCAAAACAGGGAATTTTGCGGGGTATAAACGGAATGGGATTCAAATTCGACCTCAAGTTTCGCAACTTCTCCTCAATCACTTTGGATTTCATAGCGGACTTGCCCTTACCTTTGCCCTTACCTTTCCTCCGCTTGGTCCTTCCCCGGCGGGCGGTGGGCGACGCGAGGGTGACGTCAGGGGCAGACGCGTGGGATGGCGGTTGAATGCGGAGATCCATGGTTGAGGAAGCGGCTGGGGTTTCGTCGTCGATTTCTTCCCCCTCTTCGTCGTCGTCTTCTTCTTCCCCTGGGCTATTGTTCTCCTCCGCTGGATCGGGGACGGCCTCCGCCGCGGTTTCCGAGTCGGGCTGAATTGGGGTTTCTTCGTTGAGAGGCGGGGTACCTCCAGATACGGCGTCGGATTGATGGAGGTCCGGTAGTGATGGGGAGAGGGAGGGATCTGACATCACTTAACTATCTCTCTCTCCGCTCTCGCTCTCTCTCTCTCTCGCTCTTGTGACTGGCGATTGGGGCTGCTGCAAATCTGCTAATGTAATTTCTTAGTATCGGGAAGAATAATACTGAGTGTGGGGCTCTTTTTTAGAAGGATTGTCTAATTAATTGACTGTTTTTTTTTTTTTTAAGTGTTAGTGTTCGTGTCCTGTGATGCACGAGTTAATTTATTAAATTAGTAAATAGATTCTTAATTAAATGTACATTTTTTTTTAGTGTCGCGAGAACTCATATTTTCGGTGTAGTGAGTAAACTCTGTCTCTATGCAATAGTCTGCAAACCACACTTTCACCTGTACGAAATATTATGATATTTAAAAAATTGGCTGAGGGGTTGCAGGGGGCTTGGCCCCCGAGAATTTTTTTTAGCTGTCCAATAATAAAAATGATTTAAAATGCTCACAATTAGATAAAATGTATATAAAAAAATATTCATAGAGTTCAAAAAGAATTATATTATTCAATAATTACAACTCAAAATTCGAGCCCGAGCCCACGAGTCTTCATTCTCAGGAATCAATCCATGACATCTTCATCAAGAACTTGCATGAACATTTTTTTCTCAATGAAATATTATCAAATTAGATTTAGAATTTTAAATATTATTAAATTATTAAAATATTATTATAAGAATATTATATATATATATAGTAAAACAAAAAAAAAATTGGGGTACAGCCGTACCCCCTTGTCCCCAGCTCGGTCCGCCAGTGTGCGCTTTATGAGGTTCGAATCTAAGATCTTTCAGTTTCAGGCACCCACTTTTACTACTAGACAATCCCAAGTTAAGTTATGAATCTAAAATTTTTGTAAAGTTTGTAAAGTATATGAAACTTTTTAAAGTTTATGAATCTAAATTTTTAATACTACATTGTCAATTAAATTTACAATTATTATTATATAGAGTATATGAATCTTGCAAATTTTAAAAATTTTATTACAAGTTAAGTTTGTCATGAAAATGTGTTACACGTATAAGATCGAACTTAAGATTCTTTCGTTGGTTTTATTGTTACGAGTAGAGAATCACGTGCGTTGTACGTGGTTTGTTTTTATACAATAATTTTTTTGCAAGATAAAGAATAATTGATTAATCATACGATATTATTACATTGTGTTTTCTCCTAAATAATTAATTAGACAATAGAAACTAAAATATTATAATGACTAACAAAATAATATTGTTAGTGCAAAATTGTGATATATCAATGTATGAAAACCATCAAGCTAATTGAGCAATAGGAGTTAGATATTTTCAATAGTATATTTTATGCTCAAACCTCTATGTCTGCATAACCATTTTTATTGAACTTTAAAATTAAAATCATGTTTAAGTTGATCGTTTGATTCGCATAATGTTAAGAACGGTGCTAACAATGATGGTGCAAACCTCAGAATGCCGCCTAGAAAAGAACCTAGTGTCAATGGAGAACGGATAGGACGAAGACCAGGACTAGGAGGGGGAAGAGGTCGTAGTGGACGACAAAGAAATGAAAGGGACGAAGAACGTGAGCATGAGCACACACCACCCCCCACCGCCTCCACCACAACGAGCAATTGAGGAGCTCTTCATAAAACAAAACCCACCTACTTTCAATGGTTCGGAAACCCAGCAGATGCTGAACTCTGGGTAAGAGCTATGGAACGGATTTTCAACTTTCTAAGATGTACTGACCAGGAACGTCTTTCTTGTGTGATGTTTCAACTCACTAGACCTGCAGATTTCTGGTGGGAGGCACGCCAAAAGATCATACCAGCTGAACGCTTAGAGAACTACACTTGGGAAGAATTCAAAAAAGCTTTGTACGACAAGTATATTCCGAGGACCTTCAAGATCAAAAAGGAGGCTGAATTCTACAACCTTAAGCAAGGAAAGATGTCGATGACTGATTATGATAGAATGTTTTGTGAATTGTCGAGGTATGCTCCAGTCCAAGTTGATACCGATGAAAATATGGCAATAAAGTTTATATCTGGACTGAGGTACGATATTGGCATGACATTGGCTAGTCATGGAGGACAAAGTTATACCGAATCGCTAAACAGAGCTCTAGATACTGAGGCTGCAATGCCAGAAGAAAAATGAGCGCCCGTTGTTACACCACCACCCACTCAAACCTTTTACCAAGGCTTCAAACGGAAACGTAAGTGGGAGTGAGGAAACAATGGTAGCAATAGCAACCAACATGGCAACAACCAAGCTAATGGGAAGCCGTGATAAGGAAATGTGCACCAAGGACAACACCAAGCCCAATGGCAAGGTCAAGAGCGACAAATGGCTCATGCCCAAGAAGACAATAACCAGGGACGAGCTGCAAATCCCGTATGTCCAAAATGTAACAAGCAGCATCCCGGCGCTTGCCTGATAGGCACTAGAAATTGTTACACATGTGGTCAAAAAGGCCATCTTATGAGAAATTGCCCTAAACGGCAGCAAGGAGTGAGGCCAAACCAGCAAGGTCAAATCTATCCTCTGAGAGCTCTACAAGGACAGCCGCAACCGGCGCTACCACATAATCAGCAAAATCTGGGTTCTAGAGCTTTTTGCCTCAACCCAAAGCAACCCGAGAAGAACAAGGGCAACTTGGCAGGTATGGGCAAACTTCTTGACCAACCTGTGAATTTTGTTTGATACTGGAGCTTCGCATTCTTTTATTGCTGGTTCTTGAGTGGATAATCTAGATATTAGACCTGAACGTGCTAATCATGCTATGAAAGTAGCTACACCATCAGGAGAAATCACGACTACCACACATGTTTGCTCGAATCTAGAATTAGAAATTGGAACTCTTAAGTTAGTAGCGAACAACTTGAACGTTATGATAATGTGGGATGTGGATATAATCCTAGGCATGGATTAGTTAGCTGAGAACTATGCCACAATCCTTTGCAACAAGAGGAAGATTTCTTTCCAACCACTAGGAAAGAAACCTACAGATTTCCACGATATTAGAATGGGTAGAAAAAATCTTGTTATCTCTGACCTACGAGCCAAGAAGATGATGAGAATAGTGTTAGAGACTCTCAGAACTGAAAAGCTTTATGCCAAATTCAATAAATGTGAATTTTGGCTAAAAGAAGTAATGTTTCTTAGGTACATTGTGTCAGTAGACAGAATTAAAGTGGACCCTACAAAAGTGGAAGCAGTACGAGATTGGAAGTCACCATCTAACCCTAACGATATTAGGAGTTTCTTAGGACTAGCTGGGTATTACTGGAGGTTCATCGAGGGATTTTCCAGAATTGCTGAACCGATGACAAAACTGCTCAGGAATACTGTCAAGTATACTTAGACGGAGGAGTGTGAAGCAAGTTTTCAAGAACTTAAGAAAAGGTTGACGACAACGCCGATATTAGCAGTGCCAGAAGCGAACAAAGAGTATGTAGTTTATACTGACGCATCCAAGAATGGACTAGGTTGTGTTCTGATACAAGACGGGAAGGTGATAGCGTACACATCAAGACAACTAAGACCGCACGAAGAGAGTTACCCCACATATGATCTGGAGCTAGCTGCAGTCGTGCATGCACTGAAGATTTGGAGACACCATCTTAATGGAGTAAAGTGTGAGATCTTCACTGATCACAAGAGTCTAAAATACTTTTTTGAATAGAAAGAGTTGAATATGAGACAGAGAAAATGGCTAGAGCTAGTGAAAGATTATGATTGTAGCATCAACTATCATCCCGGCAAGGCTAATGTAGTAGCCGATGCTTTGAGTCATAAGGCTCAATCACAATTGGGATATCTCATAACTTAAGAAGAGGAACTCATTCATGATTTAAAAAGAATGAGCTTGGAGATCATTCAACTACTAGAAACGATAACAAGTCGTGTTGCAGTGCTCGTAGCAACTCCGAACTTGAGGGAAAAGATAATTAGTGTGCAAAGAAAAGACGAAGCATTTGAGAAACTGCGTTTGAGAATTAGATCTGATAACCCTGGAAGTTACCAGGAAGCAACCGATAACGCGATCACATTTGAAGGAAGGCTATGTGTCCCAAACGATGAGGAGCTGAAGAATGAGATCATGAGTGAAGCTCATGATACCCCTTATACTGCCCATCCGGGAAGTACCAAGATGTATCAAGATCAAAAGAAAATGTTCTGGTGGGAAAGATTGAAACGAGATGTAGCTTTATTTGTTGAGCGATGCTTGGCATGTCAACAAGTAAAAGCTTTGCACTAATGACCGTGTGGAATGTTACAATGATTGGAGATTCCAAAGTGGAAATGGGAAGGCATCACAATGGATTTTGTGATAGGATTGCCAAAATCTAAACGAGAGAACACTGCTATATGGGTTATAGTAGATAGACTTACCAAATTAGCTCACTTTTTGCTAATTCTGACTACCCATGGAGTTGAGAAGCTAGCTCAATTATACGTCCTTGAGATTGTGCGTCTGCATGGAGTGCCAGAGTCAATTATATCAGATAAAGATGCGAAATTCACCTCTAAGTTTTGGACTAGCTTTCAAAAGGAATTAGGCACGCAATTGGATTTCAGCTCAACTTTCCACTTGCAAACACACGGACAGTCTGAAAGGACGATTCAAACTCTAGAAGACATGTTGAGAACTATGGTGTTAGATCATAGTGAAAATTGGGAGCATATTTTACCACTGATCGACTTTGCGTATGACGCGACCGTCGTTTAGCCGCGGCAAAATACAATTTATATTTTCCTTGCCCACTTCCTAGGATCAGCTAGTCAGTAAGTAAGGATCGATCCCACGAAGAATTGATGCAATATTCTCTTAAAGTATCCTGTCAAAGTGTTGGTTTAGTCTATTTCTACTATCGCTTTGGACAAATCAAAGAAAAGTAAATTCTAAAACTAAACAAGCAAACTATTAGTAATAAAAGGCAATCTGGATTTAGGTTCGATTCAATGTGAATAAGTGTAACTCGATCATAGGTGCATAGATATTTGCTACGTATGTGTGTCAACGGCTATAGGCAAACCGCATCGTAGTCCTACTGTCACGTTGTCACGCCTACAGCTACGATCTGCCCAGCTCGTCCTTACTTCTGAGAATTGAGTGGAATCCCTAAACAATCCTCCTTACTTGCCCAACCCACCCCCCGAGGATCCTACAAAAGGGGTGTAGTATGGACAGTTAGCCTTGGGCACTAGACGAACCCGTTCCGGCCCTATAGGATATGAGGATCCCGCTCCGACTTTTCACCAGCGTCAGCGTACTTCGTTCGGCTCCGCCCAAGTTCAACCTGAGATTTGCCGCCCTCAAGGAGAGTGAGGCAAACCTCTCCCAGTCCCTATTGGTCTAAGCTTCCTCCCTTTTAAGGAATCTGCCACCCTCCAATTGCCCACCGGCCGTACGAACTCTTGTCATAAACAGACTGCTTTGATATCATTGTCTAACGCCTCGAGAACACACATATATATAGCTATCTTGCCCAATTAGACCTCACGATTATAAAAGCACTTATATCACATATCTTCTACCTAAACTCAGATCTATAGGTTTAACTAGACTTAAAGTAAATAACAATAACGAAAGGAATAGAAGAAAACATATTTGAATTAATACTTAAACAATAGTCTGCCCAAACTGGAACTTAACAGAAAGGTAAAACGTATCTAAGTAAAGAAATATGAAATTACGTCTAAAAGTTGTGTCCTTAAGACTGCATGCACGAACATATTTATAGAGTACAAGTATCATGGGCTTAAAACCCTAAAAACCCACATAAGGCCTTTGATTGACAGCTGGCAGCTTCCCTTCTTGACCGATTAGGACTAGGAAAGATTTGTTTCCTTATCGGTAAGATCTTTTCCTTATTCTTTTGCTTCCTAATTCGGGTAGGGCTTGTCTTCTCGATTTCTTCACCTCCAAGGTACGAATTGCTTCCTTGTTGATCCTCTGGATAATGTCATGCCAGTTGTAACTCATAGAACCTTCACACTTTTCTTTCTTCTGCTTCTTCTTCGCCTTGCCCAGAGTCCTTCTGCCATCTTAACCTATGTGGAATGACTGCGCACGGTCTGGAGTGGTCATGCGACTGGTACAGAGCAGCTTCTCTGTATTTGGACTTCCGCCCTCGGTATCTCTGGCTGCGAGCAAAGCTCATTTTGACCATTGCATCGTATCGATGTGCTCACTTTCATGTGCAAATCCACTCCAAATGCCCAAGTTCCTGTCCTTCCCTGCCTACTACCAAATGTGTCATCCCAGACACTAAAACAGACGAAAAAGACACAAAACTAGACTCTATCTACACCTAAAAACACATGATGAACATATAAAATATGGTCTCCTCAGCGTACAACAACAACTACCAACCAACGATAGGTATGGCCCCTTATGAAGCATTATACGGGAAAAAGTTTAAATCACCACTTTATTGGGATGAAGTAAGTGAGAGAAAGGTTCTAAGGCCATATGCAGTCAATGAGATGATCGAGATTGTCCATAAGATACGACAAAGAATACTAGAGGCCCAGACTCGACAAAGTCATATGCTGATACGCGCTGAACTGAACTGGAATTTCAAAGTAGAGATAAAGTTTTTCTCATGGTTTCTCCCTCAAAAGGGATAATTAGATTTGGCGTCAAAGGAAAGCTTAGACCTCGTTTTATAGGTCCATATGAATCTTAGAGAGAATTGGTCCAGTCGCTTATAGATTGGCGTTACCGCCGAGTCTTGGAAGTGTTCACAATGTTTTTCACATTTCTCAGTTGAGAAAGTATGTATTTGACCCGAAACACGTGATTCATCAGCACAACATAGTTCTTAGTCCCGATTTAAGCTATGAAGAGAGACCACAAGCGATATTAGATAAAAAGGTGCAAAAGCTGAGAAATAAGTCAATTTCCTTAGTAAAAGTTTTATGGAGTCACCACGGGTAAGAAGAAGCCACGTGGGAGCTCGAAAGCAAGATGAGAGAGAAGTACCCTGAACTCTTCGGAGAGGTACGTAATTTCGGGATGAAATTTCTTTTTAGAGGGGTAGGATGTAATGCTCCAGTCTTTTAAATCTTGAATTAGTGAAAACTTAATGCTGTAAATAGGGCTTTTGCATTCTTAAGAAATTAAAATCAAGTTAAAGTAATGAGTCTAATTTTATATTCGTGTAAAAAAGGAATCCCATGTCATCTTAGATTAAAAAAATTAAAAGGATATCAACTTACTTTCCTAACACCACCCAAAAATTGACAACTCACCTAGTCTAACCCCCTCCCCCCCACCCCCGGATTCTCCATTTTCTTACCCACTAAAGTAAAATCAGTGGCACACTCTTTCCCCATTCATGTTCATCTTCGTAAGAAATAAAGAGAAAAAGAGAAGAGAGTTTCCTCCATTGTTGTACCTTGAAGCTCCAAGTTCAAGCTCTTCTCTTGGTTCTATTTCTTTTCCGACCTCATATTCAATAAGGTGAGTTTCCTCTCTTCATTTGTATACAAAACATTTTCATTTTAGAGCCCCTTTAATTTCAAAAAATAAGGAAATAATTAGAGTTTGTTGTCCAATCTCGTGTATGATATTCCTATGGTGTTTCTATGATGTTTGGTAGTCATCAAAAGTGAATTCGAGCTATGTTTAGGGATGGACCCAATATGAAAACGAAAATATAAAAGCTTTTGCAAGTGGGTATCTTATGTTTATCGAAAATTTAGGAATTAATGGATACTACCGTTGAAAGCCAAGTTTTAGTATTTCTATTTTCGCAGAAAATCTGCAGATCTGCCACCCTTAACCAAAACAGCTATAACTCTTTGCTCGTTTAATATTTTTTAGATCCGCAAGTTGGGTTGGAAAGTAGACATCCGTAGCTTTCTAATAAAATAAAATAAGCTCCCTAATTCTTTCTGAGAAGTTCCAGAACTACATTCGTGTGCAGTGCATGTGCAAGAATTTTTGCTTGAGAAAAATGCTAAGTGTATGAGGTTGTTTTAAAAGTAAGCATCAAGTTGAGTTGAGCGTCAAGTTGAGCTGAAGCATCAAGTTGAGCTGACGTCAAGTTGAGCTGAAACGTCAAGTTGAACTGAGGCGTCAAGTTGAACTGAGCTTCTTACGTGGATTCTTCATGGATTTCTTTGCTGATGTGTCATCTTCTCAGTTGTTAATTTCTTGGTTTAGTTAAAAACTTAGAATGATGCAAAGCTCTAAGGTCCAAAGCTTGTTTATCGAGTCTATAGTTCGTTAGATTTCATTAGGCTCGATCGACCTCTAAAGCTTAGTTATTTATGATGTAAGGTGGAACAAGAAAGTGAAGCTTAAGAAGGAGTTAGAGGACTTTATCACTTTGTGATCTTTTGCTACCAGGTGGGCTTTCTAACGAAAATGAATCGAGCTCATACTCATTATTTGAAATGCTTTGAAAGTGAACTATAATTTAAACGATTATAATGCATAAAATATTTTATGTGGATTCCTATGAACCTATCTGCGCTGGCTAGACAAAGGTCGCTAGCCAACTTACGAAAAACGATCGGATTCTGAGCTAGACAAAGGTCGCTAGCTAGGGTTAGTGTACACAATACTCGAGATTGTGAGCTGTCTCTTGGAAGTAGCCGATCTCAAGGAGTAACGTTCACGGAAGGAGGCCTCCTTCCCCGGTGTATTTGGATATGGTTATTTCGATGATGACTTTGCGCAATATGAGAAAAAAATGATTTAGTAAGCACAAGTTTTTCCTAACACCCATGTGTGTTACTGCTTTACATGCATGATAATAAATATGAAAGCATGTTTTTATATTTTAGTATGTGTTCACTGAGTACCTCGTACTCAGCCCTGCATATCTTTTAAAACTATGCAGGTTGAGCTCATGACGTGATTGCGGGTGTTGAGTGGAAGCTTTTGTCTTATGAAATGATGTTAAACCCTGATTATATATCTTCATATATGTTATCAAACTACGTCTTTCTGCTGCAAACACTCTATTTTGTCTAGTCATTTTGTTGAGACGTATTATCTAAATATTTGGAGTCTATTCAAGTATGTCTTGACTATTCAAGTTATGTAAGTCACTTGAATTCTAAATCATTCTTCATAATTAATTTCCTTATCGATATTATGCAAGATAATTTATGGAAACCTTTAATTCCTCTTTATTGTGATGTTGTTACCCCTTTCTTCCCCACTTCTAAATTCCCACCCTGAGTCACAACTCAGTTGTGTCGTCTTTAATGACTGAGGCTGTGACAGAATGGTATCAGAGCAGTTCGTTGCTCTGAGCCTATGTTCTTTCATGTAGATTTTATTTTGAATCACTAAACTCAATGAGAGTCTATTAATGCTCAACACCCCGTTGCGTCGCGCTCAACTGAAGAAAAGGGTAAATGTTTCAAAAGTATTATTGATTCAAGTTTTATTGTGCCATGAAATATGTATTTTGCTTATTTACAACATGATACTTACGAGAAAGCATGAGAGCACAAACACACAAGCAAGATCACAGAGCACAAGCACGAAATCTAGTAAAAAAATTCTTGTAGATGAGATTCAGATAATCAAAGTAAGTAAAGGAATAAAAGGGTTTCGAGTCTCCCTTTTATAGGTAGACGATGCCTCGAATCAATGGTCATGGATAATTCTCGTCTCTTCGTAATCAACGATTGCAATGAGAGACCGTTCGCCTAAAAGAGAACGTGAGCAGGATGTGGGTCTGACAGTGAGGCGCACACGCGAGTGTGGCGTGTAATTACTTCCATGTCAGCCTAGTCTCGGTCTAAAAAGCGTAGGCTATGAATAGAGCCTATATTTCCATTGAATGCAACCATAGGGCATTTTAATGACTGATTATCTCGTGAGAGGATGTTTGAATTTATTTCAAAACATTTACCTTAATTGCTAAGGGACGAGTTGATATAGTGTTACCTCTCAGTCGGCGTTGAACTCGACCGTCTCCACAGTTCAACATACACTCGAATGACTCAAGTCGTATGTTCAGTCGAGATTTGACTCCATCTTGCCTTCGAACTGTCTGGTCAATGTGAACTTGAATAGTTTCCCTTCAAGTTGAGATTCTTTCTCAACTTGTGATCTCCATATTCGTTGCCTCATCTTCAATGGGGTTGACTAGTCCAAAGAGTTGACATAGCATCTTGAATCGCGACTCCACCAAAGGCTTTGTGACGATGTCAGCTCTTTGAATGTCAATATGAATTTTCTCAACAATGTCATCATTCTTTTCAACATGATCACGTATGAAGTGATGTCTGATATCGATGTGCTTTTCCTTGAATGATGAATTGGGTTCAGCGTTATAGCCATAATACTCGAGCTATCACAGAAGATGGGTACTTGGCCTGTCTCCACTTCATAATCTCTGAGTTGCTGCTTCAGTCAGAGTATTTGCATACAACAGCTCCATACTGCCATGTATTCAGATTTGGTTGTAAAAATGGCGACACACACCTGCTTCTTTGAGAACCAAGATACCAGCTTGCTTCCATGAACTGACAATATCCAGAGTTGATTTCCTATCAACTCTATCTCTGGCAAGATCTGCATCTGAGTAACCAGTCAGTTCAATGTTATCATCAGTCGGGTACCATAGTCCCATGTGAACTATGCCTTTTAGGTACTTGATATATTCTCATGTGGGCTTGACGAGGTTATCGTTTGCACTCTCAAAATGAATTTATAGCATATCCTCACAGCTTATATAGTTAGCAAGCAAGTACAGGGCCGATCCACAAGGAGTTGATAGTCGCTATCTCTTGAAACCTCCTCCACCTGTAAAGAAAGTTGGGTGTTGCTATCTTGGTCACTGGGACTCTCTTGCCCAATACGAGAACTTAAAAAAACACTAAAAGAAAACAGATAACTTGATCAATAAAAAAACACTGAAAGAAAACAGATAACTTAAAAAAACACTGAAAGTTGTGGCTGATTATGATTCCAACTTTCTGAGGGTTGTCTGTAGCTATTCATGCCCTGTTGATGATTCATATTATAGCATGAATATCTCTAGTTGTTCGACCAGTTCCTCATTGGTTGACTCGGTTGGAACCTTTGGTCGAACTGATGTTGGAACCGCTGTTGATTCAGACGATTGAACCCATGTCTGTTCTGAGGTCGGTTCCATTCCTTCTGACGTTGACTTTGAGGTTGATGCAGAGGTCGGTTCTGATTCTGAGATCGGTTACAGTTGTGCCTTCGACGCCTCTGATTCCTCTTCTGACTTTTGGAACATTCTCCCTCGGTTGATATCCCAACCGATGGAACATTCTGTCCTACATCTGCTCCGTGTTTTCCCTTCTCAGTTGTAATCCTATTGGTCGTTTGAACTTGCTGAGAGGTGGAGGTTGAATTAGCTTCTAGAGACTCAGCTGTGTCTGGCTCGACAGCTGTGACTTCTACAGCTTTGATGAAGGTTGCTGGTGGAATCCCAGTATCCTTGACAACATCATAGGCGAGTCCTGACACGTCATCCATCTGTCTACTATAAATGATAAGATTCTCTATGATCTTGGATGACTGATACATCTTAATTAGATTATCCTTCTCAGTTTGCAACTCCTTGACGAGTACAATTATCTGCTCGGTTTGTCCATCTGACTTCTTTATCAGCTGTTCAATCTGAGCCTCTTGATTTTTCAACTGATCTTGCTGTTCCTTGTTCTGCTTTGTCAACTCCTCATCAGCTGGAGCCTTAGCCTCGTTCAGTTGACTCTTGAGATTCTCAATCTCCTCGGTTTGGCTCTTGATCAGATCGTCCTTTTCGGTTAATGAATCTTCAAGTTTGGCGAACTGAGCTTGAAGACTCTTAAACTCAACCGATTGGTGATGCAGCTCCTCACTGAGTTCTTGAAAATCACTCCAGGAGGGTTCCAACTCATCGTTCAGAGATTCCTACATGTTAGAAGTATTGGAAGAGTTTAACTGAGCAGGATTAGATTGTACCTCAATATCATCTTGGTTGGTTCCAAGTGCCATGAGGCATTGATCCTGACTGATGACGTTGTTGGTAGAAGTCAGCTCATCTTCATCTTCGGTGTCAGTGAAGATATCCATATCGTCAGCTGCTTCTTCTGCAACCATGGCCTTGTTCTTTCCAGCTTGTTTGGCCCTTAGGGCATCTCTCTCTTTCTTCGATAGATCTGGGCAGTCAGCCTTGAAATGGCCTTCCTTTCCGCATTCAAAACAACCGTTGGTGACAGGCTTTGAGCTGTCTCGAGTTCGGTTTGATTTGTAGAATTGTTTGTATTTCCCGAACCGAGTGTCCATGTCGGCTAGCTTCTTTGACAGAGCTGCAATGTTCTGTTGCAGTTCCTCTCTGCTTGGCTCCTTTGCAGTCGTGTCACCCGATCTGGTTGGCCTTGATGATCTCGATTTCGAGTAGTCAGCTCAGAGAGCAACTGACTTTGAGGCTGAGCCAACATCCTCAATTCTACTTGTCTGACCTGAGGACTGCGATCTCCTCCTGTTGACCTTATACTCATTTCCTTTTAAGATTGAGAACAATCTTTCAGTTCCCATTTCACCAAGGTCAGCTCGGCTCTCGTGGATATTGGTGAAAGTATCCCACTCAGCCGGTAGAGCTTGCAACACTTTGAGATTGATTTCTCTTAGTGTGTATTTTCCTCTTCGGATGGACTGGATTCTTCTGATGATGTCCATAAACCGGAGCTCTAGCTGATCAATAGTCTCATCAGGTCGCAGACTAAAGTTGTCGAAATCTTGACATGCATGTGAGAACTTGTTTTCCTTTGTCTCATCACTTCCTTCACTTAACGATGCCAGGATGTCCCACATCTCTTTTGCAGTCTCACACTCCTCTATCCAAGGCAGATAATCTTGTCCAACTGTGGACATTATTGTGCTCTGAGCCCAGATATCCAACTGGCTCACCTTGGCCTCCTCTGGAGAGTAGTCTTCTGGCTGTTTCTCCACATACTCCACCATTGTATCTCCATCGTTAGGATTTGTGGGAGTCCGAGCTGTTCTTTCTTTAATGACGATTGGTCTGGAAGAGAGAACTTGTTGCATCCTGTGATGCTTTGACAGAAGGATCTTCTTCATTCGAGTTCTCCATGATGTATAATTGACTACTGAAAACATGACGACGATCTTGTCCTTGACGTCCATATGCACAAAAAAAAAACAGGACAAATATGAGAGCAAATATGCATTAGCGTGAAAAGATCTGTTCAGTTGACCACTGAAGAAAATTTCTCGAATTCACACCTTGTGAAACAGAGTCAGCAGTCTTTTGAACCACTGCTCTGATACCACTTGATGGTCCCGAAACGAGTTACTGGTGTATGAGGGGGGGGGGGAATACACCAGTTAGGATTTTAAAACTTAACACTTAAAAAATACTTCAACTGAGTAAAACTGCCTCAGTTGGAATCTCACAGCTGAGTAAACAACCTCAGCTGGAAGAGTGGTGCTGTGCGGAATGTGGTGGAAATTAAACTCGTTAGAACAACTCATGCTTTTAGCACGGTTGGTCAATAACCAAAACAGTTGAGAATGTGCAGATATGCAGATTGTATGCCGGTTAGTTTGGTCAGTTAACAATGCAGTAAGTAACTGAATAAAATAAACACAGACACACAGGAATTAACGTGGTTCGGAGATAACCCTCCTACGTCCACGGGGAGATGTGAATCCTCACACCTCAGTCCAAGTTCTTCTGGACAGTTCCACACAGCTTACCCGGGCTGTGCAACCGTTGCAATAAGTTTACGGGTACTTATCAACCTTTACAGTTAAGTTTGCGGGTACTTATCAACCTATGTCAAGTTTGCGGGTATTTGACGACCTAGCTACTCAATTACAGGAAGAGTATGATCTTAACAAACACTTTTTAAGGTGTGTATGTGGGTGGATTTTCCAACTACAACTCAATCACGAAAGAGAGCTGGATCTATGGCTTGAACGAATAAACACTCAAACTAAGATCTAAGACAGATTATAACTCTATGAACCCTCAGCTACTAATGTTCTATCACTCTTGAACTCTCAGCTGCTGATGCTCTTAGAATGTGGTTTTTGCAGATTTTTCTTGCGCTTGTTTCTCTTGTGATTGCACTTCTCTATCTCTTGTCTCGTGTGTCGTGAACCTCTCGAATGAGAGAATGCCTCTATTTATAGGCGGAGAGTATCAACTAGCCGTTTGAGGAGCTGTTGATCTCTGATCGTTGAAAGCGATGGCTTGTCTCTCATCTCTGCAGACTTTCCCGATATGGCATCTGTGCTATTCTGCTTTCCATCTGAGACAGCCTTGTGTTGGGCCAGATGGGGTAATGACTGAACGATCAAACCCTCATGTGACTTCCTTTTGAAATTTAAATCTTAATCTTTCTGACAGTCAACCTCGGTTAGTCGGTTGAAAATCTTGATCTTTATCTGAGTGGTCTTTAGCTGATGTTCTGACTGAACCGTTGAACTCTCAGCTGATTTTGAACTTCATGTTGTTGATCTTCTTGTTTGAGTTCTACAGCTGAGGTTCTGGAACTGAACCCTCAGTTGTCTTCCTTGTATTTAGTCAGTTGAGTTTGAACCTTCAGATGACTTCCTTTTCATCTAATGTTCTCTTCCTCTCTACTGCTTCTCATCTGACGAACCCTCAGTTGGTTTCCTTCACAACTGATGTTCTGAAGACTTCCCCCTCATTCCATCTGAACATATGAACTCTCAGTTGTCTTTCATCATAATTGATGTTCTGTGTGAGTGATGCCTTGTTGCCATCTTCAGCTGGAGATCTGTAAAGATAAAATCTTAACTTTGCTCAAACAGCGAGCCTAATTTCTAACAATAGGTTCTGGCAACATCTACTCGGTTGGGATCAGTCGGTTTTGGAATTCATCAAAACTCTTACTAATAAATTTCCCAACATGTTTCAAGTCAACGAGATTAAGAATTCAACAAGCACTTAAAAACCATCGAGCACATCGTTCGGAATCCAAAAACAACAAGTATCAGAGTGTATATATCAACAAACATCATTTCAAAGAGTTGCAGCGGAAAACTTGACTCAAATCCCAACATTCACACGTATGAAGACGTGCAAATGCCAGTCCGACATCCAACTTGACTCAACCAAAAACAACACACCACCAAGTATCCATGCCATCACCATCCTGTCAACCTGCACATTTAGAAATACATGCAGGGCTGAGTACTTTGTACTCAGTGAACACATGCCGAAAATAATTGGCAAAAAGATGCTCTTAAAAGCTATATCAATTGAACTTGCCTTGCCGAAACATCACAAGTACTTAAGTAACTTAAAACGATTTTACTTGTGCATGTTAAAACATTTTCTTTTAAATAGACTGCGCAGTCAAAACATAACATATATCAATAGTATGCATCATTTGTCACAAATAATCTCACTGTGCCGAGAAGTAGGCCTCCTTCTCGAACACTGTGACCGGCCCAACCGAAGCAAGGCTCACAGTCACCTCAACATTTAACATACCACACGTGGGTTCCTGCCTTTTTACAGGATAATAATAATCTCAAGCAAACAGATGATAACACATACCAAACTCAATAAAAACGGCAAGTCAAACACATTTAAAGATCATATAATAATACTCAATAGCATAATAACATTCATCGATATTTTTGGTTCAGAAAAGCCCACTTGACTTCCGAAGATTCTAGCTAGGCGGTTTAAGGGCTATTCGTCATCGCTTATCTTTCCGTCTGGCTCGATCCTTCACAGTTCGACATCGATAAAAAGATAAGATACTACGCAAAGATGGATAAAAGGCGTTGTTCTCGACTGAAGGACTTCTACTTGAGTCGTTTCTCTCTACGCTTTTTCTTTTCTAAAAGATCTCGCATTCTCGTCTTTAAGCCATTAACTCTACTCGATGATTGGTTAATATTACTAACCAATGTCTTGGCACTTCTTGCTTTAATTATGAAACGGCGTCTATCTAAATTCTATTGCTCGAGCTTTCTCTTATAAACTTAATCAATTCTTGATTTCAATTAACAACTTAATAGCTCAATTATTTTGCATACAAACAAACTCAATAATTTTTCACGTCATAATATCATTCACTCAAGCATATTAATTCGATTGCATATTAATTCCAAATAAATCAAACACATTGTTTTAAATTCAATCACATTTCAAGACACATTAACATTTACTCAATTTATATTTTAGAACTTAATTCAATTATGAATTCCTTTTTATAAAAACTCAAACAATATAATTTATCTTTCTCGGCTTATAAACAACGTTTTTCCAAATTCGTTGTCTTATGAAAACATATTATAAATCTTTACTCAATTAACAAAAATTCTTTTTAATTTTTAATAAACTCTTATGAAATAGGAATTTCATTTCTATCTCGATTCTCATGCTTAACTGAACTATTACTTTTCTAATTATTATCTCGGCAATTCTTCTCGATTTATTCTTAATCTACATGGTTTGAAAAACAACTTATTTAATTAATTACTTTCAAGATCATTACTCGATATCTTATTCCGTTATTTTCTTGATTAAACTATACGAGTATTTAAATTTAACTCGTCTAACATCTTTTCCTCGACTCGATTAAATCTTCTTTTCATTTTCTTATTATTTTATTCTCTTTATTTTAACTCGGTTTTCTCGACTCTTATTTATTTAATTAGTAAATTCCTTTCCTTCTTTATTCTTAATTTAAGACTAAATTCTTAGTTAATGATTCCTTTATTCTTCAATTAATTTTTATTTTAATAAAACTAGTTTATCTTATTAATTTATAAAATTTCTTTTTGATTTAATTTAATCAAAATTCAAATCTTCAAGTCTTATTTCAAGAACACTTAAAACACTTACTAGATATATTTTTCTATGTATTTTTCAATTCTTAACACTTTTAAAGCTTTTAAAACTTTAATCTTTTCTCACAAAAATTTCTATCTTCATCTATGATTCAAATTAACACTTTAACACATATCAACAACATTATAACATCAAAATCATCAAATCTTCTAAATCATCATAAAATTATTCTCTTTAAAAACTTTACATGCAAATCGATTTTCTCCAACTTAACAACATCAAAGATTAAATCATCATATCATATAATAATTTCATGATCAAAACATCAACTAAATCATCAACAAAATCAACAAAATATTTCCTTCTTTTCTTCCCAAAACTCACGGCAATTTCATAGATTTTTAGGGCATTTTATTTCTCAATTTTTCATGCACATAAACTCATTCTCAACATGATAAAAAATCATAAATCAAGCATAAAGATAATAATAACTCAAGAAATTCAATTTTTCTTATTTTCCTACTATTTTTCGGTATTAACCAATTTTTAGGGTTTTTAGTTTCTTTTTCTTCTCTTAATTCATCGATTAAATCCTAGTGTTTGATTCTCCTATCGATTTCTCCTCACTTAATTCTCACATCGATAACCTAAGTTTGCCTAAACATAAAATAAATGCCATGCATGCATGTTTTCTTTCTTTTAGGGCTTATAGATACATATATACAATAAATCAAATGAATTATCATACTTTTCAAAATAAATTGGATCTTCTCCTCTTGATCCTCTTGAAATCGAAATGATGGGAGAAATGGGCTCAACTTCGTAGCTTGCATTTCTCTTGGAAGAACTTGTCTTGAATCCTCAAGAAAAAAAATATAAAACAACAATCAATCATCCATTTTTAGGGCTTGAGAGCCGAAAATAAGGAAAAAATGGGGGATGATTATTGGATTTCAACTGAAGAACTTGAAGGATTATTACCTTTCAACTTGGAGTTTGAAAGAACTAAGATGATGGTGATGATCTTCTCTTGATTTGCATGAGATTGAAGCTTGAATACAAGGCTTTAATGGAAGAAATCTCAAGTATGAATGTGTGTGTATATGTCACGGCAATGGAGGGGGAGAGAGGGAGAGTTTTTCTTCTTTGTTCTTCTTGAGAGAATTTTCGAAAGAAAGAGAGATGACTTGAATGAAGGAATTCTTCTTTTGTATGGAGAGAGATAGGTAGGATGCATGCATTTGATTTCCAACATAAAGAATAAAGAATGATGATGTTTGTATTGGAACTTGTTTTAATTAAGAGATTGATGTGATGGCATTTGCATGCAGTCTTTTGTTAAGATTTTGGTAAGAATAATCATGATTAAAGCTATAGAGTAGGTTTGGAGAGAGATTAGGGAGAGAGATAGAGAGAGGTGGCGGTGGAGATGGGAGAGAGATGAGTAACACTTGTCTCGTTGTTTTATTACGGGTATTAATCACCCGGTCGTAAAAGTTTTCTGGATACAAAGGTCCGTATTATTCCATTTATGCTAAAAATGGGTCTAATCTCTTCTCGTCTCGTTCCCGACACTAAAACATCTCAAACCTAATTCACATCTCATTAAAAAGATTAACGATTCCGACCATCTAATTTTTAAGTCTAAATTTCATATAACGAAGAAAACTTAAGAATTAGTCGGCTTATTAATCCGTTAATAAATCAATTCTTATAACCTTCTCAAAATATCTCGGATAAGTTTTTATCTTATCTCAATGATCTTAGAATTAATTCTAGGTTCAAAGATTTTCATTAAAATCTATTCTAAGTCCTTCGGCGCATAGCAATTTCTCGGTTATCAACATTATTCTCTTTCAATCAAAAATCTTCGGAGTTTTTCTGAAAATCATACTCGTGCTCATGCTCATACAAGCAAACTCAATATATACATCACATGATCATTTCAAGAAATAGACACAGATAATTTCACGCAAAAACACATAAGGGCATTCCAGTCGTTTTACTCATTTCTATTTATTTAGAAAATTTTTATTCCTCAAATCTCGTCATTTAAACTTACTCGGTTAATTAATATGCTCACTAATGTTATAGAAGTTCGGGGTATTACAGTCTTGCCCATCACAGCTCTCAACTCCATCAAGAAGGCTCCAAAATTCAGCCTTTTCCTTGTGAACACAAAAAATAGTATGTAGACCTCCTTGTTGGCCAGCGAGTTCCCACTATCTCCCTTGCCAAACATGTTGTAGGCAAGAATCCTATGGGCAATGGGGAGGGCTGGCGTCTTCAAGTTGGACGCATTGTTGTCTCCCGACTTGAACTCTGTTCCTACGCTGACCTCCTTCCACATCCAGATCCATTCTTCCTTAGGCCTTCTTCCCTGCCCTCCTGAACTTCGGCTTTTGTAGCTCCATCATCGTGATGAACCCCAGGATCTAGTTCAAATCATTCAAACCACCTCAAACAGCTGCCCATTCAAAACGAACTCGATAGAAGATGAGTTCCCTTCTCCATCTAACACAAATTCCATAGACCCATACACTTCTCTCACCAGGTCCTCATAGATGTGGCAGGGTAGCGTCAGGAATCTTCCCCAGCCACATCCATCGAACAGGGCCCTTACTTCCATCGCAATGCCCAGCGAGTCCAGGTCATCAAAATCAACTTCCCTGGGCACGAACACCTTCCTGGCCGTCAAGTCCTTAGTCTTTTTTCCCTTCTTCTTCCCTCGTGACTCAGACTCTTCTTTCTTTACTTTCTGAGCAACGGACCTTGTTATTCTCTCTCCCACTATCTGGACATCATCGTCCTCCTCAGACTCCACCACTTTCTGTCTCTTCCCTGGATTATTGGAAGAAGCGTGGTGCCCTTCTTCTCCTCCGTGGAGAATTCTCCACCTAACAATGAGGCGGCTTCAGAACTAGCCACATTCGTCTTCTTCTTAGCCTGCTTCTCCAGTTGGCCCTTTTTTCACTTTTCCTTCTTTTTCTCTGCATCTCGCTTCACCTCTGCACACAACTTGTCGAAGGAGTCTTCGGACTTCTTCTTGTCTCCCTCCTCTTTTTCAGCCTCATCTACGACCTCCATCTCCACATCCACTTCCTACTTTGTCTCTTTCTTCTCTTGCTCTGGCAACGATTTCTCCGGTGCTTCTTCCTCAGTGGTTTTCTCCGGTGTGGGTGAAGTTCCAACCATCGGAGTAGCTTCGTCTGATTTCACCTCCTCTGGCACTGCCATTGTTTCAGCAAGTGCTTTGCTAATAATTTCCTCTACCTCAGTAGTAATGGGGTACAGAACCACCCAGAAAGTGGGGTCTGCTGCGGACAAAGGGGCTTCCAATGGCGGTGGTTCTGGATTGGAAAGGTCGATGTGCGTTCCATGAGGGATTTTGTTGAGTTTATTCTTTAGGCGTGTGGATACCATAGTGGGGATTTAGGGTTTAAATTTGGGGGAAAGAAAATCGGTAATGGCCAAAATTTGGGGGTTGAGGAAGAAAAGTGGATTATGGTAGTTTTTTGAATTGATAGTTTACGTGGAGAAGTGGAAGGGTTAGAGGGAATAGATGTGGTAGGGTGGCAGATGGTTATAGGGCTGGGGGTAGGTTTTGAGTGCAGTTGTCACATCACACGTGGTGTGGCAGTTACTGTCCCGTCAGCATTGTAGCCCAAGTCCATCGCTTAGCCCACTTAGCCCAGAGCGCCGCTCTTGCCCTCCTACGCACACACTTTGCTCGAGGCAAAGTGTTGGATTGTAATACCCCGAACTTTCGTAAGCCCTTGAGTGAGTTCTAAATAAATTTTATAAGCTTAAATAACGAGTCTTGAGAAATGAAAATCTTTCTAAGTAAAACGAAATGATTGAAAGACCAAAATGCCCCTATGTACTTTGACGTGAGTTATTTGTTTTTATTACTTGAGTTGAGGATGTGATGCATTAATTGAGTTTATTTATATAAGTTTGAGCATGAGCTTGATTTTCAGAGAATTCCGAGAATTTTTACTTTTGAGTGAATAGTATCAATAACCGAGAAAATACTATTCACCGATGAACTTAGAAATTGGCTTAATTAGTATCTTTTGAACCTAGAATTAATTCTAAGGTCATTGAGATATGTTAGAAGCTCATCCGAGATCACTAGAGAAAGTTATAAGAATTTATTTCTTAAAGGATAAATTAGCCGACTAATTTTTAGGTTTTCTTCAGTATTTGGAATTTAGACCTAAAAATTAGATAATCGGAATCCTTGATTTATTTAGTGGGACATGAGATAGGTTTGAGATGTTTTTAGTGTCAGAAACGAGACGAGGAGAGATTAGAGCCGTTTTCAGCATAAATGAAATAATACGGACTTTTTATTCGGAAAACTTTTTCAACCGGACGAAATTATATCTGTCAAAGAATATCTCTCCCATCTCTCTCCCTCTCCCACCGACATGCTACTCTCTCTCTGTCACAGCCCGACTTCCCGAAGGACGGTAAAGCCGGGGTGCGACTAGGGATTGGAATAAAGAAACAGAAAAGAAGGGGGATAAATGAATAAAAACACATTAACTTAACACTAATTACGATGAACTTGAATAAATGAGAGTCGATCTTGAAGGATCGCTCGTCAAACTGTATACAGGGAAAACTAGGTTTAAAGTAATAACAATTTAAACCGAAAGGATTTACATAAACAAGGGAACTGACTTTAATTAATGAAAGAAAGAGTTGATCACGAAGGATCACTCGACATAACTGTTCTTAGAAGAGACTAAGTTCAAGGAATGAAACTTAGTTCTAAAGTTATATACTAACTGAAACTAGTTTACAGAATTGGCAGCGGAAAAACGTAGAAAAGATATCACATATCGAATGTGAAATCGAGGCTCAACTAAACTTCTTTCCTGAGAAAAGACCTTTACTCAACCTCCTCCGCCTTCATCACTCAACCTGCACATTCAAAGAAAACAACATGCAGGGCTAAGTACAAAAGTACTTAGTGGGCACAATGCCGAAAACAACTCACAAGAGTTTTTATTATAAAATAATCATGCATCTTTTCATAAACACTTGTATAAAACTTTTACTGCTGAACACTTAATTTCTAAATGATACACTGTGGGTTTTAAACTCACATCCGATCGTCTGGAAAGCACCTGTGGGCTAACTCAGAAACTGTCCCTCTGGATAGCACCTGTGGGTTATCTCAGAATCTGATCGTTTAGTTGGAATTATCTGGATAGCAGCCTGAGGGCTATCTCAGAATCCAATACTCTGGTTAGCACCTGAGGGCTAATGCAGAGAGACATAATAGAATTCACATAAATAATTCATTAAAGCATTGATAGAACTTTAATACTCACTTATTAAAACAATACGTAAACACTTCCGAGCAACGCTCGCATATAAATACTTTAATACTCATTTATTAAAGCAAAACGTAAACACCTTCGAGCAACGCTCGCATATAAATAAGGCATTAATTGATACAATTTCGAAAAGCCCACCTCGTTCGTTTACAGAACTATTACTCGTGCTTCCGACTCTGATCTTCCGTCCTGTCTTCTATTCTTGATCTCCTCCTTTGAACGCAAGTAATAAAACTCAGATAAGTTCTCGAGTCGATAGGAGAAAATAGAATTCGAAACAGAAATCGAATTAATCTTTTAAGTTCTTAAGCTTTAGGCATTTGCACGCTTAACTAGATTCTTTTAGTTAATCTAGAACGAGACTCGAACACTTCTCGTTTAAAACTCGCTCGGGTTTTTACTCAACACTGAGGTCAGTCATTAATGATAGTCGATAGCTTATATCGACTTAAAAGATCAAAAGGAACTAAGTTGAAAAGAATTCAACTTAGGAAACTACATCTTGGAACAAACTGTACAGATCAGTAAGTCCACCCAGAACAGGGGATCTCGAAACAGGGGATGTGCCCTGTACCAAAAGAAAGCCACGGATGTCTAGTTTACTCTCCAATTCGCGGATCTCAATTTCGTTAAGCGAGCTAGGAGATATTACAATTTCCGTGAAACGTCGCAGAAATGCCCGAACTTGCCCTAGAGCTCGTATATTTCGACGTATGACTTCCTCGGTTCGTTTTATGCTATCGCACTTAAAATCTTATGAAATTTATACCTCAAGGCAGTTAACACTTAACCTCATCGCGACGAACTCCTTCTCATTTCTCGGTTACTAATACGACGATTAAAACCTCGACACATCACATTAAGCAATTACTAAACCAATCAAGTTCTCGTTTCAAAACCTAACATCTCGATTTCAATTATAACCTATCATTTCATAACTCGGTTTAACACGTCGTCAACTACGAACTTGTTCTCATAAGGATAAGAGTAATTAATATCCAAATATTTCCTTGGTTCGATTTTTCTATCAATACTTATGCTCGTGTCTTCGTCTCTTATGAAAATTCCAACGTCATTAGAACTTGATCAAATTTTACTCTATCGTTCATTATCTATCGAGAATCATTATTAAGCAAATCATAACCTCATATCCTCATTTATTCCCGACTTATCGACCGTCGTTCGTCTCTTACGTAAAATTCTACATTCTCCGTTTTCATTCAAATTTTACGACAACGATTATCATCTAACGAACATTACTAATATATAAATCATATTATCAAAATGTTATCGAGCCTCGACTTATCACCACATCTTCGTCTCTTACATTCCTTGTTTTATTTTTAGAAAAATCTCAATTTAATATATATTCATCCTCATGCATCGTATAACTCATTTCCATTAAACAATCGAGCATATCTTAACATTTACTAACCTAAATCGAGCCTTGTTCGTCTCTTAGGTTTTGGATTTTATTTTTAGAAAAATCTAAAACAATTCATACGATCAATTAACATCATACGGAACACTAATCTATCATCAATTCGACGAAGAAATTGAATACAAATGAAAAGCCCCAAAACAGAAAAAATTTGGTAATGTCTAGAGCTTAGGGTTCTTGATTTTTCTTCATGATTTGATCCGTAGAACTCGACTCTAAACATCCTAGAACATGATTCGATCAAAGACAACATGCTATCTCACTCTCCAAATTTTCGAATAAAAATAAAAATGGGGGAAAAGAGATTTGTTCGGTTCAATTGATAGACGAAGTTCTTACCTTTCGATATATGAAATCGGATTGAAATTTAATCGGTAGATGCAAGAGTTGTGGATCTTGGAAGAGCTTGGACTTGTATCTCCAATGGAAGAATTGAAGAAGAAAAAGAGTGAGAATGGAGAGGTGAAGGTGGCGGTTTTGAGGTGGTGGGAGAGAAGGTGATGACTCACCTATGGTGAGTCATAAGTAAGTGAAATATCTAACAAAGTAAGGGTGACTCGCTAAGGCATGTTTGGCGAGGATTTATTTGACGAAAAAATTTCGTTTCCGGCTCTTAAACGTCGATTTAAAAGTCGAGAAATACTTTCTTAGTTGGTTACGGAATTTACGAAATCTAATTCGTCCGTTAGATTGGAAATAATTTACGTACTCGGAAAACTTAAATCGTTTTTCAAAATCCGAGAAAAAGTCGGGACATCACAGTCCAAAATTCGTCCGGAAAATCAGAAAAATTAACTTTCTCCGGTGAACTCGTCTCGAAGAAAAAGTGAATGTAAATTCTGACGGAATTTGATTCCGAGTTTCCGGGCGAAAAACTTAACGGACGCGAAAAACCCTAATACAGTATTCGTTTCACTGATTTCCGAAATTTATTTTTAAAAACGGATTTCACCGTTGCTCTTAGAATTGAAAATCAGGAGCTTAGGCGTGCAAAGCCTTAGTTTCTTATAAAATTTTTATTTTAAGCGACGGAGGAAAACCTGGGGTATTACACTCCCACCCTAAATCTCTCTCTTAAACCCTATTGTCAAAACCTACAAGGAATCATCATCATCATTATATTCCTAATATTTGTCAAAAGCTTATTCTATAAGCTATCTAACTCATCATATCATCCAAACTCTCTCAAACTTTCCCTCTCTCTCTCGAAAATTCTTGAAGAAACAAAGAAAAAAAAAATATCACTCCCTCTCTTCTCTCTCTCAAAACCGTAACACACACACACACTACACACACAAGATGATTTCTCCATGAAAGCTCAAGATTCAAGCTCCAAGCCTTCAAGTTTCAAGAGATTTCCATCATCAATCTTCTAGTTCTTTCATACCCTAAAGAGAAAGGTAATAATCCTCCAAGTTTTGAGTTAGAAATCAAAATAATCATCCTTGATTTCTCCATATTTTTCGGCACCCATGCCCCAGTGTGGATGATTAATTTTTGTTTTATTTTTCTTGAGGTTCAAGATGAGATCTTTCATGAGAATTCCAAGTCAAGAGGTTGAGCCCTAATTTCCATCATTTTCGGTTCTAAGGAGATCAAGAGGAGGAGTTCCATTTAATTATTTAAAGTAGGTTTAATCTATTTGATTACTTGTATATATGTATCTCCCTAATCCCTAAAGAAAAAGAGAAACATGCATGCATGAGATTTAATTTATGCTTAGGAAAAACTAGGATCTTTCGATGTGAGGATCGAGTGAGGAAATCGATAAGAGAATTAAATATTAGGATTTAATCTATGCTTAAAAGAGAAAAGAAAAACTAAAAACCCTAAAACTTGAGTAGTACCGAAAATTTAGGGAAAAAATAAGAAAATATGATTTTCTTGAGTATTTATTAATTTGATGATTGATTTATGTTTTTGAGTATATTGTGAATGAGTATATGTGCATGAAAAATTTAAAAATCGAATGCCCTAAAAATGTTGAAAATGCCGTGAGTTAGGGCATAAAGAGGAAGAAATTATTTTGATGATTGTGCATGATGATTTGATGATGTTTTGAGCTTGAAATAATTATGAGTTGTGATGATTTAATCCTTATGTTTTTAATTGTGAGAAAAATCGAGTTATGCATGAGATTTTGGAAGAAAATAATTTTATGATGATTTAGTGATTTTTGGATGATGATGATGTTATGATGTTTTGAGTATAATTGGGTGTTAATTTGGAATCCTAGATGCTAATAGGATTTAATGAGATAAAAAGAATGAAGTGTTAAGCTTAAAAAGAGAATAAAAATCGAAAAATATAGAGAAAAATACCTAGTAGGTGTTCTTGGTGTTCTTGGTGAAAAGTTTGAAGATTTGAATTTCAATAAAATTAATTCAAAAAGAAATTAGTTATTAAAATGATAAAATATTCAAGATATTTGTTAGAATAAAAGTTAAATAGAAAATGAAAAGAGAAAAATTATAAATTGAGTAATGAGTCATAAATTAGAAATTAATAAAGGAAAAGTAATTTTCTTAGTTAAATAATTAGAGTCGAGAAAAGAGTTAATCGAGTTAAGTAAATCGAGATTAGAGAAATTGGTAATTGAGAATTAGATAGAGAAAAAAATTAGAAGTTATAATAATCGAGAAATAGAAGTTGAAATAAAACTCGAGAAATAGAGTTATAAAACGAGTATGAAATTTTAATCGAGTTATTAAGAGTCGTTCAAGTGAACGAGAAATGATAAGAAAAATAATAATATGAGTAATAATTATCGAGTTGAGTATAAGTAATCGAGGAGAGGATTTAATCGAGTTGAGTTCGTGTACTCGTAAAGTTAATCGAGAAGTTTTGGAATAAGAATAAATAATTAAAAAGGTAATTTCTTAATTAAATAAGAAATGATAGAGTATGAAAATACTAAAGAAAGACGAGCTTTTAAAAATAAATGAAATAACAAGTGCTTGAATAATTATTATGAATTGTTCATAATTGAAAATCTAGTCTTGAGACGAGTCGAGTAAAAAATAGAAGACGAATTTCTATTTCTTAAGAGCTTAATTGAATATAAGGAGAATTAGTAATAATAATTGAGTAAGAAATAAATAATGCGTCTGTGAATACGTATATGTGTAGTTGAGAAAGACGACGTGTTTTGAAATAAGTGTTGTATATCGAGTCGAGGAGTATAAATTTATTATTTGAGTTTTAATTAAGAAGAATTCTTAATATTTGAATTTATTTGAAAGAAGAAAGAATTTAAATTCGAGAATTTAAGTAAGTATCTTTCTAAAATAAAAGTCGAGTAATTGTTAATGTGTCTTGAAGTGTGAAATCGAATATGTGATAACATGTTTGATCTATTTTAAGATACTATGTGATTGAATCAATAAGCTTGAAAGAAATGTTATGATTCGATAATGACATGAACAATTGTTGAGTATGCCTTTGTATGCAAAATGATTGAGTTAATGTGTCGATGATCGAACCAAGAATTGATTGAGAATGCAAGAAAGAATTCGAGTAATAGAGTTTAGGTAGATGCGTTTCTTAAAGTAAAGAGAAATGCGGAAGCGATGACGAGTAACATTAATGTTTGACGCGAGAATACGAGATAAATTATTTAGTAATCGAGAGACGAGAACGAGAACCGAGAAATGAGACTTATTAGAAGAGATTAATATAGAGAGAGACGAGTCAAGTAGAAGTCCTTCAGTCGAGACAAACGTCTATTTTTCGTCTTGCGTCGTATCTTATTTTTCTTAATCGATGTCAAACTGTGAAGGATCAAGCGGGACGGAAAAGTAGCGAGGTCAAATAGCAAGTAAGCCGCCTAACAAATCGTCGGAGGGCAGGTGGGCTTTTCTAAAACCAAAACTATTGATGAATGTTATTATGATTATTGAGTATTATTATGTGAGTTTTAAGGTTCAATTGACTTGCCGTTTTTACTTGAGTTTTAGTATGTGTTATCATTTGTTTGCTTGAGATATTATTGTCCTGTGAAAGGCAGGAAACGCACGTGTGGTATATTAATTGTTTGAGGTGACTGTGTGCCTTGCTTCGGTTGGACCAGTCATAGTGTTCGAGAAGGAGGCCTACTTTTCGGCACAGAAAGTGAGATTATGGCAGATGATGCATACTGTTGAGTATATATATTATGTTTTGACTGCACAGTCTATTCAAAAGAAAATATTTTTGCATTCACAAGTAAAACCGTTTAAAATTGCATTAATACTTGTGATGCTTCGGCAAGGCAAGTTCAATTGTTATAGCTCTAAGAGCAAATTTTCAAATGTTTTTGACATGTGTTCACTGAGTACAAAAAACTCAGCCCTGCATGTATTTCTAAACATGCAGGTTAGCAGGATGGTGATGGCAAGGACGGCTTGGTGGTGTGGTGTTTTTGTTGAGTCAAGTTGAATGTCGGACTGGCAATTGCATGTCTTCATACATGTGATTGTTGGGATTGAGTCGAGTTATCCGCTGCGACTTTTTGAATTGAAAGTCTGTTAATCTATACTCTGATACTTGTTCTAATTCCGAGCGATGTGCTCGATGTCTTTTATTGCTTTGATGAATCTCATTCTCGTTAACTTGAAATACTTATCCTATTCGAATTGATATGTAAATTATACATGCTCGACTGTTATTTTGTCATATCTCTTAAAGCATGTTTGAATGTTACCGCTTTCCGTTGATATTCCCTTACATTCCCCGAGCATGTTTCCCCGTGTTTGAGTTGATTAAAAGATGGTTGAGTAGTGTTAGTGTTAGTACGTCGCACCTCGGGAGTCGGGGTGTGACATAGATCCTCATTCTTCCTTTCGCCCAACACCTGTTCTCTGCAGGTCGTGAACATACTACCATATGCAAGGCAAAATTTCTGTTATCCTATGGTTAGATATTTATTATCCATAATGGAATTAAAATACGCTTAAATTTGATAGAAAACATTAAAATTATGGCTATTTTAATCCCTACCTTCACCTTTTTTTTGAGAAATAAAAAATAAAATAAACAAAAATTGAAAAACATAACAGGTTGCCTCCTAGCCAGGGCCTAGTTATCGTCGTGGGCACGACGTCTTTCTTGCCTAAATTAGGACTCCATGTCACAGAGGAATTTCTAGTATTCCTCTGGGTTCTCCAAGACTTGGCCAAAGAAAGCCTTCAATCTCTCTCCATTGACCTTGAAAATTTTTCCCGTGTTAGAATTCATTACCTCCACAGCCCCATTCGAATATGTGTCTTGTACTTCAAACGGGCCAACCCACTTAGTAGACAGTTTCCACGACATAAGTTTGAACTTGGATTGGTATAACAACTGTCACAGCCCCAAATCCCGAGGGACAGCAGAAGCGGGGTGCGACTGGGATTGAATTAAAGAAGCGGGGAAGAAGGGGGCTGATTAACTAAACATACATAAAAGACAACATACTTTCAATGAACAAGACTTTACTAATATAAAGGAAGAGTTAATCGCGAAGGATTACTCGACAAAAGTACTCGAAAGTATCTAAGTTCAAGATTACAGACTCATACTACAGTGATTTAATAATGTACATATTCTCAAAAGACTTAGAGTTTTGCAGCGGAAATTAAGTCGTAGCTAAAGCATCCTAACTTCTCAACTCAACTTCAACCACCGCCGCTCTCGTCGCTTCAACCTGCACATTTAGAAAACACATGCAGGGCTAAGTACAAAAGTACTTAGTGGGCACGATGCCGAAAACATAACATAGGTAGAGATAATCTGGCATTTCATGATTTGTAGCACATCGGGGTTTTATTTAAAAATAGCCCGTGTCTACTAAACATTGTCTGACTTATTTTCACAATTTACTCGGCTGAGCATTTTCTGGTATGTTACGTTCAATCTTGACCAATTCTCATTCACCGTGGCTGGTTACCCCTCAACAGGATACCACATACACCACAGGTTACAAAGTGCACTAACTCTGGAAAGCACTTAATATCTAACTCAGAGCCGATCGTTAGTTAACCTATTTAGATTAACTCTAAAATCTGGAAAACACGAATGTTAACTCAGATAGGTACAAGAGAACTCACATAAAACATAAAACAGTTCATGCCATAATTATCACTTTGAAACACAGATATCAAAGCGATAAAGAAAGGTTTTCCGAGCATTGCTCGTTTTATTTTATATATAAAAGCCCACCTTAGCGTTTACAGAACTAAGTACGAGCTCCCGATCTCCCGATCTTCCGTCCTTTCCTTACTGCTGGCTTCCTCCTTCATCGTAAAATAATAACACTTTAAATCTATCGTAAAAGATAATCGAATAAGGAAATTCGAATTAGGTTTTAGTCGTTTCATTTCTTTAGGCATTTGCACGCTACTAGTTTCATTTTAGTTTAAACGGGAACGAGACTCGAACAAATCTCATTTAGAACTCGAAAGGTCTCATACTCGACTCTCAGGTCAGTAGAGAGGGTAGTCGTTAACTTATTACGGCTTAAACGATCGAAAGAAACTAAGTTGCGAAAGAAACAACTTAGTAAAATAAATCCTGAAAAATCACTGCACAAGGCAGTAGTTATGGGGACTGCCCAGAACAGAGGAAATGGAAACAGGAGATGAGCCCTGTACCACTAGAAATCTTGGAAAGTCTAGTTTACGCTCCAATTTACGGATCTCAAATCCGATAAACGAGCTAAGAGATATTACAGTTTCCGGGAAGGCTCGCAAAACTGCCGCGGCTAACCCTAGTTGCTCGATAGAATCGACGTATAACTTCCTAAGTTCGTTCTAAGTTCTCGTACTCGATTTCTCACAAAACTGGACTCTCAAGGCAGTCAACACGTACAGCGTACTCCCGTACGTGAAGGACTCCTTTTCAAAACTCGTTTCATTAGCACGACATTCTAAACATCGTCGTCTCAACTACCAATTACTAAACCAAAATCAAGTTAACATTTCTCGTTTCTAGTTCTCGACTATAACTACAACTCATATTATAATAACTCGCATGCTCATGTCGTCAACTACAAAGTCGTACCTTAGTCCGTTATAAACAATATTATCAAGTTAAAAATCTTACTCGACTTCTCAGTTATTAATTACGACCACTTGTTCGTCTCTTACGAGATTTCAAAAGTTATCGGAATTCGCTCAAATTTTACGTCATCAAACAACATCTAACGGGATTCATTATTATACATATCATCACCTCATAACATTTCTTAATCTCAACTTAGATCGAGTTCTTTGTCTCTTACGGCTCACAAAATATTTTCAGAAAATTCCAATTAATTTCATAACATCAATTAATATCATTAACAACCTTAACTCATCAACAAAACATCATCTAAATCAACTACATGAAAAACCCCTAATTCTTTCATAATTTTCGGTATTGACATGCATGAGGGGGGGTTGATTTTCTTCATCGATTAACAACATTAATCCACTTATAACACTACTATATCATCAATCAAACAATTCAAGTCCAATTACACATTAAACAAAAATCCCCAATTCAAACCCTAGCCCTAAAATCGGTTTTCATCCATACATTAGGGGTTTCGATTTCTTTTTATTCTAATTACTAATTGAACACCTCCTAAGCATGTTTATCCAACTAATTGAAGAATTCAAACATCCTACATGATTCCCCCAAATTTTCGGTACTTACTTAGGTTTTAGGGTTCTTGATTTCTTTCAATTTTAATCCTAGATATCAAGTCTAATCCATCTAATTATACTAATTAGAGATCAAGACATGTAAATCCCATCTTCCAAAATTTCGATCCATAAGAAAAATAAAAAGAAATGGATTTGGAATGGATAGAATTAGAGAGGAGACAAATACCTTGAGCTTTAGTGAAGGGAGTTAGAAGATTCGATGGATGATTATGAACTTGTGTGGTTTCCTTGCTCAAGAACTTGAGGATCTTCAATGGAGGAAATGAAGAAAGTAGAAGTATAGTATATGTGTGTGTGTTTCGAAATGGGAGGGATTGGGAGTGAGGATGGTGATGACTAATTATGTTAGAAAGTAATAACATAGGTGTAAAGTGATAGTTAAATATCTAATATGGTGAGTCATGAGATAAATACCATATAAAATGAAAATATCAAGGTAAGAGAGTGTATGATGTCGGCTAAGAGAGGGAAAAAGAAGAAAATTACGCGCTTTTCCGGCGCGATACGACGTTACGGAAATCGAACAATGAAAAACGTAGCTCGGCACAAAATCGTCACATTCCGATTCGACCAAAAATTCTAACGTATTTAACTTAATCGGAAAATAATAATTAAAAACTTAATTCCGACAAAAACTCGGGATGACACAGTCCGAGTTTCATCCGGAAAATCATAAAAACGAACTTTCTCGGGCGAGTTCGTATCGCGATTTCGTGAATGTAAAAATCAGACGGTTTTCCGTTCTGAGTTCTAGAACTAAAAAATTTTCGTACGCGATAACCCTAAATACAGTAGTCATCTTCCGTAATTTATTTTCGGAAACGGTTTTCACCGTTGGTCTTAGAATTCAGAATCGTAAACTTAGGCGTGCAAAGCCATTTTTATAAATAACTTTAAATTTTTAGGACTGTACGGAAAATTTGGGGTATTACAACAACACTTGTTGCCCAGGTTCAAACTTCTTAACTTTAATCAAGGCATCATGAGCTTTCTTCATCCTCTCTTCATACAAGACAGAACTATCATATGAATTGGGTCGGATTTCCTCAAGTTCCTGTAGTTGAAGCTTCCTAGCTTGGCCAGTTTCATCCCAATCATAATTCATTTTCTGAGCTGCCCAATACTATAATACCCCGAACTTTTCTAAGTTCCTAAGAGTTTATTAATTAAATTAATATGCTTATATGAAGAGTTTTGAGTGATAAAATTTTTTGCGAAAATAAATTTTTCAGTGAAATAACGAAAATGCCCTTATGTGCTTTAATATGATTTTTCTCGTTTCGATTATTCGAATCGAGTATGTGATGAATTTTTTGAGCTTATTTATATGAGTTTAAGCTTGAGTATGAATTTCGGAATTTTCTGAGAACTTTGAATTTTAGATGAATAGTAACGTAAACCGACAAAATCCCTATTCATCGACCGACTCCGAATTTAGTCTAATTAGTTTCATTGGAATCTTGAATTTATTTTAAGACTTTTGAGATAAGTCGGAGAATTTTTCCAAGATTATTTGAAGATGCTTTAAAAATAAATTGCTTAACGACTCATTTAGTCGAGCCGCTTTTATGAAATAATTCGATAGAAGGAATATCGAGATAAAAATGATATCATTGGATTCCTTAATTTATTTTGAGAGATATAAGATGAATTAGAGAGAACTTAGATGATGAGAAAGAGACGAGAAGGGTTTTAAATTATTTGAGGGAATAAAATAATATAACGGGGATATTTTCTATTGGAAAATTTATTAACCGGGCAAAATTAGCAGATAAAAATCTTTGATCTTATCGCTAATAGTGGAACTAACCCTAAACCACTCTCATGTTGGCAAATTAACAACACTCTCCCTCACAACACTCCACATATGATGATTCCCTCTCTCTCAAGATCTATCTCTTGATTCTCTTTTCTCTCTCAAATCTTAGCATATCTAACATGTGATACATTCCCCCTAATTCATAACTCTTACACTCATTTTTATCTTCATCTATTAATCTATTTTTCTCTCTCCAAACCAAAGAAGAAACCGCATCAACATTACTATCTCTCCCTCTCGGTTTCTCCATCGAAGAAGGAGCAGTTTTTGTAGCAGATTTCCAGCTGCTATTACCTTCTTCATCACCTCTTCTTCACCATAACAACTAAGAGATCATCCTCCCCTTCATACCCATCATCATCCCACTGTCATGATGATATATGAAAATATGATCTAGATGTATTTTTAAGATGAAATATGAATTTTATGATTTTTGAGGAAAAATTTGAATTATGCAATAATTTGAAGAAAATGAATTTTTGACGATTTTGATGAAATATGATGATATTGATGATGATGATGATGATGATGATGATGATGTTAAGATGTGTTAGATTAATTTTTAAGTGAGTTTATAAGCGTGGAAATTGAGAAAATATGAAGATATAATTTTTATTGATATTTATGGAATTTATGGAAGAAAAATCGAAGAGAAATAGGTCTAAAAATAAAATGAGTATTTTGAGGTTAATATGAGTTTTTGAAGATGTGTTCTTCACATTCATAAGAAAAATTTGAAGATTTGAAGATGATATAAATTAATTAGAAAAATAATTATTTTTAATTATTTTAATTCGAAAAATGAGTAAATATATATAAAATGAGGAATTTCATTAGATAAAAATAAAATTGAGAAATAAATGAGGTGTTAAGTCTAGTTTGAATGAATTGTGTAGAAAATAAAGTTTTATGAATTTTCTATGAAATTTGAGATAAATATATATATATATATATATAAATATATATATTAAAAAGAAAATAATGAGAAAAAGAAATAAATGAAAGTATGAGTGTAAAGAAAAATATTTCTTTAATTTATGATGATTTTAGAATGATGATAAATGAAGATGTAATGTGAATTTGATGTTAGCATTAAAAAAGTGAAATAGAATATTAATATTTGAGAATAAAAGGAGAAATAAAATAAAAGAAAATGAAATTATCTATGAGATAATATGAGTTAGAAATCATGAGCATGGGTTAAATAGTTAAGATGTTCGTATTTGAGTTCGTTTGTTTCAAACGAGAAGTTAAAAGAATTATTATTAAAGAAATAATAATAAAATAATAGAATAATTAATTTAATGGAATATTTCCATTAAAAATGAATATGTTTGAGTGATATGAATTCTAAGCGATGTTTATGTGTTTAAGTGTGTTTTGAATGTTTGATTGATGTGACGAGGTAGTAATCGAGTAAAGGAAGATGATAGAAATTTAAGAAACGAGCAAATAAATATTATGTGGAAAAAAGAGGAAATTAAGTTTAAAATATTTTGATATTGAGTTATTGATGTTATATGATGTGATAAGTGATTTGATGATGTTATTTGAGTAAAATTAAGCAAGTTTGCTTTTTAAATCACTTAAAAAGGAGTTAAGACGTAAAAGTTATCGAGCAATGAAGTTTTATAATGAAAATCAAGTTTTATTTAAATAAAAATGAAAATTGAGTTTTAAATAAAGAAAAAGATAAAATAATAATTATTTTATTAAGTAATTATTTGAGATTATATACGTATACGAGTACGTATTTTGACGAAAATAATGACGTATATGAATACGTATTTTGAGAAAAGAATGACGTATTTTTGAGTCAAGAAATACGAAATAAAAGTTTGAATATTTAATTCAAAAATGATTATTATTATATGGGTTTAATGAAATGATTTTCATTAAAATTTGAAGTTATGAGATTATGGAAGGTAAAAGTCGAATAATAATTCATTAATGTATGAATGTGTTCGAGGTATGAGTTCTTATATTTAAGATATGACATATTTCTGAAATCTCGATAGTTGATTGTGATTATGTGATAAGGTATGATGCCAATAACCTAATTATTTGAGAAAAGTTAATTGTTTATTTGATATTAGTGTTGAATATTGACATTGGTGCTTGAGTATGATGACGATGTTTGAGTAATGATGTGAATACGTGTTTATAAAGTGAATGTTTGATCGTCGATGTGAATGTTTGATTATTGAAATTAGTGCTCAACTGTGAATGAATGATGTATGATGATATTAGTTGAAATTTGATGTTATGATTCGCTGAAATCATATAACTTGAGTTTATGAGAAATTAAGACGATTTGGTTAATAACTTATCGTTTTACGTGAAGTTGAAGTGTTATATTTGAAACGAGAATCTGAATTTGAAAAGTTATTAGAAACCGAGTAAAGACGATGATTCGAGAACAAGAAATCGAAAAAGTTATCGATATAGAGAAGTTTAGATAAGTTAAAGAAAACCCGAGTCATGTAGAAGTCCTTCAGCCGAGCCCTAAGTCTATTATATATTTTTCGAGTAAGATAAGCTCGATGTTAATCGATGTTATTATTGAAGGGCCGAGCGGGACTGCAAAGTAGTCGGGAAAGCGTAAAGTAAGCAACCTCGACTTCAATGTACCCAAATTAAGGTGGCTTTCTGTACTAAAACCAAATGATGAATGCGCTTACTAATTATGTATTATGTGCGTTTTTCAAATTGATTGACTTGCCTAAATGTTCTAAATGTTTTGGTATGCAATCATCTACATGTTAATTATTAAAAGTCCTGTAGATGCATGGGATAAAAGTCCTGTTAATGCAGGACTGATGCATGCATTGTATTAAGGTAACTGTGAGCTTTACTTCGGTTTAGCCGGTTACGGTGTACGAGAAGGAGGCCTACTTCTCGACACCACAGAAAGATCAGTTGTAGATTAATTCATACTTGAGTATACAAATGACTGCAGTCACATGTGGTAAACTATTTTGAGACAATTATGTATTTAACCCTTGTGATGCAGCAAAAGAGGCAAGTTTTCAATCATATAGCTCTAATGAGCAGAGTTTCAAATGTTTTTGGCATTGTGTTCACTGAGTACGAAGTACTCAGCCCTTCATGTATTTCTAAACGTGCAGGTTAGCTGTGGATGAGGATGGTGCGGGTGGTTTTGGTGGTGTGTTTTCTGTTGTGAGTTCAATCGGTGATTACATGTCTTCATACATGTAATTGTCGAGAGCAGTGATGTCTTCCGCTGGATTATGTCTATATTTTTGAAATACTCTATTATGTTGTTGATACAATGAGCAGTCTGCTCGAATCAAAACAATGCTTTTGATTTCGCATGTCTTTTTATTCTGAATGATGTGAAGCTAAAATATTTAACGCTATTTTTCAGAAACCGTTGTAAATTAAGTATGCCGTTTCTTGTTGGGATCGGTTGAAAGCATGTTCTTATTCATTGTTGCTTTCATACCTTATTTCTATAATTGATTCATTGATAAGTCAAGTTTTATTTGTTAGTTTCACATTCTTAATTCATTCAGAAATAGTATTTAGTCGCAATTCGAGTGAGTTGTGACATAAGTGATGTATGTTTATTTGATGGTTTCACCTTTACACTCCAATGGAGTCTGGTCGTTCCTACACACTGGATTTCGGGCTGTGACAAATACGCTCAATGTTCAATTTCCACAGGCAAGTGGCATATCTTGCCAAAGACTATCCTGTAGGGCGACATCTCACACGGGGTTTTAAATGTTGTCCTGTATGCCCACAATGCATCTTCAAGACGCAAACTCCAATCCTTCCCTGCTGGGCTAACCGTCTTTCTCAAGACAGCCTTCACAATGCGATTAGACAACTCAGCTTGACCGTTTGCTTGAGGGTGATAAGCATTCGAAATCCTATGATGTACTCCATATCTGCTCATTAACCCTTTCACAGTTCCATTGTAAAAATGCGTTCCTTGATCACTAATGATTGCCCTGGGCACACCAAACCGGCTGAAGATATTACCCTTGAGGAATTCCACAACTACCTTTGAGTCGTTTGTTGATGTTGCCTTAGCTTCCACCCATTTCGACACATAGTCGACTACCAACAGTATGTATAGATTTTCTCTCGAGTTGGGCAATGGCCCCATGAAGTCCATCCCCCATATATCAAATACTTCCACAGGCATGACTGGGGTCATGGGCATCTCATTCCTCTTACCGATGTTGCTTCCTTTTGGCATTGAGCACAATGTTTGCACCATTCGAAGCTGTCTTTGAACACATTGGGCCAATAAAACCCACAATCCAATATTTTCCTTGCCGTTCTTTTTGGTCCAAAATGTCCCCCATACACCTTTGAATGACAATGTGCGAGGATACTTGCTTGTTCCTTCTCATCAACACATCTACGAATAATTTGGTCAGTACACATCTTCCACAAATACGGCTCATCCCAGATGTAATATCGACTCTCCACCTTTAACTTGTTCTTTTGATATAGGCTAAGGTTGCCTGGAAGTCATCCCAAGACAATATAGTTACATTACACAAGTCAACATACCACGGATCTGGGTTGTCTTGGGCAAGAGCTAGATTTTCATCCGGGAAGGTCTCCTTGATCGGCTCAACCTCTTCTTGTTGGATGATGCAGCTCAAATGATCAGCCACTAGATTTTTAGCTCCGGCCTTATCCTTGATTTCCACATCGAATTCCTGAAGTTATAAAATCCACCTTATCAATCTGAGTTTGGTCTCCTTCTTGGCCATGAGGAACTTCAGGGCGGAGTGATCAGTGTAGACTATGGTCTTGCCCCCAAGCAGGTATGATCGAAATTTTTCAAAGGCAAACACCACAGCGAGTAATTCCTTCTCTATGGTGGAATAATTGCATTAGGCAGGATTGAGAGTTCTCGATGCGTAGTATATGACATGATTCACTTTTCCTCTTTTCTGCCCAAGAACAGCTCCCACCGTGTAGTCACTCGCATCGCACATCACCTCAAATGGCATTTCCCAATCCGGTGGTTGAATGATAGATGCTGAAACCAAGATCTCCTTTAGTGTATGAAATGCTTTCTTGCAGTCTTCATCAAAATTCCACTCCACTTCTCCTTGTAATAGTCTGGTCATAGGCTGCGAGATCTTAGCAAAGTCTTTAACAAACCTCCTGTAAAATCCGGCGTGCCCAAGAAAACCACGCAGCTGCTTCACGTTGCTTGAGTAGGGCAACTTGGCTATGATATCAATTTTGGCCTTGTCGACCTCTATCCCTCGTTCTGATATAACATGCCCAAGGACTATGCCCTCCTTGACCATGAAGTGGCATTTCTCATAGTTTAGCACCAAACTCTTATCCACACATCTTTTCAGCACCATTTCCAAATTGCTTAAGCACTTCCATAGACAGTAAAGTTGTCCATGAACACTTCTATGCATGTTTCAAGAAAATCTGAGAATATACTCATCATACACCTTTGGAATATGCCAGGGGCGTTGCATAGACCAAAAGACAGCCTTCTATACGCAAACGTACCGAATGGACAAATGAAAGTGGCCTTACCTTGGTCTTCCTCGACGACCCAGATCTGCATATAGCCCGAGTAACCATCGAGAAAACAGAAGTACTTGTTGCCGCTAACCTTTCAAGCATCTCATCAATGAAAGGCAACGGAAAATGGTCCTTTTTGGTCTTCTGATTCAGCTTCTTGTAATCGATGCAAACTTGCCATCCTGTTTGTAACCTCGTGGCCACCATTTCTTTCTGCTCATTTTCTACCACTTGAATACTGGACTTATTGGGCACAACATGAACTAGACTAACCCATCTACTGTCAGAAACCGGGTAGATAATCCCCAGATCTAACAGCTTCAAGATTTCTTTCATCACCACATTCTTCATTGCTGGATTTAGTCTTCTTTGAGGATCTCTAATGGGCAGGGCATCCTCCTCGAGCAAGATGTGATGCATGCACACAGTGGGGTTTATGCCCCTTATATTGGCCAGTGTCCATACGATGGCCAGCTTATACTCCACCAGGACTTCTTTTACTCGTTCCTCTTCCTCAATAGATAACTCAGCACTTATGATAACTGGCGGTGTCTCGTTTTCTCCCAAGTAGATGTACTTCAAGTGGCTAGGCAATGATTTCAACTCCAGTTTTGGTGTTTTTTCTATCGATGACACAACCTGTCTTCTTGTTTCAGTGTGGGAATCACCAATGGTTCTACCCTTTGAGAGGCATCTGCATCCGACCTTAGGTAGTGCACTGCTTCAATTACCTCAACGGATCTATCTTGGGCAACAACCTCCGTTAGGCCAATTTAAAGAGATACATTCAACTTATCTTCAATTGTTATTTGTGGCCAGAACTCATCCACCATTTGCTCAACATGGTCAATGCTATGCACCAGTTCCGTATCACTAGGTTGTTTCATTATGTTATAGATGTCAAATGACACTACTTCTCCTCTGAACTCGCACGGTAGCTTCCCCGTATCACAATTAATCCTTGTGCGAGTGGTCTTCAAAAATGGTCTGCCCAACAACATCACCGGTGCCTTTTGTGAAGATCTCCCCATGTCCAGAATATAGAAATCCGCTGGAAAAATTAGGTCCCTTACCCTGACCAAGACGTCCTCTAAAATCCCTTCAGGCCATACAGTCGATCTATCAGCTAGTTGAATGGCCACTCTTGTAGGTTTCAGTGGTCCTATCCTTTGGTCATCATACATCGACTTAGGCATGACATTAATCGTTGCTCCGAGATCCAGCATAGCCTTTTCAATCTTCATATCTCCAGTGATGCAGGGGATATAGACATCCCTGGGTCAGTGCACTTGGTTGGCATGGGGGTGTCTTGCAACACTGCACATACATTCTCACTAATTTGGAACCTTGCATCATCTATGTATTTGATCTTCCTTGTACATAATTCCTTCAAAAACTTGGCACACTTGGGCATAGACTGTAAGACGGTCAAGAGGGGTATGTTGACCTCGATCTTTTGAAACATTTTGGTCAATTCTTTCATCTCTTGCGCTTCCTTATCCTTTGCAAATCGTCTTGGGTAAGGAGCTTTTGGCTCATAAGATTTTAACTTAGTCACATGCTCAGCCACTTTCATTGCTTTCACTCTAATTTCAGCAACATTGAGCTCAATTTTCCTTCTTATGTCTGTCGCTTCCCTTTCAATCTGTACCCTTTTCTCAACTGATAATTCTTGTCATAGCTTCTCAACATCACCTGCCCATGGGTGCCTCTTCATACTTTTCTGGTTCAGCTTCATCTTCTTGTTCAATATAGCATCGTTCCCAAGAGACTGTTGTTGCCCAGATACAACTTCTCGAGGTATATAATGGTCAGACACTTTTACTTCAGGCAACTTGGTTCCACTGCGCAATGTAATAGCATTCACTTGAGCCTTCTTTATCTCAACTTGAGATGGTAGTTCTCCCTTTCCTCCATTTAGCATTGACTTAATCTGAGAGATCGATTCTACCAAATGGCTTAAGGTTTCATTAATATCTCTCATGCCTCTCCTTATCTCCATACGAAAATTGTTCAACTCTTGATACCCCTTCCTTTGTTCAGCTGCTAGTCTCTCTACTTCACTCCTTAGGGTATCTCTTGGTTGATCTCTATTATGTGGGGGTACATAGGGGTGTTGTGGTAGCTCCCCTTGTTGAGGTGCGTTTAGATAATTGTTATTTTTGTATCTCAAATTGTCATTAGGCCTCCAAGGTCCGTTGTTAAAGTTCCTTCGCTGCCCAACATCTCTTTGCTGGTACGTTTGCCCAACGGCATTAACTTCTTCATCTTCGTATAGTGATGGGCACCTATCAATTGGGTTAGTGTTGGCAGCGCAAAGTTCACACTTCATCACTCTTTTCTTCATGATGTGACGCTGCCCTGAGGTAACTGGTATATCCATTCCCTTGCCCCATCTTGTAGTGAAAATGGAAATGTAAGGAGGCTAAAATATTCCCTCAGTGTGTTTTCTGCAGCGTGGTGTGCACAGTACGCATTGCCATCTCAAAGTCTTGCAAGTTGCGCTGCGGATCCTCTCCGGGCAAATCATTGAACATGAGAAAGATCTGTATCAAAGAATGTTTCTGCTCATTGATGTACTTCTCCGGTTCAGGATGATACTTCAATTCACCGTCAATCCAAACAGGGTCGAAGCCAAACATGCACAGAGTCTCTTCCTCAAGAGACAGTTACAAAAATTAGCTCTCCGGCAACGGCGCCAATTTTGACGAGGCTATCGTTTGCACTCTCAAAATGAATTTATAGCCTATTCTCACAGCTTATATAGTTAGCAAGCAAGTACAGGGTCGATCCACAAGGAGTTGATTGTCACTATCTCTTGAAACCTCCTCCACCTGTAAAGAAAGTTGGGTGTTGCTATCTTGGTCACTGGGACTCTCTTGTCCAATACGAGAACTTAAATAAACACTGAAAAGAAAACAAATAACTTGATCAATAATAAAAACGACTTGATCTGGACTAAGACATTGTTAAGTGAAAATTCTAGCTTGGTCATTGGTGCAAATATTTTCATTACATGCATGCATCGTTGGTTATAGGACTTGAATGCTAAGATCTTTTTTTACTCGTCACGCTTTCAACAAACCCTTCCCTGACCTATCCTTACTTAGTTGGCGATGCTCCACTGGCTCCCTACCTTGGGAAATACCTCTATCAGAGTCATCGTTCAGTTTCTTGCCCAAGGAGCATTAATCACTAGAAAGGCCCAACAAGGAATCATCACGTCTAGCCCAATAGGGTAGACACCTTCCTCTAATGTCAATTGATCTGAATTGACATAAATTATGAAAAACACTCTTACTTCCCAATTGATTGGTGATCTAATATTTCCTAAGTGATTAACGGCCTATTAATCTCTTAATCGTATTACACCATATTAAAACAAGTTCATTAACATATCGAGAATACATACATGCAATTATCTAGCACGAATTAGACCTCTCAAGCTTAAGTAATCACCTAACTATCTTGCCCAAATCAAGTATTAAAACTTAGCTAGACATGAAAGTAAAATCACGAACATAATAAATTGAGAAACTCATAATAAGAACTATATTAAAAACTTACGAAGTACGTGAAAGTAAATCCGGCCAAAAGTGCTGATGGAAAATAGTATGAACAAAAACACAAATAAAATATTGCCCGTAGGACTTGTTCTTCTCCTTACAATCTCTCAATATAAACAAGGAATGAAAGCATAAAGTCGGCGTCGTCCTTCGCAGCAGCTAGGCTTCAATATATATAGAGGTGAGCACTTAGGATTTAGGCCCCCGGTCCTTAACATGGAAGGAATCCACGAGCTACCTTGGAATGCAAGTAATACTTGATAAGCACAACCCCAATATGGCAAGTCACATCTATCTCCAAGAGATCCATTGCGGATCCTAAATCTAGTCGAATAAGAAAAGATATTTAAGTTAGATCATATTTTCCTTATCCTTCTAGACCTAGGAGAGAAACTCGCCAGCTGACCAAAGCACTCCACCTATCTTGACCAATCTCGCTTTGCCCAAGCTGCTTCCAGAAATAAAGCTTTCCTTCCCTGTATTGCCCAATTTCCACTTGCAAAGCAACAAACCACCTCCTGCCTAGAATGTGTCCTCCAAGACACTAAAACTAAACAAAATACACACAAAGACTCGATCTAAACTACCTAAAACAGACAAGACACAAAATATGGACTCATCAGGGCTTCTCTTGGATCCACTTGGAATCTTGCACACACTCCAACTGCATAGGAGATGTCTAGGCGACTTGCAGTCAAGTGGAGCAGCGATCCGATGATTTCTCTATATTTTTTTGGCATCGACTGTCTTCTCTTCTTTACCAGGTTCGATCTTTCAGTTTGTATTCATCGGAATTTTTGTTGACTTGCTGGAGTCAAGTCCAAACTTAGTAATCAGCTCCTTGGTGTATTTGCACTGATTGATGAAAATTCTTTTTGGTTAATGATTGACTTGAAGCCCAAGAAAATAATTCATCTCTCCCATCATGGACATCTCAAACTTGTCCTTCAAAAGCTGAGAGAACTTCTCACACAGTGCTTCGAACTTGGATCCAAAGATGATATCGTCGACGTATATTTGCACCACCATAATGTCTTCTCCAACTTTGATGGTGAAGAGGGTTTTGTCGACTGAGCCTCGAATAAATCCAGACTCGAGTAGAAAGCCACAGAGTGTGTCATACCATGCACGTGGAGCCTGTCCATAGATGGCTTTCTTCAACTTGTAGATTCTACCATCACCGGTCTCAAAGTTAGAAGGTTGTGTTAACTATATATCTTCTTTGATATCGCCATTCAGAAATGCACACTTTACATCCATTTGATAGACCTTGAACTTGTGGTAAGAGGCATAGGCTAGGAAGATTCGAATTGCTTCTAGACGAGCAACTGGTGCGAAGGAGTCTTCAAAGTCGATCCCTTGTTCTTTAATATCCACTTCAGACCAATTACTTTAACACCTGAAGGTCTTTCGACAAGTTCCAAAATGCAGTTTCTGAGGAACTCGTTCAAATCGTCTTGCATGGCCTGAGTCCAATGGATACAACCTAGAGCTTCTAAGATATCTTTAGGCTCTGGCACATCTGCTACGTAGCATGACGTCATTACTACATCTCCAGCTTGCTCAAACTTTTCGAGCACTTCGATTTCAACAGCATATTGAGCATGCACAGTTGGTTCTTCATCAGCTTTCTCTCCGAATTGAGTAGACTGTGTCGAAGCAACAACTGTGGCATCAACAACTTGTGTTGATCTTCTTGTTCTAACTCCTGCTTCTAGATTTCTAATCACTGCTTCTTCGATATGATCTTCATACTATCTCTTCTTTCTTCTTGCTTCTTTAGCAGCTTCAAGCAGTGTTATGGAGTAATATGGACTTCTTGAAGAACCTTAATGTGCTGGACTCAACGGTCTGCCTTCTGGTGCTTTTCGATCCTCAGTTGGATTCGGAGGTCGAAGTGGGGAGTCAGCTTGTCTTGGACTGGCAGGTCCTGGACTACATTGTTCGTCAGCTACAGGCACAGTCGGTGTGTGAGTCGAAGTTGATACATGACTGGACGGATCTGAAGTTCCCTGTGGATTTAAGACGGGGCTTCAGTCTCATCTTCTGAAGAATAGACTTCTCCTTATTCAGTCGACTATATGAGTAGGTCTGCCAAGTTCTTCAGTCTTTGGACTTGAGATCTTGTCTAAGCGAGTTGAACAGTTGAACTTCCTTCAACTGCCTGCAACTTTGCATGTTTTTTGCACTCAAAAGTAGACTCATCAAAACTAACATGAGATGTTATTTTCACAACTTTGGAGTTGTTGTTGAAAACCTTATAAGCCTTAATCTTTGCAGCATATCCGAGAAATATGCCTTTGACAGCTTTAGGCTAAAAAGTTTTCAACTAAACTTTCTCATTATTATAGATATTACAGTTAGAACCAAAAACACGAAGATGAGAAAGATAAGGCTTCGTGTATCTCCGTAGTTCTTATGTAGTTTTTCTCTATCTCTTCGTCAGGAGGGAGCAATTATGAGTGTAGCATGTTGTGTTGACTGCCTCAGGCCAAAATCTTTTTGGCAAGGCTAAGCTTGTTATCATGGATGTTGCAGCATTCTTCAGTATTCGATTTCTCCTCTCAGCTACTTCGTTCTGCTGTGGAGTTCTTGCTGCTAAGGTTTGGTGAGTTATTTCATTCTTCTCATAATACTCAATGATGGTCTCATTGAGAAACTCAGTTCTGCGATCAGATCTGATGGATATTATGGATTTTCCTTATTAATTTGCTAGTTTGTCCATCGGTTTTGGCAACTCTTCTCTTGTCTCATTCTTGTGCGCTATGAAAATCACCCAGGTGTATCTCGAGTAGTCATCAGTGACCTCAAGAATGTATTCATTTTCACTTAAGCTCTTGAAGGTGACCAGACCAAAGAGATCCATGTGGATGAATTGCAGAGCACGATCCGTAGAAGGCATCAGTTTGAGACAGAATGATGCTCTAGCCAAGTTTTCTAGTTGACATTCACTGCAGAGATGCATTAACTTCAAATCTGGAATTCCATCTGCGTGTTGTTGGTGAGCAAGTCGGTTCTTGGTTTTGAAGTTGAGGTGGTTGAGCTTTCTGTGCCACAGCCAGCTTGTCTCTGAGCTGCTCTTGGACACTAGACAAGTTTCTGAAGGACTGCTTGACCAGTCTGTATAGTACACACCTCCAGATGAAGACATTTTACTAAATAAGAGAATCTGTTTGGTCTTTATGTCTTTCACCCTGCATCCGTGTGCATCAAACTTCATAGAAAAACCATTATCACAGAATTGGCTTATGGAGAGCAAGTTGTGCTTCAATCTATCAACCAAGGAACCATTTTTTATAGTCTCAGAATCAGTTTCGAATGTACCAAACCCTTTGGTTTTGCCTTGAGAGCTGTCACCAAAGGTTACAATTGATCTTTTTCGAAACTTGGAATCTTTGAGTAGATTCATGTGATGCGTCATATGCTTGGAGCATCCACTATCCATGATCCACACCGATTTTGCAGCCTTTTTTTCCTCAGTTCATTTTGGTCCTGTAAAATACAAGACAAACTTTAGGTACCCAAACTCAGTTGGGTCCTGGCTGGTTAGTGACTAGTGTTTCCTTGAAGACTCAAACTGAGGAACGACTAGAGTCTCTTGAACTGTGACCTCGACTGAGTCTAGTTGAGCTTGGGGTGTCTCAGTCGGGGGCTGACTGGCTTTGACAAATGAACCAGACTGTCTTCCACTGTCTTGCTCGGGATTGTATCCAAGACCTTGATGAACCCATAATTGTGTTCATTTTGTGTGTTTAGAGTCTGTTTTATGTCTAGGAGGACACAAGTGGGAGGAAGTACGTATAAGGTAGGACAGGTAGCATTGTGGGCATAATCCGGTGAAAATCTGCTGAAAAGGCCATGGGCAACGATGATACGATGCAAATGGGCAAAGGGCTGAAGCTTGTAGCTTGGGCAACAAAGTGAATATTAAGAGTAAAGCTGCAAGTGAGGTAGTACCCTCCCCATATCTTCATGCCGAGCAGATAGTACGTGGAGTGGCGTAGATCGTGGGTTAGGCGAGCACTGACGTGACCAAGATAGAGTGGAAGAAGCTAAGGGTGGAGGATGTTACTTTCTCACCAGGGAAGAAGATTAGCAAGGAAACATTCCATGTTGATCTTAAAAGAGTTCAAAAGCCAAATCTACCGAGGATAAGGAAAGAGAATCCAAGTCCTAGCCAAACAAGGAAAAAAGGCCGAACAAGGGAAAGAGTCCAGCCCATGAAGGAAGCTGATTTCAACCCTAACTCTCGCCTATTTATATGGCTTATCTTCACTCTATAAAATAATTTTGAGTTGTGCTTTTACTTCACATTTTAGTTTGAGAGAGTTGTGAGGAACAAACAAGTCCTATGTGCAACACTTTAAATTTCTGCTTTAGTTTTTGTTAGTTGTTGTGGCCAAGACATTTTCTGTTTTGCTAGAGTGCAGTTTATATTTCATGTTTAATTCTAAGTATGTTTTCCTTTATATCTTTTGTGCTGATTTCAATTTATATTATGTCTAGCTAAATTCCTAAGCCTGGATTGGTGAGATGATTTGAGCATAAACTAAAACACTCGTGAGGTCTAATTTGAGTTAAATACTTGCATGCTTTTATTTCCAAAATAGTTAGGGCTTAATATTAGATTTGAGCAAGATAACTAATTGCTTGATCACCAATAAGTTAAGGCGTCTAGATCACCAATAGTGTCGGGGTCAACACGAGAGTGTCTCTTGTGCTCGAATAGATATTAAGTATTGGAGAGAAGTCAGTGTCTTGGGCACCTCTTGGCTGATTTGGGTCTAAAAGAAATTAATGCTTCTTGGGCAAGATAGATGTTGAAGTCTTTGTGGCTGTCTTGATCAGGGAAGGGTTTTGTCTAGAGTGTCTCAGGCATAATCTAAGTTAAGAGGATAGATGAAGAGTAGAGTATTCTAGTCATGACTTCGTGACCATAGGGCTAGAATTAATCTACTTGGAAACCTAATAGTAATTACACGTCACCAAAATCTTTGCACCAATGACCGAGTGAGTGTTTATGTTCAATGATTCGATCCCCATCTAGGTACTTTTTATTATTGATCAAGTTTTTGTTTAGTTTTCAGTATTAGTTTTAAGTACTTATTGACCAAGACGAGTGCAGTCCAGACCAAAGTCCTATTTTGTAACACCGGTTACGTGGAAGAGAGACTGCACCAATTCTCTTGGGTTCGACCTTTCTTACCGCTGGCTACCGCCTACTGTGGGCATAGGAGTTATAAATTTTATTTGTGCGAAGCTAAAAGACAACTTCATCAAATTGGCGTCGTTGCCGGGAAATTTGTTCCAAGATAGTTAATCTTCAAGGTTTGAGTTCGGTTAGGCCCAAGCCAAAAACTCAGAGTTAACCAGGTGAACTTTTGTTCATTGGGGATCTTGAGAAAGAGGTTAGAGCAATCCGAGAAAGAAAATGGAAAAGCACCGTGGAGGACATCGTCAACGAACCTTCAGCGGTCTAGGGGTTGAGAGGTGACAAGTACTTTGAGCAAGAAGATCCAAGCTCTAGCTCAGAGAGTGAGGGATCCGAACAAGAAGAGATCACAGAGAAGACCATAAGAGAGATCATGTTTGACTTCGACTTGTGCTTTCGAGTATATTTGAATCTGGACTGCAACTCTTATGCCTTCAACGTCTTCAAAGTCTTCTCTTCTCAGTTTTGTGATGTCTGACTTCGACACAACTTCTCTACACGCTTTGAGCTGCATGGGTCAGTTGAGGAGTCAACTGAGTTGCTGTCCAACTGAGTCCGTGCTTTAGCTGAGGTTGATTTCTCAACTGAGTTTGAGGGTCTGCTAAGTTTGGGTCTCGGCTTAGTTTTTCACGAACTTTCTTTTTCAGTCCAGTTGACTTCTTCTGCTTGAAACCTGTAAAAATAAAATTCCTATGCTCAAATAGTGAGCTCTACCTAAGTTCATACTAAAGGCTTTCATCCACTCGGTTGGGGTCAGTTGGGTTTTGGTATCAATCGAAACCTTTTACTAATTTTTTCAATAATTTTCCCCTTTTTGATGATGCCAAAACTCTAAACTAACATCACCTAAATTTCCTAATTGTTACTAGAAACTGATACCAAAAAGACTAAAAGAAAAACTCAATTCTAGTCTATAAGAGAAAAGGGGTTAGCACAAGATAAAAATTAACCTCAAACTTGGACAATGAGATAGTGGTCATCAAGTGAAGTTAATGATTCAAGAAAATCGTTCAAAAACTGCAACTTATTATTTCACGATAATAAGAAGGGGAGATTACATTACAACTAAATTTAAGAATTCAAAATATCAAAAACTAAATTTATTAGGTGTATTATCTTCTCTTCGCAACATCATCTTCTTTGAGAGTCAATCCATACTTCTCGTAAAAGTGCTTTGTGAACTTCTAGAAATTCATGGGATCTTGGACTGAGTCAATGTTAAGCTTGATAGCAAGCCTCTCAGCTTCCATCTCAATCAGTCGGAGAGCAATCTGATTGGTTCCCGGAGTCATAGGAGGAGGAAACATCTTCTTAGCTGGTGCTTTTGGCAAATTTTGATTTGTCTTTTTCAGGACATCCAAAATTCATATACCATCAGTGTCTTTTGTTGTATATAGCTGTAGGTGCATCAGCCAGGCTTCGTCAGCTTGAATTCCTCTGTACTCTAGCTCGTAGTAGAAATCTTGAATGAACTCCTCCTTCAGTGCTTCTTAAGTGTCATTCAGTTCTGCAGGAATCCACGAGTCACTCCTAGGCCAGGCTGTCTGGATGGACTGAGTCTTTCTATCTTGACACAACTATTTTCTTTCATCAGCCAGGCTCATTCTGTGTTGGAAGATTCTTTTCGTTGGACCTTCCGGTAAGCTGTCCACAGTCTTCAACAGTTCTTCGTTGTAAGCATCAAGTTGAGCCATTAGATCAGACTGATCCTCTTTGGGGATATGATGCACATCTTTTCTTCCACTGCCAGATTCTTCCACCTCAAGACCAGCTTCCAACTGTTCCAACTGTTCCAACTGAGTCTTTTCTTCACTTGAGATAGACTCTTTAACGACAACAATTGCTTCTTGTTGAACTTCCAACTCTATTCCCTTTGTCAGTTTCTCCTCTTCCTCCTTTTTGGCATTATCAAGAAAGGAAGCAGCCTATTATTTAAGAAATGAGATTTCAGCTTCAAATTTTGAATTGGTGCTGAGAAAGTGTCGAAGAAGCTGTTGGAAGCTCGTAAATTCTAATCTATTCAAAAATTCCTGAGCTTTGACGTCTTTGAGGTCCAGCTGAATGGACTCAATGATTTCATCCATAGTCTTTATCTTTAACTCCTAATGCTTAATAATCGTTGTGTTGATGTTGAGTCTTGTCTCCATGCTCTGGAATTCTTCTCTGGGTGGAAACATCTAACCAAAGACATTAACTTGGCTGCGAATCTGAGACATCTGCAACTCATGTTTCGCATTAGTTTCAGCAAGAAATTTTTCATGGACGTTAGCCATATCATCAGCTGTTTTTTGAATGCGCTCTTGAAGGCTAGTCTTGATCTCTTCTAGTATTCGAGTTAGCCTTTTCAGTTCAACAAACTTTTCTGAGAAGTCCTTCTGAATCTCTTCCTGGTTAGAGAGAAGTTCTTCCTTGATTGAAGAAGATTGACTTGCCAACTGCTTGACAGACTTGTTGAGGTGAGTTACATCTTTAGGCAAAGTTTGGAGCTCTACAGATGTAGAATCAGCTGGTTGAGTCGCAGTTGCTGAAATGACTGTGAGATCTTCTCCAGGGATGAATGGTTGAGAGACAACGCTCAGTGGAGGATCTTGAAGAGGAGGTTTCCATCCACATTTTTCAATGTTCTCATGAAGAGATTTGAGATCGATGCGGGAGACATTCTCCAGCGATGGATCAGTTGCCCTTTTGCTTGTTTACTTTTTAAATAATGCTCTGATGAGCTCGTCTTTGCATTGAATCAGCTCCAGCTTGGTGCCGAATTTAAACAAGCTTTTACGAATCCCTTCTAACATCTATAGCTCAGATATCTTATGAAGCTTCAAGAAATCTGCCAGTACATAGTAGTCTCCCAGACTAACTGAAATGTACATAAATAGATCCACAACTTTGGTGAGAGTGTTTGGAAGATCTTTTAGTTCAGGGAACTTCGTCAATCCCTGCTTTAGAGATGAAAGATACACTCTCTCGAAGGAGGCATTGATCACCTTGAGTTTAATCTGTTCTTCAGAGAGAACTGGACCTGTTTCTTCTAGATGATCAAAGAGCATGAAGAAAGATTCTGATCTGTCTTCTTGAGGTACCTTCTTAGTTGGACCATGAAGCTCTATATCCTGAATCTTTTCTTGTTCAGTTGATCAGGAAGACTCACTTCAATAGTGAACTGAGCATTCACTTCTCCCTGTGATGAATCATTCTCTGCAGCTCTGATGGGTTGATCTTCTTCGTTGTCTTCTTCAGAATCTTGGTAATCTTCAACGATTGGTGCATTTGGAACAACAGCTTAAACTTTATCTTTACCTTGCACCTGGGTGGTTCTCCTCTTAGTATCAAATCCATCTTTGTCACATTCTTTGCATTAAGGGACAGTTGCAGCTCCAGCAGTTGCGCCCATATGTCCCTTGAGAGGATTTGAACTCATATCCTTAAAGGATGGAATGATGGAAGGTAGAGATGTCACCAATGTCACCATGCGAAGCTTTGACTGAGGTGACGGCTTGATTGTCTGTTCCAGCTCCTCAGTGAATGACTTCGAAGCAGAGGATAGTGAACTTGATGTAGAGGTTCCATGTCTCCCTGCAACTACCTTAACTGCTTCAGCTTGAACTGTCTTGGTCGTCGTCAGTGTTCCGTACTGGTTGAATTCAACAACTTTAGGGAGAGTCTCTGCGGACTTATTAACTTTCTGCCTCTTTACCTCCAGCTTTTTCTTCTCCTTCTGATGGGAGGTTGTTGTTGCTATGACTGAATCAGTTTCAGCTGGGGTCTCACTTCTTTTACCTCCTCGCTCCAGCTTTATTTCTTCAAACTGATTTGTCTGATGCCTCTTCACACCTTTCTTCGATTGTGATTCTCCCTTAACATTAAAAGAGAAGATTTTCTTGATGTCACGTAATGAGCTGAACAGCTTATTCCTTTTAGTCAACACTTCCTTGTCCATGCGTCTCCAGTTCACCTTCAATTTTTGTTTGTGAACTGAGAAAAGAATGATTGAGCTGATCTTTGTGCCAAAGGACATATTTTTAGTGCACTTGAAGACAGGACCTTCGAACTGAATCTTGCAAACTTCTGTCCAGAGAAGGTTCTTCATGTAGTTGAACTAGTCAATTTCGACATTCTTGAGAATTGCCATAGTGGGCTTCATTCTTGATAAAGTGATTTTGGCTAGGGAGTCAGATATTAGATTAACACAGTAGGAGACAACATCAAATAAAAGTCTTGTCTCGGGCTCCAGATGAGTGTGTTTCATCTTTGTTCGGTATTCTTCTTTGTTAATGGTGACTGAGGAGATAAATCTCTTTACTTTCGAATCTTTCTTCAAATATGGATCCTCTCCGGTGGATAGAAGATAGAATAATTCCTTCTGGCATTCATCGACATTGATATCCAACTTTTCCTCTTGAATGTTTCCATCTTCTGCAGATGAAACTGTTAGACTGGCATAGGAGAAAAGTATTCCTGCCTCGTCCTTTCTCAGGTGAGCATAGAATTCTGCGACGTTGAAGGGAAGAGATTCTTAGGCTCATGGCATACCCAATTTGTTAGAACAGAATGATCGAGAAGATTGAGTAATTTCTTCATTGCATCCATCTCTTGATGGAAGAGAGACATAATTGGTTTGAATGAAACCTTTGACCTGATTTCTGCTAATTTGATGTCAATTGGCAAGGCGAATGAGGACGCTCTTCCTGCAACATGGACTGCCATAGCGATGATGAATTTTGAGATTCTAAGGTTTTGAATGAAGGAATGAAACTCATCCTTCAGTTATGAACTCGGTGAGAAATTTCTCGTGCAGAGGAGATTTGCACACTCAGAATTTGTACAATGATTAAGGGTTTGTGAGATCCCTTAATGAATTTGAGAAGACGATGCATGGAATCAATGGACAAGAATGATTCCCACCTCTTCATAATCGACGACTTGGATTGAAGACGGTTCTTCTATTAGGAATGTGGCATGAGACGTAGGTCCAGCGGTGATAGGTACTCGTGCGTAAGGCGTATAACAGCTTTCATGTCAGCCCACTTGCGATCTCAAAAGCTTAACCTATTGAATATGGATAGCTTTGCATTGAATGTGACTATAAGGCTCAACTTAATGTAATCATTATCGTCACAGGATGTTTGAATTTATTTCAAAACACCTGCCTTAATTACTAAAGGACAAAAATGATTTTTGGATCTTCTCAGTCGGTCTGAATCCCAACTGAATCTGCATACACTCAACTGACTCAAGTTTGTCTGTTCAATTGAGGTTTGATCTTCATGTTCTCCATTGAACTGTAATGTTCAGTTGACTGTCTCAGTTCCCCCTCAAGTTGAGATTCCCCCTCAACTTGTGATCTCCAATCTACTTTAGTTTTCTGAGATCAGCATAAATTTTCCCAACAATCCATAGTGACCCTGCAGGTGAGTCTGTTCTCAGTTCATCCAGTTCTTGCAGCCTACAGGATGAACTGATTGGTTATTTCGGATCACCTTTCCTTCATTATCCACGTAGATTGCCGACTAAAACTCCTTGGGTGCGCGAATAGTCCAGTTGAGTGGTGGATAACCTTGTCTCTGAGGAGCTTGATTTCGACTTGGCTGAGGTGGTCGATTCTTCTATGGTGAGAACTGTCTAGTAGTTGACCCAAACTTTCTAGCTCCTTGAGCATACTCGAACTGAGGATAACTAGGACCATTGAACTAATCACCATAGTTTCCATGTCCTTGATATGCTTGCTGGTAATGTTAAGGCAATGGGAATGTATGATGATAGAAGTGAGGATTGTCCCAGTTTGGATGCCTTTGCTGATGATGCTGAGTTGAGTAGTTTGGCCTGCGCCTGGGCTGATTCTGCCTTGGCTACGAAAGTCCACTTCGTTTGTTCCCCCTCGCTCTGCGACCTCGGGGTCTCGACTTCCTTGAGGATCTCTCAGCATCCTTTGATGTACCAACTTCATGCTCCTTAGGTTCTTCAGTTGGAACCTTCTTTCCTTTATCCTTCACAGGAGTCTCGACAAGTCTTAGGGATTACTGGAGTCTCTTGAACTGTAACTTTGACTGAGTTCAGTTGAACTTGAGGTGCCTCAGTCGGTGATCCAGTAGCTTTGACAAATTGAGCTAACTGAGCTCCAGAGTCCATTGCTGGATTGTATCCAAAACATTCCACGCATTTGTTAGGTCTTTGGTGGCTTAACATGCTTAACAAACTTCTCATTTGCAAACTTCAGCTCCATTTGCAATTGAGAGATGTATTTCGGGTGAGTCCTGGTCATGTTGATCAAATTGATGACCTGACTGTTGGTTGACTGAGCAACTTCATCATGGAGTCTTCGGTTTTCCTCCACGAGCTTTTCTATGTCATGATCCTTCATGATCAGCTCGTTGCTCATGATGTCAAACTTATATTGCACTTCCTTGCATTGTGCAACTTGTTTAGTGCACAATCTGCTCAGGTATTCGACCTCATCCCAAGACGGCTGGACGTCTTCTTCTAATTCTCTTGTACTTTGATTAACAGAAGATACAATATGAGAAAGATGGAAAGAAGAGTTTACCTCATCACTTGACTCTTCCGGCAATGCCTGATAAACATCCATTTTATAGCAACTAAATGCATTTTCATAGCACTAATTGTCTTATTTTTCCGCCATTCGTGACATGTTTTAGATGGTTTTCATTATATTGGGTCGCTTTCACGTTTTGGTGGAGTTTGTGCTTGTGTGTAGGTTAAGCATGAGGTGCTAAGTTAGAATGGAAGGGCTGTCGAGGAACGGAGATGAAGAAACGGGACGGAAAAGTGAAAAACCGAGCGAAGAGGGGAAGAAATGAAGAACAGGCGCTCCAGAATTTATTTTCGGCGGTTTGGCTTCAAAAACCGACGGTTCAGGGATGAACCGCTGGCCAAACAGCCGGAAGTCTCTGGAATGGAAGTTAAGAAGAAAACGTAAATCGGCAGTCCACTCGGCGGTTCAGGCTTGAACCACCGATTTTTGGGCCAGGACCGCCGACTTTGGTACTCCGGCCGCCAATTTTTACTGTATTGTCCAATTTTTGGACAATTTTGCCCCTGACGCGATTTTGATCCCATTTAGCATTTTTTCCCTCCTATATATATATCTTATGTCAGCCCAAAACGAAAACACACCTTTCCATAGCTTATTTTCTTGTTCAAAAGGTTTCCAAATTAGGGTTCTAAACATTTTTATGGTTGTAATAGTGAATTAAGGTTTGGATTGAAGACTTTGTGATGATTTCAACATTGGGTTCGTAGTTTTTCATCTATGCAATCATTTCTCCTTTGTTTTGTGTTAATTCTATTTATGTCTAACTAAATTTCTTAGTTAATTCTAGGGAACTTGTGATGCTCATTTGATGGTGGATTTCTTTTATTGATATTTTTAATACCTTCTAAATTCTTAGTTCTTGCAACTTGGTACTTGTTTTTATGTTGAAATAGGTGGCCTTTATTTTGACATGCTAAGTGTTTGTAAAAATTCTTAGCCGGTTTTTATGATCATTGAATTCAAGTATGCTTGATCTGATTGGTTAAGGGTCCTAGCGGAAGTTAATCTAATCAAAAAAGTTTATGAATCTTGAGTGCTTTTGGGAGTCAATGTTCCGTTTTGAGTCTTAGTCGAGAGAGACGAAAAATTGATCAACGAGTGCTCTTTTCTCGAGAGAGAGAGTGTGCTTATTCTTGTGATTCCTTCACTAGATTTAGATTAAAATGGTTTAATGAATCAATAGCCTTGATCCCCATCATTTTGAGTTGCGCAAGATTCATAGAGTCAACACTTTTTATATCGTTTCCTTAATTCGTTTCTTTATCTATTGTTTCTTGTTTGATCTTTGCTTTTGTGTTTCTTATTTCTTAACTTGTGTTTCCTTCAAGCATGTTGTTTGCAAAGCTCGAATAGTAGAAAGATGCATAAATTTTATTTTCAACGTAAATTCGGTCAATAGTCTTCGAGGATAGGATACTCGTTATTTTATACTACAATTGTCCGTTAAAGTGCGGTATAATTGCTTGGTAGAAAATTTGCGATCACTTTTTGGCACCATTGCCGGGGACTATTTAGAGTTTATAGTGTTAATGATCTTTGCATTGAGAGTACTAGTTCAAGCATTCTTTACTTATATGTGTAGTTTGAATCTAAGTGTGTTCTTGGTTGGTTTGTGTAGGTGAATTGGTGTATGATCACAAGGAAAAAGGGAGGAGAAATTATACCCTTGGACTTGGAGATTGAAATTACACCTAAACGAGCTAGCCGGGAACGTAGAAGGAGAGCAATGGAGCGTCAAGGGCCTAATAATATGGCCGACTTGGAGCGCCAAATGCAAGAGCTCCGCCGTCAAATGGAGGAGCAACAAGCTCAAAGAGAAAGAGCACCTCTGCCTCCGATCAACCAAATGTTTGAGCCTCAAGTTAATATGTTCCAAGATGGAGGTTGGGGAAATCGGTGCAACACCAACAACTTTGAGCTAAAGCTGGAGTTGATTAATATGGTGCAAGTGGAGTCGTTCGGAGGAGGTTTTAATGAAGATGCCAACGCACATTTGAGTGCTTTCTTGGATGTGTGTGAGACTATCAAAATCCAAGGGCTCTCAAATGATGCCATTAGATTGAGGTTGTTTGGATTTTCTTTGCTGGATAGAGCCAAAGCTTGGTACAAGATCATAGACCGCTCGGAGATTACTACATGGGAGCAACTTTGCCGGCTATTTCTAGCCAAGTATTTTCCTCCATCTCGTGCACAAAAGATGATCTCGGACATTTCTCATTTCTCCCAATCCGGAGATGAATCTATATATGAGGCATGGGAGACGTACAATGAGATGTTGAGGAGATGCCCTCAACATGGCTTTTCAAAGGAGCAACAAATATTGAACTTCTATCGAGGGCTCACAAGCCATACAAGAGAAGTTGTGAATGCCACCGCCGGAGGTGGTTTGACCAATCGTCCATATGAAGAAGTGGTGCGAATATTGGAAAAAATGGCGGCCAATAGTTGCCATTGGCCTCAAGAGAGGAGTTCATCAAAGACAGTTGCCTCTATTTCGGATGAGAAGTATGATGATCTTCTTGAGCAATTCACCATGCTCAAGAGAGACTACGAGGCCGAAAAGAAAGGAAAGTTGGATGTGAAGATGGTGGCCCAACCAATTCCACAAGGAAGTGAAGAGTATTCACAATTCGAGGATGCCAACTATGTCAATCAACGGGGGTATAGTAACTACAACCGTTCGAGTTATCCTCTGGGGAATCAAGCCTATAATCCTAATGATGGTCCCGAAACGAGTCACTGGTGTATGGGGGGGAGGGGGAATACACCAGTTGGGATTTTAAAATTTAACTCTAAAAAAATACTTCAACTGAGTAAAAAGAACTCAGTTGGAATCTCACAGCTGAATAAGCAACCTCAGCTGGAAGAGTGAGTCAGTGCGGAAAGTGGTGGGAAAGATAAACTCGTTAAATCAACTCAAGCAAAACAGCTCGGTTGGTCAACAGCCAAAACAGCTCGGTTGGAAAAGTGCAAATGAGATTTGTATGCTGGTTAGACAGACAGTTAAGAATGCAAGATATAACTGAACACAAATAAACACGACACACAAGATTTACGTGGTTCGGAGAGAACTCCTACGTCCACGGGGAGATGTGAGTCCACACACCTCAGTCCAAGTTCTTCTGGACAGAACTACTCAGCTTACGCGGGCTGAGCAACCGTTAAGGATAAGTTTGCGGGTACTTATCGACCTTACAGTTAAGATTACGGGTTCTTAACAACCTGTGCTAAGTTTGCGGGCACTTAACAGCCTATCCACTCAATTGCAGGAAGAGTAGGGTCCTAACTAACACTTTTTAGGGTGTGAGAGTGGGTGGGTTTTTCCAACTACAGCTCGATCACAAATGAGAGCTGGATCTAAGGCTTGAACGAATGAACACTCAAACTAAGATCAAAAACTGATTCGATCTCTAGGAACCCTCAGCTACTAATGTTCTCTCAAATTGGAACTCTCAGCTGCTGATGCTCTTAGATGATGATTTTACAGATTTGCTTTTTGCTTTGATTTCTCTCGTGAAAGCTCTTGAAGAATCAGTCTATATCCTTCTCGTCGTGTATATCTCTCGAATGAGAGAATGCCTCTATTTATAGGTGGAGAGAATCAACTAGCCGTTGGAGGAGCAGTTGATCTCTGATCGGTTGATAGCGATGGCTTGTCTCTCATCTCTGCAGACTTTCCCGATATGGCATCTGTGCTCTTCTGCTTTCTATCTGAGACAGCCTTGTGTTGGGCCAGATGGGGTAATGACTGAACGGTCAAACCCTCATGTGACTTCTTTTTGAAATTCAAATCTTTGACAGTCAACTTCGGTTTGTCGGTTGAAAGTCTTGACCTTCATCTGAGTGATCTTCAGCTGATGTTCCGATCTGTCGAGCTCTCAGCTGACTTTGAACTTCAAACCGTTGAACTTCTTGTTCGGATTCTATAACTGAGGTTCTGAAACTGAACACTCAGTTGTCTTCCATTTCTTTACTCAGTTGGGTTTGAACCCTCAGATGATTTCCTTTTCATCTGATGTTCTCTTCCTCTCTGCTGCTTTTCATCTGATGAACCCTCAGTTGGTTTCCTTCTCAACTGATGTTCTGAAGACTTCCCCTTGTTTGCATCTGAACAAATGAACTCTCAGTTGTCTCTCTTCACAACTGATGTTCTGTCTGAGTGACGCCTTGTTGCCATCTTCAGCTGGAGACCTGTAAAGATAAAATCTTAACTTTGCTCAAACAGCGAGCCTGAATTCTAACATTAGGTTCTGGAAACATCTACTTGGTTGGGGTCAGTCGGTTTTGGAATTCATCAAAACTTATACTAATAAATTTCCCAACACCTAATTATAGGAATCTAAATTTATCGTATGCTAACCCGAACAATGCTATCATTCCACCACCCGGATTCTCGGTGTCTCAAGGGATGATCAATGAGCCGAAGAAGCCTATGTCGACCATGGAGGAAATAATGCAACATCTTCTCGAAAACCAAAATACTTTTATGGGAGCAACCGGGCAAAAGGTTACAAGTTTGGAAGGGACCGTCTCGGCTATGTCTAAGCAACTCAAGATGTTGGAAGGACAAGTGAGCCAAATGGCTAATCAAGCGGCTTCTCAACATAATCCGGGGCAATTTCCAAGTAATACGGAGGTGAAAATCCGAAGAACCAATACAATGCCATTCATTTGAGGAGTGGAACTACCTACAAGAACTACCCGGAGTTGGAAAATCAAGATGAAGTGGTTAAAGAAGAGTCAGAAGTGGAGGAGCCCGGTCATCAATTGGAGAAGCCTCAAGTTCCAAATGAGGTACCTTCTAAAGTTGTTCCTTCCATTCCTTCTTCTTCTTTGCCAAGTAAAGATGTGGTGGCCAAAGCTCCTTATCCTCAAAGGCTTGCCAAAGTAAAAGGTGACGAAAAGCTTGCCAAGTTCATTGAAATGTTTAAGAAGGTGGAAATCAATATACAATTGCTTGATGCTTTGAGAGACATGTCGGGCTATGCAAAATTCTTAAAGGAGGCCGTGTCAAGGAAGAGGAAACTTGGGAGATTTAAGACCATCAACTTGTTGGAAGAGTGTAGTGCCGTTTTGCAATGTAAGTTGCCTTTAAAGCAAAAGGACCCCGGGAGTTTTGTGATTGCTTGTGTTATTGGAGGCCAAACTTTTGGGAGAGTATTGTGTGATTTGGGTGCTAGTATCAATCTCATGCCTCTTTCAATATTCAAGAGGTTGGAGATTGGGGAATTGAAGCCTACTACTATCGCCTTGCAAATGGCCGATCGGTCTATCTCTTATCCTAGAGGAATTATCGAAGATGTGCTTATTAAGGTGGAGGAGTTCATATTTTCTGGGGATTTTGTGGTCCTTGACATGCCCGAAGACGACAATACTCCACTTATCCTTGGCCGTCCGTTCTTGGCAACCGGAAGGGCATTAATCGATGTTCAAGATGGTGAGTTGACCTTCCGTTACAATGATGAGAAGATGACTATCTCGATTTATGAAGCCATGAAGAAGCCACAAGAATTGGAGTTTGAAGAGTGTAATTTTATTGACTCTTATTCATTTTATTCTCAAGATTCCTTGGAGCATCGCATTGTGGACTCTTTACACTCTTATTCTAAATTGGATGAAGCTTGTGATGAATCGTTGGAATCTATTACCTATATGGATGCAAATCAAGGCATTCCTTTGGAAGATTTGGGATATCTAGATCTCTATACACCAATTGAGGGAGGAGTGCCGGAAGGAGCACCCAAGCCGAATTCTTCTTCGATTTTGGAATTGAAACCTCTACCTGATTACCTCAAGTATGCATATTTAGGTAAGGATGAAACTTTTTCGGTCATTATCTCTTCATTTCTTAATGATGAGGAGTTGGATAAGTTATTGAGGGTATTGAGGAAGTATAAGTCTTCTATTGGATGGTCTATTGCCGATATTGAGGGAATTAGCCCTTCTATTTGTATGCACCGGATCTTATTGGAGGATGATGCAAAGCCGAAGGTTCAACCTCAACGTCGTTTGAATCCGATTATGTAAGAGGTTGTAAGGAAAGATGTCTTGAAGTTATTTGATGCCGGAATTATCTATGCCATCTCCAACAGTGAGTGGGTTAGCCCGACTCAAGTGGTTGCCAAGAAAGGAGGGATCACCATTGTAGAAGACGAGGGGGGTGAATAAATAGCCACTCGTTTGCAAACGGATTGGAGAGTGTGCATCGACTATAGAGCATTGAATGCGGCCACAAGAAAGGATCATTTTTCTCTTCCTTTCATCGATCAAATGTTTGATAGGCTAGCCGGTTATGAGTATTATTGCTTCTTGGATGGGTATTCCAGCTACAACCAAATTGCCATAGCTCCGGAGGATCAACACAAGACGGCTTTCACTTGTCCTTATAGAATATTTGCATGTCGACGGATGTCGTTTGGTCTTTGCAATGCGCCGGTCACTTTCCAAAGATGCATGATGGCAATTTTCCATGGACTCATTGAGAAGATTATGGAGGTATTCATGGATGATTTTTCCTTCTTTGGTTCTTCCATTGATAATTGTTTGGAGAATCTTTCTCAAGTTTTGCAAAGATGTGAGGAAACTTCTTTATGTCTCAATTAGGAGAAATGTCATTTTATGGTAAGAGAGGGCATTGTTTTGGGGCATAAGGTGTCTAAAGATGGATTAGAAGTGGATAGAGCCAAAATAGTGGCAATTGAGAAGTTACCTCCACCGACGAATCTGAAATCTATCCGAAGATTTTTTGGGCATGCGGGGTTCTATAGACGGTTTATTAAAGACTTTTCAAAAATTTCCAAGCCTAGTTGCTCACTATTGGAGAAGGATTCAAGGTTTGAGTTTTCTAGTGCTTGCCTTGATTCGTTTGAGAAGTTGAAGAAGGCACTCATGTCTACTCCCATGTTGATTACTCCGGATTGGACGGAGCCATTTGTATTGATGTACGACGCTAGTGATTGGGCCGTTGGGGCCGTGTTGGGGCAAAAATGAGATAAGCTCTTCCGAGTGATCTATTATGCTAGCAAGACATTGGATTCGGCTCAATTGAACTATACCACCACCGAAAAAGAATTACTCGCTGTGGTGTATGCCTTCGACAAATTCTGTCCATATCTCGTTGGGACGCATTCTATTGTTTATACAGACCACGCCGCAATCCGCTACCTTTTTGCCAAGAAGGATGCAAAGCCCCGTTTGATTCGTTGGATTTTATTGCTCCAAAAATTCGACATGGAAATCCGAGATAGAAAGAGATGTGAAAATGTCGTTGCCGATCACCTATCCTGTCTTGAGCATCCAGTTGAAGGAGAAGATTCTTGGGTATGTATTAATGAATGCTTTCCCGATGAACAAATTTTGAAGTTGGTGGATTATACTCCTTGGTTTGCGGACTATGTGAATTATTTAGTCATTGGTGAAGTGCCGGGTGATCTTACCCATTATCAAAAGAAGAAATTCTTACATGATGTGAAGTTTTACTATTGAGAGGACTCTAATCTTTATCGTCAATGTGCCAATGGCATCATTCGGAAGTGTGTGAAGCAAACGGATTGGGTGCGAATCATAGAGGAATGTCATAGCTCTCCAAGTGGAGGTCATTTCGGTGCTCATTGGACCGCTATCAAGGTTTTCCATTCCGGGTTTTATTGTCCAACTATCTTCAAGGATTGCATTGCTTTTGTGAAGTATTGTGATAGATGTTAAAGAATGGAAAACATTTCCAAGAGAGACGAGATGCCACAAAATATTATGGTGGAGGTGGAATTGTTTGATGTGTGGGGAATTGACTTCATGGGACCCTTCCCTAAATCTCAAGGGTACACTTATATCCTTCTTGCGGTTGAGTATGTGTCTTGATGGTGGAGGCGATTCCCATAGTGAAAAGCGATTCAAAAGTGGTGCTTAAGTTTTTGCAAAAGAACATCCTCACTCGTTATGGCACCCCAAGAGCTTTGATTAGTGATGGAGGATTCCATTTCAACAATAAGTGGTTGGGAAGTCAACTTTCTCGATATGGAGTGAAGCACAAGATCGCCACTCCTTATCATCCTCAAGGGAATGGCCAAGCGGAGCTTGCAAATTGGGAGATAAAGCAAATTCTTGAGAAGTCGGTGGCACATAGGAAGGATTGGGCTAATCATTTGGATAATGCACTTTGGGCCTATCGCACCGCATACAAGACTCCCATTGGTATGTCTCCGTTTCAACTTGTTTTTAGAAAGTCGTGTCATCTACCCGTTGAGCTTGAGCATAAGGCGTATTGGGCCACAAGACGGATCAACCTTGAGTTTAAGGAGGCCGGATATACAAGGCTCGAGAAGTTACTTGAACTTGATGAGTGGAGGAATGAAGCCTTTGAGAGCTCTCGGATTTACAAAGAGAGAGCGAAGAAGTTTCACGATCGAGCTATTCGTTCCAAAGACTTTGTCCCCGGAGATGAGGTGCTTCTTTATAACTCTCGCCTTCATCTCTTTCCGGGTAAGTTAAAGTCGAGGTGGACGGGTCCTTATGTGGTGTACAAGAGCAATGGAAATGGCACGTATCATCTTCTCAAGTCCGATGGAGAAACCTTTGTGGTCAATGGACACCGTCTCAAGTCTTATATCAATTTCGAGCCGGACCGAAATGTGACGGTCGCGCTTCTAAATGACCCTTGAAGAAGTGAGGTATCGTCTAGCTTTAGACGTTAAACAAAGCACTTGTTGGGAGGCACCCCAACACTTTTTATTTGCTTTTGCTTGTTTTTCATTTTGAGCGTGTGTTGTTTGTTTTGTTGGTAGTATTTGGTGTTAATTGTGAATATGTGTTTGCTTTGGTTTGGTGGTTGTATTCGATGTTGGTGTTAAGTTCGTTGGTCGTAGTTGTCGTGTTGTTTGAGCTCGTCGTTTGTTTTTGGTAGTTTATTTTCGTTTGTATTTTCTTCTCAATTCTTGTTTTTGGTGTTCCCTTTGTTTCCTTTTCGTTTTTTCCTTTTTCTCCTTTAAAAAAAATCGCATTGAAAATGCGTTTCGGCGGTCATACCCGGCAGTTCAAGGCTGGACCGCCGATTTTGGCGGCTAGACCGCCTGGTAAACCTCCGAAAATCTCTGGAATTCGGGTCCCTTTTAAAATGCCAAATCGGCGATCAAGTCGGTGGTTTAAGGCTGGACCGCCGATTTTGGCGGCCAAACCGCCGACTTACCCTCCGAAAGTTACTGGAGTGGTACCCCCTTTTAAAATGTCGTATCGGCGGTCGGATCGGCGGTTCAGGTTTGGACCGCCGATTTTGGCGGCCAGACTGCTGATTCCGTCCGCCGAACTGCCGTTTTGCGTTTTATTTCTCTTTTTCTTCTTTCTTTCCTTCCTTTCTCTCATTCCCTTATTTCTTTCTTCCCAAACTCACAAAAATTCTCTTTTTCTCTCTTCAAATTTCTCTTTCAATTCTTCATATCTCCTCAATTCCTTCCACACACTCAATACCCATCACCATATCTACAATTCTATCCAAGCAATTTTGGTTTTCATCCATCTAATCTCCCCATCTCAAGTTTAGGTGTTTTTGCTATTTTCCTCCTCAAATTTTCGAATTTTAAGTTATTCTTTTCTTTTATTTCTTGTTTTTATGGTTTAATTTGCTTAGTTTTATGGTTAATTTGTGTTATTTTCGTTTTTTAGGCTTGGGTGATTTTTCTAGGGCTTGTATGTTCGAAATTTTGGGGGGTTTTATGCTTAATTGCTCAATTAATCATGCTACATTGTGAATTGTTGTTGATTTGAGCATGTTACATGATTGCTTAGGGCTATTTCTTATTTTTGTTGAACTAATGGAACCCTTTGAGCAATTTCTAGCATATATTTTGGAATTTATGTCTTGAATATGGCATGATTATGTATTTAGGAGAATTGGTGATAATGAATTCCTGTTTTATTGTTTACGAGTTGGATTTGTAGTTGTTTTTGAGCTTGCTTTGTGAATGTGAGTTATATGGTGTACCTAGTTGTTTTGTTTTAAGTGTGGATTGATTATGGAAGGATTGTTTTGGTGTGTTCAATGCTTGGAGTTTGATTTAGTTGTTGGGAAACTAATTAATTGTGTTAAGCATAGGTATCATGGGTCGAAGCAAAGAAAAGCGCCCACGCCTCGAGGACTCTCCTCCCAAAACCAAAGAGAAGGGCAAGTAAAAAGAAGACACATCTCGTCTAGTTTCCCAAACTTCTAGACGTCGTCAAGAGGAGCTTGATCTTATGGCCCTTCCGTCTATGGTGTGGTCCTAAACCGAGATGAGCACACTCGATTGTTCGTTCATCTCGCTCAAAAACGAAGCCTTGTCTCCTCCAAATATTCGGATGAACAAGTACTCCGGGATCTCGGTCTTTAGGACAACATAAAGGAGATGTTCGACCGCATTGGATGGGGAGCCGTTTTAACGGGCATGTGGCCCACATGTCCAAGAGCGTCTTTGGAGTTGCTTTCGACGTTGACCATCCCCCTCAATCAAGTCAAGCTTCCCCAAACGGTGCACTTTCGGTTAGGCAATGTTACACATACATTGACCATGAGGCAAGTGAATGCTATATTTAATTGCCCGGATGGAGGTGGTTGTCAAAAGTCACGGGAGTTCAAGCCGAAAGTTTTATGAAAAGCAATGACATATGCTACCCAAACTTACTCTTCGGGGAAATCAAAGGCCACCCTCCTCCGCAATCCTATCTTCCGGGTTATTCAACGGATTCTTGCCCATACGGTGTTTCAAAGGGGAGAAAATAGTTCTTGCCGGACCGTTGAGCTTCAAGTCTTGTAGGTCATGCTCACTTATACGCCGCTCAATTTGGGGCAATTCATTTTCCGTCAGTTATGGGCTCAAAAGAATCAAAAGACGGAAGTCCTTTGTTGTGGAGGCCTCATATCGGTCTTGGCTATGTCTCTTTGCCCGGACTATCCACAATGGGAGAAGCTCGAGACCAATATGCTCATGGATTTGAATATGTTGAAGAATATGCACATTCTTGTCTCGACTTCTCGGCCTTATCTTTTCCGGCAACACAAGGAGTACCGGCCCAAGCCAGGAGAAAAAGGTGGTGGAGATCTTCCCATTGCCCGACACCGTCCTTACGACGATTACCACCTTCAATGCTCGTGAAAATTTGAAGATGGACACGCTATTCCATGAGATGGCTATTTTAGCGGCCGGGAACCCCCGGATTGAGATAGAGGCAAGTGATAGCAGTGGAGGAGAGGAGGAAGGTGACGCCAATGATGGTGATGGCGACACTAACTATGAAGATGACGGGGATGAAGGACAAGCCCAAAGAGAAGTAAGAAGAGAGAGGAGAAGACAAGAACGAAGAGGCCGAGGGCAACAATCCTTCAGCCAAGGGCAAGCATCGTTTGGGGGGTACCAAGGTTCTGGAGGGCCATCTGGGCCTTCTAACATGTATGGCGGACCGTCGGGGTGCGAGAGTTTTTATGAGGAAGAATTTGCAAGCATGCCGGAGCGTGTCGAGCATATTGACAACTACTGCACGCAATGGGATAGTGAGTTTGCGGTGATGAGGCATGATATCCAAGCTATCCGACTCCAGAAACAAGACATGAACGAGATCCAACAACAATAAATCGGCAACCAACAAGCTTTCCAAGCCGATATGTATCACCAGTATGACGAGTTCAGAGACGACATTTATGCCCGGCAAGAATCTTTCCAACAATCTTGGCTTGATCGTCAAGATCAATATCGCCAAGAGGAACGGGTCGAGCACCAAGCATTCCGTAAAGAGCTTTTTGATCGTCAAGAACGGTATCATCAAGAGCAAAGAGCCGATCAACAAGCCTTCCAACAAGCATGGTTCGATAGGCAAGATACCTTTCAACGAGACTTATATGAACGCCAAGATCATTATCACTAGGAGGCTCAACTCAATCAACGGGAAGTGTTGGATCTCGTCCGCCGGTTTGAAGCCCATCAACTCCACGACGGCCATAGTTGGCCCCCGCTCCCGCCTCCCCAATGAGAAAAAGGTACCGCCGTATTGTATTTCTTTCTTCCCTTCAAACTTATTCAGCTCCTTTGGTTTTGAATAAGTTTGGGGGGGGGGGGGAGAGGAATACAATTACGTTTGTAAATATGTGTGTGTTTGAGTTGTTTGAGTTTGGGTTGTTGCTTTTAGTTGTTTTTTTTGGAAGTTGTTGGAATAGTTGGAAACTTTTGAAATTTTTGGAGATGAAAAATTTGGGATTTAGTTGTTATGGTTTGGTTTGTTTGTGGCTCGATGTGACTTTGGTGAAATGTCGATGAGGATATTGTTATGTTTTTGAAAAATTTGGTTGGAATTGAGCATTTCTTGTTTGGTTTTGCATGGATTGATTGTGTGTTGGCCTTGACTCTTTGACTTTTGATTGAACCCGTGAGATTTGAGCTTTATCTTTCCGTTTTGTGCATTTTGTTCTTGTGAGTTTGGTCATGCATGCATTTCTACTCTTAGAACTTGCCTTGAATCTATATTGAGAATGCTTAGTTGTGCAAGAACTTGGAAATGATCTTAGGCCATCGTTGTTAGCCACCTCATATCCTAAACACTTCCTTGTGCTTTACATTTTTCCATTGTTAACCCCTCTTGAGCTTGATTTGTCCTTTATTTGTTAAATCGAAGAAAACAGATTGTTGGTTGTGTAAGGGTATCCGGGGTGGGTTGAAAAATAAAAAAAATGAATGAGTTAATGATTGTTTTGGGTGGTTGTGTTGGTCTTGTTGATTTGAAAAGAAAAGAAAATTCCCATAAGCTCATAGCAAAAGTAAAATGAATAAAAAAGAGGAAAAAAGTGGAAATGGAGTAAAATGAGTTTATATGGTGTGTTAGAACGTTTTCCACTCGAAAATGGAAAAATGAAATGTGAAAAGAGGAAAAATGAGAGCATAAGGGAATGAATTTGTTATGTAAGTTCAAGAAAAAAAATGGGTAGTGCTTGGTGGGGAAGGAAGATGGAGTGAATCCATATTTTTTTGAAGAAGATATAAGGTTGGTGAATAAAGTTGATAAGTCACTTAGCCAAATTTCCCTTCCTAAACCAATGTGCCCACATTACAACCCAAGAAAAGCCCTTTGTGATCCTTGATCTTGCATGACTCGTTTTGCAATGGAGATATTAGATGAATTGCAAGCATATGGTGAGTAGATTGCATTGTGTGAATTCGATGAGTGCACAACCATTCATTTGAGGGTTGAGAGATACACTTCCTTGTGAGTTTCAATTGTTGAAGTGTTGAGGTTGACATGCTTTTGATTCGTGTGGAATTATGATGGATATGCTTGGTTTTAGCTTTCAAATTGTTTTGTGTAATTTGAGGCATTTAGGATCCAAAGTTGCTACTCCATTCGATGTTTATGTTCTTTAGTTGAATATATTGTTCGGGACGAACAATGCTTAAGTTTGGGGGAGTGATAAACATCCATTTTATAGCAACTAAACACATTTTCATAGCACTAATTGTCTTATTTTTCCGCCATTCGTGACTTGTTTTAGATGGTTTTCATTATATTGGGTCGCTTTCACGTTTTGGTGGAGTTTGTGCTTGTGTGTAGGTTAAGTATGAGATGCTAAGTCGGAATGGAAGGGCTGTCGAGGAACGGAGATGAAGAAACGGGACGGAAAAGTGAAAAACCGAGCGAAGAGGGGAAGAAATGAAGAACCGGCGCTCCAGAATTTATTTTCGGCGGTTAGGCTTCAAAAACCGGCGGTTTAGGGGTGAACCGCCGGCCAAACCACCGGAAGTCTCTGGAATGGAAGCTAAGAAGAAAACGCAAATCGGCGGTCTACTCGGCGGTTCGGGCTTTAACGCCGATTTTTGGGCCTAGACCGCCGACTTTGGTACTCCGACCGCCGATTTTTACTGTATTGTCCAATTTTTGGACAATTTTGCCCCTGACGTGATTTTGATCTCATTTAGCACTTTTCCCTCCTATATGTATCTTATGTCAGCCCAAAACGAAAACACACATTTCCATAGCTTATTTTCTTGTTCAAAAAGTTTCCAAATTAGGGTTCTAAACATTTTTATGGTTGTAATAGTGAATTGAGGTTTGGATTGAAGACTTTGTGAAGATTTCAACATTGGGTTCTTAGTTTTTCATCTATGCAATCATTTCTCCTTTGTTTTGTGTTAATTCTATTTATGTCTAGCTAAATTTCTTAGTTGATTCTAGGGAACTTGTGATGCTCATTTGATGGTGGATTTCTTTTATTGATATTTTTTATGCCTTCTAAATTCTCAGTTCTTGCAACTTGGTGTTTGTTTTTATGTTGAAATAGGTGGCCTCTATTTTGGCATGCTAAGTGTTTGTGAAAATTCCTAGCCTGTTTTTATGATCATTGAATTTAAGTTTGCTTGATCTGATTGGTTAAGGGTCCTAGTGGAAGTTAATCTAATTAAAGAAGTTTATGAATCTTGAGTGTTTTGGGAGTCAATGTTCCGTTTTGAGTCTTAGTCGAGAGAGACGAAAAATTGATCAACAAGTGCTCTTTTCTTGAGAGAGAGAGAGAGTGTTTATTCTTGTGATTCCTTCACTAGATTTAGATTAAAATGGTTTAATGAATCAATAGCCTTGGTCCCCATCATTTTGAGTTGAGCAGGATTCTTAGAGTCAACACTTTTTATATCGTTTCCTTAATTCGTTTCTTTATCTATTGCTTCTTGTTTGATCTTTGCTTTTTTGTTTCTTATTTCTTAACTTGTGTTGCCTTCAAGCATGTTGTTTGCAAAGCTCGAATAGTAGGAAGATGCATAAATTTCATTTTCAACGTAAATTCAGTCAATAGTCCTCGAGGATACGATACTCTTTATTTTATACTACAATTGCTCGTTAAAGTGCGGTATAATTGTTTGGTATAAAATTAGCGATCAATGCCATTAAGCACTGGTCTTTCCCTGCTGAGCTTGATGGCGAGTCACTTTCTTCTCCTTCTGACTCCGTGAATACATTGGTGTCGTCAACGTCTTCCTCAACGATCATAGCCTTGGTCTTCTCCTTGGCCTTTCCTCGGAGGGCTTCTTTCTCCTTCTTGTAGAGATCAGGACAGTCTGCTTTGATGTGTCCTGGCTTCCCACACTCAAAGTATCCTTCACTTTGATTCCTTGAGGAAAGTTCAGTTGAGCTCTACCTGCTCCTATTGATACTCATGTATCTCTCGATCCTGGAGTTCATCTTCTCAAGTTGTTTGGTCATTTTGTCGACCTTCTTCTAAAGTTCGGACCTGCTTGATCGATCCCTAGCTGAGGAGTCAGCGGACCGTGAGGGTTTGGCGAATTTGGATCTGCCCGATTCAGCTCGAAGCGCCACTAGCTTGGCAGCTGAGCTCTACTCGGTCTGTTCTGTTTTATAAAGCTTGCTCTACTTCAGTCAGAGGATGTCATACTCATTCGCCTTGAGCATGGAGAACAGCTTCTCAGTTGTCATCGAACTGAGATCACTCCGATTTTGGTGAACGACTCTGTATGTAAAACCCCAAAATTTTGGGCTTGAAAATTTTGTTCTAATTAAATAAAATAGAATAAAAAAGGAATGATAGAATTGTCACTTATTCTCGATAAATTTTGAAATAGAATTTATTTGATATAAAGTTTAAAGTTTTCAAAGCTGAAGTTTATATTTCCATACATATGCATAAGCAAGAGCATTTCATATTATTTTATCAATATGAAATAATTGTTCTATGAGTTTACTATTTGATGTTGTGATTAATTAGAAGTGATAATGTGAATTATTTAATTGTTTAATTTTTAGAGAGAATGCCTATAAAATTTTATATTCGATATTGAGCTCGTTGGAATCTAAATAATTAATCGTATTCATTTACAGCTTATTCCAAAATACAATTCGACTAAAGGACGACGCATGACGAACCAAGAGGAAAAACTATATATAAAAGAATATAATATAATATAATACATATATGTTAGTATGTATATGTCTGTATGCGTGTATCTGTTAGTGTGTGTGCGTGTGTGTCATAGTGTATATATATATATGATGTGTGCGTGTGAATTTTATTAAGCAGCAAATAGATGAGTTGTGAACTACATAAGTAATTATTTTAGCAATTAATTAAATAGTTGGCAATTAGCATAACACAAAATCTTAAAAAGATCTGGTGAGAGAGAAGTTGTCGAGAGAGAAGGAGAGAAGGAAAAGATTTTTTGCACAATTCTCCAAGCATGCTTATTTATTTTATTCCCAATACCCATCTTCAAAAGACCATTAAGATAAGGTTTAGCCTAATGATGATGCTTAACCAAGTCAACCCCTACTTTCCTAAAACCTATCACCACCCTCTTCAACCATACATACTTGCTGCTTCGACATTATTAAGCTCCCAACCTCTCAAAACGTAGCAGCAACAACACTCCATCTCCACTGTAAGTTAGCTCCTTCTCTGCCTCATCCTCAACAGCAACTCAACCTCATTCTCCACAACAACTCCTTCACCCTTTCTCACCTCCACCATCTTCTCACCCTCACCACCATATCACCGCCGCATTCGGTCTTCTCGAAGTCGTGGGACAGCAGCAGCAGGCTAGCTGCTCGTGAGATCAAGAGAGGAGAGAGAGCTCGAATAAGAGAACGCGAGTGAGGGAGAGTTAAAGAGGAAAAGGTATATGGCTTGGCCTCCTTTCTTTTTATGTTTCTATGATTCTTTTGAGCATGAATCTATTACATATGCATGCTAGGAAGATTAAAAGAATGTATGCTGGGGTTGGGACGTGAGTAAACGGAGATGGAAGAAGGGAGAATAGAGAAGGACTTGGAATATTTCCTAAACTTTGTTTATCTTTCACATTGTTATTGTATTCATTTTGGTAGAAGCATGCTATGGATGAATATGACCTATGTTATGCTAAGATCAGTTTATACGAAGTCATAAGATGATAAACACGAGCTACATGTTGATTTGGATGCATTAAGATTTAGTATAGTAGTTGACAACACTTATGTGAAAATGTTGTGTGAATTCATGAACTTGTTTCTCTCATTCTAGACGTCGAGTTTGAATGAATTCAACTTTCTACGAATCCTTGATGAGTCTATTTTTCTGCCTGCAAAAATGAGTATTTTATTTCAAGTAAAAGTGTGTCAAATCGAGCCTACTTTTTGAGCATGCAAATCTGTCAAAAATCTGGATAGATGAGAAAGATGTCGTCCTCATTATCAATTGATTAAGAGTTTTGCTAAACCGCTTTTTTGAGAGTGTCGAGGAACATCTGAATATTCCAAGATGACAAGAATCATTGACATTGAATGAAAACGTGATTTTTGGTAGAAGTTTTAATGTACTGCAATATGCACCCAAGTTCTAGAGCATGTCTGTTTTTAGCTACTGCATGCACTCAGTTTTGTACCTCTGTTGGAGAAGCTTAAAAATGCTCAGATTGATCTGAATTTTTGATATGTTAAAGCCTAATATGTGTTCTATGATCCTGTAAAATTTGAGAGCGATATACTGAGTATATTAATTACGGTAGATTTACAAAATTGTCGTATGAGCAGTTTCTGACAGCTTTGTGCAGTTCACTTCGGACGAGCATATCTTGCTCGTCGGGACTCGCATTCATGAACCGCTTTTTCCTAAAATAAACTAGACATCTGTAACATTTTGAAAATGTAAACCACTAATTCTTAAAAGGTCCGAGCAAACTCAGTTTTGAGTCTTAACACAGCCTATGTGCAGAAAGAATAATAAATTGCTTAAGTTACTTTTGAAGAAAACTCTTGTTTTCGGTCGATTTATGATGGCTCATTAGCTATGTTAATGTCTTCAGATGAACTCAAAATTAGATCAGTGGTTAGTCTGATATTCTTTTTATTCTAATGTGACTTTTTGGCCTAATATGGGATTATTTGGTATGTTTTTTAATGGACCAAAATCAGACCCTTACGAGCTAATGTTGTGCAATGACCTATTTTCTCTTAATAATAAATCTCAAACCGTTAATCATTTTAACTTGAGAATAAGTAAGAGTTAAAGTATGAATTATGAGGATTCCAGAATGATATATTACATGCTTACATGTTTATTGTACAGTAAATGGTGATCCTTCGAAGATGGCTACTTAAAACTGTTTTTTTTTTATGCACGCCACTTGTCTGTAGAAATTTCAAAGACATATTGTGCTTCTAAATCTCATGCTTATACTATCGTATGATTTTTACTTCGTATAATGACTTGAATAATGAAAGCATATGCCAAGTATTTATTTAAGCACGCACATCACATGACATAGCATGGCATGAATCTTTTAATCATGTTATTTCAAGGTCTTGGACTTTGGTCCGCGTTTATGAATTAAAGACATGAGAAGATTCCTCATTAGTTTTAATAAGATTTAAGGATAAATTGGGAATAGGTAGACCTAGGATGTTGTTATAAGTCCGTTAATCTTTTTCTTGAGTTAAAGGCATAAGATTGTTAAGACCGTTATGTAGGAGACTTTGGCAATAGTACTCAAGGACCAGACTTATCTCTTCACAAGTGAAAGGTGGGTTATCATATTTTCAAGTGTGGGTTAGATTCTCACGAGGTAACATTTCGGGTTAATAAGCCCAACAAGCTTTTAAATTGATATGCATGCTTAAATGTTTTTATGCTCAATTACTTGTGGTTGACCAAGTATGGGACATATTATATTAACGATCGACTTTGAGCTCCGATCAAGCCAAGGTAGTGTGCACAGGAAGTTATGACGGTTCGGATAGAGAGAGTGGCTCCCCTCTATTTGAACTGGGATGGTAACCCAAGAATGTGAGTTGTTTTGTGGTTCGAACCTATGATTCCTTTTAAAATTGTTTTGATTATGAGAAAGGTGTTTTTACTAAAGTTTCCTTTCCATAAGTATTGAAGCATGCAATATCCTTATAAAATGTTTTTCAAAGAGGGGCACAGAACCATTGAGTGCTTTTGTACTCAGCCCCATGCATTGTTTTTCTTAATGCAGGTTGAACGACGTGGATATGAAGGGGGTGATGTCGGTGTGTCAAGCATATGTTGGATGACGGCCTTGTTGGTCATCATCATTGGCTCTATATCTTTTATTGGTTTAAGTGACTTGTTTGTGTTCTCGTTCTATAACCCTTGAACTTTGTTACCTCATTTTAACCTCAACTATCTCTTGTTTGATAGTTGTGTTTTTGAACGCTTCCGCAGTGCGAGGCCGGTGTCCTCATACATCGACCTCAGTTATGTTAAGTTAAGGCAAATGTTGTTTTGAATAATCTCCCACCTCAACTCCTTTATTTCAAATTTTATCTCTTAAATAATATCAATAATCATATTTTCGTTCTCATCCACATTTAGTTCAAGTTACGTCTTTACGGTTTCATCCATACCCGTAGCGGCCCACCTAATCCGCATAGGCCCGGGTGGCGGGGTGTTACACTGTAGACCGTCCAGTCTTCGCCTAATGCGGAGAGAACTTTCAAGTTCATCTCAAACTGAGAGTATTTGCCCTTCGTAATACTCTCAATGTCCATAAGGACCTCTGTGAATCTCAACTCCATCTTGTCAATGGACTCCCTAGTTACCTGAGAGAAATTCTCAAACTTCTGACAAGCTAAGGTGAACTTGTTCTTCTTTATCTTGTCAGAGCCTTCACAGAATGCAGCTAAGGCTTCCCACATATCTTTTGTTGTGAAGCTATTGATAATCTTCAGTAGATAGGCTTTGCCGACTGTGGAAGAGATGACACTCTTTGCAATGTCATCTAGTTGCACGATGTTTCTTTCTTCCTTGGTGTACGCGTTGGTGCCTTTTGGTTCTTCTTTCATCATCATCTCTCCTTCCCCTGGAGTGGTTGAAGGGACCAGTATTGACTGAGTCACTTAGATGGGAACATTTTCAATGGTCTCCCACATCCTGTGATGCCTGGCAGTCAGTATCATCTTCAGGCGAAACTTCCACGTGGGATAGCCATCCACGGAGAACTCCGGTAAGCTTTCTAGCAACGTCGGGTTCATTTTTCCTGCACACCACAAGAGACAAACCAGAAAATATGCAGCAGAATGCACTAAAGGTTTTCAGAAAAGATCTGTTCAGTTGACCACAGAAAAATCTACACGACTCACACCTTGTGAACCAGAGTCAGTAGATTATTGAACCACTGCTCTGATACCACTTGATGGTCCCGATAATGAGTATCTGGTGTATGGAGAGGGGGGGAGAAATACACCGGTAGCAATTTTCGTTTTGCTTAAAATCTTTTCACTAAGTTAACTGCTCAGGTCAGTTCCCTCGACAACTGGGAAAGTTAGTTGGAGCAGCTCAACAATTGAGAAAGTCAGTTGGAGCGGATCACACAGTTGGGTGCACAGCTGACTTCTTTGACTGAGGGTCAGCTGTGTAGACCAAAGGTTTTTTAAAAAGGTCAAGTTGAAATTAAGTTCGTTACTTAAACTGAAACCTTTGTCAAAACGGGGAAGGTCAAGTTCCCAAAGTTAGTGCAGTTTGTATGTTGGGTCAGTTGGTTAGGAAACTGAATCTAAAATACTGAATGTAAGGAACACAGTATTTTAACGTGGTTCAGAGATTGACCTCTTACATCCACGACTTCCTTTTTAGGGAAGTAATCCACTAGATAAGCTTAAGCGTGCTTACCAAACGCTCCACTTAGTTTTCGGGTACCAAGCAACCTAACCAGTTCGATTATGGATTCGAACCAGACCTTACAATACTTTTACAGGTTCAAAGGGACCTGGTCTTAGATTGCGGGTTCTAAAGTACCTAGCCTTAGATTGCGGGTTTCAAGGAACCTGGTCTTTGATTATGGATTCAAAGTGACCTAGTAACTTTGATTGCGGGTTCAAAGTCGGACCTGAGGTTTGGGGGTTGGGGGGATATCTAACTATGAAGCTTTCTACACAGAGAGAAGTGGAGGCTTCGTCCTAAAGCTTAGAGACTCGATCATTTGGGAGAGAGTCTGCTTGGATACTAATTTGCAAGAACCTATACTCTAGGCTCGATTAAAGAAGGGGTTTTTTGAGAGACTAGATGGAAGAATAGGAGGAGATGGAGATCTCTATTTATAGAGGAAGATCAAACTAGCCGTTGGAAAGAGCCGTTTGCTCTCTGCCAAAAGCATGGTACTCCACCTGCTTTTCTGGAAACTTTTCTAAAATGGTAACTCCAACCTTCACTTTTTGCACGTCGCTGTTGTCGGTCCATTTATGGTAAGTTCTCCAACTGACTAGTGCTTTCAAGTAGATTTGAATATGGACTGCAACTCTTCTGCCTTCAACGTCTTCAAAGTCTTCTCTTCTCAATTTTGCGACGTTTGACTTCGACACAATTTCTCTTCACGCTTTGAGCTACATGGGTGGAGTCAACTGAGTTGCTGTCCAACTAAGTCTGTGCTTCAGCTGAGGTTGATGTCTCAACTGAGTTTGAGTCTCAGCTGAGTTCTTCATGAACTTCCTTCTTCAGTCGGGCTGACTTCTTCTGCTTGAAACGTGTAAAGATAAAATCCCAGTGAGCTCTAGCTAAGTTCAAACTAAAGGCTTTCATCTATTCGGTTGGAGTCAATTGGGTTTTGGTTTCAATTTAAACCTTTTACTAATATCACATTATTACATATTATTGCGAGTTTGAAGAGAAAAAAGATAAAAGAGAATTATCCCACAATGAAAGAAAAAAGAAAAGAACAGAGGGAGTTGATATAAAGGGATGATGAGAGGTAAGTGAAGCTCAATCAAATTGGCCCAAACAATATCACATTATTACATATTTCATAAAATAATTAACAATTATTGAGTAGAGTTAAATTTAAAAATTAGAAATATAAATTATAATTAAATAATAATTTAATTAATTCGATTAACTGATTCGGTATAATCGATAACCACCCCAATAAAATTTGTCACCGCAAACCGAACCGTAATTATCAGCGACAATTATCAGTGCACCGATGATCAAATGGTTAGTGATTTAATCGGTTCATAACTGTTTTTCCATCCTTACTTTTAATAGATTTTTTAGATTAACTTTTTCTTATTTGACATATGTGATAAATTGAGTTAATATTTATTTAAGAAAAGAAAAGTGAGACGAATTGGGCAACCAAAGCAAATAAGAATATACTCAAAAAGTAAAAATGAAAAAGAAAAATAGAATCTCTGTTCTTCAAAAAAGAGAGGAAAAAACAACGAAAAAGAAAAGAGAGAATCTCTCGATTCTTCACGATTACTGCGATAGCAAAACTAACCAGTAATTAATCAGCAGATTTCTGGAAGGTGGTAATTTTATTTGTGAAACTGAAACTTTATTCACGCTCAACAACGTTAGAAACTGCGTGAATTTCTCTCGGGAACCCTCAACAGTCGAAATCCCTGCATTTGAAAAACGTTGATCTTTGCAAATACTCTGATCCCGTTAACTGTCATTACCGATTTACCTCCATCTTCATCCTTCCTTCTCTCTGTAAAATGGATTCTGGAAGCTTCGCAGTAGATCTCTTTTTTATATTATTCTCGCTCATCTGCGCGGTGGGGGCGGCCCAAGGCGGCGGCGCGGCGGCGGAGCTGTGGTGCGTGGCCAAGAACAATGCCGAGGACGCCGCCCTGCAGTCGGCGCTGGATTGGACTTGCGGGCCGGGTGGGGCCGATTGCGGGCCCATCCAGAACGGCGGGCCCTGCTACGATGCGTCGGACCTTCAGAAAACGGCGTCGTACGCCTTCAACGATTACTTCCTCAAGCACGGCCCTTCTGATGAAACCTGCAATTTCGCCAATACTGCTGCTCTCACTTCTCTCAACCCTAGTAAGCAATCAAAATTTTAGCCTTTTTTGTTTGTTTTTTGGTTTTATTAACTGAAATTCGAGCTGAATTGTGTTATTTCGTTTGATTTCTGATCAATTTCAGGTCACAATGGTTGCAAATTTCCATCCAGGTGAGAGCTTATGATGGATCTTGCTGAAAGTTATATTCTTTTTATTTATTTATTTTGCATGTAGAAAAATGTTATTCAGTTTGATCAGCTCTTAAATATGTGCAAATACCATGCCGTAGATTGGTTTGTGGATTGTAGTTCGATTAATCATTTGTTTGATCATGTAATACTTTTGAAAAAGACCGTATTTGGAACCATGAAATTGGAATATAGGTGAATCTTAGGCTTCAGTTAAGTTGAATTATACTAGTTCAGAAATGGTGGTCTTGGAATGTTTACCATTGTGTATATCCCTGCAGCTTAAGTGCAGGCAACGGTAACTTTAGTGGGTCGACGACTGCAGATTCAGGTGGCGTGGGTTTGAGTAGCGCTAGTTCAACCATTCACTACATTGATCGTGGATCAATCTCATATTGTCTGTTGTTTGCAATTGTACTAGCATTATGATTGAATCAAACTCACATTTTTGGATGCAAAAGCAAAATGTTTTTGTTGGTGAGATGTAATGGAGAAAGCAACCGAGGATCAGTGAAATATCATCTATTAAAAGCACAAAGTATAGCTTGATAAATGCTAAGCTCGTTTTCTTACTTAGTTCGTTTTCAATTCCATTATTCTTGTGAAATGTTTGATTGTTTTCTTGTTGTTTTTTATCGTGTTGGTGGACCTGTATTTCTATGACGACTCTCTCTGTGTTTTTTATTGTAAGATTCTCTTCATTTTGGTAAAGATTATATCGTTCAAGCAATCTTGAAGTACATATAGGCAACATTTAGAGGTAATGCTTGGATTTGATTTCTGATGAAAACGAGACTGCCCTCTCCGCTGTAGCCAATGGTCAGTGTCTTGGTATCTTCATAGTCCATAGACGAGAAACCTGCATGCTTGTTAAAAGTACTGTTCATGAGTTGTATGCATCACGTTTCTTAGTGCATTTGTTAGTGCCTCGGTTCCATGAAGTATGGCCTTTCTCTAGCCCTGTTGGGGCACATCTCAGTTTCGGAGAGCACGGGGGTTGAATTTTTTTCGTCTTAATGACTTTGATCAATGTTGTTTTGATGTTGTCAAGGAAGTGTACTTGTGACCTTGATATGCCTGTCTGCTAAACGAACTCATATGTAACTTGTGACTATTTTTTTTTTTTTTTAATTATCGATATATATAGTATGTTGGTGCTGTTGATGCTTGAACACAGTATGTGCACGTTTCCAGAAGTGAGTCGACTCGTGTTTAAGGTAACTCTCTCAGTTTCCTTCTTAGCTTGTGGTAGCAGTGAGTGAGTGGTGATAGACTGATATATATATACACTTGAAATATCAGCTTTCTGTAGCTGCGTGCTGCTATCGTAGAGCAGAGTAGATGCTACGCCTGATGAAATTTCTCGTATTTATGTGTAGAGCATATGTAAACCATGAATAGATAACTATCACCAGTTGTAAAGCATCGATTAATCAATTTGTCATTTTTTAGCCATGCACTCAATTTCTGTGCTGCTTTCATGAAAGGAAATAGCAAATGGAAAAGGAAAGAGTGATAGATTTATTATAATCTTTATTTAATCCTTATCAGTTTGATATCAACGTGTATTTGTGAACTGAAACATATAAACAAATCATCCCGTTGTGGCTGGCTGGGCTTATTATTTTTTTGACTTTATTCATCAAGTTTTATTATATGCTTTTCTAATTTTAGTTTTTTTTGTATTATTTTCTTGGTTCTAAACAAATGTTTTTCTTAAACAATTGTACTTTAATATTCTAGTTACAATTATTTTATTATTAGGAGCTATAACTTATAAGTATTTTTTTTAGTTTTATGTTTAGTTTTCTCCAAAAAGTTTTTTTTTTTTTTTTAAGTAAACTATCAGTTACAGTTTACTATATTTCATTATTATTTTTTAAAGTTATTAGGATTATAAAATATTAGTAGCTGTTTTACCTTTAACTTTTAACTAGTCATGGGCATATAATTTTAAGTTTTGTGGTTTATAATCATTTTTGTTTGAATTAATAATCACTTATTAGTTAGGATTGACTTACCGTGACCTGTAAAATACTGTTTTGCTTGCACAAGATTCTTTTATTGCTAACATTGCGAGACTCCAAACAAGTTATCTAGCTATAAAGTAGTAGCACTCGTGATAGTTTTGTTAAACATTCTGAAATTCCAAATTCTAGGATTGTTTGGTTTGTTTGATAAGGCATGATAATTTTTGATTGATAAAATAATTTAATCTAATCACATGTGTAGTTTGAATGATTAAGCTCCTAATGGAAATTATGGCATGTGCTCATATCCACCAATTGAGTGATAATTTATCATTTCAAATTTAGATTGATTATTACAACCTCCGTTTCATTAATAATGTCTCATACTTTTCACACGGTTAATAAAGAATAAAGATAAAATGATAAAAAATGGAAAATAAATATTATAAATGGGATGGACGAAAAACGAAAGATTAACATTATGAACAGGACAGAGAAAGTATTATTTATTAGTCACTCATATAATCTTATTAAATTTAGTATTTTTATCTATTATATCCTACTAATCAAACACAAACTTAATGTTTATTAACAAAAATGAAATTAATAATGTATCCAGGCATTTTACACATAAGCATGCTTAGGCCATTGTTGGAACACGGAAAAAATCTTTCTTCGCTTTCATGTTTTTTGAATTCATTGGGATATAGTTTTCAGGCCAAATGGTTGATTGGTGGGTTTTTGCACAATATTTCAAATTTGGAGAATTCTACGAGAGTTTTAAAACAAAAATTTTGTTTGTTGGGAATTTTTGCACAACAATTTCACATTTGTGGAAATCCTATAAGAATAAAATTAATTTAATAAAATGGTTATGGTTAAGAGGTGTCTGCGAGGCAAGAACAGAATGGCAGTTCTAGGTTCCACCCAGACGGAACAAGAACTGAACTGCGCCGACCACTGCTTTGGTTCCAAAACGGAACCGTTGGTTTGGGATTGGTTTGGTTCTTCGTGGGGGTTTCAAATCGAAATCGTATGTTTCGGGGGTTCAAATTATATATATATATTTTTTTTTCAGTTTTTACTATTTTTTCTTGTTTAATTGTAATTTTATGTATTTTAATGTAATATTTAAGTTTGTATGAACCGTAACATAAATTAAAAAAAAAAAAAGAAGAATAGGAGGAATTAGAGGCTTGGAACTGAAACTGGTGGTTCTTGGTTCCGCAACTTTGCAAACTAATATTGAATTACCGTCGATGCAGTTCTCGGTTCTGGAGCCACCGGTTTCGGTTCGATTTCGATTCGGTTTCTAACGGTTCCATTTTGTTTTGGCGGCTTCTAGTTATGGTCCTTAACATTGAGGAATAACCGGTTCCTTTGTTTTTGTCCTTTTGTTTTTCTTTCAAACGATCAACATTTTTGTTTGGAAAATACAGCCTTGTAAATTATGTATTACTTTTATGTTTTGGAAATGAAAGAAGAGAGGCAATACAGATTTTGGATGAGGGATACAAAGATTTTGGCTTATCAATCTAGTCAATTTTCGTTGGCGTGTGGGTTTTTATTTCGGTGGGTATATTCTACATTTGTACTATCTATAGAATTGATAAATAAATTACGTCCTTCAAATAATTAATACTCCATAATTTAATACTGCAAAATGCAATGTAACGTGAAGTTAGTACGTCGTTCATGGTGGAGGCGAGAATATGGTGACATTTAATCAGGTTTTCCTCTCTAGCTCTTTTTCACATAAATACATTCAGTAGATATCCAACTACCTCATAAATAAACAAAAGGAAAATGGATGACTGAATTAATTCTTACGTTCTTAACTCGCCACTTTGATGGTATACTTACAGTCTTCTAAGATATAATCAAATTTTGAATAATGAGAAACTAAAACTTAAATTATGCCTCAGGTGGTTTTCATATTACAATGCTTTAGCTATGTATAGTCCTATATATACACTACAAGAAAATTGTCTAGTAGTGACATAATTTTAATGACATCATGAAGGGTGTAACAAATTTTGTTACATTTTTCTGTGTAGCAAAATTTAGTGATACTCTTTGATGCATCTATTTACATTTGCTACAAATTAGAGTGTAACTAAGTTCCACGATATAATATATATCTATACTTATATAAAAAGAGACTTGTTTTACAAAATTTGAATCCCTAAAATATCCTTACTACTTATCAAAATTAAGGGCAATAACGTAATACAAGATATAATATATAATATGCCATAAGAAATACAAACTTACCTTATTGATAATATATATTATTTACCTTATATTATATTATGATGTGAAAGAAATATATTATTAATATACTTATCATGTATTTATATCTTTGTTAATATGTGATACCAATCTTATTATTTCGTCCGTACGTGATTTTACTCACGTTATTGTGCAACCTTTTTTCTTTACTTTTGCAACTTCAAGTTGCTTCCAATCTTCCAGCTTGGCAACTTAAAATTCTAAAATATTTTTTAGGCTCAATCAATCCGTGTGAATTATTTAATCTTTTCGAGGTACCAAAACTTGACACTAATTCTATTCTCACTCATGGTTCATCAAAAATGTCTACTGCATCTGCATATTTCAAAACGTAAACATATAGTAGTATATATTCATGATAGACCATATTAGGGTAATTTCTCTATACATATACTTGTGTGGTATATTTAACTATTTTTTTTGTTAATATATTCTTTTTATTCTTGACAGAAGTAAGAACAAGCCACTTTATTAATGCAAAGAAAGCAATGATGAAAAAAAAGTCACTTTATTAAAAAAAATTAAAATTTTTCACCAAAATTCTTAACACAATTTCTTAATTCAAAGAGAGCAACAATTTGAAGAACAATCATATATCTTTAGGATCGAATTGTTCAGGTTTTTTTTTAAGATAAGTTGCTTTTTTCTTCTTTTGTCGATTTTGTTTGTTATTGACAACCCTTTTTCTTTTGGATTGTGTTGTATGATCGTTCAAAATTTGATTTAATAAGTTCAAGTTTGAAAGAACAAAAAAAAGTGAAATCTTTAGGATTTATTCTTTTTTTACTTTAGGAAGATCAACATGTTATTCATTATATGAGATGAATGATTCATTTATGTCTAAAGATTATGGAGATAACTACATTTTTCTTTTGTTCTATGTTATTAGAAGTTGACAATATATGATTATGTGACACCATATTTTGTTATTTTACATGACTTGACAATTTTATAAACATTCTTATAAACCGAAATAGAAACAAAATAATTGTGTGAGTATCATAAGTTGGCAACAAGTATTCTTCTGCTTAAAGATATAGATGGAATTTAATTTGCTCTACATTCTTCTTTCATTTTAATATAAGCATGCATTTTATAGTCTACATTGTGTCGTAGTTAAAACCAGCTACAACGACATGAAGAGATTGAAACTAATTGTATGTTCCTAATTAATAGAACGATGAATTGACATATATAAAAGATTTAAAAATTAGACAATGACAATAATGTATAATTTTTTTATAATATGTTTTCTTCATGCAATGAATGCAAAACATGAATATCAATCTATTTGGAGAGAATAGTTTCTTTTTCAGAGTAATCACTTGATAAGATTTGTGTATTAAACTTTGAACTCTAAAATCAAATGACTAATTAGTATGAGTCATGAACTTTATCTTGAACTTTGTAATAATTATTGTTTTTAACGTGCAAGTGCAGACCTGTACAAATGTCATAGTTTTTGTGACAACTATCTGTGTAATTAAATTTGCTACTACTGAAAGTGTCGCAAACAATTTTATTCTACTAATTATAAAAACTAAAATATTAATTATGCTAATTAACCCATATTTTTTCTACATTAAAATGATAGGAGAAGATTCGTTCCAGATGGATTGCGGGGCCCAATGATCAAAGTTTAGTTTATTTACAAATATAATAATTCATATAAAAGAATGAATAATACTCCCTCCGTCCAATATCTGTTTATCCACTTACCCCATTTTAGTTGTCCAATATTTCTATACCTATTTGTATAAATATATCCATCTATCCTTACTAGTTCATGTAATTTTCTACCTTTGCCACTTGAACCCTCACACTACCAATTAACCCACACAATTAACAACCTTAATTAATTAAACTAAAACCCAACCCAAAACACCCCACCCCAGCCCAAATGTATCGGATCTCTCTCTCTCTCTCTCTCTCTCTCTCTCTCTCTCTCTCTCTCTCCTCTCTTTCATTTCCCAAGCTGCAGAAAATCCTAAATCAATATTCTCCTCTTCTCCCTCGCCGCGATCCTCTTCTCCTCTGCCGCGATTCCCTCAAAACCCTAAATCTATATCCTTATCTTCTCCCCCGTCACGATCCTCTTCTCATCTGCCGCGATTCCTTCAAAACCCTAAATCTATCTAAGTGATTTCCCCCAATTCGCGATGAAGTTTCACTCCACCGATTCACCTCTACAGCGCCCGCCGGGGTACGAAACAAACCCTGATGAAACTCTGAGTGATTCGATGTCACCACGCCCTCCTGGTTACGAAACAAATTTGGATGAGATACTGCCAGAATCTCATCTCATTGTCGAATCTGAGCAACCTGCCATTGCCCTTGGTGATTCGAATGATGAGGTCGCTGAATTGGGTGAATCTGAATCCATGGCGTGGGGTTTGGATCCATATCAGCTCTACTGTCTTGCCACCATGAACTATGTTTATGAATCTGATACTGAATCAGATACTACTCAGGTTATGGCTGGTGATGCCTATTCTATTTTGTGGTTAATTTGGGCTGTTGATGCATGTTAATGATGAAACTACAGATACTACTCATGATCTGTGATCAATTGATTGCTAAATTGATTACTGATGCATGTTAATAATGAATGTTGTGATGCATGTTAATGATGAAATGTTGATGCTGATGCATGTTAATAATTGCTAAATTGATTGCTGATGCATGTTAATGATGCCTTAAGGTCTTTGCAAATGATGCATGAAACTGATAAGTATACACTTGATTGCTGATGCATGTTACTGATGAAACTATAGATACTACTCTTGATCTATGATCAATTGTTGTGATACCTTGAGGTCTTTTCAAATGATGCATGAAACTGATAAGTATACACTTGATTGTTGCCTTCTTCCATTCAATTGATGCCACCACTAAGTGACAAATTGTTTGGTTTAGGAGACTCAATTGATGGTTGATTGCTGCCTTATTTCAATAATGCAAATGCTCTTGCTGAGACTCCATGATGTCAATTATGTTGTTGTTAAGTCAAAATGATAAACATTCATATAGTGCAGCAAATCAGCAAAGTTTACATTCCAAACAACATAAAACTCAAAAAACTTTCACCTTGTTTGTCCCTGTAAACCCTCAATAACTACTCCACACCATCTGCTACTGCACTACTCTACAATTCCTTTGAGTCATGCACTACTCTTCCAACACCACTTGATCCAATGTACTGACTTGGTCATCCAAATTGTAAAATCTGTGTTCTGGTCCACCTCCATTCAAATTCAAGTATTCCATGCATTCTCTCACTAGTTGTTCATCTACTTCAATAGAATCTGGCAACACTCCTTCTCTCTGCATTTTGTCCTTTCTCTTATGAGGGATCTTGTAGTCATTAGATCCCTTCATGATCATTATCTGTTCATAATAGCTCTGCAATGTGAGGAAAATATTGTTGATCTTCTGTGGTGAGTAATTGGCATAGACTGCCTTCACATTATCTAACATCTCTTCAACATTTGTAGCAGACATTTGATTTTTTTAGTGACTGTATGCTCCTAAAAAACCCAGTTCATTTTACATTACTATTTGGACTATTGGCTGGTTGGTTGATGAGTTCGATGTGGAATCCATCTGCACGTGCAATTGGTTGAAACTCAAGATCACTGTCTAGAATGTGTGGTCTAACATTGTCCTATTGGATGAAAATGTGCTTTGGTAGACATGATGGCCACTTGGCTTTAAATATTGGCACCATCAGCATCAGTATTTGATATTGTAAGTTATAAGTATGACAGATACTACATTTGAGCTTGTGCTCTTGTTGATGCATGCTACTGTCTTACCTCTTTGATCAGTTGATGTTTGATTACTGGCCTTGTGATATTGTGCATTGATTTGGTCTCAATTGTGCCTTTCTCTCTGTTCTTGGAGTTCCTTTGAGCTGGTTCCTCAGTAATGAATGGAAATATACCAAATTTATCATCAAAGATGACATTATCTTCTGCATCTATGATTGGCCTACTCACTGCACAGTTGAACATTACATTAATGATATGCCTCTTTGATTGGCAAGTCCTGTGTGGCTCTTCTTCACTTGCAACAAGGTAGTACCTCTCATTTTCTTTGGTAAGAAAAAACCACTTCTCATCTACATGGATGGTGTTGTGCATGTGCTGAAACTTGATCTTCCCCCCTTAAATAATGCTCCCTAGCTGAGTAAGACTCCACTGCAATCCTTGCAACTTGTTTTGGAGTGTAATAAAAGGTTTGATGGCATTTGTATGTGGCTTGAGCTTCATGTCCTTTACCTAGATATGAACTAAGCTTTTACTAACACCTAGATTCTCTGTCATACACCTCAATGATGTTCTCTTCCTAACTGAGAGGTTTTTCACTTTTTCTATATCAAATTGCTTTATATTTTTGTGCACTGACCCTGGCTTCATGCTTTTGATGCTCACAGGAAGGCCTTGAAGCTGTTGAGCTGTTGTTGTCCTCCAAATCTTCCAAATAGTCTTCAAACAGACATGAAACTTCTCTGCAACAACTTTCTTCACTCCCCATTGAAGTTTTCCTTGACTGCTTCTCTGTAGTAGCCATTGAGCTATGTTATTTTGCTCATCAGCAGTAAGATCTTTTCTCGTTGTTAATGGCTGCACCATTTCTTTCTGTATTTATAGTGTTTTGGGTGCATTGAATATGCATTCAATTGATGCATTTATGGAGGTTTAGTGGGTTAGGTTAGGTTCAAATTTCCCTCCTTTACATTTTGATCACATCAATGTACTTTTATCAATTTTTAATTGAATGAAATCCTTGTTTTGAATGCATTTGGTCTTGTTTCCCTCTTTTTTTTGTCTCCTTTGCATTTTAATTGCAGTCTTTAACTTCTGCCTTATTTGATCTTGCTCCCATTTTAATTTATTTCTTTAACTTCTCTTTGCCTCTATTTAATTTAATTACAATAGGAACACATAATTAAATCACTTAGCCAAACTCGAAAAATACATGAAACTCGAAAATAAAAATATTTATATACCATTTCAAACACAATCTGGTTCCAGTCTTGCAAATACACACAAAAAAAAATTATCGACACATTCAACTAAATAAAATGTCAAAGGCAGTAAAGGAGATGCATACAACACTTGCACTCTCTATCTTGCTTTTGTTAATAAAAAATTAACAAACTAAGTGCATCTATTAACAGTACCCCTCAAATACACCTTTATCCCACCAACTCCACATTATCAGCTATTCTTAATACTCGTGCTAGCACCCAAATGGGTACACAGATATTGGATGGAGGGAGTATTACTAGTAAGTTTTGCCTTTCTACTGTATATCTGAAAAATTAAATCACAGCTAAAAAAAAAATTAATTACAATTTTACTGTTTCATAAGAAAGCTTCATAGACAACTCTCTTCTGGCGAATCTCCATTTTTCCCGATCTTCTCTGACGAAACTCCATTTTCCAATTTCTGAGCTAAAAAATCGGTCAAAATCACAAATCTACACTGGAAGAGCTTCGATGATAACTTTATTGTCGTAGTGTTCGAGGTAGATCTGAGTGAATTTCATTTCCATTGCATTATTCCCAATTTTTAGGTATATGAAAATCGATTTTTATCCACATCTCAAGGTAATTCAGTTTGGCATCTACGTGTTGCAGCAACTTCTGTGTGCTCCGGAAATTCACCTCTACTGAGCTTGTTTCGACACCTTGAGCACCAAGCTCGTTCACAACTGGTACCTCTCTCTCTCCCTCTCTCTCTCTCTCTCTCTCTCGATTAAGTAGCCTTTTGATCTGTGTTCTGTGAATCGACATAAAAATTATGGAAAGTTAATAGTAATACAATGACAGTGTAATTCGCATGTAAATTTGAGGCTTGATTGACGGTCGTGTATAATTCATAGAAAAACATTATAAGGTATCTCAAAATCTTAATAAATAGCTAGAATTTATAATTTGATTTCATCGAACTGATTCTTTGCCGTGAGTGGAAATAGAAACTATCAATATCACATAGATGGACTTAATTGAAGGGATCTGAGTTGCATTGGTGGTAGAATCGTGAAATAGAAACTATCAATTCTCTGTCGATGCATAAGAATGATGAATTGCTAAAAATAATAGTAGTATACTGTGAAAAAAGAGAAGATAATAAAGGAGATAAATTTTCATAGTGTGTGTATATTTTCTGGAGGTCGACCGACGAAGAATTTAATTTGCAGAGAGGGTTTATTAATTTGATTACTTATGAATAATTAGGAATATCAGACAAATAGGAATAGGAACATTAATTTATTTAATTTCTAAATTTTCATATTGGAAGATTCGATGAAACGTCTTCGTATGTAGACTGCAGAGTTGTGGAGATGCACAGACAATTGACTTCACCTCTTGAAAATAATATTGAAAAATAATAATTGTGGTCATGTTGTTGGACTAATTTTTGGTAATTTGGAATTGGATTTTTTGTTTCGATTCTTTGTAGTATCTTAATCGTTTCTCATACGAACAATTAGCTTTGAATAGTGACTGCATTATTTGAAGTTATTTAAATTAATTGAGGAATCTACACATTAGTTTCCCTTGTTTTGCTGTTGTTATTTTAATTTTGGCGGTTAATTAGCGCCCACGGCTGAAGTAACGCGATTTGAGTTTGAGTAGATTCTGATATTGGGGGAAAAGATTTATCTTTTTGTAGCATTTTTACTCAAGTAAAACCTAATTGAAGGAGAGATCAATTAAGTTATGTGATGTAATATGAAAGATAAGTATTCGAGTAAAATGTTGTTGGGTGGATTTTACATGGTTTGTTTTTCTGTTCTGTTTAAAATTAATTAGTAGTTTTGAAGGCAAAAAAAAGATGGATTCTCATTTAATGTTTTACTTGCTCTTTAGTGTGCTTAAGCCCGGTGTTGATGCACTACTTGGAGTTATGTTGTTGTCGAGGCATGTTGATAAGTTCTTGCCTAATTTAGCATTCATTCTTAGTTGCTAAATGTGTTCGTTGTTACAATTACGTTCACAATAGTTGCATTTGGATATTGATGATTGGTGTTGTTAAGAAGTTCTAGTTTCTGTCAGCAAAATCTAAAGTGCTTCTTTACGTTTCAATTGCAAAATATGAAGTGCCAAACTCTGTGCATAGCTCTTATTGATTTTTAAAGAATGATAATGTAGTATTAGGTAGGAAGTAATTTTCATGTTCTCTATTTTGTTAATTGGTTTATCATGAGTTCTAAAACATGCCACATGGACATTTCATGGAAAAACATGCACCATCAGATTGAGACACTTCTTACATGAGAAAGCTAAGGTTTAAAACAACTAGCACTTCAAAAGATACTCTTAATCAAACCGACAAGCTTAGGGATATGTTACATGCTGCATTGGAAATAAATTTTGGTGGAGATCCAAATTGTGGAATTGCTGAAACTAATGAAGGCCAAACCTCTGAGAATGTCGAAGGTCAGGCTAAAATTCCAACAAGTATGCTACATCGTGATGATAATTTATGTGGTGCAGCCACCTCACGATATTAGGAAATATTAGCAGAATGTGATGAAGAATTGTATCGTGGTTGCAAAGTACTCGAAACTGTACTTTAACTTGACATTGATTCACATTAATTGCGTGGGAGGACTTTCAAATAAGGGTTTCACTATATTGCTAGAGTTTTTAAATGATGTTTTTCCATTTCTGACATCATTACCAAGTTTAGCATATGAGCTAAAAGATTGTGTAATGATTTGGGACTTGGATATGAGAAAATTCATAGTTGCCTGAATGATTGTATGCTCTATTGGAAGGAAAGAGCCGATCAAGAAAATTGCCATGTCTGTGGTTCGTCTAGGTGGACATTTGAAAATAATGATAGAGATAAGGTTGAAAAAATGAATGAATTAGATAAACAACCCAATACACATACAAGAAAAAAGGCAGCAAAGGTTTTGCGTTACTTTCCATTGATTCCTAGGCTCAAAAGGATATATGCTTCAGAAAAAACGACAGAAGATATGAGATGGCATAAGATAGGTCGTACAATGGATGGCTTGTTAAGACATCCGGTTGATGGCAAAGCATGGAAGAGATTTGATGAGCTGTACCTGAGTTTAATGCATATCCGCGTAGTGTTAGATTGGCGCTTGCAATTGATGGGTTTAATCCGTTTCGAATAATGAGTACAACATATAGCACTTGGCCAGTGTTATTAGTACCGCATAATCTCCTACCTTGGTTATGCATGAAACAAACTTCTTTCATTTTATCAATGACCATTCAAGGAGAGAAAGGTCGTAGTGATGATATAGACATCTTTTTGCAGCCCTTGATACATGAGTTGAAACAGTTATGGCATGGGGTAGATGCATTTGATGCATTTGCTAGTGAAAGATTTAAACTTCAAGCTGCATTATGTGGACTATCAATGACTTTCCGACATATGCCATGTTGTCTGGATGGAGTACAAAGGGGCATATTGCTTGTCCTATTTGTACAGACTCAACATGTTCTAAGTGGTTAATATACGGCAAAAAGTTCAGCTATATGGGACACCGAATGTGGTTGGAGGACCCTCACCCTTATCGATATCAAGAAGATTCATTTGATGGCACTCAAGATTTAAAGAGACCACCAAAACCACCAACTGGGTCACAAATTCTCCAGCAAGTTAGGGGTACCATATTTCAATATGGTAAATTATCTAAGTCTTCAAGAAAAAGAATGAGAGAGAAGGAAGACACTTCTGTTGGTGATATTTTTGATGATCTAGATGAATTAATTTATTGAAGAAGATGCTAGTGGGGATGAACAACTTTGGAAGAAGAGGAGCATTTTTTTTATTTACCATATTGGGAGCATAACCTTCTGAGGCATAATCTAGATGTAATTCATATTGAGAAAATGTATGCGATAATCTTCTTGGAACTTTGCTCAATCTTGAGGGAAAGACTAAAGATGATGAGAGAGCTAGGAAAAACATCATGCAAATGTGAATAAGGCCTGATCTTTATCTTAGGAATCAATTGGATAAAAAGATAGACATGCCTGTTTCATGCTTCAATATGTCGAGCAGTAAAAAAATTGTATTTCTTGAAGTGTTAAAATGCCTCAAAGTCCCTGATGGATATGCGTCAAATATTTCAAGATAGATGAATTTGAAGGACAAAAAGTTGTTGAATCTTAAGAGTCATGATGCTCATATTCTTATGCAAGACATACTACCAATCACGTGCAAGGCCTCTATGCGTTCTCGTGAAAAATTTAAAGTGGTAAAAGTCGTATCAGACTTGTGTTCATTTTACAAGAAACTATGCAATAAAGTCTTAGCTCCCGTAGAGTTGGATAAGTTAGAGTCTCAAATTGTCATAACCTTGGCAGAGATAGAGCAATTATTTCTTCCAAGTCTCTTCACTATTATGGTGCATTTGAATATTAACTTAATTTCAGAGGCTAGACTTGTAAGGCCAATTATGTATCGATGGATGTATCCTTTCGAAAGATTTTTGATCCGTTTAAAATCTTATGTTCGCAATAGAGCAGAACCTGAAGGATCAATTGCAAAGGGGTATATGGGAGATGAATGTCTCACCTTCTGCTCTAGATAGTTTAAAGGCATTGAGACTCGTTTTAATCGGTCTGGCAGAAATGATGATAACATTGTGGATGAGGGAAGTTATTTTTTCAAGTCTGGTAGTTGAGCTATTGGAAAAATTGAAACCAAAGAACTAAATGACTTATCATTAGCTCAAGCACATCATTATTTGTTTCTTCAAAGTCCAAAGATTTCTTCATATTTAGAGTAAGTTTATTTTCACAATATTGTTTTTGTTAAGAGTTATTTCTACACATCATTATAATTGGATGGATACTTTGTCATTCATGACAGACATTTCTTAATGGAACGAAGAAAAATGCACCACGGATAAGTTAATCAAAATATAGAGAATAAGTAGGTAGTTGAAGAGTGTCCTTAGTGGCTTCAACAACAGGTTCATACTTTGTTTTTCAGTAACTAGTTATGCATGAAAGTAAAACTGACTTAGTTATACTTCAACTTCATGTCTTATCATTGTAGGTTCCAATGATGGAGAGACATCATTGTGATAAAAAAATAATAGCAATAGCAAGAGGGCCAAATAGTTTTGCTAAGAGATACAAAACTTTTTTGATCAATGGTTTTAGATTTCATTTGAAAGATCAAGAAATCTATAGAAAAACACAAATTTAGGGGTTGTTGTTGAAGTTAAAGAAGGGAACGAGGAGAATACAATTAAGAAGTATTATGGTTCTATCATAGATATATATGATTTGGACTATTTTGGAAAAGGCAATGTAGTACTTTTTCGATGTGATTGGGTTAATATCAATTCATCTAGGGGATTAAAGAAAGATAAGTATGGACTTCCCCTTGTGAGCTTTTCAAAGTTGATCCACACAGGTGAAGCTTTGAAGGGTGATCCAATTATTTTGTCCAGTAATGCAAAACAAGTCTTTTATGTGCAAGATGGCAGAGATAGTGAATGGATGTATGTTGTCTAGACAAAGCCTAGAGACTTGTATGATATGAGTTCACATTTAGAAAAGGGTGATGATGATACTTATACCAATGCGTGACTTTAGATGTGTTGCAAATTAAATAAAATAGCTTCTTTTTCTTCAAATGGTAGATTTGATAATGCATTCTCTTTCTTACTCTCATCTTTAGTCAGCTTAATGTTCATGATGTAACCTCAGCTTAATAATTACGTACAGGCCTCTTTTCTTGCATAGCTGGTAGTTGTTTGAGAAAAGCACAACATTATTGAAGGTACATAAATGTGTTGATTTATTCTAGTAACTTTCATTTTCTTATGTACTATTATATTGTGATAAATCTTTTATATTTAGTGAAATTAAACTGAGTTTTCTTGTCGAGGTGTAAAGTTATTATCAAGATTCAAGACTCTATTCATTGATGTCCCATTTTGCTTTTATCTTATTTCCTGAGTCTTGAGAGTTTGGCTGCTTTGGAACTCAGTATTTTTTATTCCTTTCAATAATATATGTATGAAAGTTGATGGTACTCTGTTTTGGTTGCGAGCAGGTAAGGGAAGAATGCTTCTCGATAACAATGGATGAACAAAACGATGTCTAGTACGAAATACTTTCATTTTCAAAGCTAGCCAACATTCTCTCGTTTATTGGATACCCCTATGTACTATTATTATAGTGAAGTTTCATGGGAATTTCAATTGATTTTTACTCCCTCCGTCCTACTACAGATGTCCTAGTTTTTCTGGGTGCGGGAATTAAAGAGAAAACAATTAAGGGTAGAAAGTGTGTTTAGTGGAGTTATTAAAATGAAATAAAGTGGATAGAGAGAGAGTGAATAGTAAAATAAAGTGAGTACAAATAGTAAAATATAGTGGGTAGAGAGAGAATGAATAGTGAATGACACAGAAAATGAGGAGAAATGTAGGTTGAAAGGTGTAAAGTGAGTATAATTTACCAAGCTAATTATTTCTATAAAAGGAAGTAGGACAACTGTAATGGAACGCCCGAAATAGGAAGTAGGACACTTGTAGTGGGACGGAGGGAGTAATTGATATTCTTCACATGTTCAGTTTTAATTCGATGAACATTTTCGCATTTTGGTGCAGCACTGCGTGGAAAAAAATTGAAAGGATATCATTTTTAGTGGCGACCATGTTCAGATCCAAAGTGTCGGTATCTTATAACAAAAAATGCCCTTCAACAAAAAGTTGTAATTCACTGCAACCACCATCTTCTACACACTTTTGGCCTGCTACCACTGATTCACAACTGCAACCATCATCTTCTACACACTTTCGGCCTACTACCACTGATTCACAACTTTAACCATCATCTTTTACACACTTTCGCCCTGCTACTACTGATTCCCAATTGCAACCACCATATTCTACACACTTTCGCCTCCTACCACTGATTCCCAACATTCATTTGATTCAATTTTTCACCACCTGTGTCCACCTTCATTCGATACTACATACACATAGCCGAGCACTAGTGCAGGGACATCTTCACCATCCCATATTCATTCTTCATCCGAGATGAATGATAGTGAATCTAACAACAATGATTTACACGATAAAATTTTTAGGAGTGTTGTACTTGAAAATATTGAGATTGTATGTAATATTTTTATACGCTCATCATAGTAACAAATGATCTTTTTTTTTCTTATTTTAATTCACTGATATAGAGTGTTGTTTTGCTCTTTATGACAGATGACCAAGACAATGTGAAATCGACAAGAATGAGAATGAAAGCCACTGATGTTTTCAAGTTGGCTAAAGGTTTGAAAGTTTTGGTAAATGTTAATGAACATGGCCAACCGATTCAGGCAGCTAGAAGAGTTTTAACAAGATACATGATGAAACTTGTTAAACAACCAAATCTTTGTCCTCCAGATTTTAATGATTTTACTGATGTTAAAAATATCTTTTGTTGAGCTGCTAAGAGCTGTGCGGGTAATCAATGAATACATATGTTTTTTTCTTATATATATATATATATATATATATATATATATATATATATATCTTTTCAGGTATACAGTAAAATTTACTAAAGTTTTTTTCTTTTTAAATTATCTGGCAGGAGAAATTTTACATCTCTACACATGAGAACGTGGATAATGTTTTAATTGTTTTAATGGGCAAAAAATTCAGGAACAACAAGTATCGCATAAGGCAGGAGGTATGTAGAAAAGTACATGGTAGACTAAGCGAAAAGTTGAAGGCAGTTCTGGAAGCTAATGGCGTTCATGGTGAAGGATTGGAACACCGAGTGATAGTTCATGAATTCTAAGAAGAGGACATATTTGCTGAACTTGATAATATCAAGCCTCCACCTGGATTTGCTAATCATCAATGGCTTAAATTCAAGACTAATATAAAATCTGAAAAGGCAAATGTTGTATATAATTGTTTACTTTCTTTAAATTATATTCTTCGTTAAAATCTTAATATAGTTTTTAACCTCTATGTAACTCTCCGAGAAAGGGAAAAGAGCTCGTGCTACTCAAAGTCATACTCATATAACTGGTACCAAGAGCTATGTTCAAGTGGAAGATGAGCATGTAAGACCTCTATATGCTTATATTTGGCATCTATGAGCATATAAGAATTTATTACAGATTTGTCACTTTAGTCACTCTCCTGTTCATTCTTAATGCAGATGCATCTTTGTCTCTTTTCGATTCATATGATTAATGCTAAAGTTCAAGAAAGATAGTTGCTTTATCTCTGTATTATAAATCAGCGGTTGTTATATAAAACATTGAAAAATAGATCCATCATGATAATATGAATTGACGGCATCTCAATTGATTCTCAATCAGTATTGTAATTATTAAATTTGTCATGAATTCATATATTACCAAGAGAACATAGACAATAAAGATATTTGTTTTGATGATAAGAATTGATTTGTTTCTAATATGTCATTAAATGCAAAGAACATCATGGGCCACTTACATTTTTTGATTTGACACATAAAAAGTGAGATGGCTCTTATGTACGGAATGATTCTGAGGAATTTATGGTAAGTTACTTTGAGTTCATCTTTATTTAATTGTCTTATGAAATTTTTTGTTGAGTTAGATTTTATATGTTGTTATAGATTGCTGCCAAATCAGAGATTGCTAGACGTAGAGCTGCAGGGACTTGTGAAAGTACTATCGAATTGGAAAGTTCTATTTGGAATGATTTGATAGGTGAAGATAGACATGGTCGAGCCCGTAGTTATGGTATTGGTGTCACCAAATCCCGCGTGACTAGTTTCCGCGCCCAACTAAGACGAATGAGAAGTGAATTTGAAAATTCTAATGCTCATGAAACTGAAATAGCTCAACTCAGGTTATTGCTAGACAAGCAGCAACAACAACTAGTTGTACAGCAAAACGTGATGAATGCATATATGACGAAGACAAATCAGATCATAAGCAATTTGAGAGAGCAGGTTCCACTCTATCGCACAATTTTTGGAGCAGGTACAAGAGATTTGTTTGCATCCAAAGTGCAGGTATTATTCTACTCTACTCTAACACAATTTTTCGGTATTGTCTTCTGCTTAGGAATCTTTGGTAACAAGTCAGTCATTGTAGCAGATAGTATTTATGCTCAGAAAAGTATTCAGAAGTAGATTGGACTTAGGTGGAGTAATATTAATATCATTGAAACATTTGGCTAAGTTGATTATGACTGTCACTTAAAACTATGATTAGTATTTTTCATGGCTGAATTGTTTTGAATAGGAGCAAAGGGTAGAGGGAGGAATAGCTACCAGACGGAAGCAATGAGAGGAACGAGAGGAACTTTTGAAGCCATGGAGTGGAGCAGACATATGGACGGAGAGAAGCCACTACTTAGAAATGATTGATTTCTTTCTTTGTTGCTCAAGAATAGATTGGTTTCTAATCTTTTTTTTTTAAGTATTAGAAACAATTCATTTTGTTGGCCAATTGAATCAAGGAGATAAATTGGGTATGATTCAACAACGAGATCTAATTGAAAATTTTGGCAATAATTTCCTATTGAAATAATTGATGTTAATTATTGTATTTTCTAATTTTAATAGTATATACATATATATACAAGAATGGATAATGGGCGGACACACATATAATCAATATATCTATACACTTTTGCATGTCAGAAAATAATTACACATTCACATGTCACAATAAAATTGCTACACTTTTACATATCACAAAAAATAATCACACATTCACATGTCACAAGAAATAGCTACACTAAAACTTGACGCAAAAAATAGGAACATCTTTACATATCACAAATAATAGCTACATGTTTACGTGTCACAAAATTAGCTACACCTTCAAATATAACTAAATTTAGTGACACTTTTTGTTTTGTGACACGCATATTAGCTACCCATCCATAGGACGTTAGAAATTTTTTTAGTAGCAATTACGAGTGTCACAATTCTACAAAAATTATGTCACTAGTAGACAATTTTCTTGTAGTGATATACTCTTGAAGATTTCCTAATTAGCACGTGGAAATTAATAACACGAGAAATAATTTAAATTTTTTTTTTTTTTTTTTTTGAAATACGATGCTTGTCTGTCTCATCATGGGAAATCAATATAACATCTTATCGTGTTAAATAACCAGTGTTGGAAATTCGACACATGCTTAAAATATTTAATTAGGGGATGATCAAATCAGAACACTTCTCTTAAATAGAAAATAAGAATAAATTTAGATGGTTGATGTTTGTTGATTTATGATTCACATTTTTCCCGGCCCCTTCAATTAGAATTGTAGTTTAACTAGAGAGACTTTATTTTTATTTTTTATTATTTGAGGGCCATGCAAATAAAGAGAATCTGGGTTACTACTTTACATGCCTCCGCATGAAAATTAGAAGTGATGTTTATGTCCATTTAAGTCTTACGAATATCGATATGTTGTACCACAATCTCGAGCACCAAACGTGAGCATCGTTAACATACAATTAACATTTGATAGTTTATTAATTAATTATTTCTTTTTTCATACCTCCCACTTCCCATTCCCGGCCCGTTGGCATTTCATGTTTCCGATGAGTATTCCCTTCTCTTAATCATCTAAATAGAAAATTTTTATTTGTTGTGTCTCAACATTTACATCGAGAAATCTTCAAAGACGCGGGAGTACTTAGGAAGCAGAAGACGCAAAAAATATGAAAAATTGAGCACTAAATGTGGATTATACATCAGCAGTGTGTTGACTGTTGACGATATGGGTGATAATAGAAGTTCATATCAATCAAAGGCAAACAAATATAACAAGATGAAAATGAAAATTTAGCATCAAATAACACCATATACATGTTGAGTGTTTTCTTATGATAATTTGAATAAATTGCCGCTATCGATCGGTTTCGCTTTTTGCATTTCTTTTTCTATTTCATTCTTAACCTTTGTTCATAACAGAGAAGATGAAAAGGGCAACGACAAAATAAATCCATAGCAGTTAATTTCATGCTTCAGCACAGATTATAATAAATCCATAGCAGTTAATTTTCTCACCATATATATGTGTGTGTGTGTGTGTGTGTGTGTGTGTCTGTTATACAGTAGAAAATTTAATTAAAGCAGCGAACTCCAAAAGCAAGAATTAATCCGACTAGAAAACAGTACTTCATATGCTTGAAGCAAATACATGCAACTAGAATTAATCAAGAAATGTCAAAAAATTAAAATGAAATTATTGGCGGAAATCAAACACAACATAACATTTTTCTTCCTCTCTTGAAACTAACATCCACAACCTCACATATGCCCTGCAGAATTTGCAATAACAATAATCTCAATAGATAGAAATAATTAATATATATAATTAAACACATAATTATTCGAAAAAAATATATAATATTATAATATATACCTATTCATTGGAGCAAGAACTGGGGTATCCAAAATCCTGATTCAACGATGATTCTCCGCGGCCTCTTCCTCTCCATAAATCCGAGTTGGCACTCGAAATCCCAGCTTGTAACCGCTACGCGGCTGAGGAGGATTATCATCGTCATTATGATCATGATGATTTGCAGAAATCAACGGCCTCTGATTCCATAGATTCGCCGTGGCGTTGGACTGAAGTAGTTCCCTCTGAGCAAAAGATAAACCCTGCGAGAAAATGCCGCCGCCACCGCCACCTCCGCCGTTCCAGCCGTCAATTCTATGAAAACTTCCATGAAATGGCATGTTGGAATTGGCCTGGCTGTCGGCTTGAAACGTCTGAAGAGACAGGCCGAGGTCGTCGGGCTGAAAAGAGGAGCCCTGACAAGGATCATTGTCGAAACCTCCAAACCCACTGGTCGGGAACAAAGACTTCATGGTGTTCATGAGGCCAGCTTCACCCGCAGCCGCTACCAGAAATGCCGAATTACCGCATCTCGGGTTATTATTGTTATTCCTATTACTATTACTACTAGTATTATTAGATTGAAAATCATATTCGCAGACAGATTGAGATTGCTGGTCCAGAGCCAGATCACTGGAGCTAGGGTTTGACTCAGGCGTGGGAGTGTGGGCCGGCTGCTGCCACGGCGGAGGCGGCGGCGGCTCATTGAGATTGTCGATGGCGGCCTTGGCCTTCTTAATGAGCCAGTCCACGGCCTTGCTGGGCCGGTCGTAGCCGAGCCGGTCCTGGACGTCGTAGAACTGGATGGCGGTGTGGGCCGAGAGGCGGACGCGGCGGTCCCTCGGCCCCTTGGCGGTGTAGACCTTGCTGTGGCGGTCCTTTTTGCCGGTGGACCGGAGAATATGGCCGCCGTCGACCGGCACGATCTCGCCGCCTCCTTGTGCTGCAGGACCTTTCATGGCTCCGGTTCTTGGTTCCGGTTCATGGAATCTTGAAACTCCTTGTGTATGTTTATAAGAAGAAAAGTGAATATATAATTAAGTAGTACCTGGTTAGTTAGAAAGCTGCAACAACACAGCCTAATTCTTGAGGCTTTTGCATTGCAGAATATATAGCTAGCTAGGCTGCCAACTGCAAAACCAAATTCTGATATACACGCTGCTCCGGCGGCGGCTGATGAAGATCCCGAGATAAAAGGGCGGAAAGATTGCTGGGAGTTGCACAAGTAGCTGAGATTGATATATGTGAAGAATTTAAAGAAGAGAGAATTAATGAATTATAGAGAGATATATGAGCTGAGAGAGGATTTGAGTTGGAAGAAAATTGGTACAGAAATGAATGGAACAGTAGGTGGGATAAGCTACCCTCTCTCTCTCTACATATATTTTCTTACACTTGTGATCAAATTATATAATTTTTTGTGTGTATTTAATTTTTTTATTTATCTTCATACAAAGCGTGTAAAAAGATGTAAAATTTCCACCTTCTATCTCTTTCACTCTGTGTCTGTGTTGCAGAAAAATTTTGGGTACAACCAACCTTGCGGTAGAATTTATTGTAAGTAGGGGATAATTTAGGAGTCGTACAGGGTAATTAAGAATATTAAGGATAACTAGAGTTAGTTAAATAGTTACTTTAATTTATTAATCTATAATTAGGTTAATCACCATGAACAAAAAGTGTTGTTCTATTATCTTTCCTTTCCTTTGCTTTGCTTTGCTTTAATTCTTTACGTTTGCCTTCTTTTTTTTTTCATCTTCGATTTCTGTTGTGGGGTTGTGTGTCATTTTCGCTTCTTGGAGGGCCCTCCACTCATTTCTCTCTCCCACCCATATCCAAGCTTGATGGAGATACCACAAGCATCTCTCTCATCAAAGCATCTCTCTCTCTCTCACACACACACCAAAGTGACCGACTTCTCTTTTAGAAATTGTTCTCCTGAGTCCTGATTAGCAGTGAATATGTGCAGAATTGTAATTATTTATATATCTTTTCTAATTTTTCTACCAAAACGATGAACTGGAGTTGATATTATGTTTGTGTTGTATGCACATCAACTGTGCAATGACAGTTGTGTCTGCAAGAAAAGTGGTGGGCCTCTTCAATAAATAATCCTTTAATTTCTTTTTTTCTTCTTCATCCTCTCTCACAGTTCCACATCAACATTAATTCTCCAAAATAAAAAAAATAATGCCCACGGGTGCGACATAACATGATATTAGTATTTAGAGCTAATTGTTAAAGAGGACCGTAGTTTCCAATTTTTTTAAAGAACGGACTATAAGTTAGGGAATTTGAAAAATAGAATTAAAACTTTCATCTTTTGCACTCGCACTCTTATGTAAGCGTGTGTCATGTCACCTTATTTTGCCAATTCAAATAATTGCAGCCTAAATATATATACTTTAAAAAAAAAAAACTTTTCTTTCATCTTTCTGCAGCCCCAATTTTCACAGCAGCTTCCCTTATTCTATCCAATTTCCGGCGCGGTGAGAACCTCGATCTCCGACAATCTGCGATGGATCGCAAATGTCACTGCGAAGGAGAGCTTGGTTTCGCACATCTTGGACTACTACAAATCCCCAGAGGAGAAATGTGATGTGCCTTGTAAGTTTTCGACTAAAATTTGAAATGTCTAAAGTTCAATCGTTTGAGTTGGCAAAATAAGGTGACATAGCACGCCCGCGTAGTATTCGGATTTCATGTGTCCGCTCACGTTTGTATCACGTGCCAAAAAGTCCAAATAAATTATTTTGGACCCAAATTAGGAGTGTAAGTGCAAAAAATGAAAGTTTTAGTCATATTTTTCAAATTCCCTAATATGTAGTCCGTTTCCTAAAAAAGTTGAAGTTATTGTCCGCTTTTAACAATTACTTCGTGGTATGTAATATAGAGGGTTAATTATAGAAGAATTACGACCTTTAAGTAATTTTTGTTATTCGATTGTTTTTATACCCTACGATTTCATTTTCTGCACGCCCCCCAAAAGCAGGATATTGAGATGAATTTAAGTTGAAGCAAATATGTCAATAATTTTTTTTTTTATGTCGTGGAAACCCGCAGCCGCTATTTTCGGTGTGCACTGGGTAAACCCCGTTCCTTGTGCGGTAGCCTGCAAATTACACAGGACAAGTAAACCACACTTTCCTAGTACAAATGTGACAGGCTGGACCTAAAGAGGCGTGTCATAGGGTTCGAACCTGAGACCTTTCAACCTCGAACTACCACTTTTATCACTAAGTCATCCCCAAGGGAACGTGTTTTTTGTTCTACATATACTAGTAAGTAAAGGAATATTAGGTATTACTTTGCTGAAATCACGAGTCAAATTGTACTAAATTGAAAGTTTGGTAATGATCTTGTAATTATTAAAACGGGTGGCATAACATACGGTGCGAGTTTTATAAATATCACGATTTTCAAAATATTTGTATATAATACGGGATGTATTCTTCAGGTTGGTATGACTCCAAATCAATTAATAATAGAAAAATAAACAGTGCTCCATTCCCGGTGGTCTGTTCTAATTTTCTTTGATTCTGGTACTTTTAGTATTATTAATTTATAATAATAAATATATACTCCGTCCGTCCCGTTTAATATGTCTTACTTTCTTTTTTGGGCGTCCCGTTCAACATGTTTCATTTTCTTTTAAGGAAATAATTAAAAAACCATTTTATTCATTTTATATCATTTCAAAACTACTTTATACCACTTTATGTCACTTCAAAAATACTTTATACCACTTTATCAATTAAAAATTACATTATATCACTTTATTCACTTCACTAAACACACAATTTACGTTTAATACTTCTTTTTTTTAATTTCCGTGCCGAAAAGAAACAAGACATGTTGAACGGGACGAAGGGAGTATTACTTATTATATTCATATACTTAAATGAATTACCGTAGATTGATAACTCTTTAATTCATTTTGAGTTTCTCTTCAAAGACTTCATTATATTTAAAAATAGTTTTATATCTTATTTAAAAGTTGTTATGTTGTTTGCATTAATTATAATTCAAACTTAATAAATTAATTATATTTCATGTATCTAAACTATAATTATGCCGATGAGGCCTAATTCTAGTGGGTGGTTAAGGTACCTTAAGTCTCTCCTTAGTGAGAAGTCTTAGGTTCAATCCCATCATAATGCGGTGTAGTATATTCCCACCATATTTGGTGTAGTGGTTGTGTCTACGTGCGGAGTAGTAGTCCCACTCTTATGTCTCATTATCTCTATTCTTTACACTTTTTTAAAGCTTTGTACATTATTAATTCATAATATTAATATTATATACTATATCTCAATTCTTAAAGATATATATTCTCAATTTCTAAATACAAATTATATAACCCATTTTCATTATTAATTATATGTTTAATAATTATAAAAAGTAAATTTATTTTTTGAGTTAGTCTACAAGTAGCAACAATAATTAAATTTAAAGCCAAAATAAGCAATTTAGCGTTTAAGAGGCCAATAGAAATTTTATAATAAAAAATATCTATGAAAACTAAAATAAATATATTTAATCAATATATCTATATGAAATTATCTTTCTCTTTCATTCATATTTTTCTAAAATCTCCGATTAGTGTATACTAGAAAATACTACTCATATGATCACATTGAATCTAATGTATGAAGATAGCAAAAAAAAGGAGAAAAAAAAAACATCTAGAAAATGTAAATATATGTTTCTTGACCTTTGGCTAAAATTAGAGATTTTAATTTACTATAAACCAACGAGCGATTCAAATGGACTAAAAAGAACTTTTTTTACTAATTTTAGTTAATATTAATTTTGTAGTGTTCATATTTTTATCAAGTAATATTACCCAACAAGTTTGCGACGGGTATATACAATAAAGTCACAATTTTAATTTAGATGTAGAAACTTGTAAACAAATTTGAATTTGAAAATACATAATGAAAACGCAAATATATCTTTCTCGGCCTTTGACTAAGATTAGAAATAGAGTTGTCAAATGGGCTGGGTTGGCCCGGCTCGGTGAAGCCCACCAACTTTTAGGCTCAGTTCGGCCCAGACCCATGAATCAAATAGGTTGGGCCTGGGTCGGACTTTCTCAATTATTTAGGCTCATTTGAAGCCCATATAATGTAAAATTGCAGTGGGCATGGGCCTAGGCCAAGGCCAATTCTGGGCTTCAAAATAGGTCTAATTGAAGCCCATCTCAAGATGAAGGCCTGACCAGGGCCACACTAAATATGAAATGGGATGGGCCTGGGCTGGCTGGGTCGACCCGGCCCAGTTGACAACTCTAATTAGAGATATCAATTTACCATAAACCAACGAGACGATTCAAATAGACATAAAAATAAGATTTTTTACTAATTTTAGTTAATATTAATTTTGTAGTCTTAAGATTTTAATCAAGTACTATTACTCAACAAATTTGCAACGAGTATATACAATAAAGTCACTATTTTAATCGAGAAATAGAAAAATTCTAAACAAATTTACACTACAACATAATAGAGATTTGACGACGGAAAAATTCGTCACCGTGTCCTTGAAGTCCGTCGCCGTTTCCACGTCCCCACGGTTTTATCATTTGCTAGATGTTTGTATTTCTTCCATTACTCACTTTGGTGAAAAAAAAATATTATTTACCAAAAAAAATATTTTTTAATATATACTCCCTCTGTCCCGTTCAATAAGTCTCATTTTATCATTTTGGGTGTCCCACTCAATAAGTCTTATTTCCTTAATTGGCAAGGATTAACACACTAAAACTCACTTTATATCACACTCAGACGTGAACAGTGTTGTTTACTTTATTGTACAGTGTTTTTCCACTCAGCTCACTTTAACATCAACAATAAATACTACCTTAATCATACTCTAACCCTCATTTTCTTAATCTACGTGCATACCCAAATAAGACTTTTTGAGTGAGACAGAAAGAGTATTTATATAGATAAAAATATAAAATTATTTCTTATTGAATCTCGACGGACTATTTACTGGTATAGTAGAAATTGGCAGTGAATGGTGAGAGCGTGAGCATTAGACCTCATTTTTTGCAAGGAAAATCTTCATTACTTAGATATTATCGAAAGTACACTAATATATAGTTCCTTCATCTTCATGGCTTCATTAATTAATGCTTGCCAAGGAATATATATATTTTCATTATCATATATATATATATATATATATATAAATACTTTTTATAAATTAATTCTCCAAGCTAGATGTATGTATCACAAATTTTATCGTTTCGAAAAAAATTCACTAGTGATAGTAAAGTATCACAATTCTTTTTTTTAATAGAATTAAATAGTGGGACCACTGCACCACCATATAAATTAGGATATAAATTACATGGCATGTAATCAAGATTGAACGAAGACCTCTCACTAAAGAGATTTGTAATTACTTGAGCTAGGCGTCATCGGTCAAGTATCACAATTTCTAAAACATTATGTCATACCATAAAATTCTTCAAAAAGGTTCATTAATTTTGCAAGTACTCATTTTCGGCCTCGGCATCTTAAGTATAGTATAAAACATGTAATAAACTATTCATTAATTGCAAATATATATAATTCCTTCCACTAATTTGTACGGAATAGATTAAAAAAATAATTTCGTGATTATTCTCATTCATAATTATGATTCTAACTAATAATGTACGTCAGAATCAATAGCCATCTTCTATAATTAAAGCACATATATATGAAGTTGGTTGCGAAAGTTTGGCAAAAAGACCCCTCAAAAATGCATAGCACAAATGTACTGATTTCGGTGTGAGGTTTATATATATTGTCGTAACTTATATTTTAATACATCGTCAAATTTAATCTTTTGAGGGACATTCAATCGATAATAGATCTAGTAAATACTCAAACTTTATTTTTTCCGCATAAGTTTTTTCCCTTCTAAATACACAAATTTGACATTTTATGCAATCTTTCCACGATTTACAAATTTTGTGAAATCGAAGTTGTTTGGTGCTAATGAGGGCGTCTCTGATCTTCGCTTAATTGCCTCTGAGATGTATCGGTCAATAGAAGATGTCTGATTATTTGTCCATGTCAATTAAACAATAAAATAAAAGGAATATGAAAAAATAGTGATTTTGTGAACGGCGTTAATAAAGCATTAAGGTTTTTTGCTCTACTCAAACATACATTGGAATTTTGGAAGTTTCCTAACGGTATGATTAGAGGTGGATTTGCATGTGGGTGTCTCTACATTAGAAAAATTTAACCCACCTTTCAATGATTAGAAGTCGATGGTTTCAATGTCACGTTTGAAATGGAACGGGTCGAACAAAATAAAATTGTGCGGGCATTTTAGACATTGGATTGGGTTTGCAGTTTTATATAAAAATCTGCAGTTGCAATTTTAATGTTTGCAGAAATTCTTTTGTGGTTATTGTTAAACCACATGCATCTTGCGCGTGGTCTAAAATAGTCGTCTCTTCGTAAAAAACGTGCTAAAGATATAAGATAGGAGTAACTTTCAACTCAATATTTCACTCATTGCTAAATTCGGGCTTATCCGAAAATTTACGGATGGAATCCTCGGCCTCCGATTTGCATGTCATTCTTATTATTCCACTGTTTGACGTATCACTGTATAGATATTAAATTGATATACTTAATATGCTAATTTTTAATATTTTATATATTAATTTTTATTAGTATATGATTCATATGTCTACTTTTCTTACCATTAGATAACAATCGATATCTTCAACATATCAAACACAAATATCAAATATCAATCTGATATCAATACCTGATATCTGATACCCATAGTCATACCTAATATCTGATATACTGGTATATGAATACCAAAGGTCCATAAATTCACTATTTAAAAAACGTATATAAGAAAATTAAAATAATTCAAATTATATATATAGGGAGTGATTCCCATGCAAAGACCCTTTAAAGTGAGAAATAGAAATTAATCTCCACCATTAATCATATATACATGGAGGGTCAAGATTTGACCTGGTCAAAGCGGGTCAAACCAGGGTCAACCCGGTCAATCCGTTGACTTTTTTTTTTCAATTATTATTATTATTATTATTATTATTATTATTTTTTTTTTTTTTTTTATTTACTTTCAGCTCACATGTATTACATCACATATTCGGATGCACCAATTCACATATTCGGATGCACAACTAAGTGTATTGAGATGCACAAGATTTTAAATTTTTTTATTTTTAATTTTTTTTACAGTGAGGTTATATGCACCACATCATGTATTCATATGCATCACACTATAAAATGAGATGCACCACTAAGTGCATTAAGATGCACTGGTTTTGTTTTCATTTTTTTATTTTTGTAAAACATTGTGCATCTAGTTACACTATGTGGTGCATCTAGTTGCACTGTGTGCTGCATCTAGTTACGCATTGTGGTGCATCCAATTTTTTTTCATTTTTTTTATTTTTTTTACAAATTCGGTGCATCTCACTACACATAGTGGTGCATCTCATTATGTATAGTGGTGCATCCGAATATGTGAAGTAGTGCATCTTGGGTGACTGTTTAAAAAAAAATTGAAAAAAAAAACTAAAAATCTTGTGCATCTAAATGCACTTAGTGGTGCATCTAGTTATATAGAGTGGTGCATCCGAATATGTGAAGTTGTGCATCTTGGGTGACAGTTTAAAAAAAATTGAAAAATATACTGAAAATCTTGTGCATCTAAATGCACTTAGTAGTGGATTTTGGTTTGTAGAGTGGTGCATCCGAATATGTGAAGTAGTGCATCTTGAATAAAAGTTAAAAAAAAAAAAATCAAAAAAAAGTCAACAGGTTGACCCGGGTTTGACCCGCTTTGACTTGGCCAAATCTTGAGCCTTCATCACCAATAGATCTATGGTGGAGATCTATTCTCATTTCTTAGGATAATATTCATTCTCATATAATCTCTCTCCTATATATATATATATAGGAAAAGGATCATATGAGAATAAATATTATCTTAAGAAATGAGAATAGATCTCCACCATAGATCTATGGGTGATGGAGGGTCAAGATTTGACCTAGTCAAAGTGGGTCAAACTCGGGTCAATCCGGTCAACTCGGGTCAACCCGTTGACTTGTTTTTTTAAACGGTTACCTAAGATGCACAACTTCACATATTCGGATGCACCACTTTATATAATTAGATGCACTACTAAGTGCATTTAGATGCACAAGATTTTTAGTTTTTTTTTCAATTTTTTTTTAAGGGATCACCCAAGATGCACCACTTCACATATTCTGATGCACCACTAAGTGCATTTAGATGCACCAGATTTGTAAAATCTGTAAAAAGAATGAAAAAAAAACTGAAAAAAAATCGGATGCACCACAATGTGTAACCAGATGCACCACACAATGTAACTAGATGCACCACATAGTGTAACTAGTTGCACAACGTTTTACGAAAATAAAAAAAACGAAAACAAAACTAGTGCATCTTAATGCACTTAGTGGTGCATCTCATTATATAGTGTGGTGCATATGAATACATGATGTGGTGCATATGAATACATGATGTGGTGCATATGACCTGACTATAAAAAAAAAGCCGAAAAAAAAAGGAAATAAAAAAATTTAAAATCTTGTGCATCTCAATGCACTTAGTGGTGCATCCGAATATGTGAAGTGGTGCATGTAAGTTGAAAGTTAAAAAAAAAAGACGAAATAAAAAACTTAAAATCTTGTGCATCTCAATGCACTTACTGATGCATTTGAATATGTGAAATGGTGCATCCGAATATGTGAAGTGGTGCATGTAAGTTGAACGTTAAAAAAAAATAATAATAAAATAAAATAAAATAAAATAAAATCGAAAAAAAAGTCAACGGGTTGACCGGGTTGATCCGGATTTGACCCGCGTTGATCCGCTTTGACCAGGCTAAATCTTGACCCTCCATATAGATATAATTAATGGTTGAAATTAATTTCTAATTCTCACTTTAAGATCCCTTTACCTGAGAATCACTCCCTATATATATATATATATACACACGAACGTTATTCATATGAATGATCTCGAGTTAATAAAAAGCACAATAGATTGAAAATTTTTTTTGACAGAAACCTAATTCAATATGAATATGAGACAAATTAAAATGAGACACCAAAATTAGGGACAAAGGATCCCAAGTGGAAAATTTAGGTGTTCTTTATCCATTTAAGTTCGACACTTTTAGTTAGAGTTTTCATATAAATTTTATACTTAAGATTATTATGGTATTTTAATAGAGTTAATTTGCCTAAAATATACCTCTTTTCTGAACTTTGATATTTAACACGATCTTTAAAAAATCTCTGTAAATACATCACCTTGACACCTATTTAAATTTTGACATGAGTTTCAAAATTCTTCAAATTATGTCTGTCAGAATTGTACGCGTGAAATTTCTTGATCAAAGAAATGGTGTTGTTTTTCACTTAAAAAAAACGAGTGTTATTTCGCCTAAAATTATATATATGATGGTGAATGAAATGAACCGGCTTAAATGTCGTATCGAAATTGTTAAAACAATGTGGGTCCGTCTTATTCATATAATCATGTCAAACATAAATGTCGCGCCAACTAATAGATAACACGTTAACTAAAAACTGTCATGTCTATCACCGGAGGTTCTCGCCGTGTCAAAATTCAAACGGGTGTAAAGATGGTGTATTTACAGATATTTTTTAAAGGTCATATTAAATTTCAAAATTCGGAAAAGGTGGTGCATTTTAGACAAATTAACCCATTTTTAATACTCAAACTTGTAAAATTTTGAACACTAATCCGATTTTAGTGCTTGTTTGGTTCAAGAAGAGAAATGAAAAAAGAATAGAATCAAGTATGGGGAACAATAACCATTACTTTTAACATTGGGTATTTAATTCATCAATGAAAATAATTTGTTACTCATCTAGTTTGGAGAAAAATAGTTTGGGTGTATAGGTTACCTTCAAGTAAGGGTGAAGGTTAACTTAATTACTACTCAAATTAAACAATGTCTAATGAATTCGTTTTATTGAATCTGTTCCATACTCCAAACAATCCCAACCAAACATGGACTTAGTAGATAGCATGGTTTGAATTTGAGCCAACAGAAGAAAGTAGATTTGGTGTGCGATTTTAGTGAAAAAATCAATTTATCTGCCAGTGCTTGAAATTGCTGTTTAATAAATTAATCTGCCTCAAACATGATGGGAATATTAATTATTAATTTGGACGCAATCGCCTAACTAATTAGTACTACTAATTATGCTAGTGTACCACTGCTATTTATTATTGTGATAAACAATGAATTCGGAGTTCCTTTTCTTGACCTGCCGCTGAAAAGGGAGAAATTAGGACAGTCGATTAATAGTGTTTGTCTAATCTTAATCATCTTACAATTTCGCAAGTGCAAATTTAAATAGACATTCAAAGAATCCATCTTATCTAAAAGTTCGAACTGCTAAAGAGGTAGAATCACGATCCATTTATTATGTTCCCAATACTCTCTCTTACTTGTGGGACGGATTCTCAAACTCTACCCTCTTGGGAGGAGGCCTAATAAGTAGTTTATAAATTTGGGTGTTGTTGCTTTCAGCGGGATTTGAACACAGGACCTCGGCATCAACCTAAGGTTCGAACAGTTAAAAAGGTAGGAATCACAATCCATTTATTATATTCCCAAAAGAATGTCCACATTTCCATCTCTACTTATTCTTTTTTCTTGCTACAATTCTAATTGGAGTCCCAGTAAATCTTCTTCTCCCAACAAACCTATACCTTAATGATTTATTTTATTGCTGCAAACGAAAAATTACTAATTAAAGTTTGATGGAAATTGGCACCCAAGAAAGTGAAACTATACAATTCTGAAAACACGCAAGTACACACACATGTATATATATACTTGTCTGCCTATATGTTTATATCTTTCTTAACTTTTTGATGATATATGTATATGTTTCAGAAAGTTTATATAGCCAATAAATGTTGGCCATGATGTATTTAATTTTTTGGTAAGTAAAAATTAATTCAAATTACACACGAGGGGTGCAACCCGAAAAGAGAAACACTATTCAATAAAACAAAAACACGAAACATTATCCCAACAAATCAAAACAGTGAGAAGGGTTACTCATCAAAATGTTGGCCATGATGTATTAATTTAACCATAGGATTGCATGCATGGTTTGTCGTTCAAAAGAAATAAAAAAAAAATACTAAAAGTACAGTCTTGATATGTCCATCTAATTATAATTACGATGATGCAATTCTTCAATGAACTTGTAAAATCAATCACTAAAAGATTCCAAGTATTTTAGTTCTTTCTTATTTCATTGTGTTTGCTGAAAATGCATAGAACTTCATAAATTTAAGACATTTGACAGAAACATATATTCCCCACAAATAATGTGGCAAGTTTAAGAAATAACAAAAAGAAAAGTCAGAAAGAGATTGATGGTCCCGAAACGAGTTAGTGGTGTATGGGGGGAGAATACACCAGTTAGGATTTTAAAACTTAACCCTGAAAAATACTTCAACTGAGTAAAAGGCTCAGTTGGAATCTCACAGCTGAGTAAGAAACCTCAGCTGGAAGAGTGAGGCTGTGCGGAATGTGGTGGAAATTAAACTCGTAAAACAACTCACGCTTTTATGCTCGGTTGGTCAAAAACCAAAACAGTTGAGAATGTGCAAAAGAGGTTTGTATGTTGGTTAGTCAGACAGTTAAGTATGCAATAAATAAAGAAAAACACTAGCACACAGAGATTTAACGTGGTTCGGAGATAACCCTCCTACGTCCACGGGGAGTTGTGAATCCACACAACTCTGTCCAAGTTCTTTTGGACAAACCACTCAGCTTACGTGGGCTGAGCAACCGTTATGGATAAGTTTGCGGGTACTTATCAACCTTACAGTTTAGTTTACGGGTACTAAACGACCTAACTACTCAGTTGCAGGAAGAGTAGGATCCTAAACCTTTTCAGGTGAAAGAAAAAATATGTTTCCAACTAAAAGCTCGAACGGGATGTGAGCTATGATCTAACTCTTTATGAACTCTCACTAAGTGATGTTCTCAAGGTTCGATCTAAAGACACAAAACTATCTAACTCTAGAACTCTCAACAAGTGATGTTCTAAAAGATTCAGTTCAGTTCGAGAAGAATATTGCTCTTTTCTTTTTGCTCTCAGATTTCTTCTCGCGTGTGTGTCTTGTATCTTCTTCGAATGAATGAAGGCCTCTATTTATAGGCGGAGAGAATCAACTAGCCGTTGGAGGAGCTGTTGATCTCTGATCGTTGAAAGCGATGGCTTGTCTCTCATCTCTGCAGACTTTCCCGATATGGCATCTGTGCTCTTCTGCTTTCCATCTGAGACAGCCTTGTGTTGGGTCAAATGGGATAATGACTAAACGGTCAAACCCTCATGTGACTTCCTTTTGAAATTCAAATTCAAACCTTTCTGACAGTCAACCTTGGTTAGACGGTTGAAAATCTTGATCTTCATCTGAGTGGTCTTCAGCTGATGTTCTGATTGAACCGTTGAACTCTTAGCTGACTTTGAACTTCATGTTGAGACTTCTTTATAACTTCCCCCTTCTTGAAACGTTCTCTTTATCGGATGGCATTCTATAGCTGATGTTCCAACTGAACAGTTGGCTTGAACTCTCAGCTATCAAAAAGCATTCCCCTTTTTGGCATAGCTCTCTCATCAGGCAGAGTCTTGTAACTGATGTTCCTTATCCGATCTTTCATCCGGGGTTGTATCCGAGTGTTGCTATGTTGCCGTCTTCAGCTGGAGATCTGTAAAGATAAAATCTAAACAATGCTCAAACAGCGAGCCTAACAACTAACATTAGGAACTGGCAACATCTACTCGGTTGGGGTCAGTTGGTTTTGGAATTCATCAAAACTTATACTAATAAATTTTCCAACAATTTCCCCCTTTTTGATGATGCCAAAACCACTTACAACTTGAAACCTCTACTGATCTAAACCTTACTAACTGACCTAAAATCTCAGCTGAAATTCTAGACAGTCTATAAGATAAAACATCAAAGAGTTAGCACAGTTATAACATGGTATTTAAAAGACTGCGATTCATAGCTTGGACAATGAGATATTGTACGTCAAGTTGAATCGTATATATACTTGAAGTTTTCATTACAACTGATGATTACAAGGTTAAGTACAAAACAGTTAAAGATACATCAGTTGCTCCAAAAACTACAACAGCTCAAAAACTACATCAGCTCAAAAACTTCATCAGCTCAAAAATACACTTGACCGTACTTGCTGAAGATGCGGTCAAAGATCTCTTTCTTCGCAGCTGACTCGATCCCAGTGTTGACACCATGTTCCTTGCATACTTGTCTCGCCTCAGCCATGATCGCATTTCTGTTTGGAGTACTTGTGCCTTTGATCATCTGAGGGCGATATCTGAGCTTCTGCGGAACTGGAACGGTGTTGGGGTCGAGCTGAGCCTTCACCATGGCTCGCTTCTGACTGAACATTCCAGGGTCTCCAGATCTGAGCTCCCACAAGGCTTCCTTGAAGGCTTGCCTTGGGTCTTCAGTTGAGTAGACCTTCCTGTAGTAAAAATCATTGATAAATTCATGCTTGAACTGCTCCCAGTCATCGTTCCACTCAGCGTTCATCCACTTGTCAGTATGTGGGAACCGTGACGGGAGCGGGGCATTCCTCTGCAGCTGTTGCGTCTTCTTCCTAGCCTCAGCCTTCATATGATGTTTGTTGATCCTTCTGACGCTTCGGCTGGCTTTGTTTCTGTCAACATTCTTCTCAATTTTGGCCAATTCCTTCTCGAACTTAGCCACCTTCTTAGCTTGATCAGCAGCAAACTTTTTAATCCAAGAGGAATTCAAGTATTTCTCCTTCGACTCCCCCATAGCTTTTGCAGCTTCGATCAATCTTCAACAGAGATCCCGTCAAGATCGGCATCGAGCTCGGCTGTAAGCTCGGCTACGAGGTCGTGGGAGACTTCAAGTTCCTGCTCAGACTCCTTCAGCTGCGATCCTTCAGCTCTTTCCTCTCGAGTTTCAGCTGGCACTCCTTCTTCCCCCTGCTGTTGGTGAACACCTTTTCCAGCAACAGCTGCTGGCTCCTTTCCTTCCCCCTTTTTGGCATCATCCAAAAGGGTGGCAACTGAACCATCGAGGGAGGTCAGCTTGGCCTCAGCTTGTTGAACTCGGGAAAAGAGTTCGTCCACATCATCCTTCTCTTCCACCTTCTTCGCCAGCTCCAGGTCCTGGCGTTCCTGCTCAGCTTTCTTCAAGGCGGCAAAGGTCGCAGAGACATCTTTGTGAAGGGTGACGAACTCGGCTCGAAAATTTTCGAACTGAGACATCCACTCCTGGTCCTGTGTCTGCTGGGACTTTGCCAGATCAGATTCAGCAACTGACTTGAAGACGTTGAAGTCCGAGCTGAGTCATTGAACCGCCTTCTTCAAATCTTTGACGTCCGAGCTGGTAGAAGTGGTGAGGCCTTCCAGCTTTTGCTGTAGGGAGGAGGAGAGTTGTTCCAGCTGATTCTTCAAGAAAGCATTCTCCTCCATCAGATGATTGATCTTGTCAGCTTCCTCGTCTTTGTTGAGCTTGATCTTGGACAACAGCTCATGCCTCAGCTGGTTGACCCTCTCAGTGATCAGCTTATAGATAGCATCGGTTGAGTGAGCTGGCTGATCAGAGGGTCCAGGCATTTGTTGCTGTTGTGCCTGGGCTGTTGGGTCCACGACAACCAGGGCTGTTCGGCTGGCCAGGTAATCCTTGAGCTTTGCTTCTTCTCTCTTGGCAGCCTCTTCAGCTTCATCGACCTCCTCTATGTGGTCGGCATTCTTGGCTAACATGCTGTCAAGAAATTGCACGGCTCCAGGATTGTTGCACAGCTCTCTGGTGTCTGTCCCTTCTTGTTGACTCAGATCCAGGCAACGACGGAGCAAAGCCACCTTCTGGTTGTAGGCCACCTCCAGGTTCTGGTAGTCGAAGTACACCCTCAGGTTGGATTCATCAATCTTCAACATGTCCCATCCGTGGATCCTCAGGGTCTCCTCCTTGACGTACCAGTAGCTGAATATCACGCTGAACTGATAGAGCAGTTCAGTCCCGAACATGGCGAAGATGGGCATCGAGCTGGCCTCAGGGAACATGCCTCAGTTTGCGAAAGCAGTAGTTCAGTCTGCCTTCATACTCAGCCAAGATCGCCTGGCGGTTGGCTTCTTTATCTATTTGGGGTGGGTCTATTTCGAAGGCAATGGGTTCGATGGTGTCATCAACGTTGGCCACAGGAACGGTCTCAACGTTGGCATCGAGCGTGAGGCTCAGAATTTGGGATTCAGTTGGGGAAGAGGGTTCAATTGTTTCCTCAACATCGGCCGAAGGAGCGGTCACGATGTTGGCATCGAGCAGAGTGCTCGGAATTTCTGGCTCGGTTTGGGTAGAAAGAGCAAGAGGCTCTGGGGGCGGTACGGTATTCTCTCCTGCCGTGGGGGAGGTGGTAACATCTTCAAGGTCCTCAGATGAGGAGGATGCATCCGATGTCTCCATGCCCTCAACCTCATCAGTTCCGGGGGCTCGAGGTACGATCTCGAATGATGCGGCCTTAGCTGAGCGGCTGGATTCAGAACGCTCCTCAGCAGTCGTTGACTCAACCTCCACTCCCTCTTTGGCTGGAGCTTGCTCCTCAGCTGGAACCTCAACTGGCTCATCAGCTGACTCATCAGCTGGAACATCAGTTGGCTCATCAGCTGGCACCTCAGCTGCCTTTTCGGTGGACTTCTTGAACCTTACCCTTAACTTTTTCTAGGCAGGTTCGTCAGCCGACTCCTTTTCACCCTTAGCTCGGCGACATGAAGATTTGGATTTGGCGGGGCGAGCAGCGGCTTGTTCCCCCTCAGCTGTTGACTCAGCTGGCTTTCCCGATTCCCTCTTGTCCTTAGGAGTGTAGACACTCCTCAGCACCTCCTGTGCTTTCTTGGCTGTCGGGAACAGCAGCAACTTCTTCAGCGGTGTCTCCTCGCAGTCAGCCCAGACCATGTTGCAGTCCTTTGTTGCGAGGAGGATGAGGGCGGAAATCTTGCAGCCGAAGTTGAGTGTGCCCTTCACACTCAGCAGCTTCTCTCCAGACTCGGTTGTAGTCTTGGAGATCTTCGACTTTTCCACCATCAACTGGTTCAAGAAATATTGGAACCAGTTGATTTGGTGTTTGTGCTCCAGGGCCACCAGCTGCTTCAGTTTGGGTCAGCTGATGTCGCCGAACGCGCCACTGTATCCGAACACTACCTTCGACACGTCGTCGAATAGCAGGCGGTGTTCCGGCTTCAACTTTGTCCGTTGCATGTTGCTCCTCAACCGTTCTGGTTCGATTAGAGCATCCTGAAGAAATTCATCCGCCTGTTCGTCGGTAATATTCTCCAGGAACTCGGCGGCGGTGTGGTTGATTGGTATGATGTGTCGGAGGGCATCGGACACGTCGATGGGGAAGGAGACATGACGTATCGTCCTTGCTGGAACATCTCTTTGACGGCACGACACCTCCGTAGAAACTCCTGCCGAACTGTCAAGAGGGCGAACGAGATTGACGTAGAATTCTTCGACTTGGCCCCTGAGCAAGTGGGAGGGGCAGAGCTTGGCCCATTCCAGGAGTCCGTTTTCACGGAGAGTGTTGGCGAGCGGGGCTAGGACCGGCGACTCCAGATCCTCGTCGGAGAGGATCTGCTCGAAGTGTATCTTCGATACCAACATATTGAATGATTCTTCATAAGTAGTGGGGACGAGGGAAGGTCCAGATGAAGCCATCTTCTTACTTTTAGGGGCCATTTAAGATCACTGCAATGAGAATATATATAGGAAAGGAAAGAAGATCTTTTTTGCAGAAACGGGTTAGGCAAAAACTGGAAGACGATGAATAGTAATATTTGATAAGCACAAATGAGGAAAGTAGGAGATATCTTCCTGATTTTTCGCCTTATATAGGTCTTTGACTCGGATGAGATCAACTGGGGTTAAATGGCGCGAATCCATCAACAGCTGAGATTACGCGACTGTTGATCATCTTTGACTTGACGTTTTGATCCGAGTTCCAACCAGCGTGTGAGAAGGTGTACAGTTTCATGTCAGCCCAGTCTCACTATAAAGTAGGCTATGGATGTTCAGCCGTACTTTACGTTTAATGCGACATGATGGCTATTTTAATGTAACTGACTGGCTCAGGAATGTTTGAATTTATTTCAAACATTCTCATTTAAGAACATAACACCTTCAGTCATAAATGTTACCTGCCAGCTGATGTCGAAATCAGCTGAGTTCCCATATTGCAGCATACCATCAGCTGACTCGATTTCGTCTGTCGAGCTGATGTCTGATTCCTTCGGTTGGCAATCTGCATCTGATCGGCATACCATCAGCTGACTCGAGTTCGTCTGTTCAGCTGACGTCTGATGTCATCAGTTGGCGATCTGCATCTGACATTCCCTCTTTATCTGAGCTTCCTCCTTAGATAGATGTCTGTCTCTTTACCTCAGCTGGTTCCTTATCAGGTGGATCTAACAATCCAAGTAAATCACATAGCATTTTGAACCGCGCTTCGGCTAGAGGTTTAGTGAAGATATCTGCCCTCTGAATCTCAGTTGGGATCTTCTCCATGGACACATCCTTCTTCTCAATATGATCTCGGATGAAATGATAACGGATGTCGATATGCTTTGTCCGAGAATGGTGAACAGGATTCAGAGAGATAGCTATGGCACTCGAGCTATCACAATGAATGGGAACATGTCCAGTTGCAACTTCATAATCTCTCAACTGTTGCTTCAGCCACAACACTTGCATGCAATAGCTTCCAGCAGCCATATATTCTGATTCAGTTGTAGAAGTAGCAACACATGCTTGTTTCTTGGAGAACCATGAAACCAGCTTGCTTCCCATGAACTGACAGTGTCCAGAAGTAGACTTCCTGTCCAACCGATCTCCAGCTAGATCCGCATCTGAGTATCCGGTCAGCTGGATATTGTCGTTAGTTAGATACCACAACCCAACATTGACAGTACCCTTCAGATATTTGATGATGTTCTTTGCCGCCAACATGTGAGCTTCCCTTGGTTGGACTTGAAATCGAGCACACACTCCAACTGCATAAGATATGTATGGCCGGCTTGCAGTTAGATATAGCAAAGAACCGATGATCCCTCTGTACTTGCTGGCATCCACTAGCTTTCCATCAGCTCCGGGTTCAATCTTCCAGTTAGTATTCATTGGGATCTTTGTTGTCTTACTTGTCTGCAATCCGAACTTGGTGATGAGCTCCTTTGTATACTTGGACTGATTGATGAAAATCCTTTCTGGTGACTGCTTCACTTGTAATCCAAGGAAATAATTCATCTCGCCCATCATTGACATCTCGAACTTCTCCTTCATGAGATCTGAAAACCTTTTGCACAGCTCCTCTGACTTGAAACCGAATATGATGTCATCCACGTAGATTTTCACTACAAGTATATCATCTCCAACTTTGATAGTGAACAGGATTTTGTCAACTGATCCTCGTTTGAATCCCGAGTTCAGTAGAAAACCACAAAGAGTGTCATACCAGGCCCTTGGCGCTTGCTTTAGACCATATATAGCTTTCTTCAACTTGTACACTCTTCCATCTCCAGTTTCAAAACCAGGAGGTTGTTCAACATACACATCTTCCTTGATATTTCCGTTGAGGAATGCACACTTCACATCCATCTGATACACTTTGAACTTGTGATGTGCGGCATAAGCTAGAAAGATTCGGATGGCTTCCAGCCTTGCAACTAGCGCGAAAGAGTCTTCAAAGTCGATTCCTTCTTGTTGGCAGTATCCTTGAGCTACCAACCTTGCTTTATTCCTCACAATGAATCCAATGGCGTCTCTCTTGTTTTTGAAAATCCACTTCAATCCAATCACCTTGACACCATTTGGTCTTTCTACCAACTCCCATATACAGTTGCATAGAAACTCATTCAGTTCTTCCTGCATGGCTGTTGTCCAGTAGACACAGTTGAGAGCTTCCCCAACATTCTTCGGTTCTGGCACATCAGCTACAAAGCAAGAAATCATGGCAACATCTCCAGCTTGCTCGAACTCCTCTAGAACTGCCAACTCCTCAGCATATTAGGCATAAGTGTTGGAATTTTCTTCGGTTGATTCTGGATTTGCAACTCGGCTCCTTGTACGCACACCCTCGGTTGGATCGCCGATGATGTTGTCAGTGGAATGAACTTCATACCATCTTCGGTTGCGTCTTCCTTCTTCTTCCAACTGTGGCTGTTCCGAAATCTGAGTTGGAGTCTTCAGAGCTGGTGATTGATCAGCTGTTGAGTCTGGATCCTCAACATTGATGTTGGTGTGAACCGGACTTGGTTGGGCTTCGGATGCTGATGCAGTTGGAGGAGCATCAGCTGAAGTTCCCCCTTGGGATGAGCTGGAGTCTTTGCCTTTATCTTCAGAGGAGTATGGATCCTCATCCTCAGTTGCCCAAACCAGTGGTTCAGCTAAGTTCTTTTCCCTTAGAGCTTGCGATCTGGTGAGAACAGGTGGAGCTAGTATATCTGCCTGTTGTTCTTTGACCTGTTCCCTGAACTCAAAAGTAGATTCATCAAAGCTAACATGAGGTGTTATTTTCACAACACGAGAGCTGTTGTTGAAAACTCTATATGCCTTGATCCGAGCAGCATATCCAAGAAATATGCCATGCGAAGCTTTGGCATCAAAAGTTTTCACTGAGTCTTCCCATTGTTGTGAATATAACACTTAGAACAAAAAACGCGAAAATAAGAAATATCTGGCTTTCTGCGTCTCCATAGCTCATATGGTGTCTTTCCCAACCGCTTGGTTAAAAGAGACCGGTTCTAAGTGTAGCATGCAGTGTTGATCGCTTCAGCCCAAAATCTCTTTGGCAGAGCTGAGCTGGCTAACATGGATGTGGCTGCATCCTTAAGTGTTCTGTTCCTTCGCTCAGCTACTACATTCTGTTGCGGAGAACGCGCGGCTGATGTCTGATGAGTAATTCCATTCTTCTCGCAATACTCGATGATGGTTTCATTGAGGAACTCGGTTCCACGATCTGATCGGATAGAAATGATCTTCATCTCTTGTTGGTTCGATATCCGATCCATGAGCTTGGGCAGCTCATCTCGGGTTTCACTCTTGTGACGCATGAAAATGATCCACGTGTACCTCGAGTAATCATCAGTTACAACCAGTGTATATTCGTTGCCATTTATGCTCTTTGGTGTAACTGGCCCGAAGAGGTCCATATGGATCAGCTGTAACACTTGGTCGGTTGAGGGAGTTGACTTCAACCGGAAGGAGGATCTAGCGAGCTTTCCCAGCTGGCATGCACTGCAGATGTGTGTTGTTGAAAACACTCGGTTTGGTATGCCTCTTGCATGTTCTTGTCTGGCGAGTCGGTTCATCGTCTTGAAGTTCAGATGGTTGAGCCTTTTGTGCCACAGCTAGCTCACATCAGAACTGCTCTTTGATAACAGGCAGGTATCAGGGAGGCTGCTGTTCCAGTCAGCGTAGTAGACATTCCCTGTTGGTGATCGATTTCCTAACAATATCACCTGCTTTGATCCGACATCTTTAACCCTGCAACCCTGTGCATCAAACTTGACAGAGAAACCATTATCACAGAATTGGCTGATGGAGAGCAAGTTATGCTTCAATCCATCAACATAAGAGACATTAGAAATTGAAACATTATTGGTTTCAAGGGTACCGTAACCTCTGGTGTAACCTTTTGAGTTATCATCAAAAGTAACTAATGGACCTTCTTTTTCTACGAAACTTCCAAGCAAATTCTTCAGATTCGTCATGTGTTTCGAGCATCCACTGTCCATTACCCATATTGTTGCAGACGCCTTCTTCTTCCTCAGCTGTTTCTCCTGTACCTACAAGGAGAAACTCGCTTAGGTCCCCAATTTCAGTTGGGTCCTGGAGGGTTAAAACCAGTTCCCCCTGGAACTGTGCGTCGCTTTTCCCTGTATACTCGGATGGATTTATCATTCCAGATCACTTTTCCTTGATCATCAACTATAACAACACCTCGGTTATCCTTAGGCTTGTTGTTAGTAGTGATGTTCTGTTTCTTGGGAGGAGTTGGATTTCTCCCATGTTGAGCTTTAGAAGGTGAGGCTTTCCCCCTGTTTTGATGGCGATTTTTATCCTGTTTGATTTTTCTGAATGATCGGACGCCATGTTGGAATCTTTGTTGCTGATTCTGATTCCAACTCCTTGAGTGTTGTTGATAGGTGTTCATGCCCTGTTGATGATTCATTTTGTGGCATGAATATCTCCAACTGTTCGACCTGTTCCTTATCGGTTGACTCGGTTGGAACCTTTGGTTGAACTGGGGATGGAACCGCTGTTGATTCAGATGATTGAACCCTTGTCGGTTCTGCGGTCGGTTCCATTCTTTCTGTTGTTGACTCTGAGGTTGATGCAGAGGTCGGTTCTGATTCTGAGTTCGGTTGCGATTATGTCTTCGACGCCTCTGATTCCTCTTCTGACTTTTGGAACATTCCCCCTCGGTTGATGTTCCAACCGATGAAACATTATGTCCTACATCTACTACTCATTTTCCCTTCTCAGTTGTGGTTGTATTGGTCGGTTGAACTTGCTGAGAGGTGGAGGTTAGATTAACTTCTAGAGACTCAGCTGTGTTTGGCTCGACAGCTGTGACTTCTGCCGCTTTGATGAAGGTTGCTGGTGGAATTCCAGTATCCTTGATAACATCATAACCGAGTCCTGACACGTCATCCATCTGTCTACTGTAACTGATAAGGTTCTCGATGATTTTGGATGACTGATACAACTTGATTAGATTGTCCTTCTCAGTTTGCAACTCCTTGAGGAGGACAGTTATCTGCTCGGTTTGTCCATCTGACTTCTGTATCAGCTGCTCGATCTGAGCCTCTTGATTTTTCAACTGGTCTTGTTGTTCCTTGATATGCTTTGTCAACTCTTTATCAGTTGGAGCCTTAGCCTCGTTCAGTTGACTCTTGAGATTCTCAATCTCCTCGGTTTGGCTCTTGATCAGATCGTCCTTTTCGGTTAAGGAATCTTCAAGTTTGGCGAACTGAGCTTGAAGACTCTTAAACTCAACCGATTGGTGATGCAGTTCCTCACTGAGTTCTTGAAAATCACTCCAGGAGGGTTCCAACTCTTCGTCCAGAGATTCCTGCATGTTAGAAATATTTGAAGAATTTAAATTAGCAGGATTAGAGTGTACCTTAGTATCATCCTGGTCGGTTCCAAGAGCCATGAGGCATTGATCTTGACTGGTAGCGTTGTTGGTGGAAGTCAGCTCATCCTCATCTTCAGTGTCAGTGAAGATGTCCATGTCGTCAGCTGCTTCTTCTGCAACCATGGCCTTGTTCTTTCCAGCTTGTTTGGCCCTTAACGCATCTCTCTCTTTCTTCGATAGATCTGGGCAGTCAGCCTTGAAATGACCTTCCTTCCCGCATTCAAAACAACCGTTGGTGACAGGCTTTGAACTGTCTCGAGTTCGGTTTGATTTGTAGAATCGTTTGTATTTCCCGAACCGAGTGTCCATGTCGGCTAGCTTCTTTGACAGAGCTGCAATGTTCTGTTGCAGTTCCTCTCTGCTTGGCTCCTTTGCAGTCGTGTCAGCCGATCCGGTTGGCCTCGATGATCTTGATTTGGAGTAGTCAGCTCGAAGAGCAACTTACTTTGATGCTGAGCCAACATCCTCAATTCTAATCGTTTGACCTGAGGATTGAGATCTCCTTCTGTTCACCTTATACTCATTTCCTTTTAAGATTGAGAACAATCTTTCAGTTCCCATTTCACCAAGGTCAGCTCGGCTCTCGTGGATATTGGTGAAAGTATCCCACTCAGCCGGTAGAGCTTGTAACACTTTGAGATTGATTTCTCTTAGTGTGTATTTTCCTCTTCGGATGGACTGGATTCTTCTGATGATGTCCATAAACCGGAGCTCTAGCTGATCGATGGTTTCATCAAGTCTCAGACTGAAGTTGTCGAAATCTTGGCATGCATGTGAGAACTTGTTTTCCTTCGTCTCGTCGCTTCCTTCACTCAGCGATGCCAGGATATCCCACATTTCTTTTGCAGTCTCACACTCCTCTATCCAAGGCAGATAATCTTGTCCAACTGTGGACATTATTGTGCTCTGAGCCCAGATGTCTAACTGGCTCACCTTGGCTTCCTCTGGAGTGTAGTCTTCCGGCTGCTTCTCCACAAACTCCACAACTGTATCCCCATCGTTGGGATTGGTAGGAGTCCGAGCTATTCTTTCTTTGATGATGATCGGTCCGGAAGAAAGAACTTATTGCATCCTATGATGCTTCGACAGTAATATCTTCTTCATCCGTGTCCTCCAAGATGTATAATTTACAACCGAGAACATTACCACGATCTTATCCTTGACGTCCATCTGCACACAACAACAGAGCAAATATGCAAGCAAATATGCACTAGCGTGAAAAAGATCTGTTCAGTTGACCACTGAAGAAACTTCCTCGAATTCACACCTTGTGAAACAGAGTCAGCAGTCTTTTGAACCACTACTCTGATACCACTTGATGGTCCCGAAACGAGTTAGTGGTGTATGGGGGGGGGGGGAATACACCAGTTAGGATTTTAAAACTTAACCCTGAAAAATACTTCAACTGAGTAAAAGGCTCAGTTGGAATCTCACAGCTAAGTAAGAAACCTCAGCTGGAAGAGTGAGGCTGTGCGGAATGTGGTGGAAATTAAACTCGTAAAACAACTCACGCTTTTATGCTCGGTTGGTCAAAAACCAAAACAGTTGAGAATGTGCAAAAGAGGTTTGTATGCTGGTTATTAGTCAGACAGTTAAGTATGCAATAAATAAAGAAAAACACTAGCACACAGAGATTTAACGTGGTTCAGAGATAACCCTCCTACGTCCACGGGGAGTTGTGAATCCACACAACTCTGTCCAAGTTCTTCTGGACAAACCACTCAGCTTACGCGGGCTGAGCAACCGTTATGGATAAGTTTGCGGGTACTTATCAACCTTACAGTTTAGTTTACGGGTACTAAACGATCTAACTACTCAGTTGCAGGAAGAGTAGGATCCTAAACCTTTTCAGGTGAAAGAAAAAATATGTTTCCAACTAAAAGCTCGAACGGGATGTGAGCTATGATCTAACTCTTTATGAACTCTCACTAAGTGATGTTCTCAAGGTTCGATCTAAAGACACAAAACTATCTAACTCTAGAACTCTCAACAAGTGATGTTCTAAGAGATTCAATTCAGTTCGGGAAGAATATTGCTCTTTTCTTTTTGCTCTCAGATTTCTTCTCACGTGTGTGTCTTGTATCTTCTTCGAATGAATGAAGGCCTCTATTTATAGGCGGAGAGAATTAACTAGCCGTTGGAGGAGCTGTTGATCTCTGATCGTTGAAAGTGATGGCTTGTCTCTCATCTCTGCAGACTTTCCCGATATGGCATTTGTGCTCTTCTGCTTTCCATCTGAGACAGCCTTGTGTTGGGTCAAATGGGGTAATGACTGAATGGTCAAACCCTTATGTGACTTCCTTTTGAAATTCAAATTCAAACCTTTCTGACAGTCAACCTTGGTTAGACGGTTGAAAATCTTGATCTTCATCTGAGTGGTCTTCAGCTGATGTTCTGACTGAACCGTTGAACTCTCAGCTGACTTTGAACTTCATGTTGAGACTTCTTTATAACTTCCCCCCTCTTGAAACGTTCTCTTTATCGGATGGCATTTTATAGCTGATGTTCCAACTGAACAGTTGGCTTGAACTCTCAACTATCAAAAAGCATTCCCCTTTTTGGCATAGCTCTCTCATCATGCAGAGTCTTGTAATTGATGTTTCTTATACGATCTTTCATCCGGGGTTGTATCCGAGTGTTGCTATGTTGCCGTCTTCAGCTGGAGATCTGTAAAGATAAAATCTAAACAATGCTCAAACAGCGAGCCTAACTAACATTAGGAACTGACAACATCTACTCGGTTGGGGTCAGTTGGTTTTGGAATTCATCAAAACTTATACTAATAAATTTCCCAACAGAGATGATCAATTAAAAGATGGTCAAAGTACATTTAAAACACCGTGGAAATAATTACGAATTGATGATCGAAGGTACCCCTAATTCAGAAAATGATTTTTAATCTACTTCTACCCTAAAGCATGCTAGGGTTGAGAATTAAAGCAACCAATTCAATGGTAGAATTTTCAGTTTTTTTTAAGGGAAATTGTATTAAAAATTTTCCGAATGTTATTTCTTTCCCTTATTGCAACAACAACAAAAAAAAATTATTCTCTCAAAAACATACAAACAAATTATTATACTAGTACTCTCAACTACTTGACCGGCAAAACTCTAGAATTGTCGTGTCAAAACAACATTTTTAAAGTTGATTAATGATAATAGTTAATTAATTTAAATCGAAATGTATAATATCTAGAAATCAAGATAAAAATTCAAACTTCATATCATTATTACAAAAAAAGGGCTCAAATTAAACTCAATTTTTAATACAAATTGAATCCTCTACTCCTTTTTCATATGACATATCTTATTGCTTTAATAACGAGATGACACGTGATATCGATATGATATGACTATACATGCCATATATTCTACCAATCATGTATGCTTGGTACAAAGGTGAGAAAATATGTGTGAATGCAATATTAGAGAGTTAGGTAAGTCAGAAAACGATATAATATTATGACAGGCGACTTTAAGGAAATAACTGCATAGAAAATAAATGAATTTTTTTTTAGAGAAAAATGTATAGATGATTTCTTTTTTTTTATTGAAGAAACGAGCGTGCCAAATTATCTGAATTCTATATTGATTGTTTGTAGGCGCGAAATTTATGACACCTGCAAAATGCTAACATATCCCGAAATCTACACTACTCGTTACAACGAGACGAGATGTCACTCTTGTATTGTACAATACGTGTTTTGGATCATTATATGCTCATGGAAAATAAACTGATTTATGTAAGTCGAATTATGAGTATATTTGAATAAATCAATAGATAAATTAGTTCATGTCTTTGATAATATGTTACTCCCTCCGTTCATCAAAACCTGTCCACTTTTAAACAGTAACCATGTTCACCAAAACATGTCCATTTTACCTTTTCGTACTACACTACCCTCTCTACTTTCCAAATATTACTACCCTTTGCCATTAAGGATCCCACCTCACATCAACTTTATTCCTTGCTTTTTATCATCTCAACAACTTTATTCTTACTTTTTGGTCAATACCACCTCTTTTTTGTCAATACCACTATTTTTTTGTCATTATCTACTACCCCTACTTTCTAACTTTTACCCTACTAATTTTCACTTTATCAACTTTCTTAAACTCCGTGTCCAAAACAAAGTGGACAACTTTTGACGAACGGAGGGAGTATTATTTTCATATTAATCAAAATCCAAAAAAATAATAGTTGAAAATATGATCAGACCAACATGTACGTATTGATAACACTGAAAGTAGACAGTGATATCTTTTGACTATTCATACATTTCATACCAAAAATGGTGATATTTCTTTGTTATCCGTGAGCATTTAACGAAACTAATTTCGAGCCTCAATATAATATTGTTTCCAAATGGATAAACATGCTTGGAAATGATTATTCTATTTTGTCTAGAGATAGAGAAGAAAGGGACGGGAGGGAGAGGGATGGATTTTCATAATAAAATAAGGGAGAAATGGAAATCAGAAATAACAAGCTTACTACTACTAATTAAAAATATTGTTACATCTCTATTTAAAAAGTGTAACTTATTTATTTTGGATAATTTGTAGATTATTATTCAAAGATATGAGTATATTCAGTGCATATAAGATAGCAGTTGTTGGTTTTCACAATATAAAAATAAAATAAAAAATAACAGATTTTAGTATATAAGATAGCAGTTGTTGGTTTTCACAATATAAAAATAAAATAAAAAATAACAGATTTTAGTATATGATTTTTTTTCTTATGATTTAATCTCTTACGACCACGATATCAAAAAAAAAAAAAAAAAAAAAAAAAATCTCTTACGAGATCTTAACCACGACAAATATAGTTGGAGGTGAGAATTAAATAGCAAGTACAACTCGGCGTGATTCATAAAAGTATGAAGGCCAAAAGGGCAACTAGTCGTGCTAAATGATTGCACATGCAGCACCACAGACTTGTACATCCATTAATTAAAAGTCTAAACTTAATGATGATGATGAACTCAAAGACTTGTACATCGTCTATCAAGTTTTATCTTTTTTTTTTTTTTTTTTTTGTACATTTGTTAAGTTGGCAAGTTGAGTTTGATCTCCATTATCGTGATTAGTGTTAGATTCGAGCATACAGCTCAATTAAATTGGCAAGTTTATGTAGAAGGTGATCAGACTGAAGCATTACAAGTTGTGCATATATAGAATGAAAATTCTGTTCTTCAGTCTAAGCTAGAATATTATGAAACAGGTTCGAACAGATTCGGAAAATTCTTTCCATATTTATGCGGATATTGCGGAGATCTTTTCCTTATCCATTCATGACGCGACGAAGATTTGATACGACGAATATATTTGTTTGTTCCACTAGATAAGCCTCCAAAGGAAGTTTCTATCAACAAGGAAACTAGGGCAAATCAGTGAAGATCATATCTAGGGTTTCTCAAAACCTATATATATCGACATCTACATTATTTGGAGGCTGCCGTTGCTTTAGCTATATTTCATTGTATTCATAGCTAATATACTTGCGTGAGTGAGTATTTTTCGTATTGTTCTTGAGAGTGTTTGTTTCATATAAAAACACTTGGGAGAGAGGTGAGTGTTGAGTTGCGGCTCAAGCTTAGATTGTTTGAGTGCGTCTTAAACAGTCGTTGGTTCATGCTGGGTTGAGAAGTGTGTGAGTTAGGAGACTTCATATGGTTGACGAACTATATGTGTAATAGTCTGTAAGTACAGCTTTCAATAGTGGATTGATTCTCTCTTGGGCAAGAAGGCCCCCCAGACGTAGGTTGACTAACCGAACTGGGTCACCATTTATGTGTGTTCTTTACTTAGCATAATTGTTATATTCTGTGCTAATCTCTGTGCTAAGTCTTGCAGTAACTAATACAATTTCTATGCATAAATTGTCAGATTAATTATTTCAATTGGTACCAGAACGATACACCGACTTCACAGGTGTTGATCCCGGGACAACCGCAATCTCTGTTGCTGCATCTGATCCACAATGACTACTAATGGTCATGCTTGGATGAAACCCCTATTGCTGGATGAGAAGAGCTACGACTACTGAAAAGTAAGAATCACGTCTTACATCAGATCCATTAATGAAACTGCATAGAATCCTGTAGAGGAAGAATGGACTCCTCCAGTCAAAGAAAATTCTTCTGATCTCAAAATAAGGAAGGAATGGAGTGAAACTGAGATCAAACGGTGAGGGATGAATCAAAAGGCTCTGAATGCAATTCAATCGGCTGTAAGTGTAGAGATCTTTGCTTTAATCTCCACTTGCACCTCTGCCAAGAAATCTTGGGACATTCTTGAAACAGCTTTCGAAGGAAACAAGAAGGTGAAAGGACAGGGGCTCCAACAACTGACTTCACAGTTTGAAAATTTAAGAATGGAGAAGACTGAAAACATTGGTGAATTTCAGTCAAGACTGCTAGCTCTTGCCAACGAAAGTTTTCATCTCGGAGAGGAGATTTCCAATGAGAAGCTTGCCAGGAAGGTTCTTCGATCCCTTCCAAATAGATTTGAATATAAGGTGACTGCTATAGAGGAAGCTAAAGATGTTTCTGAACTCAAACTAGATGAGTTGATCAGCTCTCTAAGAACCTTTGAGATGGGAAAGCAGAACGAGAGTTCTGAAAAAAGAAAGGGAGTTGCCTTTGTAGCTCACAACTGGAATTCTGATCCAGAATCTGAGCCTACCAGCAAAACCAGTGGAGATGAAGTTTTGGCTCTTCTAGTAAAAACTATGACAAGCTATTCAAGAGAACTAAGAAAAAGGGCTCCAATAACAGCTCGTCCAGAAAGGAAACTGCTAACACCTCTTCAAAAAATAAAGAGGTGAAATCTCGCACTGAAAAATCTGATCCAAAGTGCTTCGAATGTGATGGTTATGGACACTTTCAAAATGAATGTCCATGTTTCCTCAAACATGAGAACAAATCCTATGTTGTCACACATAGTGATGAAGAAAATGATGACAGCGGTAGTGAGGAAGAATCAAATGTTGTGGCTCACGTAGTAATCTTATCAGAGGCCTCCGAATAATCTCCACTCAAGTCAGAAAAGGTGGATGAAGAAAGTGACGAAGAAGAGGTGGACAAGGACACTCTGGTAAAGGTTTATGATGATCTCAAAACAAAATGTGAAGAGGTTAGAGGCGCCAACAAAGAACTCAATTCCAAGATCAAGGAATTAGAAGAGGAAAATAAGAGTGTTAAATCTCTGTTGATTGATGTTTGTCAAGAAAGGGATAATCTAAAAGTTCTGAACAATGCTTTGCTGCTGGAGAATTCAAATCTCAGAGAAGATAATGTGTTCAAAGAAAATAAAATCATCCATATCAACAAGGTTGTAAGGATGATGACCAACAGTAAAGCTCAGCTTGATCAAATTCTTGAGGCTGGTCAACCAAATACAAACAAAATTGGTTCAGGTTATCAAGGGAGTAAAGCATGGAGACCAGTAAATACAGGAACTAAGACCTCTTTTGTTCCTGAAAAGGAAAAAAAAAGCTGAAGGAACCCCTGACAACAAGAAGCACGAGGAGGAGATTCCAATACAAGCTGTCAAAAATAATCATCGTGGAAAGAAACATCAAAGACAAGCTCGGAAATTTAACTCTGCTCTACAGAGACTGAATCAGGTGTTCAATATTCAAGGATATAATGAATACTACTCTCCAGTGTGTCACTGCTGTGAACGACCAGGTCATATAAGACCTAATTGCAAGTTCTACATGGCAGATCGAAGAAGAACCATGAATCATAACACTAGAAGGCCTGGAAACGGAAGAAACTATATGGCTTATGTATCTATAACTGCTTTATCGGCAGGAGCTGATAATAGATGGTACTTGGATAGTGCATGCTCGTGGCACATAACTGGTAATTCAAAGTTGTTGAAAGATGTCAAGAAAAGCTTCAATGACACTGTAACTTTTGGTGATGAATTGCAATTAAATATCATTGGCAGAAGAATACTAGATGTTCCAGGTTTTCCTCCATTGAAGGACGTATTTCTGGTAGACCAAATAAAGGACAATTTGATAAGCATTGGGCAGCTATGTGATTAAGACTTGGATGTGAGATTCACATCATCTCACCACATTGTCACATCAAATGGAGATAATTATTTGATTGGAGATAAATTAGCAAATCAATGCTATCTTGCCAAGGCTCAGTCAGCGTGTCTCTGTGCTAGCTCATCTATCGCAGAAATCTGGCATCAGAAACTGTGACACTCCAGCTTCAGAAATACGAAGAAGCTGATTAAGGTTGAAGCTGCAAGAGATCTTCCTTCAATGCAGATTTTCAAAAGCAATGTATGTAGTCAGTGTCAAGTTGGAAAACAAGTGCATATTGGTTATAAGAAGGTGCAAGGTATTACTACTTCCAAGATAATGGATCTAATGCACATGATCTCATGGGTCCCATGCCTACTGAAAGCATCACCAAGAAGAAGTATATTCTAGTATGTGTGGATAACTTTTCAAGATTTACTTGAGTTGAATTTTTGCGTGATAAGAGCGAGACATTTCAGCATTTTAAAGTCCTCTGTTTAAAACTAGAAGTGAAAAAGGAAACTCCTTTGAAGCGTATAAGAAGTGATAATAGCAAGGAGTTTGAAAAGGGATATTTCGAGGAGTTCTGCAATGAGAATGGGATTGCTCATGCATTTTCTGCCCCCATAACTCCACAACAAAATGAGGTTGTTGAAAGGAAGAATCGCACACTTCAAGAGATAATGCGAACTATGATGAATGCTTAAGGCATTGCTGAATGATTTTGGGCTAAAGCAATGAATATTGCTTGCTACATCATCAACCGGGTCTACCCGCGACCTAAAACTGATAAGACTGCCTATGAATTATGGAAAGGTAGAAAACCTAGCTTCAAGCATTTTCACATATTTGGAACTTTTTGCTACGTTCTAAATGATAGAATTCAAAGAAAGAAGCTTGATGATAAAGGAGTTGATGCAATCTCCTTGGGGTATTCCAGAAACAGCAGGGCTTTCAAAGTTTTTAACAAGACCACGAAGACTGTAATGGAATCCATTAATGTGGTATTCACTGATGATAATGTCATCTCTGAAGCAAAAGAGGAAGATTAGCTGGAATCATCTGATCCAATGTCTGCGCCAGATTTAAATAAAGTTGTGGAGCAAATTGATCCACAGACAGCAACATCTGAGGAGGGGAATTCAAATTCTCAAGTTGTATCAGACATCTCCGAATAAGATATTGCTCCTGTACCTTCCACTCAGAATGTGTGGCGACCCGCGACCCGGACCTATGCGGATCCGTCTGAGCCGCCACGCGGGGATGTGTTGAAACCATAGAAATCATAATAATAGGTAACAATAAAATGTTATTTATTGAAAATATCAAAAGATAAGTGATTGGAATAATAAAGGTAAGGTGGGTAATTAGTTTAGCATGAATGCCCTAGCATAACATAACTGGGGTCGATGTATGAGGACATCGGCCCCGCACTGCGGAAGTGTTTCAAAAGATAACCATCTCAAAATAGATGGTTATAACATAGGGAGGTAACTTGAGTTTGATTGACATAAGCCTTATTGAAAATAAAGACGATGGTCATAAAGACCGACACAACAAATACTGGAATGGAATAAGTAGACAACAACGACATCCCCCTTGTCCGCCTCTACGTTGATCAACCTGCATTAGGGAAACCAATGCAGGGGGCTGAGTACAAAAGCACTCAATGGATTCCGTGCCCCAGTTTGAGAACAATTTTGAAAAGATATAGCATGCTTCTTTCATATGGAAGGGGTTACTTTAGTGAAAACGGTTGTCCTTATCATAAGTTAAAACAGTTAAAAGGATAATCGGTTCAAACCATAAAATAACTCACATTCTTGGGTTACCGCCCGGTTCAATTAGAGGGGAGCCACTCCCTCCAATCAAACCGTCATAACTTACTGTGTACACCACCTTGGCTTGTACAGAGTACAAGGCTTATCGTATTATAAAGACATTCAACATTGGTAATCCACAAGCAATTGAGCATAAAAGATTTAGCATGCATATCATATTAGAAGTGTTAGGTTTAATAACCCTAAAGTTACCTCAGTGGGAGTTTGTAATCCCACAGTTTAAAAATAGAATCCCACCTTGATTCAGATTCACTTAACTAGTCCTCGAAATTAAGGGTTGCTTGGTCCTAGAAGAGTTTTCTTAAACACTTAGGTTCACAAGCATGTATGTGTCTAAAGTTTTAGCATCCTAGGTCAAGCTTATTCCCGAGTTATAACATGTATGTCGTGCATGTTATGCCACTTGAGTCACATAGATGTCCTATGCATACTATATGCTTTACATCGTATCCTACTATATGCATGTGCTCTTAAGTAATCACACATCTCATGTCATAAGATCATACTTTAAAACATGTAATACATCCATACTTGACTATTGAATATATAACAATAATTCAATTAACTTAGATCATTTTAATTGATTAATTAAGAATCAATTAATTACTTAAGGACATATAATTAATTAATTAATAATTAATTATTAAAGATATATAATTAATTATTAAAGAATTAATTAATTAATTAATAAACTCATATAATTAATTAATTAATTATTAAAGGCATATAATTAATTAATAAAGAATTAATTAAATATTAAAGACATATAATTAATTAATAAAGAATTAATTAATTAATTAATAATAATAATTAAAGTCATATAATTAATTAATTAATTAATTATGAAATTATTTTATTTAATTAATTAATTTTCAATTAATAATTATTAATAAATAAATAATAGACAATTAATCATACATAAATAATAATAAACATTAATCTTATATTATACAACTTCACTTTTAATTATATATAGATATGGACTAAGGGTCCATATCACACATAAATAACTCATATTGGACTATTATGATTACTTAATCTCATACAAGATTAAGTCCAATCATTTTAATTAGTTTAGGATAATTTAGCTCAATCATTTTAGTGGCCTATAAACACATAAGTCCAATTATTTTTATTATCATACAAGTCTAATAAATAAATAAATGAGTCCAACCTATCAATTATTAGGCCCACTCAGATTTAAATTACAAGCACAAATCCTTTTTAGTCCAAACCCATCTGAAATTAATTAAGTGTACATACCAAAGCCCAATTTCAAAATTTCTATCCTTGGTAGCAGTGTACCCATATACAATTTTATTAAAATAGTTAGATACTTCCTATGGACTTGAAATTTTAACTGAACAAAAATAACATCTTAAAATTCATTTTAAAAATACTAACATCGAACTATCATACACATAAGATTTCCAACTTAATCCATACTTTATAACAAAATCTGGAGTTCTTAAATTTAGACTGCACAAGGGCCTATAAGATTAATTCACCTAGGCTCGAGTTCTTAATCAAATTATGATTTTCTTATCATTCCAGAAATCAATAAGTCTATTTTCATATACAGAAAGCCATTCATTCAAATTTCTTATATTAAAGATTTCACAACCGATTTCCCAACATCTATACAAAAGCTGGAATTTGCCACTGAATGTTTTTATAAAATCTTTTGAGGGTTCTTATCTTCATAAGAAAATTATGATATTAAAATCATAAATACTAGAGGACTTCTAGATTCATAATCCATTAGCAAAACACTGATTTCATGCCTTCAAATATCCTAAATAATTCGGTTTTACAAGGCGACAGATTAACTAATCAAGTCTTTCAAGCATACTCCTAAAATCTCTATCTTCAAATTATTATAAGTATATTTAGCACATTCAAAGCTCATAAAATTCTCATAAAGTTCATAACTACACATATCCTATCATGTACACACATGCAACACACCAAGAAGAATCTCAAACCTTAAGCACAAACATCACACCTTTCATACACATTATCATACTTTAGGATCTTGACAGCACATAATGATTTATTGTAAAATCCATATAAAATAGAGTTTTCATCCTATGATGATGAGTCTTATTATTATAAAATTCTCAAGAAGCCTAGAACACAATACAATAAGCCATGTTATCAATATATTATCCGTTTTCAAGATATTAACATGTCTTTCACACTTAGTCAGTTTTTTTGACAGATTCGAGCAAGTTACAAATTCAAATGTTTTGACACTTTTATACTTGAAACCGAGGGCTCATTTTCACATACATTGTAGCCAACATACCAGGCTTTCATTTGAAGGCGATTTCACACATTTTCATGGAGTAGATTGAGAGTTATGGGGTGTTTATTAACACATATGTGCAGCCATACGAACTCCCAAACACCTTCTTCATGCATACACATTCATAACCTAGATTCTAACACATAAAACACCCTCATAATCCATATAAACGTGATTAGCATCATTTTAACATAGATTTACAACCCTTATAACCATTCATTACTAACCTAACATGCTTCTAATCATACAAAAATTAAAGCAAAGATAGAGAGTAGACAATGCATACCTTTTTCCTTCTCTAATTCTCCCTTACTCTTCTTTCCCTCTAGTCTCTTCCTCTCCAAGCCTATTGCCCAACTCCTTTCTCTCTCCCCCACAAAGTTCCCGTCGCTTCCTCTCCTCCGGTGGTGGCCGGCGGCGGCGGTTATGGATGGTGGTGGTTTTGAGGGTTAGGGTTTTCTTTGTGTTTCTGCTTGAATGAAGATTGGTGATGGAAGGAATGGTGGAGAAGCAGATTCTTATTGATAAGGAGAAGACATAGGAGTGAATTAGCGTAGGTTACCTGATGATTATTCCTAATCTCCATCTATTGGCTTATTTGAGCGGCTGCGTTGGGGAAGAAGAAAAGAGAAGATCGTGTTTTTATTTTCTGACAACACGTTGTTTCTCCCTCTCTCTCACAATTATTTCTTCTGCTTTATTCCCTTTCCCCCAATCCCTAATTAGCTAATTATGTTAATTTATTTTTATTTAGTTGATCCTTATCTTTAAACATACTGTTGGGAAATTTATTAAAGTTTTGATTGATTCCAAAACCAACTGACCCCAACCGAGTAGATGTTGCCAGATCCTAATGTTAGTAGTTAGGCTCGCTATTTGAGCATTGTTGAGATTTTATCTTTACAGGACTCCAGCTGAAGAAGGCAACAAGGCTTCATTCGGATAGAACATCAGTTGTAAGAAAGACAACTGAGAGTTTAAAGGGGGAAGTATGTAACAGAACATCAGTTGCAAGAAAGACAACTGAGCGTTCAAGAAGGAAGATGTAAGAGAACATCAGATGGAAGAAAGTCATCTGAGCGTTCGAGCCAACTGATCAGATTCAGAACATCAGAAAGACAACTGAGCGTTCAAGATTCAAAACATCAGAAAGACAACTGAGCGTTCAAGAAAGACAACTGAGCGTTCAAGATACAGAGCATCAGTTGAAGGACTCGAACCGATAAGATCGACAACATGAAGTTCAAGGCAGCTGAGGGTTCAACTGTTCCGCTCCAGACAGAATGTCAGATGAAGATAGCGATCAGATAGAACATCAGCTGAAGACCAATCAGATGAAGATCAAACGACTCAACCGACTAACTAAAGTTGAGAGTCAAAGGTTGAAGATTTGAATTTCAAATAAGAAAGTCACGTGAAGGTTTGACTCTCTGTCATTACCTCATTTGGCCCAACACAAGGCTGTCTCAGATGGAAAGCAGAAGCACACAGTTGCCAAATCAAGAAAGTCTGCAGAGATGAGAGACAAGCCATCGTTTTCACTGAACAGAGATCAACGGCTCCTCTAATGACTAGTTGATTCTCTCCGTCTATAAATAGAGGCGCTCATTGATTCACCAAGAAGAGAGAAACAAGACAAAGAGGACAGAAGAAAGAGCAGATAGACGAGTGAACATCACCAGTTGAGAGTTCATATCGCAAACGAGCTAAACTGAATTCAATCTCTAAGAACATCACTAGTTGAGAGTTCATAGAGTGTTAGATTCTGTCTTTGTATTTTTCGATCCAACCTTGAGAACATCACTAGCTGAGAGTTCATAGAGTGTTAGATCCTAGCTCACTTTCTTGTTCGAGCTAGTAGTTGGAAAACCCACCCTCACACACACCCCTAAAAAGGTTGTTAGGACCCTACTCTTCCCGGAATTGAGTAGATAGGTTGATAAGTACCCGTAAACTTATCTGTAAGGTTGATAAGTACCCGTAAACTTATCTTAACGGTTGCAAAGCCCGCGTAAGCTTTGTAGTTTTTGTCCAGAAGAACTTGGACTGAGTTGTGTGGACTCACAACTCCCCGTGGACGTAGGAGTTCTCTCCGAACCACGTAAATCCTTGTGTGTTTGTGTTTATTATTCAGTTATTTATTATTGCATATTCAACTGACCGACTAACCAGCATACAAATCTGCATCTACGAGTTAATTTCCACCACATTTCGCACAGCACCACTCTTCCAACTGAGTTCTCGTACTCGGTTGTGAATCCAACTAAGTCTTTTTACTCGGTTGAGATATTTTCGAGAAGTGTTTTAAAATTTCCTATCTGGTGTATTCCCCACCCCCCATACACCAGAACTCGTATCGGGACCATCACACACATAACATAACACACGCACACACACATTATTCACGCCCCACACATATTTACTTACATATATAATATATATTATTATATCATATAATTTCCTTTTATATACTATTTCGATTATTCTTCCATTATACGTTATTTATTTAACGGATCGAAGTTTCGATTGAGCATACGAATAGAGTTAATTATTCTGATCTTAACGAGACCAATATCGATATCATTCCATAAAAGAATTTCTCTTCATAATTTAATAGATAAGTATTTCATATATATATATATATATAGATTATAATTCATCTTTTGATTATTATTTCTAATTAATCACAATATTGTATAAACAACAATTATATCAATATTTTTCACTTAACTCACACAATATAAATGCTCGTGTTTATGCAATGCATGAAATGTGTAAATTTAATATAATTTAGAGATTAAAAGTTAATCGGGAATAAGTGGCCGTTCTATTATTCAATTTATTCTACTTATTTAATATATTTAAAATGAAAATTTTAGGCTTGAATTTTCAGGGTTCTACAGAATGTTATTGTCCCTCTTACTCCGTCCTGAAAAGTCTCAAAGGATCATCCCATCTCTAATGTCCTTGGTGATCCTAGATGAGAAAGAACGACTCGAAATGTCAAACGAGAATATGCTAGGATGGTGGCAAATCTTGCTTATGTTTGTTATGTCTTCACTATTCATCCAAAGAATGTGAATGAAGCTTTGCAGATTGAAGAATGGATCGCATCTATGCAAGAAGAGCTTATTCAGTTTGTTCGACGCAATGTGTGGGAATTGGTCCCCCGCCCCATTGATGTGTTAGTTATAAGGACCAAATGGATTTTCCGCAACAAGGCCAATGAAGAAGATGTTATTACTCAGAACAAGTCACGCCTTGTAGCTTAGGGATACTCACAAGAAGAGAGTATTGATTTTGAGGACTCATTTGCACCTGTGATAAGGTTAGAAGCTGTTAGATTATTGCTGGGTATGACGTGTTGCTTGAACTTCAAATTATATCAAATGGATGTCAAGAGTGCCTTTCTCAATGGTATTCTTCATGAAGACGTATATGTGGAGCAACCCCCAGGGTTCATGAATCCAGACTATCCAGATCATGTGTACAAGCTCAACAAAGCTTTATATGGTCTTAAGTAAGCACCAAGGGTGTGGTATGAGACTTTATCCAAATACCTCATATCCAAAGGATATACACGAGGCGGATCAGACAAGACTCTATTCTACAAAAGAGACAGCAGAGGTATAATTCTTATCCAAAGTTATGTTGATGATAACATATTTGGGTCTGTGTCGCAGGAACTGATCCAGGAATTTAGGGATCACATGACTAATGAGTTCGATATGAGCTTGTTTGCCGAATTGCATTATTTTTTGGGACCTCAAATTAAGCAATACGAGGAGGGGATATTCATATCTCAATGGGAATGCGAAGATTCGAAGGACACCAATGGGAACTTCAAACAAAACTGAGCAAATTTAAGGATGGAACTTCGGTAGATCAATCCTTATATAGAATCATGATTGGTAGTCTATTGTACATGACTGCAAGTAGACCGGACATCGGTTACAGTTTTGGTGTTTGTGCCAGATTTCAAACTGATTCAAAGGAAAGTCACTTAGCTATAGTGAAAACTATTATCAAATATGTGAAGGGCACTAGTAATTATAGTATCTGGTATGCAAAGGACAACACTACATCTCTTGTTAGATTTAGTGATGCAGATTGGGCAGGAAATCCTGATGATAGAAAGAGCACATGGGGAGGATGTTTCTTTCTAGGCAACAACCTTGTTGGGTGGCACAGTGATGAGTCCATATTTTGTGTCATTTTAGTGTCTGTCTTAGGTAGTTTAGATCGAGTCTTTGTGTGTGTTTTGTCTAGTTTTAGTGTCTTGGAGGACATATTTTGGGCAGGAGGGTGTTTGCTGCCTTGTAGGTGGAGACTGGACAATACAGGGATAGAAAACGTCATTTCTGGAAGCAGGTCAGACAAAACGATATTGGTCAAGACAAAGATAGGTGGAGTGCTTTGGTCAACAGACGAGTTTCTCTCTTAAGTCTAGAAGGATAAGGAAAAGATGATCTAACTTAAATATCTCTCATTATCCGACTAGATTTAGGATCCACAAGGGATCTCTTGGAGATAGATGTGACTTGTCATGTTGGGGTCGAGCTTATCAAGTATTACTTGCATCCCAAGGTAGCTCGTGGATTATTTCAATGTCAAGGACCGACGGCCCAAACCCTAAGTATTCACCTATATATATTGAAGTCGTGCTGCTACGAAGAACACACCGTCTTTATGCTTCTATTCCTGTATTTTCATTGAGAGATTGTGAGGAGAAAAACAAGTCCTAGGGGCATACTTTTATTCCTATTTTTGTTCATCAGCACTTTTGGTCGATTTTACTTTGCACGTGCTCAGTAGGTTTTAATATAGTTCCTCTTAAGATTTCCTTTCATTACTGTGTTCGTTATTTTATTATTATGTCTAGCTAAGTTTTTATACTTGATCTGGGCAAGATAGTTAGGTGATAACTTATGCTTGAGAGGTCTAATTCGTGCTAGATAATTGCATGCATGTGTTCCCGATATGTTAATGAGCTTGTTCAAGTATGAAATAATATGATTAAGAGATTAATAGGCCGTTAATCACTTAGGACATATTAGATCACCAATCAGTTGGGAAGTAGGGGTGTTTTCCATCATCATCTTAATTAAGATCGATTAACATTAGAGGAAGGTGTCTACCTAATTAGGTCAGACGTGATGATTCCTTGTTGGGCCTTTCTAGTGATTAATGCTCCTTGGGCAAGAAACTGAACGATGACTCCGACAAAGGTATTGCCCAAGGTAGGGAGCCGGCGGAGCGTCGCCAACTAAGTAAGGATAGGTAAGGGAAGGGTTTGTTGAGAGCGTGACGAGTAAAAACGGATCTCGACATTCAAGTCCTATAACTAACGATGCATGCATGTAATGAATATATTTGCACCAATGACCAAGTTAGGGTTTTCACTTAACAATGTCTTAGTCCAAATCAAGTTCTTTTTACTATTGATCAAGTTACCTGTTTACTTTTCAGTGTTTAATTGAGTTATCGAATTGGGCAAGAGAGCCCTAGTGACCAAGATAGCAAAACCAACTTTTTGAACAGATGGAGGAGGTTTCAAGAGATAGTGACAATCTACTCCTTGTGGATCGACCCTATACTTACTTGCTAACTATATAGCTGTGAGGATAGGCTACAAATTTATTTTGAGAGTGCGAACGACAGCCTCGTCACACAGTAAGAAGTAAGTAAGCATCTCACTATTCTCTATTGAAGCCAAGTATATTATAACTGAATTAGCATATACTCAACTTATGTGGATGGCTCAAATGCTAGAAGATTATGGAATTGAAGCAAAGGAATTCACTCTTTATTGTGGTAACAAGTGTGCCATTGATATATCCAAGAACTCGGTCCATCACTCTAAGACTAAACACATTGACATTCATCATCATTTTATAAGAGAGTTGGTTGAAAATAAGGTTCTTAATTTGGAGTTTGTTACTACGGAGAAACAGATGGCTGATGTGTTCATTGAGGCTTTAGATGGTTTGAAATTCGAATTATTGAGAATGGCCTTGGAATTTGTTTTCTCTGATTTATTTTTAGGGGGAGACCCTCGGCTTGGGGTTCTGGATGACAAGCATGGTGTGGTGTGGATTTCTTTTATTTTATGGTATTTTCTATATGTTTTGGTTTTCTATTATTGCATCTGTGCCAGTTGTTGTAGCTCAGTGTGTGGAACAAAAATTTAAGTCAGGACTGCCCATGAGTTCTGCTCCAGTCTTTCCAGAACTACTGGACTCAACCGATGGCACAAGTGCCTCACGAATGTTTCACATATCAACAGTCAATCATTTCCCATACCCAAATCTCACCAAGTAGATTACTTACACATAATTAAATATATAATGATAAGCGAAATAGAACACATGAATGAAAAGAAATACGAAATACTTGAATTAAAAGTACCTAAGGCAAACAGCCTTGGATTCGTTCTTCACTACAGAATGTAAATTAAGCGGATAACTGTTTCGATCGTAAAGAAAATATCAAACTGAGATTAAAATTGTTTCTTGGACTAAGAACTATAGAATGGCGAAGTAACCAACATTGTGCCAGCCGCTCTAGCTGGACTTTTATAGTAGCAATGGTAGCGAGCAAAACCCTAAGCGAGTAGACTGAATCGGCATGATTGGCACTTTCCATGTTGAGCGAGATGCTGATTATTCTTGATTGACTTGATTGGTGATTGGCAATCTCCGATTAATTGATTGATTTAGGGTGATGCGCTGACTTCAAGATCCTTCTTTCCATAAACGCTCGGCAGATATGCTGTGAATCTTTTCCACGCGGCTTTCCTTCTTTAGCTCTGGCGACTGACTGGCAATTGCTGTAGTGGTCAAACTGGTTGCATGCTTCATGATTTTATTCTTCGTAAGTAAGGCAGTTGCAAGATCTTCTTTGTTGTTGGGTGCATTGCGTTAATACCACGAATGCGAATGATGAACAACAACTTAGCTTCAGGGTTCACATGGAATCCTCCTTTCAACCTCGTCTCTTGCTTCAATTCATCTCCTGTGCTGCATACTCCTTTGCGTAGTCCTTGCAACCGACTGAATTCACTCCAGTTCTGCTCATTCTGACCACCTTTCTTCTGTTTGACTCGGACTGAGCTTCCTTCCTTCGAACAATAACTTCCTTCCCCTGGACAGACACTAACTACACAAAAAGACATGAAAAAATAGGGCCAAATGGCCCAAAAGTAGAAGACACATCACACCTACACACTTAAACCATACTTGCCCTCAAGTATGTTGGTGGATTCACAAAGACACCAAGAAGGGAGATGAATGAAAAAGAAATAAAACTTCAAGACACAAAAGTGCGCAATCAAATGAATTAGTTCGTGCATGCATGTATCAACCAAGTTAACATTCCACAACCCATTGAGCAAATACACCACATGATCATATTAGCAGTCTTCCTCACACACTCAAGTGTATGGCTAGTGTTTACTCTCATTTCATGCTGCATTAGCTTTCCTATTAGCTTGTTCGAGGATTTATGGCTATCAGTTAGTCTGGTGCAGTTTATCAAAGGGTCTTAATTTGGTTGTAGTGGGGCATACGAAGCAGGGTAAGGACTTTTGGACAGTGGGTTAAAACCTGATTCCAGTCACATGGACTGCTCTTTCAATATAAGTGCTCCCACTAATCCTCATACTCCTTTTTTTCTTTGGGGTTTATTTCTTCCTTAGGCATGTATTGATCTTTGATCACACTTAGAATTTCCATTCTTTTCATTTATGCCTTCTTCTTAAACACTGACTACCCCTTTTGTTACCCCTCTTTTACTTGTGTCTTTCCACTTAGAGCATCTATGTACCCTTCTTATCTTGTATAGTGTGGGAGACACACTCTTAATCAAATATCATTACAATGGCTTATGAAAGAAAAAGTGCTTCGGCTCAAAGTGGTTAGCAATGGTTTATCATGCTCAGCTGGATAATTCTGGGGCTTCTAATCATGAATAAACTGCCCTTATCCTTTAATCTACACCACCAGCTAAAATCCACTAACAAGTTCTAGGATTACTAAGCAGCATGAACACACAGAAGATAGAAATAAATAGGCTCAATTCTCACAGGTATGGACTTCTGTATTCCCTCTACTGCTATACATGTAATGTTACTCAGCATACCATTCAAACCAGTCAAACCAAACAACATGCACACATTCCCCTAATCCATATATCATGCGCACACACAGACTCACAGACTTACTTTACACTAGACTCCAGCTGACACAAAACGTAAAAGTCAGAAATGAAAAGAACAAAAAGAAAAATAAAACCTAAACTACAGATAGGGGAAAGGAAACTTATTCATTCTAGTCGGAGGCATCCTCCTCCTCTCCGTCCGCTTTTGCCATCAACGCCTCAAAGCCTTTCTTCATGTTGGTATGGATTGCCGTCATCTCTGCCCTCAGTATTGCTACTTCTGCACGTAGCTCTTTCAGTTCTGCCAGTACGGCCACCATCTCACTATTTGAGCGGCGCGGAACTGCCTGCTCATTCACCTTGCTCGGTTCTGCTCTGCCTGCTGTGCCTTCTGGGTAGACCAGTGAGTAATTCCCATGCTCGTCCACCCCAACAATCCTCCACCTCACGAAGCGCCCTTGGTCCAGAAATCTTGTATCAGACACTGCGAGATCATCTGGCTTCTCCAAGTCGAATTTGGTGAGATTCTTTGCAAGAATCGTCACCAAAGGGCAGAGTGAGATCACCGTGCTCCCTAATTTGCTCTGTTTGGACTTCTGCGATAAGGGGGATTTCGAGGTTTCGAGCTTCCTCTTTGCTCCCACCCCTTTCTCCTTGCTTTGCTGGGTGATATCTTCCTGGGCCCACACGTGAATACTTTTTTCTGTCTCCTCCTCTCCAACTGGCTCTCCCCCTTGCTCGTCTTCTTGTTCTTTCTCTTCATGGTTAGAAGTGGTCAAACCACCCTCCTTTGATTGAGATTGGGAGCGGGAAGAACTGGGGTCTGGAGTAGGCTCCTTTGGTGGAGGACTAGCTGCTTTCTTTCCGGCGGTCTTCTTCTTCGCTGCTGCTGCGGTAGTGGTGTCCTTGACCGCAGGCTTCTTCTTCTCTTTCTTCCTAGGCGGTTGAACATCTGGTTCTTCCTCGACCTGTACCTGCTCTTGGTCACCCGCAACGTCTCCTTCTCCGGTGGGTTGCTTCTCCGGCGAGGGAATCTTCTCCTGTTCCTCTTCTTCCACACCCCGAGTAGGTGTGGTCTTTTCTGAACTGTGCACAGGAGTTTCCTCGGAGGTGGTGCTGCGCGTTTTTCTCTTCTCCCCCACCGGTACAGATTTTGTAGTGGCTGGGCCTTTGGTTTGAGTACTGCCGGAGGCGGCGATACTTTTGCTCGTTCTTTTGTGCGCGGCTTTCTTGATTCTGACCATGGTGATTGTTGGAAACTTAGGGTTTTCAGAAAGACGGCGAAGACTGGTGAAGGTATGTGAAGTGAAAGCTGGAACTGAGTGTTTAATTGGCAGGTTTGTGGACAGCGGTTATGGCGAAGTGGAGAGAGTGGCTGAGTGTGTGGCGGTTATGGAGGCTGCGAGGGTTAATGGAGGAGGGTTTTCTCCTTTTAACTGATGGAGTGGTGAGGTGACGGTTATGGGAAGTTGAAACGTTCAAGGGAATAAAATCATTACCAAATTTGAAATTCAAATTTCGTGCGAAATCCCAAGTGCCGCAGTTATATCCAGCCATCCTTGTCAGATGCGCCTCCACGTCATTTCCTGGTTAGACCGTCCCCATTCCACACACCGATCTGCCACCTACACACTTTGCATCGCAAAGTGGGTTCGAATCTCAAAATAGACTCTAAAAACACCTTGGCCCACATTCTCCAGTTCTGACTTAGTCCAATGCTCACTTAACTCAAAACAACTCTTTAATAACTAATTATGGGAAAGCGGTTGTGGTCTTACCGACGACCACTCCTGGGTTGCCTCTCAGTCAGCGCTCTTGTTTAATGTCTTGAGCTAGACTTCCAGTTTTGGCTCTTACTGATAAATAGGATCCAGTAAAGAACATTTCTCCTTGGTCTTCTTCAACTCTGAATAATCGAAGTACGGCTTCAAGCGATGACCGTTCACCACAAAAGTATCTTTTCCATTCAAATCATAAACTTCGACACTTCCATTTGGGAATAACTCCTTCACGATGTAAGGTCCTCCCCATTTTGATCTAAGCTTTCCACTCATCAACTTAAATCGAGAGTTGAATAACAACACCTTTTGGCCAGACCAGAATTCCTTCTTCCTAAGCTTTGCATCGTGGATTCTCCTCATTCTTTCCTTGTACAAAACTGCATTGTCGTATGACTCCAACCGAAGTTCCTCCAATTCATTCATTTGTAACTTCCTTTCTTCTCCAGCCCTAGTCATACTGAAGTTGATTCTCTTGATCGCCCAGTAAGCTTTGTATTCCACTTCTACTGGTAAATGACATCTTTTTCCGAACACAAGCCTGAATGGTGACATGCCAATTGGAGTCTTATAGGCAGTGCGGTATGCCCATAACGCATCTCCCTGGTAATTGCTCCAATTCTTACGATTGGGATGAACCACCTTCTCCAATATGCCCTTGATTTCCCTATTAGAAATTTCAGCCTGCCCATTGGCCTGGGGGTGATATGCAGTCATGACTTTATGTTTCACCCCCATTCTTTTGGTGAGTGCTCTAATGGCGGCATTGCAGAAATGAGATCCTTGGTCGCTGATGAGGATTTTTGGAACTCCAAATCTATTAAACACCTGCTCTCTCAAAAATTCTGCCACCGTATGAGCATCATTACTGGTTGTAGCCTTTGCTTCGACCCATTTTGATACGTAATCGACTGCCACCAAAATGTATTCATAATTTCCTAACTTAGGGAATGGTCCCATAAAGTCGATTCCCCATACATCGAAGATTTCCACAGGCATAATAGGCATTTGAGGCATTTCATCTTTTGCGGTGATACCCCCTACCATCTGGCACTTCGGGCAGCCCTGTACCCATTTCTTGGCATCAGCAAAGATTGTAGGCCAATAGAATCCACCATCCAATATTCTTTGCGCTGTTCTTCTTCCACCGAAATGTCCACTGCATGTTGTGCTATGGCACATCTCCAATATCTGAGCATGTTCAATCTCCGGAACGCACCTCCATATGATTTGATCTGTGCCAATCTTCCACAAATGCGGTGCTTCCCAAAACTAAAAGCGAGCCCGTGTCACCAATTTCTGTTTCTCGAACTTGGTCTTCCCTGGTGGCACTTCCTTAGTAAAAAGATAATTTGCTATGTCTGCAAACCAGGGCTCCTTCTCGGTCAGGGCATACAGAGTCTCCATCTCCATATGATCTCGTACGGCGTACAGCCTCTCATCCAGAAAAGCGTCTTCTATTGGTTCGCCATCATCCTTTCCCATTTGTAGCCTGCTTAGATGATCAACTACTAGGTTGGCGGCTCCCTTCTTATCTCTTATTTCTAAGTCGAACTCTTAGAGCAGCAATATCCACCGGATAAGTCGTGGTTTTGATTCTTTCTTCGCCATGAGGTATTTCAAAGCAGCGTGATCGGTGTAAATGATCGCTTTTGTGCCCAGAAGGTATGATCTGAATTTCTCGATTGCGAAAACCACTGCCAACAATTACTTCTCAGTTGTGGTGTAGCTACACTGAGCTGGATTCAAAGTCTTCGAGGCGTAGTATATAACGTGGCTTTCCTTACCTTTCTTCAGCCCTAGTACTGCTCCAACCGCGTAATTGCTGGCATCACACATGATTTCGAATGGTATCTCCCAATCTGGCAGTTGAATAATAGGGGCTGATACCAATCTGTCCCGTAGATTCAGAAATGCCTCCTTACAGTCGTCATCAAAGTCGAAATGTACATCTTGTTGTAACAAATGGTTATGGGTTGAGAAACCTTTGCGAAAATCCTTTATGAATCTGCGGTAGAATCCTACGTGGCCAAGGAATGCCCGTATGTGCTTGACCGTAGTTGGATACGGCAACTTGGCGATGGAATCGATTTTTGCCTTGTCCACTTCGATCCCCCTCTCCGATATGACATGGCCCAGTACGATGCCTTCCTTTACCATAAAATGGCATTTTTCATAATTGAGTACCAGGCTTTTCTCCACGCATCTTTTCAATACTAGCTCCAAATGATTAAGGCATGTGTCGAACGAATCACCATACACCGTGAAATCATCCATAAACACCTCTATGCAATTTTTCAATAAATCTGAAAAAATGCTCATCATGCACCGTTGGAAGGTTCCAGGTGCATTACAAAGACCAAATGGCATTCTTCGGTAGGCGAAAGTCCCGTACACGCAAGTGAATGTGGTCTTTTCTTGATCTTCTTGAGCTACGAATATTTGCATATATCCTGAATATCCATCCAGGAAACAGTAATAGGCATTACCAGCTAGCCATTCCAGCATTTGGTCGATAAAGGGTAATGAAAAATGGTCCTTCCGTGTGACCATATTCAGCTTTCGGTAGTCTATACAGACTCTCCACCCAGTTTGTAGCCTTGTTGGAACAAGCTCGCCTTTGTCATTCTCCACAACCTATATCCCAGATTTCTTCGGCACGACGTGAACCGGGCTGACCCATTGGCTATCGGATATAGGGTAAATTATGCCCAACTCCAAAAGCTTTAGGATCTCCTTAAGTACCACCTCTTTCATGACAGGATTCATTTTCCTCTGCGAATCCCGTACTGGTCGTGCTCCTTCTTCCAAGTATATATGGTGCATACACTCTATTGGACTGATACCCTTTATATCTGCCAGGGTCCAACCAATGGCTTCCTTATTCTCTCTCAATACTCTGACTAGTCTTTTTTCCTGCACCATGGTTAGATCAGAACTGATAATCACTGGAAGAGTTTCCTCTGGTCCCAAGTAAGCATATTGCAAGTGTTTTGGCAGCTTCTTTAACTCTAAGACTGGAGCTTTCACAATCGATGGCATCAGTTTTTCGTGTTGCCCATACTGAGAGAACAACTCTGGTTTGCCCTGTCCCGATCCTCCGATGGAGTACACTTCCAAGATAATATCTTTAATCTTCCTGTCAACCTCCACTGCTGCTTCCAAAGTGTTTTCCTTTAAAGAGTACAATTCCATGATGGCGTCCTTCATCTCGAGGTCCTTTGTTTGCACGGCATCTCGATCGGTCAGTCCGGCTTGTATCATCCTTTCTGTAGTGTCGCTTCTCGCTATTCGTGCAAGTGCGCGTAGTCGTCGTTCAGTTCGTTCAATATTTGGATCAAAGGTTAATGCTCTCTGTACTCGACGAGTTCCACGCATACACTAGTAGCGGAAGATGGAATGAGAAGAGTAAAATTGTTGTGCGTCACTCCCCGACAACGGCGCCAATTTTGACATGCACCCGTCATGCGGTACGATCAAAATACCTGTGTTTGCCCTGGACGGACAATACACGCTCCTGAGCCCACTACCGGACTGGCTAGTCTTCGTGGCAAGCTAAGGTCGATCCCACGGAGAGTGATGAACCACCTTACTCTTCAGTGCACAAATCGAGTTGTCACGGTCTCAATCTGTATATCTGCACAAAATAAACTAAATGGAATTCAAATATAAAAAGGGGGGGTAAGATTTGGGGTAGGTTATGATCATTGTTGATATGTTAATTCGGTCATGGGCACACTGAAGATCCGTCCATGCTTCATATAAACTCAAGGCGTAGCCCAAAGACATTGGGGCGTTTCAAGAGTTCATACTCCACACTTGGGATGGTTGAATTCCTTGTTGTCGTCTCGGTTCGAAGGTCACACTTCACCACGGTCACAAGGCCGTGCTTCATTCCTCCTTAGATAGTAGTCATACCCGATCTCTCCAAGTATGACCCTAACCAACCTTCTCTTCCAAACTTCCCATGTTCGCACCTACAGAGTAGACATAACTCGGGGGATATCCATTTCCAGTACTACGTCCAACCGGTCATCGATATGTCTACGATACGCGAGATGAGTCCTTTGGTCGATAACCATGGCGTGATGCCTCGTCACAGTCGATGGGTGATTGTTAGAGAAGCCCAAGACTGAAGAAGGACGCAGTATCCCTTTGTCCATTCCTCACCATCCAGATCTACAGCACCATGTCAGGTGCTGCTTAGCTACTCGGTCATGGGCACATCGAACGTTGCCGTCTGTCATGCCCTGCCTTTGCTTGACATGGTACAGCTCCAACCGAGCGGTGATCACCCGTTAAGTCAGGACTGCCCATGAGTTCTGCTCCAGTCTTTCCAGAACTACTGGACTCAACCGATGGCACAAGTGCCTCACGAATGTTTCACATATCAACAGTCAATCATTTCCCATACCCAAATCTCACCAAGTAGATTACTTACACATAATTAAATATATAATGATAAGCGAAATAGAACACATGAATGAAAAGAAATACGAAATACTTGAATTAAAAGTACCTAAGGCAAACAGCCTTGGATTCGTTCTTCACTACAGAATGTAAATTAAGCGGATAAACTGTTTCGATCGTAAAGAAAATATCAAACTGAGATTAAAATTGTTTCTTGGACTAAGAACTATAGAATGGCGAAGTAACCAACATTGTGCCAGCCGCTCTGGCTGGACTTTTATAGTAGCAATGGTAGCGAGCAAAACCCTAAGCGAGTAGACTGAATCGGCATGATTGGCACTTTCCATGTTGAGCGAGATGCTGATTATTCTTGATTGACTTGATTGGTGATTGGCAATCTCCGATTAATTGATTGATTTAGGGTGATGCGCTGACTTCAAGATCCTTCTTTCCATAAACGCTCGGCAGATATGCTGTGAATCTTTTCCACGCGGCTTTCCTTCTTTAGATCTGGCGACTGACTGGCAATTGCTGTAGTGGTCAAACTGGTTGCATGCTTCATGATTTTATTCTTCGTAAGTAAGGCAGTTGCAAGATCTTCTTTGTTGTTGGGTGCATTGCGTTAATACCACGAATGCGAATGATGAACAACAACTTAGCTTCAGGGTTCACATGGAATCCTCCTTTCAACCTCGTCTCTTGCTTCAATTCATCTCCTGTGCTGCATACTCCTTTGCGTAGTCCTTGCAACCGACTGAATTCACTCCAGTTCTGCTCATTCTGACCACCTTTCTTCTGTTTGACTCGGACTGAGCTTCCTTCCTTCGAACAATAACTTCCTTCCCCTGGACAGACACTAACTACACAAAAAGACATGAAAAAATAGGGCCAAATGGCCCAAAAGTTGAAGACGCATCAATGCTGCGAAGAAGAAAACAACCAAAACTGCTGAAACAAAGAAGAAGGCAGCTGAGGTCAAAGCTTCCAAGACGAAGCCTTCCAAGGAGGTTGAAACAAAGAAGCCTGCCAAGGAGGTTGAGAAGAAGAAGGTGGCTGAAAAGCCAAACCAGAAAGAGGTGGGTAAGAAGACCACTCAAAGGAAAAGGGGAGCTAATCTCTCCACCCTAATCATCAATGAGCCCAACCCTGCCATGCATACACAGGCTCAAATGAGGAAACAGGAAGATGAAGCTACTGCAACCATGGGAAAAGGAAAGGGTAAGAAGCATGAGGCTCCAGCCAAAAGGAAGAAACAGAATGAGCCTATTGACATTGATTCAGGTTCTAAGAATGTCTTTGATAGTAATGCGGGCAACTCGAGCCATGATTCTCCTAAGCCTACAGGGGAGGATTCAGAGGCAACATAATTTCGCCATCCTATCATTCAAGATGCCCTGAAATTCAAATATGATGAGCACCAAGAAAGATGGAGAACGGTGCTGCAAAAGAAATTTGTGGTAGAGAAGTTAGTGAAGTCTCAATCGTTGGAAGCTACTGGGCTGTTGAAGGACGTGAAGTTGGATCAGACAATACTTCCTGTTCGAAGGTTTATGCCATCAATCATCTTGGAGTTCTACTGCAATCTCCAAAAGTATCAAGAATCTCACTTCACATAAGTGCTTCAAGACCTATGTGAGGGGTCATTACATTGATTTTTCTCCTAGAATAATCAATGCTTTTGTCAATCGTGATGATTATGATGATGAGGATGAGGTTGCTTCTATTGATGATGTGGCTAAGGGATTGACTGGTGGATTTTATCGTCGTTGGCCTACCAACAGTGATAGCATAAGTGGGATTCATCTCACTATGAAGTTTGGTGCTGCACAAGAATGTTGTGTTCAATTGGCTTTCATCTGGCCATACATCTACAGTGGGGAAGCATCTAGCAACTATTCTGTTCAAGATTGGTCAGTTCAAGAAGTTTAACTTTGGGAAGATTGTATTGAGCATGTCACCAATCATGCTGAGGAGTTGGAGAATGAGAGATGCTTGGGATATCCCGGCTTGATCTTTGGGATAATTCAATCTCAAATGCCTGAAGTGGTTCGTGATGGTGACATCTGGACAAAGGATCCAAGTCCTTTCATTTTCAACAACAAGTTGTTCAATGAGGTGCATCACTTTTGTGATATTGACAGCCCTGTTCAGAAGTTGAAGACGCAGTATAAGGCTTCTATGCCAGTTACTGAGCTACCCCGTGCTCAAGTACATGCCTTCACCTGCAAGGATGCATCGTGAGTTGACCAGAGAATACAATTCTTTGGATAAAATCATCAAGTCTTTTCAGATGAGGCAAGCTTCCACAGCATCACTACTGTATGATGCTTCTGCTCTAGTTACTAAGGTTGGTGAACCTTCTGGAACAAAGACTACTGATGCTCCTGATCCTCATGCTGAGTTTGATAATGAGCTTGATCGAATGCAAAAGAAAGTGGAGGACTATGGTGATAGTGTTGATGATGAAGAGGCTGAAGATGAGGTTAAAGAGGAAGAAGATGAGGAAGAAGACTCAGCTGCTAATAGCTTGGAGCGTAATGCAAAGCGCCACAAGAAGGATGGATCTAAATCTCCTTCCGTCTAGCTGCTCTTTTTGATCTTATTTCCCTCCTTTTGTCATTTTGTCATTCATGTGAAACAAAAAGGGGGAGTAGTAGCTATTTTGGTCTATTTTTGTTATTCTGGATTTCTGTTTTTATGTTTATATTTTTGTTATTTCCGCTGCGCAAGGAGTTCTTATGTCCTTAATAAGTTGAAGTTATTTTGAAGTTTTCCAATTAATTGTGTTAAGGAGTTTAATTCCAAGCAATCCTCCAAGTTCAATTTGAGGGGGAGTTAAGATTAATGAAGCTTTTTTGTAGTCTCAAGGTCAGTTTGGGGGGGAGCTTCCATACTATCTTCACTTGTACTTGTTTGTTCAATGTTATACTTGAAGATGGTTTTTACTCTGATTTTATTGCATGCTTGGATTATGATTTTGTCTACATAAATGTGATGAACTCAAATGTGTGTTCATTTTTCTGTATTTTTGCCTTGTTTTTTGAGTCTTTTCAAGTCAATATGTATTTGGGAGGACACAAAATCGAGAAAGTATGTGCAAAGCATTACAGGATAGATGTTGGGTAAAAACCGGCAGAAAACTTGTTTATATGATGTTGGGCAAGAAACACATCACATTGGATTGTGGGCAATACAAGCATAGCAGGCACAGAGCGGAAGCTGTTGGGCAACATGCGTAACAGCAGCAGATTTCTTTCTCTACAAAAAAGAGGATAAGGATGGAAACTTTTCTTTCCTTATCCTAATTGAACGTGATCTAGGAGATATCTACTATGAGAAGGAAATAAATCCCCAGCAATCCATACAAGGAAAGAGGCGGATATGCATGGAAAGAGTCCTTTACCAACAAGGAATCTATCTTAACCCTAATTTCATCGCCTATATATATGGACGACCTTGGACGACTTACACACCACCCACGATGACCACCACCACTTTCATATTGTCTTTTATTAGTTCTTAGTTAGTTTGTATTTAAGTTTCGAGAATTCTTAAATTAGATTCGTTTTTAGTATTTTACTTTAGATTTCTGCTGTTGGCTGTTGACCAAGATCTACGTTGTTGACTTCGCTGTTGATCAGTTTTGTTTTCAGAATTTATTCAAGTATGTTTACTTTAATTTTCTTTGTACTTTCTTTTATTGTTATGTCTAGCTAAATTCCTTTGCTTGGATTGGAGTAGATGATTTGAATCTAATTACTTTGTTTGAACTCGTGATGTCTAATCTGTTTAGTTTGTTGCATGATTTTTATTCCCGAAACACTTAGGTCTAATAATTAGTTATTGATCAAAATTGATAATTGCTTGTACACCAATTAGATATTGAGATTAAGGCTATAACAGATATAGGGATACAACTCGAGAGAGTCTCTCGTGCCCAAAAAGGTAATTAGTGTTGGAGAGCAGTCGGTATTGACTTACCTCTTGGCTGTCTTGGGTCTGATTTGTTCTTAATGCATGTTGGGCAATACAGTTGTTGAAGTGTCTTCGTGACTGTGTTGATCAACAGAAGGGATCTTGCCTTCTGGTCGAGATCTATTTAATCTGATAGATAAAAGCTTAGAGTATTCATGGTGTGACTTCGTGACCATTAGGGTATGAATTAATCTTTGCTTAAAACCAAGTAATAAAAGATTGTAATTGAATATTCTTGCACCGATGAATGAGTGAAGTAATTAGGATCAATGATTCAAATCCAATCCAAGTACTTTTGTTATTTGATAAGTTTCTTGTTTAGATTTCAGTTTTGAGTTACAGTTGTTGAGTTAGTTCGTGAGCAAAAGAACTCTCTACTTTAGTGACACCGAAGAGAAGACTACACCAATTCCTCATAGGATCGACCTCTACTTGCTACTGGCTACTTGCCTGTTGGGCAAAAGGAGAAAACAAATATTATTTGCACGAGAATAAACGACGGCTTCGTCAAATTGGCGCCGTTGCCGGGGAATTGGTTCCAAGATAGTTTGCTCTTAAAAAAGAGAGATTTGAGCGAGACGATCCTTACTCTGACCTAGAGAGTGAAGGATCCCGAGAAGAATGGTGGAGAAGACCATTCGGGAGTTGATGTTCTCAGGCAACAACATGGGCATCAGGACTTTGAGTATCAAGTTGCCCAAGATCACTGGAAATTAGGAACTAAAGTACTCATTGATCTAGATTTTGCCCAAGTTCAGCAATCATCCCGGAGAGGATCCGATACGGCATCTTCAAGACTTTGAGATGCCATGTAGCACTATTCGGAGCACTCAATCTCCTGTCCAAAATCAGGGTGAAAATGCTGATGCCCAAGACCGGTTTCCAGACTATGTAAGGTTGCTCACGTTCCTTTTCTCTCTACATGGTGGGGTGCGTGAGTGGCTATATACCATGCCCGAGGAGAGCATCGAAACATGGAAGCAATTGCAAATGAAATTCTTCGACAAGTACCTCCCTGTTGCCCGAATCCAAAGTGTAAGGAAGGCCATCGCCACGATCAAGATGGGAGCTAATGAGTCGCTCTACGAGTATCATGAGAGGTTTAAGGAGATGATCATGAAGTGTCCTCGACACCGTATTATGGATATTGACCTCATTAATTATTTCATGACAAGTTTACGACCTTTCGAAAGAAGATGGATTAATGTGGCATGTGGAGGAGAAATCATTGATATGTTTCCCAAGGAAGCATTTAAGAAGATAGCTGCTATGGCTGAGGAGTCGAGAGGTGATGATGATATCCCGAGGAGTGCTTCATATGGAGGAGATGGAAATTCAGACTTGCAGGTCAACACCATGAAGGAGTTCATGACCAAGATGGATGCCAAAATGGAGTTGTTGAGCAAGAAGGTTGATGGCGAGAGAGAAGTCAAGAAGGCTGTCAAGAAGTGCGAGGTATGCCATGCCACGATCCATGCTACTGACAAATGCCCAAATTGGTTTAAACAAGAGGGAGTCAATGCTCTTTGGCTACTGCAAGGTGGTAATGGGCAACACAGGTTTGTGCCCAATCTGAGCAACAATTATGGATTTGGGCAGAATAGAAACTTGAGCAACAATTGTCCAGTACATGCTCAACACCAGCAATCTCAGCAGACTGCTCAACACCGGCAACCTCCACAACTTGCTCAACAGCAACAACCATATGTACCCCCACATTGTGACCAAAACAAAGGATATTATGTGAAGGAGATCATTGACAGTATTGCCCAAGAGAATCAGAAGTTGCGTAAGGACTTTGAGGATTTCCAGACCGAGACCAAGGGCAACACGACCAACATCATGGCTCAACTATCACATATATCTCTCAAGCATTAGCAAAGTTGGTGGAGGACAAAAGTGAGAGACTTCTTGCCCAAGAAGAGACCAATCGGGAGCCGACGAAAAAAATTGTGGAGATTACTGAAGTAAGCATGGAGTCAACTGATGCGGAGGAATTAAGTGATGAACTCAATGCCGAAAGAGAAGAAGTGTTGGGCAAGAGGACTAATGCCTCAACTTATAGGCAACATCCTTCGTATCCTCTCAGAATTGCCCGAGATAAGGAGCAGCAGAAGATGCCCAACATGTTTCAGAGCTTGAAGAAGGTGGAAATTAATCAACCTCTGCCGACTACATTTCGGTCACTAAACATTTCGGCAATAATGAACCAGTTCTTGCCCATGAAGTGTTGAGATTCGGGTATGTTCTCTGTACCATGCACAATTGAAACAACCAATATTCCAAGAGCGATGCTTGACTTGGGCGCATCCATCAACGTCATGCCCAAGTCAACGTACGATGAGATGATGATAGGACCGTTGACTCCTTCTCGAGTTGTGATTCAATTGGCGGACTTGTGAACGGTGTGGCCCGATGGACTCGTAGAAGATGTCTTGGTCAAGGTAGGGGATCTCATATTCCCTGTAGATTTTTATGTCTTGGACACGAGAAGGCTGTCGGGAAAGAGCCCAATGATGCTTTTAGGGAGACCATTCTTGAAGATGGCCAAGACCATGATCAATTGTGAGACGGGAAGATTATCATGTGAGTTTGCGGGAGAAGTTGTCACGTTCGATGCTTACAACACACGAAGGCAACACCATGATATTGAGATGGTCAGGTGCATTGACATTATTGAGCCAACTGAGGAGGATCTTAAGCAACAGACTGGTATTGATGATCGTGATAAAGAGGGAGGAACCAAGGATTTTGCCCAAGAGAAGTCTGTTCAAGATAATGAATTGAAGATCACTCGCAAGGCCAAGAGATCTTTAGGTGTGGTGCAACCCGACCATGCTATGAAGAAGTTGGATATGCAAGCATGGCCTCAAAAGAAGAAGATGAAGAAAGCTCGTGACTGGATCATCAAGAAAAATGATTCATACTATGGGAACAATGTTGGTCAAAAGGAGACTTTAGATCTCCTTGACTTTGAGGAACACTAAATGAGTCCCACGTCGTGCCCACGACGTTAACCAAGGCGCTGACCAGGAGGCAACTTGGTATTATCTTTTTCTTTTTATTTATTTTATTTTAAGTTTTTATTATTTATTTAATTCCTAGATTGGGTAGTATTTTCGTAGAAGGTATGGTTTGTTCATGATGTGCAGGAGCTTGGGCAACAGAGCAAGATTGGGATGACAATCAAAAGCGAAGGCAATACCACCAGCACGACCTTCTTGCCCAGAATCATTGTCAAGGGCAAGAGGAAGTCTGCTGGCTCTGGACGACATCTACGGCAGCAGCCTGGGCTAACTGAAGGGGATTGTTGCCACACACAAGGAGTTCATTCTTGCTCAACGTGTCACCAGAAGAAGGCAAAACATGCATGCAACACTTCTTTTCCAAGAACTATGAGTGTTGGGCAGGATGTACACCTGCTTTGCCCAACAAACAAGGAGTTGCAAACCTTGGAATCTTGACCAGAATGGAAGAAGTTGAGCAACACATATGGTGACCGTCCAACCTACTCATTTTGCTCGCAACACATATTTTGTCCACGACACATCCAGGTGTTTTGTCATACTTTTGTTTCTTGATTCTTGTTTCTTCCCTTGTGTTTTAGTTTAGGTTTTGTTTTTTATTTTGTTTTGTTGTTATTTTTTTTATTGAGTTTTTTTTGGTCAAAACTCTACCCACTTTGTCGAAAGCAAAGTGTGTGGGTGGAATCGTTGTTGGTTTATTGACTCAAAATGTTTTTAGTGTCTGTTTTGCCCTACATTTTACCACTTTGCCGAAGGCAAAGTGTGTGGGTGTTGGGATGTTAGTCTGTTAAAATGTATTTTTTAAAAGTTGTTGATCAACATGTTGATATGGTAGGTCAAGATAGGTATGTTGATATGTATGTCGAGATTGTCGTATGTAGATAGGTATGACGAAATGAGTTTTTGAGCAAAAACCGTGAGGATTTGAGCTGTTGACTACCTTATGCATATGCAGTGTTTGTTTCTTTCTTGTGTGATAATGACCAATTGAAACTTGTTGATCTAGAACTTGCCTGCATCTCTTATTGAAACTTCATGTAACTTAGTCGAATTGCTTAGATGAAATAAGCAATTTTTGTTCATATAGCCCATGGCCTAAAATTTCCTACCTAAACGTTTATCCTTTGTCTAGCCCCCTTGAGCTTGGATTGAATTCTTTCTATTCACTTATATGAGCCTGAATTTAATAGCATTCCTGGTCAAGAACTCAGATTTAGAAGAAGAAAGAGATGAAAGGAAAATGTTGGGATAGCTGTTTTTGGGCAATAACACCTAGATTAGAGGTGTTGGGTTAACGACTTAGTAAACAAAAAGCAAAAAAAAGAAGAAAAAGAAAAAATATATATGTGCTACTAAGTCCTAAATAAAAAAATAAGTGTGCTAGGCCCAATGTTGTGTTTGAGGGGAGTACGGAATCTAGGGCATCCTTGTTGCCCAAGAACTGAGTTCTTGACATAGCCAAATTCCAAATTATCCTACCTTTTGCCTTAAGCCACATTACAACCTAATAAAGTCCTAAGGATAAATAATTTCGATTTTGTTCAAAAAAAAGTAGATATGTAGAGGCCAGGCAAGCCTATGAAAAAACATTGTTGATGTTGGTCAAGAGCGTATGCACTTAACCCTATACACTTGAGAGATGAGTGCTGGTGAGGATTCCCTAGTTGCTCAATAACTCTATCTTGACTTATCTGATGGCAATATCTCTTTGCATATTTTTTGTACACTGTTTTGACTAACTTGTTGACTTGTGTTTTGAATTTGTGTTCTTGATTTGTCTTTTCCGTGTCCGAGTCTTGGCAAAATCATTGCAATTGCACACTTGAGGGCAAGTGTGATTCAAGTGTGTGGGTGTGATGAACCCAAATATGTGTTCATTTTTCTTGTGTTTTTGCCTTGTGTTTTGAGTCTTTTCAAGTCAATATGTGTTTGGGAGGACACAAAATCGAGAAAGTATGTGCAGGGCATTACAGGATAGATGTTGGGCAAAAACCGGCAGAAAACTTGTTTATATGATGTTGCGCAAGAAACACATCACGGTGAATCGTGGGCAAGACAGGCGTAGCAGGCACAGAGCGGAAGCTGTTGGGCAACATGCGTAACAGCAGCAGATTTCTTTCTCTACAAAAAAGAGGATAAGGATGGAAACTTTTCTTTCCTTATCCTAATTGAACGTGATCTAGGAGATATCTACCATGAGAAGGAAATAAATCCCCAGCAATCCATACAAGGAAAGAGGCGGATATGCATGGAAAGAGTCCTTTACCAACAAGGAATCTATCTTAACCCTAATTTCATCGCCTATATATATGGACGACCTTGGACGACTTACACACCACCCACGACGACCACCACCACTTTCATATTGTCTTTTATTAGTTCTTAGTTAGTTTGTATTTAAGTTTCGAGAATTCTTAAATTAGATTCATTTTTAGTATTCTACTTTAGATTTTTGTTGTTGGCTGTTGACCAAAATCTACGTTGTTGACTTCGCTGTTGATCAGTTTTCTTTTTAGAATTTATTTAAGTATGTTTACTTTAATTTCCTTTGTACTTTCTTTTATTGTTATGTCTAGCTAAATTCTTTTACTTGGATTGGAGTAGATGATTTGAATCTAATTACTTTGTTTGAATTCGTGAGGTCTAATCGATTTAGTTCGTTGCATGATTTTTATTCCCGAAACACTTAGGTCTAATAATTAGTTCTTGATCGAAATTGATAATTGCTTGTACACTAATTAGATTTGAGATTAAGGCAATAACATATATAGGGATACAACTCGAGAGAGTCTCTCGTGCCCAAAAAGGTAATTAGTGTTGGAGAGCAGTCGGTATTGACTTACCTCTTGGCTGTCTTGGGTCTGATTTGTTCTTAATGCATGTTGGGCAATACAGTTGTTGAAGTGTCTTCGTGACTATGTTGATCAACAGAAGGGATCTTGCCTTCTGGTCGAGATCTATTTAATCTGATAGATAAAGGCTTAGAGTATTCATGTTGTGACTTCGTGACCATTAGGGTATGAATTAATCTTTGCTTAAAACCAAGTAATAAAAGATTGTAATTGAATATTCTTGCACCGATGAACGAGTGAAGTAATTAGGATCAATGATTCAAATCCACTCCAAGTACTTTTGTTATTTGATAAGTTTCTTGTTTAGATTTCAGTTTTGAGTTACAGTTGTTGATTTAGTTCGTGAGCAAAAGAACTCCCTACTTTAGTGACACCGAAGAGAAGACTACACCAATTCCTCGTGGGATCGACCTCTACTTGCTACTGGCTACTTGTCTGTTGGGCAAAAGGAGAAAACAAATATTATTTGCACGAGGCTAAACGACGGCTTCGTCAAAATGCTAAATGGAGAGATTGTTAGATTCGAGCATGCAGCTCAATCAAGTTGGCAACTATATGTAGAAGGTGATCAGACTGAAGTGTTACAAGTTGTGCAGACACAGAATGGAGATTCTGTTCTTCAGTCTGAGCTAGAATATTGTGGAACAGGTCAAAACAGATTTGGAAGATTTCTTCTATATTTATGCAGATATTGCGGAGATCTTTTCCTTATCCATTCATGACGCAGAGAAGATCTGATACGGCGAATATATTTAGTTGTTCCACAAGATAAGCATCCTAAGGAAGTTTCTATCAACAAGGAAACTAGGGCAAATCGGTAAAGATCATATCTAGAGTTTCTCAAGACCTATATATATCGACATCTACATTATTCGGAGGCTGCCATTGCTTTAGCTATATTTCATTATATTCATAGCTAGTATACTTGCGTGAGTGAGTATTTTCGTATTGTTCTTGAAAGTGTTTGTTTCATATAAAAACACTTGGGAGAGAGGTGAGCGTTGAGTTGCGACTTAAGCTTAGATTGTTTGAGTGCGTCTTGAACAGTCGTTAGTTCATGCTAGGTTAGGAAGTGTGTGAGTTAGGAGACTTCATATGGTTGACGAACTATATGTGTAAGAGTCTGTAACTACAACTTTCAATAGTGGATTGATTCTCTCTTGGGCAAGAAGGCTCCCCAGACGTAGGTTGACTAACCAAACTGGATCACCATTTCTGCGTGTTCTTTACTTTGCATAATTTTTATATTTTGTGCTAATCTCTGTGCTAAGTCTTGCGGTAACGGATATAATTTATATGCATAAATTGTCAAATTAGTTATTTCAATTGGTACCAGAGTGGTACACAGACTTCACATTTGTTGATCCCGTGACAACCACAAATCTTTGTTACTGCATCTAATCCACAATGACTACTAATGGTCATGCTTTGATGAAACCCCCATTGATGTGGTAGTTATAGGGACCAAATGGATTTTTCGCAACAAGGCCAATGAAGAAGATGTTATTACTCGGAACAAGTTATGCCTTGTAGCTCAGGGATACCCCCTATCCCACGTCTCAAAAGAAAGGTTCTCTATTCCAAAGACCCGCCGCATCCGTTGGTGGATCTCGAAGGGAGACTTTCTCTGCTGAGAAGGAAGGAAGAGATCGAGAAAAGGATCCACAAAAAGAAGATACTCTGGTCTACGATGTTGAGCAAAAGAGGGAGATCTCTGTTTCTGCTGCTGATGCTGCGAAGAAAAAAGCAGCCAAAACTGCTGAAGTATAGAAGAAGGCAGTTGAGGTCAAAGCTTCCAAGAAGAAGCCTTCCAATGAGGTTGAAAAGAAGAAACTTGCCAAGGAAGTTGAGAAGAAGAAGGTGGCTGAAAAGCCAAAGCAGAAAGAGGTGGGTAAGAAGACCACTCAAAGAAAAAATGGGAGCTAATCTTCCACCCCTAATCATCAATGAGCCCAACCCAGCCATGCATACACGGGCTCTGATGAGAAAACAGACAGAAAAAGTTGTTTCAGCCATGGGAAAAGGAAAGGGGAAGATGCATGAGGCTCCAGCCAAAAGGAAGAGAGGAAATGACCCTAATGATATTGATTCAGGTTCTAATAATGCCTTTGATAGTGATGCGGACAACTCGAGGCATGATTTTCCTAAGTCTGCAAGGAAAGCTTCAAAGACACCATGATTTTACTATCCTATCATTCAGGATGCCCTGAAATTCAAATCTGATGAGCACCAAGAAAGATGGGGAACGGTGCTCCAAAAGAAATTTGTGGTGGAGAAGTTTGTGAAGCCTCAATTGTTGGAAGCTACTGGGCTGTTAAAGCTTTTGAGGGACACGAAGTGGGATCAGACTATACAACCTGTTTGAAGGTTTATGCCATCAATCATCTTGGAGTTCTACTACAATCTCTCCAAGAGCATCAAGAATCCCACTTCAAATAAGTGCTTCAAGACCTATGTGAGGGGTCATTACATTAAATTTTTCTCTTGGAATTATCAATGCTTTTGTCAATCGTGATGATTATGATGATAAGGATGAGGAGGTTTCTATTGATGAGGTGGCTAAGGGATTGACTGGTGGGTTTTATCGTCGTTGGCCTACCAACAGTGATAACATAAGTGGGATTCATCTCACTATGAAGTTTGTTGTGCTGCAGTTGTGTTCAATTGGTTTTCATCTAGCCATACATCTACAGTGAGGAAGCATCTAGCTACTATTCTGTTCAAGATTGGTCAGTTCAAGAAGTTTAACTTTAGGAAGATTGGATTGAGCATGTCACCAATCATGCTAAGGATTTGGAGGATGAGAGATACTTGGGATATCCGGGCTTGATCTTTGGGATAATCCAATCTCAAATACCTGAAGTGGTTTATGATGGTGACATCTGGGCAAATGATCCAAGTCCTTTCGTATTCAACAATAAGCTGTTCAATGAGGTGTATCACTTTCATGATATTGAGGGCCCTGTTCAAAAGTTGAGGACGCAGTATGAGGCTTCTGTGCCAGTTACTGAGCTACCCCATGCTCGGACACATGCCTTCACTGCAAGGATGCATCGTGAGTTGACCAGAAAATACAAGTCTTTGGATAAATCATCAAGTCTCTTCAGATGAGGCAAGCTTCCATAGCATCACTACTGTATGATGTTTCTGCTCCAGTTACTAAGGTTGGTGAACCTTCTGGAACAAAGACTATTGATGCTGAGCAAGAACCTGATCCTCATGCTGAGTTTGATAATGAGCTTGAGCGAATGCAAAAGGAAATGGAGGGCTATGGTGATAGTGCTGATGATGAAGAGGCTGAAAATGAGGCCGAAGAGGAAGAAGATGAGGAAGAAGACTCAGCTGCTAATAGCTTGGAGCCTAATGCAAAGCGCCACAAGAAGGATGGATCTAAATCTCCTTCAGTCTAGCTGCTCCTTTTGATCTTATTTTCCTCCTTTTGTCATTTTGTCATTCATGTGAGACAAAAAGGGGGAGTAGTAGTTGTTTTGATCTTCTTTGGTATTCTGGAGTTATGTTATTATGTTTATATTTTTGCTATTTCCGCTGCTCCAAGGAGTTCTTATGTCTTTAATGAATTGAAGTTATTTTGAAGTTTTCCAATTGATTGTGTTAAGGGAGTTTAATTCCAAGCAATCCTCCAAGTTCGGTTTAAGGGGGAGTTAAGCTTCATGAAGCTTTTTCGTAGTCACAAGGTCAGTTTGGGGGGGGGGGGTCTTCCATACTATCTTCATTTGTGCTTGTTTGTTCGATGTTATACTTGAAGATGGTTTTTACTCTGATTTTATTGAATGTTTGGATTATGGTTTTGTCTACATAAATGCCAAAGGGGGAGATTGTTAGATTTGAGCATCCAGCTCAATCAAGTTGGCAAGTTTATGTAGAAGGTGATCAGACTGAATTGTTACAAGTTGTGGTGACACGGAATGGAGATTTTGTTCTTCAGTCTGAGCTAGAATATTGTGGAACAGGTTGGAACAGATTTGGAAGATTCTTTCCATATTTATGCGGATATTGCGGAGATCCTTTCCTTATCCTATCATGACGAGGAGAAGATCTGATATGGCGAATATATTTGTTTGTTCCACAAGATAAGCCTCTAAATGCAGTTTCTATCAACAGGGCAAATCAGTGAAGATCATATCTAGAGTTTCTCAAGACCTATATATATCGACATCTACATTATTCGGAGGTTGCTTCTGCTTTAGCTATATTGCATTGTATTCATAGCTAGTATACTTGCGTGAGTGAGTATTTTTCGTATTGCTCTTGAGAGTGTTTGTTTTATATTAAAATACTTGGGAGAGAGGTGAGCGTTGGGTTGCGACTCAAGCTTAGATTGTTTGAGTGAGTCTTGAACAGTCGTTGGTTCACGCTGGATTGGGAAGTGTGTGAGTTAGGAGACTTCATATAGTTGACGAACTATATGCGTAAGAGTTTGTAACTACAGCTTTCAATAGTGGATTGATTCTCCTTGGGTAAGAAGGCCCCCTAGACGTAGGTTGACTAACGAACTGGGTCACCATTTCTGTGTGTTCTTTACTTAGCATAATTGTTATATTCTGTGCTAATCTCTGTGCTAAGTCTTGCAATAATAGATACAATTTATATACATAAATTGTCAGATTAATTATTTCAATTAGATTAGAGCTTCTTTAAATTGAGATGTTAGTAACGATAAAAATTTCTCATTATAGAATGTTGAAGTATACTTGGAGCAAATTAGGTTATTTTGTTTAGTATACTAGGAAAATTATTAAATATATTGTTCGAATTGAATTCGGAGAGGAAAAGAAAGGTCAAATTACAAACTATAGAGGATACATAGATGCTCATGGGTTTGCTCAAAGTAAACACATATTTATTTGATTTCATCTTAACGGTGTGGCTTTAATCTATAATTAAGCAGTGAGGTTCATGATTCAAATTAATCCCACTATTTCTCCTTTCTCCAAATAAAAAAATACAAAAATTGGAATATCACCCTTTCCCCAAAATAAAAATATAGGAGTATCATATAAAGATATTATTTATTTTTCTATGGCTATGGTAATGACTTATGAACACTTATTTCGATATGCGAAATATAAAATCTTCATAATTTAAAGATAAATCAGTAGACATGTAACTGATTTGTATTTATTTTAAAACGAAGTTAGTATTTGCAGGATAAGATAAATGTCAATGATAAATTTGATAGGATTATATGACTGCTTAATAAATCACCCAAATTTGAAATCATAAATTATCATTATATTAGTAGATATGAGCACATGCAATGTTTCATCAAGGGCCTAATCATATCATTCAAATTAAATATGTAATTAAATTGGATTAATCTATTAATCAAGCTCTATGATAGCTTATCAAGGCAACTATACCACCACTAATTATGTAGGTAAATGATGTATGTGATAGTTGTAACTATAAATCGTAATAATAGGCCAATATTCAATTGCAATAATTTTGTTTAAATTGTTCCAATTATATATAGCAATTTAAAAAAGAACTTCATTCGTAACATTTCGGACCGAGAGAACGGAAAATTAAAAACTATACCGATTTTTTCATTACCAAAAAACAAGGCTCAACGGATTTTGTAAAGTGGTTACTAAATTATCAAATTACAAAGCCCAAGAATTAATAATTAGCCCATAAATTCATATAGCCCATAAGTTTGTAGTCTACTCAAAATCAAATCTCACTTTTTAAGATTGGGCGTGGTACCGTTATTCTTCTCAATAGAAAGAAAATATACTTAAAAAAAAAAAAAAAAACAGAGCTTTTTTGAGGGTGGGGAAAGGGAAATTCTAGTCATACCCCAAATTTTCTCTTCATAAGTCCATTTTTAATAAATATATAAATATTACTTGATTTTTTTTTTTTTTTTTTTTGTCTTTATAGCTCACACACTACTTGAAAGTAAAAACAAAACAAAATAAAATAAAGTGCTATATGTACATCTCCCACGTATAATAAATAAGCAATTTCTTTAAACTATGTTAAATCTCTTGTAATAACTCGATTCTTCTAAGCGTAGATTAACCGTCTTAAATGTGAGATTTCATGCTTAAGTGCTTTTAATGTGTATTTATATGTGATTATATGTGAATGTGTGTGATAGAAATTTCCGAGAATAAATGTTCTGGTGAAATTACCAAAATACCCCTAAGGGTAAAATCGTAAATTTTCTCATTTTGCCAACTGGAAACGAAAATATGATGAGTTATATGAGTTTAGAAATGTGAGTTTTAGCATGAGTTCGAATTTTGGAATTTTCGAGACAGTTGACTTTACAATGAATAGTAACTTTGACAAAAAAAGTCAACCCCGGTTAACGAGCTCTGAATTTAGTCTAATCAGTGTCATTAAACTCTAAAATCTATTTTAAGACTATTTGAAGTGAGTTGGAGAATTTTTCGAGATCGTTTGAGTCGAGTTTGAATTTTATTTTGAAAAAATGCTTAAGTGAATAGTAACTTTTACGAAATTCTTCGTTATTCGGAATTCATACCTAAAATAGGACTCTTTTGAATCTAGAAATTATTTTATGACTAATGGTGAAGATTAGAGTGAAATCCGATGTCTACAATTTAAGTTATAAGTCATAGAAGTCAAGTAGGCGAATTGAATAGTGAATTTTCCGGATTTCTTCGTTTCTTGGAATTTTGGTTCGAAACTTACGTTTTCCGAATCTATAAATTAATTTGTGAGTATTGATGTAAGTAGAGTAAATTTGGATGTCAGGAAAGTGCCAAATATGAGTTTTTAAGTCGAGAGAGTTAGATATTTTTGAGACGGATGTTTTATACCGTAAAATCTTTTCTTTCAGGGATTTTTACTCTATAAAAATTACCTAGATAAATCTAGAACTCTCTCTCTCTCGTCTCACACGCACCCATGTCGGCACACACACACACAATTTATATCTATCCATTTCATTTTCAATGTATCACACTCTCAATTTTCTACACTCAAACATTACTCTTTTAGCTATCTCATTCTCACACCAAGAGGTGAAATACACTCTCCCTCATCCACACCCTTTCACACGGTTTACCCTCTCAATATATGTGGGATTACACAAGCAATCCCCACTCTCATTTCCACTCTCACATCTCACACATATCATTTCATCTCATCTCTCTCTCTCCATCGGTTATCTCTCTCAATTCTCCTCCAAAACTGCCAAAGAAAGAGGAGCCCCCTTAGCCTCCATTTTTCTTAAATCCAAGCTTAAGGAAGGAGCTAGAGTTGCGTGGAATAGTGTCTAGTATCATCGAGCAAGAAAAGAAGCAAGGTTTCCACCTCTATCACTTCAATTTTCATGCTTTTTCACCTTATGAGTTTCGAAATTTTCTGCATCATTTTTATGAAGTATTAAACTTAAATTTTCAAGGTTTATCTCTATGATCATGCATGTTATCCATGCACTAGGAAAGAATGAGGATAATCCAAACTATGCATGCATGTATATATGAGCCGTATGTTAGGGTTATGGAGCAATTTCATGCTTTTAAATTTTGATCTTGATATCATGAGTATATGCATGAGTTGAAGATGATAACATGATGAAATAATGAAGAAAAATCCATGAATTAAAAATCCTTGTTGAAATCGAAATTGAGATGAAATTAGGGTTTTGCATGCTTTTGTTGTGTTTATGATCTTGTTGATATAGATGATGATATCTAAGCATGATTTGATGATTTAGTTGAAGAAATAAACATGTTTATGAAGAAAGTCACTTGAGGAAGATGATGAATAGTTGAATTGAAAAATTGCAATATGATTTGTATGTTTAATTTGAAGATGGAAATCTATAATCCAAGCATGCTAGAGTATGAATACATGAATAATTTGAAGCTAAGAATTCATTTGTGAGATTCATGATTAATACTGAATATTTATGCCTCAAGAGTATAAGTTATAATTTTTATGATAATTGTTATATTTGATGGACTAGAAATAAAATAAAGAGTATGCTATAAGTATAATTGCTATCAATCAAAAGAAATAAATTCATAAGTTTGATGAGTATAAAAATTCAAAGAGTATGAAGAAATAAATTAGGAATTTTATTCCTATAGATATATGTCTTAATTAAAGTATTAAAAGAAAAATTAGAAGTAAAATAAGTTTAAGTTATGAGAGAATTGAAGAAGTAATCTCCCTAGCATAAGAGAGTAAAAATTTCGAACCACACTAAGCACAAGAAATTGTGTTTTTAAAATCCTTCAGTTTAAATGGAAGAATTAAGTCAAGAAAAATGAAATTCAAATTAATTAAAACAGGATAAGAGGATAAAATGAAGAATTGATTATTAAGGAGAAAAATCCCAAGTACTCAAACTCTATGAATATAAGAGAATAAGATTTTAAGTGTTCTTGGATTCAATAAGGAGAATTAATCCTAAAATAATGAAATTAGGATTTATTGGAACATAAATATGTATTCAAATGAAATAAATAAAAATCTATTAAGAAAACCCTAAAATAATCGATGAGAATTAAGAGTTAGTAGTGATTTTCCATTTCTATAGCTAAAAGATGAAATTTATGAAGGAGTTATATAATTAAAATTTTATAAGTATAATAAGACTTTGAATTAATAAAATTAAGCAAGAAATAATATATATATAAAAATTCGAAGACCTCTAGCATAAAAATTAGGAACTTGTGATTTTAAGAGGAATTGGATAAATTGATGTTATAAGAGTTCAATTCGAGTAATTTTAAATATACTAGCAATTGAAATTATGGAAAAACACTAAGTATAAAGAAGATGACTTAGGTCAGAAAATTTAAATGAGAAATTGATTAATTTTGGCTACGTAAAAGATGTAAATGATGTTATCAACGTAAAGATGAGATAAAAACAAGTACGATAGCCACTTGAATCACTCAATTCGGAAATCGTACGACTAAGTTATGAAAAAGTCAATAAACGTAATAAAAAGTTGACTAACAAAAAATTAAGTAAATTTAAGTAAAATAAGGAGTTAAAAGAGTCTAGATAATTAATTGAAGTATGTTAGAAGTTGAATCGAGCAAAAATGAGTCCTTAATAATAAAATAGATAAATGAAGAGAATTAATAAGTATAAATAGTGTTTTCTCGATTCTCGAGTCCAAAAATATAATCGAGTGAAAAATCGTTCAATTAAAACTATTTCTAGTAAGGTATAAAAATTTGAGAATATTCTGAACAAGTTTGTATATATATATATATCGAGAAACGTGCCGAGCGTCGGCTCGTTAAAATTGGTAAAAAGTCTTGAAATCTAAAATAAAATTCATAATTAGATTCCTTAAATTTTTCTAAGAGAAATGAAGTTAATTACATAAGAGAACAAGAATCTAAAGTCTGAGTTAAAAAGTCGAGCAAAATAATAATAGAATATAAATATTGATTATTTATGTAAGCGTACATGTGTTGCGTATGAATAATTATGTGTTGTGTATGAATAATTAAGTGTTGTGTAGTTGATGTTATAGTGAAAAGTGTTGTGTAAATAATCAAGAATAAATGTTGAGAATTTTTACAAGTGAAATGACTAAAAAAAAAATGAAGTTAATTATGTCAAAAACCGAGAACTATTGAAATTAGGATATAAAATACAGTGATATGTTAATAAGAGTTTATTTGTGATATCTTGATATATTAAGTGATGACAAGTGTATGATTAATTATATGTTGTATGAACAAAGATATATATAACTAAGTGATTTTAATAAAAAATTCATAAGATTGAAAAATGTATACCTAGCCACGGCTAAATTAGCCAAGTCTGCATTTTAGTGCAGTAGGTGAACCCAGCCGAGGCTGAGGTCTAGCTGAGACTAGCCTTGGAGTACAGTTTGTTGAGGTAGCCACGGCTGGAAGTTGCCAAGGCTACCCTATCATGTTTTCAAAACATAAACTCCTTATTGTTTGAAATCAATAATCATGTTATGATTAATGAATTGATGTTTAGAGTCGATGTTTGAGTTTGAAAGAGTTATTGGTATAGTACTTGGCTAGAACCTAAGGATCGAGTGATTGAATAGATAAATAGAGAAATTAGAACCCGAGTCAAGTAGAAGTTCGCATAACAGGATAAGTATTCGTTGTTTTTCCGAACTAGTCCTTATTAAATATTATTTTGAAGGAACAAGTGGAGTTTAGAAACAGCAAGGTGAAAGGAATAGAAGAGTAGTGCCACATCCAGGTGGGCTTTCTAAACTAAAACTAAATGATGAATGCGCAAATTTATTATATATTATGTGAGCTTTTTAAAATTGATTGACTTGCGTGAGTTTTTGATGTTTTGGTATGGAATCATCTATGAATCATGTGGACGCATGGGATGAGAACCTGCACGAGGCAGGTTAATGCATGCATTAGATTAGGTGATCGTGAGTCTTGTTACAGCTTAGCCGGTCGTTAAGTAACTGTGAGCTTTGCTTCGGTTGGGCCGGTTGTGTAAAGGCTGTGAGCTCTACTGTGATTGGGCTGGTCACGGTACTCGAGGAGGAGGCCTACTTCTCGACACCAACAGATGAAGATCAGATGTGTAGATTGATTCATACCCAAGTAAATGGCATGCCGATTTCAGAAAATAAATGAAAATGTTTTTATGGCTGTCACAAGTAGTAAACTCTTTTGAAACAATTATATCTCTAACCCTTGTGATGCAGCAAAAGAGGTAAGTTCAATTATATAGCTCTAAGAGCATGTTTAAAATGTTTTGGCACGTGTCCACTGAGTACGTTGTACTCAGCCCTGCATGTTATTTCTAAAATGTGCAGGTTAGCTTGGATGAGGAGGATGCAGTGTGCTTGGGCGGCTCGTTTGTTTAATATAACCCTATTTTGGAAGTTAAACTTGAGGTTATGTGTCTTCATACATATAGCCTTGGGATTTGATGTCGTTGTCCATATTCCGCTGCAACACCGTTATTTTGATATGTTTGATTGCATGCTCGGATTTTGTTACATTGAGCCGTGTGCTCGACAAATCTTAAATCCTTTTTGAATTCTGTTTGAAATGCCAATGAATTTTCTAAATGAATCCTCGTATTCCCTTAACCACCACTTGATAATCGTAATTTAATGATTGGCCCACTTCCAAATGCAACATTTGATTGCTAATAACCAAACCTAATTCCTTTGCTCAATTAATTGGTAAAATTTTGATAAAAACTTGTATCATTTGAAAATGATCTATCAAGTGATCACATTGTAGAATCAATTGTTGATTAACGAGCATGTTCCTTGAGTTAAAGTTTAGTTGTTTCACCTCACTACCCTTTGCATTCTAATTGTTTCAATGTCCTAGAAGTCGGGTTGTGACGCTTCACATCAGTTCATCACCTTTCTGTTGTTTGAAGGAATGTGGATGTACATGTACCCAAGAAGAAAACATATTGTGATTACTGGAAAAGAAAAAAACATTGAAAATTTTAGGTCAGAAATAAATTTACTGGAAAGCAATGTAATATCTTAGGATTGTTTTTTTAATTGTTTTGTACTGTTAAACAACCATCATAGGGGTAACCTCGGCACCCTCAACTTTTTTTTTGTAATGAATAATGAATCACAATATATTGCTCTATATATGGTGCTCTCATTTTTATCAATTGGCTAGAATTTATGGGCACGATAAATTACTTGTTAAATTTGTAGAAATCTATGTCTCTGTTGATTTTTATTATGTTATAGATATTGGCAGTTATCAATGGCCTCTTCAAATTCAGGAAGCATGATCTTAAAAACTGTTTTCTCGTTCGTAAAAGAATATTACGATGAAATTACAGACTACAAGCAAACACATATAAACAAGTGTAATATTTTTTTTAATTTTTTTTCCAACTTTAATAATTTCTCGTCCAATTTCATCTCATTGTATATTTTCTTCAAATAAATAGAGAATAACGCATGTAGTATTATACTATTTGACTAAAAACCACATCTAACCTACGTAACACTCCATAAAGTATCTAAAATGAATAGACAAAGAATCTGAATGTATAAAAATAAGCAAAGAATAATAATTTGGTAAAATCAATGCCGAAAAGGCGCCACCACAGTGTTATATAAAAATCCTACCCGCCCTTTTCATTTTCAGATTCCCATTAAACTAATACTTTTATTATTAGTAAGTTTAATTCCCTCCACTCAAATAATTTAAATTTTTTGTTTTTTACTTTCCTCCCAAAGTCAAAATTTCGCAATTTTGGACCATGAAAACCAAATTTTCACGGCCTCCCCCGATTGTTAAATCCCTCCATCAAACCCAAAACTATTCAAAAAAATTCCCATTTTATTCACAATTCTAAATCTTACAAAACTTCAAAATCATTCATTCTTTTTAAACATCCCTCCAATTATCAATGCTTAAAAATCCCAAGCACCACCCTAAATTTCCTGCAACCTCAATTTCTTCTTCTTCTTCTTCTTCTTCTTCTTCTTCTTCTTCTTCTTCTTCATCACCAATCAATGGAGTTGATGAAGGATTTTGTGTTGGAGCATGACAACAAGGAGAACATCCCACCATTTTCGATGTCAAAAAAGCTCGGCTCGAATGATGAAAAGGTCCAATTTGCATTGGTGAAGATTAATGGGAAAAGGAGGCCCTTAAGGGATGTTACTCATTTTTACAGAGCAGTTGGGGATGAATTGAGGCTGCCCTCCTCTGTTTTCGTCTCTGATTTTTCGAGTAGTCGAAAGCGAAAGGTGGTGGATGAGGATGATAGTTCAGACCAGAGGCCGCGCTCCAAGATTCTCAGAAGAGCGTATAGATAGATAGATAAATAGATTAGAGAGAGAAAGAGAGAGATATGCACTCAGTTAATTGTTTATTTCTATTTTCATTGCTTGAATCTTCTTTCATTGATTTGTAATGTAGATAAGGGTGGTATTTCAAATCCAATAATAAAAATACAACTTTGCGGCGAAGAATCTGTTTATCATGGAATCTGAGCATTGAATTATCCTAGTCTTTTAATAATTTAATACCCTTATCAGAGGTAAGGTAATCCCATTAATTTAAAAATTAGTGCTGCTTTCTGATATTTGCATTAAAAAACAGATTACATCATGAGTTGAATCTTAATTGTTTGTTATGGGATAATGGCAACGTCATCGGTCAATTAATGTATCTTCGACCGCTCGAGTATGCCATGAGACGTCTTCTAGTTATGGACAACTAACAACTCAAGACAAAACGCACTTATCTTGCATGTCATTCTCTTCAATAAATCTTTTTTCCAACTTAATTAAACCGTTTTGACATAACATCTCCCAAATTACTTAAGAGTAAGACAGACAAACTCCGTTCCGTTCAGTTCCGTTCCGTTCTATGCTCGACCTTATATCTATCGATGGTTCCGTGATACTATTTAGTTTGGGCACAAGTCAATTAGTTAACCAACTCTACCACTAAGCCAATGGGAATGGATTATTTCGTGATTTTAAATGGTGGCTCTTCATTTCGAGCTACTGTATATACTTGCTTTGACCCTTTCAACATTCAAATGGTTACCTCTAATTAAGCCAAATGCTGCTGAGTAGATTAACACTAGTGAAAAACATTAAAAGAATGGACTGTTAAGAATTTTCAAACATTTTCTTAAGATACTAGGTACGAGGGTAGTAGATAGTACGTTTCAAGAATTTCTCATCCATATAATGACGCGGACGACGTGGTATTGGCTATATATATACACACACACATTTGATTATGTACTACTATATCTCCTAAACTAGAATGTGATTACTGATTAGAAATTAAAAAGTATTGGGAAAAAGCAAATAAAAAATTGATGGGACTAAATAAAATGAACTCGTTTACTATTTAAATACCTCTGGTATATGCGCCCTTTGGGTATCCATTCCTCAACTACTATATACCTTTGACAACATCTACAATGATGTGGTGCACCAAATTCTTCATGCTTCTTCTATTATTGCTATCTGCTATGCGACTAAACTGCGAAGCTCGTCCTCAAAATTCTTTACGAGCAATATTAATTCATAGAAAGATGTTGCTCGAGGAGGGCAATCGAGGTGACTCGAGCTTGGATGGTCGATACAAGCCTCATCGCTACAGTCCCGGTGGACCTGATCCTTATCATCATCTTATTGTCCCAGTGACATAGATATTCTCAGTTTCCACAACTAAAAGTCATCGAGAGATCTCTTGATTTCGCGTTACATCATTGGTTTTCAAAACCTCAATTATTTTACTTTGTATAAGTTTTAACTTTTCCTCATAAAATTGATGAAGTTGTGTGTTGAACTTTTCTAGAAGGCATGCACACATACTACTACTTTCTAGTGATGGTATGTCTATCTGCAAACTAGAACTGGTTTTTATCGTTATCATGATAGAGATATTTGACATATTTATGATTGATTGTCTCATTTGGTTTAAGTGATCATTGTTAATTTGTTTGTCTATATAAATGTTTACAAATACATTTGTTTAGTTCTTGATCAGGAGGCCTCATTGGTGGAGTGAGTGAACTACAATGTCATGGAATCGAATCTCACATAATATGATGTAGCAGAAGCATCATATCTAACAAATACGATCACTATTGATTTTGAATCACAAAATACCGGTATCGATTGGGAAAAAACCCCTAGTTTTCATTCATTATCAACTCTCTTCTAATGCATGGAATATTCCAAACTTAAATAAAACTAAATAAAAATAAATGAAAGAAAGTTAATTAAAGCTAGTAAACAAATCACTTCATGGCTGAAAGATCGCGCTTCCGAAGAAAGGCGTCCGCAGCTTCATCTTCATCATAATCGTTCAAATTATATATATATATATATATAGGGAGTGATTCTCATCAAACTCTCCTTAAAGTGAGAAATAGGAATTAATCTCCACCATTGATCTTATCTACATGAAGGGTCAAGATTTAGTTTGATCAAAGCGGGTCAAATCCGGGTCAATCCGTTGATTTTTTTTTTCGATTATTTTTTAACTGTCACACAAGATGCACAAATTCACATATTCAGATGAACAACTAAGTGTATTGAGATGCACGAGATTTTAAGTTTTTTTTTTACGTTTTCTTTTTCGCTCTTTTTTTAAGGTTAGGTCATATGCACCATATCATGTATTCATATGCACCACACTATATAATGAGATGCACCACTAAGTGCATTAAGATGCACTAGTTCTGTTTTCGTTTTTTTTATTTTCGTAAAACATTGTGCATCTAGTTACACTATGTGGTGCATCTAGTTACACTGTGTGGTGCACCTAGTTACGCATTGTGGTGCATCCAATTTTTTTTCATTTTTTTTTTAAATTCGATGCATCTCACTACACATATTGGTGCATCTCATTATGTATAGTGGTGCATCCGAATATGTGAAGTGGTATCTTGGGTGACTGTTTTAAAAAAAAATTGAAAAAAAAAAACTGAAAATCTTGTGCATTTAAATGCACTTAGTGGTGCATCTAGTTATATAGAGTGGTGCATCCGAATATGTGAAGTAGTGCATCTTGGGTGACAGTTTAAAAAAAAATTGAAAAAAAAAACTGAAAATCTTGTGCATCTAAATGCACTTAATGGTGCATCTAGTTATATAGAGTGGTGCATCCGAATATGTGAAGTTGTGCATCTTGGGTGACAGTTTATATAAAAAAAAATCGAAAAAAAGTCAACGGGTTGACCCGGGTTTGACCCGCTTTGACTTGGCCAAATCTTGACCCTTCATCACCAATAGATCTATGGTGGAGATCTATTCTCATTTCTTAGGATACGATCTATTCTCATATGATCTATTTCCTATACACACACACACACACACACACACACACACACACACACACACACACACACACACACACACATATATATATATATATATATATATATATATATATATATATATATATATATATATATGAGAATATCATGTGATATAGCCAATATGAGTATTAAAATATAAATTATGGCCCACCCTCTTCATAAATATAAATTATAGCCATTTTTTTGATTTTAGGACCTAAATACCCCTTTCCCTCTTTTATTTGTGATCCATCACTCTTTGATCCATTTTATTGACACTTAATTTCCTTTTCAATTTTTTTTTTCTTTTTTTACTGTTTTTTTTTATTTTCCAGTTTTTTTTCTTTTCTTTTTCTATTTTTTTTCTTATTTTCCAGAATTTTTTTCTTTTTTTTTCTGTTTTATTTTTTATTTTTCAGATTTTTTGTTTCTTATTTTCCAGATTTCTTTTTCTTTTTTTCTGTTTTTTTTTATTTTCCAGATTTTTTTCCTTTTTTTTCTGTTTTTTTTTTTCTATTTTTCAATTTTTTTTTAATTTCCAAATTTTTGTTTGTCTCTTCGTTTTTTTGTTTGCCGCTTATTCTTTGGTCAAGATTTGAACGAGGGGAGAAGAAAGCCTCAGAGCGAGCCGAAAAAATCTAAATTGTTGCCCGACGATTATTCTTATATTAGTAATCGGAGCGAAGGCGGAGCCGTATAATCGGAGCCGAAGGCGGAGCCGCAAAATCGGAGTAGTATAACTTGAAATAATTGGAATATTCGTCCCAAGAGTAACATATCATAACTTGAAACATCTGGAACTAATTTGATAATTCGTCCCAGTTGTACCAAATCTGGAACAATTGGCACTAATAAGGCTAAATTCGTACCGGATGTACTAAAACAATTGGTACTAATAAGACTAAATTTGTACCAAAAGTACCAAATGCCTCATACCCGCCCGACCCGACCCGTGCCCGCCCGCGTCAAACCCGACCCGCTCCGCATTTCATTAAGGGTATTTTCGTCCCAAATTGAATAAAATGGCCAAAATTTATATTTTTGAAGAAGGTGGGCCAAAATTTATATTTTAATGATCATTATGGCTATTTCAAAATATGTCTATATACATATATATATATAGAGGTTGTGGATCTGGTAGGAACTTATCTTTATATGAGTCCGTAGGAACTCATAAAATATTTTAATGATCATTATGGCTATTTCAAAATATATCTATATACTTATGTGATGCACAAAATGTTAATGCACAAATTACACTTAACTTAATGCACAAATTATTTAGCACACTTTTAATGCACAAATTATCGTGAGACGGAGGGAGTATCAAATACAACAAATACACCTTTTATAGAGAACAGTGAAAAGCAATATCTCAACTTTATTATCAACAATAAAATATTTTATACCAATTATACTAAACACACTCTTTACATCTAATCATTATTCTTAATCTCTTTGCCAAAAAAATGAGTCAAGTTGAATAGGACGGAGGGAGTATATTTTTTCTTTGTGTACAATTTTAAAAAAATTATGACGTTTGTAAAGAAGATCTATTGTAATTTAATTAATTTGATTAACGACCTTAGTGGTTAAAAGAATAAAAAATGCACATTATGGTAAAAGCTGCCCACATCTGATATAGTTTGTGAAAATAATTATATATTAGAAAATTAATTGTTATGATGAGTGACATGCATAACTTGTATTTGAAAGTGAAAGAGGAATATTATTATAAATTATTTTTGTTTGGATTTTCATATACAATTAACCAACAAAATATTTTAATATTGAATTATTAAATAAAGAAAAAATGCTAAATATTGTGTTCTTTGAAAGATTAAATCAAAGTAATATTCTAAAATGTATATTTATTAATATCTAAAATGGTTTTGTATCTATATAGCTAAATAATTTATATAATACCTATCATAAACCATGGTGGCTAAAAATTCATCATAATTTCAGTAAGAAAACTAATTTATAAGCAGATGTTAGGAAAAAAAATATTTTCATCTATGATAATATATTTATCAAAGACTAATATGCTAATGTTGTTCATTTTTTAACTGTTATGCAGATAATCTCTCCACTAATCAAAACCGCTAAACTGCTTACAAATCTCAAAGAGCCCATTTTGAATTTGTCGAGTAACGGAGAATTTAGGCCAAGTAAGGAAACTGCAATTTTAGAGATATATACATTTTATCCACAAATCCAGTTACGTTTTCGCCCGTTCCTTCCGCAAATTATAGCGAAAAACTAAAAGAAATAACCTAACGATTCCTAAAAAACACATACCAGTTCAATGAGAAAAGAAAATGGAGAACCTAAGAACGCATCATCATAGACGAAGATCACCCCCTTCATTCTGTTATTTTCAATTTTAATACTATTATTTTTATGTTAATACTTGAGAAATTATGATAAGGATTTTGAAATGTTCAAATTATGCAAAGTTAAAGCCCAATTGTTGAAGCATATATGATTACATCAGTCATGCTCGATTCCATTTAGTTTTATGGTGTAATATGAGATTATTCTTTAAAGCTATGAAATTAATTTATCAACCATAATTTATTGACTCCCTTCATAATAACCATGGTTGTAGACTTTTCAGTACTTCATAATTAAATCAAATAATAATAATTCTAAATTAAAAATTATTACACAAAAATATATAATTATAGCGTGACAAAGTAAAGTGGAGCTATTAAAATGTATATCTTTTCTCTTTCACTTTTTAGTAATAGAACATGTAGGACTGCATTATTAATTAATATATTAAGTTGAGTTATTGTAGGAGTAGAACTGTATTATTAATTTATATAAAAAAGAGTTATAATAGGAGTAAGACTGTAGTATTAATTTAATATTATAACTAATGTAATATAATTTTACACTATTACCCTTAAAATAAATATAATAATAAGAATATATTAGGCAAATCAAATTTTGTAAGAATCCACTCTTTTATAATAGGTATATATATATATATATCTTTCACTAAATTTTGGAGCAAGATTTATTTAGAGCTAGAGAATCTGATACAGACTGTCGGATAAAAGATCCAAGAACCCCATGATTAAGAGATAGGCAACGGTCTCCCTAAATCGATAATCTAGTTTGATCACCTTCTAGAGCGAAAAAACCTCGACTTGTTGGCTATACAATCAGCCAAGAACCTTGGTATAGTTAAACGTCACAAGACTTTGTTCAATAGTCTTGATAAATTCAAAACAAGTGAAATACTCTACAAAAGAAAATTAAACTCACAAAGGCAAAGCCAATTTAGGTTATATCTCAAAGTTCTCTTTTGCAAATGAATTTATAAGTCTAATTATAGGTTTTAGAATAGACTCTTGAAAGACTAACATTAATAAAATTATTTAAGACTCATAAACTCTAAGACATAAATAAACTATTGAATAACAGACATGACTCTTGGACTTCTAAAATTGATCTAGAATATTATACTACCTCCATCCACAATAAACGTTCCCCTAGAATGGTAAATACTAAATACAATGATTAAATAAAAATTAGATGAGTGGATTGTAAATGGAGAAAAGCTCCCAGATTTAATGTAGAGTAGTGTTGTGAGTGGGGGTAGATGAATATTTTATGGTGATCGAGGTAGTGTACCAAAATGAGAAGAAATCATTTTTCATAGACGGTCTAAAAATGAAAGTATGAACCTTTTTCGTAGACGGAGGGATCAACAATTTTGATAGTTTATCGTTTGATTTTAAGCGTAAATAGCAACGGAGTGAAGTGTAAAATTATTTGAAATTATGACTCGTAATGATCCATTATCAAAAGAAAAAAAGACTTATATTGATCCAAAAATCTAAATAAAAGTTGTAGCCGTGTTAGCAAACTCACTCTCTTATCTCATGATCCATTTGCCGAATTATAATGTCACTTACTATTTGGTTTATTCTCGATCTGTACATGTCATCTATCGCACTTTTAGCCCTCGTTTGGTAGATTAGATATATCCAGATAAGATAAGTTATCTTAATTTATCATGTGTTTGGTAGAGTAATAAATAATCTCACAAGCCCATGCAAAAGACAAGGCCCAGTGGATATTCCCTGTTCCGCTTGGATAAATTATCCGCCCAAGTTGGCGAGATTATTTTATCTTTCTCAAACAGTGACGTGAATTTGGCCATAGATGCCCTTATTCCATCGTGAGCTCATTTTCCTTCCTCTTTCTCCTACTTCTATTTGAGTTCGGCGGCGCAGTGGAAGAGGTTAGGTGAGTGCGGTTGAGTGCGGTGAGTGAGTTCAGGTCGAGGAGGGGGCCGGAGATCGAGTTGTGGGCGAGATCGAGAGTTTGGAGGGACTTGGCGGCGGCGATGGACGGCGGGAGGCGGTCGGAGAAGGAGTTAACTCAGAGGATTAGGTTGCGGAGATTGGAGAGGGATGAGAGGGAGGGAGGGATGGGCCGTGGAAATCGTTCTCGCCGACGTCGAGTGTGATGAGCTGAGTGAGTTGGGAGATGAGTGGGGTGATTGTGCCCGAGTAGCCCGACGTCAGCTGGCGGCGCACGTGACACCGCAGGTGAAGTGTGTGATGCATGGGACGGCACAAGGGTCAGCGGAGAAGTTCCAGGTGCCGAGGCAGGAGGCGGGAGGGATGGAGGCGGCGATGTCGGCGGGGAAGGTGGCAGAGAGAGAGGAGGAGACGGCGGCGATGAAAATCTGAGAGTTCTCGATTAATTAATTAATTAATTAATTGGAAAATGAGAGGAAATTAATTTGAAGAAAGGAGTTCCCATATATATATGATGACAATTCGGTAATTATCTTATTAGGTCAGGGGTACGGTGGAAAAGGGATAAGTTTATCTCAGATTTTATCTTACGTACCAAACGCGAATATTAGTTATCTCGATATTTTTTTATATATAACAAACATCCAACTTAGATTATTTATCTCAATAATTCAGATAACTTATCTTCCTATATCTTATCTTAACATATCCTACCTAGCCTACCAAACGGGCCCTTATAGTTTTACTAGTAGAAGATTACGTGCAACCGTATAAGCTCTCATCTAATACAATTAATTTTTATAAATAAAATATGTTTGATATAATTTTTTTGTAAAATTATAATATTATTAATTAGGATTATATATTAACATCAACAAAATGTTAGCAAGTACGTGTAAAGAGTAGAAAAATGAAACCAAATGTTTTATACGGCACTCATAATAATCATCTATATATATATATTATAATATACTTGATCTAATTTCGAATGCATATATATATAGAAAGAGAAAGAACGAAGAGTTCTAGAACCCAAATTCTGAATATAACAGGCATATTATACCTCAGGGTTGAACCTCATAAAACTTTTATGTGTAAAACTCTAGCTAGTGAAAAATCTCCAAAAAAAAGAAAAAAGAAAAAAAAGGAATGATCTCTAATTAATTAAGTGACCTTAGAAAAAGCAAACATACATATTAGTATATATTTTCAATTATAATGTTTACTACCATCTTAGCTTATATATCTATATTTTTAAATTTTAAAGGTAAAACTATGATGACTTCAATTACCATGAGGTTAATTATGGAAAAAATATGTCACCTTTATCTGCATTCTACACATGATTTTTGAAATTGAAACACCACTCATTGCCCCCTTCCTCCTTCTCCCTCTCTCTCTCACAACCACCATCATCACTATAACCCATCGTGACTACCGGCCCTTGCCTCTCCTCTCTCTCCTTTTAATTTTTTTTTTGGAAAGCTATTTTCTACAATTAAACTTAAAAAAAGTCTTTAATAAATGAATACTAAAATTATACGACAAAAAATCACCTCTTACAACCCAATCTTAGGTGGTGGCGGAATGAAGATATGAGTATATATGTAATTCAATTAGAATAAAATTTATTGTATTATCCTCCAAAATAATAATTTCTTTATTTATTGATTCTTTTTTACTTTTAAAAGTTTTGTATTAGAATTTTTCGATAGCTTCTACTATAATTAGCTAGGATTCTTCAATTAATAATATAAATTTACATATCATATATGTTTGTGAAAATTACTTAATTCCTCGTTCCTCGTGCTTAAAAATTTTCTTATTAATTAATTTCTTTTTAAATGTTATAAATGGAAAAGGATTCAACGTCCCTCTAGTTCTGTTTTTCTTAAAATTTTCTAATTTTATTAATCCTATCTATATATGATTAGGTCGGCTCAAATATAAGAAAATATAAATATATCAAATATTAAATTACTCAATTTTTAATTACCATAATTATTTATCATGACAATCTAATTGAGATAAAAGATCCAAAAGGCTACAAGTATATTATCACTGTAAACTATGTTATCGTACATATGCTAATGAAAACAAACTTGTCACAGCCCCAAATCCCGAGGGACTGCAGAAGCCGGGGTCCGACTGGGATTGGATTAAAGAATTGGGGAAGAAGGGGGGGCTAACTGACTAAACATACATGAAAGGCATCGATAAACCATGAACAAGACTTGAATATAAAAGAAAGAGTTAATCGCTAAAGATTACTCGACAAAGGTACACAGAAGATACTAAGTTCATATTTACAGACTTAAACTACAGAGTATTGTTCAAAAGGTACATCTCAAAAGATTCAGAGTTCTGCAGCGGAAGAGTTCTAACTAAAGCATCCTATCTTTCAACTCAACATCAACCGTTGCCGCTCCCGTCGCTTCAACCTGCACATTTAGAAAACAATGCAGGGCTAAGTACAAAAGTACTTAGTGGGCACGATGCCGAAATCATAGTCATAAGTATAAATAATCTGGCATTTTATAACCGTAGCGCATCGGGGTTTGGTTGAAAAGGCCCGTGCCTACTAAACATTTTCTGACTGATTTGTATAAAGCAGCTTGCGCAAGCATTTTTAGAGTATGTTATGTTCAATCTTGACCAAAGCTAATTCACCGTGGCTGGTTACCCCTCAACAGGATACCACATACACCACAGGTTACAAAGTGCACTAACTCTGGAAAGCACTTAGCAGCTAACTCAGAGCCAATCGTTAGTTAACCTAGTTAGATTAACTCTAAAAGTCTGGAAAACCCGAAGGTTAACTCAGAAATCTGGTAAACCCGAAGGTTAACTCAGATAGGTACAAGAGAACTCACATAAAATAGTTGAAACAGTTTATGCCAAGATTATCACTTTGAAAACACAATTATCAAAGCGATAAATAATACTTTCGAGTTGTGGAAAAACCCACATTTTATTTGATATAGATAAAAGCCCACCTCGTAATACAGAACTAAGAAGTACTAGCTTCCAATCTTCGGATCTTCCGTCCTTTCTTTACTGCTGGCTTCCTCCTTCATCGTAAAATAATAATACTTAATAACGGGTCGTAAAAGATAATCGATCAAAGAGAATTGAAATGAGTTTTAGTTGCTTCATTCTTTAGGCATTTGCATGCTTACTAGTTTCATTTTACTTAATCGGGAACGAGACTCGTACTAATCCCGTTTAGAATTCGAAAAGGTCTCATACTCGACTCTTAGGTCAGTAGAGAAGGTAGTCGATAACTTAAACGACTTAAAAGATCACAAGGAACTAAGTTGGAAAGAATCAACTTAGGCGATTTACGTTTTAGATCATTTCGACTTATGAAACTTCTCGCTTACTACTTCTTTATTGAAAGGATAAGAGATAAGATCTCGACTGGTTTTCATCACTCAAGGCCCTGTACTTGACTCTAGGGTCAGTAGGAAGATATTCGTTAGCTATTACGGCTTAAACAATCGAAAGAAACTAAGTTGCGAACAAAACAACTTAGAAGAATTGAAACTGAAATTTTACTGCGCTAACCAGTAACTCTGGAGACTGTCCAGAACAGAGGATTTGGAAACAGGGGATGAGCCCTGTACTACTGGAAATTTTGGGATGTCTAGTTTACGCTCCAATTTACGGATCGCAAATCCGATAAACGAGCTGAAAGATATTATAGTTTCCGGCGAGGGTCGCAAAACTGCCGCGAAAACCCTAGTTGCTCGATAGATTCGACATATAACGTCTTAGGTTCGTTCTAAGCTCTCGTATTTGATTTCTTTAGAAACTGGACCCTCAAGGCAGTCACCACGTACTCCCGTACGTGACGAGCTCCTTCTCAAAACTCGTTCAATAGCACGACGTTCTAAACGTCGGCTTTCAACTAACAATTACTAAACCAACAAGTTATTCAAAACGCGTTCTAGTTCTCGACTATAACTATAGCTCATATTATAATAGCTCGAAAGCTCATGACGTCAACTAGAAAGTTGTTCTCAAGTTCATTATAGACAATATTATCAAATTAGAATTCTCATTCGATTTCTCGGTAATTAGTTACGACTAGTTGTTCGTCTCTTACGCGATTTTCAAAGTTGTCGGATTCCGTTCAAATTTTACGTCATTAAACTACGTCTAACGTGAATCACTTTCATGCATGAAATCATGTCATAACATCACTATATTTCAACTTATGACGTGTTCTTCGTCTCTTACATTCCGATAAATAATTTTAGAAAAAATCTAATTAATTCCCATAGTCAATTCACATCAATTTCAATCTAATTCCATCATCAATTCATTAATTAACATGAAACATGTGGAAACCCCTAATTACTCAAATAATTTCGGTTTTCATATATATATATATTAAGAGGGTGATTTTCTTCTCCAATTAACAATATTTATCCACTAATCATCCTATTATATCAACAATTAATCAATTGCAATCCAATTACATACTAACATGCATAAATCCCCAATTTCATTATTCAAACCCTAATTGAATTTCACAAAAACATGGGGCTTTCGATTCCTCTTTGTTCTAAACACTAATTAAACATCTCTTAAGCATGAATCTATCATCAATTGAAGAAATCTAAAAATCCTACTATTAACCATAAAATTTTCGGTATTAATGCAAGAGTTAGGGTTCTTAAATTTTGTTCAATTTGAAACCCTAATTAACCTATCTAACATATCCAATTTCATTAATCCAAGATCGAATCATCTATTTCATAACTCTAATTTTCGATCCAAAGAAGAAAATGAAAAGAAGAAGAAGATGGTTGGATAGAAATATGGAGGAGAAGATTACCTTGCTAATTAATGAAGAAAGTGTTAGGATTGGATGGATAAATCAAGACTTGTGTGTATCTCCTTGGAGTTCTTGAAGCTCTCTTCAATGGTGATGAAGAAATGAAGATAGAAGATGGAGGAGGGGAGGCTGCCGAGATTTATGGTTGGGAGGGAGAGTGAGATGTGATTTTAATGTTAACTTATAGTATAAGGTAATAGGTGTAAAGTATGAATAGTATACCATTAGGTGTAAAGTAGGAATAGTACCTATAGTGAGTCATAGGTTTAAAACCTTATAAAAATGAAATATTTAGCTTATTTGTGTGTGTATGTCGGCTGCCACTAGAAATTTTTAGGGGAGATACATGTTTTCCGGCGCGATACGACGTTACGGAAAACGTTAGACGATAAACGTAGCTCGGCACAAAATCGCCGCGATCCGATTTGACCGAAAATTCTAACGTACAAAACTTAATCGGAAAATAAATTTATAAAAAATTTATTTTGACAAAAACTCGGGACGACACAGTCCGAGTTTTGTCCGGAAAAACATAAAAACGAACTTTCTCGAGCGAGTTCGTATCGCGATTTCGTGAATGTAAAAATCAGACGGTTTTCCGTTCTGAGTTCACGAACTAAAAACTTTTCGTACGCGCTAACCCTAAATACAGTAGTCGTCTAGCTGACTTCTGTAATTTATTTTCAGAAACGGATTCGACCGTTAGTCTTAGAATTCAAAATCGTGAACTTAGGCGTGCAAAGCCATTTATTTAATTAACTCTAAAATTTTGAAATCGTAAGGAATTTCCGGGGTATTACAAAACTAATATATATTATTAAAAAAATTACTGGTAGACTTCTAATATAATTAGAATTATTCAATTATATAAATTTACATTATTGTCCTTAAAATAAATCTATATCTATACTAATATAAAAAGAGCCTTGTTTTACAAAATATGTTTTGCCTATAATGTCCTTATTATATACTTATTGAATTTGAGGATAATAATCTTATAGTATAATATATAAAGAATTATAATATAGGTTGTAAATTTTCCTTATATTATTTAGATGAAAAGGGATTCAATGGGACTAATGCATTCTAATTATTATTATCAAATACTAAAGCAATTATACAATTATAATTAATTAGAAATAATTATTTGATTATACAATTTTTTTATTTTTTTAACAATTACTAATTACATATATTATACATTGTTTAATTTAATTTGTAAAGGTTTTTGTATATAATTTCTAAATTTAAATTGATAATAATTGTTTAGAGTTTTTTTTTTTTTATTGAACTATTGGGTATTTCGTTATGCAAAGCTTAATTTGAATGTCTAGGGAGAGATCACTATTCAGTTAGATGGAATAGACTGAACTTAATCTTATGAATGTTGTTGGTTAGGTAGATTCAGCTCAATACTTAATCTCAGAACAGTGTCACGGAGGAATATTAGTCATGTATTTAAATGTGTGTGTGTATATATATGCTAAGCAAAATTCTAATAATTTAACTATGATTATTAATAATTCTAGAATTTTTTTTGTACTTTCATTCCATTAGATAGAAACATCGCGAACAGACTTTATACATTTACTAACATATTTATTTTATTCTTATCAATGAAAGATTGAAGATTTTCTAGAAAAATATGAAATGCACCCATAAAAAAAATATTTGTTGGAATAATTTTTTTAACGTGCTGCTGCTAGTATAATAAAAAGGATATATTAGGTAAATCAAATTTTGTTAGAATTCGCTCTTTTATAATAGGTATAGATTATTATAATTATTGTATAATATTATAGTATTATAGTTTCATTCTTATTTCACTATCAACTTTCTTTTTCGTCATTTCAATTTATATCTCAACTTTCTTTTTCGTCATTCTTATTTTAATATCAAATGTTAATTATCTATACTTAAATAAAAAGAGTCTTATTTTACAAAATTTGAATCGCCTAAAATATCCTTACTACTTATCAAAATTAAGGACAATAACGTAATACAAGATATAATATATAATATGCAATAAGAAATACAAACTTACTTTATTGATAATATATATTATTTATCTTATATTATATTATGATGTGAGAGAAATATATTATTAATATACCTATCATGTATTTATATCCTTGTTAATATGTGATATCACTCTTGTTATTTCGTCCATACGTAATTTTACTCACGTTATTGTGCAACCTTTTTTATTTACTTTTGTAACTACAAGTTGCATCCAATCTTCCAACAGGGCAACTTAAAATTCTTAAATATTTTTTAGGCTCAATCAATCCGTGTGAATTATTTAATCTTTTCGAGGTACCAAAACTTGGCACTAATTCTATGTCCACTCATGGTCCATCAAAAATGTCTACTACATGTGCATATTTCAAAACATAAACGTATAGTATATATTCATGATAAACCATATTAAGATAATTTCTCTACACATATACTTGTGTAGTATATTTAACTATTTTTTGTTAATATATTCTTTTTATTCTCGACAGAAGCAAGAAGAAGCCACTTTATTAATGCAAAGATAGCAATGATGAAAAAAAAGCCACTTTATTAAAAAAATATGTATTTTTTAATTTTTTCACTAAATTTCTTAACATAATTTCTTAATTCAAAGAGAGCAGCAATTTGAAGAACAGTCATATATCTTTAGGATCGAACTGTTCATGTTTCATTTTTTAAGATAAGTTGCTTTTTTTTTTCTTTTCTCGATTTTGTTTGTTATTGATAACCCTTTTTCTTTTGGATTGTGTTATATGATCGTTCAAAATTTGATTTAATGAGTTCAAGTTTGAAAGAACAAAAAAAGTAAAATCTTTAGGATTTATTCGTTTTTTACTTTAGGAAGATCAATATGATATTCATTGTATAAGATGAATGATTTATTTATGCCTAAAGATTATGGAGATAGCTATATTTTTCTTTTGTTCTATGTTATTAGAAGTTGACAATATATGATTATCTGACACCATATTTTGTTGTTTTACATGACTAGACAATTTTATAAACATTCTTATAAGTCGAGATAGAAACAAAATAATTGTGTGAGTATCATAAGTTTACAACAAGTATTCTTCTGTTAAAAGATATGGATCGAATTTAGTTTGCTCTACATTAATATAAGCATGTATTTTATCGTCTACATTGTGTTATAGTTAAAACCAACTACAACGACATGAAGAGATTGAAACTAATTGTATGTTCTTAATTAATAGAATGATGAATTGACATATATAAAAGATTTTAAAATTAAACAATGACAATAATGTATAATATTTTTAGAATGTATTTTCTTCATGCAACGAATGCAAAACAAGAATATCAATCTACTTGGAGAGAATAATTTTTTTTTCAGGGTAAGCACTTGATAAGATTTGTGTATTATACTTTAAACTCTAAAATCAAATGACTAATTAGTGTGAGTCATGAGCTTTATCTTAAACTTTGTAATAATTATTATTTTTAACGTGCACTCTATACTAGTTTTAATTAAAAATGTTGAGAGGTGGGCTAACCGTTGCGTGTCAACGAGCTCGCGTGCACGCGGTGACGGGGAGGGCTTGCGAGCACCAGCCTTACCAAAATAGCAAAAGTGAAAATCGTGCAATTACTATGGGAGACAACGACGTTCTGAAACTTGTTTCGTGTGTTAATATTAAAAATCAATCAAAAATTCAGTTATTCGAATTGGTTATATGCCCGATAACTGATGAGATGATGATCGAATAAAAAAGAAATTATTTTTAGTCTGACCTACGAGTCGTGAGGAAGAGCGCAAGCAGAAGAGAAAAACACAGACAGACTCCCCGTCGCCGCTGTTCCAGTCGCCGTTCGGACCGCCACGTCTCTCTTTCTCTGTAACTTGCCTTATTCATTAAGAACTTTAAGAACTCATTCCTCCATTTCTTCGTCAAATTTCTGCATGAGCAAAATTGCTTCTCTCTTTCCCAGAACCAGTTATCAGTTCACCGCTGCCCTCAACTCCATTTCTTCCACGCAGAAGCTTCGTTTCTCAGCCATCTCTAATGGACAAGACGCCAAACACCATAGCTATATTCACCTGCTCCACCTCCACGACCCCTCAAGAGTGCCTTGGTTAGTTTTTATTCCAAGTGTGATAAAGTGGAAGAAGCACATCGTTGTTTTGATGGCATAACTCAGAGAAATCTGGTCTCTTGGAATTCATTGATGCTGGCGTATTCAAACAAGGGCTCTACCTATTCAACAAGGCTTTTCCGAGTTATGATCCAATTGGGTTATTACCCAAATGGACGGTCGTTTTCTTCTGTTATTAAATCAGCACTGATGACAGAGTTGCAACAGCTTCATTCACTGGCCATCAAAATAGGCTACCATGAAAGTGCCTATGTTTCGAGTTCTCTTATATGCTCTTATGCTCGAAACGGCCTGATATCCGACGCTTTGAGATTTGTAGAGTCTCATGACACTAAGCTACCTGTTGTTTCATCCAATATTATTGCATGGATTTATAACCGAACTGGACAGTATGAAAAAACTCAGGAGTTATATGCTGCAATTGAGAATCCAGACACTGTATCTTGGAATATTCTGATTGCTGCTTGTTCTCGTAATGGTGATTACAAAGAAACTTTTGAACTTCTTGATCACATGCGGAGATCTCAAGTGTTCCCGGACAATTATACTTTTGTTAGCCTCTTCAGTGTCTGTACCAAATTGTGTAACCTTGCTCTGGGCAGTTCTCTTCATGGTTTAGTCATGAAGGCTGATTTTAATACGTGCGACACATTTGACTGCAACACCATGATTGACATGTATGGAAAATGTGGAAGCATCGAGAATTCAGTGAAGATATTCAATGAGATGACGGAGACGAATATTATTTCCTGGACAGCTCTTGTGTCAGCCCTTGGATTGCACGGTTATGCAAATGAGGCAATAGAGAGATTCCGGGAGATGGAGAGTATGAGTATTAAGCCAGATAAGGTTGCTTTTCTGGCTATTCTCTCTGCTTGTAGGCATATTGGATTGGTGAAAGAGGGGATGGATCTGTTTGAGGAAATGAAACTGAAGTTCGGTGTGGAACCAGATGTAGATCATTATCTTGTTGTTGTTGACCTGTTGACAAGATACATGCACATAAAAGAAGCCGAAGAGCTCATTTTGGGAATGCCTATTGCACCTAATGCACTGATTTGGCGTAGTTTTCTCGAGGGCTGTAAGAAACATAGCACAGCAGTAGCTCTTGCAGTTGGAGCATGAACCTTGAATCCAGTTGATGATTTGCTTGGAATTTTCTGGAATTTCAGACTGCTGAATTCTGTGTCACAAGAAGGTACGTATCTACCCATATATATATGAATATATTCATGTTCATGATATCTAGAGGATGTGTAGTAAGGGTATGAAACTATTGAATTGTGAAAAACAATCTGCCTAAATTGTTGTCACAAAAACAAGTATTATCAGCAAAGCAAGCAGAATGAGAATGATAATGATCTTAATGAACTGACTACAAAAACTTATTTGAATATTGTTCGTGTAGGTATGAAACGGGCTGAAAATTCTTGTTCCAGAATCAGCACTCAATGGTGACTGAAGGAGAGATCTGCTTCATGGAAATTTATGGTGAGTCACTCATGTTTAAAATGGTCACATTTTTCCATTCACAAGTAGAAGTTTTAAACAAAATGTGTTTTTATACTTTCTGCGATTCGTACCGCCTCTATGTCTGCATGTTGCTTTTTCCCCCTAAAGTTTCTGGTAAGAATTTTCAAAACTTTTTTGGAGTAAGAAATGGCGGGTTAGACATATGATAACAGATATAGACACACTTTCTATTACTCCCTCCAATTCTTTTTATAAGACGTTTTATAAAAAAAATTATTTGTAGAATATAAGTCGTTTTATCATTACTTACCCTATCTACCCCTTATTTCATTAATTATAGTCAAACATTATCAATTATGCGTGTTTCTTCTCCCTAGTTTCCTCTGTATTCTATGTCTGTTCTCTTCCTTTCTATCCTTTAAATTTTTGACTCAATTCCTCAATTATGAAGACCAAGGTAAATCGAGGTTTGTTTTCTTCCCCAATTCTATTTGAATTGACGAATTTTTTCTTGTTTTCTTCCCCAATCAAATTCCTTTCATTTTTTTTTTGTTTTTAGGTTTGTGGTTCTATCTTAATTCTACGTTTTGTGGTTCTCATCTTTCAATTTTATTTTATTTTATTTTATTTTTTTTGTGGGCTTTCTGTTCATGATATTTTTATACTTCAATTTTTTGGTTGGCATATTTTGGAGAAGATTGATTGTTTCTACATGTTTGCCTACCGCTCTTAACTTTTTCCTTCTATTTCTTGATAATGTTATGTTTCAATTGAGATTAACAATTAAGCATAGAATAATAAAAGGATAATTGTAATGTTGAATCCTTTACATTTTGATTCATGCTCTTGTTTTATCACAGTCTACTACTCTAAATTACATTTAGAGTCTTAGATTTTGCTTTAAGAAATAATGCAATAATATGTTGTTGTAGGGGTGATAATTTTGTCTTCTGAGTTATGGATGCAAATGAGAATAACCCAGTGAATTTGGATATGCAATTGCTTGCATCCGTAGAAAAACTTCTTAAGGAGGCAAAAGTATATCTAGAAAAATCTGAACAGCTGGCTGTGCAAATTAAGGCTGCGGAGGAGTCATCGAAGTTGTACGTGTCTGATTCGGACGTTGAAGACAATGTTCATGGGTCTCGTACACCATCCATTCGTCGTAGTGCAATTAAAGTTAAAGAGAATCCCATTTTCAATGATAAAGATGTGCAAGAAGAGGGAAACGAGATGCTTAAGATTTTTCTACCGAAGTTGTTTGATAAGGAAAACTAGACTCAAGTCTATTAAGTTGTTCACTGATTTATACCATGTGAATTTCATTATATGATGAGCAGTTGCACTTGAGTAGTTGAATTGTTTGAAAAATTATTGGAGCAATTGAGAATATTGTTGTTTGATCAGAAAAATAGAGTCAAGTCTATTGCCTTATTCACTTATTGTTTCATATATGGTGAGATGCTTTCACATTTAACCGTTTTATACAGATGCATATATCCAGCTGCACAAATAAATCTAACAGAAGCTCATTGATTTATTCTAAAAAGTTGGAAAGAAATAGAGGCTAACAAGCACAACATCATAGAAAGAACACTACGAGCCATGAATAAACTTATCAAAAACCATAAATTCAATCCAAAACCACTTCTCTATAAATTCAACAATAAAACCTTGTTCTTGCTAACATTAAATGTAGGCTGGAAAATCAAGCTGGAAAATCTAGATTTCTCTACAAATTTAACAAGACAAATTCAACCAACTTTGAGATAGCATGCCCATATCTCCAAATACTCCGATACAAAACTTCAGTCGTTCATCCCTTGTTCTCGTGTCATACATAAGATTGTAATTATAATACTATAGATGTTACATCATCCAAGAAGGTAATTCCACCAAATTCAATATATATATATTGTGTTCAAATAAAGAATGAAAGAGTTTTAAATTTACTTACCTTGTGTAGCTAGCAAGTCTTTAGTTGTTTGAACCAATTCTGTCTCACATGAAATTTGCAAAGGAAGACAACCTAGCTTTTGAAGTCGTTCCTTGTTTATGTGTTGGATCTTATATCTATTTTTCCCCCTCCTAATTTCATGGTTTCTTTCATACAAAGTTGCAATGTCAACCACACATAATTTAGTTTCGTTGGCGAATAATCATTGAAGGCTTTATCTACTGCATGAACAAGCTCGGGGATAGTTCTCGCACGCATTTTTTGTTGCAAAGATTGTATGGCTCTAAAAAATCCAAGGTCGAGTATATTGAAATCAGGAGAGTTTGGGGGCTGACAAGTTAATCGAATATCAAACCCATTTTGTGAAGCCACAGCTAGAAAATCCAGATCGGTAGGAGGAACATGAGTACGTGCATTGTCTTATTGGATGAAAATAATTTCTCCATGTTCCGATCAGGGCCACTTCTCATAAATTCCTTGAAGAAGTTTTTCTATTAGAAATGCTTTTATACTATCTCTTTTGACAGATGTAATCGCCTTCATCTCCATAGTTCCGGCATGCCTATTTCTACTACTTCTCTGAGCCGGTTGTTCAGTAATAAATGGCCAACATCCAATTTTACCATCAAATACCACTCTTCCTTCATCATCAAATCTAGGATGAGCTGTGGCTATTAAGAACATGACCTTTCCAATGAAATTCTTACTTTGACACGACCGATCAGGATCATCCCCACTATCGAGCAAGTAATATGTTTGATCTTTCTTTGTCAGGTAAAACCACTTCTTATCGATGTGTATGTAGTTATACATTCCCTTAAACTTGAGATCATTCAACATTGCATTTCCTTCAATCATCGACAAGCAGAAGTCCAATCGAGATATTTTATTTTCCTCTTTCAAATGTGGTTTGATGGCACTTGAGTGACGACGGATGACTCCTTGCTTAAAAAGGCGATACAACTTCGAGTAGATAACTCCTAAAGCAGTTGATAAAGATGCCAATGTCGTCCGTCGATGTAACTCTATTTCTTTGACCCGACTTAAATCAACATCAATTCGTTTACGACCACAATTCCTCTTCCTTCTTGATGAAACATCTACATCCATTCCTGGTGGAGTTGTCTTGTGAATATTCCATATTTTTTGAACTGTTCGCACATTCTTGATATTGAACATAGCTTGCACCTCCTTTGTCGTGTTCTTCATCAACTTACCATTCACACTTTTCTCCAATAAAGCGCGATAAATTGCCCATTTTACGGTGTCAGTTATAACCCTTCTTCTCTTTACTTGAACATCGTCGACTATCGTGGCTATCACAAATATATCAAACATGCATTAGGAACAAAATATGAGCATGCATCAGGAACATGCATCATGAACAAATAATTTATCCATCAATCCAGATCTCATATATGAGCAAATTTTCCAAATGAATCAAAAAATACATTAGCCTTTTTTCCATCAAAACGTGGCTATCACAAATATATCTAATAAAAAAATATACTCCTATCTAATAAAAAAATACAGTAGCCTTTTTTCCATCAAATCGTGGCTATCACGAACATTCTCATGAAATCATTAGATTTTTCACTTATTGTTTCATTAGTGCTGAGATAGAAAACCATCAAAATATATACTTCTCAGTTTATCAAATTTCATCAGTTCCCGTATCAGCAAACTTTGTAGATAAAACATATCGCAAACCATACCTTGGCCTGCTCGCGATCCGTTTCGAGTTCCCCCCATTTCGCCATTCGTATACGGCGAAGCATTGTTATCCATCTCCTCTTCTGATGAATCTGAATTCGCTCGGCCGTTGTTTTCCCTAAGATCATGTAAGTCGGGTTCTATGATAGGGTATCTAATCTCATGGTTGTTTTCTAGTTCGATTATATAGTTTCCTGACGATGATGACCTCACGGAAATTGGAAATTCTCTTTCTTCATTGTGTAACTCACGATAGTTGATTGGAGGAGGTTGATTCAAGTCGATTTGAAATTCTGAATCCATGTATGATTATGTTGAGAAATTGTTTTATGCTGCCCATATTTATAGACCATTGAAAACCAATCGCCAATTTCTGTGATGAACATCAAAATTGCATTGAAATGTTTTGAAAACTCTGAAATTCCCTCCTTATTTTGATTTTTTGGCTCCAAATTAAGTTTGTGATGTGAAATAATTGAAATCCCATCATTTAGCAAATTAAGTTTGTAGAAGACGCTGAAGAGTTCTTCTGGGTTTTATGCTAAGATATAATTGCAAATATAAAATTAAATACCATTAAATAAGGTTAGTTTAGGTAAAAAGTTTTTTATTAAAACCTGTGTAAAAGCTTAGGACGACTAATATATAGAATTGGAGGGAGTATTTTTTGCTATTTTTAGATTTTTATTGGGAAGTTCGAACTTCATTGATAAAGTCGGATATTTTTGTATGTGTTGTGGTTGTTCATATTTGTTTGTTGAATATATTGTTTATTCATATATAAATAATAAATATGAATGGATAAGTTTTGCGATTAAATATAAAAGTTTTGTTGATCAAGTATAATTAACCTTCCTGGCACACATTTGAAACAAGAGTAGAGATTAAATATGAGTGGAAAAAATTAGTATTAAAATTTGGACTCTGTGATCTCTAATAAGAATATATTGATTCTTCAGTTTTTATAGGCTGCAATCTGGAATTTACATAGTTTTAGGCGAACTTTTTGCTAGAGCAAATAACTTTGGTAAGTGATACCAGAACATGAAAAATCTGTAAAAGTTTGAAGAATTCCAAATTGTAAAGCAATCTTGATTTTGTGTATAGATGTTTACGAGTTATTAATTACGACAATAATTGTTGTTCCTCTAAAAAATATTTGAGGATAAAAAATGTGATATCTTCCTATAACTTGTGTTTGATGAATTTCTAAAGCACGCGTAGTTTATTTATTATATTATTGAACATACTTGAAGAAGGCCGTCATCAGCGTAGGCTCATTCAATATTAGAAAATTAGGCGAAGGCTTTGCTTCTGCTATTCTCCTAATTTTTTCCCTTTGTGGTGATACCCCTTGGTTGACCATGTATTGCAAAGATTAAGCATTATTATGATCATTTGGTATTAGAAAAAAAGGCATGGACTATATAAATTAATATTGAAGAAATGCTGATGACACTAACATACCATGAAATTTCATTAGATAAGATGACTAGATGATGGCAGACTTGGTGTATCGGAGTTTTAAAGTAGTTCAATTGAGCTATTTTCTATAGAGCAACACTTGGGTGCAACAGGTCGCACGGGCCATGCGACCGGGTCGGGTCGGGTTGATTCGTTGACCCGGTCAATTTTTTTTTTAATTTCAGTTTTTTTTGTTCGGCTTCGCCTTCGGCTTCGATTTTACGGCTCTGCCTTTGCTCCGAATACTAATATAAGGATAATCGGTCGGCAACAATTTGGACTTTTTCAGCTCGTTCCGAGGCTTTCGGCTCCCCTCGCTCGAATCTTGACCAAAGAAACGGCAAACAAAAAAATGAAACGGCAAACAAAAAATCCAAGAGGCAAACAAAAAAAGTACAATTTAAAAAAAAAATTGAAATAAAAGCCGAAAATAAAAAAAAAAAAAGAAAAAGACGAAACTGGGAAACAGGAAAAAAAAAAGGAAAAAAAAAATCGGAAAAAAAAGGCGCGTGCACCCCACGCGCCGTGCGTGAGTGGGGCTCGTGCACCCCACGCACCCCACGCGCGGTCGCATGGGGTGCGACGCGTCGTATTCAAGTTTTTGCGTTTTCTATTTATATATATGTTATCAAATTTGTCAGAATTGCTTAAGTTTTTCTTCGTCATATGTTTTCAGGGCACAGTACATCTAAAGAATGAGAATCATGAATTCGATATCTGCAACCGATATAAATTTAAAGCTGGCGGCTCGACCACTCGGCTGGAAGCGAGAGTATGCAGTAGTACGCTCAATCGCATCATCACTAGAAGCAGGAGCAGCAATCCCCTCCTCCTAGAAGCGACTCCAATCTTCTTCGAATCAGTTGACACGAGTTTTGTTACCCAAAGGTTCTTTTTTTTTTTTCTTTTTTTTTTCTTTTGGTAAAATAGATTATTTTATTTCACCATATCAACAAATCCAAAACCAAACTTACAACCAATCTACCACTCCAACTACCAAAATATTACATCAGACTTCTAGCTCCTTTAACATTCTAGCAAGAGTATGACATTTTGAGTAACACAACGCTAGAGTAATCACTACCTCAATACTACTAACTTTCGATTGAAACTTTCTCTGATTTATTTTCTTCCAAACTTGATACACACTGATAGCCACCAAAGCACGATATAGTTTTTGCTTCCCCATTTTTTATCGGCACTGTGTAATCAAACATTCCTTTTCACTTTCCCAACCAGCAGGATCCATCTCCAAGTTACACCATTTTGAAACCTCGTTCCAAATTCTAGCAGCAAAAGCACATACAAAGAAAAGATGTTCACATGTTTCATATGCGTGCTCACATAAACAACATCTCGGATCCACATTGATACCAATTTTAATCAAATTCTCATAGGTAGCCAACCTTCCCAACACAGCCAACCACACAATGAAGATGTTTTTAGGAGGTGCTACATTATTCCCAATAAGTTTTTGCCATCTTACCTTCTCAACCTCTCCTCGCACCTTCACATACAACTTTTTTTTATTGAGAATCCTATGGACTCCATATAGCTCCAACCATCAGCAAGTTCAATAACCTCTTTTCTCACTCTCAATATTTTTTTAAAACCCATTGTGTAGGTTGTGCCTTTGTAATCAACTCGTGATTCTTCACATAGTATCGATGCACCCATTAAACACAGTATTTATCCTTCTTATGTGCAAGGTTCCACAACAACTTACACAAAGCATCCTTATTTTCAACAGCTTGAGATTGATGACATTATAACCCCCAGCAGTTAAGGGAGAGCAAATTTGATCCCAAGCAACAAGAGCTCGCTTAGACACATGTGACTTTCGTGTCCACAAGAACACTCTACAAGAAATTTGAATCACTTTGATCATCTTTTGAGGTAGAAGAAATACCTGGCACCAATATGTTTGTACACTAAAGAGAACTAACTTTATAAGCTACATTCTCCCCCGCATAAGATAACATTTTGGACGTCCAATTGTAAATCCTTGCTAAGATCTTCTTTATTAGGAGTTGGCATTGCATAATAGATAGTTTCTTTGAGCTGAGAGGGACTCCCGAATATTTAAAAGGGAGCTCCCCTTTAGCCCATTGATAGATCTAGGATTTGTAGAGATAGCAGAAAATAACAATAATGCGACGACACAAGAATTTACGTGGTTCGATCAATGTGATCTACGTCCACGGGAGAGAATATCTAGTCTTTATTGCTTGAGAGTACAATGAGTATTTGAACGTATTTACACCTCTAATCTAGCATCTATATATAGGCCTTGAATCGAGCCCTAACCCTACTAGGATTCTTCGTACATATCCGAATCTCCTTCATAATAGAATTCCTCCTTCTCTAGGATAAGACTTCATTACTTGGTCTTCAAGGCAATTAATAATTCGTCTGGGCCGAGGTCCTTGGGCCGAGCTCAACGTACAGGCCCAATTAGGTTGGGCCTCAGATCAGGCCCAAGAAGAGGCCGGTACTATCACATCCCCTCCCCTCCCCCCCGAAAAGAGGAAAGAAGTCGAAATTCCGACCTGAACAATCGCACATAGCAGCTTTGCCCCGACCTAAAATTAGTTCCATCACCCGATCTCGAGCTGGGGATGGCTAAATATTAAAAGTGAGTTTATTTGAGTACTCACGCGGATCCGGGTCACGATATAGTCAGGTGGATCCGGGTCCCGCTGCAATTGGATTTGGAGGGAAAGTTTGGGAACTTTTTTGAAAATATTTTTGAGGGGCGGTTCACATTCCGAAAAAGCTGCTACGTGACACGTGTGACACGTTCAGCGGCGGGATTCAAGTAGTCCCTACGGGACTCCCCATAACTCTTCATTCTAATTCGCCATTGCAGCAAAAGATTAACTTCCAGAACATCTGCTCCTCCCCCAATTTCCAGTCCAGAGATTTCAGTCGAACCGCACCGCCGTGCCGCCGGTTCCACATCTGTTTTTTACTTTCATCTGTGAACTCTGTCCAGCCGACTACCTTAATTAACAAGTAAGTATGGCTTCCCATTCTCGCGTCTCTCATTCTAGTAGCGATAGCGAATGCCCTCCGGCCGATTCCACCGGCGGAATGGTCAATTTTAGAATTTTTTCGTTAGGATCCCCCACCCCGACCGTTGTGGCATTAGCCGAGTATTCTTCCATCCTAGACGAGTCTAGGATAAAATTTCTTGCCAAATCTTATAATTTCCCCCTAGACGTTGACCTCATAGAGCCTTGTCCGGAGGATAGGGCGTGCTCGCCCCCTATGGGGTTTTGCACGATTTACGAGGACAGCCTGCATTCCGGTCTTCGTCTACCTCTTCCGACACCTTTTTCCGAACTTCAAAGGAAGCTCGAATTAGCTTTGGGGCAGATAACCCCGAACGCCGACAGTTTGCCGACCTAGGTGTGGTTGCTATCCGGCACAATTACCCGCTATCTGCCGAGCTCATCCACGAGCTCTTTGCCTTCAAAGCATCCGCGGGCTGGTACTATGCCACTGCTCGCACCGAGTTTAAGGGGAGAACCCTGAACAAGGTGGAGAAGTGGCATAGGAAATTCTTTTTCTGTCGGCATGAGAGCTTAGTCGAGCTGGTCTGGAGGTTGGGCAAGCCTCGCGCTTGGGTGACAAACGAGGTGGACGAGGGCTTGGGGAGTGTCGCTAGGGCGATAGCGAGTTGTGGGCCGTTCGAGGAGAGCTACCACGAAGACTCGCTAGCTGAAGCGGGGTTAAGCCCGTTTGAGCCCCAAAATATGGTGGATCCTGCAACGGGTGAGGCCCCGCTAGCGCTGTTAGGATTTTTATTTGTTGATGCGTTGCCTAACCCTTTTTTGTTTTGCCTTTGCAGTGAAGTTCGGGAAGCAGGGACCTGATGCCAAGGCCGCAGCTCGCGGGGGAAAGAGGCCAAGGTCGTCAGGACGATCTGCATCGTCCGACCAGAGCCAGCTCGGGAGAGCCTCCGACTTGGGTCGACGAACCGAGGTGGCTGTGCCCGCAGCAACGGGCGCTCTCTCCCCTTCCGCCAGCCCATCCCGCAAAAAATCTAGGGTCAACGTGGAGATCGTTGACATTTCGGGCAGTGACGCGAGCCCGTCTGCGCCAGCTCAGCTGGGGAATTTGCCCTTTCCCGAGGTAGAGATTTGTTAGCTATTTTTCTTTACTTCTTGCTTGCGTGTAGCTAACCGTATTCCTTCTTGCAGGGCATTGATATGTTCATGGCCTGGTTGAAGAGTTGTGTCGGAGAGATGTCAGCGAAGCACGAGGACGAAAAAAAGTCGGTACTCGGAGAAGCTGATGTCGACCGCGGCCAGGCTGAAGAAGGCTGAGGAAGAGTTGGCCAAGTCCCGGAAGGAGGTAAAGGCCACCAAATCCGAGTTGGCCGAGGAAGCTCGGAAGAGATTTGACGCCGAGCTGAATGCCGAGGAAGCTCGCAGGAGGTTTGAGGCCGAGCTGAGTGCGGCCAAGGAGAGGGAGGCCAAACTGGCGGCTTGTCAAGGCGAGGCCTTGCGGGCTTATACGAAGAGGTTGCTCTTGTCGGATAGCTTCTCCGGCCTGGCCAACGACTTGGCTGGGCTTATCAATGGAAGCCACGCCCTGAGTGCTTTGGAGGCCGCCGCCAGTGATTTCCCCGACCTGGACGTCTCCAAGTATGGCTACGAGCGCCTGGAGGACGAGGCCCTCTTCTCCGAGTACGCCAAAGTGATCCGGCGTCACCTCGGCCAGCTGCCCGTCTTGGACGCCCTTGCCAGCTCGTCCGTGCTCCTATCTGCCGAGCAGATTGCTGCCTGCTCGGCAGATCGGGACCCTGCCCTTGACGCAGCCTTCGACGCTCTTTCCGCCGAGGAAGGAGAGGACAAGGAGGAAGAGAAGCGCGAGGCTTCGGCTGACGAAGAGGATCCCAAGGATGTAGGCGCTGACGGCTTTTCTCAGGACCCCCCCTCCGGGCAGCCACCTCTTCAAGACAAGGAGGTGGACGCTCCTTAGAATTTTTTTTTTTTTTTTTTTGTAACTATGTACTTGGACCTTTTTTTGAATAAATGAACTTTGCACTTTCTTCTCTGTAGATTTCTGATAACCCTGGTATAGCTTCTCTTCATAAGCAAATAAGTCTCCTTTCTCAAGATTTATCTGAACAACGGTCTCTAGCTCGGTTGTGGATGGATAAATGTCGTCGAGCTGAGGTGCTTTTTGACGAAAAGTGTGCGCTGTTGAGGTCCAAAGAATCCGAGCTGGAGGAATGGCAGGTTAAGTTCGAGTCGCTCTGCGCGGAGGCTGAGGTCAAGCAGGTCGCTTGTCAAGAGCACGCAGATTTACTTCAGGCCAAGTTGCTTCATGCGGAGGAAGAGTTGGAAGTAGCCCGAGGTAGGACTGGGCGCGTGCTGGAGGACCACGAGAAGATCGTTGAGGAGCATGCCGAATACGAGGATATCATCCGCCGCAACGGTGGTATTACCATCTCCGAGGCGGAACTGAAGATGAAGGAGCTGCTGGAACAGTATTTCGAATTGAAAACAGCATACGGTCCCGAGTCTTTTGAGCTTCAAGGGGCTTTTGAGATGCTCAAGGAAAGCGCGAGCTTGTATAAATGCTTGCTATCCCGCCGGCCGAAACTGTGTGCCTTCCTGTCCAATAGTGCGGATGAGTCTGCTTCGTCGTCTTCCCGGACTATGCCTGCTCGCGCGGCTAGAGCTGCTCCTCGTGGACGTCAGACCGGACCGGGCCGCGGTGGCCGGTCCGCAGGACGGAGTTCAGCGACGTCGCGAGGTCGTGGTTTTTTCTCTGGAAGGAATCGAGGTCGGGGACGAGGTCGCATATCCATCGACGACCTTCTGGGATATACTTCCTTCGAAGACCGATGGCTCAACTTCAGTAGGCCAAATCCCCCTTCGTAGAGTAGCTTTTTCTTCCTGTAATTAATGTACATGCAATGTTGTAATTAGTCAATTACGAAGTAATATATATTGTCTATTATGGACTTCCTGTTTTTCGGGAAGGTTTCTTCCTTGTATTCGTGCTTTTTTTTTGTGGAGGGAGTCTAACTCGGACCTCTTCGTGTGACAAGGGAACCTTGGTTCAGACCTCGTGTTATGATTCTCACGGGGGAACTTGGTTCTGACCCCGGCTGAGAAAACTTTATCCTTTGGAGGGAGTTTAACTCGGACCTCGTCGGATCTTCCCGTTTGAGGGAGACGAGCTCGGACCTCAAAAAGGGTTTCTTATGCGCATTTCTTAGAATATAATTACCCCATGTCGGATCATTATTGACCCCGGAAGTGAACCTTAGTTCGTCCTTATGAGGGGATTTATCTTTGGATACTTCGTATAAGCAAATTAAAAGACACGAGAATATGCAAAACGAAAAGAAACTTTATTAAAGGAAAAGCGAAACAAATAAAAACTTTGACGAGCTCGTAAAAACAAAACATTACTACTTAAAAAGAAAAGAAAAAAAAGACGAAAAAACTTAAGACTCTAAATGCAAGACTCTGCTGCTTATACGAAGAACCTCTTTAGGTGGGCGATGTGCCACGTTCTGGGTATCAGTTTGCCCGAAAGGTAGGCGATTTTGTAGGCTCCTTTGCCGAGAACTTCGTGCACTCTGTAGGGCCCTTCCCATGTGGCTTCAAGTTTGCCGAGCTTCTCTGAATGGCTTACTTCATTATTTCTAAGCACAAGATCACCGATCTGGAACTGCTGGGGTTTGACCCTTTGATTATAATATCGGGTCATTTGCTGTTTATACTGAGCTTCTTTTGTGCTGGCTAGTTCCCGCTTCTCCTCGAGTAAATCCAGGTCGGTTCGGCGCTGCTCTTCATTGGCTTCCGCTGAGAAGTTGATAGTGCGGGGGCTTGGTGCCCCGATCTCTACGGGTATGACCGCTTCTGTTCCGTATACTAAACGGTACGGGGTTTCTCCCGTTGGAGTTCTGGGTGTAGTCCTATATGACCACAGGACGTTTTGGAGGTTGTAGATCCATTCCGTTTTGTCCTTCTCTAAGCGGGCCTTGAGTCCATTCACTATTGTTCTGTTGGTGACCTCGGTCTGGCCATTAGTTTGAGGTCGGTTGACCGAGGTGAAATTTTGCTGGATATTGAGTCCTTCGCATAATTCTTGGAATGCTCTGCTCGTGAATTGCGTCCCGTTGTCCGAGATAAGGACTCTTGGAACTCCAAACCGACACACGATGTTCTTCCAAACGAAGTCGACGGCTTTCTCACTTGTGACTTTTGTGGAAGGTTCGGCTTCGACCCACTTGGTAAAGTAGTCGACGGCGACTATTAAAAATCATTTTTGTTTTGGGGCCGGGTAGAACGGCCCCACGATGTCAATGCCCCACTCCACAAATGGCCACGGGCTCTGTATAGTGGAGAGGTCGGTCTGGGGTACCCTTGTCACCTTGGCATGCAGCTGCCATTTCAGGCATTTTTTCACGAATTCTTCCGCGTCTTTTACCATTGTTGGCCAATAGTACCCCCACCGCATGATTTTCTGTGCTAGCATCCGAGCTCCGATGTGGCTTCCGCAGGAACCGGTGTGCACTTCATTTAGTGCGTAGTCCGCTTCCCTTGGTCCCACACACTTTAGGAGAGGCTGTAAGTATGACTTTCGATAAAGGATTCCTCCTTCGAGGACGTACTGCGTGGATTTAGCTAGGATTTTCTTGACTTCCGCTTTGTCCTTAGAGATCTCCCCGCTCTCCAAATATCTCTTTAGGGGGGTCATCCAATTCGGGTCGTCTTCCTCGATTGCGTTGACTTCCGCCTCTTCTATACTTCGATTCCGAACTTCTTCTATTAGAGTTGAGCCGGTTGAGTTCACCAGCTTACTTAGCTCGTCAGCTCGGGTATTTTGGCTTCGGGGAATGCGAACTATCCTGTAGAATTGGAAGGATTGTTCTAGGAGCTTGACTTTCTCCAGGTATTTCTTCAGCTTCTCACTCCTTGCTTCATACTTTCCTAGAACGTGGTTGACCACTACTTGGGAATCACAATAGGTTTGGATAGCTCGTACCTGGAGTGTTTGGGCAAGACGTAGTCCGGAAATGAGGGCTTCATATTCCACTTCGTTGTTCGTAGTGGGGAACTCGAATCGCAGCGAGTATGTTAACTCCTTTTTTTCCGGGCTGATCAGGAGTATGCCAGCTCCGCTCCCTTTCTTTCCCGAGGCTCCATCCACGTACATCTCCCAGCAGTCTGGGGGAGTCTTCTCCGGTATTTCTTGGAGTTCGGCTTTGGCCTCAGACTCTTTTGGCTTATTCATGTGATATGGAATGCTCTCCGAGCTCGATTGCCCATTTTGCGATCCTTCCTGAAGCTTCCGGTTTAGTAAGGACTTGCCGGAGTGGTAGGTCGGTCAAAACTTGTATTGGGTGAGCTTGGAAATAAGGTTTTAGGCGCCGAGCTGCATTTACCAGGGCTAGAGCGAACTTCTCGAGGGGCTGATATCTTGTCTCTGGATCTTTCAGGACTCTGCTGACGAAGTACACAGGTAGCTGCCGATCTCCTTCATCTCGGACCAACACTGCGCTTATTGCTTCCTCCGACGCTGCGAGGTATAGGGATAGGGATTCTTCCTTTTTGGGGACTGACAAAGTTGGTAAGTCTCCAAGGTGGCGCTTTAGCTCGTCGAAAGCTAGTCCGTGCTCCGGTCCCCATCCAAACTTCGGTGCCTCCTTGAGGATTTTGAAGAACGGAAGTTGTTTCTCGGCGGCTTTTGAGAGGAAACGGCTTAGCGCGGTTATGCAGCCTGTCAACTTATGTACGTCGCGAATAGTTCGGGGTACCTTCATTTCCTGGACGACTTTGATTTTGAACGGGTTGGCTTTGAGTCCTTCCGGCGAGATCCAGCACCCTAGGAATTTCCCAGATCGCACGTTGAAAGTGCACTTTTTGGGGTTCAGCTTGAGGTTTGCCTGCCTTAGCACGTCAAGTGTCGTTCGTAGATCGACCACCGCTGAAGCTTTTTCCTTGCTTTTGACGACAATGTCGTCTACATACACTTCGACGATCTCGTCAATGTGATCTCGAAAGAGGAAGTCGACCATTCGTTGGTAAGTCGCTCCGGCGTTCTTCAACCCGAAGGGCATGTATTTGAATGCGAAGACCCCAAAGCTCGTGGCGAAAGCTGTCATGATCGCATCTTTCTCATCCATCAGGACTTGATAGTACCCCTTGTAAAGGTCAAGAAAGCTGAATACCTCGTATCCCACTAAGGATTCGATCTTCTCGTCGATGTTGGGGAGGGGGTAGCAGTCCTTTGGGCAAGCTTTATTGAGGTCGGTATAATCCACACACATCCTCCATTCCCCTCCTTCTTTCTTGACTACCACCGGGTTAGATAGCCAAATTGGGTACTTGACCTCGAATAGTAGCCCTGCTTTCAGCCATTGCTGCACCTCATCATAGATGACCTGGTTCCGCTCGGCAGCAAATGTTCTTCTCTTCTGCTTTACTGGGGTGGAGCTCGGGTCGATGTTGAGCTTATGTGTAATGATGTCCGAGGACACCCCCGTCATGTCCGTTGGCGACCAAGCAAAGACGTCTTGATATTCCCTAAGGAGCTGGATTATCTGCAGGCGGGTTTGGGGTCCCCCTGCAAAGCCGACCTTGACAAGTTTGGCAGGGTCTTCTTCGGATAATGGGACTTGTTCCGCCGAGGTGTCTGAAATCGTTGTCGCCTCTTCCAACTCCTCGGGATACTTTGATTGCTATGCTTGCGGTTGACCTCGAAGGGCAACTTGCATGCACTCTTTGGCCTTTTTCTGGTCGCCTCGGACAGTTAGGATTCCACCCGAGGTCGGGATCTTCAGTAACAAGTGGTATGGCGATATAATGGCTCGGACCGCATTCAGCCAATCTCGACCTAATATGATGTTGTACGGGGAGTTCGCTTTGACCACGTAGAAGTGGATTAGCTTGTTGATGCTGGTTGGCGGACTGCCGATGGCGACGTCAAGCGCGATGATCCCTTCAGGCCGTGACTCATGCTGTGTGAAACTCTTGAGGGGCAGGGGCGCGGAGTTAACCCGAGCTGGGTCGAGTCCCATCCTATCCAAGCAATGTTGGAAGATGATACTGACGCTGTCCCCACTATCAACAAATACGCGGTGGACCATCTTATTGGCCACTCCGACCTGTATTACAAGGGCGTCATTATGGGGCGTTGCTGTAGGTACAGGATCGTCCTCGGAGAAGGTGACTGTTTCACCTTTCCTGAACCTCTTTTTTGTCTGTTTCTCTTTCGACGGAATTGGTGGTCTGCGAGCTTCCGACCTAAGCTTAGTTTTTGTCGTGCCTGGGGTTAGTCCGGAGATGGTCGACACCACCCTGTCGTACTGTGGCACGCTGCTCTGAGGGTCGTCATCCTCCTCATCATGATTGGTTTTAGCTCGCTTATTATCGGGAGCGCAGCGGCCCTGTCCGCCCTTTCGCTTCCCCCTTCTGTTTTTCCTTCCCCCGGCCTCGTACTTCTTCAGAGCTCCTTCTTGGGCTAACCTCTCTATTTCCACTGCGAGGTCGCGGCAGTCTTCTGTGTAGTGCCCGTGGTCATCGTGGAAGGAGCAGTGTTTGTTTTTATCTCGAGGTTTTGACCCCGACATAGGGTGTGGTCTTGTGAACCAGTCCTCATGAAGTGCGAAGATCTCCGCATTTGTTTTCACAAAAGGAGGTCGCTGAGGGGGCTCCGACCCCGGCCGGGGTCCGAACTGGGACTGGATAGGTCCAGGTCCGAGCCGGGATTGGATAGGTCCCCGCTGAAGGCGTTCGTGAGCACTTCTCCGATCACGATCATTCTGGCCCCGATCACCTTCCGGCCTCTTCTTCTCTGTTTCCTCCCGCTTCAACCGGTCCGCATCTTGGCCGTCCGCGAACTGGTATACGATTCTCCACATCTTCTGGGCCGTCTCGGGCTTCTGTTTAGCGAGCTCCTGGTTCAGGGACTCAGGAGCGACCCCGTTTCGAAAAGCCGAGATGAGGAAAACATCGTCGATTTTATCGACTTTCAAGCTTTGTTGCATAAATCAGGAGGCGTACTCCCTTATGGTCTCTCTGTCCTTTTGCTTTACGGACAGGAGGTAGGCCGTGTCTCGGCGAGCTTGGACTTTCATAAGGAATCTTTGTTTGAAGATTCCTTCGAGGTAGACCCAGGACCCTATACTGCCAGTCGGCAGGCCGTCGAACCAAGCTCGGGCGTAGTCGACCAGCATCTCAGGGAACAGCTTGCACATATGCTCTTCTATGAGGCCCTGGTTGTGCATGTTGTACTTGAACCGCGTCAAGAAATTGAGGGGGTCCTCCAACCCATTGTAGGGTGGTATGTTGGGCAACTTGTACGCCGTGGGAAGCTTGGCATCAAGCAGCTCGTCGGTGAACGGGCTGACGAGTCGGGCTGATCTTCCCTCACGTCGGTGTCAGTTTGCCTTGGGGCTATAACTTCTGGAATAGCTCGGACTTCGGTCCCTGCCTGAACTACGATGTCGCCTTGGGAGATGGTATTGCTTAGGACTCCGATGTGGGCTGGAGCTCCGGCGGCGGAGTGGGCTTCGCCGGGCATCGCACTTTCTCCTCGGCTCGGGCTCCGGTGTCTTGGAGTGGTGTGGAGTTTTGGGTATAGACCTCCGCGTGGAACTCTCCCTAGCTTCGGATATTGGGGGCATCCGAGCTGTTGTTAGGAAGCGCTTAAAGCTCTCCTTATTCGCTCTAGCGAATTCAGTTGCGGCATAGGTAGTGGCGAGATCGAAGTCGTCGAGAGAATCCTCTCCCTTCGATCCTGATTTCTGTGGACCCTTCTGAGGGATGTCTTCCAGCGCAGGCATCCCTTTGAACGGATCCTCGTCTATAGGGTTATTGCCGTGTCCCTCCTTTGGGACCGAACTGCCTTTCTGGCGATTGCCCCTGTTTGTGGGGCGACTTTCTGCTTCGTTGGGATTTCCACGTTGGCTTTGGTCCTCCCTCACGTTTTGTGATCGCGTTACCGTCATAGTTCTGCTACCAAAGAACCGTCGATCGAGTTCTCACAGACGGCGCCAATGATAGATCTAGGGTTTGTAGAGATAGTAGAAAATAACAATAATGCGATGACACAAAGATTTACGTGGTTTGATCAATGTGATCTACGTCCACGGGAGAGAATATCTAGTCTTTATTGCTTGAGAGTACAATGAGTATTTGAACGTATTTACATCTCTAATTTAGCATCTATATATAGGCCTTGAATCGAGCCCTAACCCTACTAGGATTCTTCGTACATATCCGAATCTCCTTCATAATAGAATTCCTCCTTCTCTAGGATAAGACTTCATTACTTGGTCTTCAAGGCAATTAATAATTCGTCTGGGCCGAGGTCCTTGGGCCGAGCTCAACGTACAGGCCCAATTAGGTTGGGCCTCGGATCAGGCCCAAGAAGAGGCCGGTACTATCACCCATCCCAAATTCATGCAAATTCTCACCTCGAATCCTCTCTTGAACTTCCTAAAAATATATGCTGCTTTTTGGCTGATTAGCTTTCAATCCAGGCATCTTAGAAAACTTGTCAAAATCCCTCATCAAGTGTCTAATAGATGTAGCATCTCATCTAGTGAAAAGCAATAGATCATTAACAAAACAAACGTGTATCAAGCCAAACCTTTTACTCCTAGGATGAAAGTGAAATTGCTTATGTGTCTTGAGCTCAAAGAGGCATCTATTAAGATACTCCACACATAATACAAATAGGTATGGAGACACAGGATCACCCTACCTAAGTCCCTTCCTTCCTCAAAGGCATCAGTCAACTCACCATTTACACTAATTGTGTAAGTTGCAGTGGTAAAACAAGCCATAATTCACTCTACAAACTGAAAAGGAAACCCCATCTCAAATAACAAGTATTTCATGAAAAGCCATTCTACCGAATCATAAGCTTTTTGTATGCCAATTTTGACCATACATTGAGGAGAGATTTGTTTCCTTCCATAACCTTTAATAAGCTCATGATTGAGAAGGATGTTATAAAAAATAACTCGGTCTTTAATAAATGCTGATTGATTTTCACCGATGATTCCCCCAAAAACTCCTTTCATCTTTTTAGCCAAAGCCTTGGAGATAATCTTATGCGTGTGTGTTTTAAATAGTAATATTATTTTCATTTTCAGAAATCATTTTTCTGAGTATCTGCATTTTGTTTAATTCCGGTGGATTTTTGGTTGGTCAAGTTTGGTGCAGAATATCAGCTCTCGTTTTCATTTGTTAATTTACCTTTTAGCTCTTTCTCAATTCTCCTAATATCTGAGTATTTCTTTGTTAATTTGGATATGCTGCAATTTCATTTTTTTCTTCTATAAATTTTTATTTCACCAGTCTTTATGTATGTTGAATTTTACAAATTGAATCTTTTGTGCACGAGTTCAGGCTTATTGTGGAGTAGCGGCGACATCGAATTTTGCAAAAACTTGCATGTAACCTGTCGCACCGCACCTCATGCGACCGCGCGTAGGGCGTGTAAGGTGCACGCGCCTATTCTTTATTTATTTTTTTTCAATTTTTTTTTTCAGATTTTTTTGCCTCTTCGTTTTTGTTTTGCAGCTTCTTCTTTAGTCAAAATTCGAGCGAGGGGAGCCGAAGGCCTCAAAGCGAGCCGAAATGTCCAAATTGTTACCGCTAAATTTATCTTTATATTAGTAATTGGGGCAAAGGCGGAACCGGAAAAATAAAAAGAAAGTGAAATTAAAAAAAATCGAAAAAATAAAAATAAAAAATTGACCGGGTTGACCCGATTGCATGACCCATGCAGCAGGTCGTATGCAAGTCCTCATCGAATTTTATATATTTATCGGACGAGTTTATGTTTCTATGTTTTTGCAATGAATCATCTGAAAATTCATAATATTTTACAGATTTATAGTAAGATATATGTGTTTTTTATAAGTTTTAAATTTAGTTATAATCGGCCTTAATATTCTAGTTAATCATAATAATCACCTTGTTTCGTGCGGATACAATATTAGTTGGTATGAAAATATTCTTACAAAAAAAATCTAGTCACAATATACTCCATCCATTCACAAATAAATGTCCATTTTGTGCTGGACACAGAGTTTAAGAAAGCTGATAAAGTAAAAGTTAGTGGGGTAAAAGTTAGAATATACGGGTATTGTTAATTAAAGTGTTTATATTCTTAATTAATCCTTCTTTTACTTTTTCCTTTTCCATTTATTTTTTTCCGTTCGAATTTCTTTTTCATTTGAGGACTTAATCTTTGTTTTTTTTCATCCATTTTTTTTTCCATTTCCTTTCCTTTCGATTTTTTTTTCCTGTTTTCAGTTTTTTCCTCCAACTTTTTTTTTCATTTCTTTTCCTTTCGATTTTTTTTTTGTTTTCAGTTTTTGTCTTGTTTTCCATTTTTTTTCCTGTTTTACTTTGGTTTTTTTTTCCATTCGATTTCATGCATAATTAAAACAACTAAATTAAAATAATGAAACCTGTAAATGACAGAAATAAAATTCATAAATCAAACTTGCACAAAACACATCACGTTGATTTGATCAAAATAGAAGGAGGGAAAACTGCATTAATGAGTTGCAAAAAGTGTACATAATTTGAAATTTCCCACCAAAAACAGTTTTGGTGGGAAACTATACCTAACACACAACTTCAAGCAATAATAGCATTGATTACACCCATTTTCTGCACAACATTCATTACCAAAAAATTCCAACAACCTTAAATACAGAAAAAACTCGAATGGCTCCAAATGGAGCAAATCTGACTGATGATGATAGGAAACTTTTTGCACAGTGGCTCCTTCAAAACAACCACAGTGGCATTCTTCGACATGGAGCTCAAGTTGAAGCTTCTAAACTGTTCCAGAAATCCAGCCGCACAATCAATCGCATTTGGAAATCTATAGCCACACAACAGAGTTTGGGATTAGCTATCAATGCTGTTGGCATGAAGAAGGGAAAAGTACAGAAAAATAGAAAGGAGCTGGATGAAGAAAAAATGAAAAACCTGTCATTTGTGGAGAGAAGCAGCATTTGAAAGTTAGCAGGTAATCTTAAAGTCAGTGTTGGGTTAGCTCATAGATGGGTGAAGCAAAAAAAAATCTATGCACATTCAAATGCTATAAAACCTCTTCTCACAGAGGGAAATAAGCTGCAAAGACTGTGTGGTTCTCACACCTGTTTGGAAAGTGTGGTTTACCTGCCTTGTGTGGTTTGTAGGCTACTGCACAAAGGACGGGGGTTTACTCAGTGCGCACCAAAGGTAGCGGCTACGGGTTCCCACGATATAAAAAAAAATGCCGCAAAGACTGAAATGGTCTCTTAGTATGCTATCTAATATCATTTGAAAATTGGAAAATTGTCTTTCAGTCCATGTTTAATATCATACACGTAGATGAGAAATGGTTTAATCTCACAAAGACATCAAGGTACTACCTTGTAAAAGGGGAAGAACAACCTTACACAATATGCAAGAGCAAGGCTCATATTGAAAAGATCATATTCCTATCAGTGGTTCGCAGACCACACATAGATCAAGCAGGAACTGAGATTTTTTATGGCAAGTGTGACAGAGATGTCATGAAAAGAAGTTTCTTGGAGCTGGTAACTGTTTCATTACCACTATCAGAATGCATCAAACATTCATCATTTAGTCTTGTGTTACTGTGATCATGCTGCAGGTCATACCATGCATTAAACAAAAGTGGCCAAAAGGAGTTAACAAGAACATTATAATTCAGCAGGATAATGCAAAGCCACATATCACTGACAAAGATCCAGATTTTCAAGCAATAGCACACACAGACGGATTCAATATATCACTTCACCTAATTTCTGTGACACTAATGTCAATGACTTGGGGTGTTTCAGATCAATACAGTCATTAAAAGATCAGAAGAATGGAATCACAGTGGAAGATTTGATCAACAATGTCACATAAGCATTTGAGGCATATCCAAGCTACAAACTTAATGATGTTTTCTTGACTTTACAGCAATGCTATGAGGAAATCATCAAAGTGAAGGGAGGGAGCAACTACACAATTCCACACATTCGCAAAGGTAGGCTTAGAAGGGAGGAAAGCTGCCAACATGTATTGAGGTGGATGAACAGCTAGTAGCATCAAGCTTAGAGTATATATAAATATGTAGGGGAGTGAAGGAAATGGCCCAGTAGCAAACATTGAATCAGTTGTTAATGGCATTGACCATGTCAATCTAGCAGAATAGGACATGATTATTTTGGTACACCGGTTATATACTATACACCCATTTTTGGTCATATTATAGCACATCATGTTTGACTTTTCAGCCCACACTAGTCACCCAGATTTTACGGTTCATTGCACGGGCGAGTTACTGTTCACTGCGCACGCGCGGTACTGTTATATATATATATATATCAAATTTCCAGATGTTTTGTCTTTTTTTTTCTGTTTTCTTTTTTTTTCCTTTTTTTAATTTCCAACTTTTTCTCTTTTATATCCTTTTTTTTATTTCCATTTTTTTTTCCAGATTTTATGATTTTTTTTCTTTTTTTGTTTTCCTTTTTTTCCCTTTTTGTGTTTTTTTTGCAAATTTTGTTTCTTTTTTTTTTATTTTCCAGATTTTATTTTCTTTCTTTTTGTTATTTTTCACATTTTCTTTTTTTTTTTTTCATCTTCGTTGTTTTCAACATTGTCGTGACGAAATGTAATGATTTTGAAACTTTACATTTCTTAGTGATAAAATTTACTTTTTCCAACAACAATAATTACTTTAACGTTCCACTAAAAGTAGAACTTATCGTATTAAAAAGTAGACATCGTTGTGACGAAATGTAATGATTGTGAAACATTACGTTTCTTAGTGAAAAAATTTTATTTTTTCCAACGACAATAATTACTTTAACGTTCGTTTAAAAGTACAACTTGGCGTTAAAAAGTAGATCTTGTTGTGACGAAATGTAATGATTGTGAAAATTTATGTTTCGTAATGACAATGTTTACTAAAAAGTTTGGAAATAAAAAAATCTGGAAAAAAAAACTGAAAAATATAAAAACAAAAAACTGAAAAATATTAAAAGAAAAACTGAAAAATAAAATATGTAATAAAAAAACTAAAACAGTAACCAGGAAAGGAAGGAAAAAAAAGAAAATTAAAAAAAAAGAAAACAAAATAAACAGTACCCGCACGTGAACAATAACTGCGCGTGGTGATAAATAGTAAACCGGCATGAATAGTGTGTGGAATAATCAAACATGGTGTGCTATAATAGGACAAAAAGTGGTTGTATACTATACAACCGACTCACCAAAACACACCTCATAGGACATAAATAGGCAGTTTTTTTTTTTTTTGCAGCATGTTCACAGGGACAAACATAAAAAGTTGGTGTAGTCTTATGTTTGGAATGTAAATGTCCCTTTTGGAGCAGTTTTTTGGAGTTTTGGTAACTGTAAATGTCCCTTTTGGAGTTTGAAATGAAGTATTGCATAATTGACTACCTAATGATCAAATTTTAACCTCCTAAACTAGGTTTCTTTTTACCTAGTGGTGGCATCCATATGATCAAGGCATGACTGAAACATACATACATCATAACAAAGCCTTAGATTTCACAGAAATCATCATAAGCAGGGCAATATCAAGTAGTAGTATCGGTTTTATCATCAACATACACTCATATAGTCATATAATCATAGAATCATCATAACAAAGCTTCAGATTTCACAGAAATCATCATAGGCTAGGCATACTAGAAAAATGCACATACATAACGGAGATTATCCGTTATGTATGTGCTCCAAAAACCGTCATGTATAATGGTGTTATCTATAATGCACACATACATAACATATATATGTCTATTATGTATAATATTATACATAACGATTGTTATTTTATCCATAATGTTCTTTTCTGCGTTATCTTTTATGTTTTACATAACGTTTCTTACCATTATTAAAAATTAATTTTTTCCGTTATGAAATGCACCTCATCTGTGTTTTGTTGCATTATAGATAACGCTTACTTTTCATTTTTAATAACGTTGTGTTTACTCCATGTATTCAATACTACATCATTTTCTATATTTTTTCCAATTTTTCAGTAATTTATTTCAATACAATGATATTCTATAACAACAAAATTGTATTACCATCCATAACAATGATACATCATTCCAAACATCCATACATTATCATCCGAATATATTGTCAAAATGTCACATGTTCCATCTAGCTAGCTATATGTCTTAACATAAGAGAACATATAAATTCCAACAAAACACAAAATCACTAGTTGCTCGCAGCTCCTTGAGGTCGATGCCTCTCTTTATCCAACACAATCTTGCCCCAATTACGCCAGAAGTAAGAAAAATTCTGACAACGAGAATGATGCAACATTCCCTCATATGTTAGATATTAACAAGTGGCAGACCGTAATAAAGACTTGTGCACTTCTCCACTTTTGAAATAATGCAAATTATAGCATACAAAAGTGTAGATAGCAATCGATACCTAGTGTTTCAACTGAAAACATGCTTTATCACACAACTTGCCCATTCCTCACGAAATGTATTAATAACTAGCTGTTAATGTGATAAAAGAAAATAACCGAGTGTATTATATGTTAATACCAAAAATATACTGTATTTATCATACTAACACTTTGAGGATATAAGATTCAACATTATACTTACCCTACGTTGTAAGGCACGAAAACAATTTGATTTGAGGTTGGAACAAGCAACCTCTTTGATAATATGCGTGCTCCATCCTCAGCTAAGACATGCTATTGATGTGATATGCTAAATAGATTAACAAATAAACTTACCAACAAGAAAAACAAAATGTTGTTAAAGGAGTTAATATATTATTTCTACCTTAAAGAAGAATATAATAGATGTTTCTTACATACTATAAGCATGATCACGAATCGACAATGATCAATAAGCATTGAATATATTAGAAGAATATATATTCTACCTTAAAGAAGAATATGTTAGAATAATTTCACAATGATCAATAAGCATTGAATAAGACCAATTGATAAGGGTAAGCATAAGCAAGAGATCTCCATCAACATGTAAGCCGGATCACTAAACCATTGTAATTCAATTTCAATATTCTACAAAGCATATTCGGAGAAAAATCAGCCATAAGAAAAACGGAATTCGTTCATTACAAAATGCAATAATGTAGACTGAATAAAGATGACAATACCTTCAAAAGAAAAACTCGAACTGAAATGTCACAGCCCCAAATCCCGAGGGACGGCAGAAGCCGGGGTGCGACTGGGGTTGGATTAAAGAAGCGGGGAAGAAGGGGGCTAACTGACTAAACATACATGAAAAGACATCATTAAACTATGAACAAGACTTTAATATAGATAAGAAAGAGTTAATCCCTAAGGATTAACCGACAAAAGTACAAAAGAAGCTAAGTTCATAATTACAGACTTAGACTACTGAGAATTGTTCAAGGTGTACATCCCAAAAGGTTCAGAGTTCTGCAGCGGAAGAGTTCTAACTAAAGCAACCTATCTTTTCAACTCAACATCAACCGTCGCCGCTCACCGTCGCTTCAACCTGCACATTTAGAAAGCAATGCAGGGCTAAGTACAAACGTACTTAGTGGGCACGATGCCGAAATCATAGTCATATGTATAAATAATCTGGCATTTTATAACCGTAGCGCATCGGGGTTTTGTTGAAAAGGCCCGTGCCTACTAAACATTTTCTGACTTTTTCTCATAAATCACTCGGCCGAGTATTTTCAGGTATGCTATGTTCAATCTTGACCTCTACTAATTCACCGTGGCTGGTTACCCCTCAACAGGATACCATATACACCACAGGTTACAAAGTGCACTAACTCTGGAAAGCACTTAGCAGCTAACTCAGAGCCGATTGTTAGTTAATCTAAAGTAGACTAACTCTAAAAGTCTGGAAAACCCGAAGGTTAACTCAGAAATCTGGAAAACACGAATGTTAACTCAGATAGGTACAAGAAAACTCACATAAAACAGTTGAAACAGTTTATGCCAAGATTATCACTTTGAAAACACAATTATCAAAGCGATAAATAATACTTTCGAGTTGTGGAAAAACCCACATTTTATTTGATATAGATAAAAGCTCACCTTATAAATACAGAACTTAAAGCAAACGCTTCCAACTTCGGATCTTTCGTCCTTTCTTCACAGTTGGCTTCCTCCTTCATCGTAAAATAAATATACTTATGAACGGGTCGTAACGATAATCGATTAAAAAGAATCGAAGAAGGTTTAAGGTGTTTTATTCTTTAGGCATTTGCACGCTTAATTAATTCGTTTTACTTAAACGGGAAACGAGACTCGTATTAATCTCGTTAGAACTTGGAAGATCTCATACTCGACTCTCGGGTCAGTAGAGATGGTAGTCGATATCCTAGTATGACTTTAAAGATTAAGAGAAGCTAAGTTGGAAAGAATCAACTTAGGCGATTTACTTTAATTCTTTGAACGATTTAAGGAATTTCTCGTTTATTACTTCTTTAAAGAAAAGATAAGATATAAGGTCTCGACTGGTCTCCATCACTAGAGGTCTTGTACTTGACTTTAGGGTCAGTAGGTAGATGTTCGATAGATAAAAATGGCTTAAACGATTGAAAGAAGCTAAGTTGTGAACTAAACAACTTAGAAAACAAGAAACTGAAAATTCACTGCACAGTCCAGTAACTCTGGAGGCTGTCCAGAACAGAGGATTTGGAAACAGGGGGTGAGCCCTGTACCATTAGAAAGCTTAGGAAGTCTAGTTCGCTCTCCAATTTACGGATCACAAATCCGATAAACGAGCTGGAAGATATAACAGTTTCCGGCGAGGGTCGCAAAACTGCCGTGGAAACCCTAATTGATTGATAACTTCGCCGTATAACGTTTTAGGTTCGTTTTAAATTCTCGTATTCAACTTTTTTAGAAACTGGACTCTAAGGCAGTCATCACGTACCTCCGTACGTGACAAACTCCTTCTCAACTTGTTCAAAAGCACGACGTTTTAACGTCGGATTTCAACTATCAATTACTAAACCAACAAAGAAAATCCAAACGCATTCTAGTTCTCGATTACAACTATAACCCATATTATATCGACTCGGATGCTTATGATGTCAGCTAGAAAGATGTTCTAAATTTCATTACAAACAATAATATCATATTAGAATTCTCATCTGACTTCTTGATTTTCAGTTACAACTAGATATTCGTCTCTTACGCGATTTTTCAAAAGTCGTCGGTTTTCGTTCAAATTTTACGACGCTAAACTATATCTAACTTGAATCATTTTCATGCATGCAAACACATCTTAACATCTTTATAACTCAGTTTATAAGGTGATTTTAGTCTCTTACATTCCATTAAACATTTTTAGAAAGTTTTCCAATTAACTTCTATTATCAACTAATATGATTTGCAACACAATCAACTAACAAATCATCACTTAATATCAAACATGTATAAACCCTTATTTACGTTATAATTTTCTGGTTTTAAACATATATTAAGGAAATGATTTTCTTCTCTAATTAACATCATTTATTCACTAATCAAACTATTATCACAACTATTAATCACTTGCAATTCCAAAAACAACTAACATGCAAAAACCCCCTAATTTATAATTCAAACCCTAATTGAATTTCATAATAACATAGGGCTTTCAATCCCTTTTCATTCCAAACACTAATTAAGCATCTACTAAACATGAATCCATGATCAAAAGAAGAAAATTAGAAATCCTACAATTTTCCAAAAAAATACTGCATTGACAAAGTTTTTAGGATTCTTGTTTTTATTCCATTTTAATCCATGATTATCCTATCTAACATATCTAATTACATTATTCTAAGATCAAAACATCCATACCAAACCTTAAAGAATTCGAACATGAAGGAAAGAAGGGGAAAAGAAAAAGAATTGGATAGGATTAAAGATCATCATCATACCTTGAAAAATAAAGAAAGAAGTATGGTGTTTGATGGATGATTGAGGACTTGTGTTCTTTCTCCAAGCTTTGAAGGTTCTTCAATGGAGGATAGAGGTGGAGAAGATGAAGTTGAGGGAGAGAGGGAGAGAGTTGCCGAGAGAGAGAGTGGAGAGAGAGAGAGGAATGACTTGATCAAGTGTTTTGTTATGATGAAAGGTTGAATTTGTGTGTAAAGTGTAGACTTAGGTGTCACTAAACTAAGTAGTAACTAACATGCATGTCTTCCACTAAAGGAATGAGGTGGCGGTGCATGCAGAATTTTTAGAGAGTTTACGGGTTTTTCCGGCACGATCCGACGTTACGGGAAAACGAACGACGAAGACGTTGTTCGATACAAAAATCGTCGTGATTCGATTTGACTTACAAATTCTAACGTATGAACTTAATTAGAAAATAAATTTATAAAAATTTATTTTGACAAAAACTCGGGACGACAAGTCCAAGTTTCGTCCGGAAAAACGTAAAAACAAACTTTTTCGGCGTGTTCGTATTCGCGATTTGTAAACGTAAAATTAAACGGTTTCTCGTTCTAAGCTTACGAACTAAAACTTTTTGTAAGCTAACCCTTAGCCTTAGAATTAAAAATTATAAACTTAGGCGTGCAAAGCCATTTATTTAATTAACTTTAAACTTTTTAGAACGTAAGGAATTTACGGGGCATTACATGAAAACTGGGATATTGCTACTTAAACAAATTTCTTATTCAACAATAGAGCATCTTATCTTCAACAGATCGAAACTAACAATACCCATGCATCCAGAAACCCTGATCAAATCAATAAGATTCAGATTTTGACTTGAAACGATTGAAAAAGAAAAGGAAAAAAACAATACATCAGAAAACATAAGCTTTTATTACCAAACAAATAAGCGAAATATATCGAATTCAAGGTCTGAGATGCTTTGTAGAGAGAAGCAGGAGGGCTAAAGGACCCTCTTCTTTTCCTTCTTGTTTTCCTTTAACTTGTTTAACAAAATTCAGTCATTGTTAGAATTGCCAAAGATTGTATATTTATAGTATGTTTATGTTAAAAAAAAGGAAAAAAAAAAAAGATATTGTTACATGTCATGGCTATAGAAATATATAAGATAAATGGAAGTCTTACATGTCTGATCGAAAGGTGTAACACGATTTTGTTAAACACCTACATAAACTGACAAATAAAACAATCAGTCATATTTTAAATTGTAGATACATGCAAATTCAGCAAATTGGTACTTAACATCACTAAGGTAAAAAGTTTAATCAGGCAAATTGAGCAAATTGGTACTTGACAAACCTGCACAGATTACTAATGTTCCACCCATATTGATTATTTTTTTTCTCAACAAAAAAGAAAGAAAGAAGCTAGATAAGGTCTCTTTCAGCAAAGCTAGGCTTGTAAATTTGTTGACAAAGTGTATTCTTCCAAACTTGAAGGAGCAGAAACAGATTTTGCAAACAGATAAAAAATATTCAAATTGACTAATTAAATTGACTACCAAAATGCATTAATCACGAATTTCAACAGCCCCAATTGGGGTAAATAAGGTCCAACGGAACAAATTAGTACCAAAAATCGATCAAATTTTCAAACTAAATTAAAAATCAAACTGCGATTGATCCATACTCCCGTAAATCGAGCAAATCAGTGCAGAAAAATAACGGGCAACAACAGGAATTCCGCATTAAAACGAGAAAGAAAACATAAAAGAACCAAATATTTTTACCTTGATAGCAACGGAGAAGAAAACTATACAGATTGGGAGGCAAGATGAGCTGGCGCGGTGGATACTAGCGTTTGAGGAGGCAAGATGGCAAAGCTAGGGTTTAGGTAAGCGCTGTCGGATCTCGTAAAAAAAGGAAGAGATGAAGATTGTAAAAAGGATGAGATGAGGATTAGAGAAAAAAGGGAATGCGAGACATAAACTCACCGGACTGAGAAAGGCGCCGCGGTGCTCTAGCTTTAATTAATAACTTAATTTTCAGCATTCTGTGAAAAAATAACAGGAAAAGGCAAAATGCTCATAACTCTATCCGACACAAATGTTTATTCTGCGAAATTTAGTTGGGCGTAATTACCTCTGAACTCTAAACTTGTTCACACGGCGAATTTGGGGGAAATTTGGGGTTTCGATAGATGGCGAAATTGTCGTTGTGCTGCCAGCAAAAAATTGGGGGAAGATTTTAGGATTTTTGGGGCAGGGAATTCGAAAATTAGGGTACAATTATGGGGTGAGACTGAAGATATTGATGGGGAACCGGGGGGGGGGGGGGCTGATTGGGGAAATTCCGGTGACCGGTGGTGAATTTGTTGAACTATTTCTCGCCGGTGAGTGAAGAATGGAGAAGATGAGGAGATGAGACAATGGTATGAAGAGAATTATTAGAGCATCCACTACAATGTTTTAGCAAGAATTAGGTTGAAGCACCGGAAAGCATAATTTTAATAATTGGTGTTGTTGAGTGTCACAGTCCGAATTCTAGTATGTAGAAACGACTAAAATTTATTGGACAGTGAAGATGGAACAATTGAATAAACATGATTCAAAAGGAATATTACTCGGGTACGGAAGAAAACTCAAGTGAGAGCATTGACCTTTAAGTAGCTTGCTTTTAATTACCCGATTCAATAACTCAACAAAATAAGTTGATAATTAAGAATCAAAGGGATAACAAAATAAAGTGACGAACACAAAACTCTTCAAATAGATATCAGAGTTGAAAGTACCTCAAATACGATTAAGTATTTGAGTTGCAACGGAAAGATACTTAAATTCCCAAAGTTATATGTATGAAGACATATGACCCAAGCTTAAACCAAACTTGAGTCAAAACAACGAACATCGCCAGGCAAACTGCACCATCACCATCCGAGCAAACCTGCACGTTTTAGAAATAACATGCAGGGCTGAGTACGAAGTACTCAGTGAACACATGTCAAAATAACTTTGAAAACTCGCTCAATAGAACTATATAATTGAACTTGCCTCATTAGCTGCACCACAAGCATTAGGTATAATTGTTTAAAAGAATTTTTGACTTGTGACAGCTTAAAAACATTTTCGTTTCTTCTTCAAAATCGACTGCAGTCATTTTTCTTAAGTATGAATCCATCTACACGTCTCATCTTTAAATGGTGTCGAGAAGTAGGCCTCCTCCTCGAGCACCGTGACCGGCCCAATCAAAGCAAAGCTCACAGTCTTTACATAACCGGCCCAACCGAAGCAAGGCTCTCAGTTACTTTACGACCGGCTAGACTGTAACAAGGCTCACGGTCACCTAATCTAATGTATGCATTGTCCCGATTTGAACAGGACTTAATCTCGTGCGTCCACAGGATTCATTCAACTCAATATAAAGTAGAGGATTATATAGCAAAACATAAAAACTCAGGCTAGTCAATTAACTTTAAATATAAAAATAAAAATGCGCATTCATCGTTAAGTTTCGGTTTGGAAAGCCCACCTGATTATTGAAGATTAATCGAGGTAGCTTACTCTTTTCGTCTCCTCTTACTTACCACTCCCGCTCAGCCCTTCAAGAACAACATTTTATAAATACGAGTTCACGTTCTCGTAAAACGTAAAATAGCTCTAGGGCTCGGCTGAATGACTTCTACTTGACTCGGGTTTTTTTCTTATCTTTAACTTATCTACATCGATATCTTTCTCGATTTCTCGTTCTCGAATTATTGTCTTTACTCGGTTACTAATTAATTCTCAAACTCGAAATCTCGTTTCTTGAAAATAATATTTTAATATTAACGCAAAACGAAAAGTTACTATTCAACTCATCTTATACTTCTCAAGTTCTCGAGTTATATGAACTCAGAAAATTATAACATTAATTCTCGACTTATTATCATCACAAATCATTCATATCATAGTCAAGCATTCACATCAAAAATAAACATTCACATCATAATTGAGCATTCACATCAATAGACAATTTACTTCATAAATAAGTGGAATAAGAAATTCCTACTTAATCACATAATTTCAATCAAGCATAATAAAGTCAGAAGTAATTCATATTTCAATCACAGTCGACTGATGACTCATTACTGCTCGACTCTTAACTTTTAAAAACTTATAACTTCGGATTCTAACAAAAATAATTTCCTTAAACTTTTAATAACTCAAATAATAATTATTATTTTGAATTTAAAATTCAAACTTTTATTTAGAATTTCTTGATTCTAAAATACGTCATTATTCCTCTAAATACGAACTTATACTCGTATATACTCTCAAATTAATAACTCAACTTCAAATAATATTATTTAATATTTTCTCAATAAAAACTCTTTCATTTTCGTTTTTATTAAATAAAAACTCATCTTTTCATTTAAAAACTTCGACGCTCGATAACTTCTACGTTTTAACTCTGATTTAAGCGATTCAAAAAGCAAACTTGCTTATTTTTACTCAAACATCATCATCAAATCACTCAAAGCTCAATATAACATCAAGAACTCAACATCTAAGTGTTTAAACTTATTAAACTTGTTTTCTCATATTTAATATGTAAAACTTACTCATTTTCAAACTTTACAACTTTTCTTCACTTATTTAACACTTCACAACATCATTTAAACATCCAAGCATGCTCAAGAGTATAAACATCAATCTTATAACTCATATCATTCAATACTTTCAAACTTTTAAGTAAATACTCTTTTAATTTGAATATCTCATTTTATTATTTTTATTCTAACATTTCTTTGGTCGATTTCTCAACCAAGTTAAATAAATGAACTCAACTTCGTATAGCTTATCTCTTTTACTCTTATACTCGATTTTTAAAACATCTTCTCATAGAAAATTTATTTTCTCCTATTCTATTTTCCTTTTACTCCTTAAATAAATATTAATATTAACATCAAGCATTATACTTATGCATTTCATCTCTTATATCATCAAGATCTTCACATCCTCAACAAAGAAGTATCTTTCTTTGTTTTACTTAACTTATAACTCCATTAATTATTTCTTCTTCTTTCTTTAATTTCTATTATATATATATATATAATTCTTAATAAAAATTCATAGAATTTTTATATTTTTCTCTTTTGACTCAAATCATGCTCAATAACTCATTTACTCCTTAATTTTTTTTTATCTAATGAAATTCATCAATTATATATATATATATATATATTTCGAAATTTTATATATAAAAATAATTAATTTATAATTATTTTATATCATCTTCAAATCTTCATATTTTCATCAAGAATATGAAGAACACATCTTCATATCTTCATGTTTAACTCAAGAACATCAAGAACACTAATTTATATATTTATTTTCATCAAATTTCATAAAATTTCTAAAAATTCATATTAATTCATAAAAAATAATATTACTCATTTTCTTAATTTTCATGCATCATAACTCACTCCAAAAATTCATTAAGAACATCATAGCATCATCAACATCATCAATATCATCATACTTCATTTAAAATCATCACAAATTCATTTTCTTCACACACACACACACATATATATATATATACTAGTGTGTAACCCGTCGAAATTCAAGGGGATCACTTTACATTATGACATTTTAATTTAAAAACACAATTAAATTGTTTGTATAAAGTCATAGTACGAATAGGAATCACTAAGAGAATTGTTAAATTACATAGAATTGATAAAAAAAAATCAAATAAGAATATATATTAACTCGCTCTCCAACTTCTTTCAGCTGCAAGCAAACCAAAGGAAATTAATGTAAACAAATGCATACGATTAAAAAATCAATGTTTAAAATAATTAATTTTGTGGATACCTCACAATCTGTCGAAAATTTCATCATAAACCACGTTACTTGTAGTGTCATGCGTCTTACCGTCACCATCACAGATCAAAATTTTGAGACCTTTTTTGCTAATGACTCGTGAGATAGCAATGTAAAACTGACCATAACTAAACACAGATTTTGGCAGGTACAATCCCACGTTGGAAAGAGATTGACCTTGACTCTTGTTTATGGTCATGGAGAAACAAACTGTCACGGGGAACTGCCTCCTCTGGAACTGAATTGGAAATTTAGTAAAATTCGATGGGCTCATGATCATTCTTGCGATTGCAAACTTTCTGTTCGCATTCTTTCCTGAAATTAATTTGGCCTCAAGGTCCCCGAGTTTTGTTACTATCATCCTCATGCCATTGCAAAGCTCATTCGATGGATCGATATTTCTAATGAGCATGATGATGCATCCCTCCTTCAATTTGATCTCATGACTGGGCAAACCCGAACACTTTATCGTGTTGAGATATTCAACCGAGAATACATCATCATCTTGATCAACTTCTCCATCAGCTCTACATATGCTGTCCGCACTAAGGTATAATCTTTCCTTGCCAGGCATTTGCTTCATCACATGATCATTGATAGTGTCAATCGTGTCATTGGTAGGGGCCAATATAGCTCTCTTTGAATAAAACTCCGGATTAGATGCAATACGCAATATGCCTGGGTACGTATTTTTGTGATACCCCGAGCTTTTATACCTTTAATGAGCGTCTTAATTAACCGAATAAGTTAAAAGATGTGAATTGTGGAATAAAAATTTTCTTTCTAAGTGAAGAGAAATGAGTAAAACGTCTAGAATGCTTTATGCGTTTTACGTGAATTTATCTGTTCTATTTCTTGAGATGATGATGTGATATAATTGTTGAGTTTTTTTATATGAAAATGAGTATGAGTGTGATTTTCAGAAATAAAAACCCGAAGAGTTTGGTTTAATTAAAAAAGGAATAATGTTAATCGCCGAGAAAATTCTATGCGCCGATGGATTTAGAATAGAGTTGAATTAAGATCTTTGAACCTAGAATTTCTTCTAAGGTCATTGAGATAAGGTGAGAGCTTATCCGAGATAAATTGAGAAGAGTTACGAAGATTTAATCTTTAAAGGATTAATAACGGATTAATAAGCCGAATAATTTCTTTTAAGATTTAAAAGACTAGATGATCGGAACCGTTAATCTTTTAATTAAAATGTGAAATAGGATTGAGATGTTTTAGTGTCGGAAATGAGACGATGAGAGATTAGACCCGTTTATAGCATAAATGAATTAATACGAATCGTTTTATCCGGAAAACCTTTACGACCGGGTAATTAATACCCGTAACGACACGACGAGGACAAGTGTCACTCTCCCTCTCTCCCTCTCACGCCACCTCATCACCTCTCTCCCATCTCTCTTCAATTTCCAATGCTAATGGTGATGATTATATCTCACCACAATCTTAACAAAAGATTACATGCAAATACTATCACATCAACTCCATCTATCACTCACATCACACCAAGTTCCAACACTAATTGTCATCATTCTTTATTCCTTATGTTGGAATTCAAATTCATGCATCCTATTCAAAAGAGAGAAAAGTTCATTCACTCACACCATCTCTCTCTCACTTTCGAACTTCTCAAGCAAGCAAGAAAAAGAAAACTCTCTCCCTCCCTATTCTCTCTCACTCTCTCGGCATTCACACAAATACACTTGATTTTCTTCCATGCAATCTTGGCTTTCAAGCTTAACATCCATGGAAATGAAGTGAAGATCATCATTCTCCATCTAGTTCATCCTTATCTTCAAGAAAAAGGAAAAAATCCATCAAAGTTCTTAATTCAAAAATCAAATAATCATCCCCATTTTTCTTTCATTTTGGCTCTTAAGCCCTAAAGAGATGGATGATTAATCATTATGTTATTCTTTTCTTTGAGGATTCAAGAAGAGTTCTTCCTTTCATTCAAGCTCAAGTTTTGAAGCTCAATCCCCCTTTCATTCGATCCCAAGAAGCCAAGAGAAGAGATCCATTTTAATTTTCAAAGTATGATTATTCATTTGATTAATTGTATATATGTATATCTCTAAGTCCTAAAAGAAAGAAAACATGCATGCATGGTATTTATTTTATGTTTAGGCAAACTTAGGTTGTTAATATGAGTATTAAATGAGGAAGAATCGTTAGGAGAATCGAACACTAGGATTTAATCGGTGAATTAAGAGAAGAAAAAGAATTTAAATACCTAAAAATTTAATGAAAGCCGAAATTAATAGAGAAAAATAGGAAAATGTGAATTTCTTGAGTTATTGTTATTTTGATGCTTGATTTATGATTTTTATCATGTTGAGAATGGAATTATATGCATGAAAAATTGAGAAATAAATTGCCCAAAAATATGCATGAATGCCGTGTATTTTAAGAAGAAAAAGAGAAATTATTTTGTTGATTTTGTTGATGATTTGAGTGATGTTTTGATCATGAAATTATTATGTGATATGTTGATGTAATCATACATGTTGTTAAGTATAAGAAAAACAAGTTGCATGTTAAGTTTTGAAGAAAGTAAATTGTGATAATATAGAAGATTTGATGTTTTAATATTAATGTGTGCTAAAGTGTTAGTTGAAGTCATAGATGAAAAGAGAAAATTTTTTTTGTAACAAAAAGAATGAAGTTTAAAGGTTTTTAAGATGTTAAAAAGTGCATAAAAAGATATGTCTAATAAGTTTTCTTGTAATAAAACTTAAAGACTTAAATTTTCAATAAACTAAAACAAAAAGACATTTTATAATTTAACTAATAAGATAAACTAGTTTATAAAAATATTTATTGAATAATAAAGAAAATTGCTACGTAAGAAAGTGGTTTTAAGTTAAGAACAAAGAAGAAGAATGTAAATAGATAAACGAGAAATCGAGAAATTCAAGTTAAAAAGGATTAATTAATAAGGAATAAAAAGAAGTTTTAATTAAATCGAGAAGAAAATACTAGACGAGTTAAATTAAATACTCGTATAGTTAATTAAGAAAATAATAATGGAATAAAGTTCAAGTAATGGTTTTGAAAGAAATTAACTAAAGTTAATTAATCGAGTAAGTTGTTTCCAAACCATGCGAATTAAAAATAAACCGAAAGGAATTGTCGAGTTAATAATTAGAAAAATAATAATTGAGTTAAGAAGTAAGAATCGAGTTAGAAATAGAAAGGAAATTCCAATTTCATAAGAGTTTATTAATAATTAAAGAGAATTTGTATTAATTGAGTAAAAGTTATAAAATACCTCATAAGATAACGAGTTTAGATCAAAGCGTTGTCTATAAACCAAGAAAGAATAAAGTATGTTGTTTGAGTCTTTATGAAAAGAAATGCATAATCGAGTTAAGTTCTAATGTTTAAATTGAATAAATGTTAATGTGTCTTGAAGTGTGATTGATTTGTTTGGATTTATTATGTGTTTTAATAAGTGTTTAAGTGCATGATATTAATTGTGATATGAGGAATTACTAAATTATTTTGTATGCAAGATGATTAAATTAATGAGTTGTTAAATCGAGAATTAGTTTAGTTTTAAAAGAAAACTCGAGAAATGGAATATAGATAGACGACGTTTCATAATTAAAGCGAGAAGTGTTCAGGAATTGGTTAGTAATATTAACCAATTATAGAGTAGAGTTAATAGTTTAAAGGCGAGAATGCGAGATCCTTTAGAAAAGTTAAAGCGAAGAGAGAAACGACTCAAGTAGAAGTCCTTCAGTTGAGTCCAGCGCCTTTTTATCCGTCTTTACGTATCTTATTTTTTTTATCGATGTCGAACTGTGAAGGATCGAGCCGGACGGATCATTAAGCGAGAACAAATAGCCCTTAAACTGCCTAGCTAGAATCTTCGGAAGTCAGATGGGCTTTTCTGAACCAAAATTACCGATGAATATATTTATGCTATGGAGTATTATTATTATGATTGAATTTAAATGCGATTGACTTGCCGTTTTTATTGAAGTTTGGTATGTGTTATCATCTGTTTATGTGAAGATGTTATTATCCTGTGAAAGGCAGGATACCCACGTGTGGTATGTTGAATTATTGAGGTGACTGTGAGCCTTGCTTCGGTTAGGCCGGTCACAGTGTTCGAGAAGGAGGCCTACTTCTCGGCACAGTAAGATTGATTGTGACAGATGATGCATACTATTATTATATTATATGTTTGACTGCGCAGTCTATTTAAAAAGAAAATGTTTTTAACATGCACAAGTGAAACTGTTTTAAATTGTTTAAGTACTTGTGGTGTTCGGCAAGACAGGTTCAATTGATATAGCTTTTAAAAGCATCTTTATCCAAATGTTTTGGCTTGTGTTCACTGAGTACGAAGTACTCAACCCTGCGTGTATTTCTAAACGTGCAGGTTGACTGGATGGCGATGGCATGGATGCTTAGTGGTGTGGTGTGGTTCTTTTGGTTGAGTCGAGTCGAATATCAGACTGGCGTTTGTATGTCTTCATACGTGCAAATGTTGGGTTTTGATGCAAGTTTCCGCTGCAACTCTTTTGAACTGATGTCTGTTGATACTTATACTCTGATACTCATGTTTTTGATTCCGAGTGTTGTGCTCGATGATTTTGAATACTTGTTGAATTCTTAACTTCTTGACTTGTGCTTCCGAGCGATGGGCTCTTTGACTTTAAACATTTTGTTGAATTTGGTTCTCTTGACTTGGTATATTTTCACACTCTCGTCAGCATGAAATTCTTATCATATTCTTGTATATATGTGATTTTGAAATGCTCGATTATTACTTCATTATGTCTTTGAAAGCCTTATTCGATTGCATTGCTTTTCACTAATGTTTCCCAGAGCATGTTTCCCGTATTTGAGTTGATTGTTAGTTGATTAGGTTGTATTGTTGTTCATAAGTCGCACCTCGAGAGTCGGGGCGTGACAATTTTCCACTACGGCTGCAACAGGATCCGATGCATACCGTATCAGAACATCTTCCGATAACGTGATATGAGCTTGTCCATCACCAATACTGTCACCGGCGGTACCATCGCCCACATTAAGTATCCACTCTACAAATTGTCTAATCTCTTCAGCATCACAACCTGACCCATCGCCCTAATATAGAAATCATTTGAAACAACATTACAGTCAAAACAACATAACTTCCAAAAGAATTTATTCATCTGAACTTAAATCTCAAATTTTTAGAGTTAGATTAATTACCTACAACTGCATGTTCTTAGTTAACCTGAGAACTTCGCACAAATTCCAAAGTCGGGATGAGCTTATTGAGGCATGCATGACGTCATGTCGACTTCCGTTAGGAATAACTGGCAGGATCTGTCTAAAATCGCCGCCTAAAACGACAACCAGACCACCAAATGGTCTGTCAGAACAAATCCCATCGAGCGATCGCATAACATCTCGCAGGCTTCTATCGAGCGCTTCAAAACAGTATCTGTGAGTCATTGGGGCCTCATCCCAAATAATAAGCTTTGTCTTCTTTAGAAGTCTAGTGAGATCGCTATCCGATTTTATCTTGTTGCATGTGGAGCTCTCATCGTAGTCTAATGATATGTCAAATCGAGAGTGCGCAGTTCTACCCCTAGGAAGCAGCAACGAATCTATGTCACTCGAGGCTACAGGCAGTACAATATCTCCCCTTCCGCGTAAAGTCGAGCACAAGGTCTTCCAGATATATTTCTTTCCTGTACTACCATATCCATAGAGGAAAAAAAGTCCACCCTTGCCACTATCAATCGCAGATATTATCTTCTCATAAACGGACCTTTGCTCATCCGTCAAAGAGGGATAGAGTCTCGCGTGCTCTGCCTTCATTTTCTCTCTATTATAAGATATCTTTTCCAATATGAGCAGGTTTTCAGTAACAGATTTGATAGATTCATCTGGCGTCGGCATATCGGAAAAAATTATTAGGCTAGTGGAATTAGCCACAAGTAACTTTTCTATTTCAACCAAGGTTAAGTTTTGCAACTGGTCATCCGTTAGCTGCAATCTGTATCAAAAGAAAAACAACAATTGTAACACCGTTTGAATTTATTTTATCACTACAAAAATTTAATATTTTTTGTTATGTCAATCAGTAGATAATGTTAGCATCTCATAAATTTTATTACCTGGTTGTTTAAGTGCTTTTCGCTTGGTGTGAAGGATGTCCTCCGAGAGCAACCGCCAAGTTTGTTTCCACACTTCTTCGGATATCGACATACTATTCGAAATGAGTAACATCATGAAGTGGCGTCATAAATAATCTCCTGTTCCCCAAGAACTTGCTTCGATAATTCCTTCGATGTACTCTTTATCATCATCCAGCAAACCCATAGCGTAGCATGCATCCTGATAGTCCCGATACGAGTTCTGGTGTATGGAGGAGAGGGGAATACACCAGATAAGACTTTTTAAAACAACCCCCTAAAAATAACTCAACCGAGTAAAGAAGCTCAGTTGGAATCACAACCAAGTAAGAAACACTCGGTTGGAAGTGATGTGCTCTGCGGAATGTGGTGAAAATTAACTCGTATAAATTTACTCACGCTTTTATGCACGGTTGGTCAATAACCAAAACAGTTGATGAATAAAGCAGTTTGTATGCAGGTTAGATAGTCAGTTGAATATGCAATAAGATAACTGAAAATAAACACAACACACAAAGATTTAATGGGTTCGGAGAGAACTCCTACGTCCACGGGGAGTTGTGAGTCCAAACAACTCAGTCCAAGTTCTTCTGGATAAACCACAAAGCTTACGCGGGCTTTGCAACCGTTGGGATAAGTTTGCGGGTACTTATCAACCTTACAGTTTAGTTTTCGGGTACTAAACAACCTATCTACTCAGTTACGGGAAGAGTAGGGTCTTAAAACCTTTTCAGGTATGAAAGATTGGATTCCAACTAATAGCTCGAACAAGAAGTGAGCTATGATCTAACACTCTACGAACTCTCACAAAGTGATGTTCTCAAGGTTGGATCTTAAGACACTCAGACAAAATCTAACACTCTAGAACTCTCAACTAATGATGTTCTAAGAGAATGAATATGGTTCAGCTCGTGTGAGGAATTTGGTTCTTTCTTTTGCTCTTTGCACTTGTCTGTCTCGTCTCGTGTGTGTCTTGTATATTGTGAGTGAATGAATGCCTCTATTTATAGGCAGAGAGAATAAACTAGCCGTTGGAAGAGCTATTGATCTCTGTTCTTTGATAGCGATGGCTTGTCTCTCATCTCTGCAGACTTTCCGAATTTGGCAACTGCGTGCTTTTGCTTTCCATCTGAGACAGCCTTGTGTTGGGCCAAATGAGGTAATGACAGAGAGTCAAACCTTCAGGTGACTTCCTTATTTGAAATTCAAATCTCAACGTTAGACTTTCATCAAGGAGAGGTTGGTTGAGATTTTCGATCTATATCCTACTGGTTCTTCAACTGATGTTCTGTCTGAATACTAACAGTTGAACTCTCAGCTGATTTGAACTTCATGCTGTTGATCTTCTTGGTTTGAGGTCCTACAACTGATGTTCTGAAACTGAACACTCAGCTGTCTTCCTTGTATCCGATTAGTTGGGTTCGAATGCTCGGATGACTTTCTTTCATCTGATGTTCTCTTCCCCTATCTACTTCTCATCCGATGAACACTTAGTTGTCTTCCTTACAACTGATGTTCAATTGCAACTTCTCTTGAACGTAACTTCCCTCTTTTTCAATGCTTAGATGAGTTTTGCATCTTCCACTTTGAATGCTCATCTTGTGAACGCTCAGTTGTCTTCCTCATAACTGATGTTCTATCCGAGTGACGCCTTGTTGCCGTCTTCAGCTGGAGTCCTATAAAGATAAAATCTTAACAATGCTCAAACAGCGAGCCTAACTACTAACATTAGGATCTGGCAACATCTACTCGGTTGGGGTCAGTTGGTTTTGGAATCAATCAAAACTTTTATAAATTTCCCAACAATTTCCCCCTTTTTGATAATGCCAAAACCCCTTATAAGAATTCTAAAACCCTTACAGATCACAACTGATCTAAATCTAACTGACTTATCTAAAATCTCAGCTGAAATTCTAGACTGTCTATAAAATGAAAACATCAAAGGGTTAGCACAGTTATAAAATGGTATTGAAATAACTTTGCGCGATTCAGAGCTTGGACAATGAGAGATTGTTCATCAAGGTGAATCTTATAACTGAATAGTTTTCATTACAACTGATTGTTACAAAGATAAGCACAAAAACCAAAAATTACATCAGTTGCTTCGAAAACTATCTGAGCTAAAATTGTAGCCCATACTTACTGAAAATCCTAACAAAAATTTCTCTCTTTGCTGCTGATTCCTTGGAGATGTCGACTCCGTACTCCTTGCAAACTTGTCTCGCCTCAGCTGCAATTTTTGTCCGGTTGGGGGTTTGGGAGTCTGGAAGGAAGGGAGGCTTATAAGTAACCTTCTGAGGGACGGGGACAATGTTCTGATCCAGTTTTTCTTCAATCATCGCACGCCTGAACTGGCTGAACATCCCTGGGCCCCCAGGGTGCAGCTCGGTTAGCGCTTCCTTGAAGGCTTTCCTCGGATTGTCAGTTGCGTAAACCTTCCTGTAGTAGAAGTTATTTACGAACTCCTGCTTGAACAACTCCCATTCCTCGTTCCACTCAGCCGGCATCCATTTATCCACATGCCTGAACCGACTCTGAATCTTAGTCTTCCCCGGCAACCTCTGCTGTCTTAGCCGAGCTTCAGCCTTGACTTGATGGTTATCGATTCGGCGACGGCTATGGGAGGCAATGTTTCGATCCAAGTTCTTTGTTATTTTGTCCAGCTCCTCCTCAAATTGGTTGACCCTTCTGGCCTGGCTGGCGGCGAACTTCCGGATCCAGCTCGGATTCATATAGTCCTTCTCTTCAACATCCATAGCCTTGGCAGCTGCAATGCACTCTTCGGTTGTGATACCGTCGAGTTCCGAATCTAGCTCGGCTGCGATCTCGGCTATGGAGCTGTAGGAAACTCCAAACTTTTCTGCCTGCTCCAAGTCTTTAGACATTTCAGCTCCACCGACTTCGGTTGACTTGGGAGCGGCCTTCTTTCTTTGACCAGACTTCTTCCTCAGCTGAGATTTTCCTGCAGCTGGCATTTCTTCCTCGGCTTAGGTCTCTTCTTCTCCCTGCAACTCAATATCCACCTCTTTCTCTTCCCCCTTTTTGGCATCAGCAACAAGGCTTGCTACTGATCCATCCAGAGAGGTGAGCTGCTGCTAGGCAAGTTGAATGCGGTTGAAGAGTTCATCGACCGCGCACTCGATATCCATCTTCTTTGCCAGTTCGGAGTCCTGGCGCTCTTGTTCGGCTTTCTTCAAGGCAGAGAGGTTCTCGATGACCTCGGTTTGAAAAGCAGCGAACTCAGCCCATCGCGACTCGAACCGAGATTCCCATTCTACATCTTGAGTTTGTTGGGACTTGGCGAGATTGGAGTCGGACAAGGACTTGATGACGTTCAGCTCAGACTTGAACCCCAGAAGAGTTGACTTCAGCTCCGACATGTCTTGGCTGGTGGAGGAGGAGAATTCATCCAACTTTGTCTTCATTGCAACATTCTCCTCCACCAGCTGCTGGTTCTTCACTTCTTGTGCTTCCAACACCCTCAACTGATCTTCTTTGTGTTGTTGGAGGTTGGCAAACATCTCGATTCGCAGCTGGTTCACCCTCTCAGCTATCAGCTCGCAGATTTCTTCAGAGGAGGGAGCTGGCTGATCAACTGGAGGGGCTTGTTCGATCAGAGCTGGTTGCTCAACTGTCACCATGGCTTGTCGGTTAACCAGGTACAGCTGCAGCTCTTGTTCTTCATCCTTAGCTGTGGCGGCGGCTGCGTCCAGATCGTCGAGGAAGTCAGCTGACTTGACAAGCATATTGTCGAGAAAATCAATGCAATCCTGTCCAGCTGCCTCCCTGGTGTCTGTCCCTTCTGCCTTGCTCTGGTCCAGCCAACGTGTGAGCAACGCAACCTTGTTGTTGTAATCCACTTCCAGGTTGGAGTAGTTGAAGTAGGCTCGGATGCGAGACTCGTCTGACTTCAGCCTGTCCCAGCTGTGCACCCTGATTGTATCTTCCTTCACGTACCAGTAACTGAAGATCAGGTGGAACTGGTACAACAGCTCGGTTCCAAGAGTGGCGAAGACCGGCATATCGTGAGCCTCTGGGAACATGCCTATCAGCTTCTGGAAGCAATAGGCCACCTTGCCTTCATGCTCCAGTGCGATGGCCTGAGCGTCAGCTTCTTCATCAATTGGCAAGGGAGATAGATTCTCGAAAGGCAAAGGTTCAAAGTCTTCATCAATGTTAGCTAAAGAATCGGTCACAACATCGGCATGGAGCTGGGAGCTCGGAATATTGGATTCAGTTGGGAGGGGGGTTTCAATTGTTTCCTCAACATTGGCTGAAGGAGCGGTCACAATGTTGGCATCGAGCAATGTGCTCGGAACATTTGGTTGTGTTTGTTCGGTTGAAAGAGCAAGAGGCTCTTTAGGCGGTATGGCATCAACTCCTGCCGTGGGGGAGGTTGGAGCGTGTTAGATTTCCTCAGACGAGGAGGATGCATTCGACGTCACGTCCGTCTCTATCCCGTTTGCCTCATCAGCTTCGGTGGCACGAGGGACGATCTCGAAAGAAGCGGCCTCAGCTGAGTGGCTCGACTCGGATGGCTCCTCAACTGGTATTGCCTCCTCAGTTGGTGCATCCACATCTGGTAGCTCCTCCTCAGCTGGTACCTCAACTGGCTCCTCAGCTGGCTCTCCAGCTGGCACCTCAGTTGGCTCATCAGCTGACACCTCAGCTGGCTTCTCAACAATCTTCTTGAACCGTACCCTCAGCTTTTTCTGGGCAGGCTCCTCAGCTGTTTCATTCTCCGACTTAGCTCGTCGGCGTGCAGCTTTGGATTTGGTGGGGCGAACGACAGCTGGTTCCCCCTCAGCTGTGGGCTCAGCAGACTTCGCAACCTCCTTCTACACTCCTAAGCACCTCTTGTGCTTTCTTAGCTGTTGGGAACAACATCAGCTTCTTGACAGGTGTCTCCTCACAGTCATTCCAGACCATGTTGCGATCCTTGGTCGCGAGCAAGATCAGGGCTGAAATCTTGCAGCCGAAGTTGAGTGTCCCTTTCACATTCAACAGTTTCTCTCCCGAGTCTGTTGTTGTCTCGGAGATCTTCGACTTCTCCACCATCAGCTGGTTCAAAAAGTATTGACACCAGTCGATCTCATGCTTGTGCTCCAAAGCCACCAACTGCTTCAACTTTGGTCGGCTGATGTCGCCGAAGGCACCGTTGTAGCCGAACACCACCTTGGACACAACATCGAACAGGAGTCGATGTTCTGGCTTCAGCTTCGTCCTCTGCATATTGCTCCTTAACTTCTCCGGAGTGATCAGAGCACTCTCCAGAAACTTATCTGCGTGCTCGTCGGTTATGTTCTCCAGAAATTCCGTGGCGGCGTGGTTCACTGGAATGACGTGGCGGAGAACGTCGGAAATTGCGATGGGGAAAGACACACGACGAATAGTCCTGGCCGGAACGTCGCGTTGGCGACAGGAAACTTCTGTTGTCACTCCTTCTCTGCTGTCGATGGAACTCTGCAGATTCACGTAGAATTCGCCAACCTGGCGCCTGAGCAAGTGCGTGGGGCAGAGCTTCGCTCATTCTAGAAGCCCGTTCTCCCTGAGTGTATTGGCAAGGGGAGCCAACACCGGTGGCTCTAATTCCTCGTCAGAGAGTATCTGTTCGAAGTGGATCTTCGACACCAGCATGTCGAATGATTCTTCATATGAGGTGGGGACAAGAGAAGATCCTAAAGAGGCCATTTTCTTGCTTTTGGGGGCCATTTATGATCACTGCGAAGGTATATATAGGAAGAAGTAAGGGAAATCTTTTGCAGAAAATAGTTAGACAATTTCTGAGAAGACGATGAACAGTTATTGCAGAAAGATACGAATGAGGAAGGTAAGAGATCACTTCCTGATTTTCTGCTATTTATAGGTTTTTGACTTGATTGAGATCGACGGCTGGGGTTAAATGGCGCGAATCCATCAACGGCTGAGATCACGCGACTATTGACTATCTTTGACTTGACGTCATGCACCGAGTTCCAACCCGCGCGTGAGAAGGTGTACAATTTTTCTTGTCAGCCCAGTCGCGCTATAAAGTAGGCTATAGATGTTCAGCCATACTTTACATTTAATGCAATATGATGGCTATTTTAATGTAATTGACTTGCTCAGGAATGTTTGAATTTATTTCAAACATTCTCATTTAAGAACATAACACCTTCAGTCATAAATGTTACCTGCCAGCTGATGTCGGAATCAGCTGTGTTCCAATGTTGCGGCATACCATCAGTTGACTCGAGTTCGTCTGTTCAGCTGATGTCTGATCCAACGTAGCAACATACCATCAGTTGACTCGAATTCGTCTATTCAGCTGACGTCTGATGTCTTCGGTTGGCAATCCGCATCTGAGATTCCCCCTTCATCTGAGCTTCCCCCTCAGATGGATATCTATCTCTTCACCTCAGCTGGTTCCTCATCTGATGGATCCAGCAATCCGAGTAAATCACATAACATCTTGAACCGTGCTTCGGTTAGAGGTTTGGTGAAGATATCTGCTCTCTGAATCTCAGTTGGAATCTTCTCCATGGATACATCCTTCTTCTCAATATGGTCTCGGATGAAATAATGTCGGATGTCAATGTGCTTCATCCAAGAGTGATGAACAGGATTCAAAGAGATAGCAATGGCACTAGAGCTATCACAATGAATGGGAACCTGTCCAGTTGCAACTTCATAGTCTCTCAGCTGTTGCTTGAGCCATAATACTTGAATGCAGTAGCTACCGGCAGCCATATACTCTGACTCGGTTGTAGAAGTGGCAACACATGCTTGTTTCTTAGAAAACCACGAAACTAGCTTGCTTCTCATGAACTGACAGTGTCTAAATGTGGACTTCCTGTCCAACCGATCTCCGGCTAGATCTGCATCTGAGTATCCAGTCAGTTGGATGTTGTCGTCGGTTGGATACCACAACCCAACATTTACAGTTCCCTTCAGATATTTGATGATGTTCTTTGCTGCCAACATGTGAGCTTCCCTCGGTTGAACTTGGAACCGGGCACACACTCCAACCGCGTAAGATATGTCTGGCCGACTGGCGGTTAGATAGAGCAAAAAACCGATGATCCCTCTATACTTACTGGCATCCACGAGCTTTCCCTCAGTTCTAGGTTCAATCTTCCAGTTAGTATTCATCGGGATCCTTATTGTCTTACTTGTCTGCAATCCGAACTTGGTGATGAGCTCCTTAGTATACTTGGACTGATTGATGACAATCCCTTCTGGTGACTGCTTCACTTGAAGTCCAAGAAAGTAGTTCATCTCGCCCATCATCGACATCTCGAACTTCTCCTTCATGAGATTTGAGAATTTTTCACACAGTTCCTCCGACTTAGAACCGAATATGATGTCGTCGACGTAGATTTGTACAACAAGTATATCTTCTCCAACTTTGATGGTGAACAGGGTTTTGTCAACTGAACCTCGTTTGAACCCCGAGTTCAGAAGAAAATCACAAAGAGTGTCATACCAAGCCCTGGGTGCTTGTTTCAAACCATAGATTGCTTTCTTCAACTTGTACACTCTTCCATCTCCAGTTTCAAAACCGGGAGGCTGTTCAACATATACATCTTCCTTGATATCACCATTGAAGGCACACTTCACATCCATCTGATAGACCTTGAACTTGTGAAATGCAGCATAGGCTAGAAAGATTCGGATGGCTTCCAGCCTTGCAACCGGCGCGAATGAGTCCTCGAAATCGATTCCTTCTTGTTGGCAATATCCCTGAGCTACCAACCTTGCCTTATTCCTCACGATGAATCCAATGGCGTCTCTCTTATTCTTGAAAATCCATTTTAATCCAATGACTTTGACACCATTTGGTCTTTCTACCAACTCCCATACACAGTTGCGTAGAAATTCATTCAGTTCTTCTTGCATGGCTGTTGTCCAGTGAACACAGTTGAGAGCTTCCACAACATTCTTCGGTTCTGGTACATCAGCTACGAAGCAAGAAATCATGGCAACATCTCCAGCTTGCTCGAACTCCTCAAGGACTGCCAACTCCTCAGCATATTGGGCATAAGTGTTGGAATCTTCCTTGGTTGAATCTTGAGTTGCAACTCTGCTTCTTGTACGTACACCTTCGGTTGGAGCTCCGATGATGTTGTCAGTAGAATGATCTTCATACCATCTTCGATTGCGTCTTCCTTCTTCTTCCAACTATGGCTATTCCGTTATCTGAGTTGTGGGAGATGTTGCACTCTTCTAAGCTGGTGATTTATCAGTTGTTGAGTTTGGATCCTCAACATTGATAACATTTTGAACCGGGCTTGGTTGGGCTTCGGATGCTGATGCAGTTGGAGAGGCATCAGCTGGAGTTCCCCCTTGAGATGAGCTGGGGTCCTCGCATTCATCTTCAGAGGAGTATGGATCATCATCCTCGGTTGCCCATACCAATGGTTCAGCTAGATTCTTTTCCCTTAGAGCTTGCGATCTGGTGAGAGCAGGTGGAACTTGTGGATCAGCCTGTTGTCCTTTAGCCTGTTCCCTGCACTCAAAAGTAGATTCATCAAAACTAACATGAGGTGTTATCTCCACAATACGAGAGCTATTGTTGAAAACTCTGTATGCCTTGATCCGAGCAGCATATCCAAGAAATATGCCTTTCGAAACCTTGGCATCAAAAGTTTTCAACTGAGTCTTCCCATTGTTGTGAATATAACACTTAGAACCAAAAACGCGAAAATATGAAATATCTGGCTTCCTGCGTCTCCATAGCTCGTATGGTGTCTTTCCCAACCGTTTGGTTAGAAGAGACTGGTTCTGGGTGTAGCATGCTGTGTTGATGGCCTCAGCCCAAAATCTCTTTGGCAGAGCTGAGCTTGTCAGCATGGATGTAGCTGCATCTTTCAGTGTTCGGTTTCTTCGCTCAGCTACTCCATTATGTTGCGGAGTACGCGCAGCTGATGTTTGATGAGTTATTCCATGCTTCTCGCAGTACTCGATGATGGTTTCATTTAGAAACTCGGTTCCATGATCTGAACGGATGGAGATGATTTTCATTTCTTGTTGGTTCGATATCTGATCCATCAGCTTGGGTAGCTCATCTCGGGTCTCACTCTTGTGACGCATGAAAATGGTCCACGTATATCTGGAATAATCATCAGTTACAACAAGGGTATACTCGTTGCCATTCATGCTCTTTGGTGTAACTGGCCCGAAGAGATCCATGTAGATCAGCTGTAACACTCGGTCGGTTGAGGGAGTTGTCTTCAACCGGAAGGCGGATCTAGCGAGCTTTCCCAACTGGCATGCACTGCAGATATATGTTGTTGAAAACACTCGGTTTGGTATGCCTTTTGCATGTTCTTGTCTGGCGAGTCGGTTCATAGTCTTGAAATTCAGATGGTTGAGCCTTTTGTGCCACAACCAGCTCACATCTGAACTGCTCTTAGATAACAGGCAGGTGTCAGGAAGACTATTGTTCCAGTCAGCATAGTAGACATTCCCGGTTGGCGATCGATTTCCCAACAATATGACCTGCTTTGATCTGACATTTTTAACCCTGCAACCTTGTGCATCAAACTTAACAGAGAAACCATTATCACAGAATTGGCTGATGGAGAGCAAGTTATGCTTCAATCCATCAACATATGAAACATTAGAAATCGAAACGTGATTGGTTTCAAGGGTACCGTAACCTCTGGTGTAACCTTTTGAGTTGTCACCAAAGGTGACTGATGGACCTTCTTTCTCCACGAAACTTCCAAGCAAATCCTTCAGATTTGTCATGTGTTTCGAGCATCCACTATCCATCACCCACATTGTTGTTGACGCTTTATTCTTTATCAGCTGTTTCTCCTGTTCCTGCACAGAAAAACTCGCTTAGGTCCCCAATTTCAGTTGGGTCCTGGAGGGTTAGAACCAGTTCCCCCTGGAACTGTGGGTCGTTTTTCCCTGTACACTCGAATAGATTTGTCATTCCAGATCACTTTTCCTTCATCATCAACTATAACAACACCTCAGTTATCCTTAGGCTTGTTGTTAGTAGTGATGTTCTGTTTCTTGGGAGGAGTTGGATTTCTCCCATTGTGAGCTTTCGGAGGAGAGGCTTTCCCCCTGTTTTGATGGCGATTCTTATCCTGATTCTGTGAATGTTGTCTATAGCTGTTCATGCCCTGTTGGTGGTTCATGTTGTGGCATGAAAATCTCCAGCTGTTCGACCTGTTCCTTATCGGTTGACTCGGTTGGAACCTTTGGTTGAACTGATGATGGAACCGCTGTTGATTCAGATGGTTGGATCCTTGTCGGTTCTGCGGTCGGTTCCATTCTTTCTGATGTTGACTCTGAGGTTGATGCAGAGCTCGGTTCTGATTCTGAGTTCGGTTGCGATTGTGTCTTCGACGCCTCTGATTCCTCTTCTGACTTTTGGAACATTCCTCCTCGGTTGATGTCCCAACCGATGGAACATTCTGTCCTCCATCTACTGCTCCTTTTCCCTTCTCAGTTGTGGTTCCCTTGGTCGGTTGAGCTTGCTGAGAAGTGGAGATTGGATTGCTTTGGGGAGACTCAGGTTCAACTGTGTTAGGTTCGACAACCTTGGCTTCCACAGCTTTGATGAAGGTTGCTGGAGGGATTCCAGTATCCTTGATCACATCATAACCGAGTCCTAACACGTCATCGATCTGTCGGCTGTAACTGATAAGATTCTCGATGATCTTGGATGACTGATATAGCTTGATTAAGTTGTCCTTCTCAGTTTGCAACTCCTTGAGGAGGACAGCTATATGCTCGGTTTGTCCGTCTGACTTCTTTATCAGCTGGTCGATCTGCTCCTCTTGCTTTTTCAACTGATCTTGCTGCTCCTTGATCTGCTTCGTCAACTCCTCATCAGTTGGAGCATTAGTACGGTTAACCGCATTCAGTTGACTTTTGAGATTATCTATCTCTTCTATTTGACTCTTGATCAGATCATCCTTCTTGGTTAAGGATTCTTCAAGTTTTGAGAACTGTTCTTGAAGACTCTTAAACTCAACTGATTGCTGATGTAGTTCCTCACTGAGTTCTTGAAAGTCACTCCAGGAGGGTTCCAACTCTTCATCCAGTGATTCCTGCATGTTAGAAATATTGGAAGAATTTAACTTAGCAGGATTAGAGAGTACCTCAGTATCATTTTGATCGGTTCCAAGTGCCATGAGGCATTAATCGTGACTGATAGCGTTGTTGGTGGAAGTCAGCTCATCCTCATCTTCAGTATCAGTGAAGATGTCCATGTCGTCAGCTGCTTCTTCTGCAACCATGGCCTTGTTCTTTCCAGCTTGCTTGGCCCTCAACGCTTCTCTCTCTTTCTTCGAGAGGTTTGGACAATCTGCTTTGAAATGTCCTTCCATGCCGTATTCAAAGCAACTGTTGTTCACAGGCTTTGAGTTGCCTCGAGTTCGGTTAGATTTGTAGAACCTCTTGTATTTGCCGAACCGAGTGTCCATGTCAGCTAGCTTATTTGACAGGGCAGCTATGTTCTGTTGCAGTTCCTCTCTGCTTGGCTCATTTGCAGCTGTGTCTGTAGATCTTGTTGGCCTCGATGTTCTTGATTTGGAGTAGTCAGCTCGAAGTGCCACTGACTTTGTGGCTGAACCAACATTCTCATGTCGACTCGTCTGAACCGAGGACTGAGATTTTCGTCGGTTCACCTTGTACTCATTTCCCTTTAGAATTGAGAACAATCTTTCAGTTCCCATCTCACCAAGGTCAGCTCGGCTCTCATGGATATTAGTGAAGGTATCCCACTCAACCGGTAGAGCTTGTAACACTTTGAGATTGATTTCTCTCAAAGTGTATTTTCCTCTTCGGATAGACTGGATCCTTCTGATGATGTCCATAAATCGGAGCTCTAACTAATCGATGGTTTCATCAGTTTTTAGACAAAAGTTATCGAAGTCTTGGCAGGCATGTGAGAACTTGTTCTCCTTTGTCTCGTCGCTTCCTTCACTCAGCGACGCCAACATATCCCACATCTCTTTGGCAGTTTCACACTCCTCTATCCAAAGCAGATAATCTTGTCCAACTGTGGACATGATCGTGCTCTGAGCCCAGATGTCCAACTGGCTCACTTTGGCTTCCTCTGGAGTGTAGTCTTCTAGATTTCTCTCCACTAACTCCATTGTTGCATCCCCATCGTTGGGATTTGTAGGAGTGCAAGTGATTCTTTCTCTGATGATGATTGGTCCGGATGTTAGTACTTGTTGCATCCTATGATGCTTCGATAGTAAGATCTTCTTCATCCGTGTCCTCCAGGATGTATAATTTACTACCGAGAACATGACCACGATCTTGTCCTTGACGTCTATCTGCACACAACAACAAACAGAAGATGCAAGCAGATATGCACTAGCGTGAAAAATAGATCTGTTCAGTTGACCACTGAAGAAACTTTCTCGAATTCACACCTTGTGAAACAGAGTCAGCAGTCTTTTGAACCACTGCTCTGATACCACTTGATGGTCCCGATACGAGTTCTAGTGTATTGGGGGGGGGGGGGAATACACCAGATAAGACTTTTTAAAACAACCCCCTAAAAATAACTCAACCGAGTAAAGAAGCTCAGTTGGAATCACAACCGAGTAAGAAACACTCGGTTGGAAGTGATGTATTGTGCGGAATGTGGTGGAAATTAACTCGTATAAATTTACTCACGCTTTTATGCACGGTTGGTCAATAACCAAAACAGTTGATGAATAAAGCAGTTTGTATGCAGGTTAGATAGTCAGATGAATATGCAATAAGATAACTGAAAATAAACACAACACACAAAGATTTAACGTGGTTCAGAGAGAACTCCTACGTCCACGAGGAGTTGTGAGTCCACACAACTCAGTCCAAGTTCTTCTGGACAAACCACAAAGCTTACGCGGGCTTTGCAACCGTTGGGATAAGTTTGCGGGTACTTATCAACCTTACAGTTTAGTTTTCGGGTACTAAACAACCTATCTATTCAGTTACGAGAAGAGTAGGGTCCTAAAACCTTTTCAGGTATGAAAGATTGGGTTCCAACTAATAGCTCGAACAAGAAGTGAGCTATGATCTAACACTCTACGAACTCTCACAAAGTGATGTTCTCAAGGTTGGATCTTAAGACACTCAGACAAAATCTAACACTCTAGAACTCTCAACTAATGATGTTCTAAGAGAATGAATATGGTTCAGCTCGTGTGAGGAATTTGGTTCTTTCTTTTGCTCTTTGCACTTGTCTGTCTCGTCTCGTGTGTGTCTTGTATATTGTGAGTGAATGAATGCCTTTATTTATAGGTGGAGAGAATCAACTAGCCGTTGGAAGAGCTGTTGATCTCTGTTCTTTGATAGCGATGGCTTGTCTCTCATCTCTGCAGACTTTCTGGATTTGGCAACTGCGTGCTTCTGCTTTCCATCTGAGACAGCCTTGTGTTAGGCCAAATGAGGTAATGACAGAAAGTCAAACCTTCACGTGACTTCCTTATTTGAAATTTAAATCTCAACGTCAGACTTTCATCAAGGAGAGGTTGGTTGAGATTTTCGATCTATATCTGACTGGTTCTTCAGCTGATGTTCTGTCTGAATGCTAACAGTTGAACTCTCAGCTGATCTGAACTTCATGTTGTTGATCTTCTTGGTTTGAGGTCCTACAACTGATGTTCTGAAACTGAACACCCGGTTGTCTTCCTTGTATCCGATCGGTTGAGTTTGAATGCTCGGATGACTTTCTTTCATCTGATGTTCTCTTCCCCTATCTACTTCTCATCTGATGAATGCTCAGTTGTCTTCCTTACAACTGATGTTCAATTGCAACTTCTCTTGAACGTAACTTCCCCATTTTCAATGCTTAAATGAGTTTTGCATCTTCCACTTTGAATGCTCATCTTGTGAACGCTCAGTTGTCTTCCTCACAACTGATGTTCTATCCGAGTGACGCCTTGTTGCCGTCTTCAGCTGGAGTCCTGTAAAGATAAAATCTTAACAATGCTCAAACAGCGAGCCTAACTACTAACATTAGGATCTGGCAACATCTACTCGGTTGGGGTCAGTTGGTTTTGGAATCAATCAAAACTTTAATAAATATCCCAACAGTTTCCCCCTTTTTGATGATGCCAAAACCCCTTATAAGAATTCTAAAACCCTTACAGATCACAACTGATCTAAATCTAACTGACTTATCTAAAATCTCAGCTGAATTTCTAGACTGTCTATAAGATGAAAACATCAAAGGGTTAGCACAGTTAAAACATGGTATTGAAATAACTTTGCAATTCAGAGCTTGGACAATGAGAGATTGTTCATCAAGGTGAATCTTATAACTGAATAGTTTTCATTACAACTGATTGTTACAAAGATAAGCACAAAAACCAAAAATTACATCAGTTGCTTCAAAAACTATCTGAGCTAAAATTGTAGCCCATACTTACTGAAAATCCTAACAAAAATTTCTCTCTTTGCTGTTGATTCCTTGCAGATGTCGACTCCGTGCTCCTTGCAAACTTGTCTCGCCTCAGCTGCAATTTTTGTCCGGTTGGGGGTTTGGGAGTCTGGAAGGAAGAGAGGCTTATAAGTAACCTTCTGAGGGACGGGGACAGTGTTTAGATCCAGTTTTGCTTCAATCATCGCACGCCTGAACTGGTTGAACATCCCTGGGTCCCCAGTGTGCAGCTCGGTTAGCGCTTCCTTGAAGGCTTTCCTCGGATCGTCAGTTGCGTAAACTTTCCTGTAGTAGAAGAACAACTCCCATTACTTCATGGTGAGAAATGCATTGTATGGAACCATCGATCTATTATCAAGGACAACTCCATTTTTTTCCACTGTGATGCCCGTGTCTCTCCTTCTATAAACCAGGTAACCATTATCATCAAGTCTCGTATGCTCAATGTAATTCTTGGGGAATCTCCTGGAGCACTTGAAATTTACCATGCATGGTGAATTTAATCTTTCGGGTCCACAAGGACCGTGAATCATGCATTCTGTGATGGCCTTGTATAGTTCTGGATTCTCTTCCTTGTCCGGAAGTTCTGCACATATGAAATCATCTATATTTTGTATCAGGTGATGTTGAGCCTCACGCGTTAAAAAGAGAATGATGTGAGCATGAGGTAGTCCTCGCTTTTGGAATTCGACGGTTGTGACATCTACAAAACATACAGAGTATCATGATTTGAAATTGAAATAAAAAAACATTGTAAGTATATAATTCAATAAATGGTAAGAAGAACTTACGTGCTGTGTGTTGGCCAAAAACTTCCTTATGCTTCAAATCATGAATAAGTTCTTTCAGTTTCATTTTAAATACTTGAACTGATATATCTGGTCTATCTTCTGGACGCAATCCTCGTTTACTAAGGAACCTTGTGATCTCTAGCCATTTAGGGTTGCATGTAAAAGTAATAAATAACGACGGGTATCCAGTCCACCTACAAATAGCCATAGCATCCTGATAATTTTGAATCATATATCGCCTCCCTCCAGTGAATGATGATGGCAATAGTAAAGGTTTGCCTACACACGAAGTGTCCGTATTCCCTTTATTTTTGTATTTCTTAAGATTCTCGTATCTTTCTGTTCTGAGCGTTGGCTGATTGTGACGGATCCATTGTAGCCTTTGCATTTCCATCATGGTGTATCCATCAATAATAAATTGTTGAAGCAACCGTCTGGCAAGAAGGAGCTGTCGTTCTTCATCTTCTCTATCTTGTATCCTGAATGCTAAGAACTCCCTCACGTGAGCTTATTTCTCTTGCCGGTGTCGTGGTCGGCATGCTAAACTTCCATATAGAATCCATCCTCTCCGTAAATGAATAAAAACGGATACTGGAGTGGAAGATAAGCAGGGTGAAATTCATGGATGCGCTGATACTGACCACAATTCTTCTTAACAATTATGTCTCTTTTGTCCGACATAGATTCAAAATCTCCAACAATAAGAGCAGCAACCTCTGGTGCGGTCGGCATGTTGTATTCCCTACCATCTTTTGTTCTCTTTCCTATCAGTTGAAGCTTCAAATCGATTGAACGATCACGTGAAATATGATCAGCAGCCATTCGATAAGTCTTTGCATACGGATTGTTGTCATCGATCATTCTTTTGAGATCATTCACGATCGAATCATCGGAATCACTCGATTTTCATTTACTCCAAAAAAAAAGAGTTTAAGTAAATGAATGTGATTATCATATATCTAAATTTACGTTAACATCAAGAAATATTAAATAAAACTATCTATTTGATCAAACAATAATAGGATAAAATATATATTTTTTATGTTTGGCAATATATGTACATTAATATATATACTCCCTTAAAATTTGAAGTATAGTTTTTACCTCACAGCATTTATTCGATGTTTTACTTCTTTGTCTGGTTCGAAAATATAGAGTTGTGAGAATTTTGGGGATGATCCTTCAAGTGGCAACATATCTCCAATGTGATGAAGATTTTGACCGCTCAAACGAAATGTATAGGGACCGCGACCTTTATTAATAGAATAATCAACTTTTCCATCCATGGAAGTAAATGAGAACATCATGTTGTAAGCACGAATATCCGCTATAAACTTGTTGCTCTTCTCGTGCTTGTTCTCCAAGAGGTCGCTCAATAATTGAGGTGGACTTTTCAAGAGAGGTAGTTTGACTTTTCCCTTCGAACAACACAGTGAAAATTTTGGGGCTGACATAGTTTGGATCACCAATATCAAAATACTCTGTTAAAATAAAAATAATTACTATTATGGAAAATGTAAAATAATAAAAAGTTAAAATTTTGTAAAATAATGACATGTAGTTAAATCTACAATCACCGAAAATTTTTAGGGTATAAATATAGGTATAATGAATTCGTACCAATTTGTTGTTTGAAACTTGTGTTTTTCCTTAGTGCTTGCCTCTTATCTCGTGCCACATATGCTTTGTTCTTCATAACAATTAAATAAACATTGAGAAGAAATATAAATATATAACGTTCATATGATAATAAAGACAATATATATATACATGTGCTACCTGTAGAAATCTGCAAGGAAATGACATTTTGTAAAGGTTTATTCCTTTTGATTGAAATAATCTGACGTCTCCTTTGTCTGGCAATGCATGATGAGTATTTTCTATCTTTTAATATTTTAAAAGTATTAGTAACAAAATTATATAATCATATGATTATAGTATTAAAAAATCAATTTTATATATAATTTATTTTATCTTGTACCAATGTTAATGTTTGAGTAATCAAAAGCACATGGAGTTTTATTCTGTTTTCGTGACACAATACAACGCCTTCTTTGTCGAGCAAGCCACGATAAGTATCTGGTGTCTGTAAATAAGATTTGTAAAATTTTATATACCATAATGTTCAAATCCCAAAATAAAAATTGACGATATAAATTATAAAGTATATGAGGAACATAGATGATTACAATTGTTTTCTTTAATGATAGCCATATTCGGATCGAAAGCAACAATGCGTCGACTGATTGATTGTAAAACATATGAGGTATGTGAGACTTTCTTGTCGCCTTTATTTCGAAAGTTTATCGAGTTTGATCGTTGGTCACCATCTTTGTTAACTTGACAAATAGTGGAAAACGAAAGTCATGTTTGGGATAATATCTTAAAAAAATTAAATAAATAACTCAAAATACTAAAAATAAAATTACAAATCTTTAATTAGCAATAACATACAAAAAATAAATTACCAACACTAATGACAGAAGTTGAGGTGGAAAAATTAGGCACCGCGATTATATCATTGTTGTTCATCTCTGTCATCTTTCGTCGCTTTTTACCAATACGATGATCCATTGTAACTCTGGAAATTACGAAGTGAAAATTTATTTTTTTAAAGCGACATATATTTGAAAATTGCATAGATTTGATCAAGTTATTGCAAATGTTATTAAAAGAATAAGATAAAAATTTATACTCACATACAGACTAAGTATATAGCATAAAATTTATGAAAACATAAATTGAATTTATGAATCACATAAAAAATAACTCCCTCATTAGTTATCATCACGTACACATTCAACTAAACCAAAAATTTTGAGTTATGAAAAATATTTATATTATTTCAACAACTACTAATTAATAATTGTAAAGAAACTTTAAAAAGGGGGCAATAACAAATATATATATATATATATATATGTATGTATGTATATTAAATAATATTCTTCCGTTTAAGTAGTTATTAATCTCGGCGTGAAACAGTTTGATTGTTTCAATGTAAATTGTTGATCAAATTTATATTGATGATTATAAATAGTCCAATTTACATTGAAACAATTCGAATTTATTGATCATTATTTAATTGGTGTGATGCTCTCAATCATCGTTCATGTACATATCACAACAATTTACTTTGTACACCAAATCTGTTTATCCTCACTATAGTTCAATCATCTTGCTGATCACAATGTATATAACTTTACTAAAAAATTAGACATAGTTAAGTATAAAGTTATTTTATTTGAAGATTTATCAAAAATGCAGTTATAATTAGGTAAATTATATTATTTTATTCATTTTTATGACATGAAGATTTATCACATGTAATTAATATATATCTTAAAAAGTAAAATGAATAAATTAAATTTGAAACTAATAAATCTAATTATATTTTAATTGTAGGAGTTTTACTTATTCATCAACGCTATAGTCTCATTCTTGATGTAAAATTTATTAAATATTAATTCGACTTGTCGCACAAAGAAAGGAATAAGAATAAAGTAATAAAAATTAATTTAAGCTCTCACATGAAAGAAAAATAAGAAGATTATAATAATGAGGCCGAGTAAAGTTTTTTTCTATAAGCACTAACTATATATCCATAGTCCGAAACAACTAACTACAATTATATATATTAGTTTGAGCGGCATACTTACATACATACTGTAATACCCCAGAAATTTCGTACTGTTTTAAGAATTCAAAGTTAATAATAAAAATGGCTTTGCACGCCTAAGTTCATGAAATTAAATTCTAAGATTTACGGTGAAATCCATTTCCAAAAATAATTTCCAAAAATCGGACGAACGACTACTGTATTTAGGGTTTTCGCGTCCGTTAAGTTTTTCGCCCGGAAACTCGGAATAAAATTCCGTCAGATTTTTACATTCACGAAATCGCGATACGAACTCGCCCGAGAAAGTTCATTTTTGTGATTTTCCGGACGAAATTTGGACTGTAACGTCCCGACTTTTTCTCGGATTTTGAAAAACGATTTAGGTTTTCCGAGTACGTTAATTATTTCTAATCTAACGGACGAATTAGATTTTGTCAATTCCGTAGCTAACTAAGAAAGTACTTCTCGATTTTTATATCGACGTTTAAGAGTCGGAAATGAGATTTTAGCGTCTAATTTTCCCTCGCCAAACATGTCTTAGCGAGTCACCACTACCTTGTGAGATATTTTCATCACTTTATGACTCACCATGAGTGAGTCATCATCTCCCTCATTAAACCTCCATTACCGCCCCCTACCTCTATCTCTCTCTCTCATTTTTCTCTCCCATATCCTCCATAGTTCTTCATCTTTCAAGCTCTTCCAAGATCCACATCTCTTGCATCTACCAATTTCCAATCCGATTTCATATATCGAAAGGTAAGAACTTCGTCTCTAGTTTGATCCGAACAAATCTTCTTTCCCCTCTCTTTTATTTTTTTCGAAAATTAGGGAGTGAGATAGCATGTTGTTCTTGATCGATACATGTTCTAGGATGCTTAGAATCGAGTTCTATGGATCAAATCATGAAGGAAAAATCAAGAACTCCAAGCCCTATATTTACCGAAATTTTTGCTGTTTTGGGGCTTTCATTTCATGCTCGATTTCTTCGTCGAATTGATGATAGATTAGTGTTTCTCATGTCGTTAATTAATAGTATGAATTGTTTTAGATTTTTCAAAAAATAAAATCCAAAACCTAAGAGACGAACAAGGCTCGATTTAGGTTAGTAAATGTTGAGATATGCTCGATTGTTTAATGGAAATGAATTATACGATGCATGAGGATGAATATATATTAAATTGAGATTTTTCTAAAAATAAAATGAAAAGTGTAAGAGACGAAGATGTAGTGATAAGTCGAGGCTCGATAATATTTTGATAATATGATTTGCATGTTAGGAATGCTCGTTAGATAATAATCGTTGTCATGAAATTTGAATGAATTCCGTTAACTTTGGAAAATCCGTAAGAGACGAACAAATGTATGTAATTAATGATAGGAAAGTCGAGTAAGATTGATAATTGGATATTAATGATCATTAATGTTGAGGGAACGAAATTGTAGTTGACGTCGTGTTGATCCAAGCTATAAAATATTGAGTTTATGTTATAATCGAGAAGTTAGGACGAGAATTGATAACTTGTTTGGTTTAGTAATTGTTTAGTTGAAACGACGAGGTTTTGATCGTCGTGGTTATAGACGAGAAATGGAAAGGAGTTCATCACATATGGAAATACGTGTTAACTGCCTTGTTGTGTAAAATTCATGAGAATTTAAGTTCGATAACATAGAATGAACCTAGAAGAACGTGCGTCGATTTTATCGAGCATTAGGGATTCACTCGGCAGTTTCTGCGACGTTCCACGGAAACTGCAATATCTTTTAGCTTGTTTATCGGAATCGAGATCCGCGAATTGGAGAGTAAACTAGACACCCGAGGCTATCTTTTGGTACAGAGCACGACCCTTGTTTCGCAATCCCCTGTTCTGGACAGACTCACTGACTTCGTGCAGTGTATGTTCAAATTGTAATTTCCTAAGTTGTTTTCTTCTCAACTTAGCTTCTTTCAATCTTTGAGGTTGCTATGAGTTAACGAATGCCTTCTTCCTACTGACCTCAGTGTCAAGTATAGAGCCTTGAGTGTCAACAAGATGAGTTCGTATCATGTATCCGTTTAAGTAAAGAAATTTAGTTAAGCGTGCAAATGCCTAAATCGTCTAAAGAACTAAAGCTTAATTTCCTAAGTTGATTCCTTTCCAACTTAGTTCCTTTTGATCTTTTAAGCCGTAATGAGTTATCGACTATCTTTTCTACTGACCTAAGAGTCGAGTAAGGAACCTTTCGAGTTCTAAACAAGATTTATTCAAGTCTCGTTCCCGGTTAATCAAAAAGAATTAGTAGCGTGCAAATGCCTAAAGAACTAAAAAGACTACGACTAAAACCAATTTCCAATCTCCGTTTTCTTTAATCACTTACGATCGAGTTTAAAGTATGTTTATCTTACGATGAAGGAGGAAGTCAGCAGTGAGGAAAGGATGGAAGACTAGAAGACGAAAGTACGAGTAATAAGTTATGTAAACGCTAAGGTGGGCTTTTATTCTATAACAAATAAAATGTGGGTTTTTCCACAACTCGAAAGTATTTCTTTATCGCTTTGATAGTCGTGTTTTCAAAATGATAATCATGGCATAAACTGTTTAAATATTTTATGTGAGTTCTCTTGTACCTATTTGAGTTAACATTCGTGTTTTCCAGATTTATGAGTTAATCAAAATAGCTTAACTAACGATCGGCTCTGAGTTAGCTATTAAGTGCTTTCCAGAGTTAGTGCACTTTGTAACCTGTGGTGTATGTGGTATCCTGTTGAGGGATAACCAGCCACGGTGAATGAGAATTGGTCAAGATTTGAACGTAACATACTAGAAAAATGCTTGTACAAGCTAATTTATGTAAATGAGTCAGAAAAATGTTTAGTAGACATGGGCCATTTTCAATAAACCCCCCCGATGTGCTACGATTATGAAATGCCTGATTATTTATACTTATGAATATGTTTTCAGCAACGTGCCCACTAAGTACTTTTGTACTTAGCCCTGCATATGTTTTCTACATGTGCAGGTTGAAGTGATGGAAGCGGCGAGGCTTGAAATAAGTTGTCTAGGAAGACTTTAGTTAGTATGAATCACTTTTCCGCTGCAAAACTCTAGTACTTTGACGTTATGTACATTACGTAAAACTCTGTGGTTTATGTCTGTAAACTTGAACTTAGATGTCTTTTGAGTACCTTCTGTCGAGTAATCCTTCGAGAATTACTCTTCCTTTGTAAATAAAGTCTTGTTCATAGAATGTATGATGTCTCTTATGTATGTATGTTTAGTCAGTCCCCTTCTTCCAAGCTTTTTTAATCCAATCTCAGTCGCACCCCGACTTCTGCCGTCCCTCGGGATTTGGGGCTGTGACACATACATAGTTTGCCATTTATATTATTGTGCAGAAATTGACTAAATCATGCATTAAGAGTGATCAAGAAACTTACAACGAAGAATCACAGTCTCTAACAAAGGATGGAATTTGGTGCTTGTGTCGACTGTAATGAAGTATAACTATTTCTAAATTTGATTGAGTTGTTTATGCTTTGAAATTGAGTTGTGAGCACAAAATAAAGATTGCATTGGCATGCTTATATAGTGATTAAAATAGTAAATATGGTGCAATGTAATAATTGTAGTTGCTTAATTTCTCCCAATTACGTTTACTTTATTGCAATTATATCCAAGTAAATAATGAAGGTTTGACATAGGGAAATTTTAATAAATCTTTGGCTTAAAATCAGCCAAATTGTGATTTTACCCTATGAACTTATAAATATATTAGATGTTGTAAGACATTTTGTCATTGTAATATTATATTTTTTAATTTGAAAGCCACTTCTAAAAAAATAAACTAATTGTATGAAAAAAATATTGTGAATTTGCCAAAATAAACTCATTGTATGAAAAAAATATTGTGACATACGATATTATATTGTAAGAACTCATTGTATAAAAAAATAAACTCATAATATTGTGAATTGGCCCATCTATGCCAATTTGTTATGATTTAGTATTTAATTTTTTGTATCAATCAAATAATTAATTAGCTTAATACGTGTATTTTAATTATTTCAATTTTCTTACAATTGTTTGTTGATACTTGTAGATTATCAACAAACATTTTCTTAATTTATTAAGCCATATTCTTACTATGCATGATACTTGTTTTAATATAAAAACAAATGTTATATGATGTAATCACGTGATTGGATAGTATGTTACTTATTCGAATTACTTTGTAATACATCGTGTATACTATCTATATAATAGTATTAATTAAATGAGAGATTCCATCACAAAAGTTATATGATGTAATCACGTGATTTTTTATTCGTTGATTGGGGACAAATTCCATCACAAAAGTCCGGATTATAATAGAGCTAATTAGATGATTTGTTCCTCCAATTTTGTTTAATATACACACTGAATTTGTTCCACAAATTAATTGCATGCATATCACAAGGGTGGTAAATTGACATTCAACTTTTTCATAACTCAAAATGTTTGTATATATATATATGCATGAGTCAAGGTCTTAAAACTCATCACCAACTCTTTAGCAATTACACATATCAAGTTGGGTTCTAATGGCAAGAACTATGTCAAACATTTCTAAAATTCCCTCTCGCCCTTTCTTCGTATATCAATTAAACTATTATTTTCACTTATTTGTGGTACGTTAATTTTTTATTTAAAGTTTTATCCTTATACAATTAAATTTACACTTATATATATATATATATATATATATATATATATATATATTTTGATTATGTATATTTTATCTATATGTGCAGCTTATACCATTCTCTTTTTTCCTGAAATACCAAGAATTGATGCCAAGCTCCATGAAATTACGAAACGGGAAAGGAAAAACTTGGGATATCGAAATCAAGCGTAGTCTTATGAAGGGACTTCGTAATATAACCGGAGGATGGACTGATTTTGTAATACCCCGATAATTTCTTCTGTCTTTAAAAATGAAAGTTAATAATAATTATGGCTTTGCACGCCTAAGATCATGAAATTAAATTCTAAGATTTACGGTGAAATCCGTTTCAGAAAATAATTTCCAGAAGTCGGACGAACGATTACAGTATTAGGGTTTTCGCGTCCGGTAAATTTTTCGTCTGAAAACTCAGAATCAAAATCCGTCAGAATTTACATTCACTTTTTCTTCGATACAAGTTCACCGTAGAAAGTTAGTTTTTATGATTTTCCGGGCGAATTTTAGACTGTCTAGTCCCGACTTTTTCTCGGTTTTTGAAAAACGAATTAGGTTTTCCGAGTACGTAAATTATTTCCAATCTAACAGACGAATTAGATTTCATCGAATTCGTAACCAACTAAGAAATCATTCCTCGACTTTTATATCGCCGTTTAAAGTCGGAAACGACATATTTTTCGTCAAATAATTCCTCGCCAAATACACCTTAGCGCCTCACTCTCACTTTGTTAGATTTTTTCTCACTTTATGTATCTATATACATGACTCACCATCTCTCTCTCCCTCCCTTCACTGCCGCCACCCTCCCTCACTCCATCTCTCTCATTTTCTTCTCATTCTCCTCCATTAAAACTCCAACCTTCAAGCTTTTTCAAGAACACAAGATCTTTATCTACCGATCAATTCCATATCCGAGTCCATATTACGCAAGGTAAGAACTTCGTCTCCAATATGAACCGAACACAAATTCTTTTCCATCTTTTTCATTTTTTTCGAAAGATAGGAGATGGAATAACATGTTGTCTTTTAATCGAATCATGTTCTAGTATGTCTAGAATCGAGTTCTACGGATCGAATCATGAAGAAAATCACTCCCCATTCAATTAGGTCATTACCGAAATTTTCTAGAATTTAGGAGTTTGATCGTAGTTCGATTTCTTTGATGTTTAATCGATAGATTAGTGTTCTACATGTTGCTAATTGACTCTATTAATTAATTTAGATTTTTCTAAAAGAAAAGTTGCAGGATAAGAGATGAAGATTGGTCGATTTAGTATAGTAGATATTATGATATGCTCGATTGATTAATGGAAATGAGATATATGATGTATGAGGATGATTATATATTTAATTGGGATTTTTCTAAAAATAAGTTGAAAAATGTAAGAGACGAAAACGTGTCGATAAGTTGGAGCTCGATAATGTTTTGATAATATGATTTGCATATTAGTGATGCTCATTAGATGATAATCATTGTTATAAAATTTGAACGAAAACGGAGAACGTAAGATTTTCATTAAGAGACGAACGATCGACGATAAGTCGAGATTAGATAATGATATAGGTCTATGGTGTGATTATATGTTAATCTCGTTAGTAAATGATCATAATCGGAAAGTTAGAACGAATTCTAATAACGTTAGATTTTTCATAAGAGACGAATAAGTGAATCTAAATAACGATAGAAAAGTTGAATAAGGAAAGTAATTAGATATTAATGATTGATAATGATAAATGATCAAGTTTGTAGTTGACGACATGTTCATCCGAGCTATGAAATGATAAGTTATAGTTATGAACGAGAAGTAGAAACGAGAAGTTGGAAATTGTTTTGGTATAGTACTTGTTTAGTTTGAAAATACGAGGTTTTAATCGTCGTGCTTATAGACGAGGAATGGAAAAGAGTTCTTCAGATATGATAGTGCGTGTTGACTGTCTTGATGTGTAAATTTCGTGAGAATTTAAGTACGATAACATAAAACGAACCTAGAAAACCGTGCGTTGATTTTATCGAGCATTAGGGTTTCACTCGGCAGTTTTTGCGACCCTTCACGGAAACTGTCATATCTCCTAGCTCGTTTATCGGAATTGAGATCCGTAAATTGGAGAGTAAACTAGACACCCGTACCTTTCTTTTGATATAAGAGTCATCCCCTGGTTTCGTATACTCTGTTCTGTACAGACTTACTGACTTGAGAAGTAAGTTTCCAAAGCTAGTTTCTTAAGTTGAATTCTTCTCAACTTGAACCCTTTCGATCTTTTAAGTCGTTCCAAGTTATCAACTACTTTTTTCTACTTACCTAAGTGTCAAGTGCAGAATCGAATGAGTGTCAAACGAGATGTGTTCGTATCTCGTTTCTTGTTTAATTAAAAGAGTTTAGTTTAGCGTGCAAAGGCCTTAAAAGCTTAAAAACGTAACAGACTAAATCATTTTCGATTTACGTTTTCATTATCGTCTCGACGACTTATCAAAGTATGATTATTTACGATGAAGGAGGAAGTCGGCACCAAGGATAGGACGGAGATCAGAAGACGGAAGCACGTGTCTTAGTTCTGTATTCTATCGAGGTGGGCTTTTATATATGAAACAAAATGAGCAATGCTCGAAAACCTTTCTTTATCGCTTTGATAATCGTGTTTTCAAAGTGATAATCTTGGCATGAACTATTTGTTCTATGTGAGTTCTCTTGTACCTTATGAGTTAGCCAAAAGGGGTTAACTAAACGATCGGCTTTGAGTTAGTCAAAAGGGACTTTCCAAAGTTAAGTGTACACAATAGCCGTTGAAGTATGGAACCCTGTTGAGGGGACGACCTGACGCGGTGATAATAAATGGTCAAAATTGAACATAACATCTATGAAAAATGCTTGCAAGCTAAGTTATGAAAATGAGAAAGAAAATGTTTAGTAGACACGGGAATTTGTTGAAAAACCCCGATGTGCTACAGAAATGAAATGCCTGATTATCTATACTTATGATTATGTTTTCGGCAACGTGCCCACTAAGTACTATTGTACTTAGCCCTGCATATGTTTTCTAAATGTGCAGGTTGAAGCGACGGAAGCGGCGAGGGTTGAGTTAAGAGTTGTCGATAGGAAAGACTTTAGTATGTAGTCCACAGTTCCGCTGCCAAACTCTAGACTCACTTATGTAAATATGAATATCACTTTTGGTTTAAGTTCTGTACTTATAACTTAGAATCTTTTGAGATCTTGTTCGAGTGATCCTTCGAGATCAACTCTTTCTTTTGTTAATGAAGTTTTGTTCATTGAAATTATTATGTCTTTAATGTTATGTTTATTCATTCATCCCCTTTCTTCCCCGCTTCTTTAATCCAATCCCAGTCGCACCCCGGTTTTGCCGTCCCTCGGGATTTGGGGCTGTGACAGAGTGGTATCAGAGCAATCGTTTCTGCTCTGTATACAAGTCTTCCTTCGAGTAGTAAGATAGAGAATTTGTATGTTCTCTATATCCGAGTCTTCTTTCAAGTAAAGTTAGATCATAACACTAAGATTAAGAGTGTATATGACAACTCAACCTTCCGCTATGTCGACTCAACGAAGAAAGAAAGAAAGAAAGAAAGAAAGGAAAGAATTTCAGAAATGTGTTTTCTTTTAAGAAAATTTTTGAATAAGTATTCAATAAGTTAAGAATGACAATGGTGCCAAGAATGAAATTGTGAAAGTATAAGAAATATACTTGGTTCCTGTTATGTGAATTATGTGAAATTATTTGCGCAATAATTTCTTTTATTTGAAAAGCTTGATGGCACGAGAATCTAGATTGATTCTAGGGATTTTTCTCGGTTCGCTAAGAACATAGACTTGAAACGTAAGGTCTTTCCGATTCCTCGAGAACTTAGACGTTTTAAGAATGTTAGTTCAAATGATTTCGAAAGAAGATCGTGAAATGGGAAGAACTAATGTAGACGAATGTCACGTGCGTATAGTGACATGAACGAAGTTATTTTTAGTTGGAGTTCGCCTCGCTCGAACTTCAAGAAGGATTTGTTATAATTACCAAGAATCAAGTACGAATCTTAGTAAATTTTCCAACGATCACTCGATCCTGACGACGACTAGAACATGGGTTCTAAAGTCACTTTCCAGTTATAATTCCTTTTTCTTTGGAATTTATTTCATACTTCGTAATTGAACGAAGAATACGACGAGTAAGAAATTCAAGTGTCGAGAAGGACAAGATCTTTTGTAAATGGATGTTACTTTTGAATAAGTAACATGAACAAAGTAGTCGTACTTTGTTTTAATAAAGTAAGAATCGCTAAGAAATTTTTCCTTAAGGAAGAAATAATGAAAGAAAGTAATAAAGAATGACGAAAGAAAGTTTATAAGGAAATAAAAGTAAGAAAGTAAATAAATAATAAGATAAAGGATGAATATAAAAATCTTGAAATTTTATTTATATATATTGTTTGAGTGCAATTTCTTGAATTGCTAGATGTTTAAAATAAGTGGTTGTTTAAGTGATGATATTACAATTGAATAAGGAATATTCATTTTGTAATTTAAGTATTTCTTAAGATAAGTTATTTCCCTACCCGTTACTGATCCGTATTTTCTTTAAAACTTTTGTAGAATGGCTAGGACACGCGTTACAGCTCGGAAGAGCACACCTTTGCCACAACGTACCCTAGAAGATATTTTACAGGATGATTATCACGGTTATGAGGCAGATTTTGGTGTGGAGGACATAGGGCAGATTGTGAGTAATTTTTCAGCGGTATACTATGCAGCACGACACTTCATCTCAGAGAGTCAGGCTATATCCGATTTGATTGTGCATCTACCGGATGAGTGGCGCGGTTGGGCGCACCGCGTGGCATGGTATTTCCTTGGAGTTTTCGGCGACGACACAGAGCCGACGGGCAACTACTCGGGATTCGCTCTAACTATACACGAGCGTTTCTTTGACAGCAGGTTCATGGTGCCAGTCCCTTTTGAGCCACATCTTCCTTACCGTCACTTCCCAGCAAATACCGAGCCAGAGCATTTATACTTGGACCCGGAGATGGCCGCGTTGTTGGAGATACCACCAGATTTTGTATCTAGTGAGGAGTCAAACTCGGAGGCAGAGCATTTAAAGGTGGACGAGGAGCCCGCAACTATACTAGAGTTACCACTTCCACATAGACCACTTGAGGCGTTGATTCCAGGACCAGGACTCATAGAGATTGACGCAGAGACAGTTGCCATGTTAGGGTTATCTGCTCCTTTTATACCCGAGCCTAGTGTGAGAGTTCGAGGACCATTTGAGACAAGACTGTTTGAGACAGGGTCAGGGTACTGGAGATAGATGCGGAGCTTGCCGCCATGCTAGAGCTACCATCTCCACCGACACCGCTTGAGGAGATTTGCGCAAAGTGGGAGGTAATCAGAGGACAGTTAGAGGTAGGACCATCCAGAGTCCGTTCTAGGGAGGAGTACGAGTCCGGTTCCGTTCCAAAGCACCTTCTTCCCCTGAAAAAGCGTGCAGTAGAGACCAGTGATGATTATCTTATTTCAGACTCAGAGGAGACAGTTTCGGAGGCACCATCACCACCCTCACTTACACTGTTTGATGGCTCTACTCTGAGGGAGGACGAGGCACTCCAGCTCGTCTTTGGTTCAGAGTCAAAGGAGGAGGATCCGGATGAGGATCCAAAGGAGGACCCGGATGAGGATCCAGAGGAGGACCCAGACGAGGATCCGGAGGAGGACCCGGAGGAGGACTCTGAGGGTTTACAGACCGTAGAGGGCAGTACGGACTCGACTGCAGTTTGTTGAGCAGAGCGTCGTAGACGCGTATTAGTAGTAGTAGTAGTTTCTTTTGTCCTGTACATAGTCGGATTAGTAACTAGTTTTTGTAGTACTCTAGCGGATACGAAATTTTATGAATCGTTTCCGTTCTAGTACTTCCAGTAGGTACAGTAATGCAGCTTGTTAGTGCATCTTGTACAGTGATAGGCAGTCAACCTAGTTTAGACTAGTAGTAGTCTAACTTTTTGTATAAGTCCTCGTTGGAGGCAGAATCAATATTCTTTTTAATGTATATATATATACATGACCCGTGAGAGGGTTTTGATCACAAGAAAGTTTCTTATAAATCATGTAGTAAACCAAAATGTCAGATGAACTCGTGTAACGAGAGTTTAGTTTAACTTGGAAAGTTAAAAGATTAAAAAGCTAGTATCAAAGTTATGTTCGATTTTTCTTTTCCGTGAACTTGATTAAGTTGGGAAGAGGGTGAGTAAGCAAAAGAATGTTTAAAAGAAAGGGCTAATGAGAATTTATGTTCCCTATAGTTAAAGAAAAATGCCGCCGAGAAATGTTAACAACAGAAGAGGACCTGGTAGGCCCCAAGGACGTGGAAGACGTCAACCGGAAAATGAAAGGGAGCAAGAACAAGAACACCACGATACCCCTCCACCATTACCATCACCACCACCTCCACCACCACCCCGTAGGGATATTGAGGATCTTTTCCTCAAACGAAACCCGCCTATGTTCAATGGATCGGCCAACCTTAGCGATGCTGAGCTATGGGTGCGATCAATCGAGAGAATTTTCAAGCTCCTCAGATGTACTGATGAGGAGCGACTGTTATGCGTTGCGTTTCAACTCTTTGGACCAGCGGATTACCGGTGGGAGGCAAGACAGAAGGTGATACCTGTGGAGCATCTGGCTCGACTTTCGTGGGACGAATTTAAGGAAGCACTGTACGACAAGTACGTGTCGAAGACGTATAGAGCTCAGAAGGAGGCTGAGTTCTACAATTTGAAACAGGGTAAGATGACTATAACAGAGTACGATGCTAAGTTTTGTGAGCTATCAAGGTATGCGCCTACTCAGGTCAATACCGAAGAAAAGCTTTCTAAGAAGTTCCAAGGAGGACTAAGACATGAATTGGGAATAGCATTAGCCAGTCATAGGGGACTGAACTATACAGATTTTCTAGGGAGAGCCCTGGAAATGGAGGTCGTTGTGTCTGATGAGAAGAAAACTGTAACAAACACACCAGCTCCAACCCAAAACCAAAACCGAAGCTATTATAACAACAATAATAGCAATTTTCAAGGGAAAAGAAAGTGGGAAGGAGGAAATGGCGGAGGCTACAACCAGAATTTCAACAACCAAGGAAATCAGCGAAGTGGTAATCAGCAAGGCTATCAGCAGCCTAGTCAGAACAACAACAAGAGGCTGTGGTAAGGAAACAACCAGTCAGGGTTGTATTTATAGGGAAATGGACAAACCGGACCATGGAGAGGCAATAACCAGCAAAACCAGCCGCAAGGGTAGCAGAGGAATTTCAATCAGGGAGGAAATAACCCAGGGAGGGTTACCATTCCTGTATGCCCTAACTGCAACAAAACACATCCCGGTGTCTGTCAAGTAGGCACCACCAACTGTTTTAACTGCGGACAGAAGGGACATATGAAGAAGGATTGCCCTAAACCACTGCAAGCAGTACCTCTGAGGGCCATACAAGCGCAACCACAACAATAAATGAATCAGCAGCACGTGCAACAACAGCAGAATGCAAGGGCATGCACTATTAGGCAGACTGGGCAGGATAAGGGAAAGAGAAAAAGAAACTTAGCAGGTATGGGTACACTTCAGAACACTCCTGTTAAGATATTGTTTGATACTGGCACATCACATTCTTTTATTGCTGGTTCTTGTGCGGATAACTTAGACATCAGACCTGTAAGAGCTGCACATCCTATGAGAGTAGCTACACCTTCAGGAGAGATCACTACTTCCACACATGTCTGCTCCAACCTAGAACTAGAAATCGGAACTCTTAAGGTTAAAGCGGACAATTTGAACGTTATGATAATGTGGGACGTAGACATAATCCTAGGTATTGACTGGTTGTCAGAGAATTATGCCACAATTCTCTGCAACGAGAGAAAGATCTCTTTTCAACCCCCGGGTAGAGAGCCGACAAAATTCCATGGGATTTCAATGGGTAGAGGAGTACCAATAATATCAGCACTACGAGCCACGAAGTTGATGAAAAAGAAAGGTACCACAGCCTATCTTGTGTATCTAGTCGAAGAACCAGGAGCTAAAAAGACCATTCAGGACGTAAAGGTTGTAAATGAATATGAGGACGTGTTCCCAGAAGTGTTGCCAGGATTACCACCAGATCGTCACGTGGATTTCACGATCGACTTAGAGCCAGGAGCAGCTCTCAAATCTAAATCCCCATATAGGATGGCACCAAAGGAGTTAGAAGAACTCAAAATTCAATTGCAAGAGTTGCTAGACCTTGGTTTCATTAGGCCGAGTGTTTCACCTTGAGGAGCACCAGTGTTGTTTGTCAGAAAGAAGGATGGTTCAATGAGGATGTGTATAGATTATCGAGAGCTGAACAAGATCACCCTCAAGAACAAATATCCTTTGCCAAGGATAGAGGATCTTTTCGATCAACTCAAAGGTGCAGGAGTGTTTTCAAAGATAGATTTAAGATCAGGGTATCACCAGCTGAAGATTAAACCCGAGAACGTACCTAAGACTGCTTTTCGAACCAGATATGGCCACTACGAATTCTTGGTTATGCCATTTGGTTTGACCAATGCCCCTGCAGTATTCATGGACCTCATGAATAGAGTTTTCCACCCATACTTAGACAAATTCGTCTTAGTTTTCATAGACGATATTCTCATTTACTCTAAGAATGAGAAAGAACACGAAGAACATCTGCGGATAGTTTTGGAAACACTTAGAGCTGAGAAACTTTATGACAAGTTCAGTAAGTGCGAATTTTGGTTGAAGGAGGTAATGTTTCTCAGACACATAGTTTCAGCCGAAGGAATCAAAGTAGACCGTGCCAAGGTAGAGGCAGTGCGTAATTGGAAGTCACCAACAAGTCCGAACGAGATCAGAAGTTTCTTGGGTTTGGCAGGCTACTATAGAAGATTCATCGAAGGATTCTCCATGATTGCTAGACCTATGACGCAGCTACTTCTAAAAGAAAATAAGTTTAAATGGACGGACGAGTGTGAAAAGAGTTTCCAAACGCTCAAAGAAAAATTAACCACAGCACCGGTATTAGCTCTTCCAGACGCAAACAAGGAATATATGGTGTATACAGATGCTTCGAAGAATGGGTTAGGTTGTGTTCTAATGCAAGACGGAAAGGTGATAGCTTATGCCTCACGACAACTTTGACCTCACGAAGTTGAGTATCCAACCCACAATTTAGAACTCGCAGCTGTTGTGCATGCATTAAAAATTTGGAGACACCATCTTTATGGTGTAAGGGTTGAGATCTTCACAGATCACTAGAGTCTGAAGTACTTCTTCGAGCAGAAAGAACTGAATATGAGACAAAGGAGGTGGCTCGAATCGGTCAAAGATTACGACTGCGGAATCAACTACTATCCAGGAAAGGCAAATGTAGTAGCAGATGCGCTGAGTCGCAAGGCTCCAACCAAGTTAGGATGTCTGTTTGTCGAGGAAGAAACTCTAGTACGAGAATTTGAAAAGATGGAAATAGAAGTGCTCGATACACCAGCAACGATCACAAGTCAACTAGTGACACTAGTCGCTACACCTGATTTACGACAAAGAATTATAAATGCTCAAAGGAAGGACAAGTCAATGGAGAATCTTCGCCTAAAGATAAGAACCGATAAACCAAACGGATATTCCGAAGCACCAGACAATACGATTTTATTTGAAGGCAGACTTTGTATTCCTGACAGTGATGAAGAATTAAATAATGATATCATGAATGAGGCTCATGATACGCCATATACAGCACAACCAGGGAGTACGAAGATGTATTAGGACTTAAGAAAGAATTTCTAGTGGAATGGATTGAAACGAGACGTCGCCTCATTTGTAGAAAGATGCTTGGCATGCCAACAAGTGAAAGCCTTACATAGACGACCGTATGGATTGTTGCAGCCATTAGATATTCCAGAATGGAAAAGGGAAAGAATAGCTATGGATTTTGTGACAGGCTTGCCTAAGTCAAGAAGAGGAAATACTGCCATTTGGGTGATTATCGATAGGCTCACGAAATCACCTCACTTTATACCGATTAAGACTACCTACGGGTCAGAGAAGCTAGCTCAGTTGTACGTCCGTGAGATTGTACGTCTGCACGGAGTACCGAAGTCCATAATATCAGACAGAGATGCCAAGTTCACTTCAAGATTTTGGACCACCATGCAGAAAGAGTTGGGCACTAAACTTAACTTCAGTACAGCTTTTCACCCTCAGACGGACGGACAATCCGAGAGGACGATTCAGATTCTAGTTGATATGCTAAGGATAGTTGTATTGGATCGAAGCGCAAATTGGGAAGATATCTTGCACTTGGTCGAATTCGCATATAACAACAGCTATCAGGCGACGATAGGAATGGTGCCTTATGAGGCATTGTATGGAAGAAAATGCAAGTCACCACTTTATTGGGATGATGTGGGTGAAAGGAAGAACTTAGGACCCTACTCGATTAATGAAATGATCGAGATCGTTCGACAGATTCGAGATAGAATGAAAGAAGCCTAGAGCCGACAGAAGTCTTACGCCGATGATCGTCGAACCAATCTTAGTTTCGAAGTTGGTTATAAGGTTTTCCTTAAGATTTCACCATCGAAAGGAATCATTAGATTCGGTGTTAAGGGTAAACTTAGACCAAGGTTCATAGGACCTTACGAAATTCTTGAGAAGATAGGACCTGTTGCTTATAGATTGGCCTTACTGCCAAGTCTAGGAAGTGTCCATAACGTGTTTCACGTTTCCCAATTAAGAAAGTATGTCTACGACCCTAAGCACGTTATAAGTCAGCAAGACGTCGTTCTTGAATCTGACCTAAGTTATGAAGAAAAACCGATATCGATTTTGGATAGAAAAGTTCAAGAATTAAGAACCAAGTCGATACCAATAGTAAAAGTATTATGGAATCACCACGGGCAAGAAGAAGCCACGTGGGAGCTCGAGGAAAAGATGAAGGAGAGGTATCCTTATCTTTTTGAAGAAGGTATGCAAATTTCGGGACAAATTTTTTCGTAAGGGGGGTAGGATGTAATACCCCGATAATTTCTTCTGTCTTTAAAAATGAAAGTTAATAATAATTATGGCTTTGCACGCCTAAGATCATGAAATTAAATTCTAAGATTTACGGTGAAATCCGTTTCAGAAAATAATTTCCAGAAGTCGGACGAACGATTACTGTATTAGGGTTTTCGCGTCCGGTAAATTTTTCGTCCGAAAACTCAGAATCAAAATCCGTCAGAATTTACTTTCACTTTTTCTTCGATACGAGTTCACCTTAGAAAGTTAGTTTTTATGATTTTCCGGGCGAATTTTAGACTGTCTAGTCCCGACTTTTCTCGGTTTTTGAAAAATGAATTAGGTTTTCCGAGTACGTAAATTATTTCCATTCTAACGGACGAATTAGATTTCGTCGAATTCGTAACCAACTAAGAAATCATTCCTCGACTTTTATATCGCCGTTTAAAGTCGGAAACGAGATATTTTTCGTCAAATAATTCCTCGCCAAACACACCTTAGCGACTCACTCTCACTTTATGTATCTATATACATGAATCACCATCTCTCTCTCCCTCCCTTCATTGCCGCCACCCTCCCTCACTCCATCTCTCTCATTTTCTTCTCATTCTCCTCCATTAAAACTCCAACCTTCAAGCTTTCTCAAGAACATAAGATCTTCATCTACCGATCAATTCCATATCCGAGTCCATATTACGCAAGGTAAGAACTTCGTCTCCAATATGAACCGAACACAAATCCTTTTCCATCTTTTTTTAATTTTTTTCGAAAGATAGGAGATGGAATAACATGTTGTCTTTTAATCGAATCATGTTCTAGTATTTCTAGAATTGAGTTCTACGGATCGAATCATGAAGAAAATCACTCCCCATTCAATTAGGTCATTACCGAAATTTTCTAGAATTTAGGGGTTTGATCGTAGTTCGATTTCTTTGATGTTTGATCGATAGATTAGTGTTCTACATGTTGCTAATTGACTCTATGAATTAATTTAGATTTTTCTAAAAATAAAAGTTGCAGGATAAGAGATGAAGATTGGTCGATTTAGTATAGTAGATATTATGATATGCTCGATTGATTAATGGAAATGAGATATACGATGTATGAGGATGATTATATATTAAATTGGGATTTTTCTAAAAATAAATTGAAAAATGTAAGAGACGAAAACGTGTCGATAAGTTGGAGCTCGATAATGTTTTGATAATAGGATTTGCATATTAGTGATGCTCGTTAGATGATAATCGTTGTTGTAAAATTTGAACGAAAATGAAGAACGTAAAATTTTCGTTAAGAGACGAATGATCGACGATAAGTCGAGATTAGATAATGATATAGGTCTATGATGTGATTATAAGTTAATCTCGTTAGTAAATGATCATAATCGGAAAGTTAGAAAGAATTCTAATAACGTTAGATTTTTCATAAGAGACAAATAAGTGAATCTAAATAACGATAGAAAAGTCGAATAAGGAAAGTAATTAGATATTAATGATTGATAATGATAAGTGATCAAGTTTGTAGTTGACGACATGTTCATCCGAGCTATGAAATGATAAGTTATAGTTATGAACGAGAAGTAGAAACGAGAAGTTGGAAATTGTTTTGGTATAGTACTTGTTTAGTTTGAAAAGACGAGGTTTTAATCGTCGTGCTTATAGACGAGGAATGGAAAGGAGTTCTTCACGAATGATAGTGCGTGTTGTCTACCTTGATGTGTAAATTTCGTGAGAATTTAAGTACAATAACATAAAACGAACCTAGAAAACCGTGCGTCAATTTTATCGAGCATTAGGGTTTCACTCGGCAGTTTTTGCGACCCTTCACGGAAACTACCATATCTCCTAGCTCGTTTATCGGAATTGAGATCCGTAAATTAGAGAGTAAACTAGACACCGTACCTTTCTTTTGGTATAAAATTCATCCCCTGTTTTTGAATACTCTGTTCTGTACAGACTTACTGACTTGAGCAGTAAGTTTCCAAAGCTAGTTTCTTAAGTTGAATTCTTCTCAACTTAAACCCTTTTGATCTTTTAAGTCGTTTCAAGTTATCGACTACTTTCTTTCTACTGACCTAAGTGTCAAGTGCAGAACCGAATGAGTGTCAAACGAGATGTGTTCGTATCTCGTTTCTTGTTTAATTAAAAGAGTTTAGTTTAGCGTGCAAAGGCCTTAAAAGCTTAAAAACGTAACAGACTAAATCATTTTCGATTTTCCGTTTTCATTATCGTCTCGACGACTTATCAAAGTATGATTATTTACGATGAAGGAGGAAGTCGGCACCAAGGATAGGACGGAAGATCAGAAGACGGAAGCACGTGTCTTAGTTCTGTATTCTATCGAGGTGGGCTTTTATATATGAAACAAAATGAGCAATGCTCGAAAACCTTTCTTTATAGCTTTGATAATCGTGTTTTCAAAGTGATAATCTTGGCATGAACTATTTGTTTTATGTGAGTTCTCTTGTACCTTATGAGTTAGCCAAAAGGGGTTAACTAAACGATCGGCTTTGAGTTAGTCAAAAGGGACTTTCCAAAGTTAAGTGTTCACAATAGTCGTTGAAGTATGGAACCCTGTTGAGGGGACGACCTGCCGCGGTGATAATAAATGGTCAAGATTGAACATAACATCTATGCAAAATGCTTGCCGCGGTGATAATAAATGTTTTGTTGAAAAACCCCGATGTGCTACAGAAATGAAATGCCTGATTATCTATACTTATGATTATGTTTTCGGCAACGTGCCCACTAAGTACTATTGTACTTAGCCCTGCATATGTTTTCTAAATGTGCAGGTTGAAGCGACGGAAGCGGCGAGGGTTGAGTTAAGAGTTGTCGATAGGAAAGACTTTAGTATGTAGTCCACAGTTCCGCTGCCAAACTCTAGACTCACTTATGTAATCATGAATATCACTTTTGGTTTAAGTTCTGTACTTATAACTTAGAATCTTTTGAGATCTTGTTCGAGTGATCCTTCGAGATCAACTCTTTCTTTTGTTAATGAAGTCTTGTTCATAGAAATTATTCTGTCTTTAATGTTATGTTTATTCATTCATCCCCTTTCTTCCCCGCTTCTTTAATCCAATCCCAGTCGCACCCCGGCTTTGCCGTCCCTCGGGATTTGGGGCTGTGACAGATTTTGCTGCTGAATCCAAATTAGTCCCCAATCAACTTATTATTTTTAAGCTTAACACCAATGAGCCTATTTTTGATGTTTCCATTTACTCTACCAATATTCATATTGAGAAAATTTCAGAGTGGAAGAGAATAGATCATCATATAACTTTTCCTCAATTTGCATTCGTATTAACCGAGAGCAAGAAGATGAGAATGGTATAATGTAAAATATATTTCAATTCCTAGCATTTTATTTTCTTTGATAATTTTACTAATATTAACTGATTGTATAATTGAAGGTTATGAGCCAAGAATTTGTTAAAGCAAGTGGAATGAAGGGGATAAGAAAGGTGAAGTTGCAGTATCCACCGAGTGAAAAAATTTGGGCAATCGTTCTTAGCAAAAGACCAACTCCTCATCGCACCATCTACTTAACCTGAGGATGGCGTGAATTTGTAGACGGAAATAAAATGTTAGTCGGACATGAATATTCTTTTGAGTTCGACAATTCAAATGGTGTAATTGTGATAAAAAAAAAACTAAGCAATTAGTTTAGTTTTTATGATATTATGAATAATGTCCTCTTCCTTATAATGGAAGTTGAATTGTTGCTTTCTTTCTAATTCTCATCAATAAAAACCTATTTGTATTTCTTTCTAATTGTTGTTTTCTTTCTATTTTTATCAAAAATAGAAACTAATTTATTTAAAATTATACTGAATAAAGATTAAAAAATTTGCAATGCTGAATTAAATAAAAAAAATAATCTCGAATTAACTTGCGATGACCTGAATCTATTACTAAACAAACAAAAAGGAATAATTAAAAAAATAATATCCCAATGCTGATATTGAATTAAAAAAATAATTTTGCAAATCGAGAGGAACAAAACCTTAATTTTTCTTGTAAGTAATATGTAAATTGAATAAAGTCCTCTTCCTTATAATGATTATTAATTTTTGATATAAAGTAGGGTATTTTAATCCAATTTTACCAATTATATATAATTATCTTATCTTAATTATCATTATTTTCTCATGGCTCGGTAGCAGAAACAACATTTATGTAATACCCCGGATAATTATTCCGTCGTTAAAATAAAACTTTAATCAATAATTAAGGCTTTGCACGCCTAAGTTAAGGATTTTCGATTCTAAGACTGACGGTGAAATTCGTTTCTGAAAATAAATTCCAGAAGTCGGTCGAACGACTACTGTATTAGGGTTTTTGCGTCCGATAGATTTTTCGTCCAAAAATTCAGATCGAAAAACCGTCAGAATTTACATTCATTTTTTCTTCGATACGAGTTCACCGGAGAAAGTCAGTTTTTATGATTTTTCCGGGCGAATTTTAAACTGTCTTATCCCGACTTTTTATCGGATTTTGAAAAACGAATTAGGTTTTCCGAGTATGTGATTTATTTCTAATCTAACGGTCGAATTAGATTTCGTCGAATACGTAACTATCTAAGAAATTATTTCTCGACTTTTATAACGTCGTTCTAGACCCATAAACGCGATATTTAGGTAAAATAAAAACCCCCCAAAACCGCCTCTCATATGTGAGTCATCACCTTAATTAGATATTTATCACTTTATGTAATAGTAATACCTTAGTCATCACCTCTCTTCTCCCTCATTCATTACCCCCCCCCCCCCCCTCTCTATTCTCTCTCATTTCTCTCTTTCAATCCTCCATTGAAGAAGTCATCTCCAAGCTTTCTCAAGCTTCACAAGTCATCCGTCTACCGATCGATTTTATTTCCGAGTTCATATTCGACAAGGTAGGAACTTCTTCTGCGTATTGAACTGAACAAAAACTCAATTCCATCAACTTCATTTTTTTCGAAAGTTTAGAGAAGAAATAGGATGATGTTCTTTGATTAATTCATGTTATAGTATGCTTAGGAATAGATTTTATGGATCGAATCATGAAGAAATCATCCCCCCCCCCCCCCCCGAATATTGTTAATACCGAAATTTTGGAGAATTTTAGGGGTTCTTGTTAGTTCGATTTTCTTGATGATTGTTTGATGGATTAGTGTTCTATGTGATGTTAGATGATCACATGAATTATTATGGAATTTTCTAAAAATAAAAATAAAAGTGTAAGAGAGAAAGAATTGATGTTTTGATGTAGAAGATGTTATGATTTGCTTGATTTGATAATAGAAATGGTATGTAGTATGTTTGAGGATGGTTATATAATTTATTGAGATTTTTCTAAAAATAAAATGAAAAACGTAAGAGACGGAAAGTCGTCGATAAGTTGAAACTCGTTAATAATTTGATTATATGGTTTACATATTAGTAATTCTTGATAGATAAGGAACGATATTGTAAAGTTTGAGCGAAATCGGAGAACGTCGGATTTTCGCTAAGAGACGAAGAATCGTCGATAAGTCTAGATTAGATAATAATTTAGGTTTGTGATTCGAACCTATGTTAATCTTGTTAGTTAATGATCGTAACCGGAAACGAGATTAAACGTCGATAGAAAAGTCGAATAAGAAAAACCAATTTGTTATTAATGATTGTTATTGATAAACGAACGATATTGTAATTAACGACATTTCCATCCGAGATACGAGATAATATAAGTTATAGTTTATAAACGAGAAGTTGTTGAATGAAATAGAAATTGAAATTGAATTGGTTTAGTAATTGGTTAGTTGAAAAAGGACGAGGATATGCTCGTCGTTTGTTTAAATCAAAAGACGTGAATGTGTACCCGATTAAGGAACATGTATATAGACTGCCTTAAGATGGAATTTTCGTGAAAATAAAAGTTGAATAGCATTAATCGAACCTAGGGAATCATGGGTCGAGTTTTATTGAGCATTAGGGTTTCGCGCGGACTGCTTTGCGACCTTGCACGGAAACTATCATAACGTTTAGCTCGCTTAACGAAATTGAGATCCGTAAATTGAAGAGTAAACTATACATCCGTGGCTTTCTTTTGGTATAAATAACATCCACTGTTTCAAAGGAACCTGTTCTGTATGAACTCCAGAACCTCTGCTTTGTGCAGAAACTATTGAAAACTTAAATTCTTAAGTTGAATCCTTTTCAACTTCGTTTCTTATGAACCTTTAAGTCGTTATAAGTTATCGACATCCAATTACTTACTGACCTAAGTGTCGAGTAATGAGTCAAGTCAGTTTATAAACGAGAATTGATCGAGTCTCATTTATTAGTTAATCAAAAGAAAGTAGTAAAGTGTAAATGCCTAAAAGACTAAAACCGATTTCAATTTCCGGTTTCTTTTATCGTTGCGATCAAGTTATTAAAGTTTATTTATTTACGATAAAAGGAGGAAGTCAGCGCCAAGGATAGGACAGAAGACAGAAGACAGAAGCTCGTATTATAGTTCTGTAATCAGTAAGGTGGGCTTTTTTATATACGAAATAAAATGAGCGATGCTCAAAAATGTTTACTTATCGCTTTATAACAGTGTTTTAAAGTGATTATCAAGGCATGGAAATATTTGTTTTATGTGAGTTCTCTTGTGCCTTTCTGAGTTAGCCAAAAGGGGTTAACTAATCGATCGGACCGCTGAGTTAACCAGAAAGGGTTTTCCAGGGTTTAAGTGTACATGGTAGCCGGTGTGTGTGGTACCCTGTTGAGGGGTAGCCAGCCACGGTGAATAGAATGTGCGCGAGAGAAGTATACTCTCCCCCGGCGTTGAAACAGAAGTTGGGCAAGCTTGAACGTAACATCAAGTAAAAGGCTTGGCCAAGCTATATTGTGAAAGTGAAAGAAAATGGTTAGTAGGCTTGGGTATTTGTTGAAAAACCCCGATGCGCTATTTATCAAGATGCCTGATTTAATCTATACTTATTATATGTTTTCGGCAACGTGCCCACTAAGTATAGTTATACTTAGCCCTGCATATGTTTTATAAATGTGCAGGTTGAGTGACGGGAACGGCGGAGGTTGAGTAAAGAGTTGTAGTTAGGAAGAAGAACTTGTATCTAGCTTTACGCTTTCCGCTGCCAATCTTTTGAGTTAATGTAAACCTTTTTGGTCTAAATCCCGTACAATGAACTTAGTTAACTCGTGAACAACTTGTCGAGCGACCCTTCAAGGTCGACTCTCTCTTTCTTTTAATATAAAAATCTGTTCATAGATATCAGTTGTCGTTTAATCATTGTCTGTTTATTCATTTATCTCCGTTCTTCCCCGCTTCTTTAATTCAACCCCTAGTCGCACCCCAGCTTTGCCGTCCCTCGGGATTTGGGGCTGTGACAATTTATACGTAAATCCCCTTAGTGAAAAATTTGTCTGTGTGTTGCGTAACAGAATTTTATATGTCCTATATCTAAATTATGTATACAAATATTATGAACTTAATAAAATAATAACAAAAATATAATATGTTTGCACAAAATTACGAGATTTAATAAATACAATTAAATATTACTAATATATTTTCCTTCCAACAAATATGTATCACTTTTTTCTAATCGATTAGTTGTAACTTGTATCTATACTTAAATAAAGTAGAATAATAATTTGTTTATCTTTTTTGAGAAATCTTCAAAATAATTAGTCACTGCCGAACTAATAATATAAAAAGTGGAAAATCTATGTCATTATAGAATTTAGTGTGTATAATTAGGCTATACTGTATTGATTGAATAACATACTACTGTATAAAGTGGAACAACCATTTACTCTATCTAGAGCCTTCACGTCTCAAATAAGAGAGATATCTGTATCAGAATACTCAGATAAGGATAGAATTGAAAAAATAATAATAGATAAAAATAATGTTGTTAAAGGAATGAAAAATAGTGTTCCAAATACTAAAGAAGCGGATATAACCGAACCATAAATCGATTCCTTTTATTAAATTTTATTAATTTTTCTTGATTATGTGATTGTGATAAAAAACTAAGCAATTAGTTTAATTTTTATGGTATGATGAATAATGTCCTCTTCCTTATAATGGAAGTTGCATTGTTGTTTTCTTTCTAATTCTCATCAGTTTAGGCCTATTCATATCCAAGTATATTACTTGCGTGTACCAAGTCATCCAAATTAGAAGCAGCCGATTTCTTTTGGATAACTACATACTTAATTAGACTTTACAAAAATTCCAATGTTGCTAGCCTTTTTAAATATCGACATAAGAACGTCATTAGTGCTCATACATGCATTATTCTAAGTAATTACAAATTCGTATTAAAATTTGCTCTTAATTATAGGAAATCATGATGTTCATTTTTAACTATCATAGTTGGTATTTATTAGTATATAGAAAGGCAAACGTAATTTTATGTAAAACTAATAAGATTAACATCTCAATATTACACTCCCTTTTGTTTGGGATTTGGGCTTGTATGGACCTATTAAGGAAGTAAAAATTATTTAGTAAAATAATAATGAATGATCATTCCATAATCATGCTTTATAAATGTAAATAGTGAATATATTTTAGAATGTGGTAAAATCAAACATATACAATTATCTATTGATTGCCTGCAATTAGTTTGTAACGTTAATTCTAACCTACAATTGAGCTATCAATTGTTACTTAACATATATGATATGGCGGTTATTAAAATATTATTATTATTATTTTATTATTAATTTATGCATGATTAAAGTAGAAAGTTTGGTAATGAGTTTTGTAACCGCAAGAAATTGTAATGCTGATTCCAAATTTATGATTGGCATCTACTAATTTATTCAAGAAAATTGAGATTTTTAGATAATTACAAATGAAAAATCCTAAAAATTCCACCTAGTATAGAGAATTGTTGTGGTGCCTCCAAAAAACTTTACTATAAAGAATTAGATATCGAATTTTTCACAAAAATTCTTAAAATTCATATAATGACTTAAAATTATAACTTATTCATATTTTCATGCTTCATCATACTTATATTCATTAAAAACATCATCAAATTCATAAATAAGCATTTTAAACACATATTCTTCATTTTATATCCATAAAATCGATATATATGCATTTAAATTCTCAAAAATTCTCAACTTCACATTCTTGCATATAAATCACTCAAATCACCATCATAAACTCATATCATCAAATATTATCAAGAAAATCATCAAGAAAATCATCAAAAATTCATCTTTTCCTCTCTTCCTCTACTTTGATTTTCCTTAAGTTTTATTAGAGAAAATTCCTTCTCTTTTACTTCTCATCTTTTAACTCCTAATTTAATTTTTAAAACTCATTTCCATCATCTTATCATCATCATCATCATCATCATCATCATCATCATCATCATCATCATCATCATATCCCTAAGGTTTGCCTAAGCAATAAGTAAACATGCATGTTTTTTTCTTTTATCTTTTTCCCACATACATATACATATATATATGAATCAAGAAATAACAATAACATACTTAAAAATCAACTCAAAACTTCTTCCTCCTTGGCTTGGATTAATCTCGGCAGTTTTGAGTAGGAGAAGGGGGCTGGATTCTACTTCTTTTCCTTGCATGAAAATATACAAGAAATTAAGAAAATCAAAGCTTGGTTTTAGAAGATAAATTCCCTTGCTTGAAAGACTATAAACGTCGATGGAAGTAGGAAGAAAAATGAGGGATCTCTTAGCTCAATTCAAACTTGAAGGGAAGAGATAAATTATTACTTACTTCTTGATGATTTTAATGGATAGAAGTGAAGATTTCTTCAAGAATTTCTTGCTTCTTCAAGCTCTATCAATGGAGAAATCATATGTGTGTTTATGGTGTGTGTGTTGAACGAAAATGATGGATGAAGGGGAGAGAGAGGGGGCTGTTGTGTGTGTATAAGGTAATGAGGGAGAGAGAAATGTATTTGGTTGAGAGAGAAAATGTTTGATGACAATTGTAGTGATATTGTCGATCAAGATAAGAGAGGGAGGGAGAATGTACTCCACACACTAGGGGTGATAGTGAGGGAGTTAAGAGAATGAGTTGCACTCACCTAAGAGTGAGAGTGGGGAAGAAAATAGGGAGGGAAAGAGATAAACATGCAGATTTTTATCTCCTAAAACTCCTCGGAATAAAAAGTTTTCCGGTAGAAAATATCCCTATTTTTCTGTTTCTCTCTCAAACAACTTAAAACTCTCCTCGGCTCTTTCTCGATGTTGAAAATATCTCTACTTCGTCTTATATCTCCCAAAATAAATTAAGGAATCCAAAATCAAATTTTCAGATCAAAATTCCATCTAATGAAGAAAAACTTAAAAATTGCTTGGCTAATTATGCCGTTAAGCAATTATTTTTAAAACTTCTCTCAAACGATCTCGAAAAATTCTCTGACATATCTCAAAAGTCTTAGAATGAATTTTAGATTCAAATGACACTAATTAGACTAAATTCGGAGTCGGTCGATGAATAGTGATTCCTCGATTATCACTACTATTCATCAAATAGTAAAAGTTCTCAGAATTTTCCGAAATTTAAACTCAAACTCAGATTCATATATTAATGCTCAAAAAATGCATCACATACTCTATTTGGATAACCGAAATGCAAAAATTACTTCAGAGCACGTAAGGGCATTTTCGTCATTTCACAAGAAAATTTATTTTCTTGAAAATTTTTAGCACTCAAAACACACCATATAGGCATATATACTTATTTAATATGCACTTAAAGACTTAGAAAAGTTTGGGGTATTACATTGAGTAAGACCTATGTTGATTTTTCCACTATGGTGGTGTTGAGTAAAACCTAGGTTGATGCGCCGGAAGCGTGATTTTAATGATTGAATAGATTTTATTTTGTTGTTATTTTTTTATTTGTAATAAATATTATAACAAATTACTTAATTAAATTCAAAAATTAATAAATGACAATTTTATTGAATTTAAAAAAATATAATAATTAAGAAATAAAAAAAAAACATAACAACTACTCGTGGAGAGGACCGAAACGTTCCCAAATCTCTTCAATCATATCGTTCATAAGGCGGTCGTGGGCACATGCATCCTGAATCCAAGTTTGTCTCTCAATATATTGCTGGAGTGGCACTGGCATACCTTGATGGACTGGTGCCCTGTTCACGTTTCTTTCGCCCCTTGTGCTCGATTCAGCATTGAATTCAGTTGCTCTAGGTCCTTCATCTTCAATAATCATGTTATGCAGAATGATGCAGGCATACATGATGTCACATAAATGCTCCCGAAACCACAAGCGAGCACGGTCCTTTATGATTGCCCAATGAACTTGGAGGACGCCGAAAGCCCTTTTAACGTCTTTACGCGTAGCTTCTTGCATCCGAGCGAATCGGGCTCTCTTCAGATCTGTTGGCGCATTGAACGTCTTTACGAAAGAGGCCCACTTCGGATAAATACCGTTGGCGATATAATATCCCATGTGGTGCGGGCGGCCATTTGCAGTGAATTCAGTTGACGGCGCTCTACCATTGAAGATGTTGCTGAAGAGGGGGGACTGATTGAGCACATTGATGTCGTTTAGAGAGCCGGCGACACCAAAAAAAGCATGCCAAATTCACAAATCTTGGGAGGTGACAGCTTCAAGGATGAGTGTAGGATAACTCTTACGTCTGGTGTACATTTCTCTCCAAGACGAGGACAATTCTTCCATTGCCAGTGCATACAGTCGATGCTTCCAAGCATCCCAGGAAAGTCGTGTGTCCTCTCGTGCAATGCAGTGATCCTGGTGATGTTAACCTCATTTGGCCGCCTCAAATAGTAGTCGCTGAAAGCAGATCTGATGGCCCGATAGAAATTCTTGAGGATCTGATTGCCCGTTTTATGTCCACAGTGCAGATATTCGTCGTACTGATCGGCTGCTCCACCATTGGCCAGTTACCTCAAAGCAACGATGCACTTCACCCACACGTGAAATCCCAATCTTCCAGTGGCATCCGGGTGTTGCTGAAAAAAATGATCCCAAGCCTTAAGAGTTTGAACAATTCTCAAGAACAGGCCCTTGTTCATTTGAAACCGCCGGCGGAAGACAACATCACCCCATATAGGGTGGTCGACAAAATAATCTCGTCGAAGGCATTGTTTGGCCTCCTCATGGTCCGGTGCAGGTACGTCCTTGTATCCGGTTAGTCGTCCGACGAATCAGACCCGACCGCTAGTTGGTAAAGCTCCATGGCTCGCTTAGCCAAGTACATATGTCGGCGGTGGCGCTCCTCCACCTCCTCATGATTGTAACTCGCACCCGGCCAACTCATTAATTTTTTTTTCGAAAAAAATAGTGAATTTGTATGAATGAATTGAATGAATTGGTGTGGTGCGTGGTATGGATGAAGGGGTATATATAGTGAATTTGTGTGATGTAGCCGTTGAATTTTTTTTTTAATCAGAAAATAGAAAAAAAAATTATGACGGACCAATGGGGACACGCCATGTGTCCCCATGTTGCTGCCACACTTGAGTCGATGGTGGTGTCGATAAATCGACACCGCCATCAACTCCTCGATCGACCTACCCCCGTTTGATCAACCCACATCAGCGTCAATGCAGCCTGGGTCGAGCGAGGCTGTGTCGAGCGGCGCTTGACACCGGCTTCGACCCAGGCGGTCAACTACCGCTGTGAATGCTCTTAGGTGGTGTGAAGTGGAGAACGAGGGTAGAAGAGAATTAGGAATTATTAATCCAAATAAAATAATAAAAAAAAATAAAATTGATTTTTATTAACGGTTTGGTTAAGGGTTCCGTCAAAACCGTTACGTATATTAATATAGATAACGGTCAAACATAGCGTATGCAAAAAAAGTGTTACAAAAGATACAGATAACATTGCATACGTAACGGATATTTGTAATAACGTTATCTTTACAAAAAGTGCGCTCATGCATAATGCAGTTTCAAAATGTCCGTTATAAATGTTGTGTTAAGTATGTGAGTTTTTCTAATAGTGATATATCAAGTAGTAGTATCAGTTTCATCATCAGCATACACTCAAGGCATCATATAATCATGGAATCATCATAACAAAGCCTCAAATTTCACAGAAATCATCATAGGCAGGGCTGTGATCAAGTAGTAGTATCTGTTTTCACAGGAATCATCAGAACCATCATAGAAAGTGACAAACAAAGCTTCAAAAATCACAGATTTCACACGCATCTGACGAAGCGCTGTCGTTACACTCTTCCCACAAATAAATTTATAAACACCTCTTACCCAACAAGGTAGTAGTTAATGGCAAGTGGGGTCGGTCCCAAGGGACTTGACATAGATGTGCTCTTCAAAATTGAACTCAACAAAAGAGATTTTGACTGCAATGTATCCTGTAACTCAACAAGTAAAATATCAAATAACAAAAGAGTTTGAATTGGGTTTCGAATCAATGATCCTAATTACTCATCACTCGTTCATTGATGCAAAGATATTCAATTAACTGATCTTATCACTTGGTTTGAGACAAAGATTAGTTTATAGCCTAAAGGTCACGAAGTCACGAAATAAACACACTTAGCCTATGTCTATCCAATTTTACAGATCTTGATCAGAAGGAAAGATCTTCTCTCTTGATCAATAAAGTCACGAAGACACTTCAGTAACGATGTTGTCCAAAAGGTATTAATAAAAAACAGACCCAAGACAGTCAAGAGGTAGGTCAATACCGACTGCTCTCCAACACTCTTTACCTTCTTGGGCACAAAAGACACTCTCGAGTTAAATCCCAATTTCTGTTAATGACTTAATATTAATATCTAGATGGTGATCAATCATATGTGAATATCAATTAAGTCTAAAATTAATTCTAAGTGTTTCGGGAATAAAATCAAATAACGAACTCACACAAATAGACCTCACGAGTTTAGAACGAGTAATTTACGATCACATCATCTACATCCAACCCAAACAATAAAGTTAGCTAGACATAATATTATATAAGAACACAAATCGAATAAGAGAAATCATACTTAATATAAACTGGAAAAGGGTTGCTGCTCAAAAGCGTAAGTCAGCAACTGAGGTCTTGGCTTCAAGCCAACAACTAAACTAATGCAGAAGATATAAAACGAACATAAAAGTAAATCGCTCGTAAGACTTGTTTCTTCCTCACTTCCCCTCAAACTTAGAATGCAGAACTAAACTATGGAACTCGAATAAAAACGGCACCATTACATTGTGGAGTCGGCCATATATATAGGCGATGGAATTAGGGTTGAGGTAGTTTCCTTGTTGGTGAAGGACTCTTCCCATGCATATCATATCCGCCTTCTCTCTCATCCATGTAGCCACGATTCACTTTCCTTGCTTGGTAGATATCTTCCTTGATTAGGTTCCGATAGGATAAGGAAAGAAATCTTCGATCCTTATCCTCTTTCTTGAAGGAAAAGAAATTTGCTGCTGGCTCGACTCACATCTTGCCTTCTATGTCTGCATCCTGAATTGCTTCCTGTGTTGACCAAGATCCTAGCTCCTCCGGGTACTCTGTCTGTTGGCTTCAAGGATATGGGGAGGTACTTCCTGACTTTTAAAGTGTGTAAAACGTTGTTGCCCAGCTACAACCCTCCAGACCTATGCTTATTTGCACCGTATCGCCATCTCAGCATCTCAACAACAAATTTTCCACCGAATTTGGGCAAGATCCCACTTGTTCTTCCCTGCACACCATCTCTCAACTTTGTGTCCTCCCAGACACACTTTGACTCAATAAAGACTAAAAATATAAGAAAAACACAAGAAAAGATGGACACAAATATGGGTTCATCACACCCACACACTTGAATTACACTTGCCCTCAAGTGTACAGTTGTAACTCTTCCCAAGACTCAAACACAGAAAAGACAAAATAAGAACACAGACTCAACAAATCAGCACATCAACATGTTAGTTCAAACAGAATATGTAAGCAGATATTGTCATCAAACAGGTCAAGATAGAGTTATCGGGCAACAAGGATATCCTCACCAACACTCAACTCTCAAGTGTATATGGGTAAGTGTTTACGCTCTTGACCAAAATCAACAATGTTTTTCCATATGCTCACCTGCCCTCTACATCTCTACTTCTTTGAACAAAATCAAAATCACTTATCCTTAGGTCTTTATAGGGTTGTAATGTGGCTTAAAGCAAAAGGTAGGGAAGTATAGGAACTGGCTAAGTCAAGAACTCGATTCTTGGGCAACAGATTGCCCTCGATTCCTCACTCCACATCATCACTTCACCCCTAGCACACTTATTCTTTTTCTGGACTCTTTTGTTTTTTTATTATCTTTTTTTTAACCCAACACCTCTAACTTAGGTGATATTGCCCATTAAGTGTTACCCAACATTTCCCTTCTCATCCCTTCTTCTTCTAAACCTGAGTTCTTGACCAGGAAGGCTCATAAATTCAGGCTACTATAAGTGATTTGAAAGAAGTATCATCAAGCTCAAGGGGGCTAAACAAAGGATAAATGCCAAGGTAGGGAATTTTCGGCCATGGGCTACTTTGAACAAAAATGCCTAATTCTTCTAAGTAATTCGACTAAGTTATATGAAGTTTTAATTAAGAGATGCAGGCAAGTTCTAGATCAACAAGAGTCAATTGGTCATTATCATATAAGAAAGAATAATGTTGTATATGTATATAGCATTTAAAAGCTTAAAACCTCACAGTTCATGCCCAATATCTCATTTTGTCCTACCTATTTACATACGGCACTATCAACATATCTATTCTAACCTATCATGCCAACATGTTGATCAACAACTAAACCGCACTTTAAAAACACACAAAACAGACTAACGCCCCAACACCCACACACGTTGCCTTACCCAAAGTGGGTACAATGTTAGGCAACTACAAACATAAAACAAAAACTGACTCAACAATTATTTACTCACACAACTGATAAGGGAGTTCTAAGGTCTTCACCATACAATTTGCTGGGCAAATTCTGGGTGAAGGCACTAAGGAAACCTTCTCGACACAACAAAAATAAAAACACACAACAAGACTCTACACAAAAAAAAAAAACGAAAAACAAAAACCTACACTAACATAAAAAGGAGGAACATAAGTCAAAAAGAAGATTCAGGCAAATACCTGAATCTTTGGTGTGCAAAGAATGTCAGCTGAGCATCCCTAATCTCTATCAACATCTTCTCGATGTTAGCTAGTCTAGTCTCGACCTCAATATTGGGTAGCACCGGTGCACTAGTGCTTGCCTCCTCCTTCTTGCCCAAGGGTGGTCATCTGGTGGATTTTGACCTGCCGTAGTCGATGAACACGTACTTGCCATTCCTCAACTCAATATCGTTCATCTTCTTCAAGGCAGCTTCTCCCAACTTGTTGACTATCATCACCGGCTTCCCCTTCAGCTCGTCATAGACCCCGACTCTCTTTGCAAAAATGGTCATGAAGTGTCCACACGTACATCCCAAAGCCTGCTTTGCCAACACCGTCTTGAGCTGCTCACCAAGGAAGGCCACGAAGTTGACCTTAGTCTTGGTGTGCATACACCACAACAGGGACCTCTCCTTGTTGCTTAGGCTGTTGCCACTATCGTTCTTGCCGTACAAGTTGTAGGCGAGAATGTGATGGTAAAGCCTCAGGGCATGATTCTTCAACTCAGTTCCCTTGTTGTTGGCCCCATTGTATGGTGCTCCATTGTCGATCTCCTTCCACTACTCCTGGTAAGCTACATCGCCTGGGGGTGGTACCATGGTCTTGGCCTCCATGAACTCTTTCTTGGCCAGGTCCCTCAAGCTCACCATCCCCAGGATCTGGTTAAGAGCACTCACTTGGAAATCATACTTCTCGCCCAAAAGTGAGAAGGAGATCATGCTCACCCCAGTTTCGGAATCACTTGTCACTGCCGCCGTGCTGTACACCTCCTTAACTTGCTCCTCAGATACCTCCACAGGCCACTCCAAAAACTGACTCCAGCCTATCCCCTCAAATAGCTCCCTTACTTCTTGGGCAACACCCAGGTTCTCGTATAGTTTGAAGTCGAGAACCCTGGGTGCTGTCCCCTTCCATTCCCTGGGCTTTCTATACGTCACCACCGTGGCGCCATTCTTCTTCTTCCTATTCCGGCCACTTGCTGGAGTAGACTGGTCATCATCCTCTTCATCCTCAACATCATCCCCTTCTTCTTCCTCGCTAACCCTCGACGGTGGCCCGACAGCCATCCCTTTTGAAATCGATGGCTGGAAAGACCCAGCGTCCGAAGCAACAGATTTGTGCTTCTTTTTCGGCGTGTCTTCGCCACCGTGAGGGAGTTTACTGGCCAGCCGGAGACTTTTTGTCTTCGTCGGGCTTTCCTTGCCGCCTCTGCTTCAATGGCCTCATCGATTTCGTCATTGCCATTGTCGCCTTCCCCTTCATCGCCTTTATCTTCCTCTTCCTCCCCGCCATCTTCTTCTTCCTCAACATATACCACACGTTGGACTTTAACTGAAGGACTTCTATTTGAGTCGTCTCTCTCTTCGCTCTAACTTTTCTAAAAGATCTCGCGTTCTCGTCTTTAAATTATTAACTCTATTCGAATTGGTTAACTTTACTACTCAACATCGTATACTTTTCTCGTTCTAATTAATAATGTCATCATCTATATTCTATTACTCGAGCTTTCTTTCAAAGGCTTTAATCAAATCTTGGTTTACAATTAATAACTCAATCATTCAATTATTTTTCACAACATAACTAACATCATGCATTTAAACACTTATTCAATCATATAATGAATTCACATAAATCAAGCATACTTCAAGACACATTAACATTCATTTAATTTAGATCTTAAAATCTAACTCGATTATGCATTTCCTTTTATGGAGGCTTAAACTATTAATTCTATCTTTCTTATTTATATAGACAACGCTTCGTTCTACATCCGCTATCTTATAAGGTATTTTATAACCTTTATTCTATTAACAAAAATTTCTCTTTAATTATCATTATTAACTCTTATAAAATTTGGATTTCTTATTCATCTTTAATTCGATCTTTATTTCTTATCTCGACTATTGTTCCTCTAATTATTATCTCGGTTTATCTTTTTATTCGACATCTTATTTTATCCTTACTTTCTTGATTAACTTATACGAGTATCTATCTTAACTCGTCTAGCATCTTTTCTTTACTTGATTAAAAACTTCTTTTTATTTCTTTTCGATCTATTTTTCTTAAACTCGGTTTTTCTCTATTTTTGCTTATTTCTTTAATAATTTCTTCTTTATTTGTTTTAAACCTTTAAGCTATTTCTTACTTAATAATTTCTTTATCTTTTGATACACATTTTTATGAATTAGCTCACTTTATTAGTTAAGTTATAAAAGATCTTTTTGTTGTAGTTTTAGTAAAAATTTCAAGTCTTTAAATTTTGATACAAAGACATTTAATTGATATATCTTTTCATACATCTTTCATCTTTTATTTAATTAAAAGCTTTTCAACTTTAAATCTTTTTATCAAAACTTCTATCTTTATTCCATATTCAAACTAACATTCATACATGCATTGAAATACTTAAACATCCAATCTTTTTATTATTTTTACAATTAATTTCTTTCAAAACTTCAATATGCAAACTTATTTTCTTAGTTTAAACACATGTATGATTATACTAACATAACATACAATCATCTCATTGATCAAAACATCACTCAATACATCAACAAAATCAACAAAATAAAACCTCTATTTTTCTTCAAAACTCACGGCACACACATGCATATTTTGTGCATTTTATTTCTCAATTTTTCATGTATAAAATCTCATTCTCAATATGATAAAAATAACAAATCAAGCATCAAAATAATGATAACTCAAAGAATTCATATTTTCCCTATTTTTACTAATTTTTTAGGCATTTACCTAATTTTTAGGGTTTTAGTTTCTTTTTCTTCTCTTAATTCACCGATTAAATCTAACGTTCGATTTTCCTAACGAATTCTTCTCACTCGAATATCACATGCATATCCTAAGTTTGCCTAAACATAACTTAAATAGCATGCATGCATAGTTCTTTCTTTTAGGACTTATAGACATACATTTTTACAACTAATCAAATGAATTTCATACTTAATTTAAATGGAAATCCTTCTCTTGACTCTTGGAATTGAAATGAATGGAATGTGAAGCTTCAAAGCTTGGACTTGAAAGGAATAAGGAAGTCTTCTTGAATCCTCAAAGAAAAAGAAGAACATGGAATTAATCATCCATTCCTTTTAGAGTTTAAGAATTAAAAGGAAGACAGTGTTGGATAATTATTGAATTTAACTTCAAGAACTTGAAAAATGTTTACCTTTTCTTGAGAATATGGATGAAATGAATGGAGATTGATACTTTCTACTTCATTTCCATGGATGGAGAGTTTGAATACATGGTTGCATGTAAGAAAAATTCAAGGTATGAGGGAGAGAGAGAGATTGCCGAGAGTTTGAGAGAGTAGAGAGGGAGAGAGTTTTGTTTTTTTTCTTGTTTGAGAGAGAGTTCGAAAGAGAGAGAGTGTAGTGTAAATGAATGAGTTTTCTCTCTTTAGAATAGGTTGCATGCAATTTGAATTCCAACAAAAGAATAAAGTGTGATGGCAATTAGCATTGGAAGTTGGAGATGTTTAAAGTGATTGATGGATAGATGATGTGATGTGGTTTGCATGCAAACTTTTGGTAATGTCATGAAGAAGACATAATCATGATAATTAGCCTTGGAAATTGGAGAGAGATGTGAGAGAGGTGTGAGGTGGCGTGAGAGGGAGAGAGGTGGGTGACACGTGTCGTCGTCGTGTCGTTACGGGTGTTGATTATCCGGTCGTAAAGGTTTTCCGGATAAAACGATTCGTATTAATTCCGTTTTGTGCTATTAATGGGTCTAACCTCTTCTCGTCTCACTATTGACACTAAGCATCTCAATCCTATTTTACGACTCAATTTAAAAAATTAAAGGTTTCGATCATTTTAGTCCTTTAAATCTTAAAAGAATTTAATCGGCTTATTAATCCGTTTATTAATCCTTTTAAAGATTAACTCCTCATTTCTCTTCTCAATTCTCGGATAAGTTCTTACCCTATCTCAGTGATCTTAAAAGAAATTCTAAGTTCGAAGGTTCTAGTTCAGTTTTATTCTAGTTTCTTCGGCGTAAACATATTTCTCGGCGATTAACGTTATGTTATCTCAATCAAACAAACTTCTCGGGATTTTTCTGGAATTTAATCTCATACTCATTTTCACATAAACAATTCAACAAGCATATCACATCATCATCATCTCAGATAAATAGAACAGATAAATTCACACAAGACTCACAAAGAAATTTTAACGTTTTATTCAATTCTCTTCGATTAGAAAAGAAAAATTTTACTCCTAAATTCTCAACTTTTAACTCACTCGGTTAATTAGACACTCTCTAAAGGTATAAAAACTCGGGGTATCACATCCCCACCCTCTTAAATCCCGAAATTTACTGACCTTAAGAAAATAACTCGGGATACTTTGCTTTCATCTATTCTTCGAGTTCCCAAGTGGCTTCTTCAAGATCATGATGACACCACTTGACTTTCACTAAGGGAATCGATTTTGTTCTAAGCTGCTGGACTTTATAATCTAAAATCTCTTCGGGTTTTTCCTCGTAGCTTAGATTGGGCTTCATCTCAACATCTTCTTGGCGTATTACATACTTCGGGTCAAAGACGTACTTTCTCAACTGCGATACGTGAAACACGTTATGCGAACTTCCAAAACTAGGCGGTAACGCTAAACGATACGATACGGATCCAATCCTCTCAAGGATCTCGTATGGTCCTATAAAACGAGGCCTAAGCTTTCCTTTTTCTCCAAAACGATAAACTCCTTTCGAGGGGGATACTTTCAAAAACACTTTATCTCCTTCTTCAAATTCCAATTTGGATCTTTGATTATCGGCATACGATTTTTGTCGACTCTGAGCTTCTTTAATCTTCTCACAGATTTGATGTACAGATTCTATCATTTCCTCAATCGCTTCTTGTCCTAACACTTTCCTTTCACCGACTTCATTCCAATACAACGGCGATCTACATTTCTTTCCATAAAGAGCTTCATACGGGGCCATTCCTATCGTATTCTGATAGCTATTGTTGTATGCAAACTCAACAAGAGGTAAGACTTTTTCCCACTCGACTCCTTTATCTAACAAGACGGCTCTCAACATATCTTCGAGAATTTGGATCGTTCGCTCGGATTGACCATCGGTTTGGCGATGGTAAGCAGTGCTGAACTGCAATTGGGTTCCCATCTCTTTGTGGAAACTTTCCCAAAAACGGGCAGTGAATTTCGAATCTCTATCTGAGGTAATCGTCTTCGGAACTCCATGCAACTTCACAATTTCTTTGATGTAGATCTCGGCTAACTTGGCTGATCCATAGGTATGTGAAATAGGTATAAAATGAGCAGACTTCGTCAACCTATCCACGATTACCCATACTACTATATTTCCTCTTCTTGATCTTGGCAATCCCGTCACAAAATCCATTGTGATTCCATCCCACTTCCATTCTGGGACTGGTAACGGCTGTAGAGGTCCATACGGTCTTTGATGTAAGGACTTCACTTGCTGGCAAGCTAGACATCTTTCAACAAACAATGCCACATCCGTCTTCATTCCATTCCACCAAAATTGTTTCTTCAAATCTTGGTACATCTTCGTGCTGCCGGGATGAGCTGTATACGGGGTTTCATGAGCTTCACTCATTATTTCGTTCTTCAACTTGTCGTCATTAGGTACGCAAATTCTTCCTAGGTATAACAACGCATTATCGCTCGATTCTGAAAAATCTTTAACTTCTCCACTTCTCACCTTCCTTCGTAACTTTTCCATTTCTTTGTCTCTTCTCTGGCTTTCTACGATACGGGTTCTTAAGTCAGGCATTACTACTAAGGTAGCAATTACTTGATCTACTGTCGCTGGCGGTACGATTACTTCAATCTTCATTTTCGCAAATTCTTCAATTAACTCGATTTCGTCGGTTAAAAGAAATCCTAACTCGATCCTGTCCGAATTTTCCTTCCTTCTCTTTCTACTTAACGCGTCGGCTACTACGTTCGCTTTACTGGGATGGTAAGATATCTTGCAATCGTAGTCTTTTACTAGCTCAAGCCATCTTCTCTGTCTCATGTTTAACTCCTTCTGTTCGAAGAAGTATTTCAGGCTCTTGTGATCTGAGAATATTTCACATTTCGCTCCATAGAGGTAATGTCGCCATATCTTCAAAGCATGAACGACGGCTGCTAATTCCAGGTCATGAGTTGGATACTTCTTCTCATGAGGTTTGAGTTGCCTGGAAGCATATGCAATCACTTTCCCATTTTGCATTAACACACATCCTAGTCCTTGAGCAGATGCATCGGTATAAACAATGTAGTCTTTATCTGGCTCGGGTAGGGCTAGAACTGGGGCTGTCGTCAATCTCGTCTTGAGTTCTTGAAAAATTTTCTCACACTCTTCCGTCAATGTGAACTTCGCTTCTTTCTTCAACAGGCTCGTCATCGGCTTCGCGATCTTAGAAAATCCTTCAATGAATCTCCGGTAGTATCCTGCCAAACCAAGGAAACTACGGATTTCGTGCACTGACGTCGGGGACTTCCAATCCTGCACAGCTTTCACTTTCTCCATATCCACTTGGATGCCTTCAGACGAAACAACATGTCCTAAGAAATTTACTGCCTTCAACCAAAATTCGCACTTACTGAACTTGGCATACAGCTTTTCCGCTCTAAGCATTTCTAACAAGATCCTTAAATGCTCTTCATGTTCAGCTTCACTCCTTGAATACACCAAAATGTCATCTATGAAGACAATCACAAACTTATCCAAATATTCGTGAAAAACTCTATTCATCATATCCATGAACACTGCCGGGGCATTTGTTAATCCAAATAGCATTACTATGAATTCGTAATGTCCATATCTCGTTCTAAAAGCAGTCTTTGGAATATCTTCCTGCTTGATCTTCAGTTGGTGGTATCTAGACCTTAAGTCAATCTTGGAGAAAACACCGGCTCCTTTTAGCTGGTCAAACAAATCATCTATCCTTGGCAAAGGATATTTATTCTTTAGCGTAATCTTGTTTAACTCTCAGTAGTCTATGCACATCCTCAAACTACCGTCCTTCTTCTTAACGAACAAAATCGGAGCACCCCAAGGCGATACACTCGGTCGAATATAGCCTAAGTCCAACAATTCTTGCAGTTGGATCTTCAACTCTTGAAGTTCCTTTGGGGCCATTCTATACGGTGCTTTGGATATCGGGCTTGATCCTGGTTCTAAATCGATTGAAAACTCCAATTGACGATCAGGGGGTAAGCCTGGTAACACTTCTGGAAACACATCCTTGAATTCTCTTACGACTGGAACATCGTCGATACTTAACTCATGATTCTCGTCCTTATTCAGATAGACTAGGTACGCTGGGGTTCCTTTCTTCCGCATCAATCTCTGCGCTTTCATGGCTGAAATTATCGGTACGCTCTTCTTCACTCTCTTTCCCATTCCAAAATCTATGGTTGACTCTTCTCCAGGGGATTTAAACGATATCTGCCTCAAATCGCATCGAATCGTCGCAAAATTCTCGGTTAGCCAATCCATTCCTAGGATTATATCAACGTCTCGCATCTGGATCACATTCAGGGATTTCGCGACTAACTTACGGTTTCCGACTTCAAATTCTAGATTCGAGCAAACACGCGAAACTAACGCAGACTTTCCTAAAGGGGTTACGACACTAAGCATCTGATTCGATTTTTCTACTTCTAGTTCTAGGTTCTCTACGCAGGTACTAGATATAAACGAATGCGAAGCTCTGGTATCGAACAAAACAATAACAGGTATGTTGTTAAGCTTTCCCATACATGCCAGATTTCCTTTCTCCTTCTCCTGCGGTTTCTGTTCAATCGCGTACGTTCTTTGGAAAAGCGGCGGTTCTTGCTGAGGAGGTTGCTGCCTTGGCTGCGGCGGCTTATGTTGACGTGGAACAAACTTCTGTAGAGGAGCTGCCTCGATAGCTCTCATCTGCGATAGCTGGAATTGGTTTGGTCTTCCGCTTCTAAACCCTTGTTGCTTACTTGGGCACTGGTTCGAGAAATGACCAGGTTGACCACAAGTGTAGCAAACGTTGCTTCCACTCTTACAAACGCATTGATGCATCTTTCCGCATTTCGCACAGGGAGGGAATCCTAAAGGTCCGATGGGTAGGTTGCCTCGGTTCCTCTGCGGTGCCTTTCCCTTCTGGGGCTGCGGTTGGCTCTTTCCTTGCTACTGCTTCTTGTTTGGTTGATTTCCACTATTCCACTTTCCCTTTCGTTTACCATACTGGCCGAACTGGGGTTGTTGAGCAGACGTGGTCGTGATCATCTGGCTTTGAGGTTGGGGATTCGCTGGGGGTTGCGATCCTTTTTCCGGTTGCATTGCCAACTCCATATCTAAAGCTCGATTTAAAGCTTCGGCGTACGTCAAACCACTTTGGCTGGCGAGAACCACTCGAATATCTTGCCTAAGTCCTGCTCTAAACAACTCGCACATCTTCTCGTCGCTGTCGACCATATCGGGTGCAAATCGGGCTAACTCGCAAAATTCTCGGTCATACTCAGCTACAGACCTTTTTCCCTGCTTCAGATTGGAAAACTCGTTGGATTTCTGCTTACGGTAACTTCTTGGCACAAATTTTTCGTACAACGCTTCTTTAAATTGATCCCATGACAACTCTTCACGTTCTTCGGGGGAGTACATCCTCTGCTTTGCTTTCCACCAATAATCGGCTGTCCCTTTTAACTGGTACGCCATGCATTCCAAATGCTCGCGATCGGAACAACGGAGGAAACGAAAAATTCGCTTTAAAGAACGAATCCAGTCTTCGGCATCAGCCGGACTGCCTTTACCGTCAAACGTCGGGGGATTTTGTCGGAGAAACAGCTCTTCGACTCGTCTTTCGTTTTGAGGGGGCGGAGTAGGATCACGCTGCCCTTCTGGATTGTCTTCGGGAATCCTGACGTTTCTACGTCTTGGCGGCATTCTAAAAATTATAGCAAGGGAAAAACTTTAACCACTCTAGATCTTTAGCTTACAGGAAACCTTTCTCGATTCTAAACACATTTCTCTTTTGGGAGGAACACGATTCTCAATCGGTACTTAAAATTATTAATAACAATTTAAAACTTTCTCAAATAATTCATTACTTCAATTTCTCATATATACATGCATCTCATTCCGTTTCTAGTAATCGTCACATACTCATATCATCATATATTCATATCATCATCATAGGTTCTTGAAACAATCAATCATAATCACAGAGCAAATATCATCACTTCATATTCAAATATTCAATTCGATTCAATAACTCAGAAAATTTAACTTCAATTCAAAGAACTTAATGTTTCAACTTCCAATCGCTTAACAGCGGCCTTCTCGAGGACTTATAATAATTAGGGAATTTACTTGAAAAATTTTCCCTTTTTCCTAATCAAATTATGATAGTCTTCATCACAGGTTACAACACAACTAAAAGAAAAATAAAAGAGTTCAACTCTCAACACACTCGAATTAAAAACGATTGAATTCAACACTTTCTCGGAACACTCCTACACACAGGAGTCATCTTCACTTGGTCCGTTATCATCATACTGTTCCGCTTCGGGATCCACTCCGTAGTGCTCTATAGTCTCCTCATCTTCTTCAGGGTCCTCTTCCTCCTCCTCTTCTTCTTCATGCATTTGACCTTCAAACCGCTCATCGTCTTCCTCGACATTATCATCCTCTATGGCGAAACACTCGCGCTCGGCTTCTCTCAAGGCTTCTTCGCAATCTTCCAAGGTATAATTCATCGCAGCTAGCTCGGATTCGATCCAAGGCGGGGTATTAGGATTCTCTTCTTGGTGACGGTGGAGAGCTACATCGGTGGAGACGCCAATCTGGAAGTCATGTTCGTCAGCTGGCCTTGACGGAGAGATAGGTGCATGAGCAAGAGAGGTAGGAAAAACATTGTTAGGTAGAGTCTGAAGATATCCGGTTCCTACAGTCGCTGCATCAACGGTTTCACTTCCATTCTCTTTATCGTCGCTTGAGCGGGCTTGACTAGAGGATTCTGCTCTAGGATGGCTTAAAAAGGTTGCTTGCGGATGATTTAAATAAGCAGCTATTTTGTCCTCATTTGAAGAAGAATTTTCATTACATCCATTCGGCTGCAATGTTGATAAGTCAAAAAACAAAGGAATCAAGAAAATTAAATTAAAAGCACACCACTTACAAATGGATAATCTGCGAGGGGATTCTGAGGTTGAAGATTAGTTCGTGGCGGCGAATTGATGTGGAGAGAAACAGTTCCACTTGGAGGAATTGCTGAAGGATTACGAACAAAGTCATTTAATAAGCTTGGAGCATCATCTTCATAAGGTTCGGGCGGAGGAGCGCCATAAGACATAAAACGGGCTGAAATCGCGGAGATAAAAGCATTCACATCGCCGTACAGGGTTCGGTCGAAATAACGGTAGCCTAGAAATCGAGGGACAAGAGATGCTGCCCAGTCCTTCCATTCTTGTGGTAGCGCTTGAATCAGGTGCGTCATGCTTTCTAACGGTCCTACGTCCATATACTGGACTTTTCCCCAAATCGTATGGTATCGTGCTAAGAATTCTGCTAACGACTCATTGTTTTCCATTCTCGTGTATAAGTACTCTTGCATCCAATCAACGTTGTCCATCCTATACGAATTTTAAACGCATAAGCACACTTAACAAATTATCGAACATATTACGAATTCTACTACATACTCATTTCTGCGTTCCAAAGAGGGATTTTTGGGCAATTCCAAATCACGTAACCAATCGCACACACGCCTTATTCTTTCCGATCTTTTCACACGCACTCGCAAAGGGGAAGACATTCTAAAGCAATCTAGTTATTAGTCATCTTAACAAATTCATCTCAAAACATCACAACTCAATAAATAACTTTAAAGAAATTCTCAACATTTAATAACTCAAACATCATCTTAACTTGAAAAGAAAACTTTTAGAAAATAAGACATACCTGGTTGCCGGATGAGATGGAGGATAACTTGGTGTGGTTTACTGACTCAAATAAGTTTAGAAATTAAATCTAGACTCAACTCATCAAAGAATAACAGACTTTAGAACAAATAAAAGCCTTGCTCTGATGCCAACCTGTCACGCCCCGACTCTCGAGGTGCGACTTACGAAAAACAATAAACTTAAACAACTAACGACTAACTCAAATAAAGGGAACATGCTCGGGGAAAACAAAGATGGAATATAAGGCAATCGAATTGGGTTTTCAAAAGCATAATGAAATAATAACCGAGCATCTTAACTTCACTTACAACAGGAATTCAAACAAGTAATGCATGCTGATGGGAAGGGAATTCCAACAAAAAGAGAGAGAATATGAACATATATCAAATTAAAGGATCATGTTCATCAACAATTCAAGTTACGAGCCCATCGCTCGGAATTACAAGTTAAAGAGTTACGAATTCAACAAGTATTCAAAGTCTTCGAGCACAACGCTCGGGATCAAAAACATGAGTATTAAAGTACTAGCATCAACAGACATTAGTTCAAAAGGATTGCAGCGGAAACTTGCATCAATACCCAACACTTGCACGTATGAAGACGTACAAATGCCAGTCTGAAATTCAACTAAACTCAACCAACAAAACCAAACCACACCACCAAGTATCCACGCCATCGCCATCCAGTCAACCTGCATGTTTAGAAACACACGCAGGGCTGAGTACTTCGTACTCAGTGAACACAAGCCAAAACATTTGAATAAAGATGCTTCTTAAAGCTATAATAATTGAACTTGCCTTGCCGAACATCACAAGTATATAAGCAGTTTTAAAAACAGTTTACTTGTGCATGTCAAAACGTTTTTCTTTTAAACAGACTGCGCAGTCAAATAACATATAATATAACAGTATGTATCATCTATCACAAACAATCTCACTGTGTAGGCCTCCTTCTCAAACACTGTGACCGGCCTAACCGAAGCAAGGCTCACAGTCACCTCAACATATACCACACGTGGGTTTCTGCTTTTCACAGGATAATCATATCTTCATATAAATAGATGATAACACATACCAACTTCAATAAAATGGCAAGTCAATCACATTTGAAAATCATATTATAAAATTTAATAACATAACTAAATCTCGTCGATAGTTTTGGTTCAGAAAGCCCACCTGACTTCCGAAGACTAGCTAGGTGGTCTTGGGCTATTTGTCCTCGCTTAAAGATCCGTCCGGCTCGATCCTTCACAGTTTGACATCGATAGAAAAAATAAGATACGCAACATGACGGACATAAAGGCGTTGGACTTTAACTGAAGGACTTCTATTCGAGTCGTCTCTCTCTTCGCTCTAACTTTTCTAAAAGATCTCGCGTTCTCGTCTTTAAATTATTAACTCTATTCGAATTGGTTAACTTTACTACTCAACATCGTATACTTTTCTCGTTCTAATTAATAATGTCATCGTCTATATTCTATTACTAAAGCTTTCTTTCAAAGGCTTTAATCAAATCTTGGTTTACAATTAATAACTCAATCATTCAATTATTTTTCACAACATAACTAACATCATGCATTTAAACACTTATTCAATCATATAATGAATTCACATAAATCAAGCATACTTCAAGACACATTAACATTCATTTAATTTAGATCTTAAAATCTAACTCGATTATGCATTTCCTTTTATGGAGGCTTAAACTATTAATTCTATCTTTCTTATTTATATAGACAACGCTTCGTTCTACATCCGCTATCTTATAAGGTATTTTATAACCTTTATTCTATTAACAAAAATTTCTCTTTAATTATCATTATTAACTCTTATAAAATTTGGATTTCTTATTCATCTTTAATTCGATCTTTATTTCTTATCTCGACTATTGTTCCTCTAATTATTATCTCGGTTTATCTTTTTATTCGACATCTTATTTTATCCTTACTTTCTTGATTAACTTATACGAGTATCTATCTTAACTCGTCTAGCATCTTTTCTTTACTTGATTAAAAACTTCTTTTTATTTCTTTTCGATCTATTTTTCTTAAACTCGGTTTTTCTCTATTTTTGCTTATTTCTTTAATAATTTCTTCTTTATTTGTTTTAAACCTTTAAGCTATTTCTTACTTAATAATTTCTTTATCTTTTGATACACATTTTTATGAATTAGCTCACTTTATTAGTTAAGTTATAAAAGATCTTTTTGTTGTAGTTTTAGTAAAAAATTCAAGGCTTTAAATTTTGATACAAAGACATTTAATTGATATATCTTTTCATACAACTTTCATCTTTTATTTAATTAAAAGCTTTTCAACTTTAAATCTTTTTATCAAAACTTCTATCTTTATTCCATATTCAAACTAACATTCATAAATGCATTGAAATACTTAAACATCCAATCTTTTATTATTTTTACAATTAATTTCTTTCAAAACTTCAATATGCAAACTTATTTTCTTAATTTAAACACATGTATGATTATACTAACATAACATACAATCATCTCATTGATCAAAACATCACTCAATACATCAACAAAATCAACAAAATAAAACCTCTATTTTTCTTCAAAACTCACGGCACACACATGCATATTTTGTGCATTTTATTTCTCAATTTTTCATGTATAAAATCTCATTCTCAATATGATAAAAATAACAAATCAAGCATCAAAATAATGATAACTCAAAGAATTCATATTTTCCCTATTTTTACTAATTTTTTCGGCATTTACCTAATTTTTAGGGTTTTAGTTTCTTTTTCTTCTCTTAATTCACCGATTAAATCATGATAATTAGCCTTGGAAATTGGAGAGAGATGTGAGAGAGGTGTGAAGTGGCGTGAGAGGGAGAGAGGTGGGTGACACGTGTCGTCGTCGTGTCGTTACGGGTGTTGATTATCCGGTCGTAAAGGTTTTTCGGATAAAACGATTCGTATTAATTCCATTTTGTGCTATTAACGGGTCTAACCTCTTCTCGTCTCACTATTGACACTAAGAATCTCAATCCTATTTTACGACTCAATTTAAAAGATTAAAGGTTTCGATCATTTTAGTCCTTTAAATCTTAAAAGAATTTAATCGGCTTATTAATCCGTTTATTAATCCTTTTAAAGATTAACTCCTCATTTCTCTTCTCAATTCTCGGATAAGTTCTTACCCTATCTCAGTGATCTTAAAAGAAATTCTAAGTTCGAAGGTTCTAGTTCAATTCTATTCTAGTTTCTTCGGCGTAAACATATTTCTCGGCGATTAACGTTATGTTATCTCAATCAAACAAACTTCTCGGGATTTTTCTGGAATTTAATCTCATACTCATTTTCACATAAACAATTCAACAAGCATATCACATCATCATCATCTCAGATAAATAGAACAGATAAATTCACACAAGACTCACAAAGAAATTTTAACGTTTTATTCAATTCTCTTCGATTAGAAAAGAAAAAATTTACTCCTAAATTCTCAACTTTTAACTCACTCGGTTAATTAGACACTCTCTAAAGGTATAAAAAATCGGGGTATCACAGCAGGCCCTACATTCTGCATTGGTGAGATACACATCAACTTCATCGTCAAAATCTGACGGTAGAGTTTGTGGAACCTCAGATTCGTCCTCAGAATCGACCTCAGATTCCCCTATCTCAAGTCGCCGTTAATGGAGTCACCGCCGCATCAGACATAGAGGATGGCTCCAAAGCGTCGGATCCAGAAGGCGGCAACGAAGCGGCGGCCGCCATCAATCGATTCTCCGACGGCGAACTAGATTCTCCAACGGTGAATTCAATCTTCTCAACACGAGAGATTGATTCGAAGAAGAGAGATTGAGGGGTGAAGGGAAATTCCTCCAGTGGAGAAAAATCTGCCGAAGAATTCATCAGAAGGAAATATTGGGGGGTGAAGAAGAAGATGCTGCAGTGGATATAGGGTTAGGCTTAGATCGATTTCAGAGATTACAGATCGAAACTGAGAGAGATGATGAAGAGTGGTTGCGATACATCTAGGGTTAGGCAAAAATTGAGAAGAAGAAAGAGAGATGGATCGAGAAGAATGAGGATTTGGGCAACAATTGAGAGTGAGAGATGGATCGAAAGAGATTAGGGTTTGGGTAGAAATTGTGAGAGAGATGGATCGATTTTGGGTTGGGCTGGTGAGTTGGTGGGTTTAATTTTTGGTTTTAATTAGTGGTTTAATTAGGAGTTTAATTAATACTTGGCCTAATTAAAAGATGGTGGATAAGTGAGGGGCAAAGGCTAGTAATATTTGAAAAGTAAAGATGGTAGTGTTGTACGAAAAGGAACATTTACTTGCGAACATTGTTATTGTAGCAAACTGGACATTTACTTGTGAACGGAGGGAGTACGTTTCTTTTTAATGTAAATTCAATAAATGTTTAGTGGTCCTCCTGGTGTAAAGTTTTAAGTTAAAATAACTTAAATAACTAAAAAAATTAAAAATATTGAAACAATAATTATATGAAGGGAAACTATTCAAATATACCCCTAACTTTTCATTTATTAGGATCAAACTTGTACGTGGTTTTAAAAAAAAAATGGTAGTTAATAGTGGATGATAGTGGGTATTATTATGAGTGGAGTAAGGTCCTACAATAAATGTGAGTGAAGTAGTGAGATTTATAAGGTTAAATATAATGTATTATGTGGGCCCTATTACTATAAATGGAAGTGACAACCATTTTGTAGACGGACTTAAATAGCAAAAGTGACAACCATTTTGTGAACAGAGGGAGTGACTAATTTGAAGTATTGTCAGAAATACTCGAAGTTTGGAAGCTTTTCTCCTTTTTTCATCTCTTTAATAAGTACTCTTACTCACTTTGACTATTAAAATATTAATTATTTTTTAAAAAATATAAAAAAAAGCAATTAAAATTAAACTAAAAATGGTGCTCCTCACACAGCTAACATTATGTGTATTCAAACATTAAAATGGATAAGAATGTGTTAAGCAGCCAACCATACATGAATTGGAAATCATTTCGCAACTATATATATTGTCAAAAGATATTAATGTATTTGTATTATTATTTCAACAAGCAGTATGGTATAATTTACGAAATGCAATAGAAATGCAACGAGAAAATTGACACTTAAATGAAATGAAAGCAGAAAAATGAAAAGAATCTCACTCACACAATTAAAACAATAAAAAAAGCAAAAGGATTAGCAAAAATAAACAAAAGATTAACACTACCCCTACATTTTAACTTTTACCCCACTCAAAACCACTTTTTCAGCTTTCTTGTTTTCCGTGTCCAACCCCAAATGGGGATTTGTTTGGTGGACGGAGGGAATATTAATTATGGTAATATTTCATTGATATATATTATCCTTTATTATATGTTCATGCAATCCGTATTAATTTCATCATAAAATTTAGTAAAAAAAACCTTTGTTATCTCCTCTTAAAAGGGTAGTGTTGTATGAAAAGGTAAACTGGACATTTACTTGCTAACACTGTTACTGTAGCAAACTGGACATTTACTTGTGAATGGAGGGAGTACGTTTCTTTTTAATGTAAATTCAATAACTGTTTAGTGGTCCTCTTGGTGTAAAGTTTTAAATTAAAATAACTTAAATAACTAAAAAAATTAAAAATATTGAAACAATAATTATGTGAAGGGAAACTATTCAAATATACCCGTTTTTCATTTATTAGGATCAAACTTGCACGTGGTTTTAAAAAAATGATAGGTAATAGTAAATGATAGTGGGTATTGTTATGAGAGAAATAAGGTCCCACAATAAATGTGAGTGAAATAGTGAAATTTATAAGGTTAAATATAAGAAAATACTCACTCTATTCATAAATATAAATTTTGGTCATTCTTTTAAATTTGGACCTAGATACCCTTATCCTTATCACCAAGATCCACACCCAAACACGTTTTGATCCTATTAACCATTTAACGTTACTGTATTTATAACCTCCTCCAACTCACGCCCAATTCAATTCACAAATTCTCTTTTCTCTCTTTTTTTTGCTTCTCTCTCTACTGCTCTGTTTTTCTTTTTCTCTCATCTTTTTCCTAGTTTAGCTTACAATTCAACATGGTATCATTCGCCAGTGATGAATTTTCATAGTGATTTTCTGGTTTTGCTTCAAATCAATCAATTCTCGATCGATTTCTCCGGTGGCTCCCGGCGGCGACGGCGATGGTAGAAAGGCACCCGATAGAGACAATATCTCGAATCTTCCGTTGAGAGTGAGCACTCCATTGGGGGCAGCTGGCTGGCGGAGCGTGGCATTGTTGATGATTCTGCTGCAGCTTAGGACTAAGATGCCGAAGTGGCGGTGCTGCACAAAGGCGGCGATGCTCTCGAGGACGTCGCTACTGCAGCTAATTTCGAGAACGTGGCTGCGGAGGGCGTTGGAGCTTTCCTTGGTGATGACAACGGGGGCCCTGGGCTTGTTCTTGGACCCCAGCGGACATCCCCAGGGTGGCGGCCGGAGGCGGAAGATGGCTCGGAGATCTCGATGCCGCCGGCGTGGTTCTGGCCGTATTCGTCGTCGCCATCATTAGGGTTTCTTCCGCTGATGTTGGAAGTGTTCAAGGCGGCAGCATTATCGTGATCCTCGCTTGAATTTCGGAGGTGGAGAGATGGCGACGATGACATCGGGTGCATCGCCATATTTACTGCCCACCATCTGTTAGTCATGAAAACAATTTTCTCTCTCTAAAATACCAGTAGATTGAACAATTGCCGACTTTTTTCTTCCTCGTTGGATCTTTGAGATATCTATATATCTAGCTATAGATTTGAGAGTTTGAATGTGGATGGTGATAATAGCCATCGCTTGCCACCACCGAAGATGGATTGGTCTGATTAGCGTCATAATCATTGATGTTGAGTTTGCGATGGATTGGTCTGATTAGCGTCATAATCATTGATGTTGAGTTTGCAGTGACTTGTTGCGTATTTGAAAGCAATTAATTTTAGCATTTTGTGATGTTTATTGTTCATTTTTTTTATTAAGTTTAGTTTGACGTTCCCAAAAGGAGTAAGAAGAAGGAACCCCGACGGAGAGAAGAGCTTGAAGGAGACACTCAACCTGCAGAAGCACTTATGGTGAATGAGATACCAAAAATCAACAATATCACGAAGTCATCAAAGTCATCTAGCTATTCTCTTAATAGCATGGATGAAGAAGATATAGGAATGACAGACTTTTCTGTTATTCTTATGGCGGACCGATTGGACCCAGGATACGGCCAGCCATTTACCGAACCAGTCTCAGAAGATTCGGAACCCGAGACAACTGAAGGTCCATATATCAGCCAACCAAATGAAGGACGGACTCCAAGACCAGCAACAGGTCCATGGTTCACCTTTGATGACATCCCAATCCTCGAACGAAGAGATCGCATGCACACCTTTGCTGCTTGGATAGACAATCAACTCAACAGGGATGACGCTGATCTCAGGTTAGTCCTTAAGGAATTTACCTCTAGATTCCTTGGGACCTTGAGAGAATGGTTTCTTAGCCTTGGAGAATGTCGACAACGTCAAATTCTTGGTGCTCAGACTCCACGAGAAGCTCTAGGAGAAATTCATCGTGAATTTATCGGTGATCTCTCTCTTTACACCAAAGCAATATCTCAAGAATACTTCTCTATGAGATGTTGCTCTCTTTCAAAAAAGGATTTAGACTGGCATTTTAAAAGAATCTCAGAAAGACTCTACTGCCTGAATGGATTCAATGATCCGAATCTGAAGAATGTCTATCTAGCTTCTCTTCCCAAAGAATTGCAACCAGAAATGGCACGAATGATGCAGGCCGCCAGGAAAGACGTCGTAAGTACCAGTATGGGACAAATCCATCAAATTTGTCTAGCTGCACTTGACAAGCTTTGCGAGCAACAAAATCTTTTCAAAGAAATGATGGAACGAAGGAAGATTCCCAAGTCCGTGTGCGACAAATCCTATATGGAAATCAAATGCAAAGAGCACGATTGCAAGTGTTCATCTTCAAAGAAAAAGGGGAAGAAGAGCAAATTCCGGAAGAAGGAAAACAAGAAGAAGTACAGATTCTTCCGACGAAAGCCTTTCCGACAGAAGAGATCTAAAAGGTGTTTTCTTTGCCATAAAGAAGGACATTTTGCCAAGAATTGTCCCAATAAAGCAAGCACAGCTTCCAAATTAGCTTCACAGGCTTTCTTATCTCATGAAGCCAATCTCGCAGATGCTGATATCGAGTCCCTCTACTCAGAACAAGAAGAACAAGATATAGATACTTCATTTATTTTGCAGGAATCTGCTACCGAAGATGAACAATCAGAGACCGAAAATCTCGAAGATAATATTCCAATTTTCATGTTGCAACCAATGACATCTCAGTCCAACATGATGATCCAGGAAGGCATTCCGTCTCCCCATCTTGAAGTTCGAATTCTACAAACCAAATATGATAAGTCAATCAAGGTGATTGGAGTGTTGGATACTGGAGCAAGAAGAACCATGTTGAATCCTGATATCCTTCCGAAAGAAGCATGGGAAATACATCATCAATATTTCTATGCAGCTGATGGTCAAACCTTTCATACATCATTAATCTCCAAGCATCCAATTGGAATCCAACTTTTTCCAGATTGTATCATCTGGATAAAAGTTATTGGAAGCAAACTACATGGGCATGATCTCTTGATGGGCTTTGATCTATTTTTCAAAGCACAACGTCTTCAAATACTTCCACAAGGAATAAAATACAAAAGGAGATTTCAGGCCTATACAACTGTCCAGAAGTTATTCTCCCTACAAGAAACTCCTGATGAGTATGGTCGCTTCTCAAAAGAGCTGAAAGGATGTTGCGCCGACTCTCATGCTGAATTCCAACATCCCTATCCTCTCTGGAATAATGAACAATTCTTTGTTCAGCTACCCTTCAAAAAGAACGAGGATATCAATGCCACTAAAGCCACTCATCCCGGAATGAATCCTGAAGAATTAGCTTTGGCAAGACAAGAGTGTCAGCAGCTGTTATCCCTTGGGCTCATCGAACCAACCAATTCAAATTGGGCATGTCCAGCATTCTATGTCAATAATCGAGCTGAACAAGCTAGAGGGAAAAAGAGGTTAGTCATCGATTACAAACTCTTAAACCTTTTTCTTCTTGATGATAAATTTCCTTTACCAAGAACCCAAATGCTTTTTGCCCAACTATCTGAAGCCCGCATATTCTCCGAATTCGACCTTAAGTCTGGCTTTTGGCAATTGGGTATTGATCCAAAAGATAGATATAAAACAGCCTTTTGTATTCCCATAGCCCAATATCAATGGAAAATCGTCCCATTTGGCCTAAAGGTTGCACCCTCCTTATTCCAAAAAGTCATGATCAAATTGTTTGAGCCAATATTATACTCTTCCTTGATTTATATTGATGATATTTTGTTATACTCAAAAACCAAGGGAGATCATTATGTCCTGCTCAAAAAAATTTTTGAAGTGGTTTCGCACTTTTGGAATAATGCTATCTGAAAAGAAAAGCACGATTGGCCAGTCTTGTATAGACTTTCTTGGAATGAAGATATCAGATGGGAATTATGAACCAGGCCCACACATTGCTCAGGAACTTCTTAAGTTCCCAAAAGAAAAGTTATCTGTGAAGGAAATTCAACAGTTTCTTGGAATTGCGAATTATGTCAAAGACTTCATCCAAAGCTGCTCCCGGTATACCTGCCATCTTTCTAAACTTCTTAGAAAGAATCCTCCACCTTGGGGAAAGTTGCAAACAGAAGCTGTCCAACATCTCAAAGACATATGCCAGAATTTCGCACCTCTGCGAATCCCGGGTGATGGCCAAAGAATCCTCCAAACTGATGCAAGCGATGATCATTGGGGAGCAATTTTGCTAGAAAAGAAAGACGCAAAGATACACTATTGTGCACATGCCAGCGGCCAATTCAAAGATTCTGAAAAACACTACCATGCCATCTACAAAGAAATATTGGCGGTAAAGAATGGCATCAAAAAGTTCGAGTTTCATCTTGTTGGCTACGAGTTTATTGTCCAACTGGATAATACATCTTTCCCAGCCATAATGGAGCTCAAGCACAAAGGAGTACCTGAGAAGCAACTTCTTCGTCTCAAAGATTGGTTTTCCAAATATCAATTCACCGTTAAACACATCAAAGGTAAAGATAATATTGTTCCTGATTATCTTTCCCGAAAACCAACCTTACAACTCATATCTTCTACACAAATTCTCCCTATAATCTTCATGGTCAAGAAAAAGAAACCACGACAGTCATTCATCTGTGTAGGGGGAAAGGGGAAAAATCCATTTCTTTCAAACAATTCCTTGGTTGCTCCAAAACCACCAGATCTAACTTTTCCTCCTTATGTTAAACTGTTCGAAACCATTCGTGAGATCCGTTTATTTGCAAGGCAAAATATGTTCAAGTTTCTCTCTAGTTATATCCTAAAGACCAAGTTACCCTTAGAAAAAGCATGTTTTGATATACATAAACCTTTTCTTATGGTAACTTATCTCAATCTTTCAACCTCTGTCATACCCAACATGTTCTGGTATCTTTGGTGTTTATCCTCTCTTTATTATCATGCCATCGAACTCTGTATTGAAGAAATGATATCATTCTTTTGCAATACCGAGAATGATAACACTCTGCAATGGAACCTCTTGACATGGTATGCCTCAGCAGAAGAATGGCTATCCTTACTCTATCATGAATTACAAGATGCTAATGAAGGCAAACCAAATCCACACCTAGTCTTAATGTGTCATAGACCTTATTCCTATGACATAAAAGGACAACTGGTCCCTCTTCCAATGTACTATAAATGGAAGACTACAACTGGCTCAACTGGAGATAATTTGTTCGAACAAAGGTAGATGTATATCCACCTATGTCTCACCAACAAAGTGACTCCTCTGGATCATCCCGAAGGACTTATCTACACCTCTTTTGTCCTTGAATCAATACGGGCCAGCATTTACTCTTCTGACGATGAAGGAACCAGCCAAGGACCAAATACCAAGAAGCCTAATGCATACAAAGAAGCAAGTTCCAAGATGCCTAATAAAACCATCCAGCCTAATACCAACAAAGAAGCAAGTTCCAAGATGCCTAATAAAGCCATCCAACCTAATGCAGACAAAGAAGCAAGGAAGAGACACATCATTGAAGAAGATGATAAGATCATCTTGGAATACTTCATCAAATTACAAATACCATATCATCTTGTAATTTGATGAAGTATTCCAAGATGATCTTATCATCTTCTTCAATGATGTGTCTCTTCCTTGCTTCTTTATCTGCATTAGGTTGGATGGCTTTATTAGGCATCTTGGAACTTGCTTCTTTGTTGGTATTAGGCTGGATGGCTTTATTAGGCATCTTGGAACTTGCTTCTTTGTATGTATTAGGCTTCTTGGTATTTGGTCCTTGGCTGGTTCCTTCATCGTCAGAAGAGTAAATGCTGGCCCGTATTGATTCGAGGACAAAAGAGGTGTAGATAAGTCCTTCGGGATGATCCAGAGGAGTCACTTTGTTGGTGAGATATAGGTGGATATACATCTGCCTTTGTTCGAACAAATTATCTCCGGTTGAGCCAGCTGTAGTCTTCCATTTATAGTACATTGGAAGAGGGACCAGTTGTCCTTTTATGTCATAAGAATAAGGTCTATGACACATCAAGACTAGGTGTGGATTTGGTTTGCCTTCATTAGCATCTTGTAATTCATGATAGAGTAAGGATAGCCATTCTTCTGCTGAGGCATACCATGTCAAGAGGTTCCATTGCAGAGTGTTATCATTCTCGGTGTTGCAAAAGAATGATATCATTTCTTCAATACAGAGTTCGATGGCATGATAATAAAGAGAGGATAAACACCAAAGATACCAGAACATGTTGGGTATGACAGAGGTTGAAAGATTGAGATAAGTTACCATAAGAAAAGGTTTATGTATATCAAAACATGCTTTTTCTAAGGGTAACTTGGTCTCTAGGATATAATTAGAGAGAAACTTGAACATATTTTGCCTTGTAAATAAACGGATCTCACGAATGGTTTCGAACAGTTTAACATAAGGAGGAAAAGTTAGATCTGGTGGTTTTGGAGCAACCAAGGAATTGTTTGAAAGAAATGGATTTTTCCCCTTTCCCCCTACACAGATGAATGACTGTCGTGGTTTCTTTTTCTTGACCATGAAGATTATAGGGAGAATTTGTGTAGAAGATATGAGTTGTAAGGTTGGTTTTCGGGAAAGATAATCAGGAACAATATTATCTTTACCTTTGATGTGTTTAACGGTGAATTGATATTTGGAAAACCAATCTTTGAGACGAAGAAGTTGCTTCTCAGGTACTCCTTTGTGCTTGAGCTCCATTATGGCTGGGAAAGATGTATTATCCAGTTGGACAATAAACTCGTAGCCAACAAGATGAAACTCGAACTTTTTGATGCCATTCTTTACCGCCAATATTTCTTTGTAGATGGCATGGTAGTGTTTTTCAGAATCTTTGAATTGGCCGCTGGCATGTGCACAATAGTGTATCTTTGCGTCTTTCTTTTCTAGCAAAATTGCTCCCCAATGATCATCGCTTGCATCAGTTTGGAGGATTCTTTGGCCATCACCCGGGATTCGCAGAGGTGCGAAATTCTGGCATATGTCTTTGAGATGTTGGACAGCTTCTGTTTGCAACTTTCCCCAAGGTGGAGGATTCTTTCTAAGAAGTTTAGAAAGATGGCAGGTATACCGGGAGCAGCTTTGGATGAAGTCTTTGACATAATTCGCAATTCCAAGAAACTGTTGAATTTCCTTCACAGATAACTTTTCTTTTGGGAACTTAAGAAGTTCCTGAGCAATGTGTGGGCCTGGTTCATAATTCCCATCTGATATCTTCATTCCAAGAAAGTCTATACAAGACTGGCCAATCGTGCTTTTCTTTTCAGATAGCATTATTCCAAAAGTGCGAACCACTTCAAGAAATTTTTTGAGCAGGACATAATGTTCTCCCTTGATTTTTGAGTATAACAAAATATCATCAATATAAATCAAGGAAGAGTATAATATTGGCTCAAACAATTTGATCATGGCTTTTTGGAATAAGGAGGGTGCAACCTTTAGGCCAAATGGGACGACTTTCCATTGATATTGGGCTATGGGAATACAAAAAGCTGTTTTATATCTATCTTTTGGATCAATACCCAATTGCCAAAAGCCAGACTTAAGGTCGAATTTGGAGAATATGCGGGCTTCAGATAGTTGGGCAAAAAGCATTTGGGTTCTTGGTAAAAGAAATTTATCATCAAGAAGAAAAAGGTTTAAGAGTTTGTAATCGATGACTAACCTTTTTTTCCCTCTAGCTTGTTCAGCCCGATTATTGACATAGAATGCTGGACATGCCCAATTTGAATTGGTTGGTTCGATGAGCCCAAGGGATAACAGCTGCTGACACTCTTGTCTTGCCAAAGCTAATTCTTCAGGATTCATTCCGGGATGAGTGGCTTTAGTGGCATTGATATCCTCGTTCTTTTTGAATGGTAGCTGAACAAAGAATTGTTCATTCTTCCAGAGAGGATAGGGATGTTGGAATTCAGCATGAGAGTCGGCGCAACATCCTTTCAGCTCTTTTGAGAAGCGACCATACTCATCAGGAGTTTCTTGTAGGGAGAATAACTTCTGGACAGTTGTATAGGCCTGAAATCTCCTTTTGTATTTTATGCCTTGTGGAAGTATTTGAAGACGTTGTGCTTTGAAAAACAGATCAAAGCCCATCAAGAGATCATGTCCATGTAGTTTGCTTCCAATAACTTTTATCCAGATGATACAATCTGGAAAAAGTTGGATTCCAATTGGATGCTTGGAGATTAATGATGTATGAAAGGTTTGACCATCAGCTGCATAGAAATATTGATGATGTATTTCCCATGCTTCTTTCGGAAGGATATCAGGATTCAACATGGTTCTTCTTGCTCCAGTATCCAACACTCCAATCACCTTGATTGACTTATCATATTTGGTTTGTAGAATTCGAACTTCAAGATGGGGAGACGGAATGCCTTCCTGGATCATCATGTTGGACTGAGATGTCATTGGTTGCAACATGAAAATTGGAATATTATCTTCGGGATTTTCGGTCTCTGATTGTTCATCTTCGGTGGCAGATTCTTGCAAAATAAATGCAGTATCTATATCTTGTTCTTCTTGTTCTGAGTAGATGGACTCGATATCAGCATCTGCGAGATTGGCTTCATGAGATAAGAAAGCCTGTGAAGCTAATTTGGAAACTGTGCCTGCTTTATTGGGACAATCCTTGGCAAAATGTCCTTCTTTATGGCAAAGAAAACACCTTTTAGATCTCTTCTGTCGGAAAGGCTTTCGTCGGAAGAATCTGTACTTCTTCTTGTTTTCCTTCTTCAGGAATTTTCTCTTCTTCCCCTTTTTATTTGAAGATGAACACTTGCAATCGTGCTCTTTGCATTTGATTTCCATATAGGATTTGTCGCACACGGACTTGGGAATCTTCCTTCGTTCCATCATTTCTTTGAAAATATTTTGTTGCTTGCAAAGCTTGTCAAGTGCAGCTAGACAAATTTGATGGATTTGTCCCATACTGGTACTTGCGACGTCTTTCCTGGCGGCCTGCATCATTCGTGCCATTTCTGGTTGCAATTCTTTGGGAAGAGAAGCTAGATAGACATTCTTCAGATTCGGATCATTGAATCCATTCAGGCAGTAGAATCTTTCTGACATTATTTTAAAATGCCAGTCTAAATCCTTTTTTGAAAGAGAGCAGCATCTCATAGAGAAGTATTCTTGAGATATTGCTTTGGTGTAAAGAGAGAGATCACTGATAAATTCACGATGAATTTCTCCTAGAGCTTCTCCTAGAGTCTGAGCACCAAGAATTTGACGTTGTTGATATTCTCCAAGGCTAAGAAACCATTCTCTCAAGGTCCCAAGGAATCTAGAGGTAAATTCCTTAAGGACTAACCTGAGATCATCGTCATCCCTGTTGAGTTGATTGTCTATCCAAGCAGCAAAGGTGTGCATGCGATCTCTTCGTTCGAGGATTGGGATGTCATCAAAGGTGAACCATGGACCTGTTGCTGGTCTTGGAGTCCGTCCTTCATTTGGTTGGCTGATATATGGACCTTCAGTTGTCTCGGGTTCCGAATCTTCTGAGACTGGTTCGGTAAATGGCTGGCCGTATCCTGGGTCCAATCGGTCCGCCATAAGAATAACAGAAAAGTCTATCATTCCTATATCTTCTTCATCCATGCTATTAAGAGAATAGCTAGATGACTTTGATGACTCCGTGATATTGTTGATTTTTGGTATCTCATCCACCATAAGTGCTTCTGCAGGTTGAGTGTCTCCTTCAAGCTCTTCTCTCCGTCGGGGTTCCTTCTTCTTACTCCTTTTGGGAACATCCAGAGGAATACTTGAAACCATCCCAAAATATTTAGAATATTCTGGTGAATTTGGCGGGGAATAAATGAAGCTTGGTTGAGGGATGAAAAGAGATTTGGCTCGATTCTTGTCATCCTCGATCCTTTGCAACTCCTTTTTGAGCGCTCTTATTTCTGCTTCTTTTTGCGAGAATTCAGCTCGAAAATGACGGCTTGCAATTAGGGTCTGAATTTCTGCATCCAGTTGAGAAATCCTTTTAGAAAGCTTTTTCTCGATTTCTTGTAGTTGCGTCTCGAGCGAATTCACTTTGTCGGTGGAATCTTGCACCTTTTCCAGTATTTGAGAAACCTTTGAATCAATAAGTCGAAGAGATTTGTTTTGAGCATTAGCATTACAAGTATGCCAGTTCAAAACCTCTTCTCCTTGATTTAAAGGTTTTCGTTGACCACCAGACTCCATAATTGTATTCTGGACATATGGTCTGGAAATGATATTATTGATGGAATCTTCATGTCGAGACAGTGGTGGAAATTCAATATCATAACCTTTTAACATCAGGCATGGTTTGGGCGGAAGTATGTATTCATCATCATCAAACCCAAATTCATAGTAGCCATCTTCATCATCATCGCCATCACTATCATCATCGTTGGAATCATCGTCTTGGCAGGTACATCTTGGATCGCACATGGATGGATCGCAGTCCCAAATAAAATGGCCGTCAATCCTATCCGTATAAATTTCCTTTCCATCTGCCTTAAATGAAGCAATAGGGAGAGGAAATCCATCAGATAAGGTTTGTATGACATTTTGAACGGGGAGGATCATGAGCTGAAACATCGGATTGGATGGACCGTCTTCTTTGATTGGCGTGAAGATGGTCTTGGTCTTCCCATCCTTTGTTTTTGAGAATTTAAACTCCGTGGCTTGAATTGACTCCACCGTCTGATGGAATGACTCATAATTGGTAATCCACTCGGTGGGAACCAATTTTTTGAGATCTTCTCTATTAATCTGTCTCGGGACTTGAACGATTGTTGGAACTTCATTTCCGGCTTCGGCCAAGATCATCAAGGTGTCAGGAGTACCTTGATTTTTAAGATCAAGGCTATGATTCTGCAGCCTGTAGACGATTTGGTGGTGCAAGGTCGCCATAAAGCTGTTAGGAGATTGATCTGCCCCTGATATCTGGATCTGGACCTTGAATGTGGATTCTAATGAAGCATCTCGGAGGGACAACGCAAAATTAGGGAAGAAAGTGATGACTACACTTCCCGAATTAAGAGTTGTAAGAACCGTTCCGATTACAGCATGCTCATAGTGCAGATATCGAGTATCCAACAGAGCAATTCTTGCTGTAACAGGAAGTCCCTTCCTTCCATTATATGAAAGGACTAGACGAACAGCACCCAGATGAAGATGAGTGTATCCATCTTTGCGCCATGCTTTAATATATTCTGGTGGGATTGCCAAAGTAACATATTGCTTTTGTGAAGTTGCTGGCAAACCGCACTGATCCATTTTAGAAGATTGAACATATTCTCGAAGGGGAGGATCTTTAGAGGAAACAAGAGATTTTATGCTTTTGGTAAGACTTCCGTATTTACGGTAGATATTGTAAGGACTAACAAGAGGAGGAATTGTTTTTTCTACGATAGCATCGCTAGGTATTGTTGTGTACTCTACAAGGTGTTCTATACTAGAGGTGAACTGTTTAGGAAGTGAGAGTGCTGAGGATTGGGTAAGTATTTGCTGGGTCAAAGACGAAGATGAATCCATTGATTGGGAATCCGCCTCCCTACTCATCACTCAAGACAACCTCACAGAATATTTACTTTCTCCCGCCGCCAAGTCGGAACACGACCTGGCTCTGATACCACGATCGGCTCGGGAGCCCTGTAATCACGTACCCTCTAGGCGGAACACGATACGGATAGCACCATGACTAGTTGTCTTATGGATAACTTGGCATCAACGCCTCAATTCTTAGACCAACATATCATGATGAAATCTTTACCAAAATCCACCGTACATAATACAGGGACCGTAGATAACACTTTTCTGATGTACAGGATCCTTTTAACAAAGGCAAGTACAGAGCATACTTTGTGTGTATATACAGACCTTGGGAGATCATAAATATCTATGAAGATATCTAGAGGACTTTCGGGAGTAATCTTAGACATGTTGAGAGAGAGAGAGTAGATAAATCTGCTGGGACGAAAATTCTTTAAGTCAAATTCTACCAAGGTTACTTTTGAACTGTGGTGTTGTGATTCAGTTTTATCATTCAATTATTTTTGGGAAAAGAAGTCGAAACAACAGTCTATTAAGTCATAATTTGAAACAATTGGAATAAATTATAATATTCGTTCCAATAGTACCACATCATAACTTGGAACATGTAAAACTAATTTGATAATTCGTTCCAATTGTATCAAATTTGGAACAGTTGGTACTAATTTGTACCAAATGTATTAGAACAATTGGTACTAATAAAACTAAATTTGTACCAAAAGTACCATATGCCTGATGCCCGGCCCGAACCGACCCGCGCCCGTCCGCGTCAGACCCGACCCGTTCCATGTTTCATTAAGGGTATTTTTGTTCCAAATTAAAAAAATGGCCAAAATTTATATTTTTGAAGGAGGTGGGCTATAATTTATATTGTAATGCTCATTATGGCTATTTTAAAATTTGTCTCATAAGAAAATGATACCCCTCCGTCCACAATTTAAGTCCCCATTTTGGTTCCGGTACGGAAATTAAGAAAAGCTGAAAAGTGATTTTTAGTGGGGTAAAAATTAGGATGTAAGGATAGTGTTAATCTTTTACTTACTTTTGCTAATCTTTGTACCTTTTTTTATTATTTAACTTGTGTGAGTGAATTCATTTAATTTTATTTTATTCATTACATTTTTGCTTTCATTTAATTTAACTATACAATAAGAGCTTAATTAAAGTATGAAATGCATGTGTGTGTGTGTGAGCTTAATAAGTTACAGATTTTGGTTTCATTTTTTGGTTTCATTTAATTTAAATTTTTGCTTTCATTTAATTTAAGTATGAAATGTGTGTGTGCGAGTGTGATTTCTGTTGATTTGTATGTGTGTGATTAATTAAATCACATTACTTAGTGGGGTAATAGAAATGTATGATAATTGTGTGTGAATAATTTCATTGTTCTTCATTGCTAAAAAGTAAAAAAAAAAAAACGAACATCAAAGTAGAAAAAAAAACACTGGAAACAGATTTTGGAATGCGAAACAATAAATAAAAAAAGAAATTGTACAGTCTATAGAGAGAGAATCCAAAAGGCAAATTAGAGGAAAAATGTAATTTTTCATTCAATTTTTGGAGCCAAAAGTGTTCACAAAAGATGAGGGAAATTCAAACACCCTAACACACCTACAAACACATATAAATACAACATTCACTCCTCATTAAATTCAACACACCAACTAAAAAACATTAAATAGAGAATCTGAAAAAATGGTTGTGGCAAAACTGAGTGATGACCAGAAAAATGTCATCGCACAATGGTTGATTCAACAAAGCACTAATCACAAGTTGATTTGGGGAGCAAAAACAGAGGCGGCTGAGTTGTTTGGAGTCGATTTGAAGACCATATATCGCATTTGGAAGACTGCATCAACTCAACAGCTCCAAGGTATACCCGTCCATGTGAAATCATTGAGAAAAGGGTCACAATATGCAAATAGGAAGAGTATTGATGCAGAAAAAATTAAATCTCTCTCAGTCCAACAAAGGTCATCATTGAGAGTAATGGTAGAGAACATTGGAGTCAGTAAAAGCCTCATACATGTCTGGGTGAAAAGAAAACAGCTTGTGCCACATACCAATGCCATCAAACCCTTCCTTACCCCAGAAAACAAGTTGACCCGACTCAATTGGAGCCTTAGTTAGCTTGCTTCCACAATTGAGAATGGCAAAGTGTTGTTTCAGACCATGTACAACACGATACATGTGGATGAAAAATGGTTTTACCTCACCAAAACAAAGGACAGATACTAGTTGGTGCAAGGGGAGATTTCTCCACATAGAGTATGCAAATCAAAGGCACATATCCACAAAATCATGTTCAATTGTGTTGTCTCAAGACCAATTATAGACAAGGAGTGAAATGTAATCTTTGATGGAAAGTTTGGTATCTTTCCATTTGTCATAGAAGAACCAGCACAAAGAAATTTAAAAAACAGAGTCAAAGGCACCATGGAGATGCATGCTATCACATTAGTCATAAGGCCAATTTAGAAGAATTCCTTAATCAATGAGGTCATGTAAAAATGTGCATTTTCTGTACATTAGGCAGCAAGTTTGCATTAGAATATGCAACAAATCTAATCATCATGTGCATCAATTCATCAATGGAATTCACAGGCAGCAAGTTTGCATCAGAACATGCAACAAATGCAGTTCATCATATGCATTTTCAGTGTATGCACATAGGAAACTGAGACATAGTGCATTGGAATCAAGTGTAGTATCTGATTCTTATCATGAAAATGAAGTGAAGCATAATATATGCATCAAAGGCAGCAAGTTTGCATCAGAACATGCAACAAATACAGTTTATTATCCGCATTTTCAAGTGAATCCACAGATTTTATTCATATCTTTACAAATGTAGCCAGTGATAAAAGCCAAGTGGCCAACTGTCTAAGCAAGAAAATATTCGTCCAACAAGACAATGTTAAACCACACATCAAGGGATGTTGGGAAATTTAAGTAAAGTTTTGATTGATTCCAAAACCAACTGACCCCAACCGAGTAGATGTTGTCATTTCCTAATGTTAGCTTTTAGGCTCGCTGTTTGAGCATTATTCAGATTTTATCTTTACAGGACTCCAGCTGAAGACGGCAACAAGGCTTCACTTGGATAGAACATCAAGTGTAAGAAAAACACCTGAGCGTTCAAGATTCAGAACAACAGTTGAGCATTCAAAGGGGGAAGATGCAAAAGTCAACTAAGTATTCAAAGGGGGAAGATGCAAGAGAACATCAGTTATAAGAAAGACAACTGAGCGTTCAAAAGATAGAACATCAGTTGTAAGGAAGACAAATGAGCGTTCATCAGATGAGAATTAAAAAGGGAAAAGTTGTAAGAGAACATCAATTGTAAGAAAGACAACTGAGTGTTCGAAGCCAACTGATCAGATTCAGAACATCAGATACAAGAAATATAACTGAGCGTTCAAGATGGAACATCAGTTGTAGGACTCGAACCGAGAAGATCAACAATTTGAAGTCCAAGTCAGCTGAGAATTCAACTGATCCTATTTAGACAGAACATCAGCTGAAGACAAATCAGATGAAGATCAAACTTCTCAACCGACCATCCAATGTTGAAAGACTAATGTTGAGATTTGAAATTCAAATAAGGAAGTCACATGAAGGTTTGACTCTCTGTCATTACCTCATATGGCCAAACACAAGGCTGTCTCAGATGAAAGCAGAAGTTCACAGTTGCCAAATCCGGAAAGTCTGCAGAGATGAGAGATAAGCCATCGCTTTCACAAGAACAGAGATCAACGGCTCTTCCAACGGCTAGTTGATTCTCTCCGCCTATAAATAGAGGTCTTCATTCATACACCAAGACAATGTGAATGGGAACGAGATAGAAGACAGACAAGAGAAAGAGAAGAAGTGCGAGAGCAAATAGACGAGTGAACATCACCAGTTGAGAGTTCATATCGCAAACGAGCTAAACCGAAATCAATCTCTAAGAACATCACTAGTTGAGAGTTCTAGAGTGTTAGATTCTGTCTTAGTGTTTTTCGATCCAACCTTGAGAACATCACTAGTTGAGAGTTCGTAGAGTGTTAGATCCTAGCTCACTTCTTGTTCGAGCTAGTAGTTGGAAAAAACCACCCACACACACACCCCTAAAAAGGTTGTTAGGACCCTACTCTTCCTGGAATTGAGTAGATAGGTTGATAAGTACCCGTAAACTTATCTGTAAGGTTGATAAGTACCCGTAAACTTATCTTAACGGTTGCAAAGCCCGAGTAAGCTTTGTGGTTTTTGTCCAGAAGAACTTGGACTGAGTTGTGTGGACTCACAACTCCCTGTGGACGTAGAAGTTCTCTCCGAACCACGTAAATCTTTGTGTGTTTGTGTTTATTATTCAGTTACTTATGGCATATTCAACTGACCAACTAACCAGCATACAAAACTGCATCTTTGCATTATCAACTGTCTTGGTTATTGACCGACCTTGCATTTAAGCGTGAGTTGATTTTATACGAGTTAGTTTTTATCCACCACATTCCGCACATCACCACTCTTCCACCGAGTTCTCGTACTCGGTTGTGAATCCAGCTGAGTCTTTTTACTCGGTTGAGATATTTTCGAGAGTTGTTTTAAAATTTTCTATCTGGTGTATTCCCCCCCCCCATACACCAGAACTCGTATCGGGACCATCAAGTGGTATCAGAGCAGTGGTTCAAAAGACTGCTGACTCTGTTTCACGAGGTGTGAATTCGAGGTGTTTTCTTCAGTGGTCAACTGAACAGATCTTTTTCACGCTAGTGCATATCTGCTTGCATATCTCTTCTGTTCATTGTGTGCAGATGGATGTTAAAGACAAGATCGTGGTCATGTTCTCGGTTGTGAACTATACATCCTGGAGAACTCGGATGAAGAAGATTCTATTGTCAAAGCATCATAGAATGTAACAAGTACTTACATCTGGACCGATCATCATCAGAGAAAGAGTCACTCGCACTCCTACAAATCCCAATGATGGGGATGCAACTAAGGAGTTAGTGGAGAGCCAGAAGACTTCACTCCAGAGGAAGCTAAAGTGAGCCAGCTGGATATCTGGGCTCAAAGCACTATCATGTCCACAGTTGGAGAAGACTATCTGCCTTGGATTGAAGAGTGCAACACCGCCAAGGAGATGTGGGATATTTTGGCATCTCTGAGTGAAGGAAGCGACGAAACAAAGGAGAACAAGTTCTCACATGCCTATCAAGACTTCGACAACTTCTGTCTAAGATCTGATGAAACCATAGATCAGTTGGAACTTCGGTTCATGGATATCATCAGAAGGATCCAGTCCATCCGAAGAGGAAAATATACTTTGAGAGAAATCAACCTCAAAGTATTACAAGCTCTACCAGCTGAGTGGGACACCTTCACCAACATCCATGAGAGCCGAGCTGATCTTGGTGAAATGGGAACTGAAAGATTGTTCTCAATTCTGAAGGAAAATAAGTACAAGGTGAACCGATGAAGATCTCAGTCCTCGGTTCAGACGAGTCGACATGAGGATGTTGGTTCAGCCACAAAGTCGGTAGCACTCCGAGCTGACTATTCAAAGCCGCGAACATCAAGGCCAACACGATCTGCGGACACAGCTACAAAGGAGCCAAGCAGAGAAGAGATGCAACAGAGCATTGCCGCCATGTCAAAGAAGCTAGCTGACATGGATGCTCGGTTCGGAAAATATAAAAGATTCTACAAATCTAACCGAACACGAGACAACTCAAAGCCTGTGAACAACGATTGCTTTGAATGCAGCAAAAAGGGACATTTCAAAGCAGATTGTCCAGATCTCTCGAAGAAAGAGAGAGAAGCGTTGAGGGCCAAGCAAACTGGAAAGAACAAGGCCATGGTTGCAGAAGAAGCAGCTGATGACATGGACATCTTCACCGACACTGAAGATGAAGACGAGCTGACTTCCACCAACAACGCTATCGGTCAGGATCATTGCCTCATGGCATTTGGAACCGACCAGGATGATACTGAGGTACATTCTAGTCCTGCTAATTTAAATTCTTCCAATACTTCTAACATGTAGGAAACACTGGATGAAGAGTTGGAACTCTCTTGGGATGACTTTCTAGCTCTCAAGGAGGAAGTGCAACAGCAATCGGTTGAGTTTAAGAGTCTTCAAGAACAGTTCGCCAAACTTGAAGAATCCTTAACTGAGAAGGACGATCTGATTAAGAGTCAAACTGAAGAGATTGATAATCTCAAAAATCAACAGAATGCTGCCAACCAAACTAAGGCTCCAACCGAGGAGGAGTTGAAGGAACAAATCAAGGAGCAGCAAGATCAGTTGAGCAAGCAAGAGGCGCAGATCGACCAGCTGATAAAGAAGTCAGACGCACAGTCCGAGTATATAGTTGTTCTTCTCAAGGATCTTCAAACTGAGAAGAACAACCTGATCAAGCTGTATCAGTCATCCAAGATCATCAAGAATCTCATCAGTTACAGAAGACAAATGGATGACGTATCAGGACTCGGTTATGACATAGTCAAGGATACGGGAATTCCTCCCGCAACCTTCATCAAAGCTGTGGATGTCAAGGTTGTCAAACCTAACACAGATGAGTCTGAATCTCCCCAGATTAATCCAACCTCCACTTCTCAGCAAGCACAACCGTCTAAGGAAACTTCAACTGAGAAAGGGAAAGGAACGATGGATGGAGAACTGAACATTCCATATGTTGGGACATCAACCGAGGGGGAATGTTCCAAGTCTCAGAAGAGGAACCAGAGGCGTCGGAAATATAATCAGAACCGAACTCAAAATCGACCTCTGAACCGACCACAAAATCAATCTCTGAACCGACCTCAGAGCCAACATCAGAAGAATGGAACCGATCACAGAACCGACAAGGATCCAACCATCTGAATCAACAGCGGTTCTATCAGCAGTTCAACCAGAGGTTCCAACCAAGTCAACCAATGAGGAACAGTTCGAACAGCTACAATTATTCATGCTACAACTTGAATCAACATCCGAGCATGAACAACTGTCGTCAACAGTCAGGACCAAAGAATCAGACTCAGCCACAGAGATTCCAACATGGCGTCCGACCTCATCGACAAATCCAACAGGATAAGAAGCTCCATCAAAACAAGGGGAAAGCCTCTCCTCCTAAAGCTCACAATGGAAGAAATCCATCTCCTCCTAAGAAACAGAACATCACTAATAACAACAAGCCTAAGGATAACCGAGGTGTTGTTATAGTTGATGGAGAAGGAAAAGTGATCTGGAATGATAAATCTATCCGAGTATACAGGGAAAAGCGACTCACAGTTCAAGGGGAAACTGGTTCTAACCCTCCAGGACCCAACTAAAATTGGGGACCTAAGCGTGTTTCTCTGTGCAGGAACAGGAGAAACAGCTGAGAAAGAATAAGGCGTCACACACCATGTGGGTGATGGATAGTGGATGCTCGAAACACATGACAAATCTGAAGGATTTGCTTGGAAGTTTCGTGGAGAAAGAAGGACCATCAGTTACCTTTGGTGACAACTCAAAAGGTCACACCAAAGGCTACGGTACCCTTGAAACCAATCTTGTGTTGATTTCCAATGTTTCATATGTTGATGGATTGAAGCATAACTTGCTCTCCATCAGCCAATTTTGTGATAATGGTTTCTCTGTTAAGTTTGATGCACAGGGCTGCAGGGTTAAAAATGTCGGAACAAAGCAGGTCATATTGTTGGGAAATTGATCCCCAACCGGGAATGTCTACTATGCTGACTGGAATAGTAGTCCTCCTGACACCTGTCTGTTATCAAAGAGCAGTTCAGATGTGAGCTGGCTGTGGCACAAAAGGCTCAACCATCTGAATTTCAAGACGATGAACCGACTTGCCAGACAAGAACATGCAAAAGGAGTGTTTTCAACAACACATATCTGCAGTGCATGTCAGTTGGGAAAGCTCGCTAGATCCTCCTTCCGGTTGAAATCAACTCCCTCAACCGACCGAGTATTACAGCTGATCCATATGGATCTCTTCGGGCCAGTTACACCAAAAAGCATGAATGGTAACGAATATACCCTTGTTGTAACTGATGATTTCTCCAGATACACATGGACCATTTTCATGCGTCACAAAAGTGAAACCCGAGATGAGCTACCCAAGTTGATGGATCGGATATCGAACTAACAAAAGATGAAAATTATTTCCATCCGATCAGATCGTGGAACCGAGTTCCTAAATGAGACCATCATCGAGTACTACGAGAAATACGGAATAACTCATCAAACATCGGCTGTGCGTACTCCACAACAAAATGGAGTAGCTGAGCGAAGGAACCGAACGCTGAAAGATGCAGCTACATCCATGTTGACAAGCTCAGCTCTGCCAAAGAGATTTTGGGCTGTGGCCATCAACACAGCCTGCTACACCCAGAACCGGTCTCTTTTAACCAAGCTGTTGGGAAAGACTCTTTACGAGCTATGGAGACGCAGGAAGCCTGATATTTCTTACTTTCGTGTTTTTGGTTCTAAGTGTTATATTCACAACAATGGGAAGACTCAGTTGAAAACTTTTGATGCCAAGGCTTCGAAGGGCATATTTCTCGGATATGCCGCTCGGATTAAGGCTTATAGAGTTTTCAACAACAGCTCTCGTGTTGTGGAGATAACACCTCATGTTAGTTTTGACGAATCTACTTTTGAGTGCAGGGAACAGGCTAAAGGACAACAAGCTGATCCGCATGTTCCACTAGCTCTCACTAGATCTCAAATTCTAAGACAAAAGAATCTAGCTGAACCATTGGTATGGGCAACCGAGAATGATGATCCATATTCCTCTGAAGATGAATGTGAGGACCGCAGCACATCTCAAGGGGGAACCTCAGCTGATGTCACTCCAACTGCATCAGCATCTGAAGCCCAACTGAGCCCTGTTCAAAATATTGTCAATGTTGAGGATCCAGACTCAGCAACTGATAAATCGCCAGTTCAAAAGATCCCAGCATCTCCCACAGCTCAGGTTATTTCATCAGTTGAAATATCGGAATAGCCACTGTTGGAATAAGAAGAAAGACGCAACAGGAGATGGTATGAAGATCATTCCACTGACAACATCATCGAAGATCCAACTGAAGGTGTGCGTACAAGGAGCAGAGTTGCAAATCCAGATTCAACCGAGGAAGATTTCAACACTTATGCCCAATATGCTGAGGAGTTGTCAGTTCTTGAGGAGTTCGAGCAAGCTGGAGATGTTGCCATGATTTCTTGCTTTGTAGCTGATGTGCCAGAACCGAGGAATGTTGTGGAAGCTCTCAACTGTGTTCACTGGACAACAACATTGCAAGAAGAACTGAATGAATTTCTACGCAACTGTATATGGGAGTTGGTAGAAAGACCAAATGGTGTCAAAGTCATTGGATTAAAATAGATTTTCAAGAACAAGAGAGACGCCATTGGATTCATCGTGAGGAATAAGGCAAGGTTGGTAGCTCAGGGATATTGCCAACAAGAAGGAATCGACTTCGAGGATTCCTTTGCGCCAGTTGCAAGGCTGGAAGCCATCCGAATTTTTCTAGCCTATGCCCCATTTCACAAGTTCAAGGTCTATCAGATGGATGTGAAGTGTGCATTCCTTAACGGAGATATCAAGGAAGATGTATATGTTGAACAGCCTCCCGGTTTTGAGACTGGAGATGGAAGAGTGTACAAGTTGAAGAAAACAATCTATGGATTGAAGCAAGCACCTAGGGCTTGGTATGACACTCTATGTGGTTTTCTTCTGATCTCGGGGTTCAAACGAGGGTCAGTTGACAAAACCCTGTTCACCATCAAAGTTGGAGAAGACATACTTGTTGTGCAAATCTATGTTGACGACATTATATTCGGTTCCAAGTCGGAGGAACTGTGCCAGAAATTCTCAACTCTTATGAAGGAGAAATTCGAGATGTCGATGATGGGCGAGATGAATTATTTTCTTGGACTACAAGTGAAGCAGTTATCAGATGGGATTTTCATCAATCAGTCCAAATATACAAAGGAGCTCATCATCAAGTTCGGATTGCAGACAAGTAAAACTACAAGGATCCCGATGAATACTAACTAAAAGATTGAATCCGGAGCTGAGGGAAAGCTCGTGGATGCCAGTAAGTATAGAGGGATTATCGGTTCTTTGCTATATCTAACCGCCAGTCGGCCAGACATATCTTACGCGGTTGGAGTGTGTGCTCTGTTCCAAGTTCAACCAAGGGAAGCACACATGTTGGCAGCAAAGAACATCATCAAGTATCTGAAGGGTACAGTTAATGTTGGGTTGTGGTATCCAACCAATGACAATATCCAACTGACCGGATACTCAGATGCGGATCTAGCCAGAGATCGGTTGGACAGGAAGTCCACATCTGGACATTGTCAGTTCATGGAAAGCAAGTCAGTCTCATGGTTTTCCAAGAAACAAGCATGTGTTGCTACTTCTACAACCGAGTCAGAGTATATGGCTGCCGGTAGCTGTTGCATGCAAGTGTTGTGGCTCAAGCAACAGTTGCGAGATTATGAAGTCGCAACTGGACAGGTTCCCATCCATTGTGATAGCTCAAGTGCCATTGCTATCTCGTTGAATCCTGTTCACCATTCTCGGACGAAGCACATCGACATCCGACATCATTTTATCCGAGATCATATTGAGAAGAAGGATGTTTCCATGGAGAAGATTCCAACTGAGATTCAGAGAGCTGATATCTTCACCAAACCTCTAGCCGAAGCGCGGTTCAAGATGTTGTGTGATCTACTCGAATTGTTGGATCCATCAGATGAGGAATTAGCTGAGGTAAAGAGATAGATATCCATCTGAGGGGGAAGCTCAGATGAAGGGAGAATCTCAGATGCAGATCGCCAACCAAAGACATCGGATGTGGAGCGCCAACTGAAGACATCAGACGTCAGCTGAACAGACGAACTCGAGTCAGCTGATGGTATGCCGCAACATTGGAACACAGCTGATTCCGACATCAGCTGGCAGGTATCATTTATGGCTGAAGGTGTTTATGTCTTAAATGAGAATGTTTGAAACAAATTCCAACATTCCTGAAGCATGTCAGTTAGATTAAAATAGTCATCATAGCGCATTCAATGTAAAGTATGACTAAACATCTATAGCCCTACTTTATAGTGCGACTGCGCTGACATAGGACAATATACCTTCTCACGCGCTGGTTGGAACTCGGATTTTGACGTCAAGTCAAAGCTAGTCAACAGTCGCGAGATCTCAGCCGTTGATGGATTCGCACCATTTAACCCTAGCCGTCGATTTCAACCGAGCCACTAACCTATAAAAGGCGGAAAATCAGAAAGTGATCTCTTACCTTCTACATTTGTGATTATCTGCAGTAACTGTTCATCGTCTTCTCAGATTCTGTCTAACCATTTTCTGCAAGTTTTTCTTTCCTTCTTATATATATCTTCACAGAATTATTAAATGGCACCAAAAAGAAAGAAGATGGCATCCTCCGGACCTTCCCTCGTCCCCACATCATACGAAGAATCCTTTGATCTGCTGGTCTTCAAGATACACTTCGAGCAGATTCTTTCAGAGGATGAACTGGAATCCCAGTGCTATCTCCTCTCGCCAATACTCTCAGAGAGAACGACCTTCTAAACTGGGCGACGCTCTTCCCATCCCACCTTCTCAGGCGGCAGGTCGAAGAGTTCTATCGGAACTTGCAATTACCATCGACAGCCGAGACGGGCTCGTCACAGAAGTTTCTTGCCGGCAACGGGATGTTCCTTCCAGAACCATCCGTAGGGTCTCCGTCCCCATTCAAGTTTCTGATATTCTTCGCCAAATCATTCCGCCACGGACACCGTCGACAACATCTTCGATGCGGAAGCCGATCAATTTCTGGAAAGTGCTCTGATCACCCCAGAAAAGTTGAAGAGTAATATGCACAGGACCAAGTTGAAGCCAGAACATCGACTCCTGTTCGATGTCGTATCCAAGGTCGTGTTCGGTTACAACGGCGCCTTCGGCGACATCAGCCGACCGAAGCTCAAACAGTTGCTAGCCTTGGAACACAAGCATGAGATCAACTGGTTCCAGTATTTTGAAAACCAGTTGACATTGGAGAAGCAGAAGATCTCCGAGACCACAACCGAATCCGGGGAAAATTTGTTGAGTGTCAAGGGGACTCTCAACTTCGGTTGCAAAATTTCTGCTCTGATCCTTTTCGCAACAAAGGGTCAAAACATGGTCTGGGATGACTGCGAGGAGACCCCTATGAAGAAGTTGATGTTGTTCCCAACAGTAAAGAAGGCTATGGATGTGGTTAGGAGTGTTTATACTCCTAAGGAGAAGAAGGAAGCTGTGAAGACAGCTGAGGAAAAGGACACAGCTGAGGAGGTACCAGCTGTCAGCTGCTCCTCAAAATCGATAGCTGCTCGCCGTCAACGAACTGAGTCGGAGAAGGAGAAACCTGAAGAGCTTGCCAAGAAGAAGATGAGGCTGCGAATCAAGAAGAAATCGATTGCGACACCAGCTGAGGATGTGCCAGCTGAGGATGCACCAGCTGATGAGGATGTGCCAGCTGAGGAGATACCAGCTGAGGCGACACCAGCTGAGGAGGCAACAGCCGAGGAGCCATCTGAGTCGAGTCATTCAGTTGACAAGGATGCGTTCGTGATCGCTCCTCGCACAGGTGGAACTGATGAGGTTGAAGGGATGGAGACTGACCCAGCTGACGAGCCAATCATCCCATCGGATGCATCTTCTTCATCTGAGGAAGCCGAAGACATTCCAACCTCCCCCACGGCAGGAGCTGATGCCGTACCGCCCAAAGAGCCTCTCGCTCTCACAACCGACTCACAGCCAGAAATTCCGAGCTCATCGCTCGATGCCAACATTGAGACCATTTCTTCGGCCAATGTTGATGAACCTGTTGATACCCCCATCCCCACAGAATCCGAAATTCCGAGCTCCTAGCTCGATGCCAATGTTGAGACCACTTCTTTGGTCAACATTGATGAAACTCCTAAACCAATACCTTATGAACATCTCTGTCCCTCCCCCATGACGAAGCTGATCGTCAGGCTGTCGCACAGGAGCATGAAGGCAAGCTAGCCTACTGCTTTCAGAAATTGATTGGGATGTTCCTAGAAGCTCGCGACATGCCGGTTTTTGCCACTCTCGGAGTTTCCTACAACTCCATAGCCGAGATCGCAGCCGAGCTTCATTCGGAACTCGACGGTATCACAACTGAAGAGTGTATTGCTGCTGCCAAGGCTATGGATGTTGCAGAGAAGGACTACATGAATCCCGACTGGATCAAAAGTTCGCTGCCAGCCAAGCAAAAAGAGTCAACCAATTCGAGGAGGAGCTTGACAAGGTCACCAAGAACCTGGACAGGAATGTTGCCTCCCGCAGCCGACGACGAATAGATAAACATCAAGTTAAGGCTGAAGCTCGGTTGAAGCAACAGAGGCTGCCAGGGAAGGTTAAGCTTCAAAGTCGGTTCAGGCACGTGGACAAGTGGATGCCAGTTGAGTGGAATGAAGACTGGGAGTCGTTCAAGCAAGAGTTTGTGAATGACTTTTATTACAGAAAAGTCTTCACAACTGACGATCCGAGGAAAGCATTCAAGGAAGCCCTGACCGAGCTGCACTCTGGGGATCCCGGCATGTTCAGCTAGTTCACGCGTGCAATGATAGAAGCAAAATTGGACATGAACACAGTCCCGGTCCCTCAGAAGGTTACCTATCTCCCTCCCTTCCTCCCAGATTCAAGAAACCCCAACCGAACGAAGATAGCAGCTGAGGCAAGACAAGTTTGCCGAGAGCACGGGGTTGACATTTCAAAGGAGACAGAAACGAAGAGAGAGATTTTTGTTAGAATGTTCAGTAAGTATGGGCTTAAGTATTAGCTCAGTTAGTTTTTGAGCAACTGATGTAATTTTTGACTTTTGTGCTTACTTTGTAATCATCAGTTGTAATGAAAACTATTCAGTTATACGATTCAACTTGACGTACAATCTCTCATTGTCCAAGCTCTGAATTGCAAAGTTATTTCAATACCATGTTATAACTGTGCTAACCCTTTGATGCTTTAATCTTATAGACTGTCTAGAATTTCAGCCGAGATTTTAGATAGGTCAGTAGGGTTTAGATCAGTTTGATCTGTAAGGGCTTTGTAAGGGTTTTGGCATCATCAAAAAGGGAGAAATTGTTGGGAAATTTAAGTAAAGTTTTGATTGATTCCAAAACCAACTGACCCCAACCGAGTAGATGTTGTCATTTCCTAATGTTAGCTTTTAGGCTCGCTGTTTGAGCATTGTTAAGATTTTATCTTTACAGGACTCCAGCTGAAGACGGCAACAAGGCTTCACTCGGATAGAACATCAGGTGTAAGAAAAACACATGAGCGTTCAAGATTCAGAACAACAGTTGAGCATTCAAAGGGGGAAGATGCAAAAGTCAACTAAGTATTCAAAGGGGGAAGATGCAAGAGAACATTAGTTGTAAGAAAGACAACTGAGCGTTCAAGAGATAGAACATCAGTTGTAAGGAAGACAACTGAGCGTTCATCAGATGAGAATTAAAAAGGGAAAAGTTGTAAAAGAACATCAGTTGTAAGAAAGACAACTAAGCGTTCGAAGCCAACTGATCAGATTCAGAACATCAGATACAAGAAAGACAACTGAGCGTTCAAGATGGAACATCAGTTGTAGGACTCGAACCGAGAAGATCAACAACTTGAAGTCCAAGTTTGCTGAGAGTTCAACTGATCCTTTTTAGACAGAACATCAGCTGAAGACAAATCAGATGAAGATCAAACTTCTCAACCGACCATCCAATGTTGAAAGACTAATGTTGAGATTTGAAATTCAAATAAGGAAGTCACATGAAGGTTTGACTCTCTGTCATTACCTCATTTGGCCCAACACAAGGCTGTCTCAGATGGAAAGCAGAAGTTCACAGTTGCCAAATCCGGAAAGTCTGCAGAGATGAGAGACAAGCCATCGCTTTCACAAGAACAGAGATCAACGGCTCTTCCAACGGCTAGTTGATTCTCTCCGCCTATAAATAGAGGCCTTCATTCATACACCAAGACAATATGAATGGGAACGAGATAGAAGACAGACAAGAGAAAGAGAAGAAGTGCGAGAGCAAATAGACGAGCGAACATCACCAGTTGAGAGTTCATATCGCAAACGAGCTAAACTGAAATCAATCTCTAAGAACATCACTAGTTGAGAATTCTAGAGTGTTAGATTCTGTCTTAGTGTTTTTTGATCCAACCTTGAGAACATCACTAGTTGAGAGTTCGTAGAGTGTTAGATCCTAGCTCACTTCTTGTTCGAGCTAGTAGTTGGAAAAAACCACACACACACACACCCCTAAAAAGGTTGTTAGGACCCTACTCTTCCTAGAATTGAGTAAATAGGTTGATAGGTACCCGTAAACTTATCTGTAAGGTTGATAAGTACCCGTAAACTTATCTTAACGGTTGCAAAGCCCGCGTAAGCTTTGTGGTTTTTGTCCAGAAGAACTTGGACTGAGTTGTGTGGACTCACAACTCCCCGTGGACGTAGGAGTTCTCTCCGAACTACGTAAATCTTTGTGTGTTTGTGTTTATTATTCAGTTACTTATTACATATTCAACTGACCAACTAACCAGCATATAAAACTGCATCTTTGCATTATCAACTGTCTTGGTTATTGACCGACCTTGCATTTAAGCGTGAGTTGATTTTATACGAGTTAGTTTTTATCCACCATATTCCGCACAACACCACTCTTCAACCGAGTTCTCGTACTCGGTTGTGAATCCAGCTGAGTCTTTTTACTCGGTTGAGATATTTTCGAGAGTTGTTTTAAAATTTTCTATCTGGTGTATTCCCCCCCCCCCCATACACCAGAACTCGTATCGGGACCATCAAGGGAGATGATCCAGAATTCCTAGCTGCTACAAATTCAGATGGATTTACTATCTCCCTAATCCAACAACCTCCTAACTCACCAGATACAAATGTTAATGATTTAGGATTTTTCAGAGCAATACAGAGTTTGAAAGATCATAAACCAGCAAGTGGGTTGATAGAGCTAGTACACAATGTCAAAGAAGCATATGAAAACTATCCAGCAAGTAAGTTAAATAGAGGTTTTCTTACTTTGCAAGGTTGTCATAGAGAAATCATTAAAATGAAAGGGGACAACAATTACAGTATTCCACATATGGAAAAGGTTCATCTTGAAAAGGTTGGGAGAGCTACCAGAAGTCCTTGAAGTTGATGAGCAACTAGTTAGGGAAAACTTAGAGTTTCTAAACCAGGGGACAACAATTGAAGAAAGGTTCTGCAACATTGACAGTCTAGTTGAGGGACTTAATCAGATTGTTTTAGAGAATTAAACAAAGTAGTTGTGTTTTGCAGTTGATAGTTTACAAGAACAAACAACTAGTGGCAGTTTTTGTGGTTGTTTGTAATGTAACAGGGCTTCTGTCATAATATAAAGTGTGTTTTGTCTCAGCAATACATTTCAGATTGTTAGTTTTCAGATTTCATGGATCATTTGTGGCAAGTTTGAATTAGAAATGGAAACATTCCTTTCATCATCTGCATTTTCAGAAGTCCTTAGCATCAACCTCAAATCAACCTCCTAAACTAGATAAAGAATTACCTAGTGGTGGCATCATTGAGGTGCCTTCAAGTGTAGTATCAATGCTCTACAACCATATGCACATCACAAATCACATTTTATAGGCAGCAACAAATGCATCAGAGATTTCAAACATAGAACCATCATGTGCATTTTCAGATTGACAGTCATTTAATCTCATTGAATCTATTCATCATGTGCATTTTTCAGTTTGCATCAGAAATTCAAAGGCACCAAACCAGTACAAAGACATTAATAGGCATCGAATCTGAGCACAAATCTCATGAAAACATGGCATCACCAGCCCCTAATATCACCAACAAATGCAATCAGATCATAGAACTCATATAATTGGCATCACCAGCCCCAATATAACCAACCAAATAAAATCAGTCATGCAAACATGGCATCACTAGCCCCAACATCACAAAGATAGAGATTAGAACACAATCGCCTAGTGTTTGAAGCCTTTTTTAAAAGGATGCAGCAGACCCAAATCGATGTATTTGGCTTTCCAATCGCCGTAGGTGAGATCGAAATCATTCTCATCATCGAACCACTAAAAGTGAGTCTCCGGCACCATCTTCGATTGAGCATGAGAGTCAGACACCGGCACGCTCTCCGAGGCAGCGGACCAGTTAGTCATCGACACCAAGTCCGACTGAGCGGCGACTTCAGACACCGGCACCATCTCCGACTGAGCTGCGGCTTGAGACAACGACACCATCTCCGACTGAGCACGGAGTCGGGCAACACCACCATCTCCGACTGAGTGGCGGAGTCGGCGCCGCCACCATCGAGTCAGACTCGCTTGAATTATACATATGCACAGAGAGAGAGAGAGAGAGAGAGAGAGAGAATTGCAGATCGAGTGAGAAGCGAGAGTTGAGAAATTAGGGATTTTGACAGATTTGCAGATCGAGTGAGGAGCGAAAACCAGATAAATTAGGGCTTTTTAGAGATTTGCAGATCGAGTGAGGCACATCGAGTGATCGAATGAGAGATTTGCAGATCGAGTGGGAGAGAAAGAGAGAGGATTAGATTTCTGGAATAGATGGGAGCGGGTCAGCAGTGGTGTAGATTAGGTTTTTGTGGGTGGTGAGAGGATTTGCAGATGGTGGGTTGGGTTAAGTGGGTATTATTTGGGGTGGGTAATTAGTTTTAATTAGTGGGTTAAATGATTTAGGATTAAGGGTTTAGGGTGGGTCCAATAATGGGAAGGGTAGTAATTTTAGATAAAGTTGAAGGGTATAAATGTACAAAAAGGTAAATAGGGACTTAAATCATGGACAAAAAAAGTGGGTAAGTAGAAACTTAAATTGTGGACGGAGGGAGTATTATGTGGGCCCTATTACTATAAATGGAAATGACAACCATTTTGTGGACGGACTTAAATAGCATAAGTGACAACCATTTTGTGAACAACGGGGGTGACTAATTTGAAGTATTATCAGAAATACTCGAAGTTTGGGAGCTTTTCTCCCTTTTTTTCATCTCTTTAATAAGTACTCTTACTCACTTTGACTACTAAAATATTAATTATTTAAAAAAAAATATAAAAGAAAGCAATTAAAATTAAACTAAAAATGGTGCTCCTCACACAGCTAACATTATGTGTATTCGAACATTAAAACGGATAAAAATGTGTTAAGCAGCCAACCATGCATGAATTGGAAATCATTTCGCAACTATATATATTGTCAAAAGATATTAATGTATTTGTATTATTATTTCCACAAGCAGTATGTATGATAATTTATTATTGATTATTGATATTATCCTTTAATTAACTAGCATTAATTACGGTAATATTTCATTGATATATATTGTCCTTTATTATATGTTCATGCAATCCGTATTAATTTCATCATAAAATTTAGTAAACAAAACCTTTGTTATCTCCTCTTTAAATATTATATATAAAGGAGATCAGTTGCTTAATAGTTTCACACAATTCTTGCTTTTTATAAACACAGTGCAGAAATGGCAATTAAAATACTATTGTCGTGCTTGATTCTACTTTGTGCAGTTCCTATGATCCTGTCTTCACGTATCCTTGTGCAGAAAAAATCCATGGATAGCCGGGAGCTATTTCATAAACTAGGGTTTGATGCTTCGATGTACGAAATACGGAGCAAGAATGTCGTAGGTTCGTCATTTAGGCAGGTACCTAGTGGACCCGATCCTCACCATCATCTTTCCATCCCTGTATCATTTGAAGATGTTTCATTGGTGGGATCCTTGAGCAAGAATAATGTAGGTTCATCGTCTAGGGTCGTACCTAGTGGACCCAATCCTCTCCATTATGGCTCCATTCCCGTGCCATCCAAAGGGCGCGAGGAAGCTTCATTGGTGGGATCCTCGCGTAAGAATGATGTAGGTTCACCGTCTCGGGTCGTACCTAGTGGACCCAATCCTCTCCATCATAGCTCCATTCCCGTGCCATCCAAAGGGGGAGGAAGTTTCATTGGTGGGATCCTTGCGCAAGAATGATGTAGGTTCATCCACATTTAGGGTCGTACCTAGTGGACCCAATCCTCTTCATCATGGCTCCGTTCCCGTACCATCTTTGGAGGGGTTCCTGCGCACGAATTATGTAGGTTCGTCGTTTAGGGTTGCATCTGGTGGACCTGATCCTCACCATCACTTCTCCTTAATCCTGTCTCCCAAATTGCCTCAGTAATTACATGAGGAGAATAAGATTAAGTATGCAGTTAAATTCATTAGAATAAAGAGTATTGATTGAATGTCACTACACTAAAATTTGTTTCCGTTAATTATGCTAAAATTTGAATATACATATTACTAATTAAGTATTTTATTATCATGGGAGTTTTACAAGTTCCTTTATAATGTTATTAATTTATCCTTTTTAATCATGAAGTTATTTCTTTATTGAAAATATACTCGGTTAATGAAAATGATAATGAACGGGTGTTGTTGAGTATTGTATATTGTATTGTATTTGACAAAAATTAATTTGAAAAGTTCCAAACGTTATTAAAAACGGGCTTTGTCGTTATTTAAATCTATAGATATTCATGTTGTTGTAGTATCATGAATGTATACTAATAGTGGTAAATCAATAGATACATGATGTTTCTAATGATATTATGTTAACAGCCTCATTGTAATTAATGAAAAAAATGACTTTATCATGTACAATGACCATTATCAGTTAGCAAAAATAATTTTTGTCAAAAACTTAATTTAAGATAAATTTTGTCCGATTTTAATGCGTGTGGACCAAAATAACCTTTTAAGTGGAAAAAACGTTCTTTCACCGTACAGCCACCACCCGGTCCACCCCACTCTCATTTTTTCTCTCTTATGATCTTATCTCATACTCCCCCTCTTTCTTCCCGTAATCCCCTCTCTATCACAGATTTTTTTTCCTTTTTTCGCCATTTTCATCTTCTTCTTCAGTCGTCATCGCCACCACCTCGGTCATCACCACAGTCTCCTTTCCGCCACCGCTTCCGGTTGTCTTCCCCAGCGGATTTTCATCTGCATAGTGAGTTGTTATTGATCTACCATCTCACTCCTCTCCCTCCTCTCTCTCCCTGAGCGACGATGAAATCGATCTGCTATCAATTGAGGCATTCGATTTCGGGCCAAAATTGGCTGCCTATTCCTAACATTCAGCCATCGACGATCCCGGTGGTGGTGGCGATCGATGTTCGGACAATTCAGAGAAAGGATGAAACGTTTGGGGCTGCCATGGGTCAGACGATCTGTTCTCGGAGGTTAATGTCGAGATTTCCGAGTGTATTGAGAAGGTCGTGAGGAGCTAGAAGGTTGATCGTCGTTGAGGGTTATTGTGCGGTTGAGTTTCTGAGGGATGTGGAGAGGATTAGATCTAGTGGAAGATGTTGATAGAGGTTTGGAAATGATGAAGACGTGTATTATTTGTTTTTTTAAATCCAAAATTAGGTGTGAGATTAGCTTGGTGCATTTGTAAACATGCTTTTCATTCCATTGTATTTTTCAGATGGTTCGACGAGATCTATGTCTCTCTTTGGGTTTCATTTCATGTTTGTCTCATCCGTCCCGTTTGTAACAACTCATAGTGCTCTTTAACTTGATTCGATTGGTATGAATGAATCCATTCGTCCCACTCGTACCAAGTAGTCTTGCTCCGTAACTTGGTACGACTGGTACGAATAAACCCAATTGTCTTGTTTGTAGCAAGTAGATGTGCTTCGTAACCTCGTACAATTGGTGCGAATGAGCCCATTCGTTTCGTTCGTACCAATGAGATGTGCTTAATAACTTGGTACCAATGAACTTATTCGTCATGTTCGTACCAACTAGTGATGCACTAGTGATACGAGATGTATTTGTACTGCATAACTTTATACAAATGAACTTATTCGGTCCGTTCGCACTAACTAGTGATTCACTATAACTTGGTACGCGTAATAATTTCTCTCTTTTTTGCTACCCGTCATCTTTCTTTTTCTGAGAAATCCCACTGCTATTTCAGTAAATATATTTTCACAACCGATTTACATATCAATTATCAGAGTGAATGGAGAATAATATGGCTGGTGATTTCGTTGGATTATATCCAATAGGGCATTTTTGTGAATATTGTTTGATAAATTCAGGTTTATTTTTCGGTTAGTTTCTCACATTGAATTCATCGGTTTTAATACATGCACTAAATACAATGAAAAAAATAGAGAAAATTGCCATTAATGAATGGAAGCAATTTATACAAACATGCATGAAAATTCATCAAAACATATAACATACAACATCAACTAAAAGGATACAAACGACACATTTTGGGATGATTTGTCTAGTTCCTCAAGCGCATAATCACCGAATGTTTTTATTATCCGGCTTATATCTCCAATTATTCCTTCCTTTCCAGAGTGTAGGTCCAAGTTACCTGAAAATTCAGTCAGAAATTAGATTCATCATGAAGTCATTAAAAGCAACAATTAACAATAGAACAATTGTGTATGAAAGTAATTAATACAAACATTTCAAATATTTGGCACTGGTACGAAAGTTAATTACGTGAAAAACAAGCTTAATGGTACGAAATGTACAATGGAACTTCTTCATACCATTAATGCCGACACAATATACAAGCACAATCACAAACAACAATAAACAGTGATAATAATCATAACATATAAAGATTGATGACTTAACAACAATAAATATTGATAATAATCATAACATATAAAGACTCATGACTTTTAATCATATGAGTTAAAGCAGCAAAATTACACAAATCTCAACTTCTAATCACATGATTTAAAGTTGTACTAATTGAACAAAGTTGGACGAATTGTCTAATTTCGTCTCATTCATACTGATACGAACATACAATATAGTCGATTCCTATATTTCGTATCAGTAATCAATATGAACTTGATAGAAAGAGTTAAATTCGTATATTTCATATCACGTCGAATAAAATTGGACGAATTTTCTTATTTCTTACCCTTCTTACTACAATTAACTAATGTAAAATCATAGAAAATTACCGGCAGGCTTGTGAATGAAGTGGTTGCCTCTGAATCGTTGCCGCCGTCGGTTCTCAAATCTCAATATTCTATTGGCTAAAATAGTGCGGTCATCAAAGTTCTCCACACCGTCCACATCTCCGCCGTAGCTGGATCTGGGATTTTCGTCCTCGTTGCCGCCGTCGTTTGATATAGATTTTCCACATCTATTGTCACCGCCGTCGTCTTTGGATCTACGACCGTAGCCGTCGTTGTGGCTACGTGACCTAGGGCTGTGAGCGACGTCGTCGTCGTCGCTGTCCATAATATGGTGTGGTGGTTCCTGTTCATTGTGGTGGGTTGATGACGGTGGTAGGGTAGGGTTTTTTCCGAGGGTGAATGAGAGAGATGATGGGGAACTAGACAAAAAAAAGGAAAATGAAATAGTTGAAAGTAAATAAACATACGGTAAAATTTAAAAAACTCGTGAGGTCATTTTTGTCCCAATACATGAAAATCTGACAGAATTTATCTTAATTTAAGTTTTTGACATAATTTATTTTCATTAACTCATAGTGGCTATTACAAAATTTCTCTCAAAGAAATATATATATAACTTTGCCCATATATTTCGGGTTTCTCAAAATTAATATCATGAATTATCGGATATATCATTAAATTCCTAACTATTTTATTTTCTCAAAAGTGTCTCCAATATTATCAGTTAATTAAAAAGTTATCGATAACTTTTTTATTTTTTTTCCGGACTAATGTTTTTATAGCGGGTAATGATGATGTGAATTGCTTAACAAATTAATTAGACTATAATCGTCTCCTAATTATTTCTAAAAAAGGAAACAAAACAAAAATAACGGGACATCCAAAAAAGAAATACATGCCAATAATAACGGGACATAAAGAGTATAAAGTTTCATTATAATTATAATTACAATGATAATTCCAACGTGGTATCTATCGACCCACACGTTCGACACTTTGGATCGAAATTATGAGCTCCTCGACATTTTTTCATATAATTGATCGCCACTTCGTGAATTTGTTTGATATGTTTGGATAGTTCATAACTTTAATTAATGTTTAGAATAATTTTTAAAAAAATAATGTTTTGGATAATTTTGATAAAACAATAGTATTCTTTACCGCTCGCAACGATTGATTTACTTGTAGAAACAAATTGGATCTTTTATTGCATTCAAATAGAATAATATCATTCGCCGATTTAAATAATATTATATTATACTCCTTCCGTCCATATTAATTATGATCTGATTTTTTTTTGTTTTTTTATCGTCTATGATAAGTGTGGTCTAGCAAAAAAGAACATGACACTTTACCCTCTTTATCCTTAAAAGTCTCTTTGTTTTACTCCCTCCGTTCGCGAATAAGAGTCCTACTTATCCACTTTCAAATGTTCACGAATAAGAGTCCTACTCTGCTTTTTAGACACAACTACCCTTTTTATTCTCCTAATATTACTACCCCTTGCCATTGATGGACCCACCCCATTTCAATTAACCCAATTAATTAACCCACTAATGATATCTCTAATTAAACCATAATAATAATCCAATAAAACAAAAATAAAAAAACAACACCCACCTACCATACCCAATATCGGTTTCTATCTCTCTGATTCTCACTCTCAAACCCTACATTTCGTCGTCTTCCCCAAATCACTCTCTCAAACCCTAGATCTATTCTCTCTCTCTCTCTCTCTCTCTCTCTCTCTCTCTCTCTCTCTCTCTCTCTCTCTCTCTCACAGTCGCGATGAATGCCTCATCTCCATGCCCATCCCCTGATTTTCCCAATTTGTGTGGTGAATTGAGAGAAAATAGGTCCGATTCCTCTCATTTACCTTCTTCCGATTTCCCCAATCCATTGCTTGACTCCTCTCACCTCCCTTCTCCAGATTTGCCCGCCGATCTCTCTTCGACGGTGGTGGCTGAAACTGTTTTCGACTCGATGCCGCCATCTGAATCTCCGTTGAACTTCGATGGATTCGCCTATCTCTCATCGACGGTGGTGGCTGACACTTGCTTTGATTCGATGCCGCCGTCTGAATCTCCGGTTAACTTGGGTGGATCCGGCGATCTCTCATCGACTGTGGTGGCTGACACTTGCTTTGAGTCGATGCCGTCGTCTGAATCTCTACTTAAGTTGGGTTGATTCGGCGATCTCTCGTCGACTGTGGTGACTGAAACCTTCTTGGACTCGATGTCGCCGTCGACGGTGCCGGATGAACCTTACTCGTTTCTCCAGTCCGAGATTGCAAAAACAAGGGCCAAAAGGGAAGAAATGGAGGCATGGGTTGCTACCAAGAGATCCACTGTCGATGATGATCTTCGGCCACGAAAATCAGCTCGTTTGAGTGAAGAAACCTATCTGCAGATACTTGGGGACTATTGCCCTAGTGTATTGAGGCTTCTCCCCGACCAGGTTATTCTGTTTCCTTCCATTAAAGAACATGATGTTGCACTTGGTGTGATGCTGACTCTCAGAAAATTCGATGATGAATTTTTTTTTCTAAAAATTCGCTGACTCTCTGAAAGAGTATGATGCTGCACTTGGTGTGATTTATTTCAAAAAATTTGTTGCCTTTGTGAAAGAGTATGATGCTGCACTTGCTTTTCTTTATGTCTGAAATCTTGTTGCAAGCTTGAAAGAGCATGATACTGCACTTGGTGTGATTTATTTCTGCATTATTTTTGCCATTCTGGAAAGAGCATGATATTGCACTTGGTGTGATTTATTTCTGCATTGTTCATTGTTGTGGCTGTTTTGGAGAAGCCATTGGGCGATGAGATTTCTCTCTTCATCTATCAAATTCGGCCTCCCTCTTGCATCTGCCATATTTTTAAGGAATTTGTGGTTGTTTTGTGTATTTAATGCACTCCTTGAGTTGTAATGAATGCTTTGTAATGATATTTTGAGGTTTAAATAGGCACTTTCTTGGGTTAAGTGAAGAACTTTCCTCCCTATTTTAATTTAAGTGGGAAAACTTAACATTTCCCTCCCTGTACAATTTCCCTCTCATTTTCTGTATTTTCATTCCCTTCATGTACAGTTTTTTTTTTCTGTAACAGGATTTCATATTTTATCTAATGAATTTCAGAATTTATGTTTATTTACTGTTGCAATTAATTCACTGTTTATTAATGCTATTTATGCACAAGTTCGAAAAAAAAATAATAAAAGAAGAAACCTATACGAAATAACAGGAAATTGTGTAAACAATAAGGAAAAAAACAATGAACAAAAATTCGAAAAAATTGTTCAACAAATTTTGAATATAAATGGACATTAAAAAAAAACTCTAAACAATAGAGAAAAAAAACCTGTAAACAATAAAGAAGAAAATCATGCAACAAAACTAAAATAAGTTCACATTAAAAGAAATTAAATGGAAGACATCCACTTTCTTCTTTAAAAAGTATGTCCCACTTAAATAAGAATTAACAATATAAATACATTTATTAACACTACCCCTACACTTTAACTTTTACACCTACAAAAGCCACTTTTTCAGCTTTATTAATTTCCGTGCTCAGTCCACAATAAGACTCTTATTGGTGAATGGAGGGAGTACTAAATAACCTTGAATTAGTTGATTTCCATCACAGATAATAAATAATTGTGGGTCTCATTCTCAACTTACAATACCTTTTCCTTCATCACTCTTACTCTTTATTTTTTAAAACTTGTGTCACTCCCTTCAAATCATACTTATTATGGACGTAGAAAATATATCTTAATTAGAATGAAATAATTTCTAGTTACCAATCTTAAATTTAAAGATTGTCACATATAATTAGTTAAACATAAACTATATGAAATGTTACATCAGTTGGGATCTCGTGTGCTATAAAAGACCCCCACATAGCAAATCTTAGAGTGCCTTTATACGATCCACATCAATGAAAATTCCAAATGGAGGCCCAAATTTTATCTTGTAATTCTATTTTTAGCCACATTAGAGGATCGATCATCTCCCCATTTATCTTCATCGAATAATTCATGAAAAGAAAACTTGAAATTTGGTCTGCATATATCGTCCATTCTATTTTGCAGCACACTGAATTTTATTAATTTATTTTATTTATGTACGTTAATAATGTCCACAGACATAAATAAAATACTGGTTTTGTTTAAGAGTTAAAATAGTATATTTCATTATTATATATTTTAAAAAATATTTAATTATTTAAAAAATTAATTAAGGACTATGTTCAATATCACTTGGCGATAGAAATTCAAACGTCTATGGCCTGCCCAAGTTTTATGTGACGTTGAGATCCGCATAGAACAAAGCTAGGTAAGATTTTGCTTGGTACGTGACGTAGTTAATAAATATTTTAATTTTGAAACCAATTAATAAATATTTAATACAATTATATTTTACAAATCTTTTTGGACATCTAAAAAATTTCAACTCATTATTTTATAATTTCATGTTTTTAGTAACAGATAGTCGTCGTCTCACACAAAATTCCTTCATTAAATGAGAACCAGTAGCTCACACTCCTAGGTTTTTTTTTTTTTTTCTCTTTTATTTAAATGAAAAGGATTTATCTTCCTTTACGTATGGATGGAAGATCCACTGAGTGACTCTTATATTGGATGTGAAGAAAAAAATTACACGAGAACTCTTTTACTTTTTATTTTAAAAGGAATTTTATGTACTATACGAACATTAATTGGAGCATATTCAACAAGAATCAATTCATTCTTAATTCCCCAACTTGAACAGAACAAACAATTGAGTCATTTTTTCTTAAATAATGCAATCACAATATGGGAAACTGGCTATTTTTTTCTTAAAGGCTACTATATATTTCAATCGAACTTTGGTGTTAGGATTGGGTAAGGATGTGATGTCAACTATAACCTCTATAGATGCAGCAATTACTGTTAAGTTTAAAGCCAATGAATTATCCTAAGCCTGACTTTAGGCCAATATTATAATCTCGTTTATTTAAAAGAGTCTTGCTCATAAACAGTACACATTCTCCGTCCATAATTCTGAGCAATTGTCTTATTTGAAGATAAAAGAAACCCTATCATATTTCAAATAGAGAAGATTTTAAGAATAGCACTTTTTAAATAGTTTTTTAAAAATTTAGCATCCCTTATAAATTTTTAAAAATATAGTACTTTTTGATATTTTTGCCTTTTCATCATCTATTTAGTAACAAAAAAAGAAATTTGTTGAACAAAAAAAACATTCTATCGCCATAACCCCACCGCCCTGCTGTGCCACCACCGTCGCCGCCGCCGTCGCCAGCGGCCACAAATTTTTTGTGAAGTCAGAAAAAAAAGAAAAAATTTGTGACTGAACAAAAAATAAACATTCCACCATCATAACCCCACCACCGCCACCACCGCCACCACTGCCGTCGGCGGCGGCCACAAATTTTTTGTGAAGTCAGAAAAAAAAAAAAAAATTGTGGCTGAACCAAAAAAAAATATTCCATCACCACTTTTCCGCTGCCGCCGCCGCCATACCACCGCCACTGTCGCTGGCGGCCACAAATTTTTTTGTGAAGTCAGAAAAAAAAATTTGTAAGGTCACAAAAAAAAATGGAAACTTTGTGAAGTCACAAAGAAAATGAAAAAATTTGTGAAGTCACAAAAAAAGGGAAAAAAATTTGTGACGTCACCAAAACCATGGAAAAAATTTGTGAAGTCACAAAAATTGAACATTACAGATCAGCTTCTTTTTTTTCGCGAATTCTGGTCGATGGTTTTTCACGAATTCCGGCCACGATACTTTGAATCAAGGGTTGGGATCAAGACCATTAGCTTCGTCTCATCGTTTCGCACATGTAGGTGGTGGTGGTGAGGGCCAAATCTACCAGAAATTACAGATCTGACAGAGAGAGAGAGAGAGAGAGAGAGAGAGAGAATTATTGTGTTTTAATGGAAGCGAAGGAGGAGCTGCGACTGTGCATGAGCTCAATCAGCAGCAATCGGTGGCGCTGATGGATTCGGACTGAGACAGTTTATTGTGGTTTGAGGATTTTGTGAAGATTAGTGGAGGGAGCGGGAGAGGAAGAGAAGCAGAGCCACTGGAGATGGCGGAGAGAGAGAGAGAGAGAGAGAGAGGAGCCATTGGAGGTGGCGGCGACGGAGGTAAGGCGGCGTCGGTGGCGGCAGTGACGAGAAGGTGGCGGCGAGTGTTTTTTACAAAGAGAAAGAGAGAAGGAATGGAAGAAATATAAAAGAATAAGATGGGATAAGATGGAAAATAGAAAATTAAAGTAATGGTAAAAAAGAGATGAAGTGCTAAATTTTTAAAGAATTATAAGAGATAATAAAATTTAAAAAAACTATAAGAAAAGTGCTAGTTTGGAGGATTTTTTCTTTCGAAGTTGAATAGTAGTGTCACAATTTTCAGTTTTGCCCTTCTCATTAGTAATTTTGCATTTGTCCGGATTTATAAATAATAATTAAGGATGAAGAGAATTTTTTTTTTCTTGGGTGTATGATTCGTTACAAAGAAAACACTTACTTTAGTACAAAATAAAATAATAAAATATGAACTAATTTATTGATTTGATTTGTTCCACTAAGTTTGTCGTCTATTTAGATATATTCTTTTACCAACAAGAACCCTCGAAGAGAGCGACGGAATGTATTCTTAATGGAAATTAATTGAGCCACTTCAGATCTTCCTTCGTTATTCTATACATGCTCACTTCGTCCCTAATATATCTTTTTAGATAGAAGTGATACGAAAATTAAGAAAAAATATTATTAAATTAGTTTTGAGTAAATAAAAAATAATTAAATTTATTATAAATAACAAAATCTTTCATAAAAGAGTGATATATTAATTAATTAAAATAGTGAATTATATGTAATATTTTAAATAAATAAATTGATAAAATAAAGATATAAAATAATAATTTATTATGAATAATATTTAAAAGTAACTAAGAAGAAATATAGAACACCTGAAAAAAAAAGATAGGATAATCAGTTGAGGAATGAAATTTTAACTTTTTGTAGTTAGGCGGCTTGTGATGGCATGCATATATGTGGATCTGATCAGACAACAAGAGACGTGGCTTATTTGTATTTTCCTACTTTCCAACGTTTGCTTGTACACCTTAGGATCATCATAATTCACATATCGATAAAATAAGTTTATATTAATGATGACCATATTGACGACGGGCTCCGCGATGGAATTTCCATCATGAATACCTCGAAATTCAACAAATTAAAAAGGCAGTGATGCTGACGATGAAAATTTTCTGTCGTTAGGTAAATAAAATTATGTTTCTATTTGAGCTGGACTCCGGTGCAGGTATTTGCACCGTGGAACAAGATTTTGACCCTATTGTTCCGGTCCACGGGCCATTCCGACTAGGCGCGTGAGATCCACGCGTACTCAGGCACCCGTTTTTTTTTTTTTTTTTCTTTTTTTTAAATTTTCAGATTATTTTCACGGGCTCTGCCTTCGGCTCCGATTTTACGGTTCCGCTTCGCTCCGATTATTAAAATAAGGATAATCGGCGGCCAATAATTTGAACTTTTTCGGCTTGCTCCAAGGCCTTCGACGCCACCCTTGCTCGAATCTTGACCATAGAAGAAGCGGCAAACAATAAAAAAAAATTGAATAAAAAAAAACGGTCAAAGGAGGTTTGACCGGGTCAAACCCGAGTCAAACGGGTCGGGACGAATCGGATCGGGTCAAATAGACGGGTGTTCTACGTTGGAACTGTTACACCCAAATTTTTGTCTTTCTATTTAGTTCATTGGTTCATGATAGAAAGTGTCCATCGTTAGGTAAATAAAAATGTTTTTTTTTTTTTAATCTTCTTTATTGCAACTAAAGAAGTTGGTCGTTTATAAACATTTTATCTCGCGACGGAGCATTTGTCGAAATGTCTGGTTAAGTTACAAAACAGACGACTTTCTTTTTTTTTCCTTCGCCCAATCGAACCATAAGCTACAAAATCCTGTCGATTCGGCGCCGTTGCTTGAGACTCCGGTCGAGTTAGAAATCATAATATACCATAACTTTTTGATATTATAAATCTTCATTAGTATTGGATTCCATATCTTCACTTGTAGATCGGTATATGTGAATTAATCACTACACATGTGGATAATAAATCTATCAACTTAATATACATTGATATCATATATATCATTGTCGACACCGGTGTCTCTACATGGGAATGATGTAGTTGCACCACAACCCAAACTAGTCAATAATAAGTTGGTAAATAGCACAAGAGATTAACTTTTGAATGATTGTTTGGTAATTTTCATTGAGAGAGAGTATATGTATTTACAAGTTTACAATGATGAGTTTCCTAATCGTTTTCGACAAACATAAACTAGAATAAACTACACAATTGTTTATTTATTTTTTATTTTGGATTAAAATAAAATAATATTTTTGGAGTTTTAATAATTTTATTATTACATATTTTTTTACTTATTTATGATTATGTGGTCACTGCACTCTTAAATTCAAAATTCAGACTCATCCACCAACGGTCGGGGAGAGCCGCTCGTCACAACCATGCACCCACTGTTGTATGATATATAGGGTGTGTTCACTTGGAGTGAAAATGAGGGAAAACGAGGTATAATATTATTTTACTTTTTTATATCTTGTTTGGTTTCGATTTAAGAAAATTCGGACATTTATAAATTTATACCTTATAATATTATTCTTCTATTTAGAGGTATAAATTTATACTTTCAAATAAACACACCCATAGAGTTCTCTCGATTCAAATGTTGGACAAAAGGTATATACTTTTGTGTAACTGATTAAATATTGAAAAATTAAACAATACGGAAGACTCAATCTAAGTTATATGATAAAGGGATTCTTTCATGGAATGTTGTGGACCATGTTGTCATCTGTTGTGTGTTCATAACAATAGATGATTAAAGTGATGAGTGTTTCTTTTCTTCAATTTCTCCTTGCAATTGTCATTTTCTTTGATGTTTTATCTTTGTTCTTTCGTTGCGCAGAGTCCTTCGATTCCAAAAGTTTGACGATGTGTTTTTGTTTTTGACATGTAAGCTAAAGTTCAGTATATTTTGTTAAAAGTCCAGACTGCATATATCGTAACATACGGCCATAATTAAGATCATACAGCTTAATTAATCCGATTACTAAATTAGAACACAGCTTATCCTTTCCAAAATAAATAAAAAAATTAGAGCTCAGCTTATCATTAGTCAAGGTGAAATCGCATCGTAAATAGTAGGATCGAAATGGGGAAATTCGACCTATTAAATGTAAATAGGCAATTTCCAGCAATTCTTGAATAGGAAAAATAAAAATGAAATTGGAAACATTTAAATTTCACCCACATTTTAATCATTCATAGCCTCTTCATTTAATGCCTTCCGATTTCCGACCTAGTTTTGCTACCGACATCGGACTATTTTATTATCATAAGTTAATTAGTACTCCCTCCGTATTTATATAAATGTAAAATTAAAAAAGTTAGTAAAGTGTTAAAAAGTAGTGTTAAAGTTAGAAAGTATGAGTAGTGAGATAAAGACAAAAAAACAGTGGTAATGACAAAAAAGAGGTGATATTGACCAAAAAGTAAGAATAAAGTTGTTGGGATGATAAAAAAAAATAGAAATAAAGTTAATGTGGGGTGGGTCCTAAATGACAAAGGGTGGTAATTCTCAAAAGTCAGGAGGGTATGATGATAAAAAAAAAAAAAAAACAGACTAGGACTTTTATAGAAATACAGTAGAAATGAGTGAACTGAGACATTTATAAAAATACAGAGGGAGTACTATAATTTAATTTAGAATAAAGACATTTGGACAACAGTTGTCCGGACAACGGTGCAATATTCGTAATTAAATAGTTTTTTTAATTTTTTTAATAATTAATATAATTAGTGTTTTGTCTATAATACTCATTCCCACCTAATTATATGTTAATCTTTAAATTTAATTAATATTTCAAATTTTCAAAATTTTGTGCATGATATTAATTTATTTTAATTAATATTAAAAATTAGCATACAGTTAAGTGAAAAATGGTGTTATAGACAAAACACTAATTATATTAATTATTGAAAAAAAATTAAAAGAGTATTTAATTACGAATATGTCACCGTTGTCCGAACAACTGTTGTCCAAATATCAATACTATTTAATTTATTATATATCTTTCCTCTCTTAGGATTCTCTATTTTAAGATGGTAAACCCGCTCATGTTCCATAAGACTATTTGCACTAGTTGTCTTTATAGATGTCTCGAGACACTCAATTTATGGAGACAATCCAATGCAATACCTATTATCTCGAGACTGTCTCGTCTCATAGAGACAATTTCGATCCTTTTCTTCTTATTCTTTTTTTTTTTAATCTTTCTTTCATTTTTTCAGTTTTTTTTCATTTTTAATTTTTTTCTTTTTTGATTTTTCTTCTTTATCAGTTTTTTTTTCTTTTTTTTTCATTTTTTAGTTTTCATTTTAATATGTTTCTTAATATAAAAGTAATAGTTTTTTTATTTTTGGATTAATACAATTTTTTATTTGTATTTTAATTAATAATTTTTTTGAATTTTATGATTAAAATCAATGCAAAATGAATATTCAAAATTAATAAACTAATTAGATAGAGACATCCCATAGAGATAATCTCACAGCAGCTGACTGTGTCTATCTCCATCACACCCCATAGAGACACCTCATAGAGACACTATCACTGCGGATATTCTAATCCCCATAATCTATATACTCTCTCTGTCCCGTTCAATAAGTTCCATTTGTGATGAATACAGAGATTAAGAAGAAGAGAATTAAAAGATAAAGAGTGTGATTAAGGTAGCATTATTGTTGATGTTAAAGTGAGTTGAGTGAAAAAATACTGTACAATAAAGTAAACAACACTATTCACGTTTAAGTGTGACATAAGGTGGATTTTAGTATATTAATCTTTGCCAAATAAGAAAATGAGACTTATTGAGTGGAACACCTGAAATGACAAAATGAGACTTATTGAACGGGACAGAGGGAGTATATTATTTAATTAATTTTTTTTCTTCACTCCCAAAATCACATCTCAGCTGGGCATATTTATATATTTCTGGGCATTCACAGGTTTGATCTTTAACATTTATAATTTTATATGTTAACTAGGGTTAATCCATTTAAATAAGATTTATATCTATTTTTATATTTAATTTTTATTTTTAGCTTGTAATTAATTTTTACAGTTCATTATTTCAAATTAGGGTTCATAACATATTACTAAAATTTGATTTTCAAATAATTATAATAATAAAATTAATAGTGAGACAAATATAATATGACAAAGTTAGGGAGGGACGAACAATTTCATCCGCTTGACTAGTAGCTTCCAGCTAACACAATTAAAGGGCAGGTCGCAGGGCCCATGCGATCGGATTCGGGCGGGTTGATCCATTGATCCGGTCATTTTGTTTTAATTTCAGTTTTTTTTTTGCTCCGATTTTACGGTTCTGTCTTCGCTCCGATTACTAATATAAGGATAATCGACGGGTAATAATTTGGACTTTTTCGGCTCGCTCCGCGATCTTCGGCTCCCCTCGCTCGAATCTTGACCAAAGAAAAAGGCGGCAAACAAAAAAACAAAGAGGCAAACATAAAATAAAGGTGGAAAAAAAGTAGAATTTAAAAAAAATGAAATAAAAACAAAAATTAAAAAAAAATCAGAAAAAATGTGAAGATTGAAACAAGTAATTAAAAAAAAAAAAGGCGTGTGCATCCCACTCGCCGCGCGTGAATGAGGCGCGTGCACCCCACACGCCCCACGCGCGGTCGCATGGGGTGACCTGCCGCTTTCAAGTATTTGTGCAATTAAAATCAATTATTCAGTTAAGTCGTCGATCGTAGTTCCATGTTAGTGTAGATCATTCAAATTAAACTCCAAGGAAAAAGATAAGATTAAAACTTAAAGGAGAAGAAACAAGTAATGGTTTTACAACTAACTATAAAGATGGTAAATGTTCAACACAAATTGCAAAGGGAGGAAAAATTTTTTGAACACCGTGAAATGTGCAAAATGAAAAATACACATTTACTTTAAAAACAATGAAAAATACTCATGGTTCCACTAAACTGAAAAGTTGTCATACTTTTAATCAAATCATGTTGACTCTCTCTCTTTTCACCTTTGTCGGCTAACACCCATATATTCTCAGCCCAAAATTATGAATCGTGTCGAGTGGGTTCATTATACGCGAGCGGATTTAACACGTGGCGAGCGGGATTTCATTATACGCGAGCGGGAACGTCATTTAGGTTATTTTAATGACGATTCATAATTTTCGAGTGAATACTGTACGCTAGTTAATCTATATATGATTCATAAAAAATAATTAAAACTATTATTATTGCATAATGATTGTCAAATAATCACACGCAATACCACAATTGCCATCCACTTTATATCACATCTCTTACACATATGTAAGAGATGTGATATAAAGTGGATGACAAGATGGTATATTAGTATTTTAAATATTTAAGAGTGGACATTTTTCATTGTTTTTGAAGGGAATGTGTATTTTTTATTTTGGTATTGTCAAATGGGCATTTTTATGGATTGTCAAAATTGCAAATATCATGAGATATAATATAATAATGCTTCAGTTTTCTGTGTCCCAGTACTGTGTCACACTATCTTTTTTTTTTAGATCAAAATATCACAATATTAATATTCTGATAATATTTCTTATAAAAATAAAATATTAAAGTGAATCATAATTAAATTTATTAATGAAATTAAAGGTTAAAAAACTATATATCGTAGTTATATAAATTAATAAGCTCTAATAATTAATTATTAAAATGATAAAATAAATGCTAAAATCTAATTCTTCACTCTTATTCGATCAATAAATCCTAATTTTTCATTGTAAAAGGAATTGGATATTAGCAATTCTATAGATAAAAATACTAAATTCTAGCAACAATTTTAAAATATATAAAATTTAACCATTGTATACTCTTTTATCCTTTTATTTTTTTCCCTCTTTTTTTCTATTTTCACGATTAGTATTATTAGTACTGCTGATGTACTAAAACATTAAAAATATAACAATTCTAGTCTTTTTAACCCTTTTATCTTTTTTTTCTTTTCTTTCATTCTTATAATATAATTGTATTTACTCTCAATATTTACTCTCGCCACTCGAAATTCTGTTGAATCACATAAAATAATATATTTACTCACAATATTCATTATGATAAATCTCATAAAATTTTAGTGGATTGAAAATTCCAAATTTACTAGTTTACGATTATTACGAATTTTCATAATTTAATATATGAAATCCTTACATTTACTATATGAAACCTCACAAAATACCTCCTTTTTGATACAAAAGAACATCCAATTTGTTGAATAATATTAAATCATATAATTTAATATGTTAATTAATATATTAGCATATGAAATCAAATAATTTTCTTGGAATTAAAGATTTAATTTTATAATTAATACGGAGTCACATAATTTTATATGAAATCATATAAAAGTATATTTATTAACATATTAAATTATACGAAATCACATAACATTTCTTGGAAACAACTAAACGTTAAACAAAATAGTGATATTAATGGATTTTGATTTAATAAAAGAATTAAGGGTATAAATGACCTAAATTGCTAGATTTTATATGTTTTAAATTAGTTGCTAGAATTAGTCTAAATTATCTATAAAATTGCTAAATTCGTAGATTTCCCAAAATTAAAATTAAATATCATAGCTAGACTGAAATTGATGAAGAAAAAAAAACTTCAATCTATTTTAGATATATTACTACCACACAAGTTAGGTACTACTAGAGGTGGCCAAACTTCGGTTTCGGTTCCGAATCGGAACCGGAACCGACGGTCTTTGGTTCTACTTTGAGGAACTGAAACAAAACCGCCTACCACTTCGGTTTTGGTTCCAAACCGGAACCGTCATTTTTAGTTTTGGTTAGGTTCTTTGGTTTCCGGTTCTAAATTGGAATCGAAGTTTTAAATATATATTTTTTCTTCATATTTTGCTTCTATAAATGCATATTTATGCATTCTAATATTAGTATTTAAATGATATAATATGAATATGATATAAATATAAATAAAAATAAAATAAAGAATACAAAAATAGAAGGAATCGTCGGTTCGGAACCGAAACCGAATTAAATTGGCGATTCTCGGTTCCACATTCTTAGAATCGGAATAGAACCGCTTCCACGGTACTACCAACTTGTAGTAGCAGACATTGATGGAAAAAAAACATTGAAAAAAAAGAAAAAAAAAAAAAAAAACACCGTTATCCTATTTAGGTAATTTGCGAGCGAGAGCACATGCAAGTTAGGTCCTACCTACTGTTGTAGATACACAAACATATGGTGTATGAATCTCTTATAAAAAAATAAAACAATATGGTGTATGAATTATTATTAATACTTCCAAAAACTTTTATGCTATTTTTGGTAAAATCATTCAAACAAACTTGATGAATACCCACATAATACATACAATATTGCTAAATTTAAGTTCATATAGAAGTTGGACTAATACTACCTTAAAAATCGGACACTTTGCAGCCACTAGCACCGTTGCCACGACATATATATATACATATCGGTTGTGACAGTCTCGAGAGATTTGCAAGAATATGGCGTCCTTACACAAGGAAGAAGGCGCAAACGAAGAACCTCTTCTTATAAACTTCAAGAGGCCGGCGGAGGAGGCTAGCTCGGAGCTTGAAGAAATACTTTGCGACGCCACTCTGTCGCGGTGGCAACGCTTTCAGAAAGCCATCGTAATCGAAATGGGGTACCTTTTCCGGCTGGCCGGCCCGGCCGTCATAGTTTATTTATTGAACAACGTTACTTCCATGTCTACTCAAATATTCTGCGGCCATCTCGGTAATCTTGAGCTGGCCGCTTCCTCCCTCGGCAACAACGGCATCCAACTCCTCGCTTACGGACTCATGGTAATTTATGTCGTCACACTACTATCTTTTTTAAATACGATTTGTAAGAGACAAATTGAATTGTATAATAATTTCAACATATATTAATATATTTATTTTATGTGGTGGAAGGTCCTAATATAGAAAAAAAAAAAAGAAAAAAATAGTAAGGGTCGAGAAATTGTGGAATAGAGAATGAATCTTAACGGAGAAAATGTTGAATGGATTGCGCAGCTGGGAATGGGGAGCGCGGTGGAGACGCTGTGCGGGCAAGCGTACGGTGCACAAAAGTACGAAATGCTGGGAATATATATGCAGAGATCGACGGTTCTGCTAATGGCGACGGGGATTCCTCTGATGATGGTATACATATTCTCGAAGCCGATCCTCCTCCTCCTGGGGCAGGCGCCGCAGCTGGCGGCCGCCGCCTCGCTCTTCGTGTACGGCCTCATCCCTCAGATCTTCGCGTACGCCGCCAACTTCGCGATGCAGAAGTTCCTGCAGGCGCAGAGCATCGTGAACCCGAGTGCCTACATATCGGCGGCGGCGCTGGCGGCGCACATCCTGCTGACGTGGGTGGCGCTGTACGTGTTCCGGTGGGGGCTGCTGGGGGCGGCGCTGGTGCTGAGCCTGTCGTGGTGGATTATAGTGGTGGCGCAGTTCGTGTACATCGTGAGGTCGGAGCGGTGCAGGAGGACGTGGACCGGGTTCAGCTGGGCCGCCTTCTCGGGGCTCTGGGATTTCTTCAAGCTGTCGGCCGCCTCCGCCGTCATGCTCTGCCTCGAGACGTGGTATTTTCAGGTGCTCGTCCTCATCGCCGGCTTGCTGCCGGATCCCGAGATCGCCTTGGACTCGCTAGCTATCTGGTATGTTATTTATTACACTATACGACACTCATCCATTGATTGCCTTAAAAGTTAAAATACACCAACTTAATTTGCTTATTACTATTACACTTTAGTTGTTATACTTGGCCTTCCATTTTTTGCTATATAATGTAACTGATTTTTTTCTTTTTTTTTAGATTAACTGATCCAATTATAGATGGTGCATGCAATTTTGAGATAATTCTTACTAATTTTTTTTGGAGAATAATTAATGTATTCTTGAATCATAATATTACAACAAAATAACTTGGTGAATTTGAATTGATTACGTTCTTGGGGAATAATTTTCCGGATCTGACTTGGAAGCATTCATGTGGTGGTAGGTGTTCCTTTTTGAATTTTCTTCAAAATAGAAAGATATTTTTAATACAAATTTGGATGTTTTTACTTCCTCGTCCCACTCAACAAGTCCCATTTAGAATATGTACGTAGATTAAGAAAAAGAGAGTTAGAGGGTGATTAAGTTAGTATTTTATTGTTGATTTTAAAATGAATTGAGTGGAAAAATACTTTACAATAAAGTAAACAACATTGTTCACGTTTGAATGTGACATAAAGTAGGGTTTAGTGTGTTAATCTTTGCCAAATAAGAAAATGTGACTTATTGAGTGAGACACTAAAAATTGCAAAATGAAACTTATTGAACGGGACAGAAGAGTACATCTTAATTAGTTCTCTATTTATTTTACTTTTTTCTGTTCTTGAGTTTATTTAGTATTATTTTTTTCTTTGTGTTGGCTATTTGATCCGTGTAGCAGTGGCAACCTTAATCTACGGTTCAAAATCAGCTGCGCATATATTCCTTTCATGAAGATATTGACAAAATTGCTGCGTCGGTAACAAGCGCAAGTGGCACATCAACTCTACTGAATAATCTTATCAATGTCTGCATACAAAATCTTATCAATGTTTTTCAAATTAATTAATGAAAGTGATTTTTTTTTCGAAAGTAATTAATGGAAGTGATTATATCATCTTAGTATAATGTCCTAAAAACATGTTACGAGATGTAACACATGTATTTATTATGTGCAGTGGGACGCTCCTTGGATGGGTATTCATGGTGTCCGTAGGGTTCAACGCTGCCGTAAGGTTATGAGATTGCTTTTTTTTTTTTTTTTTTTTTTTTTTCCTTTCCTTGATTATCCAATTATAATTTATTTTGTTCGTTATTTCTAATTCCGCACATAGCAGGGTCTGGTGTGGGACGAAAGAGGGGTCTGACATATCCAAAATCCTATCCGAGATTTTTTTCTAATATTACTATATTTAAGAATCATTTTGTACTATAAAATTAATGTTTATATTTTGGTGTAATATCTTTTGTCTGTTCTTACAATTTTACCTACTTCCCTGAATCCGAGTATTAGATTCAACCAATCAACATAAAGGGTTTTAAATTTTCTACTTAATTCCCAACCCAGAATTAACAAGTTAGTTAGAACATGATCACGACTTCCCATATTATAAAAAAACAATAAAGCTATACGATCACATGGAAATAATTATATTTTTCGTTAGAGTTTATACTTCCCTAATTAGGATATTATTTCTGTTTTCAATACATATATTACCATTTTTAACTTGTGTGATTGACCACAATGTGTCCAAATTGCTACACTTATTGTACTACAATAATATAGAAAAATAGTATTGCATGCAATTCAAACTTAACGTAGAATACTCTCTAAAATATAAATGTCAACTATAAATATAAAAAATTATTAACATATTAATTTTTTTCCGGAGCTTGATTATCCTTGCTTTTGTATACTAGTGTAAGGGTTAGCAATGAACTCGGCGCGGGGCACCCAAGATCCGCCGCCTTTAGCGTGGTGGTGGCGACGGGAACATCGCTGCTGGTTGCGATGGTATTCGCCATAGTCACCATCGTCCTCCGCCATCAAATCAGCTATGTCTTCACCTCCGGCGAAGCTGTGTCCGATGCCGTCGCGGACCTTACGCCTATCCTCGCCGGCGCCGTCGTGCTCAACGGAATCCAACCTGTTTTATCCGGTAATCATCATTAATTCGTAATATAATAAAAAATATTACTAATTTAGTTATAATTTCTACGACATAAGTTATTTATTTGAGTTAGTTATAGATATTATATACTCAATCAATTTGACGTGTAAAATGATTTAGCTAGTAATGTTTTCATTCATGATCACATGTATTTATACGAAGAGTAATTTTATTCGGACACACTGTGACCAGCCACACGCGCTAAAAATGGTAATATAGGTTTTGAAAATGGAAATATATCCTAATTGGGAAGCATAAACCCTAGGAGGGAAATATGAATATTTCCATTTTTACAGTCAACTTTCTTTTTTTTCCACGCGTGTGGCTGGCCACAAATGTGTCCGAATATCATTACTCTATTAATATTTATAATTTTATATATTGGTTAATATCATAGAAATACATGAACTTTAGCATCCATTCTAATCAATTGTAAGTGTAAATAAAAAAATAATAACCCTTTATAGTATATATATGAATGAAGGTGTTGCAGTTGGGTGTGGATGGCAAGCATTTGTGGCATATGTGAACGTTGGTTGTTATTATTTTGTTGGTATCCCAGTCGGAGCAGTTCTCGGCTTCACTTTCAACCTCGGAGCCAAGGTATTTCATTAAATAATATGTTTATGCCTTTTTAAGTGTATTTTGTTTTATTTGGCCGGATCAAATAAATTAGTTAATTTCATACACAAAATAGAAATTATAATACAGATGAGCCCAACTTGTACCATGGGTATCGTCGCAGTTACGTTAAAGAATTAAGATGCATTTATGAAAATACAATGTCATTATTCTTAAGAAAAACATAGTAATTTGTTTTAGTATGACGTGACAAACATAGAACAGAAAGAAATATCGTTTCGTCACAAAATAAAATAATGTCAGTTAAGATGAAATAAAAATAGTACTCATTTTGGTTGATAGAATGCAAATAATTAATTTGGTGGTGTGCAGGGAATATGGTCGGGGATGTTGGGAGGCACACTCATGCAGACGTTAATTTTGATATGGGTGACTGCTCGTACCGATTGGCATAAAGAGGTAATATTATTAATTACTATATTACTATTGCAATTCTCTTATTTTCGGAGATATGTGTCTAGCTTCGTTGATGATAATAAGAGTCATTCATACACAACTTAGTTCTTCTTAAAATCCAAAATTACATTAATTAAATACTCCGTATATATTTAAACGTAGTCTTATTATTGATCTACACGAGTTAATTTGTACAGCTTCTGAAGAAGATTACTGCCTTTAATTTGTAATTAAACAGCCAATATTTTTTATAGAAACCTTTAAGAAATATGTTAGACCTTAATAATTAAGCTTATTGCTCTCTCATAACTTATTCCCATACCGTTTGCATAATAACTCGCTCAAGTAATTGTTTATTTTATGTCCAATTAGGAGTGTAAATAAAAAGCAATTTTATCCCATAATTTATGTCGAATTTCTTGATTTCTTGAATTTTTCAGGTGGAGAAAGCAAATGACCGGATAGATAAATGGAATAATAAGAAGGAGATACTTTCGGCTGAATGATTTAAAGAATTGAAATTGCAAATATCAATTTGTTCGAAAGGAATTATCTATGTACCATATGATATAACGCAAGAACGAACATAGTTATCTGTTCATTTTGTTGTCAAATAACCTTCTTTGTTAGCACGACTAGAAAAATTATTTAGATACTATTGTTGGTTCTATTTATATTAATTGTATGGTCATCATATCTATATTCATTTATATTCTTAGTTATGATCGCTAGGGTTTTCAAATTATGAACAACCATTCTCACGATCTTTGTTGGAAAAATTAGTAAAAGTTTTGATTTATTCAAAAAATCCAACTGATCCTAATCGAGTAGATAAAAGACATTAGTCGAAACTTAGCTAGAACTCACTATTTGAGAGTAGGGATTTTTATCTTTACAGGTTTCGAGCAGAAGAAGTCACCCAGACTGAAGAAGGCAATTCGAGATGAACTTGGTTAGTCAGACCACAACTCAGCTGACTCCATAACTGAACCGTGCAGTTCAAGCATGAAAAGAAGTTGTGTTGAAGTCATGTGTCACAAAGCTGAGAAGAGAAGACTTTGAAGACGTTGAAGGCAAAAGAGTTGAAGTCCAAATTCAAATCTACTCAGAAGCACAAGACAGCCTGGAAACTTACTATAATTGGATGATTACAGAGACGAGCATAAAGTGAAGGTCGCAGTTACCATTTTAAAAAAGTATGTAGTCAAGCAGGTGGAGTGCCATGCTTTTGGCAGAGAAGAGAGATCATAAGAGAAATTACAAGAGAGCACATACGCGCAAAGCAGCATAAGTTTGATTCAAGCAGAATCTCTCTCCTAAGCAAGAACAACCAAGTCGAAGAACTAGTAGTAGTTGAGTGTCCACCCCTCCTCCTGTTCTTCCATCTAGCCTCTTAAAAACCCATTCTTTGATCCTGTCTAGAATCTACGTTCTTGCATAATTCTAAGCAGACTCTCTCCCAAAAGATCGAGTCTCTAAGCCGTAGGAAGAAGTCTCCACTACTCTCAGTGTAGAAGGCTTCATAGTTGGACCCCTCTCCCCCAACCCCAAAACCCCAGGTCTGTCTTTGAACCCGCAATCAAAGACGCTAGGTCCCTTAGAACCTGCAATCTAAGACTAGGATATACATTTGCCTGTAAAAGCGTTGTAAGGTTTGGTTTGAACCTGTAATCGAACTGGTTAGGTTTCTTGGTACCTGCAAACCAAGTGGAACGTTTGATAAGCACGCGTAAGCTTATCTAGTGGATTACTTTCTCGAAAAGGAAGTCTTAGACGTAGGAGGTCGTTCTCCAAACCACGTAAAAATATTGTGTCATTTACTTTCACTATTTTATATTTCAGTTATCTAACCAACTGACTTAGCATACAAACTGCATTTGCACAAATTGCACTAAGTTTTGGGAAATTGACCTTCCTCGTTTTCATTAAGGTTTCAGTTTAAGTAACGAGCTTTAATTTCCACCAACTTCCGCATAGCTTAATTCTTTGAAACCTCAGTTAGATTACACAGCTGACCCTAAGCCAAAGAAATAAGCTTTGCACCTGACTGTGTGATCAGCTCCAACTGTCTCTCTTAGTTGTTGAGCGAGCTGTCCTGAGTAGTTTCCTCAGTAAAAAGGTTTCAAGTTTGAAAAATCACTACTGGTGTATTCCTCCCCCTCCTCCTCCTCCATACACTAGTTACTCGTTACTTGGACCATCAAGTGTTATCAGAGCAGTGGTTTAAAAGATTGTTCGCTCTGGTTCACAAGGTGTGAGTCGAGTAATTTTTCAGTGACCAATTGAACAGATCTTTTCGAAAAACCTTTAGTGTATTCTATTGCATATCTATTTATTTCACTCTGTTGGTGTGCAGGTATTATGAATCCTACTCTACTTAAAAGCTTTCCAGATTTCTCCGTGGATAATTATTCCACATGGAGATTTAGACTGTAGATGGCTCTAACAACCAGACATCACAGGATGTAGGAGACCGTATCAAATGGTCCTATCCGTGTGACTCAGTCCATCACAACTCCTTCTACAGATCCAGGAGATGGAGCTATCACCACAAAGATCGAGGTGAAGGACCTCGAGTTCTACACCAAGGAAGAGAGAGATATCGTGCAGTTAAATGACATTGCAAACAGTTGCCAAAGCCTACCTGCCAAAGATCATCTATTGCCGCACAACAAAAGAGATGTGGGATGCCTTAGCTGTACTCTGTGAAGGTTTTGACGAGATCAAAGAGAATAAATACACCTTAGCTTGTCAGAAGTATGAGAATTTCACTCATCTAACTGACGAGTCCATCGACAAAATGGAGTTGAGATTAACAGAGGTTATAATGGACATTGAGAGTATCAGAAAGGGCAAATACTCTCAGCGTGACATGAATTTAAAAGTTCTATCCGCACTTGGTGAAGATTGGGCAGTGTATAGAGTCGTCCATCAAAATCAGAGTGACCTCAGTTCAATGAAGACTGAGAAGCTGTTCTCCATGCTCAAGACGAACGAGTATGACATCCTCCGACTGAAGCAAGCCAAGCTTCAGAAACCCAAATAGACTGAGCAATGCTCATTGACCAAGCTAGTGGCACTTCGAGCTGACTCTGGAAGATCTAAGTTTGCTGGACCTTCACGGTCCACTGACTCTTCAGCTAGGGATAGACCGAGCAGGTCTAAACTTTAAAAGAAGGTCGAGGAAATGACCAAACAACTTGAGGAGATGAACCCCAAGATCGAGAAGTATATGAGGATTAACAAGAGCAGGCGGAGCTCCACTAGAACCTTCTCAAAAAATCAAAGCGAAGGATGCTTTGAATGCGGAAAGCCAGGACATTTCAAGATCGACTGTCCTGATCTCTCCAAGAAAGAGAGAGATGCCCTCCGAGCAAAGGTCAAGGAAAAGACAAAGGCCATGATTGTTGTGGATGACGTTGATGACACTGACGTGTTCACAGAATCAGAAGGAGAGGAAGCTGACTCTTCATCCAGCTCTAGAAGAAAAGACCAATGCTTCATGGCATTGCCAGAAGAGTTAATCGGCGAGTTAAACTTTTTTTTCCACCCCTCTCAGACTATCCCTGACATTAATCAACCGGTAGGAGAATTAGACAAAGTTATAGAACTGTCTTGGGATGAAGTAGAACAACTGAGCAGACTGTGCAATACTCAAGTTAATCATTGCAAAGCCCTCCAAGCTGAATGCGATATTATGAGCAACGAGCAGATCATGAAGGATCAAGACATAGAAAATCTCATGGAGAAGAACAGAAGACTTCGAACAGAAGACTTCGTCAAGAAGTTGCTTAGTCAACCAACAAACAAATCATCAACTTGATCAATATGATTAGGATATAGGTTGAATACATCTCTCAGTTGCAAATGGAGCTGAAGCATGCAAATGAGAAGATAGTGTCCCTTCATACCTCGAGCGCGACTCTAGAAGGCATGATTATCAACCAAAGACCTCCCAATTGTGTAGAAGGTCTTGGATATAACCTGAAGACGGACACTAGAGCACAACAGGGCAGTTCTTAAAGGCAAGTCAGCAAACAACTGAGACACCTCAAGTCCAACTAGACTCAATCGTAGTCACATTTCTAGAGACTCTAGTCATTTCTCAGACTGTTGAGACTCCTGTGATTGATAAGGGTAAGAAGGTTCTAGAAGAACAACCTAAGAAAGAGGAAGCTGGTACTTTTAAGGATGCTGACAAATCGTCAAAGAAATCTAGACCCCGAGGTCGAAAAGTGAGGGGAAACAGACAAGAAGGACCTTCGCAGCCAAGGCAGAACCAGCCCAGGTGCAGGCCAAACAACACAACTCAGCATCAATCGCAAAGGCAAAGAGACTGCGACAATCCAAACTTCTACCATCAGACATTTCCAGTTCAACATCAATACCAGCAAGCATATCAAGGGCGTGGAAACTATGGTGATTAGTATCATTGTCCTAGTTATCCACAGTACGGGTATGCTCAAGGAGCTAGACAGTTTGGGTTCTCTTCCAGACAGTTCTCACCACGACGAAATCAACCAAGTCAACCGAGTCGAAACCAAGCTCCTCAGACACAAGGTCTGATGGTCCCGAAACGAGTTACTGGTGTATGGGGGGGGGGGGGAATACACCAGTTAGGATTTAAAAACTTAAACCTGAAAAATCACTTCAACTGAGTGAAAGAGGACTCAGTTAGAATCTCACAGCTGAGTAAGCGACCTCAACTGGAAGAGTGAGGCTGTGCAGAAAGTGGTGGAAAATTATACTCGTTAAAAACAACTCACACAAAACAGCTCGGTTGGTCAAGAACCAAAACAACTCGGTTGAAAATGTGCAAAAGAGGTTTGTATGTCAGTTAGATTGATCAGATAAAAATGCAGATGCAACTGAATAAAAACAAACACGGACACACAGGATTTAACGTGGTTCGGAGATAACCCTCCTACGTCCACGGGGAGATGTGAATCCTCACACCTCAGTCCAAGTTCTTCTGGACAGAACCACTCAGCTTACGCGGGCTGAGCAACCGTTAAGGATAAGTTTGCGGGTACTTATCGACCTTACAGTTTAGTTTCCGGGCACTAAACAGCCTATGTCAAGTTTGCGGGTACTTGACGACCTGACTACTCAATTACAGGAAGAGTAAGGTCCTAGCACACTTTTTAGGGTGTGAGATAGAGTGGGATTACCAACTACAGCTCGATCACGAATGAGAGCTGGATCTAAGGCTTGAACGAATAAACACTCAAACTAAGATCTAAGACAAATTTTCACTCTATGAACCCTCAGCTACTAATGTTATATCACTCTTGAACTCTCAGCTGCTGATGTTCTTAGAATAGGAGTTTAGCAGATTTTTCTTTCGCTTGTGATTGAACTTTTCTCTCTTGCTTCAGTCTGTCTCGTGTGTCTTATATCTCTCGAAGGAGAGAATGCCTCTATTTATAGGCGGAGAGAATCGACTAGCCGTTGGAGGAGCAGTTGATCTCTGATCGGTTGATAGCGATGGCTTGTCTCTCATCTCTGCAGACTTTCCCCATATGGCATCTGTGCTCTTCTGCTTTCCATCTGAGACAGCCTTGTGTTGGGCCAGATGGGGTAATGACTGAACGGTCAACCCTCATGTGACTTCCTTTTGAAATTCAAATCTTAACCTTTCTGACAGTCAACTTCGGTTCGTCGGTTGAAAGTCTTGATCTTCATCTGAGTGGTCTTCAGCTGATGTTCTGAACTGTTGAACTCTCAGCTGACTTTGAACTTCAAGCAGTTGATCTTCTTATTCGAGTTCTACAACTGAGGTTCTGAAACTGAACACTCAGTTGTCTTCCTTGTATTTACTCAGTTGGGTTTGAACCCTTAGATGACTTTCCTTTTCATCTGATGTTCTCTTCCTTTCAACTGTTTCTCATCTGATGAACGCTCAGGTTGTTTCCTTCACAACTGATGTTCTGAAGACTTCCCCTTGTTTCCATCTGATCATATGAACTCTCAGTTGTCCTTCTTCACAACTGATGTTCTGTTTGAGTGACGCATTGTTGCCTTCTTCAGCTGGAGACCTGTAAAGATAAAATCTTAACTTTGCTCAAACAGCGAGCCTAAATTCTAACATTAGGTTCTGGCAACATCTACTCGGTTGGGGTCAGTCGGTTTCGGAATTCATCAAAACTTATACTAATAAATTTTCCAACAATTTCCCCCTTTTTGATGATGCCAAAACCACTTACAACTTGAAACCACTACTGATCTAAACCTAACTAACTTATCTAAAATCTCAGCTGAAATTCTAGACAGTCTATAAGATAAAACATCAAAGGGTTAGCACAGTTATAACATGGTATTTAAAAGACTTTGTGATTCAGAGCTTGGACAATGAGGGATTGTTCATCAAGGTGAATCTTATAACTGAATAGTTTTCATTACAACTGATTCAGAGCTTGGACAATGAGGGATTGTTCATCAAGGTGAATCTTATAACTGAATAGTTTTCATTACAACTGATTGTTACAAAAGATAGGCTCAAAAACCGAAAATTACAACAGTTGCTAGAAAACTAACTGAGCTAGTATTGTAGCCCATACTTGCCAAAAATCCTTACAAAAATTTCCCTCTTAGCAGGTGACTCCTTGGAGATGTCCACTCCATGCTCCTTGCAGACCTGCCTCGCCTCAGATGCAATCTTTGTGCGGTTCGGGTTGCTGGAATCCGGGAGAAGAGATGGCCGATAAGTAACCCTCTTGGGAACTGGAACAGTGTTCAAGTCCAGGTTGGCGTCAATCATGGCCCTCCTGAATTGACTGAACATGCCCGGGTCAGCTGAGTGCAACTCAGTCAGCGCCTCCTTGAATGCTCTTCTTGGGTCGTCAGTTGCGTAAACCTTCCTGTAATAGAAGTCGTTCACGAACTCCTGCTTGAACAGCTCCCACTCCTCATTCCACTCGGTCGGCATCCACTTGTCGGTATGCCTGAACCGACTCTCAACCTTGGACTTTAGAGGCAACCTTTGTTGCTTCAACTGAGCTTCCGCCTTTGATTGGATTTTATTGATGCGGCGTCGGCTGCGGGAGGCAACGTTGCGGTCCAGGTTCTAAGAAACCTTCTTCAGCTCATCCTCGAACTGGTTCACCCTCCTCGCCTGGCTGGCGGCAAACTTTCTGATCCAGCTCGGGTTCATGTAGTCCTTCTCCTCTACATCCATAGCCTTAGCCGCTGCAATGCACTCTTCGGTTGTTATCCCGTCGAGTTCAGAATCCAGCTCGGCTGCGATGTCGGCTATGGAGCTGTAGGAAACTCCAATCTTCTTTGCCTGCTCCAAGTCCTTTGACATTTCGGCTCCACCGACTTCGGTTGACTTGGCAGCAGCAGACTTCCTCCTCCTCAGCTGAGATTTGGATGGTTGAGCAGCTGGCACTCCTTCTTCTTGGGTCTCTTCTTCTTCATGTGCTTCACCCTCCGTCTCCTTCTCTTCCCCCTTTTTGGCATCAGCAACAAGGCTTGCTACTGAACCGTCCAGAGAGTTGAGTTTGGCCTCGGTGGATTGAACACGGTTGAAGAGTTCATCGACCGCACACTCCAGCTCGATCTTCTTTGCCAGTTCGGAGTCCTGGCGCTCTTGTTCTGCCTTCTTCAAGACAGAGAGGTTGTCGTTGACCTCTGTCTGAAAGGCAACGAACTCAGCCCAACGCGACTCGAACCGGGACTCCCATTCAGCATCCTGCGTCTGTTGAGACTTGGCCAGATTTGAGTCAGCCAAGGACTTGAAGACATTCACTTCCGACTTCAAGCCCAACAGAGTGGATTTCAGCTCCGACACGTCCTAACTGGTGGAGGAGGAGAGATCATTCAGCTTCATCTTCAGCTCGGCATTCTCCTCCACCAGTTGTTGGTACTTCACTTCTTGAGCTGCCAACTCCCTCAGCTGGTCATCTTGTTGGTGCTGGAGGTTGGCGAGCAGCTCGGTCCTCAACTGGTTGACCCTCTCAGCCACTAGCTCGCAGATTTGTTCTGTTGAAGGAGCGAGCTGAGCAGCTGGAAAGGCTTGAGCAGACTGAGCTAGAGGCTCAGCTGTGACCATGGCTTGACGGTTTGCCAGGTACAACTTTAGGTTTTCCTCTTCTTCTTTTGCGGCGGCAGCTGCTGCATCGATATCTTCAAGGAAGTCAGCTGATTTCACCAACATGCTGTCAAGGAAGTCGACACACTCCTTTCCAGCTGCCTCCCTTGTGTCCTTCCCTTCAGCTAGACTCTGGTCCATCCGTCTAGTGAGCAGCGCGATCCGGTTGTTGTATGCCATCTCCAAGTTGGAATAGTTGAAGTAGGCTCGGATGCGGGACTCATCAGATTTCAGCCTGTCCCAGCTCAGTACCCTGATCGTGTCCTCCTTGACATACCACTGGCTAAAGATCAGGTGGAACTGGTACAGTAGCTCGGTTCCCAGTGTGGCGAAGATGGGCATGTTGCGAGCCGCAGGGAACAGACCCTACAGCTTTTGAAAGCAGTAGGCCACCCTGCCTTCGTGCTCGTCAGCAACAGCCTGCAGGTCCTCCGCTTCGTTGATCGGGGAGGGGGTGAGATTGTATGGTTCGGGTTCTAGAGGTTCATCGATGTTGGCCAAAGATTCGGTCACAACATCGGCATCGAGCTGAGAGCTCGGAATTTGGGATTCAGTTGGGGAAGAGGGTGGAATGGTTTCCTCAACATCGGCCGAAGGAGCGGTCACGATGTTGGCATCGAGCTGAGAGCTCAAAATTTCTGGCTCAATTTGGGTAGAGAGAGCAAGAGGCTCTGGGGGCAGTACAACATTCACTCCAGCTGTGGGGGAGGTGGTAACATCTTCGAGGTCCTCAGATGAGGAGGATGCAACCGACGTCTCCATGCCCTCAGCCTCATCAGCTCCAGGGGCTCGAGGGACAATCTCGAGCGATGCGGCCTCAGCTGAGCGGCTGGATTCGGAGCGTTCCTCAGCAGGTGTGGACTCGACCTGCGCTCCCTCCTCGTCTGGAGCTTGTTTCTCAGCTGGCTCCTCAGCTGGAACCTCAACTGGCTCATCAGCTGACTCATCAGCTGGAACATCAGTTGGCTCATCAGCTGGCACCTCAGCTGCCTTCTTGATTGCCTTCTTGAACCTTACCCTTAACTTTTTCTGGGCAGGTTCGTCAGTCGACTCCTTCTCAGCGTCAGCTCGGCGACGTGAGGCTTTGGATTTTGTGGGGCGAGCAGCAGCTTGTTCCCCCTCAGCTGCTGACTCAGCTGGCTTTCCCGACTCCCTTTTGTCCTTAGGAGTGTAGACACTCCTCAGCACCTCCTGTGCTTTCTTGGCCGTCGGGAACAACAACAGCTTCTTCAGTGGCGTCTCCTCGCAGTCAGCCCAGACCATATTGCGGTCCTTTGTTGCGAGGAGGATGAGGGCGGAGATTTTGCAGCCGAAATTGAGCGTGCCCTTCACACTCAGCAGCTTCTCTCCAGACTCGGTTGTAGTCTCAGAGATCTTCGACTTTTCCACCATCAACTGGTTCAGAAAATATTGGAACCAGTTGATTTGGTGTTGGTGCTCCAAGGCCACCAGCTGCTTCAGCTTGGGTCGGCTGATGTCGCCGATTGTGCCACTGTATCCGAACACGACCTTCGACACGGCGTCGAACAGCAGGCGGTGTTCCGGCTTCAGCTTAGTCCTTTGCATGTTGCTCCTCAACTGCTCTGGCTCGATCAGAGCATCCTGAAGAAATTCATCAGCTTGTTCGTCGGTAATATTCTCCAGGAACTCGGTGGCGGTGTGGTTGATTAGTATGATGTACCGGAGGACATCGGACACGTCGATGGAGAAGGAGACACGACGTATCGTCCTTGCCGGAACATCTCTTTGTCGGCACGACACCACCGTGGAAACTCCCTCTGAAATGTCAAGGGGGCGAACGAGATTGACGTAGAATTCTCCGACTTGGCGCCTGAGCAAGTGGGAGGGGCAGAGCTTGGCCCATTCCAGAAGTCCGTTCTCACGGAGAGTGTTGGCGAGAGGGGCTAGGACCGGCGACTCTAGATCCTCGTCAGAGAGGATCTGCTCGAAGTGAATCTTCGATACTAACATATCGAATGACTCTTCATACGTGGTAGGCACGAGGGAAGGTCCGGATGATGCCATTCTCTTGCTTTTGGGTGCCATTAAATCACTGCAAAGGTAATATATATATAGGAGAGGAAAGGAATCTATTTGCAGAAACGGGTTAGGCAGAAAAACTGGAAGACGATGAATAGTTATAATTGATAAGCACGAATGAGGAAAGTAGGAGATATCTTCCTGATTTTTCACCTTATATAGGTCTTTGACTTGGATGAGATCAACGGCTGGGGTTAAATGGCGCGAATCCATCAACGACTGGGATTACGCGACTGTTGACTATCTTTGACTTGACGTTTTGATCTGAGTTACAACCAGCGCGTGAGAAGATGTACAGTTTCATGTCAGCCCAATCGCACTATAAAGTAGGCTATAGATGCTTAGCCGTACTTTACATTTAATGCGACATGATGGCTATTTTTAATGTAACTGACTAGCTCAGGAATGTTTGAATTTATTTCAAACATTCTCATTTAAGAACATAACACCTTCAGTCATAAATGATACCTGCCAGCTGATGTCTGAATCAGCTGTGTTCATTAGTCGAGTTCCTCAGTTGCCGCATACCATCAGCTGACTCGAGTTCGTCTGTTCAGCTGACGTCTGATCCATTGTTGCAGCATACCATCAACTGACTCGAGTTCGTCTGTTCAGCTGACGTTTGACGTCTTCAGTTGGCAATCAGTATCTGAGACTCCCCCTTCAGCTGAGCTTCCCCCTCCATCTGAGCTTCCCCCTCAGATAGATATCCGATTCTTCAGCTCGGATGACTCTTCATCTCGAATGACTCTTCATCTCGGATGACTCTTCTGCTCGGATGTGTTTTTAGCTTGGATCCAAGAGTCCTAGAAGATCACATAGCATCTTGAACCGGGCTTCAGGAAGAGGTTTGGTGAAGATGTCAGCTCTCTGAATCTCAGTTGGGATCTTTTCCATGGACACATCCTTCTTCTCAATATGATCTCGAATGAAATGATGACGAATATCGATATGCTTCGTCCGAGAGTGGTGAACAGGGTTCAGAGAGATAGCTATAGCACTCGAGCTATCACAATGAATGGGAACCTGTCCAGTTGAGACTTCATAATCTCTCAGCTGCTGCTTCAGCCACAATACTTGCATGCAACAACTTCCGGCAGCCATATACTCTGACTCGGTTGTCGAAGTAGCAACACACGCTTGTTTCTTGGAGAACCATGAAACCAACTTGCTTCCCATGAACTGACAGTGTCCAGAAGTAGACTTCCTGTCCAACCGATCTTCTGCTAGGTCGGCATCTGAGTATCCAGTCAGCTGGATATTGTCATCAGTTGGGTACCACAACCCAACATTGACAGTTCCCTTCAAATACTTAATGATGTTCTTTGCTGCCAACATGTGTGCTTCTCTTGGTTGGACTTGAAAACGAGCACACACTCCAACTGCGTATGAAATGTCTGGTCGGCTGGCAGTTAGATAGAGCAGCGAACCGATGATCCCTCTATACTGGCTGGCATCAACGAGCTTTCCCTCAGCTCCTGGTTCGATCTTCCAGTTCGTGTTCATAGGGATCTTCGTTGTATTACTTGTCTGCAAGCTGAACTTGGTGATGAGCTCCTTTGTATATTTGGACTGGTTGATGAAAATCCCTTCAGGTGACTGCTTCACTTGTAATCCAAGGAAATAATTCATCTCGCCCATCATTGACATCTCGAACTTCTCCTTCATAAGATCGGAGAATTTCTTGCACAGCTCCTCCGACTTGGAGCCGAAAATGATGTCATCGACATAAATTTGCACAACAAGTATATCTTCTCCAACTTTGATGGTGAACAGAGTTTTATCAACTGAACCTCGTTTGAACCCCGAGTCCAGAAGAAATCCACACAGAGTGTCATACCATGCCCTTGGCGCTTGCTTTAGACCATAGATAGCTTTCTTCAGCTTGTACACTCTTCCATCTCTAGTCTCAAAACCAGGAGGCTGTTCAACATATACATCTTCTTTGATATCTCCATTGAGGAATGCACACTTCACATCCATCTGATATACTTTGAACTTGTGATGTGCGTCATAAGCTAGAAAGATCCGGATGGCTTCCAGCCTTGCAACTGGTGCAAAGGAATCTTCAAAGTCAATTCCTTCTTGTTGGCAGTATCCTTGAGCTACCAACCTTGCTTTATTCCTCACAATGAATCCAATGGCGTCTCTCTTGTTTTTGAAAATCCACTTCAATCCAATCACCTTGACACCATTTGGTCTTTCTACCAACTCCCATACACATTCTTCTTGCATAGCTGTTGTCCAGTGGACACAGATGAGAGCTTCCCCAACATTCTTCGGTTCTGGAACATCAGCTACAAAGCAAGAAATCATGGCAACATCTCCAGCTTGCTCGAACTTCTCTAGAACTGCCAATTCCTCAGCATATTGGGCATAAGTGTTGGAATCTTCCTCGGTTGATTCTGGATTTGCAACTCTGCTCTGTGTGCGCACACCCTCGGTTGGATCTCCGATGATGTCGTTGGTGGAATGAACTTCATACCATCTTCGGTTGCGTCTTCCTTCTTCTTCCAACTGTGGCTGTTCAGAAATCTGAGTTGGAGTCTTCAGAGCTGGTGATTGATCAGCTGTTGAGTCTGGATCCTCAACATTAACAATAGTTTGAACTGAGCTCGGTTGGGCATCGGATGCTGATGCAGTTGGAGGGGCATCAGCTGAAGTTCCCCCTTGGGACGAGCTGAGGTCTTCGCATTCATCTTCAGAGGAGTATGGATCCTCATCCTCAGTTGCCCATATTAGAGGTTCAGCTCGGTTCTTTTCCCGAAGTGCTTGCGATCTGGTGAGAACTGGTAGAACAGCTGGATCCGCGTGTTGTTCCTTTACCTGTTCCCTGCACTCAAAGGTAGATTCATCAAAACTAACATGAGGTGTTATTTCCACAACACGAGAGCTGTTGTTGAAAACTCTATATGCCTTGATCCGAGCTGCATATCCAAGAAATCTGCCCTTCGAAGCTTTGGCATCAAAAGTTTTCAACTGAGTCTTCCCATTGTTGTGAATATAACACTTAGATCCAAAAACACGAATATAAGAAATATCTGGATTTCTGCGTCTCCATAGCTCGTAGGGCGTCTTTCCCAACCGCTTGGTGAGAAGAGATCGATTCTGAGTGTAGCATGCTGTGTTGATCGCTTCAGCCCAAAATCTCTTTGGCAGTGCTGAGCTTGCTAACATGGATGTGGCTGCATCCTTCAGAGTTCTATTTCTTCGCTCAGCTACGCCATTCAGTTGTGGAGTACGCGCGGCTGATGTCTGATGGGTTATGCCATTCTTTTCGCAATACTCAATAATGGTTTCATTTAGAAACTCCGTTCCACGATCTGATCAGATAGATATGATCTTCATCTCTTGTTGGTTCGATATCCGATCCATCAGCTTGGGCAGCTCATCTCGGGTTTCACTCTTGTGGTGCATGAAGATGGTCTACGTATATCTTGAGTAGTCATCAGTTACAACCAATGTATATTCGTTTCCATTAATGCTTTTTTTTGGTGTAACTGGCCCGAAGAGATCCATATGGATCAGCTGCAACACTCGGTCGGTTGAGGGAGTTGACTTCAACCGGAAGGAGGTTCTAGCGAGCTTTCCCAGCTGGCATGCACTGCAAATGTGTGTTGTTGAAAACACTCGGTTAGGTATGCCTCTTGCATGTTCTTGTCTGGCGAGTCGGTTCATCGTCTTGAAGTTCAGATGGTTGAGCCTTTTGTGCCACAGCCAGCTCACATCCGAACTGCTCTTTGATAACAGGCAAGTGTCAGGGAGGCTGCTGTTCCAGTCAGCGTAGTATACATTCCCTGTTTGAGATCGATTTCCCAACAATATCACCTGCTTTGATCCGACATCTTTAACTCTGCAACCCTGTGCATCAAACTTGATAGAGAAACCATTATCACAGAATTGGCTGATGGAGAGCAGGTTATGCTTCAATCCATCAACATAAGAGACATTAGAAATTGAAACATGATTGGTTTCAAGGGTACCGTAACCTCTGGTATAACCTTTTGAGTTATCACCAAAAGTAACTGATGGACCTTCTTTCTCCACGAAACTTCCAAGCAAATCCTTTAAATTTGTCATGTGTTTCGAGCATCCACTATCCATCACCCACATTGTTGTAGACGCCTTCTTCTTCCTCAGCTGTTTCTCCTGTACCTGCAAAGAGAAACTCGCTTAGGTCCCCAATTTCAGTTGGGTCCTGGAGGGTTAGAACCAGTTCCCGCTGGAACTGTGCGTCGCTTTTCCCTGTAAACTCGGATGGATTTATCATTCCAAATTACTTTTTCTTCATCATCAACTATAACAACACCTCGGTTATCCTTAGGCTTGTTGTTAGTAGTGATGTTCTGTTTCTTGGGAGGAGTTGGATTTCTCCTATGTTGAGCTTTAGGAGGTGAGGCTTTCCCCTTGTTTTGATGGCGATTCTTATCCTGTTGAGTTTGTTTGTGAGGTCGGACGCCCTGTTGGAATCTTTGTGGCTGATTATGATTCCAACTTCCTGAGGGTTGTCTGTAGCTGTTCATGCCCTATTGATGATTAATATTATGGCATGAATATCTCCAGTTGTTTGACCAGTTCCTCATTGGTTGACTATGTTGGAACCTTTGGTCGAACTGATGTTGGAACCGCTGTTGATTCAGATGATTGAATCCTTGCTTGTTCAGAGGTCGGTTCCATTCCTTCTGACGTTGACTTTGAGGTTGATGCAGAGGTCGGTTCTGGTTCTAAGATCGGTTGCGGTTGTGCTTTCGACGCCTCTGATTCCTCTTCTGACTTTTGGAACATTCCCCCTCGGTTGAAACCTCAACCGATGGAATATTCTGTCCTACATCAGCTACTCCTTTTCCCTTCTCAGTTGTAATTTCATTGGTCGTTTGAACTTGTTGAGAGGTGGAAGTTGAATTAGCTTCTGGAGACTTAGCTGTGTCTGGCTCTACAGCTGTAACTTCTACTGGTTTGATGAAAGTTGCTGGTGGAATCCCAGTATCCTTGACAACATCATAACCGAGTCCTGACACGTCATCCATCTGTCTGCTGTAACTTAAAAGGTTTTCGATGATCTTGGGTGACTGATACAGCTTGATTAGATTGTCCTTCTCAGTTTGCAACTCCTTGATGAGTACAGCTATCTGCTCGGTTTGTCCATCTGACTTCTTTATCAGCTGTTTGATCTGAGCATCTTGATTTTTCAACTGATCTTGCTGTTCTTTGTTTTGCTTTGTCAACTCCTCATCAGCTGGAGCCTTAGCCTCGATTAGTTGACTCTTGAGATTCTCAATCTCCTGAGTTTAGCTTGTGATCAAATCCTCTTTTTCGGTTAAGGAATCTTCAAGCTTGGCGAACTGAGCTTGAAGACTCTTAAACTCAACCGACTGCTGATGCAGTTCCTCACTGAGTTCTTGAAAATCATTCCAGGAGGGTTCCAATTCATCGCTCAGAGATTCCTGCAGGTTAGAAGTATTGGAAGAATTTAAGCGAGCAGGATTAGATTGTACCTCAATATCATCTTGGTCGGTTCCAAGTGCCATGAGGCATTGATCCGGACTGATGACTTTGTTGGTAGAGGTCAGTTTGTCCTCATCTTCAGTGTCTGTGAAGATGTCCATATCGTCAGCTGCCTCTTCTGCTACCATGGCCTTGTTCTTTGCAGTTTGCTTGGCCCTCAGTGCTTCTCTTTCCTTCTTTGAGAGGTCTGGGCAGTCAGCTTTAAAGTGTCCTTCCTTGCCGCATTCGAAGCAACCATTGGTGACTGGCTTCGAACTGTCTCGAGTTCGGTTTGATTTATAGAAACATTTATATTTGCCGAACCGAGTATCATATCGGCTAACTTCTTTGACAACGCTGCAATGTTCTGTTGCAATTCCTCTCTGCTAGGCTCCTTTGCAGTCGTGTCAGCTGATCTGGTTGGCCTTGACGATCTCGACTTTAAGTAGTCAGCTCGGAGGGCAACTGACTTTGATGCTGAGCCGACATCCTCAATTCTATTTGTCTGACTTGAGGGCTGCGACCTCCTTCTGTTGACCTTATACTCATTTCCTTTCAAGATTGAGAACAATCTTTCAGTTCCCATTTCACCAAGGTCAGCTCGGCTCTCGTGGATATTTGTGAAAGTATCCCACTCAGCCGGTAGAGCTTTCAACACTTTGAGGTTTATTTCTCTTAGAGTGTATTTTCCTTTCCGGATGGACTGGATTCTTCTGATGATGTCCATAAACCAGAGCTCTAGCTGATCAATAGTCTCATCAGGTCGCAGACTGAAATTGTCGAAATCTTGACATGCATGCGAGAACTTGTTTTCCTTCGTCTCGTCGCTTCCTTCACTTAGCGAGGCCAGGATGTCCCACATCTCTTTTGCAGTCTCACACTCCTCTATCCAGGGCAGATAATCTTGTCCAACCGTGGACATTATTGTGCTTTGAGCCCAGCTATCCAGCTGGCTCACCTTGGCCTCCTCTGGAGTGTAGTCTTCTGGCTGTTTCTCCACATACTCCACTACTGCATCTCCATCGTTGGGATTTGTGGGAGTGCGAAGTATTCTGTCTCGTATGACGATTGATCCAGAAGTGAGAACTTGTTGCATCCTATGATGCTTTGACAGAAGGATCTTCTTCATTCGAGTTCTCCATGATGTATAATTGACTACAGAGAACATGACCACGATTTTGTCCTTGACGTCCATCTACACAAACAAAAACAGGACAAAAATGCGAGCAAGAATGCACTAGCGTGAAAAGATCTGTTCAGTTGACCACTGAAGAAAATTCTCGAATTCACACCTCGTGAAACAGAGTCAGCAGTCTTTTGAACCACTGCTCTGATACCACTTGATGGTCCCGAAACGAGTTACTGGTGTATGGGGGGGGGGGGGGAATACACCAGTTAGGATTTAAAAACTTAAACCTGAAAAATCACTTCAACTGAGTGAAAGAGGACTCAGTTGGAATCTCACAGCTGAGTAAGCGACCTCAGCTGGAAGAGTGAGGCTGTGCGGAAAGTGGTGGAAAATTATACTCGTTAAAAACAACTCACGCAAAACAGCTCGGTTGGTCAAAAACCAAAACAGCTCGGTTGAAAATGTGCAAAAAAGGTTTGTATGTCAGTTAGATTGATCAGATAAAAATGCAGATGCAACTGAATAAAAACAAACACGGACACACAGGATTTAACGTGGTTCGGAGATAACCCTCCTACGTCCACGGGGAGATGTGAATCCTCACACCTCAGTCCAAGTTCTTCTGGACAGAACCACTCAGCTTACGCGGGCTGAGCAACCGTTAATGATAAGTTTGCGGGTACTTATCGACCTTACAGTTTAGTTTCCGGGCACTAAACAGCCTATATCAAGTTTGCGGGTACTTTACGACCTGACTACTCAATTACAGGAAGAGTAAGGTCCTAGCACACTTTTTAAGGTGTGAGATAGGGTGGGATTTCCAACTACAGCTCGATCACGAATGAGAGCTGGATCTAAGGCTTGAACGAATAAACACTCAAACTAAGATCTAAGACAAATTTTAACTCTATGAACCCTCAGCTACTAATGTTCTATCACTCTTGAACTCTCAGCTGCTGATGTTCTTAGAATAGGAGTTTAGCAGATTTTTCTTTCGCTTGTGATTGAACTTTTCTCTCTTGCTTCAGTCTGTCTCGTGTATCTTATATCTCTCGAAGGAGAGAATGCCTCTATTTATAGGCGGAGAGAATCGACTAGCCGTTGGAGGAGCAGTTGATCTCTGATCGGTTGATAGCGATGGCTTGTCTCTCATCTCTGCAGACTTTCCCCATATGGCATCTGTGCTCTTCTGCTTTCCATCTGAGACAGCCTTGTGTTGGGCCAGATGGGGTAATGACTGAACGGTCAACCCTCATGTGACTTCCTTTTGAAATTCAAATCTTAACCTTTCTGACAGTCAACTTCGGTTCGTCGGTTGAAAGTCTTGATCTTCATCTGAGTGGTCTTCAGCTGATGTTCTGAACTGTTGAACTCTCAGCTGACTTTGAACTTCAAGCAGTTGATCTTCTTGTTCGAGTTCTACAACTGAGGTTCTGAAACTGAACACTCAGTTGTCTTCCTTGTATTTACTCAGTTGGGTTTGAACCCTCAGATGACTTTCTTTTTCATCTGATGTTCTCTTCCTTTCAACTGTTTCTCATCTGATGAACGCTTAGTTGGTTTCCTTCACAACTGATGTTCTGAAGACTTCCCCTTGTTTCCATCTGATCATATGAACTCTCAGTTGTCCTTCTTCACAACTGATGTTTTGTTTGAGTGACGCCTTGTTGCCTTCTTCAGCTGGAGACCTGTAAAGATAAAATCTTAACTTTGCTCAAACAGCGAGCCTAAATTCTAACATTAGGTTCTGGCAACATCTACTCGGTTGGGGTCAGTCGGTTTTGGAATTCATCAAAACTTATACTAATAAATTTCCCAACAAGGTCATCCACCAAAGAATTGCACTGCTCGAGCTCCCAGGCCCATTCAGTCAGCAGTCTACGTGGATAAAGAAGGAAAAGTGATCCGAATTGATCACACACTTTATGTTTTCAAGGAAGCTCCAATTGCTTCGAAACCTGCATCCAACTGAGCTTAGATTTAAAGTTTGTCGTGTGGGCTGCAAGAACAGGATGAACCAAGAGAAGAATAACTTGCAGTGTCAGTATGCATTGTTGAGAAAATTGATACTGATCAAGTTGAGGGGGAACTGAGCAAGTTCGTTCCACCCTGTCAGTTCAAGTATGATGAAGTCAGACCTCGACTGAATTGACGACTTGAGTCAGTCGAGTTCCATGCCGACTGTGAGGTGGATTTATGGATCAGTTTGTGCCTTAGAAATTAAGGCAGAAGGTTTGAAATAAATTCAAACATCCTCTTACAATAATGATTACTAAGAGATAAGCTCCGCAGTTGCATTTAATGCAAAGCTAGTGCTAATCAGTAGGTTACACTTTTAAGACTGCGAGTGGGCTGACATGGTTACTCTTTCACACCTCACCCGCGCATGCCCGTCACTGCCAGACCCACGTCCCGTGCCACGATCCCTTTAGGAGAACCGTCTCCAACTTTAACCATTGATCACGAAGAGATGGGAATTATTTTCATCCATTGATTCAATGCATATTCTTTATATAAAAAGGAACATCTAAACCGTTAATTCACTTTTCTCATCCAGAAATTTCAATTCTCCTTTGCAAATTCATCGCTCGGGTGATTATTTCCCACCTTGTTCAAATCGAAATCTTATTTCCAAACTGTCAGTTCAATGGCTCATCTTCACACTCCCAAGCCCCTGACCTATAATATGTGAGGGGTTGCTAAAGGATTAATTAAAGTCAGAAACGCAGTTGTTTTTGAGAATGTTCTATCTCTGGCTCACAAGAATCACAAAATCTTAGAGAAAATAGTCGTTTATCTTCATTCTGCCAATATGGAAAGATGGGTTACTCAAGAGCCAGAGTATCTTCTCCCATCAGCAATAACATAATTCTTCTTCAACCTGAGCAAATATGATCAAGAAGTGGCTTCACAGAAATGGAAGTCTCAATTGACATAGATAGCTGCTTGGATAAATTATTTTGTCTACCGTCTGAAGGACTACCCATCTTATCCCTTTCCGATTAAGAAGTGGAAGATTTTGTTCAAGGGATCACAATTGATGGAAGTAAATTCAGATTTGGAATGCAGCGTTCTCTGCTAAAGCCAGAACCCCAACTATTGTGTGAAGTGGTGATGAATTGTGCTCATGTCTTGTCTGGATCTAAGGCAGACATTAGTAAGCCGAAAATGAGAATTGCTATGGCCATCTTCAATCACTCCAATGTTAATTGGAAGGCATATGTAAAGAATCTCTTGTTAACTGAAGCTGCAAAGATTGAGGCAGAAGTAGATGGATTGAAGGTCATAAACAAGATCCTATATGGAACCGAGGCCAGCTACATAATCCTACATGCCATCCAAAATCAGAACATTGATGTGGACTGGGATCATACTGATAAAGAATCAATGACTGAGAAGGATCGACTATTCAGTTCTGAGAAAAGAATCATCAAAGTTCTTGAAATGACTTACAAAGGTGGATCTCCCTCCAAACAGAATAAGAAACAAGGTCGAGGTGCACACACTAGCCGTACTCAGAAGGCGACTGACTCACAGTGTTAGATTCTAAACCGATACTTTATGCATATAAAGTTAAGATTGTTACTGCAATACTAAGCACAGTTAATAGCGCATAGAATATAAACTGAGCAAAGTAAAGAACAAATGAAATGGTAACCCAGTTCGGTTAAACAACCTACATCTGGGGGGCCACGCCCAAGAGAGAATGAATCCACTATTAGAAGTTGTGATTGCAGAGAATCTTACAGATATAGGTCATCCACCTTATTCTACCTTTTCACTCACTCCTTCCTAACACCACTGAATTTGTGATTGTTCGAGCCACACTCTCACAATCTAAGTTTGAGCTACGCTCAACAGCTAACTCTCTTTAGAAAAGTGTTTATGTGAAATAAACTCTCAAAAATGTGCACACAATAAAAATACCCTCAAGGAGAATATATGCACGAAATAATAAATTATCGACCGCCAACCCTCACAATGTTGATGTCGAATATATATAGGTTTGAAACCCTAGATCTCTTCTCCATCATGTATATCTTCTTAGATCTTCTTAGATCTTCTTTCCTTGTGAGGATAAGGCTTGGGGAACACGTGTGATATCTGCTTGATAAGTATCTTGTCTGCATGTATCATAATCATGGAAAAGATCCCGCAAAATCCGCGCAGATAAGGAAAGTCTCTGACAAACTGTTCCAGGTTCCTTTAGCATAGACTGAAGCACACATAACAGAGTTTGTTCTATGTAGCGGCTTCGACACTTCAGCTGTACTTTTGGCTACATAAACTTTGCCAACATATTTGAGCAGTATCACCTCTTGAGAAGCAACACCTCAAAATCCAACAATCTCCCCCTTTGGCATTTATGTAGACAAAACCAATCATCAAGAAAACAATCAAACATAAGCAGTTTCATACCTTCGAATTCTCGAAGTCTGAACATGTATGAAATATGCCAAAGCTCCCTTCCAACTAGCAATTGGAGAAAAACTGTGTTGAACTCCCCCTTAAACAAGGCATGGAATAAACTAACCACCAAGAAAATCTTCAATCATTGAGCAGATGATCTTCAACACAACATCAAAGTAAACCATCAAAACAATAAGTCATAAACCGGGAGGCTTAAATATATGTCCATCAAAAATCATCAAGGAGTAGAGAGAGATTAACTCCTTGGAACCAAATACTAAGTCTGTGCAAATAAAGCCACAGACAATAGAACACCAACCAAAAACCATAAAAATAGAAAAAACCAAACAAAAAAAAATCAGAAAACCATAAAAAATACAAATTTTCTTCTACTTTTCTTCTACTCCCCCTTTTTGTCTGGCAGAAATGACAAAGTAGGGGAGGTCTTCCATCCAATCTTCAGAAAGATTGAGATCCTTTCTTCTTTGCAGCTTGAGCTGATGCTTGAAGGTCATCTTCATCCTCCTCAGTTTGGGTATCATCATCACCCAAGTCCTCTTCAGCATCATCATCAGCTGCTTCTTCATTATCTGCATTGTCATTATCAACATCATTATCCTTACCTGGCACAGACTTTGCAATATATGGCGCCAATCCAGATGGCACAACTTCTCCTCCAGCAAAAATAATAGCAGGGGAGAAATTGAGATACCTTCCACGAATGTAAGACTTGTAGTGATTGCAAGAGGAAGGATCAACAATACTCTTTGACAAGTTGCAATAAAATTCCAGCACAACTGCTCGAACAAACCTTCGAATAGGATAGACTGTAATACCCCGGATAATTATTCCGTCATTAAAATAAAAAGTTAATTAATAATTAAGGCTTTGCACGCCTAAGTTAAAGATTTTCGATTCTAAGACTGACGCTGAAATCCGTTTCAGAAAATAAATTCCAGAAGTCTGTCGAACGACTACTGTATTAGGGTTTTCGCAACCGATAAAATTTTCATCCGAAAACTCCGATCGAAAAACCGTCAGAATTTACATTCACTTTTTCTTCGATAAGAGTTAACCGGAGAAAGTCAGTTTTTATGATTTTTTCAGGCGAATTTTAGATTGTGTAATCCCGACTTTTTCTCGGATTTTGAAAAATGAATTAGGTTTTCCGACTATGTGATTTATTTCTAATCTAACGGTCGAATTAGATTTCGTCGAATACGTAACCGACTAAGAAATTATTTATCGACTTTTATAACGTCGTTCTAGACCCGGAAACTCGATATTTCCGTCAAATAATCCTCACCCAAACCGCCCTTAGTGAGTCATCACCCTTTGTTGGATATTTTCTTACTTTATTCAATAGTATTAAGCCTTGTCATCACCCTCTCTCCCCCACACCTCAATACCGCCATTTTTTTTTTCTCTCTCTCTCTCTCTCCCATTCTCTCTTATTTTTCTCCATTGAAGAGTTCATCCAAGCTTTTCTCAAGATCACAAGTCATCCGTCTACCGATCGATTTCATTTCCGAGTTCATATTTCGCAAGGTAGGAACATCGTCTACGTTATGAACCGAGCGAAAACCATTTTCTCTCTACTTTTTTTTTCGAAAAAAATGAAGATAAAGAAGCATGATGAACCTATGTTAATACATGTTGTTAGATGCTTAGAATTAGGTTTTATGGATCGAATCATGAAGAAAATCATCCCCCTTAAATCCTTGTTAATACCGAAATTTTTAGTAGTTTTAGGGGTTTTTCCTAGTTCGATTTTCTTGATGTTTAATTGATGGAATTGTGTTCTACATGATGTTAGATAACTACATGAATTAAATTAGAATTTTCTAAAAATAAAAATAAAAGTGTAAGAGAAGAACAAGTGAAGTTTTGATGAAGAAGATGATATGATATGCATGATTTGTTAATGGAAATGATATGTAGTATGTATGTAGATGAATATATAATTAATTCGAATTTTTCTAAAAATAAATTGAAAAACGTAAGAGACGGAAATCCGTCGATAAGTTGAAGCTCGATAATGTTTTTAGAATATGGTTTACATATTAGTGATGCTTGATAGATAATGATCGATGTTGTAAAATTTGAACGAAAAAGGAGAACGTTGGAATTTTGTTAAGAGACGAAGAATCGTCAATAAGTCGAGAATAGATAATGATTTAGGTTTGTGATTCGAACCTATGATAATCTTGTTAGTTAATGATCGTAACCATAAAGTTTGAACGAATTCTAAGAAGATTTGATTTTTGATAAGAGACCGAGAATCGAGATTAAAAGCCGATAGAAAAGTCGAATAAGGAAAATCAATTTGTTAATAATGATTGTTGTCGGTTGACGAACGATATTGTAGTTGACGATATTTCCATCCGAGAAACGAGATAAAATGAGTTATAGCTAATAAACGAGAAGTTGATAAACGAAAATGAAATAGGAATTGAATTTGAAATTTGATTTGGTATAGTAATTGGTTAGTTGAAAATGACGAGGAAATGCTCGTCGTTTGTTTAATCAAAAGAGGTGAATGTGAACCCGATTAAGGGATACTGCATGATGACTGCATTGAGATGAAATTTTCGTGAAAATAAAACTGGAATAGCATTAATCGAACCTAGGGAATCGTGCGTCGAGTTTTGTCAAGCATTAGGGTTTCGCGCGACTGTTTTGCAACATTTCACGGAAACTGTCATAACTTCTAGCTCGCTTAACGAAATCGAGATCCGTAAATTGGAGAGTAAACTAGACACCCGTGGCGTTCTTTTAGTATAATTTACATCCCCTGTTTAAGAATTATATGTTCTGTGCGAACTCCAGAACTACTGTATTGTGCAGTAAGTTTCCAAAACTTAAATTCTTAAGTTGAATCCTTTTCAACTTCATTCCTTGTGAACTTTTAAGTCGTTATAAGTTATCGACATGCATTATCTACTAACCTAAGTGTCGAGTAATGAGCCGAGTCAGTTTGTAGATGAGAATTGATCGAAGTTTCGTTTATTAGTTAATCAAAAGAAAGTAGTAAAGTGCAAAAGCCTAAAAGACTAAAACCGATTTCGATTTCTTGTTTCTTTTATCATTGCGATCAAGTTATTAAGTCTATTTATTTACGATAAAAGGAGGAAGTCAGCACCGAGGATAGGATGGAAGACCAGAGATGGAAGCTCAAATTGTAGTTCTGTAATCAGTAAGATGGGCTTTTCTATATACGAAATAAAATGAGCGATGCTAAAAAATCTTTGTTTACAAGCTTTGATAATTGTGTTTTCAACGTGATAATCAGAGCATGAAATGATTTTTTTTTATGTGAGTTCTCTTCTACCCTTCTTAGTTAACCGACCTGCTATCCAGATTTATTAGTTAGCCGACTTGCTAACTAAAACGATCGGACTTTGAGTTAGCCGACTTGCTATCCAAAATTAGTGTACACAGTAGCCGTTGTGTGTGGAACCCTATTGAGGGGTGGCCAGCCACGGTGATAATTATTGGGCAAGATTGAACGTAACATCAGTCAGAAAAGTGCTTGATTAAGCCAAGTTGTGAAAATGTTTAGTAGACATGGGTATTTATTGAAAAACCCTAGTGTGCTACAGAAATGAGATGCCTGATTTATCTATACTTATGATATGTTTTCGGCAATGTGCTCACTAAGTGCTTTTGTACTTAGCCCTGCATATGTTTTATAAAATGTGTAGGTTGAGTGACGGGAGCAGTTGAGGTTGAGTAGAATGGTTTTAGGAAAGAAGATCAGAGTTTAAGTTCTACGTTTTTCCGCTGCCAAACTCTAAACTCTTTTATGTTGATGTATATATCTTTTGAGTCTAAGTTCATACTTTAACATAGTTTCTTTTGAGAACATCCTTGACGAGTGATCCTTCGAGATCGACTCCTTTTATATAATGAAGTCTTGTTCATGGAAGTTATTCTGTTATTAATGTCTATTTATTCGTTTATTCTTATTCATCCCCCTTCTTCCCCGCTTCTTTAATCCAACCCCTAGTCGCACCCCGGCTTTGCCGTCCCTCGGGATTTGGGGCTGTGACAGAGTGGTATAAGAGCAATCGTTTCTACTCTGCATACGAATTTCTTTCAAGTAGTAAGATAGAGTATTTGTATATACTCTATACCCGAGTCTTCTTTCAAGTAAGGTTAAGTCGTAATACTAAGTTTAAGAGTGTAGACGACAACTCAACCTCCCGCTACGTCGACTCAATCAAAGAAAGAAAAGTAAGAAAAAGAATTTCAGAAGTATGATTTCTTTTAAGAAGAAATTTTTGATTAAGTATGCAAGAATTTGTAAATAAAGTATGCAAGTATGATGAGATTAAGTATGCCAAGTATGATTTGATTAAAATATAAAGATTATACTTTGTGATATTACGTGAACTATGTGAAAGCATGAATGCTATACTATATGAAAGTATGTGAAATTGTATGAGTTATAATTTCTTTATTGGCATGAGAATTTAGACGAATTTTAAGGCCTTCCCGATTCTTTGAGAACATAGACGTTCTAAGAAGCGTTAGTTCTAAAATTTCCAAGAAACGATCAGATCGGAAAGGGCAGAATAAAGAGAATCAAAGAGATTAAACGAATGTCACCTGCGTAGAGTGACATGAACAACAGACTCGTTGGAGTCGACTTGTTTTTGAAAATGAAAGCCGTGAGAATTTCCTTTTAAGGAAATAAAATAAAGAATAACAAGAAGAATAAGAAGAAATAAGTTAATAAGTTAAAAGAATGAAAAGAAATTGTGAAGAAAATTTTCTTCGAGGAAGAAATAAAGTAAGAAAGTAAAAGAATAATAAGTAAAAAGGGGTGAAAATAAAATCGTGAATTTTTTCTATATATATATATATGTATTGTTTGAGTGCAATTTGTTGAAATTGCTAGATGATTAAGATAAGCTGTGATTAAGTGGTTTAAGTGTTGCAATTTGAATAATGTAATATTCTGATTGTAATTTAAGAGTTCTTTAAGATATGTTAATTACCCTACCAGTTACTGATCCGTGTTCTCTTAAAACTTTGTAGGATGCCTGCTACACGTGTTACGGCTCGGAAGAGTCGACCTTTGAGACAGCGTACAGTAGTAGATGAGATTTTAGACGAGTACCATGATTATGAGGTGGATCCGAATCATGATATTGGACAGTTGGTTAGTGACTTCGCTGCACGCTTCTAGGCAGCTCGTCACTTCATCTCTGAGCGTCAGGCGATAGCCGACCTGACGGTACGGCTGCCCGGCGAGTGGCATGGTTGGGCATATGCCATAGTCTGGTACTACATTGCAGTGATCGGTGATGACCTCGAGCCGATCGGCGACTTTGCTGGTTTTGCCTTAGCCATAGTCTGGTACTACATAGGCAGTTCTTTCATAGTCGGGTTATGTGGACTATCCCGGTTGAGGAGCACTTACCCTACCTTCACATTCCGACAGAGTCCAAGGCTGAGTTTGAGCCTGAGCCATTAGCCCTAGACCCAGAGTTTGCCACACTGTTGGAGCTGCCGCCAGTGCTTTCACCAAGTGAGGGGTTAGTTCTAGGAGACGAGTACCTAGAGAGAGACACAGAGCTGGCTGCGATGTTAGAGTTACCATCTCCTCTTACACCACTGGAGGAGATTTGTGCTGAGTGGACGAGAGTCCGGGGACAGTTTGAGGCAGCGCCGTCTAGAGCCCGTTCTGCAGAGGTGTACGCGTCCAGTTCACTTCCTAAGCACCTTCTTCCCTTGAAGAAGCGTGCAGTGGTATCCAGTTCAGACTACTTGGTTTCAGACTCCGAGAGGACTACTTCTGACGTGCCTTCACCACCACCACTTACACTTCTGGACGGCACTACTCTGAGGGTTGGCGAGGCACTTCAGCTCGTCTTTGGTTCAGATTCTGAGGAAGAGGATCCGGAGGAAGATCCGGAGAAGGATTCGATGGAGGAGGACCCTGAGGAGGACCCTGAGGAGGACCCCGAGGAGTTACATGCCGTAGAGGGCAGTAGTGACTCGACAGCAGCTTGTTGAGCAGGGCGTCTTAGACGCGTAGTAGTAGTAGAAGTTCTTTTTGTCTTGTAAATAGTCGGATCAGTAACTATCCTTTTGTAGTACTCTAAATGGATATGAAGTTTTTGGGATCGTTTCCGTTCTAGTACTTTCAGTAAATACAAAGATGCAACTTGTTAGTGCACCCGGTTCATAGATAGGCAGTTAGCCTAGTTTAGACTAGTCGTAGTCTAACCTTTAGTATAAGTCCTCGTTGGAGGCAAAACTAATATTCTTTTTGACGTGTATATATTATATATATATGATGACCCGAGAGTGGACTTAAATCTTATGAAAAGTTTCTTCCAAGCGCGATTAGAAGAAAAAGTTTAGATGAATGTTTTGGTTTAAACCAAGAAGTTAAAAGTTTAAAGAGCTAAATATCGAAGCTATTATCAGTTTTCTATTCCATGAACTTGTTTAAGTTGAGAAAAGGGTTAGTAAGTAAAAGAAGGCTTAAAAGTAAGGTGCTAATGAGAGTTTTGTTCTTACAGTTTCAAAAGAAAATATGCCGCCGAGAGTAGTTAACAATCAAAGAGGACCTGCTAGGCCTAGGGGACGTGGTAGACGTCCAGCACAGAATGAAAGGGAGGAAGAACAGGAACACCATAATACCCCACCCCCACCATCACCATCACCACCTCCACCACCACCTCGACGTGACATTGAGGACTTATTCCTCAAACGTAACCCACCTGTGTTCAACGGATCTTGTAGCCCAAGCGATGTTGAGTTTTGGGTGCGATCTATCGAAAGGATTTTCAAACTCCTCAGATGTACTAATGAGGAGCGACTGTTGTGTGTCGCGTTTCAACTTTCCGGACCAGCTGACTACTGGTGGGAAGCTCGACAGAAGGTTATACCCCCAGAGCACCTGGCTCGTTATACCTGGGAAGAATTCAAGGAAGCACTATATGATAAGTATGTACCTAAGACCTATATAGCTCAGAAGGAGGCTGAGTTCTATAATCTGAAACAAGGGAAGATGACCATCACAGAATATGACGCCAAGTTTTGTGAGTTGTCGAGGTATGCGCCTGCTCAAGTGGATACCGAAGATAAGATAGCGAAGAAGTTCCGTGGGGGACTGAAGCATGAATTTGGGATTGCGTTAGCCAGTCATGGAGGACTGAGCTATACTGAAGTTTTAGGGTGAGCCCTAGAGATGGAGGCCATAGTGCCTAACGAAAGAAAAACAATAACAACCGCACTAGCCCCAACCCAGAATCAAAACTGAGGCTACTACAACAACAACAATAACAACTACCAAGGGAAAAGAAAGTGGGAAGGGGGAAATAGCAGTGGATATAATTAGAACTTTAATAACCAAGGGAACCAAAGGAGTGGCAATCAGCAAGGCTTTCAGTAGCCTAATCAGAACAACAACTATGGAAAGAAACCGTGGCAGGGAAACAATCAGTCAGGGTTGTTTATACAAGGAAGTAGACAGGTAGGGTCAGGAAGAGGAAATAACCAGCAGAATCAACCACAAGGACAAGAAAGGAATTTCAACCATGGAAATAATAACCCAGGGAGGGTTACCATTCCTGTTTGCCCTAAGTGTAATAGGACGCATCCCGACGTTTGTTAAGCAGGCATGGGTGTTTGCTTTAACTGCGGACAGAAAGGGCATATGAAGAGGGAGTGCCGGAAGCCATTGCAAGCGGCAGGACAGAACCAGTACGGACAGCCCCAACCTTTAAGGGCAATTCAAGCGCAGCTGCAGCAGCAGATGATCCAGCAGCAGTTCCAGTAGTACGCTCAACAGCAACAGAATGCAAGGGCATGTGCGATCAAACAGGGTGCGCAGAATAAAGGAAAAGAAAACCTAGCAGGTATGGGAAAACTTCACAACATCCCTATTAAGATACTGTTTGATACTGGCGCATCGCATTCTTTTATTGCTGGTTCGTGTGCGGATAACTTAGATATCAGACCTGTACGAGCTGAACACGCTATGAGAGTAGCTACACCTTCAGGAGAGATCACTACTTCCACGCATGTTTGCTCTAACCTAGAATTAGAAATTGGGACTCTTAAGGTTAAGGCGAGCAATTTGAATGTTATGATAATGTGGGACGTAGATATAATCTTAGGAATGGACTGGTTGTCTGAGAATTATGCCATGATTCTCTGCAACGAAAGGAAAATCTCTTTCCAACCACCAGGAAAAGAACCGACAGAATTTCATGGGATTGCAATGGGCAAGAGAGTACCGACAATATCAGCCTTACAAGCCAAGAAGTTGATGAAGAAGAAGGGTTGCACTGCTTATCTTGTGTACCTAGTTGGAGAACCAGGAGCCTAGAAGACCATTCAAGACGTGAAAGTTGTTAAGGAATATGAAGACGTTTTTCCAGAAATTTTACCTGGTTTACCACCCGACCGTCACATATATTTCTCAATTGACTTAGAACCAGGATCGGCCCCCAAATCGAAAGCCCCATATAGGATGGCGCCGAAAGAATTAGAAGAGCTTAAGATCCAGCTGCAAGAGTTGTTAGACCTTGGATTCATTAGACCAAGTGTTTCACCTTGGGGAGCACCCATTTTGTTCGTAAGAAAGAAGGATGGTTCTATGAGGATGTGGATAGACTATCGAGAGCTCAATAAGTTACCCTTAAGAATAAGTATCCTTTGCCAAGGATAGAAGACCTCTTTGATCAACTTAAGGGCGCAGGAGTCTTTTCAAAGATAGACTTAAGATCCGGGTATCATCAATTAAAAATCAAACCCGAGGACATACCTAAGACTGCTTTCCGAACCAGATCTGGCCATTACGAATTCCTAGTTATGCCATTCGATTTGACTAACGCTCCCGCAGTATTCAAGGATCTTATGAATCGAATTTTTCACCCATACTTAGACAAATTTGTCTTAGTATTCATCGACGACATTCTTATTTACTCCAAGAATGAGGAAGAACACAAGGAACACTTAAGGATAGTATTAGAAATGCTTAGAGCTGAAAAGCTTTACGCCAAATTCAGTAAGTGCGAGTTTTGGCTGAAGGAAGTGATGTTCCTTGGACACATCGTATCAGCAGAAGGCATCAAGGTATATCCTGCCAAGGTAGAGGTAGTATGCGATTGGAAATCGCTAACAAGTCCGAACGAAATTAGGAGTTTCTTAGGTTTAGCCGGTTATTACAGAAGATTCTACGAAGGATTTTCACCTATTGCTAGACCTATGACGCAACTACTTCGGAAGGAAAACAAGTATAAATGGACGGATGAATGCGAGAAGAGTTTTCAGACACTCAAGGAGAAGTTAACTACAGCACCAGTGTTGGCTTTGCCAGAAGCGAATAAGGAATACGTGGTCTATACAGATGCTTCGAAGAACGGATTAGGTTGTGTTTTGATGCAAGATGGAAAGGTGATAGCTTATGCTTCACGACAACTTCGACCTCATGAAGTTGAATACCCAACCCATGACTTAGAACTAGCAGCCGTTGTGCATGCGCTGAAGATTTGGAGACACCATCTCTATGGTGTTAGGGTTGAGATTTTTACGGACCATAAGAGTTTGAAGTACTTTTTCGAGCAAAAGGAATTGAATATGAGACAAAGACGATGGCTCGAATTAGTTAAGGATTATGATTGCGGAATCAACTATCATCCAGGAAAAGCAAACGTGGTAGCTGACGCGCTGAGTCGCAAGACTCCAACCAAGTTAGGATGTCTCTTTGTTGAGGAGGAAGCTCTTGTAAGAGAATTTGAGGAAATGGACTTAGAAGTGCTTGATGCACGTGAAACAATAACAAATCATATAGCAGCACTCGTAGCTACACCAGACTTACGAGAAAGAATCATAAGTGTGCAGAGAAAGGACGAATCAACTGAGAAGCTTCGAGTCAGAGAAGTTACCATTCCTGTTTGCACGATTAAGATTACCTACGGGTCAGAGAAGTTAGCACAGCTGTATGTCTGTGAGATTGTACGTCTGCACAAAATACCAAAGTCGATAACATCTGATAGAGATGCCAAATTCACTTCGAGATTTTGGATCACGATGCAGAAAGAGATGGGTACCGAACTTAACTTTAGTACCGCTTTTCACCCCCAGACGGATGGACAATCAGAAAGAACGATTCAGATACTTGTTGATATGTTAAAAACCGTAGTATTGGATCGAAGCGCGAATTGGGAAGATATCTTACATTTAGTTGAATTTGCGTACAATAACAGTTATCAGGCGACGATAGGAATGGCGCCTTACGAGGCTTTGTATGGAAAGAAATGTAGATCACCACTTTATTGGGATGAAGTAGGTGAAAGGAAGAACCTAGGACCTGATGCGGTCAGTGAAATGATCGAGATCATTCGTCAGATTAGAGTTAGAATGAAAGAAGCCCAGAGCCGACAGAAGTCTTACGCCGACGACCGTCGAACCAATCTTAGTTTTGAAATTGGGGATAAGGTTTTCCTCAAGATCTCACCATCCAAAGGAATTGTTAGATTCGGCGTTAAGGGTAAACTCAGACCATGGTTGTTTATAGGACCTTATGGGATTCTCGAAAAAGTAGGACCTGTTGTTTATAGATTGGCCTTACCGCCAAGTCTAGGAAGTGTCCATAACGTGTTTCACGTATCCCAGTTAAGAAAATATGTTTTTGATCCTAAGCACGTAAATAACTAGCAAGACGTCGTTCTTGAATCCGACTTGAGTTACGAAGAGAAACCATTATCGATCTTGGATCGAAAAATACAAGAGTTAAGAACCAAGTCGATACCAATAGTAAAAGTGCTTTGGAATCACCACGGGCAAGAAGAAGCCACGTGGGAACTCAAAGAAAAGATGAAAGAGAAGTACCCTTACCTTTTTGAAGAAGGTATGCAAATTTCGGGACGAAATTTCTTGTTAGAGGGGTAGGATGTAATACCCCGGATAATTATTCCGTCATTAAAATAAAAAGTTAATTAATAATTAAGGCTTTGCACGGCTAAGTTAAGGATTTTCGATTCTAAGACTGACGGTGAAATCCGTTTCAGAAAATAAATTCCAGAAGTCGATCGAATGACTACTGTATTAGGGTTTTCACGTCCGATAAAATTTTCGTCCGAAAACTCCGATCGAAAAACCGTCAGAATTTACATTCACTTTTTCTTCGATACGAGTTCACCGGAGAAAGTCAGTTTTTTATGATTTTTCCGGGCGAATTTTAGACTATCTAATCCCGACTTTTTCTCGGATTTTGAAAAACGAATTAGATTTTTCGAGTATGTGATTTATTTCTAATCTAATGGTCGAATTAGATTTCGTCGAATACATAACCGACTAAGAAACTATTTCTCGACTTTTATAACGTCGTTCTAGACCCGAAAATGCGATATTTCCGTCAAATAATCCTCACCCAAACCGCCCTTAGTGAGTCATCACCCTTTGTTGGATATTTTCTTACTTTATTCAATAGTATTATGCCTTGTCATCACCCTCTCTCCCCCACACCTCAATACCGCCATTTTTTTTCTCTCTCTCTCTCTCTCTCTCCCATTCTCTCTCATTTTTCTCCATTGAAGAGTTTATCCAAGCTTTTCTTAAGATCACAAGTCATCCGTCTACAGATCGATTTCATTTCCGAGTTCATATTTTGCAAGGTAGGAACATCGTCTACGTTATGAACTGAACGAAAATCATTTTCTCTCTACTTTTTTTTTTCGAAAAAAAATGAAGATAAAGAAGCATGATGAACCTATGTTAATACATGTTATTAGATACTTAGAATTAGGTTTTATGGATCGAATCATGAAGAAATTCTTCCCCCTTAAATCCTTGTTAATACCGAAATGTTTAGTAGTTTTAGGGGTTTTTCCTAGTTCGATTTTCTTGATGTTTAATTGATAGAATTGTGTTCTACATGATGTTAGATAACTACATGAATTAAATTAGAATTTTCTAAAAATAAAAATAAAAGTGTAAGAGAAGAACAAGTGAGGTTTTGATAAAGAAGATGATATGATATGCATGATTTGTTAATGGAAATGGTATGTAGCATGTATGTAGATGAATATATAATTAATTGGAATTTTTTCTAAAAATAAATTGAAAAACGTAAGAGACGGAAATCCGTCGATAAGTTGAAGCTCGATAATGTTTTTAGAATATGGTTTACATATTAATGATGCTTGATAGATAATGATCGATGTTGTAAAATTTGCACGAAAACGGAGAACGTCGGAATTTTGTTAAGAGACGAAGAATCGTCAATAAGTCGAGAATAGATAATGATTTAGGTTTGTGATTCGAACCTATGATAATCCTGTTAGTTAATGATCGTAACCATAAAGTTTGAACGAATTCTAAGAAGATTTGATTTTTGATAAAAGACGGAGAATCGAGATTAAAAGTCGATAGAAAAGTCGAATAAGGAAAACCAATTTGTTAATAATGATTGTTGTCGGTTGACGAACGATATTGTAGTAAACGACATTTCCATCCGAGAAACGAGATAAAATGAGTTATAGCTAAGAAACGAGAAGTTGATAAACGAAAATGAAATAGTAATTGAATTTGAAATTTGATTTGGTATAGTAATTGGTTAGTTGAAAATGACGAGGAAATGCTCGTCGTTTGTTTAATCAAAAGACGTGAATGTGAACCCGATTAAGGGATACTGCATGATGACTGCATTGAGATGAAATTTTCGAGAAAATAAAAGTGGAATAGTGATGGTCCTGATACGAGTTCTGGTGTATGGGGGGGGGGGGGGAATACACCAGATAAGACTTTTTAAAACAACCCCCTAAAAATAACTCAACCGAGTAAAGAAGCTCAGTTGGAATCAGAACCGAGTAAGAAACACTCGGTTGGAAGTGATGTGCTGTGCGGAATGTGGTGGAAATTAACTCGTATAAAATTTACTCACGCTTTTATGCACGGTTGGTCAAGAACCAAGACAGTTGATTAAGAGTGCAGTTTGTATGCAGGTTAGATAGTCAGTTGAATATGCAATAAGATAACTAAAAATAAACACAACATACAAAGATTTAACGTGGTTCGGAGAGAACTCCTACGTCCACGGGGAGTTGTGAGTCCACACAACTCAGTCCAAGTTCTTCTGGACAAACGACAAAGCTTACGCGGGCTTTGCAACCGTTGAGATAAGTTTACGGGTACTTATCAACCTTACAGTTTAGTTTTCGGGTACTAAACAACCTATCTACTCAGTTACGGGAAGAGTAGGGTCCTAAAAACCTTTTCAGGTATGAAAGATTGGGTTCCAACTAATAGCTCGAACAAGAAGTGAGCTATGATCTAACACTCTACGAACTCTCACAAAGTGATGTTCTCAAGGTTGGATCTAAAGACACTCAGACAGAATTTTAACACTCTAGAACTCTCAACTAAGGATGTTCTAAGAGAATGAATCTAGTTCAGCTTGTGTGAGGAAATTGGTTCTTTCTTTCGCTCTTTGCACTTGTCTGTCTCGTCTCGTGTGTGTCTTATGTCTTGTGAGTGAATGAATGCCTCTATTTATAGGCGGAGAGAATCAACTAGCCGTTGGAAGAGCTGTTGATCTCTGTTCTTTGATAGCGATGGCTTGTCTCTCATCTCTGCAGACTTTCCGGATTTGGCAACTGCGTGCTTCTGCTTTCCATCTGAGACAGCCTTGTGTTGGGCCAAATGAGGTAATGACAGAGAGTCAAACCTTCACGTGACTTCCTTATTTGAAATTCAAATCTCAACGTCAGACTTTCATCAAGGAGAGGTTGGTTGAGATTTTTCGATCTACATCTGACTGGTTTTTCAACTGATGTTCTGTCTGAATGCTAACAGCTGAACTCTCAGCTGATCTGAACTTCATGCTGTTGATCTTCTTGGTTTGAGGTCCTACAACTGATGTTCTGAAACTGAACACTCAGTTGTCATCCTTGTATCTGATCAGTTGGGTTGAACGCTCGGATGACTTTCTTTCATCTGATGTTCTCTTCCCCTATCTACTTCTCATCTGATGAACGCTCAGTTGTTTTCCTTACGACTGATGTTCTATCGCTTGAACGCTCAGTTGTCTTTCTCACAACTGATGTTCTATCTCTTGAGAGTAACTTCCATCTTTTTCAATGCTTCATCTAATGAACGCTCAATTGTCTTCTCACAACTGATGTTCTATCCGAGTGAAGCCTTGTTGCCGTCTTCAGCTGGAGTCCTGTAAAGATAAAATCTTAACACAAACAGCGAGCCTAACTACTAACATTAGGATCTGGCAACATCTACTCGGTTGGGGTCAGTTGATTTTGGAATCAATCAAAACATTAATAAATTTCCCAACAAATAGCATTAATCGAACCTAGGGAATCGTGCGTCGAGTTTTGTCGAGCATTAGGGTTTCGCGCGACTGTTTTGCGACGTTTCACGGAAACTGTCATAACTTCTAGCTCGCTTAACGAAATCGAGATCCGTAAATTAGAGAGTAAACTAGACACCCGTGGCTTTCTTTTGGTATAAATTACATCCCCTGTTTAAGAATGCTCTGTTCTGTGCAAACTCCAGAACTACTGTATTGTGCAGTAAGTTTCCAAAACTTAAATTCTTAAGTTGAATCCTTTTCAACTTCGTTCCTTGTGAACTTTTAAGTCGTTATAAGTTATTGACATCCATTATCTACTAACCTAAGTGTCTAGTAATGAGCCGAGTCAGTTTGTAGACGAGAATTGATCGAAGTCTCATTTATTAGTTAATCAAAAGAAAGTAGTAAAGTGCAAAAGCCTAAAAGACTAAAACCAATTTCGATTTCCTGTTTCTTTTATCATTGCGATCAAGTTATTAAGTCTGTTTATTTATGATAAAAGGAGGAAGTTAGCACCGAGGATAGGACGTAAGACCAGAGACAGAAGCTCGAATTGTAGTTCTGTAATCAGTAAGATGGGCTTTTCTATATACGAAATAAAATGAGCGATGCTCGAAAATCTTTGTTTACAAGCTTTGATAATTGTGTTTTCAACGTGATAATTAGAGCATGAAATGATTTGTTTTTATGTGAGTTCTCTTGTACCCTTCTGAGTTAGCCGACCTGCTATCCAGATTTATTAGTTAGCCGACTTGCTAACTAAAACGATCGGACTTTGAGTTAGCCGACTTGCTATCCAAAGTTAGAGTACACAATAGCCGTTGTGTGTGGAACCCTGTTGAGGGGTGGCCAGCCACGGTGTTAATTATTGGGCAAGATTGAACGTAACATCAGTCAAAAAAGTGCTTGATCAAGCCAAGTTGTGAAAATGTTTAGTAGACACGGGTATTTATTGAAAAACCCCGGTGTGCTACAGAAATGAGATGCCTGATTTATCTATACTTATGATATATTTTCGGCAATGTGCTCACTAAGTGATTTTGTACTTAGCCCTGCATATGTTTTATAAAATGTGCAGGTTGAGTGACGGGAGCGGCGGAGGTTGAGTAGAATGGTTTTAGGAAAGAAGATCAGAGTTTAAGTTCTATGTTTTTCCGCTGCCAAACTCTAAACTCTTTTGTGTTGATGTATATATATTTTGAGTCTAAGTTCATACTTTAACTTAGTTTCTTTTGAGAACATCCTTGACGAGTGATCCTTCGAGATCGACTCCTTTTATATAATGAAGTCTTGTTCATGGAAGTTATTCTGTTATTAATGTATGTTTATTCGTTTATTCTTATTCATCCCCCTTCTTCCCAGCTTCTTTAATCCAACCCCTGGTCGCACCCCGGCTTTGCCGTCCCTCGGGATTTGGGGCTGTGACAGAGACAGTCTGATCCCACTTGGCATCTTTCAACAACTTGTTCAACCCAGTACCCTCTAAATCTTGCTCTTTCACAGGTTGCTTGTACACCAACTTCCTGTGGATAACATTGTTCCAAGCTTCAACATGTTCATCAAATTTGAATTTGAGAGCATCTTGAACTGCCTTTGTTCTTTGAAGAAGATCGACAGAAAGCAGATGTCTCCTTGATGGTATGACAGATGAGGCACCAAGGTGAGCATTAGAAGAAGCTCCTTGATGAGAAGCTTCATGCTCCGAATTTCCAGAATTGCTATGCATAGTATCTTCTGGCCCAAACTCAACATTGATGGGCTAATCTCGATCCACTCCTTCTTTAAGCTCAGTAACAACCTCCTTCTTCTTCTTGAAAGATTCACCAATCTTTCCTTTGCCCTTTGCAGTACGGGCAGTAGCAGCAGCAACCTTCATCTTGGCCACTTGACCTCTTATTCGAGTATCAAGGGTCGCAATAGGTTCATTAATCATCATGGAGGATTCCTCAATTCTGACCTTCTTCCTGAGCAGGTCAGCAAGCTTGCGAAGACGTCTCTTAGAAGACTTCTTCTTGGCAGTTGGCACAACCTCTAGATCAAGATTTTCCAAATCAGCCATCACATCATCGATAGCAGCTTCATCTACATGAATCTCCTCCTCAGCATAGATCGGAGAATAGATCAGGAAGTTGAAGACTTTGATGGTCGTTTCTTCCTCGAATGTAGGACCTAACGGTGTAGGGGGAGATTCTGCAATGCTCTTCGACTTGTTGCAGTAGAATTCCAGCACAACCCAGCGTAAAGGGTAGATAATCTGATCTTAGATAGCCTCGTGCAACAGTACATCAAGTCTAGTGCCTTCCAAATCCTTCTTTCATCATAGATTGTTCTTCCACCAGCGTCTTGTTGAGCACATCATTTCAAGTTGAGCGGAGATGGAGAATCATCAGCTTTCTAAAGAGAAACAACAAATCGGAGTTGCCCGCATCACTACACTTGGCATTATCTGAGCCAAAATCAAGCTCTATTAGATAGCCAAGACTTTTTCTTCCTTGAACCTTCTTGGAGAGTATTCCAATCTTTCTTTTTACCCTTTTGCAGATCGGGCAACAACATTAGCGACATCAAACTTCTCGGTCGCATGTAAGTGACTCTACTTTAGGTTAGATTGAAACCTGGTACAAACCTCGAAACTGGAGCTGACGTATGTTCTACTTGCCATCAGATACGGAGACTTCTGATCATGCTTTTGTACAGCCGTATTGAGGTTCCCATTTGAGTTCGATGAATATTGGCAAAACCAAACTTCTTCGTTAGTCCTTATGCATACTCCTTAACTAAGTCACAAATATCCCCACCTCGAATTGCTTAATTTTACGCTCGAGAAAATAATGCAATTCAACATAAAGACTCATGTTAAATTTCTTCGTCTCATCTTTAGACTCGGTGTCATCATCACATAAGTCCATCTCAATAGACTTCACACCACTTAACACAAACCGCCAAACAAAGTAGATAGTATGACCCCAGCTTCCAGAATTTCACAATACACCAAGTTCCAAACAACAAAGAGATAATTAACTCCCCCTTGACTCCAAACTTCTCTCCAATTTTCATGCAAACAAAGCATAAAAGGGCTATGGAAAAATATATCTAACAACAGAGCGATGTGCTCTTTTGTAAGAACATCTTGGAAAACATGTGTCGGAGAGATACCTTGATGACGGGATCAATAGTCTTGTGAACGACGAGAGGAGTAACTTCTGGAACAGTTGTTGAGACAAGTTCTTCACGGGCAACAATAACACTTGCATCATCAATGACAGTAGAAACATGATCAATTGTTGGCACAATAACTTTTGAAGCATAAACATCTCTTGGAACATGTGCAAAAATATCATTAGAGGCAGAGGAATCTTCATCCAAAAGTTAAGAAACTTTATCATCATGCTTGGGTTCTGAAAAAGGAACATTAGCAACAACATGATCATGCTAAGATGAGGTATCTCCAACTGTTCCAACATTATCAGGAATGGATGCAGGAACAGAGGTCTGCTTTCGTACCCACTGCTTCTTTTGACCTCTTGGTTTTCTTATCTCCCTCTTATCCTTACGATGTAATCTGCACTTTGATCTTATATGATCTAGTTTATCACAAAAGTGACATGTTGGACGCCATGTACTTGCAGATCTACTATGAGATTGAGACTTTCGTAACTCGAAGCAATCACGTCTTGGTATGGACTCTGACTTCTGTGTTGCATACTGTAGTTCATCTCTGTACTTTCCAACTGCACAAAATCTGACCTTATTACGATAAGGTTGATTGGTCCGTCCTTTAGAATAACCAACGCCCTCCTAGCCATGTCCTCCAGTAATAAGAACTTTATTTGAGTGATAAGTTCTTATATTCATCTTCTTCCTTCTATCATCAATATAAAATCTGCAATGAGGTTTAATGTGCCCAAGACGATCACAGTAATGACAAATAGGAACAAATGCATTATTCCCTTGACGAGAAGAGTACCGAGCCTGACGCTTTGACACGGACCATGAATTATGTGTGTGAGTCTGTGCCTGCTTCTTTGTGTCACAATGTTTAACAAATTCATGATTCTAACCCAGAGGTTTGGCTTCATCTTGCTTGTTTTTTTTCTTCTTTTTTGGTAGGAATAAACGTACTCTGTTTGTTGAGATCCATAGGTTTCCATTGATAACCAAGACCTACCTTGTTGTTGGAACAATATTGACCAATTTTTATAACTTGATCAAGTTTCTCAGTTCCATTGTTCATCATCTTGATCATCTTGTTCAACTGCTCCAATTTGTTTGTAAGCACTTCATTTTCTTCCTTGAGAGCAAAATTTGAAGACTTAAGACTATTTCTATCTTGACATGCTTCCTCAAATTGAGCTTTTAGTACTTCATTTATGTGGCCAACTTCATCACATTTTTCAAGAAGAATTTGATAATTCGTGATCATATAGTCTTCGTCCGGCTCATCAGAATCACTTTCATGTGTAGAATCCCGATCCAACTTCTGTCCTCCCACAGTTGCAATATGAGCCACTAAATCTTCCTTTTTCTTTTTACTTCTTTCTTGTACAGAAGTGGATGAAGAATTATTTGAAGATTTTCCAGTGATTTCTTTCTTCTCAAACCGATCAATGGCTGCTTCAATAATTCTTGAAACCGTAGTAAAGAATTTCACAAATAAATCAGGACTGTTTAACACAGACTCTAACTCAGACTCTGGCACCTGATCTACAATATCTGCTGCAAAAGGAACATTCTTCTACTTTTCAGACTTGTCATAATTCTTTCCCATCTCGAAAACTCGCAACGACCCAATTAATTCAGCCAACTTCATAGTGGACAAGTCCTTTGTTTTCTCAATAGCTGTAACTTTAACGTCAAACCTTTTAAGAAGAGATCTTATGACTTTTCTCACCAATTCTTCTTCACTAATCCTTTTCCCCAATGAAAAACTCTCACTGGAAATTGTGAAAAGCTTGGAATGAAACTCACCAATAGTTTCATATTCTTCCATTTTCAACATCTCAAATCTGGACATGAGTTGTTGAAGTCGATGTCCCTTCACACGATTATCACCTTCAAAAGTATTTAGAAGAGTATCCCATGCTTCTTTTGCAGTCTCACATGTCGATATAAAAGAGAATATTTCCATAGTAACAGCTGATTGAATAATATTAATAGCTTTTTGATTCATACACGAAGCATTTGATTCTCTTACAAGCCATTTATCTCTGGGTTTCTCACTCCCATCGGCTGTTACAGGGGCACTCCAACCATTCGCCATGGTAGTCTATGCACCCTCATCAATAGACCTGATATAAGAATTAAGACGAATCTTCCAAAAACAATAATTAGACCCATCTAAAATTGGGGGTTTTACAATACAATCTCCGTTCGAAGTCATCGTAGCACGGACGCAGCAACAGGTTTAGAAATTTGTCCCTGGATCAACACCTGTAAGTTCGGTGTACCGCTCTGGTACCAATTGTTGGATTTTAAATCGATACTTTATGCATATAAAGTTAAGATTGTTACTGCAACACTAAGCACAGTTAATAGCACAGAGAATATAAACTGAGCAAAGTAAAGAATAAACGAAATGGTAACCCAGTTCGGTTAAACAACCTACGTCTGGGGGGCCACACCCAAGAGAGAATGAATCCACTATTAGAAGTTGTGATTACAGAGAATCTTACACATATATGTCATCCACCTTATGCTACCTTTTCACTCACTCCTTCCTAACACCACGTGAATTTGTGATTGTTCAAGCCACACTATCACAATCTAAGTTTGAGCTACGCTCAACACCTAACTCTCTTTACAAAAGTGTTTATGTGAAATAAACTCTCAAGAACATGCACACAATGAAAATACCCTCAAGGAGAATATATGCACAAAATAATAAATTATCGACGGCCAACCCTCACAATGTTGATGTTGAATATATATAGGTTTGAAACCCTAGATCTCTTCGCCATCATATATATCTTCTTACATCTTATTTCCTTGTGAGGATAAGGCTTAGGGAACACATCTGATATCTCCTTGATAAGTATCTTGTCCGCATCTATCATAATCATGGAGAAGATCCCACAAAATCCGCGCAGATAAGGATACTCTCTACTAGACTGTTCCAAGTACTCTTAACACAAACTGAAGCACACATAACTGTAATACCCCTGATTTTTCAAATAAGTTTATAATTTAGAAAAATTCTTTATAATAGACAATATATTAGATATTTTTAAGATTCCAAATTGAAAAAAAGTAGGAACTCGTGAAAATCTTTTGAACTCCAACAAAAATCTGTCTAATAAAGTTATTTTTTTTTAATTATATAACCAATTTATATTGATATATATATATATATATATATATATATATTTAAAGTAAATTTATTTATATGCTTATATAATATATACGAATTTATATGTATGTATGCCATGATGTATTTAGTATAATATTTTATTACTAATAATGTGATTAGTAAATCAAGACATTATAGTTTTAATGATGTAATTAGTATATATATATATGCGCGCGCGCATACTATATTTGCATAAATACATTTAAGTCCTATTTGATATATATATATATATATATATATATATATATATATATATTACCTATGTTGATTTTAGAATTAGTTATCCAAATTGCCAACTTGCACCATACGTGTTTCCATTTTTCTACTAGTAGACTTATGACTATTAAACCCTATCCTATAACCTATGCAATTTACTTTTATAAATAGCAAGTTTTAGAAGCCATTTCGATTCACTCGAATCATATTGTTCGAAAGGAAAAAAAAGTAGAGCTTGTTCTCTCATATAAAGATTTACATAGTGTTTTCTCAAAAGATCTAGACACAATTGAAAGTAGTTCGAGGTATTTCTGAATTATCAGGTGGATTTTATTATATAAAAATTATTTTAAATTATTAAACTCTGATATTTTAGGCCAAAGAAAAATGATTATCCATGACAATGTTTTTTAGTGCGCTTTATGTGTTTAAGGTTTCTACGATATCGAACCGGGTCCTTTGTTGGTCTAACACACTAGCAATGGGCTGTGTGCACGTTGTTAGAAGTTCGGTGGGTTGATCACCATCGTTTTCGGTCTAACACACTAGCAATGGTCTAACACACTAGCAACCGGGTTCTATGAATATGTGTAACAAGGATATATGTTTTGGATCCGATGGGTTAAGACCGGGATCTTATGTTGTGGTTAAAATGGGAAATGTAACCGTACCACGAAATGATAGGAATAACACTAGAACGACACTGTTGGTGTGCAAATGAAAAATGTTTGACGTATCTTAGAAGTGGCTTTATGTTTTGAAACCTTTTAAGTTTACGAGTAAAATTTGGATAAACCGACTGCTTTGTTTTTATCAAAAATTATTTACAAAATCTTACCCACTGAGTGCACCAGTACTCACGTCCAAAATCTTTTCAAAATATTTTCAGGTTGGGAGGCAGGTGATGAGACGCGAGGCTGAGACGGGGGTTGTTGTTGTAGATATTGTGTGCTTCCCCTATGTTATTTAATTGTGCAACTCTAAATATGTCTCTGTGTGTTATTTATTGTATATTTTTATGGAGAGTGCCTTGTGATCAGTTTCTCTTGGACGCTCGAATTCCCACTCCCTCATGATAACATCATTTGGCGAAGTGGATGGTCGACTCCTTTTGTTATGCTAGACACAGGTCTACCCCATATTTTATTTTAATGGGTGTAGCGCGGTTTTGTCGCCTCACTTTATTAAATTTGTGAATAAATTGTTATATGTGCAAAAAAAAAAGCCCATTTCTTTCCCGCCTCTTTATTTCCCCTTTGTTGCATCTCGGTTTATGGGAACCGGGATGTGACACAAACTGAAGCACACATAACAGAGTTTGTTTTATGCAGTGGCTTCAACACTTCAGCTGTACTTTTGGCTACATAAACTTTGCCAACATATTTGAGCAGCAACACCTCAAAATCCAACACACAGGCTGATAATGAGTTAATCCCTTCTCCCAAAAAGAAGAAAACTTCAAGGAAATTCAAGAATGCAGATGAGTTAGAAACTCCTTCCAAACAACAAGTTGTCTCATCAGGTTCATCCTCTCAGGTACCAAGAGTGTTAAGAGAGATCCGGAGAATACCTCTCAACTAGATCCTGAATGTAAATTTGACAAACAGAAACTGTCAACTTTTATCTCGATAAAGTCAGTTCCTATTCAACAGCTGACCCAGAGTATCAAAGATCCCCACACAGAAGGTGATGTTATTCTAACATCCAATGAAAAAAAGGTTACTCAAAGTGAGCACCTGAATGAAATTGGCGCCACTTCTTTGGAACATGGTGGTGAGACTGCTAATCCAAATGCTCTCATCATTAAAGAAGGGAATATATCCAACGAAGAATCAAAGGATGAAGGTCCTGCTAAAGAAGCAAGAGAAGTTGAGGATAAGGAAATGGTGAATAATGAAGAATAGAAAATGATTAATATTCCTGATGAATTACCTCCGAAAGATTCTCTCATCCTTTCCACCCTCCAAAACATGGTTGAATCAACAGTTGGTGAGCATCAGTCTAACCAGGCGTCAACTAGCCCAGATGTCGCACTAGACTTTCTCCTATTTAGTGACGCTGTTAACAACAATCCTCTCTTGACGGGAGCTGAAATTGAAAAGAAAGCTATCAATCAATTCTTTACCAGGGTCCAATTGGCTGCCTACAAAAAGACCTTGAACCTGCATCCCGAATTGAGGAACCATCTCAAAACACTTACTGCATTGATTGATCTATACATGTATATTTCAGTAAGCCTTGGAGACTACTACGTTCTGGGAGATTTCCTTAAGTTGCATGAAATGAGCTACAGACTTCAGAGGGACGTATGAAGAAAGCATTCAACTTCGAGATAAAGCTTGAGTTGACTCAGAAGGAAGAAGAACTTATCCGAACATATCTGGAATCTCGTTCGATAGCCAGATCAAAGAATCCGCAGTATGAAGAAATTATCCCAACTGTGCCAGCTTCCACCTCAAGAACATTGAAGAGTGTGGGTGGGTACCTCCGTCTGAAGATGAAGAAATGGTTGCCACTGAAGAGCAGCTAGCAGCAGGTGATCCCACTCTGGCATTGGACCATTCAATGGAGCGACAAGTCATTGAACAAATTGCAAATTCTCCAAGTCAAGCAATTGTAACTTATTCTACCTCTGCATTTGCTGATCCCTCCACATTAGCCCAAGGAGAACTCCAGGGTTTGCCTCAGGAAATTGATTTGATCAGAAAGACTGTTGAGAAATTGTTCACTCTTCGAACTGAAGTCAAGGAGGATCTTGACTCATTCAAGGCTAAAGTCCAGAAGGACTTTGATGAGAAGAATGAGACTCTCATAAAGCTCAAGGATTTTCTTGGAAACGTTCGGGACCAGTCGATCAACCACATTGATAAGATAACTGAAGACATGTCTTCGCTATACAATACCATTTTCTGAAGACATGGACGTTAAGTACGCAGCTCAGATGTCCTTCATCATGAATGAAATCAAGACTAGTCAAAAGAAGTTCTTGACCAAATGAGACTTCCATGGTCTCTCTTCAAAAATCAAGGACAACAAGCTCACACTAGAAAATCATGAGGACAAAATGGCCTGAATGGAAAGAGAAATTGTCAGTCTGCAATAAGAAGTGCATGAGCTCAAGACTAAAAAATCCTCTATCCAAGTTGATCAACAAACTTCTCATTAGCTCATTCAATCCTTGACTACCTCCAACTCTCAGCTGAGCACTGACGTCGAACATTTCAAAGATTTTTTTGCCCTCCTTATTATTGATGCCAAAAAAGGAGAAGAGAACTGAACAAATGGATGAAGAGATTGCAAGGGATGAAAAAATGGCCTGAGAGCTATAAGCATCCTTCGAGAAAAATAAGAAAAATAAAGCTCAAACCATGCAGGAAATTACAAAAATGCAAGAGAAAGTCAGCGATATTGAAGTTGAACTCTTCTTGATTGACTATGCTGAAGAATTGGGATTGAACCGAGATGATGGTAAATAAGTAGACAAGGATGCTCCTCCGACAGCTGAAAAGATAGTTGAGTGGGCAAGATAAGTTGGAGCAAATGAAACACAACTCAGAAGTGATAGGTGGCTGAAAGGCTTTGAAAAGAGGCAGACAACCCTTTTGGATAAATTCAAGTTGGCACTTCAATAGAAAATTGAATCAAGTTCTTCGAAGTCAAAGGAAATCTTTCAAAGACGACAGCAACATGCCAATGAAAGGAAAAGAGGTTGAGGAGAAATGAATCAACGGAGGAAAGAAGCCTAAAAGAGCAGAAGCGAACACTGTCTGCTCCCTCACCATGACAAATGAATGCCAGAGGAATTGAGTGACCACTTGGAAAATCCGAAGGATGAATTCCAAAGAGATTTTTATTACGAGTTCGAATATAAAAACATAGAAGCAAATGAAGCTTGGTTGTGTCATATTGAAGAATTCGCATATGATGATGTAATTGGTGGATGCTTATTGGATGTTTTGAAGAAAACAAACCATTACCTACCAATTGCTCCTCCAAGGATCCAAAGATCCAACCGAATCAATTACACATCGATTGAGAAAGAAGATGACATCTTGGCTGTGAAGCTGAACATCAACACAGTCCAACATCCTGAGAGACTTCTGATACTAAGGAAGCATATCTACGGGAAGTATGGACTGACTCTCGAAGAATCACAAAAAAAAATGATCCTGCGAATAAAAGGCAAAGAAACTGATGATTTAGTTTCTGAGCTATAGAATTCTCCCCTACTTGTAATCATTAATAATAAGTGGTGGTTTTGAAAAAGGTCTTGAATCATTAACTTCACTTGATGACTACTATCTCGTTGTCCAAGTTTGGAGTTAATTTATATAATTGTCTTGTGTTAACCCCTTTTCCTCTTATAGATTAGAACTCAGTTCGTCTTTAAGTCAAATGATATCAGTTGTGTGGTATCAGGTCAGAAAGTTAGGTGGTGTCAGTTTAGAATTTTGGCATCATCAAAAAGGGGCAAACTGTAGGAAAAATTAGTAAAGGTTTTGACTTATCCCAAAATCCAATTGACCCAAACCGAGTAGATGAAAGCCATTAGTCTGAACTTAGCTAGAGCTCACTATTTGAGCGTAGGGATTTTTATCTTTACAGGATCTGTTTAGTTCGTTTTTGTGTGTTTTTTCGTGTTATTATCTGTGTGTATTTTGCTTGTTTTTGTTCGTTTTTTTACCACGAGTTGTGGTCGTATGTTTGGTGTTTCGTTTGTTTTGGTGTGTAGGTGCGTAGGTGGTTGAGAATGAAGAATTGAGTTCAAAAACATGGGAAAAGAGGTGTAATTGGAGAAGGAAGAAGCTTAGGAAGAAAAAATGTAGCCTCCACTTGAAGACCCGCTGCCGCTAGGAAGAATTTCGGCTAAGAACTTCCCACCAGCGCGGGAATGATTTGTAGTGAAGGATTCCCGCCGGTTCGGGAATGCTTTGCGGTGTTGAATTTCCGCCTGCGCGGAATTTCTGTCGGCGCTGGCTTGCAGTTATTTGAGGAGTTTTAAGTTTTTCGCCGGTTATTAATTCAGGGCCATTCTAATTTTTTTACGCTCTTTTCTACTCTCTCTCTCGCTAGTTTAGGAGATGAGAGAAAAATACTCTGCAGATTTTATCTTTTTTTTTTTATTTTCAAACAATTTAGTTTCACTTTTAGTTTCAAGCATTTGGATGATCGTTGGATTCCGTAGAACTTTGTAAGAATTCTGATTTTTCATTTATGCAATGTTTATTTCGAGAGTTTATGTTTTCTTCATTTCCTGCAATATGAATTAGATTTAATATTCTAGGATTTAGTTTTTTGAATCGGGCATGTCTAATTACTTGTGAATTGTTAATGCTCGTCTTCTATTTCAATTGAGTATGATTTCATTCGAACACTTGATCAATGTTTGAATGTGTTAGTAATGAATGAGATCGAGAGATAATTTCGTTACAGATTATGGTTGAAAGAGAGTTAATCTTGACCGAAGACACATAGATTAATTGTCGAGCATGTTTAATAATTTCATTGGCATAGTTCAAGTCTATGAATATGAAAGTTAGTAGATAGGAAACTTTGTTAATGTTATTAAAGAAACTAATCAATTGAGCATTACAAGTTCCTTGTTTTGGTAATTCTGAGGAAAAGGATTTAAATCCTAGACGTTTTCATTCATTGAATTTCCGTTTAACTCAAGTTATTAAATATTCTTAGCTATAAAAACTCAACAAAAACTTGGTAAAATGTTTAGCACGTGTGAATTATATTATGTGTAATGTGTAGTAGCTCGATTACATTGCCCTGTTAAGCCTTCCTTGTGATGCGACTTGGGTTAGCTATCCCTACTACTTAGGACCTCGTTCTTTTGTGAACAACTAAGAAGTACACTTTTAGTTGATTCAAAGAGCAGAAGAAGTCAGCAAGACTGAAGAAGACAGTTCAAGAGGAACTTGCTCAATCAGACCACAACTCAGTTGACTCCATTACTGAACCGTGCAATTAAAGAATGAAGAGAGTTGTGTTGAAGGCAGGCTTCACAAAGTTGAGAAGAGAAGACGTTGAAGGAAGAAGAGTTGAAGTACAAATTCCAAATCTACTCGGAAGCACAAGACAACCTGGAAACTTACTATAAATAGACCAACCATCGATCATTATCTATCAAGAATCACTAATATGCAAACCATATACTCATATCATTAACGAATCTTGACTTATCGATGGATTTTCGTCTCTTACGTTTTTCAATTTATTTTTAGAAAAATTCCAAATAATTATATCATCATCCTCCAACATACTACATACCATTTCTATTATCATTTCATGCAATTCATAACATATACTACATCAAAATATCGATTCTTTCTCTCTTACATTTCTACTTTTATTTTTAGAAAATTCTAAATTAATTCATGTAGTCATCTAACATCACATAGAACGCTAATCCAACAATCAATCCTCAAGAAAATTGAACCACATCAAACCCCTATTTCTCCCTAAATTTTCGGTAATAACATAATTAGGGGGGGGGGGGGAGTATTTTTACATGATTTTAATCCATAAAACCTAATTCTATGCATACTATAACATGATTTAATCAAAGAACATCATCCTATTTCATCTCTAAACTTTCGAAAAAAAATGAAGTTGATGGAATCGAATTTTTGTTCGGTTCATAACGTAGAAGAAGTTCCTACCTTGATGAATATGAACTCGGATCTAAGATCGATCGGTAGATGAGAGACTTGTTGATCTTGAAAAGCTTGAAAGAGATGACTTCAATGGAGGAAAAATGAGAGAGAATGGGAGAGAGAGAGAGAGAGGGAATGGTGGATGGAAATGGGGAGAGAGGGAGAGAGATGACTCATGCTATACTATTCTATATAGTGTAAAAATATCTCAAAGGTGATGACTCACAAGGTAATGGCGGTTTGGGGGGGGGGGGGTTAATTTAACCGAAATATCGTGTTTACGGGTCTAGAACGACATTATAAAAGTCGAGAAATAATTTCTTAGATGGTTACGTATTCGACGAAATCTAATTCGACCATTAAATTAGAAATAAATCACATACTCGGAAAACCTAATTCATTTTTCAAAATTCGATAAAAAGTCGGTATAAGACAGTCTAAAATTTGCCCGGAAAAATCATAAAAACTGACTTTCTCCGGTAAACTCGTATCGAAGAAAAAGTGAATGTAAAATTTGGCGGTTTTTTTCAATCTGAGTTTTCGGACGAAAATTCTATCGGACGCGAAAACCCTAATACAGTAGTCGTTCGACCGACTTCTGGAATTTATTTTCAGAAACGGATTTCACCGTCAGTCTTAGAATCAAAAATCCTTAACTTAGGCGTGCAAAGCCTTAATTTATAATTAAATTTTTATTTTAATGACGGAATAATTATCCGGGGTATTACATCTTACCCCTCTAACAAGAAATTTCGTCCCCAAATTTGCAAACCTTCTTCAAAAAGGTATGGGTACTTCTCTTTCATCTTTTCTTCGAGTTCCCACGTGGCTTCTTCTTGCCCGTGGTGATTCCATAGCACTTTTACTATTGGTATTGACTTGGTTCTTAACTCTTGTATTTTTCGATCCAAGATCGTTAATGGTTTCTCTTCATAACTCAAGTCAGATTCAAGAACGACGTCTTGCTGGTTAATTACGTGCTTAGGATCAAAAACATACTTCTTAACTGAGATACGTGAAACACGTTATGGACACTTCCTAGACTTGGCGGTAAGGCCAATCTATAAGCAACAGGTCCTACTTTTTCAAGAATCTCATAAGGTCCTATAAACCTTGGTCTGAATTTACCCTTAACGCCGAATCTAATGATTCCTTTGGAGGGTGAGATCTTGAGGAAAACTTTATCCCCAATTTCAAAACTAAGATTGGTTCGACGATCGTCGGCGTAAGACTTCTGTCGGCTCTGGGCCTCTTTCATTCTAACTGTAATCTGACGAATGATCTCGATCATTTCACTGACTGCATCGAGTCCTAGGTTCTTTCTTTCACCTACTTCATCCAATAAAGTGGTGATCTACATTTCTTTCCATACAAAGCCTCGTAAGGCGCCAATCCTATCGTCGCCTGATAACTGTTATTGTACGCGAATTCAACTAAATGTAAGATATCTTCCCAATTTGTGCTTCAATCCAATACTACCATTCTTAACATATCAACGAGTATCTGAATCGTTCTCTCTGATTGTCCATCCGTCTGGGGGTGAAAAGCGGTACTAAAGTTAAGTTCGGTACCCAACTCTTTCTGCATCGTGATCCAAAATCTCGAAGTGAATTTGGCATCTTTATCTGATGTTATCGACTTTGGTATTCCGTGCAGACATACATCCTCATGGACATACAACTGTGCTAACTTCTCTGACCCATAGGTAATCTTAATCGGTAGAAAGTGAGCTGATTTAGCGAGTCTATCAATAACTACCCAGATGGCAGTGTTTCCTCTTCTTGACTTAGGCAAACCTGTCACAAAATCCATAGCTATATCCTCCCATTTCCACTCTGGAATACTTAATAGCTGCAACAATCCATATGATCTTTGGTGTAGAGCTTTCACTTATTGACAAACCAAACATCTTTCTACAAACGAGGCAACGTCTCATTTCGAACCGTTCCACCAGAAATTCTTTCTCAAATCTTGATACATCTTTGTACTCCCTGGGTGTGCTGTATATGGTGTATCGTGAGCCTCACTCAGGGATACAAAGTCTGCCTTCAAACAAAATTGCATTATCTGGTGCCTAGAAAAAACCGTCCGGTTTATCCATTCTTATCCTTAGTCGAAGCTTCTCAGTTGATTCGTCCTTTCTCTGCGCACTTATTATTCTTTCTCGTAAGTCTGGTGTAGCTACGAGTGCTGCTATATGGTTTGTTATCGTTTCAGGTGCATCGAGCACTTCTAAGTTCATTTCCTCAAATTCTCGTACAAGAGCTTCTTCCTCAAAAAAAGAGACATCCTAACTTGGTTGGAGTCTTGCGACTCAGTGCGTCAGCTACTACGTTTGCTTTTCCTGGATGATAGTTGATTCCGCAATCATAATCATTGACTAATTCGAGCCATCGTCTTTGTCTCATGTTCAATTCCTTTTGCTCGAAGAAGTACTTTAAACTCTTATGGTCCGTAAAAATCTCAACCCTAACACCATAGAGATGGTGTCTCCAAATCTTCAGCGCATGCACAATGACTGCTAGTTCTAAGTCGTTGGTTGGGTACTCAACTTCATGAGGTCGAAGTTGTCGTGAAGCATAAGCTATCACCTTTCCATCTTGCATCAATACACAACCTAATCCGTTTTTCGTAGCATTTGTATAAACTACATATTCCTTATTCACTTTTGGCAGAGCTAACACAGGTGTTGTGGTTAATTTCTCCTTGAGTGTCTGAAAACTCTTCTCGCATTCGTCCGTCCATCTGAACTTATTTTCCATCCTTAATAGTTGCGTCATAGGTCTAGCAATCGTAGAGAATCCTTCGATGAATCTTCTGTAATAATTGGCTAAACCTAAGAAACTCCTAATCTTATTCGGACTTGTTGGCGATTTCCAATCGCGTACTGCCTCTACCTTGGCAGGATCTACCTTGATGCCTTCTACTGATACGATGTGTCCAAGGAACATTACTTCCTTCAGACAAAACTCGCACTTACTGAATTTAGCGTAAAGCTTCTCAGCTCTAAGCGTTTCTAAGACTATTCTCAAGTGTTCCTTGTGTTCTTCCTCATTCTTGGAGTAAATGAGAATGTCGTCGATGAATACTAAGACGAATTTGTCTAAGTATGGGTGAAAGATTCGATTAATGAGATCCATGAATACTGCGGGAGCGTTAGTCAAACCGAATGGCATAACTAGGAATTCGTAATGGCCATATCTGGTTTGGAAAGCAGTCTTAGGTATGTCCTCGGGTTTGATTTTCAATTGATGATACCCGAATCTTAAATCTATCTTTGAAAAGACTCCTGCGCCCTAAGCTGATCAAAAAGGTCTTCTATCCTTGGCAAATGATACTTATTCTTAAGGGTAATCTTATTGAGCTCACGATAGTCTATGCACAATCTCATAGAACCATCATTCTTTCTGACGAATGAAACGGGTGCTCCCCAAGGTGAAACACTCGGTCTAATGAATCTAAGGTCTAACAATTCTTGCAGCTGGATCTTAAGCTCTTCTAGTTCTTTCGGCGCCATCCTATATGGGGCTTTTGATTTGGGCGCCGATCCTGGTTCTAAGTCGATTGAAAATCTAGGTGACGGTCGGGTGGTAAACCAAGTAAAATTTCTGGAAAGATGTCTTCATAATCGTTAACAATTTTCACGTCTTGAATGGTCTTCTCGGCTTCTAGTTCTCCAACTAGGTATACGAGATAAGCTGTGCAACCCTTCTTTTTCATCAACTTATTGGCTTGTAAGGCGGATATTATCGGTACCCTCTTGCCCATTTCAATCCCATGGAATTCTGTCGGTTCCCTTCCTGGTGGTTGGAAAGAGATTTTCCTTTCGTTGCAGAGAATCGTGGCATAATTCTCAGACAACCAGTCCATTCCTAAGATTATATCTACGTCCCACATTATCATAACGTTCAAGTTGTTCGCCTTAACCTTAAGAGTTCCAATTTCTAATTCTAGGTTAGAGCAAACACGCGTGAAAGTAGTGATCTCTCCTGAAGGTGTAGCTACTCTCATAGCGTGTTCAGCTCGTACAGGTCTGATATCTAAGTTATCCGCACACGAACCAGCAATAAAAGAATGCGATGCGCCAGTATCAAACAGTATCTTAATAGGGATGTTGTGAAGTTTTCCCATACCTGCTAGGTTTCCTTTTCCTTTATTCTGCGCACCCTGTTTGATCGCACATGCCCTTGCATTCTGTTGCTGTTGAGCGTGCTGCTGGAACTGCTACTGGGTCATCTGCTGCTGCGGCTGTGCTTGAATTGCCCTCAAAGGCTGGGGTTGTCCATATTGGTTCTTTCCTGCCGCTTATAGTGGCTTCGGGCACTCTCTCTTCATATGCCCTTTCTGTCCACAGTTAAAGCAAACACCGGGATACGTCCTATTACACTTAGGGCAAACAGGAATGGTAACCTTCCCTAGGTTATTATTTCCATGGTTGAAATTCCTTTCTTGTCCCTGTGGCTGACCTTGCTGATTATTTCCTCTCCCTTGCTCTGCCTGTCTATTTTCTTGTAAAAACAACCCTGACTGATTGTTTCCTAGCCACGGTTTCTTTCCATAGTTGTTGTTTTGATTAGGCTGATGGAAGCCTTGCTGGTTGCCACTTCTCTGATTCCCTTGGTTGTTGTAGTTCTGATTATAGCCACTGCTATTTCCCCCTTCCCATTTTCTTTTCCCTTGGTAGTTGCTATTGTTGTTGTTGTAATAGCCTCGGTTTTGATTCTGGGTTAGAGCTGGTACGGTTGTTATTGCTTTTCTTTCATCAGGCACTACGGCCTCCATCTCTAGGGCTCGCCCTAAAACTTCAGTATAGCTCAGTCCCCCATGACTGGCTAACGCAATCACAAACTCATGCTTCAGTCCCCCACGGAACTTCTTCGCTATCTTATCTTCGGTATCCACCTGAGCAGGTGCATACTATGACAATTCAAAAAATTTGGCGTCGTACTCAGTTACTGTCATCTTCCCTTGTTTTAAATTATAGAACTCAGCCTCCTTCTGAGCTCTATAGGTCTTAGGTACATACTTATCATATAGTTCTTCCTTGAATTCTTCTCAGGTATAACGAGCCAGGATCTCTGCAGGTATAACCTTCTGTCAAGCTTCCCACCAGTAGTCAGCTGGTCCGGAAAGCTGAAACGCGACACACAACAGTCGCTTCTCATCAGTACATCTGAGGAGTTTGAAAATCCTTTCAATAGATCGTACCCAAAGTTCAGCATCGTTTGGGCTACAAGATCCGTTGAACACATGTGGGTTTCGTTTAAGGAACAAGTCCTCAATGTCATGATGGGGTGGTGGTAGAGGTGGTGATGGTGATGGTGGTGGTGGGGCATCATGATGTTCTTGTTCTTCCTCCCTATCATTCTGTGCTGGACGTCTACCATGTCCCCTGGGCCTACCAGGTCTTCCTCGGTTGTTAATTACTCTTGGCGGTATTTTTTTTTGAAACTATAAGAACAAAACTCTCATTAGCACCTTACTTTTAAGCCTTTTTTTACTTACTACCCCCTTTTTCCCGACTCAAACAAGTTCATCTAATAGCTTCGATTCTTAACTCTTTTAAACTTTTAACTTCTCAGTTTAAACCAGAATATTCATCTAAACTTTTTCTTCTAATCGCACTTAGAAGAAACTTTTCATAAGATTTAAGCCCACTCTCGGGTCATCATATATATATACACGTCAAAAAGAATATTAATTTTACCTCCAACGAGGACTTATACAAAAGGTTAGACTATGACTAGTCTAAACTAGGCTAACTGCCTATCTATATACCGGGTGCACTAACAAGTTGCATCTCCGTATTTACTGGAAGTACTAGAACGGAAACGATCCCAAAAACTTCGTATCCGTAGAGAGTACTACAAAAGGATAGTTACTGATCCGACTATTTACAAGACAAAAAGAACTTCTACTACCACTACGCGTCTAAGACGCTCTGCTCAACAAGCTGCTATCGAGTCACTACTGCCCTCTACGGCCTGCAACTCCTCGGGGTCCTCCTCAGGGTCCTCCTCAAAGTCCTCCTCCATCGGGTCCTCCTCTGGATCCTCCTCCGGATCCTCATCCGAATCCTCCTCAGAATCTGTACCAAAGACGAGCTGAAGTGCCTCGTCAACTCTCAAGGTAGTGTCGTCCAAAAGTGTAAGTGGTGGTGGTGAAGGCACGTCTGAAACTGTCCTCTCCAAGTCTGAAACCAAGTAGTCTGAACTGGATACCACTGCACGCTTCTTCAGGGAAGAAGGTGCTCAGGAAGTGAACTGGACGCGTACACCTCTGCAGAACGGGCCCTAGATGGCCCTGCCTCAAACTGTCCCCGGACTCTCGTCCACTCAGCACAAATCTCCTCAAGTGGTGTAAGAGGAGATGGTAACTCCAGCATCGCAGCAAGCTATGCGTCTCTCTCTAGGTACTCGTCTCCAAGAACTAACCCCTCATTAGGTGAAAGCACTGGCGGCAGCTCCAACAGTGCAGCAAACTCTGGGTCTAGGGCTAACGGCTCAGGCTCAAACTCGGGCACAGACTCTGTCGGAATGTGTAGGTAGGGAAGGTGCTCCTCAACCGGGATAGTCCACATAACCTGACTATGAAAGAACTGTCTATGTATGGCTAGGGCAAAACCAGAGAAGTCGTCGATCGGCTCGGGGTCATCGCCGATCAGTGCGATGTGGTACCAGGATATGGCATGTGCCCAACCATGCCACTCGTCGGGCAGCCGTACAGTCAGATCGGCCATCGCTTGACGTTCAGAAACAAAGTGACGAGCTGCGTAGAAACGTGCAGCGAAGTCACTAACCATCGGGTCCACCTCATAGTCATAGTACTCGTCTAAGGTCTCATCCACTACTGTACGTTGTCTCAAAGGTCGACTCTTCCGAGCCGTAACACGTGTAGCAGGCATCCTACAAAGTTTTAAGAGAACACGGATCAGTAACTGGTAGGGTATAACATATCTTAAAGAATTCTTAAATCACAATTAGAATATTACATTATTCAAATTGCAACACTTAACCACTTAATCACAACTTATCTTAATCATCTAGCAATTTCAAGAAATTGCACTCATTGCCGAAAACATATCATAAGTATAGATAAATCAGGCATCTCATTTCTGTAGCACATCGGGGTTTTTCAATAAATACCCGTGTCTACTAAACATTTTCTTCTCATTTTCATAATGTGGCTTGATCAAGCACTTTTCTGATAGATGTTACGTTCAATCTTGCCCAATAGTTATCACCGAGGCTGGCCTTTCCTCAATAGGGTTCCACACACAACGGCTACTGTGTACACTAACTTTGGATAGCAGGTCGGCTAACACAAAGTCCGATCGTTTTAGTTAGCAAGTCGGCTAACTAATAATTCTGGATAGCAGGTTGGCTAACTCAGAAGGGTACAAGAGAACTCACATAAAAACAAATATTTCATGCCCTGATTATCACGTTGAAAACACAATTATCAAAGCTGTAAATAAAGATTTTCGAGCATCGCTCATTTTATTTCGTATATAGAAAAGCCCACCTTACTGATTACAGAACTACTATAGCTTCCGTCTTCTGTCTTCCGTCCTATCCTTGGCACTGACTTCCTCCTTTTAACGTAAATAAACAAACTTAAATAACTTGATCGCAACGATAAAAGAAATAGTAAATCGAAATTGGTTTTAGTCTTTTAGGCCTTTGCACTTACTACTTTCTTTTGATTAACGAATAAACGAGACTTCGATCAATTCTCATTTATAAACTGACTCGGCTCATTACTCGACACTTATGTCAGTAGATAACGGATGTTGATAACTTATAACGACTTAAAAGTTCACAAGGAACGAAGTTGAAAAGGATTCAACATAAGAAATTAAATTTTATATTAGTTCCTGCACAAGGCAGTGGTTCTGGAGTTCTCATAGAACAGAGTACTTTAAAACAGGGGATGAAATTTATACCAAAAGAAAGCCATGGATGTCTAGTTTACTCTCCAATTTACGGATCTCGATTTTGTTAAGCGAGCTAAAAGTTATGACAGTTTCCGTGAAATGTCGCAAAACAGTCCGCACGAAACCCTAATGCTCAATAAAACTCGACGAACGATTCCCTAGGTTCGATAGATGCTATTCCACTTTTATTCTTACGAAATTTTCATCTCAAGGCAGTCTACGTGCATGTCCCTTAATCGGGTACATATTTACGTCTTTTGATTAAACAAACGACGAGCATTTCCTCGTCATTTTTCAACTAACCAATTACTAAACCAATTCAATTTCAATTTCTATTTCATTCAACAACTTCTCGTTTATTAACTAAAACTCAAATCATCTCATATCTCGGATGGAAATATCGTCAACTACAATATCGTTCGTCAAATGACAACAATCATTATTATCAAATTGGTTTTCCTTATTCGACTTTTCTATCGACGTTTAATCTCGTTTCTTCGTCTCTTATTAAAATTTCAATCTTCTTAGAATTCGTTCAAATTTTACGGTTACGATCATTAACTATCAAGATTATTATATATCCAAATCGTAGACCTAAATCATTATTCATTCTCGACTTATCGACGATTGCTCGTCTCTTAACAAAAATCCGACGTTATCCGATTTCGCTCAAACTTTACAACATCGATCATTATCTATCAAGAATCACTAATATGCAAACCATATACTCATATCATTAACGAATCTTGACTTATCGATGGATTTTCGTCCCTTACGTTTTTCAATTTATTTTTAGAAAAATTCCAAATAATTATATCATCATCCTCCAACATACTACATACCATTTCTATTATCATTTCATGCAATTCATAACATATACTACATCAAAATATCGATTCTTTCTCTCTTACATTTCTACTTTTATTTTTAGAAAATTTTAAATTAATTCATGTAGTCATCTAACATCACATAGAACGCTAATCCAACAATCAATCCTCAAGAAAATCGAACCACATCAAACCCCTATTTCTCCCTAAATTTTCGATAATAACATAATTAAGGGGGGGATGATTTTTACATGATTTCAATCCATAAAACCTAATTCTAAGCATACTATAACATGATTTAATCAAAGAACATCATTCTATTTCATCTCTAAACTTTCGAAAAAAATGAAGTTGATGGAATCGAATTTTTGTTCGGTTCATAACGTAGAAGAAGTTCCTACATTGATGAATATGAACTCAGATCTAAGATCGATCGGTAGACGAGAGACTTGTTGATCTTGAAAAGCTTGAAGGAGATGACTTCAATGGAGGAAAAATGAGAGAGAATGGGAGAGAGAGAGAGAGAGAGAGAGAGAGAAAGAGGGAATGGCGGATGGAAATGGGGAGAGAGGGAGAGAGATGACTCATGCTATACTATTCCATAAAGCGTAAAAATATCTCAAAAGTGATGACTCACAAGGTAATGTCGGTTTGGGGGGGTTTAATTTAACCGAAATATCGCGTTTACGGGTCTAGAACGACGTTATAAATGTCGAGAAATAATTTCTTAGACGGTTACGTATTCGACGAAATCTAATTCGACCGTTAGATTAGAAATAAATCACATACTCGAAAAACCTAATTCGTTTTTCAAAATCCGATAAAACGTCTGGATAAGACAGTCTAAAATTTGCCCGAAAAAATTATAAAAACTGACTTTCTCCGGTGAACTCGTATCGAAGAAAAAGTGAATGTAAAATTTGACGATTTTTTTTAATTTGAGTTTTCGGACGAAAATTCTATCGGACGCGAAAACCCTAATGTAGTAGTCGTTCGACCGACTTCTGGAATTTATTTTCAGAAACGGATTTCACCGTCAGTCTTAGAATCGAAAATCCTTTACTTAGGTATGCAAAGCCTTAATTTATAATTAAATTTTTATTTTAATGACGGAATAATTATCCGGGGTATTACACAAAGAGCGACTCTGATGAGTACGGAGTGATCGTCGGTGCACATGGCACGGACAACGAGCGGCTCCGATATAACTTTCAAACGGAGAGGGCAGGGATGAACTGGAACATATCCGAATGAGAGGGATATTCCGAGAATATGTTGGAATGGAACGACATATTCGAGGAAAGCTTAAAATTGGTAGGTCTACTCATACTATCAAGATGTATCTTCTTTTCTGGTGCCTATCGTGGAAGAACTCCAAAGTTAAGCGTGTTTGACTTGGAGTAGTACTAGGATGGGTGACCTCCTTGGAAGTTTTCTTGGGAAACATGCGAGTGAGGACAAAGCACGCTAGAAAGGACTTGTGATGGTTTGTGAGGTCAGCCGTCAATCCGGAAGCTGGGCTGTTACAGGTGGTATCAGAGCCTAACCTCTCCCAATACGGTGTGGTTTGGAAACGAACCAAGCGGAAGCTGGTGGGCCTGTGACGCCCGGGGCCGAAGTACAGAGTGATCGTCGGTGTTGATGCACGGATAAAGAGCGGCTCCGATGAGTATGGAGTGATCGCCGGTGCACATGGCACGGACAACGAGCGGCTCTAATAAGACTTCCAAGCGGAGGGGGCAGGGATGAACCGGAACACACCTGAACGAGAGGGATTCCGAGAATATGTTGGAATGGGATGACATATTCGAGGAAAGCTTAAAGGAATTGATAGGTCTACTCATACCATCAAGATGCATCTTCTTTTCTGGTGCCTATCATGGAAGAACTCCAAACTTAAGCGTGCTTGACTTGGAGTAGTACTAGGATGGGTGACCTTCTGGGAAGTTTTCCTTGGAAGCGTACGAGTGAGGACAAAGCACTCTAGAAAGGACTTGTGATGGTTTGTGGGGTCAGCCGTCTATCCGGAAGCCGGACTGTTACTGTAATGATATTTGGTCACACAATGGCCAGCTGCATGCGTAAAAAAAGAAAAGTTGACTATAAAAATAGAAATAATCACATTTCCCCCTTAGGGTTTATACTTCTCAATTAGCGTGTATTTTCATTTTCAAAACCTATATTACCACTTTTAGCTTGTGTGGTCTGCCACAGTGTGATCAAATAGCATTACCATATATATATATATATATATATATATATATATATATATATGTATATATATATAGGGAGATGATTAAATAAGAACTTCTATTCATATGAGAACTAGGAACCAATTTAAGCCACCCATTTTTAAAGATCTATGGATATAATTTATATCTAACTGGTCAAACCCGACTCTATTGGTCAAAGCCACTTCTTTTTACTTAAGTAAGGTTAGTATAGTAAATTTCTCTTTTTACTTAGTGCGAAATCGAGATGCATTAATTAGTGTAAAGTGATGCATTAATATTACAATTCTGGATAATTGTTTTTACACTTCATCTATGGTTTATAAAGAACAAATAAGATCTAATAAAGTGTGCATCCTAAAAAATAAAAACTTATAATGTGTGTACTTGTACAATTAAAGCATTACGTATACTGTATTCGTATTTGTTACTTGATGTTCTGAGCATCATTTTATGATGCATTAATACGATTTACGTGATGCATCAATATGAAACTGTAAATGCACATAATAGTGAAAGACTCTTATCATAATAAATGTATTACATGTATGGTATTTGTGCATTACGTTGTCAAGATATACGCATTGCATTGTGTTTTTTTATACAATAGTTTATTAGCTTTTAATGCACAAACATTGCTAATGTAATGCATTAATATTAACAACATAATGCATATATACCACTAATCCGCACAAAATTTAATAATTGATGAATAATTACATATTTAATAAATTTCACCCACACTCCATTTCTTCTCCACTGCCACCTCCATGCCGCCCCTCAAAACCCGCCGCCCGACCACCACCATCGTCACCATCTAGGATTTTCATATCAAGAGAAACTCATCCTAAAAATCTATAAATGAAAATCCATCAATATGACTGAATTTGATTGACAGATGCTAAATGTCTTAGAAACTTATAATCTAGTAAGATTTATTTCAACAAATTCAATATGCTACATTAATTCAATTGTGGGAGCAAAGGTGGCAACTGAACGGTGGATGGTGGGGAGAGAGAGAGAGAGAGAGAGAGAGAGAGAGAGAGAGAGAGAGAGAGTTATGGTGGTTATCAAAAAGAGGTGTGCAGATAAGGTGTGAGAGCAAGTCGAAACGGCGTGCCGGTGGCGGTAGTAGCAGATATTGGTGATGTCTCGCTCGCTGGATTTGGCAAGAAAAAATGTAGAACTTAGGGATTTATGATGGTTTCAGATAGGAAGAAGCGAGAGAAAGCAGCAAGCGACGATGATCGATGATCATTAGCATCGGCGGTGGTACGTAATTCTGGCGGCGGCCAACAATTGATATTCACTAGTGACAGGAGATGAAAAGAGAGAAAAAGTTATTGTAATTGAAATGGGGGAAAGACGAAGAACGTTACTGAGATTGAAAGAGAGTGAGAGAGAGTGTATGTTGATGAAAGTGAATTTTCTAATTTAGCCTTCCATGTCTTTTACAAATGAGTGGTTCATAGTTCTCATATAAAGAGTGGTTTTCACCAGATCCACACCATATATATATATATAGACCATGAGAAGGGCACTTCAAGCGAGAAATAGGAATAAATATCGACCACACATCGCAAAAAAGGGCAGGCGCGTGTAGCTCACGCGCCAATTTTTTATTTTTGGACGATTTTTTCGTAAAACACGCTGCATCTAGTTACAATGTGTGGTGCTTCTGGTTACACATACATGTCCGATTGTTTTTCAGTTTTTTTTTACAGATTTTCTTCCTTGGATCCGATTTTACGGCTTTGCCTTCGCTCCAATTACTAATATAAGGATAATCGTCGTGCAACAATTTGGATATTTTGGCTCGCTCCGAGGCCTTCGGCTCCCCTCGCTAGAATCTTAACCAAAGAAGAAGCGGCAAACCAAAAGATTTTTTCGTAAAGCATAGTGCATTTCATTACACCTTATGGTGCATCTTATTACACTATCCTGTGCATATCAGTACACGTAGTAGTGCATCTCATGAACCACAATGTGGTAGATGCACCACACTGTACAATGAGATGCACCACAATGTAAAACTAGATGCATCATATGTAGACATGAGATGCAACCAGCTTTATGGAAAAATCAAACCTTAAAAAAAGAAACTGAAAATTTTTCATCCAGATACACAACTCTTCTCAGCGAGATGCACAAGATGAGTGACTGAGATTAATCTTCATTTATTAGGATAAGGATCATTCTTATATAATCCTATATATATATATATAGGGAGAGGATCATGTGAGAATGCTTTTTTAAATGAGAAATGAGAATAAATTTGGACCTTTGATATTTGTTGATCAATGGCTCAGATTTAACAATGCATTACGTCATACTAATTTATGCATAACAATGTTTATGCATTAAATTACTGTAATTTATGCATTAGAATATGTGTGCGTTTCATTTTTGCAATATATGTATTACCAATATGATAAAAATGCATTAAAATCTATTTTCACCAGATCCCAACCATATATATATATATGTATATATATTGTGACAGTCTCAGAGATTTGCAAGAATATGGCGTCCTTTTACACAAGGAAGAAGGCGCAAACGAAGAACCTCTGCTTATAAACTTCAAGAGGCCGGCGGAGGAGGCTAGCTCGGAGCTTGAAGAAATACTTTGCGACGCCACTCTGTCGCGGTGGCAATGCTTTCAGAAAGCCATCGTAATCGAGATGGGGTACCTTTTCCGGCTGGCCGGCCCGACCGTCATAGTTTATTTATTGAACGTCGTTACTTCCATGTCTACTATAATATTCTGCGGCCATCTCGGTAATCTTGAGCTGGCCGCTTCCTCCCTCGGCAACAACGGCATCCAACTCCTCGCTTACGGACTCATGGTAATTTATCATCTTTTTGACATACGATTTGTAACAGAGAAATCGAATTGTATAATAATTTCAACATTATTATATTAATATTTAATTATTTTATGTGGTGGAAGGTCCAAATGGGGTTAGGCATATGACTGACTCCCTAGTAGTGAGGATCTGGGCACGAAATAACAGTGATGGACGCAGAAAATATGCTATTTGATTTTGTTGGCGACTATGTCTAATAACAGTGATGGACGTAGAATTTTGTCGCGGTTAGAGAAAAAATAAAAATAGTAAGGGTCGAGAAATTGTGGAATAGAGAATGAATGTTAACGGTTGATTGGATTGCGCAGCTGGGAATGGGGAGCGCGGTGGAGACGCTGTGCGGGCAAGCGTACGGTGCACACAAATACGAAATGATGGGAATATATATGCAGAGATCGACGGTTCTGCTAATGGCGACGGGGATTCCTCTGATGATGGTATACATATTCTCGAAGCCGATCCTCCTTCTCCTGGGGCAGGCGCCGCAGCTGGCGGCCGCCGCCTCGCTCTTCGTGTACGGCCTCATCACTCAGATCTTCGCGTACGCCGCCAACTTCGCGATGCAGAAGTTCCTGCAGGCGCAGAGCATCGTGAACCCGAGTGCCTACATATCGGCGGCGGCGCTGGCGGCGCACATCCTGCTGACGTGGGTGGCGCTGTACGTGTTCCGGTGGGGGCTGCTGGGGGCGGCGCTGGTGCTGAGCCTGTCGTGGTGGATTATAGTGGTGGCGCAGTTCGTGTACATCGTGAGGTCGGAGCGGTGCAGGAGGACGTGGACCGGGTTCAGCTGGGCCGCCTTCTCGGGGCTCTGGGATTTCTTCAAGCTGTCGGCCGCCTCCGCCGTCATGCTCTGCCTCGAGACGTGGTATTTTCAGGTGCTCGCCCTCATCGCCGGCATGCTGCCGGATCCCGAGATCGCCTTGGACTCGCTAGCTATCTGGTATGTTATTTATTATACGAGAGTCATCAATTGCCTTAAAATACACCAACTTTGCTTATTATTTCAGTTTAGTTGTACTTCAAACGAGAGCATCCATTGCATTTTTATGTTACATCTTCTATTACCATTAATAAGGGAATGACATATGACATGATTAATAATATAAAATTTTTAGGGTATATAAGGAAAATAAATTTCCTAAAATTTTAAACCCATAATCATATCACGTGTCGTTCTTTTATTATGCAATAGAAGATATAACACGGAAATACAATTGAGGATCCGATCTAGTTATACTTGGCCCTCCATTTTTTACTATATAAATGATCGAATTATAGATTTTTTTTTTTAGATTAACTGATCCAATTATAGTTGGTGCATTCTTTTTTGAGATAATTGTTAGTACTATTTTTTTTTTTTTTGAGAATAATTTATTCTTGAATCATAACATATCATAACATAACAACAAAATAACTTGGTGAATTCGAATTGATTACGTTCTTGGGGAATAATTTTCCGGATCTGATTTGGAAGCATTCATGTGGTGGCAGGAGTTCCTTTTTTGAATTTTCTTCATAAATAAAAAGGTATTTTTATTTCAAATTTGGATGCTTTTACATCTTAATTAGTTCTCATTTTTTTTTTTTTTTTTTTTTTTTTTTTTCCTGTTCGTGAGTTTATTTGTTATTTATTTCTTTGTGTTGGCTATTTGATCCGTGTAGCAGTGGCAACCTTAATCTACGGTCCAAAATCAGATGCGCATATTTCTTTCATGAAGATATTGACAAAATTGCTGCGTCGCTAACATGCGCAAGTGGCACATCAACGCTACTGAATAATCTTATCAATGTCTGCATACAAAATCTTATCCATGTTTTTCAAAATAATTAATAAAAGTGATTTTTTTTAAGTAATTAATGGAAGTGATTATATCATCTTAGGGGGTGTATTAGATTGGGAGTTTGTCGAAATTTTAAGGAGTTTAAAATATCAATTAGTTTTGAAGTTTATAGACTTCGCGTGGAGTCTGGATGGAGTTCGCGTGGATTTTTGGACTTCGCTGGAGTTGAATTCCATGAAAGCCAGCGCCGGCTGAACATCAGCGATCATTGCTATTGAAACCAGGGGTCCCTGGCCAGCCGCTGTTGCTGCTCCTTTTTTTTGTTGTCCTAATTTTCATTTCATCCCTGCTTTCATCACCTATTCGCTTTTTCGTGGTTTCTCGCCATGAAGCACTGAAGAATTTGTCCATTTCTTCGTCCCACTTTTGTTAATTAAGAATCTAGAGGTTTTTATTGGGGTTGATTTTCCCCTTCTAGGGTATTGAGGTGAGGAAGCTATGGCGGCGAATGGCGAGGGATAGAGCCTGCCTTGTTGGATGACATAATCAATCAGTAGCTGGAGTTTCGCAATGCGCGGAGTGTGCGTGAGGTGTAGCTATGGGAGAATGAGATCCGTGTGCTCTGTACGATGTCGCGGGAAATCTTCCTCTCTCAGCCTAATCTTCTTGAGCTAGAAGCTCCGACCTTCAATTTCCAGCCGGGGCTGGGCTTTAGCCGAGGGTCGAATAGACCCCAGCGGTTTCTGGGAGGATGTCGGCGCTGGTGTTTCATGTAATCTCAAAATCTCGTGATTGAAGTCGGAATTCGTCCAGTACAAAAAATGGGTGAAATCACATTAAATTCCACGAGAGTCAATAGACATAGAAAGTCAGTGGAGTTTTAAATACCACCAAATTTTTAAGAAGTTTGAAAAGTTGTGATTGAATACTACCAGATTTTAAAAGAGTTTGAAAAGTTTGGATTGAATACACCCAAACTTTCAAACTCCTTAAAAATCCCACATACTCCTAATCCAATACAACCCCTTAGTATCATGTCCTAAAAACATGTTACGAGATGTAACATGTTTATAATTCATTTCGTATAACCAAAATTTTTTGATGGTTATAATTAAATTATTAATTTATTTATTATGTGCAGTGGGACTCTCTTGGATGGGGTATTCATGGTATCCGTAGGGTTCAACGCTGCCGTAAGGTTCGTATGAGATTGCCTTTTTCTTTTTCTTTTTCCTTTCTTGATTATCCAATCAACATAAATGACTTTAATTCTTCTACTTAATTCCCAACCCAGAATTAACATTTTAGTAGTTATAACATGACACACGACTCCCCAAATTATATAAAAATATAAAAATGTTGTATAATAATATAGGAAAATAGTATTGCATGCAATTCAAACGTAGAATACTATCTAAAATAAAAATTCCAATCTATAAATATAAAAAATTATAAACATATTAATTTTTTTCCGGAGCTTGATTATCCTTGCTTTTGTATAATAGTGTAAGGGTTAGCAATGAACTCGGCGCGGGGCACCCAAGATCCGCCGCCTTTAGCGTGGTGGTGGCGACGGGAACATCGCTGCTGGTTGCAATAGTATTCGCCGTCGTCACCGTCGTCCTCCGCCATCAAATCAGCTATGTCTTCACCTCCGGCGAAGCTGTGTCCGATGCCGTCGCGGACCTTACGCCTATCCTCATCGGCGCCGTCGTGCTCAACGGAATCCAGCCCGTTTTATCCGGTAATCATCATTAATTCATTATTTTATACATTTACGTACATATATGCGTTCAAGCTTTTATAGAAGTAGGTGGTAATTTGTTTTATTGGACGATCAATCACATCGTGATTAATTATTATTGCACTTTTGGTTTTCTTACCGCATGACGGTGGACTCGAATTCGTGACTTTAGGCATGGGCATTAACCACGATATAACTAGGCTAACACACACATACATGTCGGCTTCTATTTGTTGTTTCATAAGAGCATACACTATGGTGGAGTTGATAGACCTAGATCTATCCTTAGTTTTAGTGATTTTGGTGAGTTCTCAATGATTGGATAGACTTAGGTAGAAAATTTGATAATGTGGTTGATATATAAATTTAAGTCTATCCAATGATTGACAATGATTGAATAATTTTAATTTTTTTAATTTTCTTTATATTTCTAATAAATAATAATAAGAATACTTAAATAAATTAGAAAAATTTAAAAACGAACTATTTTATGAATTAAAATAAAAAAGATGAACCGAACAATTTTATTGAAAAAAATACTAGTTGAGGGAACCGAAACGTGTCCAAATTTCTTCAATCATATCGTCCATAAGACGGTCGTGGTCACGTGCATCCTAAAGTCGAGCTTGTCTCTCAATATATGCGTTGAATAGCCATGTTCCACCTTGATGTACTGCTGCTGTGTTCACGTTGCGATCGCCCTATGTGCTCGATTCAACACTGAATTGAGTTGCTCTAAGTCCTTCATCTTCAATGATCATGTTATGCAAAATGATGCAAGCATACAGATGTCACATAAATGTTCTCAAACTCACAAGCGAGCAGGGCCCTTTATCAGTGCCCAACGAGCTTGGAGGACACCGAAAGTCCTTTCAGCGTCCTTATGAGCAGTTTCTTGCATCTGAACAAATCGGCATCTCTTCAAATCTGTTGGCACTGGGAGTGTCTTCACGAAAAAGGCCCACTTCGGATAGATGTTGTCGGCAAGATAGTAGCCCATGTGGTGCTCACAGTCATTTGCTTTGAAGAAGACTGACGGCGCTCTCCCATTGAGGACATTGCTGAAGACGGGGGACTGATTGAGCACATTGATGTCGTTGTTGGAGCCGGTGACACCGAAAAAAGCATGCCAAATCCACAAATCTTGGGAGGCCACAACTTCAAGGATGAGCGTCGGATAACCCTTTCGTTGGGTTATGTACATTTCTCTCCATTTTATTGGACAGTTCTTCTATGCCCAGAGCATAGTGTTGATGCTTCCAAGCATACCGGGAAAGTCGTACGTCCTCTCATGCAATTCTGTGAGCCTGGAGATGTCATGGGCATTTGGCCTTCTCAAATTGACGCCATCGAAAGTAGATTTGATGGTGCGACAGAAATTCTTGAGACATGTTGTGCCCGTAGTCCCTCCAACGTACAGATATTCGTCGTATTGATCGGCACTTCCATCATTGGCGAGTTGCCTCAGAGCAACGGTGCACTTCACCCATGGGGAAACCCCATTCTTCTGGTTGCATTTGAAAGTTGTTGAAAAAAATGCTCCCGAGCTTTCAAAGTTTCAGCTATCCTCAAGAACAACCTCTTGCTCATTCGAAATCGCCAGCAAAAGATAGCTTCGCCCCATGTAGGATTATCGGCAAAATAATCGCGTCTGAGATGTTGTTCGGTCTCCTCACGATTCCTGAGTACGTACGTCCTCGTTTGCGGCTCGTCGTTCTCCTCATCATCACCGTATGCTTCTTGGTAAAGCTGAATAGCTCGTCGACCTAACTAGATATTACTTAGACGTTGCTCTTCGTCCTCATCCAAATTGAAAAAAGAACCCCTAAAACTCATATGATGGTCTTGGTAACGTGTAAGTGGTGTATGGGGGGAAATACACTAGTAGGAATTTTTAAAACTAACTTAAAAATTAATTAACAACTCTAGGTGAACTTGGCAATTCAACTAGCTCAACAACTGTAAAGGACAGCTAGAACGGTTCACTCAGTCAGGATCAAAGTTGACTGAGGTTTTAACCAGAGTTTCTAACATTGCGTAATGTGGTGGGTTTTGACTCGTTACAAAACTAAAAACCTTTTGAGGGAAGGACAAGTTCCCTAAACTGTTTTAGTGCAGAATTAAAATTTGTTTGCGTGCAAGGGTTAGCAGGTTAGTAAACTGAATATAAAATACAGAATGTAAAATATTGGAAATTAAACGATACAGTCACTATAAGAAAAACACTCATACTTGACGGTTAATAGCCGTCATCTATGATATACGCCAACCGTCAAGTATAATGGTGTCAAGAAAAGTACCCACTATAGATGATAGTTAATGACCGTCATCTATTATTAATATTTATGACGGTTGTGTATATATACATAACGGTTCTGAACCATCAACTTTGATGTTTATATATGAACCATGTATGTTGGTTTTCATGACGGTTCCTTGTTCTTTTTTGACATTTTGTGACTGTCATGTATATAGGTTTTCATGACATGTCTGTATATTCTTGACACTTTTGAACTATCATGTGAGCGGGAATATATGACGTTATGTTTAGTTTTCTTGATGTTTTATAAGCATCATGTATATATATAAATGACAGTTTTGGACCGTCATTAATTGTTTCAAACCGTCATCTATGCTTATTCAAAATTTGAAAATACTATTTTGTATTATATATTGTTTTCCCTGTTTTTAAATTTATAAATATGATTAAATAGTGCATAAAATGATCAATTAAACATTGATAACCACCTTTCATCCAACATCCACAAAATAAGAACCAATATTCTACAACATCTCGCAACAACGTAACAAAATGAATTTCTAAAAAAGCTATAAAAATTAACCATTATAGTATTTTTCAAGTGACAATCATACAATACTCACTAATCATAATAGTTCCAAAAAGCTTTCAAAATGCCTTGCAAGAACTTCTCCATGTCACATGTCAAGCTACAAGATAAAGAAAAAACTAGTATATTAACAACACTATAAAACCATAGATATTTTTTTTTTAATCTAAGCATTAAATATCACAAACCCCATTAATGACAGAAGTTGCCCAATCTTCTCGAACCTCATTTATCTCACTTACGGAATACTCACGTTGTTTAAACTGCCAATAAACAAATTCATCACATAAAACCTATATCACATAAAAATGCTAGATTAATAAATAATTAATAATAATATAACTTGTTACCATTGAGGCCACAAAAATGGAGTCATCATCTTCGCATGCCGTTGTGATCTCTTTCATAAATCGCATCACGTAAAAGCCACATTGTTCGAAATCGAGTTGCATTGGGCCCTGTGAAAAACATATTGATTAATGTATGAGTACATATATAGTAAATAGAAACAATGCTAGAAGTTAATAATACTACACACCTTAACAATTTCCCATTTTGGTGATTTTTTGAATTTATTTTTTTCCTTGCTTGCACTGAAAATGGTCATTGCGCTAGAAAACAAATACATGGATATTGTTAGCCTTTTACTGAAAAAAAAAACTAAAAATAAGATAATAATGCATAAACAAAAAAAGCAACAGTTACTAAATAAGTATAAGGCAATTTAGGACATATGCTTGTGAAATAAACACATCAATGATAGTAGAAAAAAGAGAAATTAAGATTCCAATGAGAAACGTACGTATCGACCATAGATTTCCAAGGGGCATCACGATTCCGATGAGACAAAGGATCCATCGAATAGACACAATCTTTGTAAGGCTCAATAATTGTTAAAATCCAATGTGAACTACACGAAATTTAGATTGAATTAGTATGCTAAATAAAAAATAACTAAATAAAAAATAAAATGATATAACTTACTTCACGTTGCAAGGCACCAACACAAGTTGTTGTGGTTTTGTTTGAATTAACCTATCTGCTAACTTGCGCGCTCGGTCATCACGAGTAGCTCCATGTGATACGCCAAATGGATTCACAAACATAAATCTGCCCAACGTTTTATTGTCTTTCAACTTTTTGTACAAGTGCCTACCAATAAGCATGATCGTTAGAAAAATAAAATCAGATTGGCATAAGAAATAATAACGTTTGATAGAGTTCTATAAATGTCTTACCATACATATTCAACAATGCAATTTCCTGTTATCGGTTCCAAATCACAGAAAGGAATGAAATCATGCTTCGTAATCCAAATATCAAGCTCATGATCAAACACCTCCACATCCAAGTGAATACGTAATCCTTCATTAGCTTTAATTTTGGGCTCAAGTATGCAACATAATGCTTTCAACGTGAATGGCAGCGAGGAATAACATTTGACCATTTTTTCGTTGTTTTGTTGCTTTCTCTTAGGTGGTGGCTAAATTTTAGTGAACGATGTGTTATAATCTATCTTGAAGTTCCACATGTAGGACAATCAATATAATCTATAAACTCCTTTCGGTATAAAATGCAATCATTAGGACAAGCATGCAATTTCTCGTAATCTAACCCTAATGTGCTTATACCTTTCTTTGCTTCATATAAACATGATGGCATTTCATTTTGTTCAGGAAGCATATCTCTTAGCAGACTCAATAGATCATCGAAGCTTTTATCACTCCAACCATACTTGGCCTTCAAGTTATATAATTTCACTATTGCTGACAACTTTGTAAATCTTTACAGCCGAAATATAAAGGTTTCTCTGCATCTTCAATTAATTTCTGAAAGTGACTTGGATTATCTTCTAAGGAATCATAAGCATCTCGAATCATTTCTATGGGCTCCTCAACACTGCAGTCTACATTACTTTGTCCTATTCTATCACTATCACATGTTGGGTGTGTAGTTCTAGAACATTCTCCATGCCATATCCATTTCTTGTATGTCAGGTGAAACCATAAGCCATCAAATGTGCTTTTACGATAGCAACTATGTTCTTACTAGTGTTAGCACATTTAGCACAAGGACATGGAATTTTGCTAGCATCTTCTACATTTTTCAATGCAAAATTCAAGAATGTATCAACCCCTATCTCATACTCTGGCGATAATCTATTCACTGACATCCACATCTTATCCATTTTATAAATGAACTAAGTAATAATCAGTACACCTAAATTAAAGCACAAAAAATTCTTTTAGTTAGAGGAACTTAACTAAGAGTAAACTGATCTAACACACAATAATTTATTGATAACATTTTTTAGGTCATATTAAAAAAAATAATCTAACTCTTTAGGCCTTTTTTTTATATGAGAAATTAGGTTACAAGCATACTCATAAACAAAATTTAAAACATCAAACTCCAGATAATGAAACCCAAAACAAGAGAAAATTCTGATTTCATACTTTACAAATAAACTCCAGAAACACCAAACATTCACCTTCAGCAATGTTTCAATAAAAATCAGCCTCTACTACAGAAAATTTAACCGAATTCTAATCGCTTCTGACAGATAAGGAAAAAGTCTTTAGGGAACAAATTACATTAATGAATTATAGCAAATTAACAAATTAATTTGTTTGAGAAAGTGGTAGCATATAAATAGACCTAATTTAGATGAAGAATGGGAAGTACCTCGAATGGAAGAGCAGAAGTGATGGCGGAACAATTTAGTCGGAATGGATAATGCGCATTGCGATGGCGGTGGAGAAACGCAGCAAAGGAGAGAATTGGTGTCGACGAGGTAGATGACGTCGATGCTTGTGTCCGACGGTCTTTTGCTCTGATGGGGGTGGCGGCGAGTAGATTTCTATGAGATGGGCTAGGGTTTCGGATGTAGGATAAATCAATGTAACAATGAGAAAAGATAAGGGCTTTCCGGCGACTGTGAAGAAGGCGTCGACGTCGAAGGCCACGACGCTGCAGTGTCCGACAAATTTTTGCTGAGATGGGGGCGACGTCTAGGATTTCTGTGAGATAGAGCGAGAAGAGAGTTTTGAGAAGGGAATTTTTGGGAGTTTTGTGAGATGGCGAACAAAGTTTTGATGGCACGCGATTTGCAAAATTTTCTTCAAATTCGTTTAGTATAACCACTATATTAGTATTTGAGTTGGCATTATTATATATTGTTTCAGTGGTTCAATAGGTTAAGTCATTAGGTTGAAAGCCAAAGGGTATGAGTTCGACCCTTGACCGTTACAACTTGGCATTTTATTGGATTTTACAGCATTTTTATCGTTTTTTAATTGAAAAATTAGTATTTAAAAAGAATGACATTTTTAGCTATTTTTGAAATGACAATATTACTAAATGAGTTTACATTATTTTTTAAAATTGGCATTTATAAATAATTAAAAAAATGCTATTTTTTCGTCAGGTAGTTTTTTAATAAAAAAATTGGCATTTAAAAAAATGACAGTTTGAACTTTTTAGTAAAATTTTTTTATAAAAGAAATTTCCTTTATTTTAGTTTTTTAATAAAAAAAATTGGTGTCTTTAAGATTTTTGATCTAAAAATTAGTATTTAAAACGAATGACATTTTAGCTATTTTTGAAATGACAATATTACTAAATGAGTTGACATTATTTTTAATGTAGATACATGACACTTGTTTTAAATATACTTGACATTTTATACAAAATGTCAAGAAAAAGAAAATTAATGACAGTTTGTTCAACAACATACATGACAATTTAATTAATTGTCATGTATTGCATTTACATTAATGCACATATATGACACTTTTTAATAAGCGTCATCTATACTATGAATAAATGACGCTCATACATACCGGTTTCTCTAAAATTGTCGGCACATCGTGATGTATTGAATACATGACACTGCATACATGACTTTTTTTTTGGAAATAGTCATGTATTCAAAAAAAGGCGCTCATACATGACGCTTTTTTAATAATAAGGATCATGTATGCAGTGTCATGTATACTCAATTTTCTTGTAGTGAGTATTTTAACGTAGTTCAGAGATCGACCCCCTATGTCCACGACTTCTTTTTCGAGAAAGTAATCTACTAGATAAGCTTATGCGTGCTTATCAGACGTTCCACTTGGTTTACGAGTGGCAAACAACCTAATCAGTTTAATTACAAATTCGAACCAAACCTTACAATATCTTTACGGGCAAGTGTACAACCTACAGTTCTGTTGTGGGCAAGAACAAGGCCTGGGTCTTAGAATGCGGGTTATAAGGGACCTAGTTTCTTTGATTACGGGTTCAAAGAAGGACCTAGGGTTTGGAGGTTTGGGTTTTCCAACTAGGAAGCCTTGTACACTGAGAACAGTGGAGGCTTCTTCTGTCACAGCCCGACTCCTAGTGTATTGAAACGACTAGAATGCAAAGGGAAGTTAGGTGAAACAACTGAACTTTTTCTCAAGAAACATGCTCGATAATTAAAGAATGAATCAACAACCAAACTATGCTCACAATGATGTAAGTTATCAATCAATTAAATGAACATTTGTCAAGATTTTGGATAACGAACCAATGAAAGTATTAGGTTTGGTTATTAATAAATGTTGCATTCAAAAGTGGGCCAATTTTTAAATTTTAATCCTCAAGTGGTGGTGAATCAAATACGATAAACTGTTAAATGATTCCAACAAGTTTCGGGAGGAATTCAGAAAGGATTTAATGGCTTTGTTCGAGCACACGGGCTCATTAATTTTGGGATCGAGGCAAAGATATATCGAAATAATGATGTTGCAGCAGAATATAAACATCAACTTAAATCCCAAGGTTATGTGTGTGAAGACACATACCTCAAGCTTAAACTTCAATTTAAGATTTCATTAACAACAAGTCGCCCAACCACACCGCATCCTTCCTCATCCGAGCTAACCTGCACGTTTTAGAAATAACATGCAGGGCGTGAGTACTTCGTACTCAGTGGACACATGCCAAAATAATTTTAAAAACTCACTCGATAGAGCTATATAATTGAACTTGCCTCTTCAGCTGCATCACAAGTGTTAGATAAATAATTATTTAAAAGAATTTACAACTTGTGGCAGCTTAAAACATTTTCGTTTGTTTTCTGAAATCGGCTAGCCATTTTCTCGGGTACGAATCCATCTACGCGTCTTATCTTCTTATGGTGTCGAGAAGTAGGCCTCCTCCTCGAGCACTGTGACCAGCCCAATCAAAGCAAAGCTCACAGCCTTTACATAACCGGCCCAACCGAAGTAAGGCTCGCAGTTACTAATCAACCTGCTAGGTTGTAATAAGGCTTACGGTCACCTAATCTAATGCATGTATTGTCCCATTTTTCAAACAGGACTTCATCCCGTGCATCCACATGACTCATTCTCATCATATAATATTAAGTAGAGGATTACATACCAAAACATAAAACTCAGGCAAGTCAATCAACTTTAAATAAAAGAGCACATATAAAATAAATTGCGCATTCACCGTTGAGTTTCAGTTCAGAAAATTTCTATCCAAGTACTATACCATCAGACTTTTCGGCATATATTTTTGTCACTTATACATATAATCGAGCATTCAAATATTTATTCAGATGTAAATATTAAAAATTTACTATTCTTTAAATTTGTATATTCTCAATTCTTCTTCATCAAATAATTTCAAATCAACACGAGATTTATCTCGTTCACATATTTCAAACTCATATCACACTGTATCATTTTACAGTTATTTCAAATATTCTCAGGCAAATATCTCAGATATATCATACTGCTCGTTTTTCAACATAAAATTATATTTCTCGGTTTTATCAAACTTAACTTCATCCTTCTTAGAAAAATTTTAGGAATTAAAATTTAAATTCCGTTTCACATTCCGACTTCTTGTATAAATTTCTCGAGCCACTATTTGGCACGTTTCTCGAGGAAATAGCTTAACTTGGTCGGAAAATTCTTATTTTCTTATTTTTCACATAAAATAATTTCTAGTGAACGATTTTTCGTTCGATTTCAATTTTTGACTTTAGAATCGGTAAAACCCCTTTTTATTTTTCCTTAGATTTCGGCACTCTTCAATAATCCATTCTTTAGAATTCATTTTTGCTCGATTCAAGTTTTATTACTCGTTTTTGTTTATTTTAGCTTGTATACTCTTTAGTTTATTTATTTTCACTTAAATTCTCGTAAGTCAACTTTTAATTAAAATTTATTGACTTTTTCATAATTTTCTCATACGAATTCCAAATTTAGTGATTCAAGTGGCTAATATACTAGTTTTTCTCTCAATTTCATGTTAATAACCTCAATTACATCTTTTACTCAACAAAATCTTATCAATTTCCATTTTAATTTTCTGCACAAACTTATTTTTCTTATATCTTGCTTCTTTCTCAAAAATTTCGAGTTCTATTGAACTTATAAAAATTCCAATTGCTCAATTCCTTTATTAATTTCATATTTTAACCTCAATTAATAAATATACTTTATGCCTCACTTCTTTCTACTAATTTGGAGGTTTCTTTATAGAATTTTATTTCTTTCTTTTTAATGCATTTCTATGCCTTAAATAATTATAATTTCATTATTCTTGGATCAATTAATCTTATTAAGCTCAAAATCGTCAAACTCTTTTTTTGAACTTCAAAGGTTTCGAATTATTTGTTGTTTTCCACTTGGATGATTAAATTCTTGATTTTGTTACATAGTTCTACTCCAAATAAATTCAATTTTATTATTTCTCATTTAATTCATCAATTTGTGCATAGGAACTCTAGAAGCACAATTTCTTCTTTTTAATATTGTTCGAATTTTTCATACTTTGAGCATAAAGTTTTATTTCCTCAATTCCTCTTAATCTTATACTCATTTCTTCTCTAATTTCATTTTTATAACTTCGATTCTTCCAAAAATTTATAGAAATTAAAATTTCCAATTTTGTATATGTATCTTGCAAAAACTTTATATAATTATATAAATTTATTTTCTTTCTTTTGGTGGTATTTTTATCCATAGATATTATTGAATTTTTATTTCTAAACCACCAATTCATCAAATACATCATAAAATCAACAAATCATATATATATATATATATATATATATATATATATATATATATAGGGAGTAATTCCCATGCAAACTCCCCTTAAAGTGAGAAATAGGAATTAATCTCCACCATTGATCTTATCTACATGAAGGGTCAAGATTTAGCTTGGTCAAAGCGGGTCAAACCCGGGTCAACCAGTTGACTTTTTTTTTTCGATTTTTTTTTAACTGCCACACAAGATGCACAACTTCACATATTCAGATGCACAACTTCACATATTCGGATGTACAACTTAGTGTATTGAGATGCACAACATTTTAAGTTTTTTTTTTATGTTTTTTTTTTTTCATTTTTTTTAAGGTTAGGTCATATGCACCACATCATGTATTCATATGCACCACACTATATAATGAGATGCACCACTAAGTGCATTAAGATGCACTAGTTTTGTTTTCGTTTTTTTTTATTTTCGTAAAACATTGTGCATCTAGTTACACTATGTGGTGCATCTAGTTACACTGTGTGGTGCATCTAGTTACGCATTGTGGTGCATCCTATTTTTTTTCGATTTTTTTTTTTTTTTTTTACAAATTCGGTGCATCTCACTACACATAGTGGTGCATCTCATTATGTATAGTGGTGCATCCGAATATGTGAAATGGTGCATCTTGGGTGACTGTTTTAAAAAAAATTTGAAAAAAAAAACTGAAAATCTTGTGCATCTAAATGCACTTAGTGGTGCATCTAGTTATATAGAGTGGTGCATCCGAATATGTGAAGTTGTGCATCTTGGGTGACAGTTTTTTAAAAAAAAAAATTGAAAAAAAAAACTTGAAAATCTTGTGCATCTAAATGCACTTAGTGGTGCATCTAGTTATGTAAAGTGGTGCATCTGAATATGTGAAGTTGTGCATCTTGGGTGACAGTTAATAATAAAAAAATAAAAAAAATCGAAAAAAAAGTCAACGGGTTGACCCGGGTTGACCGGGTTTGACCCGCTTTGACTTGGCCAAATCTTGACCCTCCATCACCAATAGATCTATGGTGGAGATCTATTCTCATTTCTTAGGATAATATTTATTCTCATATGATCTATCTCCTATATATATATATATTCATCAAATAATTTCTTGATTCACTTCAAATCATATATTCATGTTTCTCAACGCATAAATTAATAAAATCCATCTTCAAATTCTTCATAAAACATATATTTCAAAAATTAATTTTCACTATTGATCATCTTCTCCAACTTCTCTTTTAATAACAATTTTATTTCTTCATTCTAATTACTCAAACATGTTTATATATCATCATGTATCTCATCTCAAACACCAAATTCAAGAAATAATTCAAAACATACAAAAATTCACTCTAAGGCATAAACCTTCGATTTCTTCATGTTTTCATGCTTATATATTTATTTTCTTCATTTACTCATCTTAGCATGCTTAAAGTAATTTTTACAACACATAGAAATCATCAAATTTAATATAGGAGTCAAGACACAAAAATTCTTATTTTTCTTGCTCCAAAGCTCACAGCACATACACATATATACTTCATCGATTTCTCTTCTTATTTCTTTGCATGAAAAGTATGCTTATTAATTGATTCATGCTCATATATATAAGAAGCAAGACTACTTCATTAACCAAAATTTTCGAACATATAAGAGAAGATAGGTATAGTGTTCTTGAGCAAAAGGGTTGGAAATCTTACTAATTTTCTTTAATCGGTAATCTCTACTTCATTCCTCGCAACTCTAGCTTTCTTTCCTCGATTTCCTTGAAAAAGATTCGAAACTTATGATGAGGAGAAAAACTCGGCAGCAAGAAGGAAAGAAAGGAAGGAAGTTATTGCTCTTACTTGACTTTTTCAAGAGATAGGGATCAAATCTTGAATCCTTGGAACTCTAGCTTTATTTCTTGAGCTTGATTGAAGGATAAATGAAGGCTTGGAGATGGTGATGAGCTGCTGCCGTGGAGGAGAGGAGAGAGATAAGTGATGGTGATGATAATCGAATGTGAGAGGTGGAAAGACGGAAGAAGGGTGCGTGTGTTTTGAGAGTGGGAGAGATAGAGAGAGTGATTTCACTTGCCCGTAGTGAGAGTGGGGAATTATTAGGGAGAGAGGGAGAGTGAGGTCGGCTGGTATGGGGAGATAATTCTAATTTTTATCAGATAAATATCCCCGAAAGAAAAGATTTTATCCGTACAATATATCCATCTAAAAACATTAACTTTATTCCCTCTTTTCGGCATTTTCTGGTCACCAGATTTCACTCTAACTCGTACCATTACTTACGAAATAATTCATGGGTTCTAAAACACCCAACATATATATATATATATATATATCAAATAACGAAGAAAGTCGGAAATCTATACCGTGCATATTCGTCTCCGATTCAAAAATAGCTCAAGACTCGATTTTTAAATCTCGAATTTTTCTCTAACTTGCGTCATTAGCAACGAAATAATTTCTAAATTCGGAAACATCCAAGTTTCAGGGGTAATTCCCGTATAACGAAAAAGTCGTAAAATGTCACGACAAGTTACTATTCACATTAGTTGCATTTTCAAAATAAATTTAAACTCGACTCAAATGATCTCGGAAAATTCTCAAACTTGTATCATTGGTCTTAAAATAATTTCTAGATTCCAATGACACTAAATCTCACATTCTTAAACTCATATAACTCTTCACATCTTCGTTTCGAGTTTCTGAAATGAGAAAATTATGATTTTGCCCTTCAGGGGCATTTTGGTAATTTCACGAGAAAATTTATCCTCGGAAATTTTTATCACACATAATCACATATAATAAAATTTAAGAAGCACTTAGGCATGCATAATAACACTTAAGACAATTAGTTAGGGTTATAAAGATTGGGGGTATTACATCTTCCTAAGGCTTAGAAACTCAATCTGCAAGAGAGAGTCTGCTTCGAATCTTTACAACAACCTATTACAAATCTAGACTCGATCAAAGAATGAGCTTTTTGAGAGGTTAGATGGAAGAATAGGAGGAGGACTTGACACTCTAATTCTACTGGTTCTTCAACTGGAAGGTTCTTGTGTAAGAGAGAATCTACTTCTGCTTCTTTGCTTGTCTGCTTTTTCTTCTGCTCTCTCTATCTTCTTGAATTGGAGAGAGCTCTATTTATGCAGAGGGAGGTAAACTAACCGTTGGAAGTAACCGTTTGACCTCTACCCAAAGTATGGCACACTGCCTTCTTTTCTGCAACATTTCCTAAAATGGTAACTCTGCCTACAAATATAATTTACATATAATTTCTACGACGTAAATTATTTAGTTGGGTGAGTTATAGATATTATAAGTCAATCAATTTGACGTGTAAAATGATTTAGCTAGTAATGTTTTCATTCATGATCACATGTATTTATACGAAGAGTAATTTTATTCGGACACACTGTGATCACCCACACGCGCTAAAAATGGTAATATAGATTTTGAAAATGGAAATATATCCTAATTGGGAAGCATAAACCCTAAGAGGGAAATATAATTATTTCCATTTTTACAATCAACTTTCTTTTTTTCCACGCGTATGACTGGCTACAAATGTGTCCAAATATCATTTCTCTATTTAGTGTTTATAATTTTATATATTGGTTAATAGCATAGAAATACATGAACTTTAGCATCCATTCTAATCAATTGTAAGTGTAAATAAAAAAATAATAACCCTTTATAGTATATATATGAATGAAGGTGTTGCAGTTGGGTGTGGATGGCAAGCATTTGTGGCATATGTGAACGTTGGTTGTTATTATTTTGTTGGTATCCCAGTCGGAGCAGTTCTCGGCTTCACTTTCAACCTCGGAGCCAAGGTATTTCATTAAATAATATGTTTATGCCTTTTTAAGTGTATTTTGTTTTGGATCAAATAAATTAGTTAATTTCATACACAAAATAGAAATTATAATACAGATGAGCCCAACTTGTACCATGGGTATCGTCGCAGTTACGTTAAAGAATTAAGATGCATTTATGAAAATACAATGTCATTATTCTTAAGAAAAACATAGTAATTTGTTTTAGTATGACGTGACAAACATAGAACAGAAAGAAATATCGTTTCGTCACAAAATAAAATAATGTCAGTTAAGATGAAATAAAAATAGTACTCATTTTGGTTGATAGAATGCAAATAATTAATTTGGTGGTGTGCAGGGAATATGGTCGGGGATGTTGGGAGGCACACTCATGCAGACGTTAATTTTGATATGGGTGACTGCTCGTACCGATTGGCATAAAGAGGTAATATTATTAATTACTATATTACTATTGCAATTCTCTTATTTTCGGAGATATGTGTCTAGCTTCGTTGATGATAATAAGAGTCATTCATACACAACTTAGTTCTTCTTAAAATCCAAAATTACATTAATTAAATACTCCGTATATATTTAAACGTAGCCTTATTATTGATCTACACGAGTTAATTTGTACAGCTTCTGAAGAAGATGCCTTTAATTTGTAATTAAACAACCAATATTTTTTATAGAAACCTTTAAGAAATATGTTAGACCTTAATAATTAAGCTTATTGCTCTCTCATAACTTATTCCCATACCATTTGCATAATAACTAGCTCAAGTAATTGTTTATTTTATGTCCAATTAGGAGTGTAAATAAAAAGCAATTTTATCCCATAATTTATGTCGAATTTCTTGATTTCTTGAATTTTTCAGGTGGAGAAAGCAAATGACCGGATAGATAAATGGAATAATAAGAAGGAGATGCTTCAGGCTGAATGATTTGTGGAATTAAAATTGCAAATATCAATTTGTTCGAAAGGAACGCAAGAACAAACATAATTATCAGTTTTTTTTTTTTTTTTTTTTTTTTTTTTTTTTTTTTTTTTTTAATTTGGCGCGTGTTTTACTTATATGCTCTTCCTTTACCTATGAAAATTAAGTTTAAACTAAGAATATGCAGCATCTCATAACGTTATTTGATTATATCTATATATTAATTATCGCAAATACTTGTATAAGCCCGATCGCACCTCATGCGGCCGCGCGTGGGGCGCGTGGGCTGTACGCGCTTCACCTATGTGCGGCACGTGGGGTGCACGCGCATATATATACATTTTTAATTTTCCGATTTTTTTTCCTTTTTCCCTGTTTTCCAATTACTTGTTTTCTGTCTTTTTTTAGTTTTTTATTTTTATTTTCAGCTTTTATTTCAATTTTTTTTAATTCTACTTTTTTCCACCTTTTTTTTGTTTGCCTCTTCGTTTTTTTGTTTGCCGCTTCTTTTTTGATCAAGATTCGAGCGAGGGGAGGCTAAGGTAAAGAAGCGGGGAAGAAGGGGGTTGAATAAGAATAAACGAATGAACAGACAATAATAACAGAGTAAACTACTATGAACAAGACTTCATTATATAATAAAGGAGTCGACCTTGAAGGATCGCTCGACAAGGATGTTCTCGAAAGAAACTAAGTTAAAGTATGAACTTAGACTCAAAGAATATATACATTAACACAAAAAGAGTTTGGAGTTTGGCAGCGGAAAAACGTAAAGCTTGACATACAATTCCTTTATTCTAAATACGACTTCTTAACTCAACATCAACCACCGCCGCTCCCGTCGCTCAACCTGCACATTTTATAGTGGGCACATTGCCGAAAACATATCATAAGTATAGATAAATCAGGCATCTTGACAAATAGCGCATCGGGGTTTTTCAACAAATACCCGAGCCTACTAAACATTTTCTTTCACTTTCATAATATAGCTTGATATTACGTTCAAGTTTGCCCAACTTCTGTTTCAACGCCGGGGGAGAGTGCACTTCTCCCGCGCACGTTCTATTCACCGTGGCAGGCTACCCCTCAACAGGGCACCACACACCGGCTACCGTGTACACTTAAACCCTGGAAAACCCTTTCTAGTTAATTCAGCGGTCCGATCGATTAGTTAACCCCTTTTGGCTAACTCAGAAAGGCACAAGAGAACTCACATAAAACAAATATTTTCATGCCCTGATTATCACTTTGAAACACAATTATCAAAGCAATAAATAAAGATTTTCGAGCATCGCTTGTTTTATTTGTATATAGAAAAGCCCACCTTAGTAATTACAGAACTACTATTCGAGCTTCCGTCTCTGGTCTTCCGTCCTATCCTCGGTGCTGACTTTCTCATTTTATCGTAAATAAACAAACTTAAGCAACTTGAACGTAACGATAAAAGAAACAGGAAATCGAAACCGGTTTTAGCCTTTTAGGCTTTTGCACTTTACTACTTTCTTTTGATTAACTACTAAACGAGACTTCGATCAATTCTCGTCTACAAACTGACTCGGCTCATTACTCGACACTTAGGTTAGTAGATAATGGATGTCGATAACTTATAACGACTTAAAAGTTCACAAGGAACGAAGTTGAAAAGGATTCAACTTAAGAAACTAAGCTTTGGAAACTTACTACACAAGTCAGTGAATCTGGAGTTTGCACAGAACAGAGAACTTAAATACAGAGGATGTAATTTATACCAAAAGAAAGCCATGGGTGTCTAGTTTACTCTCCAATTTACGGATCTCAACTTCGTTAAGCGAGCTAGAAGTTATAACAGTTTCCGTGAAACGTCGCAAAACAGTCGCGCGAAACCCTAATGCTCGACAAAATTCGACGCACGGTTCCCTAGGTTCGATTAATGCTATTCCACTTTTATTTTCACAAAATTTTCATCTCAAGTCAGTCTATATGCAGTATCCTTTAATTGGGTTTACATCATGTCTTTTGATTAAACAAACGACGAGCATTTCCTCGTTATTTCAACTAACCAATTAGTATACCAAAACAATTTCAAATTCAATTCCTATTTCATTTTCGTTTATCAACTTCTCGTTTCTTAACTATAACTCATAACATCTCGTATCTCGGATGAAAATGTCGTTAACTACAATATTGTTGTTTATCAATAACAATCATTATTATCAAAAAGGTTTTTCTCATTCGACTTTTCTATCGGCTTATAATCTCGATTCTCCGTCTCTTACTAAAAATCAAATCTTCTTAGAATTTGTTCAAACTTTACGGTTACGATCATTAACTAACAAAATTATCATAGGTTCGAAACACAAACCCTAATCATTATCTATTCTCGACTTATCGTCGATTGTTCGTCTCTTAACAAAAATCCTACGTTCTCCGTTTTCGTTCAAATTTTACAACAACGATTATCATCTAACAAACATCACCAATACGTAAACCATATTCTAAAAACAATATCGAGCTTCAACTTATCGATGGATTTCCGTCTCTTACATTTTTCATTTTATTTTTAGAAAAATCCCAAATAAATATATATTCATCCTCAATCATCCTATATCTCATTTCCATAAACAAAACATGCATATCATATCATCTTCTTCATCAAATTAACCGTTCTTTATCTCTTATATTTCAACTTTTATTTTTAGAAAAATCTAAATTAAATCATGTGATCATCTAACAACATGTTGGACAAGAATCCATTGATCAAACAATAAAGAAATCGAGCTAGCAAAAACCCCTAAATCTCACAAAATTTTCGGTAATTACATAGTTCAAAGGGGGATGATTTTCTTCATGATTCGATCCATAAAACCTAATTCTAAACATACTATAACATGAATTAACCATAGCACATCATCCTATTCCATCTCCTATGTTTCGAAAAAAATGAAAATGATGGGAAAGGATTTGTGTTCGGTTCAAAACGTAGGAAAAGTTCTCACCTTGCGGAATATGAACTCGGAAATGAAGTTAATCGGTAGATGGGAGACTTGTGTTCTTGAGAAGAGCTTGGAGGATGAACTTCAATGGAGAAAATGAGAAAGAAATGAGAGACAGAGGGAAGTGATGGAGATGGCGGCAATGTGGAGTGAGGGAGAGAGAGATGACTCATGATTTACTATACATAAAGATGAGAAATATCTAACAACTAAGGTGGTGAGTCGTTAAGGCGTGTTTGGTTGCATTTTATTTGAAAGAAATATCTCGATTCCGGGTCTTAAACGACGATATAAAAGTCGAGAAAAACTTTCTTAGGTAGTTACGAATTTGACGAAATCTAATTCGTCCGTTAGATTAGAAATAAATCACATACTCGGAAAACCTAATTTTTTTTTCATAATCCGAGAAAAAGTCGGGATTAGAAATAAATCACATACTCGGAAAACTGACTTTCTCCGGTGAACTCGTATCGAAGAAAAAGTGAATGTAAAGTTCGACGGTTTTTCAATCTGAGTTTTCGGACGAAAAATCTATCGGACGCGAAAACCCTAATACAGTAGTCGTTCGTCCGACTTCTGGAATTTATTTTCAGAAACGGATTTCACCGTAAATCTTAATATCGAAAATCCTTAACTTAGGCGTGAAAAGCCTTAATTATTAATTAACTTTTTATTTTAATGACGGATTAAACGTCCGGGGTATTACATCCTACCCCTCTAACAAGAAATTTCGTCCCGAAATTTGCATACCTTCTTTAAAAAGGTAAGGGTACTTCTCTTTCATCTTTTCTTCGAGTTCCCACGTGGCTTCTTCTTGCCCATGGTGATTTCATAGCACTTTTACTATTGGTATCGACTTGGTTCTTAACTCATGTATTTTTCGATCTAAAATCGATAATGGTTTCTTTTCATAACTCAAGTCAGATTCAAGAACGACGTCTTGCTGGTTAATAACGTGCTTAGGATCAAAAACATACTTTCTCAACGGACACTTCCTAGACTTGGCGGTAAGGTCAATCTATAAGCAACGGGTCCTACTTTTTCGAGAATCTCGTAAGGTCCTATAAACCTTGGTCTGAGTTTATCCTTAACGCCGAATCTAACGATTCCTTTGGATGGTGATATCTTGAGGAAAACTTTATCCCCTATTTCAAAACTAAGATTGGTTCGACGATCGTCGGCGTAAGACTTCTGTCAGCTCTGGGCCTCTTTCATTCTAACTCTAATCTGACGAATGATCTCAATCATTTCACTGACCGCATCGGGTCCTAGGTTCTTTCTTTCACCCACTTCATCCCAATAAAGTGGTGATCTACATTTCTTTCCGTATAAAGCCTCATAAGGCGCCATTCCTATCGTCGCCTGATAACTGTTATTGTACGCGAATTCAACTAAATGTAAGATATCTTCCCAATTCGCGCTTCGATCCAATACTATCGTTCTTAACATATCAACAAATATCTGAATCGTTCTCTCTGATTGTCCATCCGTATGGGGTTGAAAAGCGGTACTAAAATTAAGTTCGGTACCTAACTCTTTCTGCATCGTGATCCAAAACCTTGAAGTGAATTTGGCATCTCTATCTGAGGTTATCGACTTTGGTATTCCGTGTAGACGTACAAAGTCTGGGGGTGAAAAGCGGTACTAAAATTAAGTTCAGTATATGGCGTATCGTGAGCCTCACTCATGATATCGTTCTTCAATTCGTCGTCTTCAGGGATACAAAGTCTGCCTTCAAACAAAATTGCTTTATCTGGTGCCTTGGAAAAGCCGTCTAGTTTATCCGTTCTTATGCTTAGTCGAAGCTTCTCAGTTGATTCATCCTTTCTCTGCGCACTTATGATTCTTTTTTGTAAATCTGATGTAGCTTCGAGTGCTGCTATTTGACTTGTTATCGTTTCAGGTGCATCGAGCACTTCTAAGTCCATTTCCTCAAATTCTCGTACAAGGGCTTCTTCCTCAACAAAGAGACATCCTAACTTGGTTGGAGTCTTGCGACTCAGCGCGTCAACTACCACATTTGCTTTTCCTGGATGATAGTTAATTCTGCAATCATAATCCTTGACTAATTCGAGCCATCATCTTTGCCTCATGCTCAATTCCTTTTTCTCGAAGAAGTATTTCAAACTCTTATGGTCCGTAAAAATCTCAACCCTAACACCATAGATATGGTGTCTCCAAATCTTCAGCGCATGCACAACGGCTGCTAGTTCTAAGTCGTGGGTTGGGTATTCAACTTCATGAGGTCGAAGTTGTCGTGAAGCATAAGCTATCACCTTTCCATCTTGCATCAAAACACAACCTAATCCATTCTTCGAAGCATCTGTATAGACCACGTATTCCTTATTTGCTTCTGGTAGAGCCAACACTGGTGCTGTGGTTAACTTCTCCTTGAGTGTCTAAAAACTCTTCTCGCTGTGATACCCCGAGTTTTTATACCTTTAGAGAGCGTCTAATTAACCGAGTAAGTTAAAAGATGAGAATTTAGGAGTAAAATTTTTCTTTTCTAATCGAAGAGATTTGAATAAAACGTTTAAATTGCCTTGTGAATCTTGTGTGAATTTATCTGTTCTATTTATCTGAGATGATGATGATGTGATATGCTTGTTGAGTTGTTTATATGAAAATGAGTATGAGATTAAATTCCGGAAAAATTCCGAGAAGTTTGCTTGATTGAGATAACATAACGTTAATTGCCGAGAAACATGTTTACGCCGATGTACCTAGAATAGAATTGAATTAGAACCTTCGAACTTAGAATTTCTTTTAAGATCACTGAGATAGGGTAAGAACTTATCCGAGAATTGAGAAGAATAATGAGGAGTTAATCTTTAAAAGAATTAATAAACGGATTGACAAGCCGATTAAATTCTTTTAAAATTTAAAGGACTAAAATGATCGAAACCTTTAATCTTTTAAATTGAGACGTGAAATAGGGTTGAAATGCTTAGTGTTGGAAGTGAGACGAGAAGAGGTTAGACCCGTTAATAGCACAAAACGGAATTAATACGAATCGTTTTATCCGGAAAACCTTTACGACCGGGTAATTAACACCCGTAACGACACGGCGATGACACGTGTCATCCACCTCTCTCCCTCTCACGCCACCTCACTCTTTCCCTCACATCACTCTCCAATTTCCAAGGCTAATTATCATGATTATGTCTTCTCCATGATATTACCAAAAGTTTGCATGCAAACCACATCACATCATCTAACCATCAATCACTTTAAACATCTCCAACTTCCAATGCTAATTGCCATCACACTTTATTCGTTTGTTGGAATATAAATTGCATGCAACCTATTCAAAAGAGAGAAAATTCATTCATCACACTCCATCTCTCTCTCTCTTTCGAACTCTCTCTCCCAAGCAAGAAAGAAAAATAAGAAAATTCTCTCTACACTCTCTCTACTCTCGGCAATCTCTCTCTCTCATACCTCAAATTTTTCTTACATGCAACCATGTATTCAAGCTCTCCATCCATGGAAATGAAGTAGAAGTTATCAATCTCCATTCATTCCTTCCATATTCTCAAGAAAAGGTAATAATTTTTCAAGTTCTTGAGATTAAATTCAATATTCATCCAACAATTTCTTCATTTTTGGAATGGATAATTAATTCCATGTTATTCTTTTTCTTTGAGGATTCAAGAAGACATCTTTCTTCTCTTCAAGCTTTGAAGCTACCATTTCCATCCAATTCAATTCCAAGAGCCAAGAGAAGGATTTCCATTTAAATTAAGTATGAAATTCATTTGATTAGTTGTAAATATGTATGTCTCTAAGTCCTAAAAGAAAGCACTATGCATGCATGTTATTTAAATTATGTTTAGGCAAACTTAGGATGTGCATGTGATAATCGAGTGAGAAGAAATCGTTAGGAGAATCGAGCATTAGATTTTAATCGGTGAATTAAGAGAAGAAAAAGAAACTAAAACCCTAAAGATTTGATAAGTGCCGAAAATTTTAGTAAAAATAGGAAAAATATGAATTGTTTGAGTTATCATTATTTTGATGCTTAATTTGTTATTTTTATCATATTAAGAATGAGATTTTATACATGAAAAATTGAGAAATAAAATGCACAAAATATGCATGTGTGTGCCGTGAGTTTTGAAGAAAAATAGAGGTTTTATTTTGTTGATTTTGTTGATGTATTGAGTGATGTTTTGATCAATGAGATGATTGTATGTTATGTTAGTATAATCATACATGTGTTTAAATTAAGAAAATAAGATTGCATGTTGAAGTTTTGAAAGAAATTAATTGTAAAAATAATAAAAAGATTGGATGTTTAAGTATTTCAATGCATGTATGAATGTTAGTTTGAATATGGAATAAAGATAGAAGTTTTGATAAAAAGATTTAAGCTTTTAATTAAATAAAAGATGAAAGATGTATGAAAAGATATATCAATTAAATGTCTTTGTATCAAAATTTAAAGACTTAAAATTTTTACTAAAAGTACAACAAAAAGATCTTTTATAACTTAACTAATAAAGTGAGCTAATTCATAAAAATGTTTATCAAAAGATAAAGAAATTATTAAGTAAGAAATAGCTTAAAGGTTTAAAACAAGTAAAGAAGAAATTATTAAAGAAATAAGTAAAAATAGAGAAAAACCGAGTTTAAGAAAAATAGATCGAAAAGAAATAAAAAGAAGTTTTTAATCGAGTAAAGAAAAGATGCTAGACGAGTTAAGATAGATACTCGTATAAGTTAATCAAGGAAATGAGAATAAAATAAGATGTCGAGAAATAAGTTGAAAGAGGTTAATTAAATAATTAATTTAAGGACGTCGTTCCAACCAAGCGAATAAAAAGATAGACCGAGATAATAATTAGAGGAATAATATTCAAGTTAAGAAATGAGAATCAAGTTAGAATTGAACAAGAAATTATAATTTCATAAGAGTTTATTAAGAGCTAAGAGAATTTTTGTTAATTGAATAAAGGTTATAAAATGCCTTATAAGATAACGGATGTAAAACAAAGCATTGTCTATAAGTAAGGAAGATAGAATAAATAGTTTGAGCCTTCATAAAAAGAAATGCATAATCAAGTTAGAATTTAAGACCTAAATTGAATGAATGTTAATGTGTCTTGAAGTATGTTTGATTTATTTGAATTCATTATATGATTGAATAAATGTTTAAATGCATGATACCCGTTATGATGATGAAGTTAATTGAATTATCTTGTATGCAAAATGGTTGAATGATTGATTATAAGTCGAGAATCAAATGAAATCTTTGAAAGAAAACTCGAGTAATAGAATATAGACGATGGCATTATTAATTGGAACGAGAAAAGTGTACGATGTTGAGTAGTAAAGTTAACCAATTCGAATAGAGTTAATAATTTAAAGACGAGAACGCGAGATCCTTTAGAAAAGTTAGAGCAAAGAGAGAGACGACTCAAATAGAAGTCCTTCAGTTAAAGTCCAACGCCTTTATGTCCGTCATGTTGCGTATCTTATTTTTCCTATCGATGTCGAACTGTGAAGGATCGAGCCGGACGGATCATTAAGCGAGGACAAATAGCCCTAAACCACCTAGCTAGTTCTTCAAAAGTCAGGTGGGCTTTTCTGAACCAAAACTATCGACGAGATTTAGTTATGTTATTAAATTTTATGATATGATTTTCAAATGTGATTGACTTGCCATTTTATTGAAGTTGGTATGTGTTATCATCTATTTATATGAAGATGTGATTATCCTGTGAAAAGCAGGAACCCACGTGTGGTATATGTTGAGGTGACTGTGAGCCTTGCTTCGGTTAGGCCGGTCACAGTGTTTGAGAAGGAGGCCTACTTCTCGGCACAGTGAATGTCGTCAATGAATACTAAAACAAATTTGTCTAAGTATGGGTGAAAAATTTGATTCATGAGATCCATGAATACTGCAGGAGCGTTAGTCAAACCGAATGGCATAACTAGGAATTCATAATGGCCATATCTGGTTCGGAAAGCAGTCTTAGGTATGTCCTCGGGTTTGATTTTCAATTGAAGATACCTGGATCTTAAATCTATCTTTGAAAAGACTCCTGCGCCCTTAAGCTGATCAAAAAGGTCTTCTATCCTTGGCAAAGGATACTTATTCTTAAGGGTGATTTTATTTAACTCTCAATAGTCTATGCACATTCTCATAGAACCATCCTTCTTTCTTACAAACAAAACTGGTGCTCTCCATGGTGAAACACTCGGTCTAATGAACCCCAGGTCTAACAATTCTTGCAGCTGGATCTTAAGCTCTTCTAATTCTTTCGGTGCCATCCTATATGGAGCTTTTGATTTGGCGGCCAATCCTGGTTCTAAGTCAATCGAGAAATCTATATGACGGTCGGGTGGTAAATCGGGTAAAATTTCTGGAAAGACGTCTTCGTATTTGTTAACAACTTCTACATCCTGAATGGTCTTCTCAGCTCCTGGTTCTCCAACTAGGTACACAAGATAAGCGGTGCAACCCTTCTTCTTCATCAACTTCTTGGCTTGTAAGGCGGATATTATCGGTATTTTCTTGCCTATTGCAATCCCATGAAATTCTGTCGGTTCTTTTCCTGGTGGTTGGAAAAAGATTTTTCTTTCGTTGCAGAGAATTGTGGCATAATTCTCTGACAACCAGTCCATTCCTAAGATTATATCTACGTCCCACATTATCATAACATTCAAATTGTTCGCCTTAGCCTTTAGAGTTCCAATTTCTAATTCTAGGTTAGAGCAAACATGCGTGGAAGTAGTGATCTCTCCTGAAGGTGTAGCTACTCTCATAGCGTGCTCAGCTCTTACAGTTCTGATATCTAAGTTATCCGCACACGAACCAGCAATAAAAGAATGCGATGCGCCAGTATCAAACAGTATCTTAATAGGGATGTTGTGATGTTTTTCCATACTTGCTAGATTTCCTTTTCCTTTATTCTGCGCACCCTGTTTGATCGCACATGCCCTTGCATTCTGTTGCTTTTGAGCTTGCTGCTGGAACTGCTGTTGGGTCATGTGCTGCTGCGGCTGTGCCTGAATCGCCCTCAGAGGTTGGGGCTGTCAATACTGATTGTGTCCTGCTGCTTGTAATGGTTTCGGGCAGTCCCTCTTAATGTGCCCCTTCTGTCCGTAATTGAAGCAATTCCCAGAATTTGCTTGGCAGATCCCGAAGTGTACCCTATTACACTTGGGACAGGCAGGAACGGTAGTTCTTCCTTGATTGTTTCCTCCTTTGTTATTCCTTTGCTGCCCTTGTGGCTGACCGTGATGATTATTCCCTTTCCATGGTCCTGCTTGATTATTTCCTTGTAAGTACAGTCCGGATTGACCGTTTCCCTGCCATGGCTTCTTCCCATTATTGTTACCTTGATTAGGCTACTGATAGCCTTGCTGATTTCCATTCTTCTGGTTTCCTTGATTATTGGAATGCTGGTAGTAGCCACTGTTTTTTCCTCCATCCCATTTCCTTTTACCCCGGTAGTTGTTATTATGGTTGTTGTTGTTGTAATAGCCTCGATTTTGGGTCGGAGCTGGTGCGGGTGCTATTGTTTTCCTTTCATCAGGCACTACGGCCTCCATCTCTAGGGCTCGCCCTAAAACTTCAGTGTAGCTCAGTCCCCCATGACTGGCTAATGCAATCCCAAATTCATGCTTCAGTCCCCCACGGAACTTCTTCGATATCTTCTCTTCGGTATCAACCTGAGCAGGCGCATACCTCGACAACTCACAAAACTTAGCGTCATATTCCGTGACTGTCATCTTTCCTTGTTTCAGATTATAGAACTCAGCCTCTTTCTGAGCTCTATAGGTCTTAGGTACATATTTATCATACAATAGATCGCACCCAAAGCTCAGCATCGCTTGGGCTACCAGATCCGTTGAATATAGGTGGGTTACATTTGAGGAAGAAATCCTCAATATCACGACGGGGTGGTGGTGGAGGTGGTGATGGTGATGGTGGTGGAGGGGTATTATGGTGTTCCTGTTCTTCCTTCCTATCATTCTGGGCTTAACATCTTCCACGTCCCCTGGGTCTACCAGGTCCTCTACGATTGTTAACAACTCTCGGCGGCATATTTTATTTTGAAACTATAAGAACAAAACTCTCATTAGCACCTTACTTTTAAGCCTTCTTTTACTTTCTAACTCTTTTCCTAACTTAAACGAGTTCATGGAAAAGAAAACTGATAATAGCTTCAATTCTTAGCTCTTTTAAACTCTTTAACTTCTCGGTTAAACCGGAATATTCATTTAATACTTTTCTTCTAATCGCGCTTAGAAGAAACTTTTCATAAGATTAAGCCCACTCTCGGGTCATCATATATATATATACACGTCAAAAAGAATATTAGTTTTGCCTCCAACGAGGACTTATACAAAAGGTTAGACTGTGACTAGTCTAAACTAGGCTAACTGCCTATCTATGAACCGGGTGCACTAACAAGTTGCATCACCGTATTTACTGGAAGTACTAGAATGGAAACGATCCCAAAAACTTCGTATCCGTTTAGAGTACTACAAAAGGATGGTTACTGATCCGACTATTTACAAGACAAAGGGAAACTTCTACTACTACTACGCGTCTAAGACGCCCTGCTCAACAAGCTGCTGTTGAGTCACTACTGCCCTCTACGACTTGAAACTCCTCGGGATCCTCCTCAGGGTCCTACTCAGGGTCCTCCTCGGGGTCGTCCTCCTTCGGATCCTCCTCCTCAGAATCTGAACCAAAGACGAGCTGGAGTGCCTCGTCAACCCTCAAAGTAGTGCCATCCAGAAGTGTAAGTGGTGGTGGTGAAGACACGTCTAAAACTGTATCTCCGAGTCTGAAATCAGGTAGTCTGAACTGGATACCACTGCACGCTTCTTCAGGGGAAGAAGGTGCTCAGGAAGTGAACTAGATGGGTACACCTCTGCAGAACGGGCTCTAGACGCCCCTGCCTCAAACTGTCCCCGGACTCTCGTCCAATCAGCACAGATCTCCTCAAGTGGTGTGAGAGGAGATGGTAACTCAAGCATCGCAGCAAGCTCTGCGTCTCTCTCTAGGTATTCGTCTCCTAGAACTAAACCCTCGCTAGGTGAAAGCATTGGCGGCAGCTCCAACAGTGCAGCAAACTCCGGGTCTAGGGCTAACGGCTCCGGCTCAAACTCGGCCTCAGCCTCAGTCGGAACGTGAAGGTAGGGTAGGTGCTCCTCAACCAGCATAGGCCACATGACTCGACTGTGAAAGAACTGCCTGTGTATGGCTAAGGCAAAACTAGCAAAGTCGCTGATCGGCTCAGGGTCATCACCTATCACTGCAATGTGGTACCAGGCTATGGCATGTGCCCAACCATGCCACTCGCCGGGCAGCCGTACCATCAAGTCGGCCATCGCCTGATACTCAGTAACAAAGTGACGAGCTGCGTAGAAGCGTGCAGCGAAGTCACTAACCAACTGCCCGATATCATGATTCGGGTCCACCTCATAGTCATGGTACTCGTCTAGAATCTCATCAACTACTGTACGCTGTCTCAAAGGTCGACTTTTCCAAGCCGTAACACGTGTAGCAGGCATCCTACAAAGTTTTAAGAGAACACGGATCAGTAACTGGTAGGGTAATTAACATATCTTAAAGAATTCTTAAATCGCAATCAGAATATTCCATTATTCAAATTGCAACACTTAACCACTTTATCACAGCTTATCTTAATCATCTAGCAATTTCAAGAAATTGCACTCAAACAATACATATATATATAAAAAAAAATATTTCACGATTTTTATTTTCACCCTTTTACTTATTTTCTTTTACTTTCTCACTTTATTTCTTCCTCGAAGAAATTTCTTAACGAATTCTTTTCATTCTTTTAAATTATCAACTTATTTATTCTTATTCTTCTTGTTATTCTTTATTTTATTTCCTAAAAAGGAAATTCTTACGGCTTTTGTTTTCAAAAACAAGTCAACTCCAACGAGTCTGTTGTTCATGTCACTTTACGCAGGTGACATTTGCTTATTCTCTTTGATTCCCTTTATTCTGTCCTTTCCGATCCGATCGTTTCTTGGATATTTTGGAACCAACGCTTCTTAGAACGTCTATGTTCTCAAAGAATCGGGAAGGCCTTAAAATTCGTCTAAATTCTCATGCCAATAAAACATTTCAAACAAGGAAATTATAACTTACATAATTTCACATAGTATAGCATTCATGCTTTCACATAGTTCACGTAATATAACAAAGTATAACTCTTATACTTTAATTAAATCATACTTGCATACTTTATTCAAAAGTGCTTGCATACTTTATCAAAATTTCTTCTTAAAGAAATCATACTTCTGAAATTCTTTCCTTACTCTTCTTCTTTGATTGAGTCGACGTAGCGGGAGGTTGAGTTGTCGTCTACATTCTTAAACTTAGTGTTACGACTTAGCTTAACTTTGAAAGAAGTCTCGGATATAGAGTATATACAAATACTCTATCTTACTACTTGAAAGAAATTCGTATGCAAAGCAGAAACCTGGCTCTGATACCACTCTGTCATAGCCTCCCGAGGGACGGCAAAGCCGAGGTGCGACTAGGGGTTGGATTAAAGAAGCAGGGAAGATGTGGGATGAATAAGAATAAACGAATGAACAGACATTAATAACAGAGTAAACTACTATGAACAAGACTTTATTATATAATAAAGGAGTCGACCTCGAAGGATCGTTCGACAAGGATGTTCTCGAAAGAAACTAAGTTAAAGTATGAACTTAAACTCAAAGAATATATACATTAACACAAAAAGAGTTTGGAGTTTGGCAGCTGAAAAACGTAAAGCTTGACATACAATTCCTTTATTCTAAATACGACTTCTTAACTCAACATCAACCACCGCCGCTCCCGTCGCTCAACCTGCACATTTTATAAAACATATGCAGGGTTAAGTACAAAAGCACTTAGTGGGCACATTGCCGAAAATATATCATAAGTATAGATAAATCAGGTATCTTGACAAATAGCGCATCGAGGTTTTTCAACAAATACCCGAGCCTACTAAACATTTTCTTTCACTTTCATAATATAGATTGATGTTACGTTCAAGCTTGCCCAACTTCTGTTTCAACGCCGAGGGAGAGTATACCTCTCCCGCGCACGTTCTATTCACCGTAGCAGGCTACCCCTCAACAGGGTACCACACACACCGGCTACCGTGTACACTTAAACCCTGGAAAACCCTTTCTGGTTAACTCAGCGGTCCGATCGATTAGTTAACCCCTTTTGGCTAACTCAGAAAGGCACAAGAGAACTCACATAAAACAAATATTTTCATGCCCTGATTATCACTTTGAAACACAATTATCAAAGCAATAAATAAAGATTTTCGAGCATCGCTTGTTTTATTTGTATATAGAAAAGCCCACCTTACTGATTACAGAACTACTATTCGAGCTTCTGTCTCTGGTCTTCCGTCCTATCCTCGGTGCTGACTTCCTCCTTTTATCCTAAATAAACAAACTTAAGCAACTTGAACGTAACGATAAAAGAAACAGGAAATCGAAACTGGTTTTAGTCTTTTACGCTTTTGCACTTTACTACTTTCTTTTGATTAACTACTAAATGAGACTTCGATCAATTCTCGTCTACAAACTGACTCAGCTCATTACTCGACACTTAGGTCAGTAGATAATGGATGTCGATAACTTATAACGACTTAAAAGTTCACAAGGAACGAAGTTGAAAAGGATTCAACTTAAGAAACTAAGCTTTGGAAACTTACTGCACAAGTCAGTGAATCTGGAGTTCGCACAGAACAGAGAACTTAAAAACAGGGGATGTAAATTATACCAAAATAATGCCATGGGTTTCTAGTTTACTCTCCAATTTACGGATCTCGATTTTGTTAAGCAAGCTAGAAGTTATAACAGTTTTCGTGAAAGGTCGCAAAACAGTCGCGCGAAACCCTAATGCTCGTCAAAATTCGACGCACGATTCCCTAGGTTCGATTAATGCTATTCCACTTTTATTTTCACTAAATTTTCATCTCAAGACAGTCTATATGCAGTATCCTTTAATCGGGTTTACATAACGTCTTTTGATTAAACAAACGACGAGCATTTCCTCGTTATTTCAACGAACCAATTACTATACCAAAACAATTTCAAATTCAATTCCTATTTCATTTTCTTTTATCAACTTCTCGTTTCTTAACTATAACTCATAACATCTCGTATCTCGGATGGAAATGTCGTCAACTACAATCTTGTTCATTTATCAATAACAATCATTATTATCAAAAAGGTTTTCCTCATTCGACTTTTCTATCGGCTTATAATCTCGATTCTCCGTCTCTTACTAAAAATCAAATCTTCTTAGAATTCGTTCAAACTTTACGGTTACGATCATTAACTAACAAGATTATCATAGGTTCGAAACACAAACCCTAATCATTATCTATTCTCGACTTATCGTCGATTGTTCGTCTCTTAACAAAAATCCTACGTTCTCCGTTTTCGTTCAAATTTTACAACAACGATTATCATCTAACAAGCATCACCAATAAGTAAACCATATTCTAAAAACATTATCGAGCTTCAACTTATCGATGGATTTTCATCTCTACGTTTTTCGTTTTATTTTTAGAAAAATCCCAAATAAATATATATTCATCCTCAATCATCCTATATCTCATTTCCATAATCAAAACATGCATATCATATCATCTTCTTCATCAAATCAACCATTCTTTATCTCTTATATTTCAACTTTTATTTTTAGAAAAATCTAAATTAAATCATGTGATCATCTAACAACATGTTGAACAAGAATCCATTGATCAAACAATAAAGAAATCGAGCTAGCAAAAACCCCTAAATCTCACAAAATTTTCGGTAATTACATAGTTCAAAGGGGGATGGTTTTCTTCATGATTCGATCCATAAAACCTAATTCTAAACATACTATAACATGAATTAACCATAGGACATCATCCTATTCCATCTCCTATGTTTCGAAAAAAATGAAAATGATGGGAAAGGATTTGTGTTCAGTTCAAAACGTAGGAGAAGTTCTCACCTTGCGGAATATGAACTCGAAAATGAAGTTAATCGGTAGATGGGAGACTTGTGTTCTTGAGAAGAGCTTGGAGGATGAACTTCAATGGAGAAAATGAGAAAGAAATGAGAGAGAAGGAGGTGATGGAGGTGGCAGCAATGTGGAGTGAGGGAGAGAGAGAGATGACTCATGATTTACTATACATAAAGGTGAGAAATATCTAACAACTAAGGTGGTGAGTCGTTAAGGCGTGTTTGGTTGCGTTTTATTTGACGGAAATATCTCGATTCCGGGTCTTAAACGACGATATAAAAGTCGAGAAAAACTTTCTTAGGTAGTTACGAATTTGATGAAATCTAATTCGTCCGTTAGATAGAAATAAATCACATACTCGGAAAATCTAATTTATTTTTCAAAATCCGAGAAAAAGTCGGGATTAGACAGTCTAAAATTTGCCCGGAAAAATTATAAAAACTGACTTTCTCCGGTGAAGTCGTATCAAAGAAAAAGTGAATGTAAAGTTCGACAGTTTTTCAATCTGAATTTTCGGACGAAAAATCTATCTGACGCGAAAATCCTAATACAGTAGTCGTTCGTCCGACTTCTGGAATTTATTTTCAGAAACGGATTTCACCGTAAATCTTAGAATCGAAAATCCTTAACTTAGGCGTGCAAAGCCTTAATTATTAATTAACTTTTTATTTTAATGACGGATTAAACGTCCGGGGTATTACATCCTACCCCTCTAACAAGAAATTTCGTCCCGAAATTTGCATACCTTCTTCAAAAAGGTAAGGGTACTTCTCTTTCATCTTTTCTTCGAGTTCCCACGTGGCTTCTTCTTGCCCGTGGTGATTCTATAGCACTTTTACTATTGGTATCGACTTGGTTCTTAACTCTTGTATTTTTCGATCTAAAATCGATAATGATTTCTCTTCATAACTCAAGTCAGATTCAAGAACGATGTCTTGCTGGTTAATTACGTGCTTAGGATAAAAAATATACTTTCTCAACTGAGATACGTGAAACACGTTATGGACACTTCCTAGACTTGGCGGTAAGGTCAATCTATAAGCAACGGGTCCTACTTTTTCTAGAATCTCGTAAGGTCCTATAACCTTTGGTCTGAGTTTACCCTTAACGCTGAATCTAACGATTCCTTTGGATGGTGATATCTTGAGGAAAACTTTATCCCCTATTTCAAAACTAAGATTAGTTCGACGATCGTCGGCGTAAGACTTCTGTCGGCTCTGGGCCTCTTTCATTCTAACTCTAATCTGACGAATGATCTCGATCATTTCACTGACCGCATTGGGTCCTAGGTTCTTTCTTTCATCCACTTCATCCCAATAAAGTGGTGATCTATATTTCTTTCCATATAAAGCCTCGTAAGGCGTCATTCCTATCGTCGCCTGGTAACTGTTATTGTATGCAAATTCAACTAAATATAAGATATCTTCCCAATTCGCGCTTCGATCCAATACTACCGTTCTTAACATATCAACAAGTATCTGAATCGTTCTCTCTGATTGTCCATCCGTCTGGAGGTGAAAAGCGGTACTAAAATTAAGTTCGGTACCTAGCTCTTTCTGCATCGTGATCCAAAACCTTGAAGTGAATTTGAAATCTCTATCTGAGGTTATCGACTTTGGTATTCCGTGTAGACGTACAATCTCACGGACATACAACTGTGCTAACTTCTCTGACCCATAGGTAATCTTAATCGGTAGAAAATGAGCTGATTTGGTGAGTCTATTAATAACTACCCAGATGGCAGTGTTTCCTCTTCTTCACTTAGGCAAGCCTGTCACAAAATCCATAACTATATCCTCCCATTTCCATTCTGGGATACTTAATGGCTGTAACAATTCATATGGTCTTTAGTGTAAAGCTTTCACTTGTTGACAAACCAAACATTTTTCTACAAACGAGGCAACGTCTCGTTTCAAACCGTTCCACCAAAAATTCTTTCTTAAGTCTTGATACATCTTCGTACTCCCTAGGTGTGCTGTATATGGCGTATCGTGAGCCTCACTCATGACATTGTTCTTCAATTCGTCGTCTTCAGGGATACAAAGTCTGCCTTTAAACAAAATTGCATTATCTGGTGCCTCGGAAAAGCCGTCTGGTTTATCCGTTCTTATCCTTAGTCGAAGCTTCTCAGTTGATTCGTCCTTTCTCTGTGCACTTATGATTCTTTCTCGTAAATCTGATGTAGCTTCGAGTGCTGCTATTTGACTTGTTATCGTTTCAGGTGCATCGAGCACTTCTAAGTCCATTTCCTCAAATTCTCGTACAAGGGCTTCTTCCTCAACAAAGAGACATCCTAACTTGGTTGGAGTCTTGCGACTCAGTGCGTCAGCTACCACGTTTGCTTTTCCTGGATGATAGTTAATTCCGCAATCATAATCCTTGACTAATTCGATCCATCGTCTTTGCCTCATGTTCAATTCCTTTTGCTCGAAGAAGTATTTCAAACTCTTATGGTCCGTAAAAATCTCAACCCTAACACCATAGAGATGGTGTCTCCAAATCTTCAGCGCATGCACAATGGCTGCTAGTTCTAAGTCATTGGTTGGGTATTCAACTTCATGAGGTCGAAGTTGTCGTGAAGCATAAGCTATTACCTTTCCATCTTGCATCAAAAAACAACCTAATCCATTCTTCAAATCTTGGAAAGCAGCTTTCCGTTATACTACTTTGTTTGTTGTGAAATTAATTTGTTCATTAATGTTTCAAAGGGCATCGTCTTGGGCGAAAATGTTTGCAATGCAAATATGATTTGTGGCCGTTAGATGAGAAAATGGTTGTTTGACCAAGTGAAACTCAATTTGTCAAAGTTCAATTGAGTTTTCCAAAGTCATGTCTTGTCAATTTAATTTTTGTGGACTTTTTCCAGTTTTCTCATAGGTTTGTACTACAAACTTAAACACAATTGCACACACAATTATTCACATGGTATTATTTCGAGTATATGGTTTGTACTATTATTGTTGCACACAATTGCACACACGATGTTTGTACTATTATTGTTGTACACAATTGCACACACAATTGCACACACGCTATTATTGCTGCAATTCGAGTATATTATGATGAAGTAGCATGTAACTGTTTTGTAATAATTTTGAAAATACACCCATTTTCTGCTAATTAACACACACAATTATTACTGCAAATGCTATGGATACATTTACAATTATTTTAATAATTAGTGAGAAACTATTATGTATTCTATTTACTAAAAGTATATTGTTATAATTAAACTTAAAATATGACAAAGAAAGATGTAATTGTGTTATAATATTAGGAAAATAAACTTTTATTATAAATTGTGTTCTAATAATTTTAAAAATACACCCATTTTAATTTAATTAACACACACAATTATTGCTGCAAATGCTATATGTTTTTGCACACTCACCATTAATAATATTCCAATAACTTAAAAAAAAACAGAGTTATTATAATAATTACTGAGAAACTATTTTGTTATAATTAAATTAAAAGTTGTAATAATTATGAAAATATACCCATTTTAATTTTTAATTAGCTGGCTTTCCCCTCTCCTCTCCCTCGGCGTCAAATCGGAGCTCCAACGCTCAAACTTCAGTGGTTTAATGACTAATATTTAATGTAATTCAACAATTTCATTTCACTACAATTTGTCACCGAAAACCTTGCCTTGCCCCTCTCTGTAGTCTCTGCCTCTGCCACCGGAGCTTCTTTCCATTTTTTTATTCACCAATTCGAAGCATGAAGGACGCATCTGTCAAAAGAAAACGAGGCAAAGGCAAAAATAGCAGCCAAGGTTTGCAATGCAATACATATATGATTTGGTGGTTGGAGGGGGGGGGGATTGAGATTAGGATTAGGGGTTAATGGAGGTGGGAGGGAGGAGTTCATATATGTTGGTTTAACATTCTCTGATCCGCCCTTTACCCCAATAAACTAATGTTTGTTTCTTTTATCCTATGGTCGGTTCCTCCTATTTTTCTCTCAAACACTACTAATTTTTGTAGCTGTATTGTTGTGCAATAGTTTTTTGGTGGAATTTTTTTCGGAAATTCTGTACAGAAGCTAAGTTAAATTGAATAAGGGTTTTTTGGAAAATGCACAGCACCCCACTGTAATTTTTGGCAAGATATTTTTGTTCAGACTATGAATTTCTTATTAGCTTAGGTTTAATTGCATGCTCTGTTTGATGATTCTTAATTGTGTCCTGCACATTTGACTATTACACAGTTGACATCAGAATGTGCAGTGTTGAGTAATTGTGCAGTACTCTACTGTTATTGTGTGGTTGAATGAGTGAAAATCAGCTTAACAAATATCCATGACAACCATTATGATATGATTGTATTTACTGATAGGCATGAGGTGAAATTATTTTAACACTATCCGTGTAATTTGGTTTAAGATTAGGAATTGTTTAATAACAGATATATGTTTGTTTAATCCTTCTCCAATCCGCACTTAATCTTCCCTAATAAATTATTGTTTGTTACTTTTATTCTCTGGTCCCTTCCTATTTTTTTTTCGAAGACAACTAATTGTTGTAGTTTTCTTGATATGCTTTAGCTTTTTCAAGTATCACGTACATTTTTGGGTGCAATTGTTTTGGAAATTTCTGTAAAGATAAGTTTTATTTAAATATGAAGAAGGATTTTTTGGAAAAGGCAAAACAGCCCTTTTTTGCAACAATTTTTTCTTCGGAATTTCTTATTAGCTACTTAGGTTTAATTGGTTGTGCACAATTGAGTAGCATGCACGGTTCATCATTCCTAATTGTGCTTTACACATTTTACTATTGCACAGTTGACTTCAGAATATTCAGTGTTCAGTAGCTGTGCACTACTCTACTGGTATTGTGTGGTTGAAATATCTTAACTAATATCCAATAATATCCAAGTTAACCAATTCTGATTTGATTATATTAAGTGATTGGCATCAGGTAAAATTATTTAAATTTTTTCAGTTTAATTAGATGTTTGTGTGTGTGTTAGTTTTGTTAGCTACTTAGATTTTAATTGGTTGTGCACAGTTCATTGCATGCACGGTTGATCATTCTCAATTGTGTCCTGCACATTTCACTATTGCACATCTGACTTCAAAATATGCAGTGTTCAGTAAATGTACAATACTCTACTATTATTCTATGGTTGAAATGTGTGAAAAACACCTTAACTAATAATCAGGTCAACCAATTGAGATTTAATTGTATGAAGTGATTGGCATCAGGTAAAATTATTTAAAACATTTCACTGTAATTTGTTGTTTATGTGTTTGTTATTGTTGTTAGCTACTTAGGTTTAATTGGTTGTGTGCAGTTTACTGCATGCACGGTTGATCATTGTTAATTGTGTCCTGCACATTTGAAATTTGCACAATTGACTCCATAATGTGCAGTGTTGAGTAGTTGTGCACTACTCTACTGTTGTTCTGTGGTTGAAATGAGTGAAAAACACCTTAACTAAAATCCAAGTCAACCAATTGGGATTTAATTGTATCAAGTGATTGGCATGAGGTAAATTTTTTTAAAACCTTTTACTGTAATTTGTTGTTTGTGTGTTTGTTATTGTTGTTAGCTACTTAGGTTTAATTGGTTTTGTACAGTTCATTGCATGCACGGTTGATCATTCGTAATTGTGTCTTTTATATTTGACTATTGCACAGTTGACTTTAGAATGTGCAGTGTGCAGTAGCTGTGCACTACTCTACTTTCATTTGTAATTGATTTCATTATAATTGACTAGTGTGTTTGTTTGTCATTGTTAGGTGGCAGAGTGTTTAATAGTTGTTGTACTACATGTGTTATAAGCCTGTTGAAAGAGTCGTTAGATGGAGAAACTAGAGTTAAATTTGGCCAAACACAGTTTGGTGCTTACATGAACTTTGCAGACACATTTGCATCTCAAGAATCTTTCCGCGGCTTGTTGTTGAGTTCTCTAGATGAAAATTCTATTGGAGACGGATGTTTAAGATTCACAATCAATGGCAAAAGTATAAATTTTGGCCCCGAGGATTTTCATGTAATCACGGGGCTAAAGTTTGGAGAACGGGCATCCGCTCCCACATCCTCCCAAATATATGATCAAGTATTCAAAAGCAAGACTTCATTGTGTCTCAATGACATCGAGAAGGCTTTCAAAAGGCATGTCCGTCAGGCTGGGGATGATGCTGAAAAACTGGATACTGTTTTGAAGCTAGCAATGATGTTGTTTGTTTACGGTTGCCTGATTGGGGAGGGCTTCACAAGGCATTCTTTGGATTTGTCATATATTCACCTCTTTGATGATATTCATACTGTCAATGCATATCTTTGGGGGCTAGCTGCATATGAGTATTTCTTGCAGAGATACTTTGACTCACGAGCTATTTTGGACAGATAGATAGCTGATAACAAGCCTAACCGGTGCACTGATCTTTATGGATTCACGACTACCTTACAAGTTTGGGCGTTCGAGGTGTTTCCTGATTTCGGGAGCTCATGTAGCGAATACAAAATTGATGCCGATACTATTAGGCAAAGAATCTGCCGGTGGGAGTGTAAGGAATTAAAAAATTATACTGATATGGTTCCACTATTTCAAGATCAAGAAATCACAATGGTAAAGACCAGTAGATTAAATTTAATTTTTTGTTTTTCATTATAAATTACTTGATTTTTTTTTTAATTTTGATGGAAGTATTAAAAAGCATTGTCTTTTTTGTATCAGATACCAATGCACCTGAACTTTAATGACGATGAAAAGGCCAAAGTTTTCAATGCACATTACACTTACAGCACAATCTGTAATTTTGTTTTCCAGCTTGTCGGTAATCGGCTGCAGTGCAGAGAAAGCTACAATTTCAGGTCGCTGGCGATATTGAAAAAGCAAACACAATTGCAAGCGGCATCCAAACCATGGTCGCATCAACTTCCAAGAAAATGGCCAATCCCAGATTTCAAACACCTTATAATGGTCAAGAAAGTATGAAGCAGGATATTCCAACAAAGGTACGTATATCTAAAACCTATATTGGTATACATATACTAATATGCCTTTCATTATCATAAGATTAATAAGATATGAAAATGTAAATTCTTATTTGTCATGGGCTAACTATATTATGATTTTCCTTTTATGATTATCATGACAACTTTCTTTTTCAGGAATCAACAAGCCTTAAAATTCAAGAGTTGAAGGAAGATAAGGTATTATCCGTGATCTTTCAAAGGTTTGACCGAGTTGAGAAAATGGTGAGTGAATTTATATAATCAATAAAATTTTTCTCTCAAGTACTTTTAATATCAGTCCACCTGCACGCTAACTACTCTCTATTATATTCTATGTTGTTTAATAATTTGTAGTTCCGGCATGCAGTTGCTTGCTTAATAATTTGTTGTTTTATAGCAAAGTTTAAGCTTTTGGTAGCTCAGCTCTATATACTCTCATTAGCTGCATCATATTAAACTTCCCAAGTACTTCAGCCTATAAACTAGGATCTATTTATGGTTTCATCAACAAGGTTGATTTTTTGTTACTTGCATATTACATTTCTTCTTTAATCGAGAATTCTGTCATGAGGGCAGGGTATTGGCTATCATATTTCTTGGGAAATTCTGTAAAGAGAAGTTTTAGTTAAGTCGAAGAAGGGTTTTTTGGAATGACGCACATGCACACCCCACTGTAATTTTTGGCAATAATATTCTGTTCAAACTTGGAATTTCTTATTAGCTACTAAGGTTTAATTGGTTGTGCACAATTGAGTAGCATGCACGGTTGATCATTCTCAATTGTGTCCTGCAAATTTGATAATTGCACAGTTGACTTGAGAATGTGCAGTGTTGAGTAACTGTGTACTACTCTACTGATTTGATTGTATTAAGTGATTGACATTAGGTAAAATTATTTAAAACTTTTCACTGCAATTTGATGTTTGTGTGTTTGTTATTGTTGTTAGCTACTTAGATTTTAATTGGTTATGCACAGTTGATTGCATGCATGGTTGATCAATATTAATTGTGTCTTGCACATTTGACCGTTGCACAGTTGACTTGAGAATGTGCAGTGTTGAGTAGCTGTGCACTATTCTACTGTAATTGTGTGGTTCAAATACCTTAACTAATGTCCAAATCAATTTTGATCTGATTGTATTAAGTGATTGGCATCAGGTAAAATTATTTAAAACTTTTCACGGTAATTTGATGTTTATGTGTTTGTTATTGTTGTTAGCTACTTAGATTTTAATTGGTTGTGCACAGTTGATTGCATGCACGATTGATCATTGTTAATTGTGTCGTGCACATTTGCCTATTGCACAATTGTTTGCTCGAGTGGACGATGCTTTGTTGCAAATAGCCAATACCACAATCATAAGATTGACGATCTTTCGAACACAGTCCGTGAAGTTGTGAAGGTTGTTATATATATTTTGTACCCTTCACTATTTAAAAAGTAATCATTTAGTCCATCAATTTATTTTAACAAACCATAGGCAGAAAGATTAATTATTTATTTCTTACTGCATATTTGAAATATTTAGTTACTTTAACCTACCAACTGGTTGTAGCAACTTCATGTAGCCAACTTGAAAGTGAAATTCAAATTGCATACAATACAAATCATACTGATATTTTGATACTTAGATGAATTTCTTTTCTTTGATTCTTGTTCTCTTATGCTGCTCAACAATGTCTCAAAACTTAGATAAAATTGTTATAGTATACTAAAATTGTTTATAATTTTGCACAGTAATAATTTTTTGATACAGTTTGTTATGTCATTAGTTTGATTATTGTAACTTATGGCCCCCCTAATTTGTAAATCTTTGGGTCCACCAGGTAGTCTTGGCTGATGCATCAGGTCATATACAAAAGGCCAAAAACATCGCGGATTCAGCAACAAAATCTGAATATGGACTTGAAAGTGTTGCAGCTGAATATGGTGAACCCTTCATTGAATGGCCGCACCGTGTTGAGCAGTCATTTTTGGGGTTTGTCGAAAGTTCATTGTGGATTGATAAAGCTTACAAAAACATAAGTGGTGTCGACTCTGACCATAGTTCCCTTTCAGATGCAATCGATCCATTGAATATTGATCAAGCATGTATCACAATGAACCCGCAGCCAAAGAAATACTACAAATCTATGTACAACCCATTAAACAAATACCCCTGCAAAGTACTAAGGAAATTTTCGGAATGGAGAAAGGTGGCAAAGGTGCATGGAAAGTAAGTATATATTATTTCAGATTTGTTACAATTTATTTAACTAGTGTTCACACATATATATATATATATATGTGTGTGTGTGTGTGTGTGTGTGTGTGTGTGTGTGTGTGCGTGCGCGCATTATTAGTAGTTTAGTACATTACATGGGCTGAATGTTTCTTCCTAGTTAACTGCCATAGCTCCGACGCTTTCAAGATCCCACTCAAAGAAATGCCTATTGTCAGCTGGCAATGGTTGTCTGACATTTACACGTCTGGCGTTTGGTTGAAGGACGACGTAATACATTTTTCCACTTTCTATATATAAACAGCTTGCCTGCATTATGTCTTGATAATTTTTTGTTTTATATGCAACACTGTGACCGTCTGTTGAGTTTGTTGCTCTTTACAGCTAATAAAGTACCCGAGCTCTTCTACCCTCACTTTACTGCTGTCAACACTCTTTGTTGGGTTAGTATTGCTTACTTATTTCCCAAATAAGTTAAAATTAATTTAACATATATAAATTAATATAAGCTTCTCAAAATATGGATATTTTAATAATTGTTGATTTGTAAACAATATGCAGAACGCACACAAACAATATAACTGGGAGAAGGCTTGTGAGACTTGGAAAAACTACCTTCTTGGGGAGCTGCCCGAAGATGGTGGTTTACATTGGTCCAACGCGTCTGATATCTATGGTGTCGCACATGTAAACACTAATCATAGGGTGGCCTATAAAATCGACTTGCTTCATAACAAAGTGGTGGTCTATAATTCGTACGAAATGGAAATTCCTTGGGACAGCATAAAAGGTGAGTTCGAGGAGTTCCGGAAATTCCTCTCTTTTCTGTTCAAGAAAGCTGTGGAGTGGAATCTGAGATTAGACAGTCCCAGTTACACTTTTGAGGGAAAAAAGGATGAATGAGAGATAGTCAATTATCCAAAGACACCCCAGCAAAACACGAGCAGTGAATATGGTATAATGGCCATTAAAATAATCGAATGCTTGGCTTCTGGCTATGAGTTGGACCACGTTCCGGATATGGGAAAGCACTGTAGACAATTCAGAAAAGTGTATTGTGCCCAAATATACTCTAGCAGCCAGTATGATATTTTGCCCTAAAATAGTTATTAAAATTGAAGGACATGCACTGACTATGCAAACATTCTTTGTGGATTCATACTTTTGTTGTTTTGTTGATAAGGATAGTGTGATATAGATATAACGGGCATATTTTCTTTTCTGTCAATTCCTTTTTTGGTCTATCTATTCTTAAAGAAGTTGCACGGCTAGCAATTCACTGCATAGCTGAATGCTCAATTTCTTTTCTGTCTATTCCTTTTTTGGTCTATCTATTCTTGGATGTAAGATACAGTAGAAATTCTAGAGTGGAGGTTGACTTTTCACTTTTTCAGTTAGCTGATCATAAGCTAGACCAGATCAATGCATGTGTACATGTTTGTTTCTGATTTGTATGAGCGTTTTGCCCATCTTTGTATGAGCATTTTCTACCAAATGAAATGCGCCATTTTAGATTTTCTTTTTGTTTTGCTGTTAGGTGTGGGATTGTTGTGTGGTTAAGAGCCTATCATTTATAGTGGCCGTGATGATGAAACATTATTTATTCTCGATTGTGCTAATAGAACTATTTGTTGTTGAGGTACATCGGTGTATTACTTTTTCAGTTCGTCATTATCATAAAACTTCGGGCCCAATGGTAGAAGGATGTGTATTATTTCTCCCCTGCGCAAGGCAAATTTGAGGATTTTTCTCCATACATGATGTTTGATCAAATAAATTTACATGGATAAAGTGTTTAATAAAGTACACGCATGCAAAATTTTCTTATTGAACTTAGATTATTTTTGCTACAAAAAATGTGACAGATATATGTGAATTTTGATAGTATTGGAACTCTATATAATTAAAATTAATGGTCGTGATGAATGCTCCATTAGCTACTCACTGCCAAGAGAAGGTCAGAAGGTGCACTGCCCTCAGCAATCAAGCTCATCACATCCCTAGGAGTAAATTTATCGGAACCGGACCGAAAAGCAAAATTTGCTGAATGTTAAAACCGAGCTAAAAACCGATGGTTATATTAACCGGGCCGATCCAGCCAAAACTCATCTGTTCGACCGATTTTTTCGGTTCGGTGCGTTTCGTGCACGTCCCTAGTTTAATGTGATCTGGTTTATCTTTACGTTAGGTGTTAAATAAAAGTAAATTGATGTATGCAGTCTAAGAATTTAATTAGTTTTATGTAAACGATAGGAGTCTAGTGGAAGTGTAGTGATGTATAAAGCAGATCAATTTTATGAGATTTAGCGTTTACTTAAAGAAGTTGCATGACTGGCTCTTCGTTGCACCGCTGAATGCTCCATTTGATGCACGACTGACTTAAAAGCTTTATATATCGATCAGTTAGACGCAACATTTGTATATTTATTATTCATATTAATAATAAAACATTCATGTTGCTATAAACACCAAACTTTGCACAATATGATATGAAGACAAAATATTATAAAAACATAATAAATGCATGTATGATGAATGTATTATAATATCGTCATCCAACCATGCAAAATAAACCTACTAACAATAAAGGGGCGATAAACCATGCAAAATACTGCCTAACCCTGTCCTAGCAGTTTAAAGTGATCAACATAATTACATAAACATTGTTTGTCATAAGATAATTACATAAACATTGGTAGGGCTGATATGTAAGCCTACTCATCATCATTCTCCTCCTCCTAGAAGGGCACGTAGCTTATATCACCCGAGTTCCCTCCCAAGTTCACAACCTCTTGTAGATCCGCGGAGTAGAGGTTGCACCATCCAAATAGCTCTTTCAGTTCCTTGTAGTGCGTCTCGCCCATCTCTCGAAACCTTCTGTTGCTGGTGCATTCCTGAAGAGATTCAAACAAATAATTATAGCATAGTATATGAATGGTGCTTTCCTGAAGAGATTTAAACAAATAATTACAGCATAGTATATGAACTACTATTACATATATAATGAAATTGCACTAACTTCCGCCAGTGAGGTAGCCCCGAAATAAGCTTGTCTGACGTGAACTTCGTTCTTATTCGCATCAAATGTGATACCAGGGCTCCGCAAGAAAGCTTCAAATCGAACAAAGTACTCCCTTATCTGCCAGAGCTCACAGACTACATCCAGAAAACAGTAGTGGAAACGGCCATGTTTGTGGTGCCAGATATAGTACCACACCTTCAACAGTGCGTGGTAGAGTTAGATTGGCCTGGTTAAGTCAAACTGACGGCGTAACTCATACAACTGTTCAATCAGGATGTCCTCGTCTTTCCCATCCCAGATCTCAAGTTTATTGTTGGCCAAATTGATTTTGAGTCTTGGATAATGGGTTGGGCGGGCGTTCGGATCCATTGCAGGGAGTGGTCTAATAATTTCAGGGAACAAAAAAGTAATGGCCTAAGTAATCTTATTAATTCTGGCAAAAATTTCAACAAAATATTTCATTCATGAAAGAGTGAATACAATTGATGCAAATATTTCATATGAATCGGTGCAGAAATTAAAGTAATCTTTGCAACATCTATTTCATCTCTACATCTTAAAATAGTGAACCAAAAGTTAGTTCGATGATAAGGATTTGTAAACCCTAAACAGAAGATTAACTCCGAAATGCCTTGAAGGTAAATAGCAAAAAAAATACTGCAACTACAACTACAAACCAAAAATGAAGCAACAATTTTACTATAAACTTATCATGATTGACAGTATACTTCTGAAAAGCAACAACAAAATTCAGACGATCACATTCCAACACAAAAATCCCAAAATGAAGTTAGGGCTTCGTAAAAAGTAACATATAAATCCCTAAAATATCATATAGATGACGCAACATACCTTCTGGAGGCTGTAGATGATTGTAGATGGTCTGAATCTGGCCGGCAGCAGCAATCGATCGACGGTATGGACAAATGTGGGCATACACCGGTTGAAAATAAAAGGCTCAAATCTATGCGTCGCGTCCTTTTTTTCTTTTTTTTTGAATGAATAATTTTTGGCCACGTGGCGTCGTTTCATATTTTCGATTTTAATGTTATTTTGGGCTCATGGTTGAAAAAATAATATCTCGGTAACGACCATTGGCAAACTATTGAGGTTGCACGGCTATTTTTTGTTGCACCGTTGGATACACCCTTGATCTCATGATAGACATAAAAGCGTCGTTAGAAACCAATTAATTATCGTAAATACATCATAATTATGAAAAAAAATTGGAAAAGAACAATAGAGAGGCACTGTGAGTCTGTGATTCAAAAAAAGTACAATTAATTCTCCATGGAAGAATAAATCATTAATCATGCATATAATATCACTGACAATTATAAATGAGTTACAAACATTTAAAACCAAATCCCCATCAAAATCATAGAAACCTCCATTCAACACATCAGAAGATCTACAGATATAATCTACAAAAAAACTTTGCATAATCAATGCATGTCCTTGAATTTAAATAACAATTTTAGGACAACATATCATACTAAGTAGTCGCTGGAGTTGTTATATTTGTGCACGGCTAGCTCTTCGCTGCACTGCTGAATGGTTCGTTGGGTGCACGACATACTTAAAAGCGTTAAATATCACTCAATTATTGCGAAGTTCACAATATTTATTTAAAAACCGAGCTAAAAACCGATGGGTATATTAACCGGGGCGGACCGGCCAAAACGCATCGGTTCGGCCAGTTTTTTCGGTTTGGTTTGGTTCGTTCACACCCCTAGTTTAATGTGATCAACTTCCAAAAAAAATAAAACATCTAGAAAAGCATTTCCCGATCAATCGAAGCTCTAAGTTGAACAATTTACCATTTGGTACAAATTTCTTTTGTTTTCTTTTCTTCTATATTCTATTCAAATTCAAGTTGTTTTCGATAGATAAGTAGATAATGTGAAATTATTTTATTATAATTTATTAATTAGCTAAATTATGTTATCGTAGACTCCTAGTATATTTATTTAAAGCAAAAGAGAAAAACGTATATGGTCATGAAGAAACATATAATTGAAGAAGGTAGTTTAATTTTCAAAATGTGCTTTAAGAAGAAACGACATACTTAGTTTATTAAGATGCAATATATTATGTCAATTTTTGTTCTTTCAGTTTTATATTATGAATGAGTGATGGTTCTCGAAATCCATATTAAATGGTGGTTCACATCCCTTAATTTAGCAAAGAATAAATTACTCATGTGCCATTCATCGTATAAAACTATGACAGTTATTATCAATAATTGTCACACCCCAACTCTCGAGATGCGACATACGAACACTGACACTACTAAACATCCATCAACTCAACTCGAATAAGGAAATTATGCTCAGAAAACATGGGAATATTCGACTGAAAGTGATAACAGATAAGAACATGCTTCCAAGACACAACGAAAATAACAAACGAGCATGGATCATTTACATATCAAACCGAAACGGCATAAGTATTTCTAATTCTAAAAAATGTGAACCAACAAAAACCTTAAATTGTAACGAGCACAATGCACTTAATCAACAGAATATCAAGTACGGTTCAACAGACAACAATAGACATTGTTTATCAAACATAACAGCGGAGACCTCGACTTAATCCCAACAACCACATGTATGAAGACATGCAATTGCCAGTCCAACTTCCGACTCAAAGAAACACACCACCAAGTTGTCCACACCATCCACATCCTGTTAACCTGCATGTTTAGAAATACATGCAGGGCTGAGTACTTCGTACTCAGTGAACACATGCCGAAAACATTTGAAAACTTTCTCTTAGAGCTATATCAATTGAACTTGCATTGCCGAAGCATCACAAGTATTTATGCAATGAAAACAGTTTTACTTGTGAATGCAAAAACATTTTATTTTCTAAATAGACAGTGTTGTCAACATATTGTATACTCAAACAATATGTATCATCTACCACATTATCGCACTCCCTGTGCCGAGAAGTAGGTCTCCTTCTCGAACACTGTGACCGGCCCAACCAAAGCAAGGCTTACAATCACCTCAAATAATTCATACACCACACTTGGGTTTCCTGCCTCACACAGGATAATATTCAAGCAGATGATAAATCATACCAAACTTACATAAAACGGCAAGTCAATTGAATTTAAAACTCACATCATAATAATACTCATTAACCAATACTGATAGCATTTATCGGAGTTTTGGTTTTAGAAAACCCACCTGACATCCGAAGACTAGCTAGGCGGCTTACTCTTGACTGTCCTCGCTACTTGTCCGTCCCGCTCGGTCCTTCACATTTTGACATCGATAAAAGAAATAAGACTCGACGCGTAAAGACGTAAAGTAGATGCGTGTCTCGGCTGGAGGACTTCTACATGACTCGTCTCTCTCTTATTCTTAGTTTATCTTTTCTAAGTCGATCACTCTCTCAACTTCCTCATTCTCGGTTCTCGATTCTACTCGATTGCTAAACATTTCATCTCGTATTCTCATTAATAATCATTAATGATTCTCTCCTTTTATTTTCTATTAAATTTTTATTCTAAAAAACTTTTGATTATTTTATTAATTAAACAATTAACTAATTTATTTTAGAATTAATTTTAATGTTATTTAAATCTTCAAATAAACACCAAGAACACCTAGAACATACACTAGGTATTCATCTCCTATTTTTCGATTTTTGCATCTTTTTCAACTTAAAATTTCATTTCTTTTTCTCTCAAAAATTCTTTTTAAACATCTATTACTCAAAATCTAACTCTAGCATGATCATATCATCATATCATCAAAATCATCACAAATCATCAAAATATCATCTAAATATTTCTTCTTCCATAACATGCATATATCGATTTTTCTCCTACATCAACATAGGAAATTAAATCATCATAATCTCATATTTACTTCATGCTCATAACATCAATAAATTAATAAGCAAATAAATCAAATAAAATTCTCCTCCAATGCCATAAAACTCACGGCTTTAACCTCCATAATTAGACAAATATTTTCTCAATTTTTCATGCATAAATAATCACTCAATTCATGCTCAAACACACATATAGATCATCTATAATCAAGAAATCATGAAAATCAAATTTTCCTCTTTTCTTCCCCTATTTTCGGTTTTAGTCAAATTTTTAGGGGTTTATTTTTCTTTTCTCTTTTAATTCCTAGATTAATTTCCTAAGCTCGATTTCCTCACTCGATCTTCTCACTCGAATCCCTAGTTTGCCTATGCATAATTTAAACATGCATGCATCTTTTCTTTAGTGATTAGGGATTACAAATATACAAGTAATCAAATGAATTAAACATACTTATGAAGAATTAAATCGAACTCCTCCTCTTGAATGAAACTTGGACCGAAGTGAAGGGGATTAGGGCTCAAGATCTTGGCTTGGGATTTCCATGATAGAATCCTCCTTAAACCTCAACAAAAAATGAAACAATAATTAATCATCTCCTCAAGGGCATGTATGCCGAAATTAAGAGGAAATTAAGAGATGATTTTATTGAAATTGAACTCAAAATTTGATGAACTTGTTTACCTCTAAATTAGGGTTTGAAGAGCTAAAGATGATGATGATGATGATGATCTTGAAGTTTGAAGGCTTGATCTTTAAGCTTTAATGGAGTGTTTTCTCAATGGTGTGTGTGTGTTGCTCTCGGTATTGAGGGAAGAGAGGGAAGAGAAATTTTTCTTCTTTCTTGTTGGATACTCACGGCAATGGGGGAAAAAGAGGGAGAGAGAATTTCTTTCTTTTTCTCCTTGATGGAACACGTGAGGGAGGGAGAGTTTGAGAGAGAATATGAGATGATGAATGGTAATTGAATTGGCTTCCTCAATAAGGCATTGACAAAGTTTAGGAATATAATCATGATATTCTTGTAGGTGTTGAAAATAGGCACATCTAGGAAGGGATTAGGGAGAGAGAGATATGATGTCGGTGGAGAGATAAGGGAGGAGGGAGATATTTTCTCACAGATATAATTTTATCCGGGTGAAAAAGTTTTTCAGTACAATATACCCGTATTATTTCATTTATGCTAAAAACGATTCTAATCTCCTCTCATCTCGTTTCCGACATCGAAAACACCTCGGCCCTATCTCATATCTCACGAAATAAATCAAGGGTTCCAAATATCAAATTTTTAGGTTAAAATTCCAAGTAACGAAGAAAACCTAAAAATTGCTCGGCTAATCTATCCATTAAGGACTAAACTCTTAAAATTCTCTCATGTGATCTTGGATAAGCTTCTAAATTATCTCAAAGGTCCTAGAATAATTCTAGACTCAAGAGACACTAATTAGGTCAAATTCTGAATTCGTCGGTGAATAGTATTTTCTCGATTCGCGTTACTATTTACTGAAAAGTAAAAGATCTCGGATTTCACTGAAAATCATACTCATGCTCAAACTCATATAATTAAACTCAATCAATGCATCACATACTCAATTCAAATAATCAAACGACATAAACTCACATTAAAGCACACAAGGGCATTTTAGTCATTTCAAGAAAATATATTTTCTTAAATAATTTTCATCATTCAAAACTCATTAATTAAGCTCATAAACTCATTTAGGGCATACTTAAGGGCTTATAAAAGTTCGGGGTATTACAATAATAGAAAATTAAAATTTAAATGAACTGATCTTGACCGCTAGGTTTATAACAATCAATTAATGGTCTAAAGTTGTTCTTATTTTATACACTAAGAGTCTTGATACTAATTCTTTTTTTTTTATATCGTAGGAACCCGCAGCCGTTACCTTCGGTGCAGACTGGGTAACAATTCCTTTTTTTTATAGCAACCAATTATTCTTGCTTTAATTTTGTATGGATTATATATATATTTTTTTTCTATGTTCTAGAGCAGGATTCTCTAAGAAAATTAATAACAATTACTAAAATAAATAATTATGAAAATAATATTACATAATATGCAAACGTATCAACTAAAATACAATAATTAATACCGAAAGAAACAATAAGATCAAGTAAGGAAAACACTAAGACTATAACCATTAAAAACAATAAATAATATTATTAAACATTAACAAGAAGGTAAAGATATAAAAAATATTTCTGAAATAATATACGTAAAATATATGCATCAAATATCAATTAAAAAGCAATAGTTAATATCCCAAAACAATAAGATTAAGTAAATTAAATAATAAATAATAAGCATTAAAACTAAGGATTTTTTTTTTTAGATCCAAAACTAAGGAAAGATTTGATGACAAAGAAAGGTAAATAAAACAATCGGTCGAGCCAAGCCGAGCCAAGCTGATAGGAAGCCACAGAAACGAGAAAATAAGAAGGGATGAGTGAGAAGAGTAAAAACGCTGCCGTTTTAGTTATGGCACAGAGTGACACACCCAAATAAGGGACAAAGGATCTCATCCACATCCGGTTGCATCCAATTCTACATCTCTCTCTCCCTGCCAAATTTCATAAAATATAAAAATCTTATTTTTTTCTTCATTTGTCGTTCTACATCTCTCTCTCCGCTTTCTTCATCTCCCTGTCCCTCCCTCTTGCCCCTTCATCTTCATCAATCTCTGTTGCTCGACCCATATACGCCGTTTGCCGTCATCGATTTTGGCCGTCGATCCATTTTTTTTCATCAATTCGAAGGTATTCCCTGTTTTAGTCGTGTCTCATTGTAGATTAGGGCTTTTTCTATTTAAATAGATTAGGGCTTTTTCTATTAAAGTTGATAGAAATAGAAATGAAGCGAGGTTTGTTCAAATCTCTACCATCAGAAATCATTACCCACGTCCTCTCACATCTCCCTGTTCGAGCCATTTCACGGTCCAAGTGTGTCTGCAAACCATGGCTCCATTTGCTCCAAAGAGATGAGTTTGTGAAGTCTTATCTTTCTACATCCGCTGCCGCCCTAGTTGTTTTGCTGCCGAAGCAGAACTCTAGTCGGTGCGCAATTTTCGAATTGGGCAACGCAATCGATGCTGAGAGCAGCCATGATCATCGCTACAATCATCTCGCCAACTATGATTTTCCTCACCGAGCATCAATAGAGGGTTCTACTTATGGTTTTCTTTTCCTGATAAAAGTCGGCTTCAGTTCTGATACTCTCTATGTATGGAATCCAGTATCTCATGAATATATCGAGCTCCCTCGCCCTGAAGAATTCATCGTCCTTGAGTTGCTGCTTCAAGTCATATTTGGATTTGGGGTTCACAGAAGAAGTGGCCAACATGGGGTGGTTCGGATTATTCCTCAATCTGAATGTCATCATATTTACGCTCTCGGAACAGGATCGTGGAGATGCGTTGAAGCAGCTCCTATCTCGTTTGATTTTTCTTGTTGCCTCTCTGGTGCATTTGTTAATGGCAATCTCCACTGGTTGGTGTCAGATTCAAACAGCACCCCGTGGAGTTTATGTTTCGACCTTGAAACAAAGTGTTTTAGCACTTTCTCTGTTCCTCCTCTTCAAGGAAATTTGAAAGAATGTAAGGAGGGTTTTTCCTCTTTATAGGATTGTCTCCGTGTGTGTGATCACACATCCAAAAATGAGATCGTTCTCTGGTTGATGAAAGAGTACGGAGACGATAACTCTTGGATGAAGGAGTATGTCATCAACCTGAGTCTTGATTTTGGTAACACTGCATGTATCTACCCTATTGTAGTTTTCAAAGATGGGGACGTTTTGATGCTATGGGATGGGAAATTCCCTTTTTACTACTCCAATAAGACCGGAACTGTTCAAAAAACTAGCGTCTTTCTAGAACGGAATTACTATTTCATCAGTTCAACGCTTCTCACCCGTAACTTTGTTTCTCTCAAGAGTTTGGCAATGGAGAATGTTATCTCATTATGATTATTTTTATTTCGAGTCTGCATTTGTTTTGTAATCAAGGTTATGGTGTGCTTTTTTTGTAGTACTCATGCTCTCTACTTATGCAATTAAATCAGTAATGACTGATTCAGCTTCATCGTTCTTCATTGGGTTGTTTTTTCGCATTCTCAACTTGTCTAAATGCTCTTTACATATGCTTGTAATCTTCATTTATTAGTCTATGATTTCAATGGCTCTCGAAGGATTTCTTGCTCTGATCTTGAAACGGAGTGTTTTAGCAATACTTGTGTATAATTATTACTTAACTTGCGCTAATTAGGTAATCATCTTATATCTGCTATGCATCGAACTGTGTATCCAGCCGTGCAACTATGGGTATAATTTTTGTTGTAATTTCAGTTTAACACATAACTTATTCGTTAGGTCAACTATATCATTTGTGTTGTTACTTGCATATTACATATCTTCTTTAGTTGAGAATTCTGTCACGATGACAGGGTATTGACTGATGGTCATATTTCTTGAGAAATTCTGTAAAGAGACATTTTAGTTAAGTCGAAGAAGGGTTTTTTGGAATGATGCACATGCACACTCCACTGTAATTTTTGCCAAGAATTTGTTGTTCAAACTGTGAATTTCTTATCAGCTACTTAGGTTTAATTGGTTGTGCACAGTTGATTGCATGCTCGTTTGATGATTCCTAATTGTGTCCTGCACATTTGACTATCACACAGTTGACATCAGAATGTGCAGTGTGGAGTAGCTATGCACTACTCTACTGTTATTTTGTGGTTGAAATGAGTGAAAATCAGCTTAACAAATATCCATGACAACCAATTGTGATTTGATTGTATTTAGTGATTTGCATCAGGTAAAATTATTTGCGTAGTCCTCATGCTCTCTACATATGCAATTAAATCAGTAATGACTATATTCAACTTCATCGTTTTCATTGGGTTGTGTTCTCGCATTCTCAAGTTGTCTAAATGCTCTTTAACTGACTAAGATAATATGTAATATAGGCCTGTGATAAGTGCACCCACCGATGCCACCATTGGTGCAGCGATGAAAATGATTGCGAGGTTAATTAACTCTTTGTTATTTTTGTTAGCTACTTAGGTTTGATTAGTTGTGCACAGTTGATAGCACGCACGGTTCTTCATTTTTATTGTGTTATGAACATTTGATATTTGAACAGTTGACTACATAATGTGCAGTGTTGATTAGTTGTGCACTGTTGTGCTGTTATTCTGTGCTTGCAATGTGTGAAAAAGACCTTAAATGTAATACCCCAGAAATTTCGTACAGTCTTAAAATTTTAAAGTTAATAATAAAAATGGCTTTGCACGCCTAAGCTTACGATTTTGAATTCTAAAGCTAACGGTAAAATTCGTTTCCGAAAATAAATTACGGAAGTCAGTTAGATGACTACTGTATTTAGGGTTATCGCGTACGAAAAATTTTTAGTTCTTGAACTCAGAACGGAAAACCGTCTGATTTTTACATTCTCGAAATCGCGATACGAACTCGCCCGAGAAAGTTCATTTTTATGATTTTTCGGACAAACTCGGACTGTGTCGTCCCGAGTTTTTGTCAGAATTAAGTTTTTAAATATTATTTTTCAATTAAGTTTAATACGTTAGAATTTTTGGTCGAATCGGATTTTGACGATTTTGTGCCGAGCTACGTTTTTCGTCTTTCGATTTTCGTAACGTCGTATCGCGCCGGAAAATTGCGTAATTTCTCTTCTCTTCCCTCTCTTGGCCGACCTCACTTCCCTCTCTAAGCTTGATATTTTCATTTTATATAGTATTAAACCTATGACTCACTCTTAGATATTTTTAATTAAACTTTACACCTATTATCTTTATTAGATACATGTTATAACAAATTAAGTCATCATCCTCACACTCTCTCCCTCCCAACTCGGCTGCCCTCACACACCTCTCTTCCATTTTCTTCTTTTCACCATTGTTGGAGAACTTCAAGTTCTTGGAGTAAGAATTTCACACAAGTCATCATCCAACCATCGAATTCTATAACTTCCTTCATTAAACTTCAAGGTATTCATCTCCTCTCTAATTCTATCCAATTGGATTCCTTTTCTTTTTATTTTCAAGATGGATCGATTTTTATGGATGATGAATTAGATGTTTTGATCTTTAATTAGTGTAATAGGATGGATTAGATATGATATCTATGATTAAAATTGAAAGAAAATCAAGAACCCTATTTTCTTATTAATACCAAAAAATTAGGGGTTTGGAGTAGGATGATTGAATTCTTCAATTAGTTGGATAAACATGCTTAGGAGGTGTTCGATTGATGATTAAAACAAAAAGAAATCGAAACCCCTATGAATTTGATGAGGACCGATTTTATGCTAAGGTTTAAGTTAGGGGTTTTCAAATTAATAGTGTAATTAGACTTGTAATTGTTTAATTGATGATATAGTAGCATGATAAATGGATTAATGAGGTTAATCGATGAAGAAAATCACCCCCTTTAATTTTATGTTATTACCGAAAATTATAAGAAATTTAGGAGTTTCATGTAGTTGATCTAGTTGACGATATGTTGATGAATTTATGTTTCTAATGATTTTAGTTGATGTTATGAATTTAATTGGAATTTTCTAAAAATATTTTGTGGATCGTAAGAGACTAAGAACTCGATTTAAGTTGAGTTTAAGTAATGATATGAGGTGATGATTTATATAATAATGAATCTCGTTAGATAATGATTGATGATGTAGAATTTGAACGAATTCCGATAACTTTTGAAATCTCGTAAGAGGCGAACAAGTGGACGTAATTAATAATCGAGAAGTCGAGTAAGGAATCTAATTAGATAATAATGATTATAATGGACTAAGGCACGACTTTGTAGTTGACGACATGAGCATTCGGAATATTATAATATGAGTTGTAGTTATAGTCGAGAACTAGAAACGATAATTTGTTAACTTGATTTTGGTATAGTAAATTGTAGTGGAAACGACGAGGTTTGATCGTCGTAGTTCTAAACGAGTTTTGAAAAGGAGTCCTTCACGTACGGGAGTACATGTTGACTGCCTTGAGAGTCAAATTTCGTAAGAAATCGAGTACGAGAACTTAGAACGAACTTAGGAAGTTATACGTCAATTCTATCGAGCAACTAGGGTTAGCCGCGGCAGCTTTGCGACCCTTCCCGGAAACTGTAATATCTCTTAACTCGTTTATCGGATTTGAGATCCGTAAATTGGAGCGTAAACTAGACTTCCATGGCTTTCTAACGGTACAGGGTTATTCCCCTGTTTCCTGATGCTCTGTTCTGGGCAGTCCCCAGAACTTCTGTACTGCACAGTAAAATTTCAGAACTAGTTTTCCTAAGTTGTTTTCTTCGCAACTTAGTTTCTTTCGATCGTTTAAACCGTAATAAGTTGACGACTATCTTCTCTACTGAACTAAGAGTCGAGCATGATACCTTTCGAGTTCTAAACGAGATTTGTTCAAGTCTCATCCCCGTTTAATTAAAATGAAACTAGTAGCGTGCAAATGCCTAAAGAAACAAAACGACTAAAACCTAATTCGAATTTCCATATTCGATAATCTTATATGACCGATTTTAAAGTGTGATTATTTTATGATGAAGGAGGAAGTCAGCACTAAGGAAAGGACGGAAGAACCGAAGAACGGAAACCTGTTTAGTTGTTCTGTATCATCGAGGTGGGCTTTTAAATATAAAATAAAACGAGCAATGCTCGAAAATCCTTTCTTTATCGCTTTGATAATCGTATTTTCAAAGTGATAATCATGGCATAAACTGTTTAAATATTTTATGTGAGTTCTCTTGTACCTATCTGAGTTAACATTCGTGTTTTCCAGATTTATTAGTTAACTAACGATCGGCTCTGAGTTAGCTATTAAGCGCTTTCCAGAGTTAGTGCACTTTGTAACCTGTGGTGTATGTGGTATCCTGTTGAGGGGTAACCAACCACGGTAAATGACAAATTGGTCAAGATTTGTCACAGCCCCAAATTCCGAGGGACGGCCGAAGCCGGGGTGCGACTGGGGTTGGATTAAAGAAGCGGGGAAGAAGGGGGCTAACTGACTAACATACGTAAAAGACATCAACCAATCAATGAACAAGACTTGAATACAACGAGAAAGAGTTAATCACGAGTGATTACTCGACAAATGTACAGGATAGTATCTAAGTTCAAGTTTACATACTTAAACTACAGAGTTTTGTTCAAAAGACAGGTTCTCAAAAGACTTAGAGTTTGGCAGCGGAAGAGTCCTAACTAAAGCATCCTATCTTTTCAACTCAACTTCAACCGTTGCCGCTCGCGTCGCTTCAACCTGCACATTTAGAAAACAATGCAGGGCTAAGTACAAACGTACTTAGTGGGCACGATGCCGAAATCATAATCATCAATATAGATAAATATGGCATTTCATAATTTGTAGCACATCGGGGGTTTTATTGAAAGGAACCCGTGTCTACTAAACATTTTCTGACTCTTTTCTCAAATTAGCTTGCAAGCATTTTTCTGGTATGTTACGTTCAATCTTGACCCAAACTCATTCACCGTGGTTGGTACCCCTCAACAGGATATCACATACACCACAGGTTACAAAGTGCACTAACTCTGGAAAGCACTTAGCAGCTAACTCAGAGCCGATCGTTAGTTAACCTAGTTAGATTAACTCTAAATTTGGAAAACACGAATGTTAACTCAGATAGGTACAAGAGAACTCACATAAATCATAAAACAGTTCATGCCATAATATCACTTTAAAAACACAGATATCAAAGCGATAAAGAAAGATTTTCCGAGCATTGCTCGTTTTATTTTGTATATAAAAGCCCATCTCGAAATACAGAACTAAGAAGTACTAGCTTCCAATCTTTGGATCTTCCGTCCTTTCTTTACTGCTAGCTTCCTCATTCATCATAAAATAATAATACTTAAACCCGGGTCATAAAATATAATCGATCAAAGAAAATCGAAAAAGGTTTTTGTTGATTCATTTTTTAGGTATTTGCACGCTTACTAGATTCATTTTACTTAAACGGAAACGAGACTCGAACAAATCCCGTTTAGAACTCGAAAGGTCTCATACTCGACTCTTAGGTCAGTAGAGAAGGTAGTCGATAGCTTAATACGACTTAAAAGATCATAAGAAACTAAGTTGGAAAGAATCAACTTAGGAAAATAAGTTTTAGTTCATTACGACTTAGACAATTTCTCGCTTAACTAAACTTCTTTACTTAAACGGATAAGAGGTAAGGTCTCGTCTCAATTAGCACTCAAGGCTCCTTTCTTGACTCTAGAGTCAGTAGGAAGATAGTCATTAGTTATTACGGCACAAACGATCGAAAGGAAACTAAGTTGCGAACGAAACAACTTAGAAGAAAGAAAACTGAAATTTCACTGCGCAATACAGAAACTCTGGGGACTGCCCAGAACAGGGCATCTAGAAATAGGGGACGAGCCCTGTACGTTGGAAAGCATGGGATGTCTAGTTTAAGGCTCCAATTTACGGATCGCAAATCCGATAAACAAGCTAAAAGTTATTACAGTTTCCGGCGAGGGTCGCAAAACTGCCGCGCTAACCCTAGTTGCTCGATAGAAACGACGTATAACGTCTTAGGTTCGTTCTAAGTTCTCGTATTCGATTTCTTATGAAACTTGACCCTCAAGGCAGTCAACACGTACCCCCGTACGTGATGAACTCCTTCTCAAAACTCAACCAATAGCACGATGTTCTAAACGTCGGCTTTCAACTAACAAGTACTAAACCAACAAGTTATCAATTTCCCGTACTAGTTCTCGACTATAACTATAACTCATATTATACTAGCTCGAAAGCTCATGACATCAACTACAAAGTTATTCCCAAGTCCATCATAAACGATATTATCAAGTTAGAATTCCCATTTGACTTCTCGGTTATTAGTTAGGACTAGTGGTTTGTCTCTTACACAATTTTCAAAGTTGTCGGATTTCGTTCAAATTTTACGTCATTAAACAACATCTAACTAGAATCACTTTCATGCATATTATCACTTCACATCAACACTATATTTCAACTTACGATGAGTTCTTCGTCTCTTACATCCCACCAAATAATTTTAGAAAATTCTCAAATAAATTTCTATCAACAATTATCATCAATTACAACTTTATTTCATCAACCAAACCTTATCTAAAACAAACACATGAAAACCCCTAATTTCCTACTCATTTTCGGTTTTAATACATAGGTTAAGAGGGTGTTTTTCTTCATCAATTAACATCATTTAACTCTTAATCATCCTATTATAACATCAATTAATCAATTCAAGTCCAATTACACATCCACATGCAAAAATCCCCAATTTCAAACCCTAAATCCTAAATCAATTTCAAACAAACAAAGGGCTTTCGATTTCTCTTGGTTCTAATCACTAATTAAACACTTTCTAAGCATGAATTTAACATCAATTGAAGAATTCCAAAAATCTACACAAAATCCCTAAATTTCAGTACTATGCATAGAGTTAGGGTTCATGATTTTTCTTCAATTTTGATCCTAGAATTCACATCTAAACACAACTAATTAAACTAATCGAAGATCAAAACATCTAGTTCTTCACCCCTAAATTTTCGATCAAAAAGAAAATAAAAAGAAGAGGATGTTGGATGGATAAAAACATAGAGGTGATGGATACCTTGATCTTTACTAAAGGAAATAATGAAGTTTGATGGATGAATGAGGGCTTGTGTGATTTTCTTCTTCAAGAGCTTGGAGATTCAACAATGGAAGAAGAAGAAGATGGGAGAGAGGGAGAGAGAAGGGGCAGCCGTGAGTTTTGATGAGGGAGGGAGGAGATATGACTTAGTTTGATACAACATGGCTATATATACTTAGGTTAAAGGGAATAGTGAATAGTGTTTGAATAGTAGTAGGTATAAAATAATACTATATGAAAGAAATAAACTATCATGCTAAAAATGGGAGAGAAATCGGTTATGAGAGGGAAGGAGGAAAAATACGCGCTTTTCCGACGCGATACGACGTTACGGAAATCGGACGACGAAAAACGTAGCTCGACGCAAAATTGTCACGATTTGATTCGTCCAAAAATTCTAACGTATAAAACTTAATTGGAAAATAAAATTTATAAAATTAATTCCGACAAAAACTCGGGACGACACAGTCCGAGTTTCGTCCGGAAAATCATAAAAAGGAACTTTCTCGGGCGAGTTCGTATTGCGATTTCGTGAATGTAAAAATCAGACGGTTTTCCGTTCTGAGTTCACGAACTAAAAACTTTTCGTACGTGCTAACCCTAAATACAGTAGTCGTCTAGCTGACTTCCGTAATTTATTTTCAGAAACGGAATCGACCGTTAGTCTTAGAATTTAAAATCGTAAACTTAGGCGTGCAAAGCCATTTATTTTATTAACTTTAAATTTTTGAGATCGTAAGGAATTTCCGGGGCATTACAAGATTTGAACGTAACATACCAGAAAAATGCTAGTACAAGCTAATTTATACAAATGAGTCAGAAAATGTTTAGTAGACACGGGTCCCTTTCAATAAAACCCCGATGTGCCCATCTGTCTGTGGGTGAAATGCTGTACTGAAATTAAGCTCTGTTCCCAATTCTTTCTGCATCGAAATCCAAAATCTTGAGGTAAATTTGGCGTCTCTATCTGATACTATGACCTTCGATACTCCATGCAGACGTACAATCTCTCTGACATACAACTGCGCTAGTTTCTCTGATCCATAGATAATCTTAATCGGTAAGAAGTGCGCTGACTTCGTAAGCCTATCTATTGTCACCCAAATTGCTGTGTTTCCTCTTCTCGACTTAGGCAAGCCTGTGACAAAGTCCATAGCTATGCCTTCCCATTTCCATTCTGGGACATCCAATGGTTGTAGCAATCTATATGGTCGTCGGTGTAAAGCCTTGACTTGCTGACATGCTAGGCATCTTTCTACAAACGAGGCAACGTCTCGTTTCATTCCATTCCACCAAAAGTTTCTTCTCAAATCTTGGTACATTTTCGTACTTCCTGGATGTGATGTGTAAGGCGTATCGTGAGCCTCACTCAAGATCTCGTTCTTCAGCTCGCTGTCGTCATCAGGAATACAAATCCTGCCTTCATAAAGTATCGCATTGTCCGGAGCTTCAGAATATCCTTCTGGCTTGTCTGTTCTTATCCTTACTCGTAACTTTTCCATTGACTCGTCTTTTCTCTGAGCACTGATGATTCTTTCTCTCAAATCTGGTGTAGCTTCCAATGCTGCTATCTGACTTGTTATCATAGCTGGCGTGTTAAGCACTCTGATATCCATCTTCTCGAATTCTCGTACTAAAGTTTCTTCTTCTACAAAGAGGCATCCTAGCTTCGTTGGAGCCTTGCGACTCAATGCGTCTGCTACCACATTAGCCTTTCCTGGATGATAGTTAATTCCGCAGTCATAGTCCTTGACTAATTCGAGCCATCTTCTTTGTCTCATATTTAGTTCTTTCTGCTCGAAAAAGTATTTCAGGCTCTTGTGATCGGTGAATATCTCAACCCTTACACCATAGAGATGGTGTCTCCAAATCTTTAACGCATGCACTACGGCTGCGAGTTCTAAATCGTGGGTTGGGTACTCAACTTCGTGAGGTCGAAGTTGTCGTGAAGCATAAGCTATCACTCGTCCATCTTGCATTAAGACACAACCTAATCCATTTTTCGATGCGTCGGTGTAAACCACATACTCTTTGTTTGTGTCTGGAAGTGCTAGTACTGGCGCTGTGGTTAATTTCCCCTTGAGCGTCTGGAAACTCTTCTCGCACTCGTCCGTCCATTTAAATTTGGTCTCCTTTCTAAGCAACTGCATCATCGAGCGAGCAATCGTAGAAAATCCCTCAATAAACCTTCTGTAGTAACCGGCTAATCCCAAGAAACTTCTAATCTCATTCTGACTCGTTGGTGACTTCCAGTTGTGCACTGCTTCTACCTTGGCTAGATCCACCTTGATTCCTTCTGCCGATACTATGTGCCCAAGGAACATTACTTCCTTCAACCAAAATTCGCATTTACTGAATTTGGCGTAGAGTTTCTCGGCTCTTAGTGTCTCCAACACTATCCGTAGATGTTCCTCGTGCTCCATCTCATTCTAAGAGTAAACGAGGATGTCGTCGATGAATACTAAAACGAATTTGTCCAAGTAGGGGTGGAAGACTCTATTCATAAGATCCATGAATACGGCTGGAGCGTTGGTTAAACCAAATGGCATTACTAGGAATTCGTAATGGCCATATATGGTTCTAAAAGCGGTCTTCGGTACATCTTCAGGTTTGATCTTGAGCTGATGGTACCCCGACCTCAAATCTATCTTGGAGAAGACTCCTGCACCTTTGAGCTGATCGAACAGATCCTCGATCATTGGCAAAGGATATTTGTTCTTGAGCGTTATCTTGTTCAGTTCTCGGTAATCGATGCACATTCTCATCGATTCGTCCTTCTTCCTAACAAACAACACTGGTGCTCCCCAAGGTGAGACGCTTGGCCTGATAAAACCAAGGTCTAGCAGTTCTTGTAACTGGATTTTAAGCTCTTCTAGTTCTTTAGGTGCCATCCTGTATGGGGCTTTTGATTTAGGTGCGGCTCCTGGCTCTAGGTCGATTGTGAAGTCCACATGGCGATCTGGTGGCAATCCTGGTAGCACTTCCGGAAAGACATCTTCGTATTCATTCACAACTTTTACGTCTTGGATGGTCTTCTCGGCTCCTGGCTCTCCGACTAGGTACACAAGATAGGCTGTGGTACCTTTCTTCTTCATGAGTTTCGTGGCTTGCAGGGCTGATATAATTGGTACGCCTCTACCCATGGAAATTCTGTGGAATTCGGTTGGTTCTTTACCCGGCGGTTGAAAAGAGATTTTTCTCTCGTTGCAGAGAATTGTGGCGTAATTCTCTGACAACCAATCCATTCCTAGGATTATATCTACGTCCCACATTATCATAACATTTAAGTTGTTCGCTATAACCTTATGAGTTCCGATTTCTAGTTCTAGGTTAGAGCAAACATGAGTAGAAGTAGTGATCTCTCCTGAAGGTGTAGCTACTCTCATAGGATGTTCAGCTCTTACAGGCCTAATGTCTAAGTTATCAGCATACGAGCCAGCAATGAAAGAATGCGATGCGCCAGTATCAAACAGTATCTTAATGGGGATGTTGTGGAGTTTTCCCATACCTGCGAGATTGCCTTTTCCCTTGCGCTGACCACCCTGTTTGATAGCGCATGCCCTCGCATCCTGTTGCTGCTGTGCATACTGCTGAAACTGCTGTTGGTTCATTGGCGGCTGCTGCGGCTGTGCTTGAATGGCTCAGAGGGGTACTGCTTGTAGCGGCTTCGGGCAATCCTTCTTCATATGCCCCTTCTGTCCACAATTGAAACAGTTGGGGGTGCCTATCTGACAGACTCCGGGGTGGGCTCGGTTGCACTTTGGGCAGACGGGGATAGTAACCCTCCCTGGGTTATTTGCTCCCTGGTTGAAGTTTTTCTGTTGCCACTGCGGCTGGTTCTGCTGATTGTTGCCCTTCCACGGCGAGTTCTGCTTATTCCCCTGAATAAACAACCCCGATTGGTTGTTTCCCTGCCATGGCCTCTTGTTGTTGTTGTTGTTGTTGTTGTTGATGTTGCCAGGCTGTTGATACCCCTGCTGGTTTCCCTTTCTCTGACCTCCTTGGTTGTTGAAATTTTGATTGTAGCCTCCGCTACCTCCTCCGTTCCATTTCCTCTTACCCTGATAGTTGCTACTATTGTTGTTGTAGTAGCCTCGGTTCTGACTCTGCGCTGGTGCTGACGCAGTTGGTACAATCTTCTTCTCATCAGGCACGACGGCCTCCATTTCTAGTGCTCTTCCTAAAATATTGGTATAGCCTAGTCCTCCATGACTAGCTAACGTGATTCCCAACTCATGTCGTAAACCCCCTTGAAATTTCTAGGATAGCTTTTCCTCAGTATCGACCAATGCCGGCGCATACCTTGACAGTTCGCAAAACTTGGCGTCGTGCTCAGTCACGGTCAGCTTCCCTTGCTTCAGATTATAAAACTCGGCTTGGGGACGTACTTATCAAAGAAGATCTCCTTAAACTCTTCCCAAGTAAAACGAGCCAGATGCTCTGCGAGTATCACCTTCAACCTTGCTTCCCACCAGTAATCTGCCGATCCCGTCAGTTGGAATGCGACACAAAGCATTCTCTCCTCATCAGTGCATCTGAGGAGCTTGAAAATCTTCTCGGTGGATCTCACCCATAGCTCAGCATCGCTAGGGCTATCAGTTCCATTGAACATCGGAGGTTTCCTCTTGAGGAAGAGATCCTCAATATCTCTACGGGGCGGTGGTGGAGGTGGTGGTGATGGGGGTGGTGATGGGGATGGAGATGGGGATAGAGATGGGGATGAGGTGGCATTCTGCTCATATTCTTGTTCTCTGTTGTTTTCCGGCTGACGTCTACCCCGTCCTCTCGGCCTTCCAGGCCCTCGGCCTCTCCTGTTGTTAACATTTCTCGGCGGCATTTTCTTCGGTCTAAGGAAAAATTGAAATTCTCATTAGTTCTTTTCTGTTAATTACTCTTGGTACTTACTAGCTCATTCTCAACTTAATCAAGTTCACGGGATGACATATCGAACATAGCTTCGATATTAACTTCATTAATCTTTTAACTCTTAAGTTAAACTCAATTTCTCGATACACGAGTTCATTTGACATTCTAATTTTAATTACACGATTCATAAGAAATTTTGCTGGTGATTAAAAACTCTCCTCACGGGTCATGTATATATATATACATCAAAAAGAATATTAATTCTGCCTCCAACGAGGACTTATACAAAAAGGTTAGACTACCACTAGTCTAAACTAGGCTGACTGCCTACTATTTACCGGGTGCACTAACAAGCTGCAACTCCGTACCTACTAGAAGTACTAGAACGGAAACGATTCATAAAATTTCGTATCCGCTAGAGTACTACAAAAACTAACTAGTTACTGATCCGACTCTATACAGGAACAAGAGCTACTACTACTACTGATATTTGCCCACGTCTACAATGCTCAGCTCAACTAAACTGCAGTCGAGTCCAAAAACTACCCCCTATGGCCTGCAAAAACCCTAAGAGTCCTCCTCTGGGTCCTCCTTCTAGTCCTCCTCCGGGTCCTCCTCCGGATCCTCCTCCAGATCCTTCTCTGGATCCTCCTCCGGATCCTCCTCCGGGTCCTCGTCCTCGGACTCTGAACCAAAAACAAGCTGTAGTGCCTCGTCCACCCTCAGAGTAGAACCGTCAGCAAGTGTAAGCAGGGTGGGCGAGGGTGTCTCTGAAACCGTCTCCTCCAGGTCGGAAACCAAGTAGTCCTCGCTGACCTCTACCGCACGCTTCTTCAGAGGAAGAAGGTGCTCGAGAACTGAACCCGAACCTGACTCAAACTCCTCTCTAGAACAGACCCTGGACGGTCCTGCCTCCATTCGCTCTCTGACTACTCCCCACTTCGCACAGATCTCCTCGAGCGGCGTAAGTGGAGAAGGTAACTCTAACAAGGCGGCGAGCTCCGCGTCGACCTCTCGGTGGTCTGGCTCCTCCCTGTACAGTCTCGTCTCCAACGGTCCCCTGACTCTAACACAGACGTCTGGCACAAAAGGTGAAGACAACCCTAACAGCGCGGCTGTCTCAGCGTCAACCTCCACGAATCTCGGCCCTGGGATCAACTCCTCGATCTGCTGACCAACTGGTGGTGACTCTGGTTTAACTACTGTCTCCTCGTCCTCCTCTAGCTGTCCTAACTCTGCGCCCTCCTCTAACTGCCCGGACTCTGCGTCCTCCTCTAACTGCTCGGACTCTGCGTCCTCCTCCTCATTCGGTACACCGCCTGGTGGCAACTCCAATAGGGTGACAAACTTTGGGTCTAAGTCAAGGTGCTCTGGCTCTGTCTCTGCTGGAAACTGACTGTAGGGAAGGTGTGGCTCTAATGGGATGGGAAACATGAATCTGCTCTCGAAGAACCTCCTGTGTATACATAGGGTAAATCCGGTGTAGTTGCCGGTCGGCTCAGTGTCGTCGCCGAAAATTCCTAAGAAGTACCATGCTGCACAGTGCGCCTAACCGCGCCACTCGTCCGGTAGGTGAACAATCAGGTCTAGAATCGCCTGACTCTCCCGGATCAAGTGTCGTACTGGGTAGTAAACTGAAGAAAAGTTACTAACAATCTGTCCTACGTCCTCTCCGTAGTCTACCTCGAACTCATAGTACTCATCCTGCAGCATGTCTACTATAGTGCACTCGCACGAGGCCAAAGGCTGGCTCTTCCGAGCCGTGACACGAGTCCTAGCCATCCTACAAAAGTTTTAAGAAAACACGGATCAGTAACAGGTAGGGAAAAATAACTTATTCAATTGTAACTTTATCATCTAAGTCAACCACTTATCAAGACTTCTAGCAATTCAAGAAATTGCACTTAATCAACATACATAATTAAAAGAAATCAAGAGATTTTTTTTTTTATTTCCATTCTTTATTTTACCAAATTTTTCTATTCATTTTAATGCTTTATTTCTTTCTCAACACACTTCTTAACGACTCTCACTTATTAAAACAAAGTACGTTTACTTCGTTCATGTTACTTATTCAAAAGTAACATCCATTTACAAAAGAATTTGTCATTTACGACTCTCGGTATTCGTACTAGTTGTAGTCGTCGCTCAAAGGCGAAATATGGAATTAAATTCCAAAAGAAAGAAGGAATATAACTTAAAGAATAACTTTCTGGAAAACTAAGTTCCAGTTGTCGTCACTAGAATCGGGCGATCGATGGAAAAAAAAATTTAGTCGAGCTTCGTGCTCGACTTCTAATAATCTATGTGATTTTTCTTCGTAGAGTTCGATCGAGGCGAACCCTATTGAAACACGAAACGAGAAGAAAATGGAATGACGTGACACGAATGACGTCCTTAACATTACTTACACGGAAGCAACGTTCACTTATCTCATTTGGCCTTGATTCCAATTTACTCGATCTCCGTCGTCTCGTTCATATCCTTCTTAACTCGAAGCCGAAAGCTTCCCAAACGTCTAATCGCTCCCTTCGTTAACTAACACGATTTATCGAATCACTTTTATTTCTTTTTCCTCGCAGGAAATTCTTAGAAAACAAGTTCGACTTTGCCGAATCTTTATTCATGTCACTTATCGCACGTGACATTCATCAGTAGAAGTTCTTCTCGCGTTGGGGATCTCCTTTCGAAATCATTTCATAACAACGTTTCTTAAAAACGTCTAAATTCTCGAAGAACCGGAAAGATCTTAGGTTTCAAGTCTACGTTCTCATTGAACCGGGAAAAATCCCTAAAATCCGACTATATTCTTGTATTCGCATAATTTTCATAAAAAGGAAATCATTGCGCAAATAATTTCACATAAGATAGTACTTGTACTATCGCATAATCACATAAAGTATAAAAAAATTATACTTCTGTAAAATTCTTATTTTTAAAAACACAACTCATTCTCATTCTCAATTTTTATTGAATACTTGCTCATAAAATTTCTTATTTAAAAGAAATCACATCATAAAATTCTTTTCTTTTCCTCGTTGAGTCGACGTAGCAGGCGGTTGAGTTGACATCTACGTTCTCAATCTTAGTATTAGAGTCTAACTCTTATCTTATTTTTGGAAAGACGACTCTGGTCCAGAGTATATACAAATATTCTGTCTTATGACTCGAAAGAAGACTCGATATAGAGTACAAATGAATACTCTATACTATTACTCGAAGGAAGACTTGTATACGAATACCACTTGGTGATATTACTAGAAGGAATGACTCATACTACTCTGGGGTATCACTAAAAAAAAACTTATACTAGAAAAGAATGACTCATGATCAGAGCAGGAAACAGACCTTGCTTTGATACCACTCTGTGGGTATCACTAAAAGGAAGGACTCATACTAGAAAGTTGACTCATAATCAGAGCAGGAAGCAAGCCTTGCTCTGATACCACTCTGTCACAGCCCCAAATCCCCAAATCCCGAGGGACAGCCGAAGCCGGGGTGCGACTGGGGTTGGATTAAAGAAGCGGGGAAGAAGGGGGCTAACTGACTAACATACGTAAAAGACATCAACCAATCAATGAACAAGACTTGAATATAACGAGAAAGAGTTAATCACGAGTGATTACTCGACAAAAGTACATGATAGTATCTAAGTTCAAGTTTACATACTTAAACTACAGAGTTTTGTTCAAAAGACAGGTTCTCAAAAGACTTAGAGTTTGGCAGCGGAAGAGTCCTAACTAAAGCATCCTATCTTTTCAACTCAACTTCAACCGTTGCCGCTCGCGTCGCTTCAACCTGCACATTTAGAAAACAATGCAGGACTAAGTACAAACGTACTTAGTGGGCACGATGCCGAAATCATAATCATCAATATAGATAAATATGGCATTTCATAATTTGTAGCACATCGGGGGTTTTATTGAAAGGAACTCGTGTCTACTAAACATTTTCTGACTCTTTTCTCAAATTAGCTTGCAAGCATTTTTCTGGTATGTTACGTTCAATCTTGACCCAAACTCATTCACCTTGGCTGGTACCCCTCAACAGGATATCACATACACCACAGGTTACAAAGTGCACTAACTCTGGAAAGCACTTAGCAGCTAACTCAGAGCCGATCGTTAGTTAACCTAGTTAGATTAGCTCTAAATCTGGAAAACACGAATGTTAACTCAGATAGGTACAAGAGAACTCACATAATACATAAAACAGTTCATGCCATAATATCACTTTAAAAACACAAATATCAAAGTGATAAAGAATGATTTTCCGAGCATTGCTCGTTTTATTTTGTATATAAAAGCCCACCTCGAAATACAGAACTAAGAAGTACTAGCTTCCAATCTTTGGATCTTCCGTCCTTTCTTTACTGCTGGCTTCCTCCTTCATCGTAAAATAATAATACTTAAAAATCGATTCGTAAAAGGAAATTGATCAACGAGACTCGAAAAAGGTTTTAGTTGATTCATTCTTTAGGCATTTGCACGCTTACTAGATTCATTTTACTTAAACGGGAACGAGACTCGAACAAATCCCGTTTAAAACTCGAAAGGTCTCATACTCGACGCCTAGGTCAGTAGAGAGGGTAGTCGATAGCTTAATACGACTTAAAGATCATAAGGAACTAAGTTGGAAAGAATCAACTTAGGGAAAATTACGTTTTAATTCTTTATACGGCTTAAACAATTTCTCGCTTAACTAAACTTCTTTACTTGAACGGATAAGTGATGAGGTCTCGTCTCATTTAGCACTCAAGGCTCCTTTCTTGACTCTAGGGTCAGTAGGAAGATAGTCGTTAGTTATTATGGCTCAAACGATCGAAAGGAAACTAAGTTGCGAACGAAACAACTTAGAAGAAAGAAAACTGAAATTTCACTGTGCAATACAGAAACTCTGGGGACTGCCCAGAACAGGGCATCTGGAAACAGGGGATGAGCCCTGTACTGTTGGAAAGTTTGGGATGTCTAGTTTACGCTCCAATTTACGGATCGCAAATCCGATAAACGAGCTAAAAGTTATTACAGTTTCCGGCGAGGGTCGCAAAACTGCCGCGCTAACCCTAGTTGCTCGATAGAAACGATGTATAACGTCTTAGGTTCGTTCTAAGTTCTCGTATTCGATTTCTTATGATACTTGACCCTCAAGGCAGTCAACACGTACCCCCATACGTGATGAAATCCTTCTCAAAACTCAACCAATAGCACGACGTTCTAAACGTCGGCTTTCAACTAACAAGTACTAAACCAACAAGTTATCAATTTCCCGTACTAGTTCTCGACTATCACTATAACTCATATTATACTAGCTCGAAAGCTCATGACATCAACTACAAAGTTATTCCCACGTCCATCATAAACGATATTATCAAGTTAGAATTCCCATTCGACTTCTCGGTTATTAGTTACGACTAGTGGTTTGTCTCTTACACAATTTTCAAAGTTGTCGGATTTCGTTCAAATTTTACGTCATTAAACAACATCTAACTAGAATCACTTTCATGCATATAATCACTTCACATCAACACTATATTTCAACTTACGACGAGTTCTTCGTCTCTTACATCCCACCAAATAATTTTAGAAAATTCTCAAATAAATTCCTATCAACAATTATCATCAATTACAACTTTATTTCATCAACCAAACCTTATCTAAAACAAACACATGAAAACCCCTAATTTCCTACTCATTTTCGGTTGGGTGTTTTTCTTCATCAATTAACATCATTTAACTCTTAATCATCCTATTATAACATCAATTAATCAATTCAAGTCCAATTACACATCCACATGCAAAAATCCCCAATTTCAAACCCTAAACCCTAAATCAATTTCAAACAAACAAATGGCTTTCGATTTCTCTTGGTTCTAATCACTAATTAAACACTTTCTAAGCATGAATTTAACATCAATTGAAGAATTCCAAAAACCTACACAAAAGCCCTAAATTTCGGTACTATGCATAGAGTTAGGGTTCATGATTTTTCTTCAATTTTGATCCTAGAATTCACATCTAAACACAGCTAATTAAACTAATCGAAGATCAAAACATCTAGTTCTTCACCCCTAAATTTTCAATCAAAAAGAAAATAAAAAGAAGAGGATGTTGGATGGATAAAAACATAGATGGGATGGATACCTTGATCTTTACTAAAGGAAATAATGAAGTTTGATCGATGAATGAGGGCTTGTGTGATTTTCTTCTTCAAGAGCTTGGAGATTCAACAATGGAAGAAGAAGAAGATGGGAGAGAGGGAGAGAGAAGGGGCAGCCGTGAGTTTTGATGAAGGAGGGAGGAGATATGACTTAGTTTGATACAACATGGCTATATATACTTAGGTTAAAGGGAATAGTGAATAGTGTTTGAATAGTAGTAGGTATAAAATAATACTATATGAAAGAAATAAACTATCATGCTAAAATGGGAGAGAAATCGGTTATGAGAGGGAAGGAAGGAAAAATACGCGCTTTTCCGACGCAATACGACGTTACGGAAATCGGACGACGAAAAACGTAGCTCGACGCAAAATCGTCACGATTTGATTCGTCCAAAAATTCTAACGTATAAAACTTAATTGGAAAATAAAATTTATAAAATTAATTCCGACAAAAACTCGGGACGACACAGTCCGAGTTTCGTCCGGAAAATCATAAAAACGAACTTTCTCAGGCGAGTTCGTATCGCGATTTCGTGAATGTAAAATTCAGACGGTTTTCCGTTCTGAGTTCACGAACTAAAAACTTTTCGTACGTACTAACCCTAAATACAGTAGTCGTCTAGCTGACTTCCGTAATTTATTTTCAGAAATGGAATCGACCGTTAGTCTTAGAATTTAAAATCGTAAACTTAGGCGTGCAAAGCCATTTATTTTATTAACTTTAAATTTTTGAGATCGTAAGGAATTTTCGGGGCATTACAAGATTTGAACGTAACATACCAGAAAAATGCTAGTACAAGCTAATTTATACAAATGAGTCAGAAAATGTTTAGTAGACACGGGTCCCTTTCAATAAAACCCCGATGTGCTACGATTATGAAATGCCTGATTATTTATACTTATGAATATGATTTCGGCAACGTGCCCACTAAGTACTATCGTACTTAGCCCTGCATATGTTTTCTAAATGTGCAGGTTGAAGCGATGGAAGCGGCGAGGCTTGAATTAAGTTGTCTTAGGAAGACTTTAGTTAGTATGAATCACATTTCCGCTGTAAAACTCTAAGTACTTTTTGTTATGTACATTACGTAAAATACTGTAGTTTATGTCTGTAAACTATAACTTAGATGCCTTTTTGAGTACTTTCTGTCGAGGAATCCTTCGAGATCTACTCTTCCTTCTGTAAATAAAGTCGTATTCAGATAATGTATGATGTCTCTTATGTATGTTTAGTTCAATTCGTCCCCTTCTTCCCCGCTTCTTTAATCCAACCCCAGTCGCACTCCGGCTTCTGCCGTCCCTCGGGATTTGGGGCTGTGACAGAGTTGTATCAGAGCCATCGTTTCTGCTCTGGATACGAGTCTTCCTTCGAGTAGTAGTGTAGAGTATTCATTCGTACTCTATACCGAGTCTTCATTCGAGTCATAAGATAGAATAATTTGTTTATACTTTAGATCAGAGTCTTCTTTCAAGTAAAATTAAGAGTTAAGTTATAATTTTAAGATTTAGAGTGTAGACGACAACTCAACCTCCCACTACGTCGACTCAACGAGGAAAGAAAGGAAATAATTTTAATAATGTGATTTCTTTTTAATAAGAAATTTTATGAACAAGTATTCAATGAAAATGAGAATGAGAATGAGTTGTGTGCCAAAAATAAGAATTTTACGAAAGTATAAATTAATTTATACTTTGTTTTGACTATGTGATTTTGTGATAGTACGAGTACTATCTTATGTGAAATTGTTTGCGCAATAATTTCCTTTATTTTAAAAGGTACCTTGCAATAATTTCCTTTATTTTTCCCGGTTAAATAAGAATGTAGACTTGAAATCTAAGGTCTTTTCCGATACCTCGAGAACTTAGACGTTTTTAAGAAACGTTATTCCAAATAATTTCGAAAGGAGATCCACAACACGAGAAGGACTTCTATTGATGGATGTCACGTGCGTAAACTGACATGAATAAAGACTCGGCGAAGTCGATCTTTGTTTTAAAACCGATAAGAATTTCCTTCGAGGGAAATGAAATAAATATTGATAAAATAAGGTAAATATGTATGAAGTGAACGATAGAATGAGACAGAAGTTCCATGTGACTGAGAGACTGTTATGTGGACTTGATCAACCCACATAATAAGAAACTCAGTAATATGGGTCTTATGCCCCGCTAGCAAAACCTTTTTAGTATGGTATAAGTGGTTTAAAGAGACGAATGTTACTTACGTATAAGTAACATGTAACGACGTCGTTCCTTTTCATTTCATTTCGTTTTTCAGTAGAGTTCGCATTGTTTGAACTTTGCGAAGGGAATTATTTTTACTATTAAGAGTCAAGCACGACTAGAACTTGTTCTAAAAAGTTATTCTTTAGTTATATTCCATTTCTCTTTTGGAATTTATATTTTTATACTTCGTCCTTGAGTGAAGAATGCGACACGTATGAGTATTATTAGTAAACGACAAAGTCTTTTGTAAATGAATGTTACTTTTGCATAAGTAACATGAACAAAGTAGACGTGCTTTGTTTTAATAAAGGAGAATCGATAAGAAATTTTTCCTTGAGAAAGAGATAAGGATTAATGAAAGAAAATAATAAGGAATTAAAGTGAGAAATTAAAAGAATGAGATAAGGAATGGGAATAAAATCTTGAAATTTTATTTCTATATATTGTGAGTACGAGAGCAATTTTCTGTGAAATTGCTAGATGTTTAAGATAAGTTTGTTAGATTAAGTGTGATGATATTACAATTGAATAAGGAATATTCATTTTGTAATTTAAGATTTTTCCGTAAGATAAGATATCATCTTACCGTTACTGATCCGTGTTTCTTAAAAACTTTGTAGGATGGCTTCCAATAGTGACACGGCTTCGGAGAGTCAGTCCCCGCCACAGCGTACGTGGGCAAATCAGTTATTGGATAGGTATAGAGATTATGAGGCAAACCCGAGACACGACGTAGGACAGAGGATTAGTTACTTTTCGTTAGTTTATCATCCAGTCCGGCGTTCTATTACAGAGGGTCAGGCTATACTTGACTTGGTTAGACGACTACCAGAGGAATGGCGTGGTTGGGCACACGATACGGCATGGTACTATCTTGGGATGTTTGGCGACAATACAGAGCCGACAGGGGATTACAAGGGATTTGCTTTAGAGATACACAGGCGTTTCTTTCAGAGCAGACATATAGCAGCATATCTTGTTCAGGCGCATCCTCCCTACACTCACTTCCCGGCAGATTCAGGGTCAGAGCATGACGAGATAGGTCTAGAGATGATTGCACAGTTGGAGATCCTTTCAGTGATGGTACCCAGTGAGGGCACAGGGGAGTTAGTTGCAGAGACAGTTGATGAATTAGGGTTACCTGCTCCTATCCTACCTGCTCCTATCCTACCCGAGCCTTCTGCGAGAGTTCAAGGACCATTCGAGATAGGATCAGAGTACTTAGACATGGACGCAGAGCTTACCGCCCTATTACAGTTACCATCCTCATACAGATCCCTTGATGAGATTTGCACGGAGTTGGCCAGAGTTCGGGCTGAGTTTGAGGCAGGACCATCCAGGGTCCGTTCCAGTGAGGAGTACGAGACGAGTTCCCTTCCTGACCACCTGTTGCCTCCGAAGAAGCGGGTGTTAGTGACCTGCTGGGACTATCTGGTTTCGGATACTGAGACGACAGTTTTAGATATGCCTGCACCGGCACCACTTACACATGCAGACGGCACCACTTTGAGGGTTGACGAGGCACTCTAGTTTGTTTTCGGTTCAGAGTCAGAGGATGAGGATCTGGAGGAGGATCTGGAGGAGGATCCAGAGGAGGACACGGATGAGGATCCAGAGGAGGACACGGATGAGGATCCAGACGAGGACCCCAAGGAGGATTAGGCCATAGAGGGCAGTGGTGACTTGACCACAGTTTGTTGAGCAAGGCATCAGGGACGCATAGTAGTATAGTAGCCTTTTGTTATGTACATAGTCGAATCAGTAACTAGATAGTTTTGTAGTACTCCAACGGATACGAAATTTTACGAATCATTTTCGTTCTAGTACTTCCAGTAGTACAGTAATGCAATATGTTAGTGCATCTTGTACACGTAGGCAGTTAGCCTAGCTTAGACTCGTTGTAGTCTAGTTTTGTATAAGTCCTTGTTAAAGGCAAAACTAACATATTCTTTTGATGTATATATAATATATATGACCCATGAGAGGGTTTTAGTCACAAGAAAGTTTCTTATGAATCGTATAACTAAACCAGAATGCCAAATGAACTCGTGTAAAGAGTGTTTAATTTAACCTTGGAGGTTAAAAGTTGAAAGAAATAGAGTCGAAGTTAAATTGTTATTCTCGTTTACGTGAAAGTATTAAGTGGGAAAAGAAAATGGCTAGTGAGAAAATGAAGGCTTAAAAGCAAGTACTAATGAGAAAATTTTTGTATCTTATAGTTTTAAAAATGTCGCTGAGAGCTGTTAACGATCGAAGAGGACCTGATAGTCCTAGAGAGTCTGATAGAGGTCAAGAACAACGTATAAGTGAGGAAAGGCAAAAACACCCAGCAACCTTTTCATTTCCCCTATCTCCGCAACGTCATAGCATTGAGGATTTATTCTTCGAAAGTAATCCACCATATTTCGATGGATCTGGTAACCCGAGCGAGGCCGAGCAATAGATACGTTCTATAGAGAGAATCTTTGAGCCGATTGGACTTAGTGATGAGGAGCGTCTAGCATGTGCTGGGTATCAGATAACCGGACCAGCTAAATATTGGTGGAAGACTAGACAGAGAATTATGCCGGTAGAACAGGCGGCTCTAACCATCTGGAATGGTTTTAAGGAGGTATATTATGAAAAGTATGTATCCGATCAAGTCGAGACTGAGGAGGAAGTAGCCAGGAAGCTTCAGGGAGAACTTAAGTATGAACTGGAAATAGCAGTAGCCAGACAGGAAGGACTGAGTTATGCAGAACTACTAGGACGAGTCCGTGAAATAGAGGCATTAGTGCATAATAAAGGAAAGATGGTAAAATCCACACCAGCACCAAACCAGACTTCAACCCAAAACCGTCCCAACAATAATATCAACTATAAGGGAAAAAGGAAATGGGAAGGGGGTAGTAGTGATTGTTACCAATGCCACAACAAGCAAGGGAAACAGAATAGGGCTCGGCAGGGTTTCCACCAGCCAGGAAAAGGAAGTAACTATGGAAAGAAAGCAGGGGAGAGGAATAATACATAGAAAAATGAACAATCCGGTCAAGGCAAGAGAAACAATCTACAAGGACAGCTGCAAGGGCAGCAAAGATACAGAAATTAGGGAGGAAATCACCCAGTGAGGGTTAACATTCCTGTTTGCCCCAAATGCAATAAAACGCACCCTGGTGTATGTCAGATAGGCACTGGCAACTGTTTCAATTGTGGACATAAGGGACATACGAGGAGAACTTGCTCGGAACCACTGACGGCAAATGAAATCAACCAGCACGGTCAACTCCCAACTCCGAAAAGTACTCAAGAAAAGATCCCTTCTCCAGCTTGCCCTAAATGTGGTAAGGAACACCCAGGCGTTTGTCTAGCAAAAACTGGTGTTTGTTTCAACTGTTTGCATAAGGGACGCGTTAAGAGAAATTGCCCAGAACTGAGGCAAGCAGCAGAAACAAAACAGGAAGTTTCTGCATGTCCTAGATGTGGTAAGAAGCACGAGGGTGTGTGTCTAGCAAACACGAATAGATGTTTTAAATGTATGATGCTGGGGCATATAAGTAAGGATTGCCCAACGCTGTTGCAAATGATGGTACCAATTCAGTACGGCCAGCCTCAACCACTAAATACAGCTCAGGTCCAGTCACAGCCACAGCTGATGCAATCACAACAGAATGCAAGCGCATGCATGATTAGGCAGGAGAGGCTTAATGAAGGAAAGGGAGATCTGGCAGGTATTGAACGAACCTTATAAATTACCCTGCCATAATTTTTGCTTCGTTTTAGAGCCTTATATTCGGTTATAATTAGTACCTGTTAACCTTTAGGAGTAGAACTAGGACGCTCTAATTGTGAAATAAGAACAATTACGCTTCAGGGAGTGACGATAATCTCATAGTGTTATTCCCTTAGTTTCGTCGAGCATAGAATTTGATTTAGGGTCTTTCTGTTAGAACATAGCAATTGATTGGGAAGTAATAAAATGTATGATATATATATATAATTTTAGGAATAGACTAGTTGTTTGAGAATTACCACGATTCTCGACAACGAGAGAAAAATCTCTTTTTGAAACCCCAAGTAGAGAACCTACAGAATTATATGAAATATCGATGGGCAGGAGGATATCAAAAAAAAATATCCGCCCTACAAGCAAAGATATTGATAAAGAAGAAAGATATGACAGCTTATCTCGTATACCTAGTTGGAGATCCAGGAGCCAAGAAGACCATTCAAAAAAAACGTGAGGGTTATGACGAAAATGAAAATGTCTTTTCAGAAATATTATCTGGTTTATCACCAAATTGTCGTGTAGGTTCACGATCGACTTAGAACTACGAGCAGCTCCCAAATCAAAGGCCTTATATATAATGGTATCGAAGGAGTTAGAGGAGCTTAAGATCCAACTGCAAGAGTTGTTAGATGACGATTTCTTTAGACAAACGTTTTCAAAATGGAAAACATTTTAGATGTTCATCATCGAAGAAGGATGATTCTGCGAGAATGTATATAGGCTGTCAAAAGTTAAATAAAGATAACCCTTAAGGATAAGTATCCTTTTGTGAGAATGGAAGACCCTTGATAAGCTTAAAAAGAAACAAGAGCAATTGTGAGGATAGACTTAAGGTCTAAGCATCACTAGTTAAAGGATAAACTGGTGATATACCCAAAATTTTCTTTCAAGCCAGATATGGCCATTACGAATGTTTAAGTTATGCCGTTTAGTTGGCTAGTGCTCCGTAGTATTCATGAACCACATGAATAGAATTTTACACCTAGACTTAGAAAAATTTGTTTTAGTATTCTTCGACGATAATTTTGGTTACCCCAAGAATGAAGAGGAGCATGAAGAATTTTGCGAATAGTACTAGAAACGCCTATAGTCGAGAAACTATATGCCAAGTTCGGTAAGAGCAAGTTCGATTGAAGAAAGTGAAGTTTCATGGATATATAGTGTCAACAGAAGGCGTTAAGATAAATCCTGCCAAGGAGGAGGCAGTACTTTAATGGAAATGGTTTACCAGTCCGAACGATATAAGGAGTTTCTTAGGTTGGACAGTTATAATAGAGGTTTCCATTAAGGAATTTTCTATGATTACTAAGACTTATGACACAACTACATAGAAGGAAAAGAAGTATAGATGTATAGACAAGTGTGAGATAGGTACGCAAACATTCAAGGAAAAGTTTATCATCACCCCAGATTTAGCCCTCCCAGAAACGACAAGGAATACGAGGTAGATACAAATGCTACGAAGAACAGGTTAGGATGGTATAAATGCAAGATGAGAGAGTGATAGCTTACGCTTCACGACACATTAACCTCAGGAAATTGAGTATCCAACCCACGACTTAGAGCTTGCAGCTGTAGTACATGCAATGAAATTTGGACACACCATCTATATGGTGTAAGGGATGAGATCTTCACAGATCATAAAAATTTGGAATGTGTATTCGAGCAAAGGAATTAACATAAGACAAAGGAGATGGCTCGAACTAGTAAGATATTATGATTGTGAAAATAATTACCATCTAGGTAAAGCTAAGGGTAAAAATAGATACGTTGCGTCGTAAGACTCCAATTAAGTTTAGGTTTCTCTACGTCGGAGAAGAAATTATTATATGAGGATTCGAGATGATGGATATAGAAATGCATGATGCATCAGCATCGATCGCAGGGCAAATAGCGGCACGAGTAGCTATGCCAAATTACGAGAAAGATTATAAGTATCTAGAGAAAGGACGAGTCAATGGATGAGCTTCGACTAAGGAAAAGAATGGATAAACCAGACAGCGACTCTGAAGCAATGAGTATTATGATAGAAATTAAAGAGTAGACTTAGTATTTCCGATGACGACGAATTTAAGATTTAAGAAATTATTTCTAGTGGAATAGAGTGAAACGAGACGTTGCCTAGTTTGGTAGAAAGATGTTTAGTTTATAAGTAGGAGAAAGCTTTTCACTGACAACTATACGAGTTGTGATAACCATTAAGGTATTCCAAAATGGAAATGGAAGGATATAGTTATAATTTTACGACGACGAGATGTTTGTAGATCACAAGGCAGAAAAAGTTAGATAGCAAACTTAACTTTAGTACCGCTTCTCACCTCTAGTTGAATGGACAGTCCTAGAAAACGATTCAGATACTCGTTGATAAGCTAAGAACGATAATATTAGCCGAAGAGCGAATTGAAGAACACGTAGCCAACAACCGAATTGTTATAACAATAATTATTAAGCTACAATAGGTATTACGCCTTACGAGACTTAGAAGAAGAAGGAGTTTTAGATAGCTGCCTTATTGTTATAAGGTAGGTGAAAGAAAGAACTTAGGACCAGATACAGTCAGTGAAATGATCGATATCATTCGATAGATCCAAGACGAGATAAGAGAATTTAGAAAAGACGGGAATTTTAAGTATATACGACAATTCGAACTTAATAATTGAGAAGGAAAATAAAAGCTCCTTAAGATTTTCTCCGTTAATGAGAAACCTTAGTTTCGTGTCAAGTTCAGACTTTGACAAAAATTTATATAATTAGCAAATAACTTGGAAAAGATAGCTTTCAATGCGAATAGTTATGGCTTTATCGCCAAATTTATGAAATACTTATTTTATGTATATCTCATTTTGAGAAGAAGTATGTACGTTCGATTCTATACACATAGTTGGTCAGCAAGACGTTGATCTTGAAATCGACTTAAGTTATTAGGAAAGATCGAAAACGATCTTGGAGCGAAAAGCGCAAAAGTTAAGGAGCAAGTCGAGACGATTAGTAATAACGTTGTAAGATCATCACAGGCAAGAGGAAGCCATGTGGGAATTCGGAAAAGAGTTGAGTATGAAGTACTCCAAGCTGTTTAATGAGGATAAGCAAATTTCGGGACGAAATTTTTCGCAAGGGGGTAGGATGTAATACCCCAGAAATTTCGTACAGTCTTAAAATTTTAAAGTTAATAATAAAAATGGCTTTGCACGCCTAAGCTTATGATTTTGAATTCTAAAGCTAACGGTGAAATTCGTTTCTGAAAATAAATTACGGAAGTCAGTTAGATGACTACTGTATTTAGGGTTATCGCGTACGAAAAATTTTTAGTTCTTGAACTCAGAACGGAAAACCGTCTGATTTTTACATTCACGAAATCGCGATACGAACTCGCCCGAGAAAGTTCGTTTTTATGATTTTCCGGACGAAACTCGGACTGTGTCGTCCCGAGTTTTTGTCGGAATTAAGTTTTTAAATATTATTTTCCGATTAAGTTTAATACGTTAGAATTTTTGGTCGAATCGGATTTTGACGATTTCGTGCCGAGCTACGTTTTTCATCTTTCGATTTCCGTAACGTCGTACCGTGCCGGAAAATCGCGTAATTTCTCTTCTCTTCCCTCTCATGGCCGACCTCACTTCCCTCTCTAAGCTTGATATTTTCATTTTATATAGTATTAAACCTATGACTCACTCTTAGATATTTCTAATTAAACTTTACACCTATTATCTTTATTAGATACATGTTATAACAAATTAAGTCATCATCCTCACACTCTCTCCCTCCCAACTCGGCTGCCCTCACACACCTCTCTCCCATTTTCTTCTTTTCACCATTGTTGGAGAACTTCAAGTTCTTGGAGCAAGAATTTCACACAAGTCGTCATCCAACCATCGAATTCTATAACTTCTTTCATTAAACTTCAAGGTATTCATCTCCTCTCTAATTCTATCTAATTGGATTCCTTTTCTTTTTATTTTCAAGATGGATCGATTTTTATGGATGATGAATTAGATGTTTTGATCTTTAATTAGTGTAATAGGATGGATTAGATATGATATCTATGATTAAAATTGAAAGAAAATTAAGAACCCTATTTTCTTATTAATACCGAAAAATTAGGGGTTTTGAGTAGGATGATTGAATTCTTCAATTAGTTGGATAAACATGCTTAGGAGGTGTTTGATTGATGATTAAAACAAAAAGAAATCGAAACCCCTATGAATTTGATGAGGACCGATTTTATGCTAAGGTTTAAGTTAGGGGTTTTCAAATTAATAGTGTAATTAGACTTGTAATTGTTTAATTGATAATATAGTAGCATGATAAATGGATTAATGAGGTTAATCGATGAAGAAAATCACCCCCTTTAATTTTATGTTATTACCGAAAATTATAAGAAATTTAAGAGTTTCATGTAGTTGATCTAGTTGACGATATGTTGATGAATTTATGTTTCTAATGATTTTAGTTGATGTTATGAATTTAATTGGAATTTTCTAAAATTATTTTGTGGATCGTAAGAGACTAAGAACTCGATTTAAGTTGAGTTTAAGTAATGATATGAGGTGATGATTTATATAATAATGAATCTCGTTAGATAATGATTGATGATGTAGAATTTGAACGAATTCCGATCACTTTTGAAATCTCGTAAGAGACGAACAAGTGGACGTAATTAATAATCGAGAAGTCGAGTAAGGAATCTAATTAGATAATAATGATTATAATGGACTAAGGCACGACTTTGTAGTTGACGACATGAGCATTCGGAATATTATAATATGAGTTGTAGTTATAGTCGAGAACTAGAAACGAGAATTTGTTAACTTGATTTTGGTATAGTAAATGGAAGTGGAAACGACGAGATTTGATCGTCGTAGTTCTAAACGAGTTTTGAAAAGGAGTCCTTCACGTACGGGAGTACGTGTTGACTGCCTTGAGAGTCAAATTTTGTGAGAAATCGAGTACGAGAACTTAGAACGAACTTAGGAAGTTATACGTCAATTCTATCGAGCAACTAGGGTTAGCCGCGGCAGTTTTGCGACCCTTCCCGGAAACAGTAATATCTCTTAACTCGTTTATCGGATTTGAGATCCGTAAATTGGAGCGTAAACTAGACTTCCATGGCTTTCTAACGGTACAGGGCTATTCCCCTGTTTCCTGATGCTCTGTTCTGGGCAGTCCCCAGAACTTCTGTACTGCACAGTAAAATTTCAGAACTAGTTTTCCTAAGTTGTTTTCTTCGCAACTTAGTTTCTTTCGATCGTTTAAACCGTAATAAGTTGACGACTATCTTCTCTACTGAACTAAGAGTCGAGCATGAGACCTTTCGAGTTCTAAACGAGATTTGTTCAAGTCTCGTCCCCGTTTAATTAAAATGAAACTAGTAGCGTGCAAATGCCTAAAGAAACAAAACGACTAAAACCTAATTCGAATTTCCATATTCGATAATCTTATACGACCAATTTTAAAGTGTGATTATTTTACGATGAAGGAGGAAGCCAGCACTAAGGAAAGGACGGAAGAACCGAAGAACGTAAACCTGTTTAGTTGTTCTGTATCATCGAGGTGGGCTTTTAAATATAAATTAAAACGAGCAATGCTCGAAAACCCTTTCTTTATCGCTTTGATAATCATGTTTTCAAAGTGATAATCATGGCATAAACTGTTTAAATATTTTATGTGAGTTCTCTTGTACCTATCTGAGTTAACTTTCGTGTTTTCCAGATTTATTAGTTAACTAACGATCGGCTCTGAGTTAGCTATTAAGCGCTTTCCAGAGTTAGTGCACTTTGTAACTTGTGGTGTATGTGATATCCTGTTGAGGGGTAACCAGCCACGGTGAATGAGAAATTGGTCAAGATTTGAACGTAACATACCATAAAAATGCTAGTACAAGCTAATTTATACAAATGAGTCAGAAAATGTTTAGTAGACACGGGTCCCTTTCAATAAAACACCGATGTGCTACGATTATGAAATGCCTGATTATTTATACTTATGAATATGATTTCGGCAACGTGCCCACTAAGTACTATCGTACTTAGCCCTGCATATGTTTTCTAAATGTGCAGGTTGAAGCGATGGAAGCGGCGAGGCTTGAATTAAGTTGTCTTAGGAAGACTTTAGTTAGTATGAATCACATTTCCGCTGTAAAATTCTAAGTACTTTTTGTTATGTACATTACGTAAAATACTGTAGTTTATGTCTGTAAACTATAACTTAGATGCCTTTTTGAGTACTTTCTGTCGAGGAATCCTTCGAGATCTACTCTTCCTTCTGTAAATAAAGTCTTATTCAGATAATGTATGATGTCTCTTATGTATGTTTAGTTCAGTTAGTCCCCTTCTTCCCCGCTTCTTTAATCCAACCCCAGTCGCACCCCGGCTTCTGCCGTCCCTCAGGATTTGGGGCTGTGACATTAAATAATATCCAAGTCAACCAAATGAGATTTAATTGTATCAAGTGATCGGCATGAGCTAAAATTATTTAAAACTTTCACTATAATTTTTTGTTTGTGTGTTTGTTGTTGTTGTTAGCTACTTAGGTTTATTGGTAGTGTACAGTTGATTGCATGCACGATTGATCATTCGTAATTGTGTTCTGCACATTTGAATATTGCACAGTTGACTTTTAGAATGTGTAGTGTTGAGTAGTTGTGCTACTCTACTGTTATTCTGTGGTTGAAATGAGTGAAAATCACCTTAACAAATTTTCACGAAACCCAATTCCGATTTGATTGTTGTTGTGCAAGGTTTTGACTACAAAGTAATAATCAAGATGGAGAGTGATCTCTACCCTCTATCTTCTACGGATTGGATCATTTCTTGAGAGGCAGTTACTACTAGTAGTTATGATGCTGTTATTAGTTGTTGTAATCGTAGTATAACAGTAGATACAAGAGAGAAAGAGAGAGAGAAGTGAAAAAGTAGAAGCTAATTTGTAGTAGCTTGAAATCTGCTCTTCTTCTTCCTCCAATTCTCACCGTTGTATCTGGTTCTCTTCTTGGGTGATTAGTAAAGAGTTTCATTGTTCCTCCCCATGGATGTAGATCTTACAATCGAACCACGTAAATTCTTGTGTGTTGTGTCATCTTCTTCGCCATTCGATTTCTGCATGATTAGGTTTAATTGTTCTTAGTTTACTATTCTATCGATTATGATTCTGAGTTTGAGTGTTTGAGTGTGGTGAATCCTTGTTCAAATCCTAACAATTGTATTTAGTGATAGGCATCAAGTAAATATATTTAATTAAGAAAGATAATTTATTGAAGTGTACAGATGCTATGAGTATAGTTGTTGATGACTTTTCAACTCATATCATTATCAATCGTTGCAACATGCGGTGCATAACTCATGGTTAAATAACATAGCATAATAAAGCAGTCCGTACTGAAGTTAATTATTCTTAATTATTATGCAAGTCATAATCAAATTATTTGACGTTAAACACTCTAAAATCTGTCATGCACCCAACAGTGCAAGGAGCAGTGCAGCGAAGAAGTAACCATGCAAGTCCTCCAAGCCGAAGTATCTCTTCGAGGTCATAACATTGCCGTATTTTCTAAAAGTATTGGAAAGATTAAGAATAATTATGTGGACTATTTTTAATTATTACCTAACTCCGTTACTTATGACGATCATAATAAATGCTCTTATGTTTGCCTTGCACCCAACAATGTTACTAGCGGAGCATCAATTAAATAAATATATTCATTATTTATGAACGCAAGATTGTATAATTTTTCATATTTAATCAGTTGTATATAGTTTTACAATCAATAACTATTATGCAAATCACGACCAAATTACTTGATGTTTAATGCTCGTAAGTCTGTCGTGCACCCAACGGTGTTGCGATGAACTAGCCATGCAACCCTTCCAAGTAGTCGTAGCTTTTCACTGGGATAATGATTTCGACCGCTCTAATTTTTTTATTATTTATTTTAGAAAGATTCATAAATAAATTGGTGGATTATGCATAATTATTAAGTAAACGTCTTATGTTTGTCATGTATCCAACTGTGTATCCAGCGGTGCAGCTGTGGGATGCATGATTATGATATATATGCTTCTCATTTGTGCGGTATTTCAGTTTAATATATAACTTAATTATTTTGTAACTATATTTTACGTATCGTATATCAATTTGTAGATCTTTTCATGCTCTTTAATTCAAGATGATTCTTGCATAAATATTTAACATTAAATTTGGATACATAGTAGATTAAAATTGAAAAGATAAAAAGTTATACACAATAATATTTAAATCTCTTTCTTGAACCACGTGCTTCTACTTTGAAAAAAACAATGGAGAGACCGTTTGACTAATTACACGTGTACGTTCAAGATTAATGCAAACGTTTGCAAACAAGAAATTACCGTTTCAAAGGGGCATCTCTTGCACTCAGTACTTGCTTTTAATAGGCACCATGCAGCAGAATCTCTCTCTCTCTAATGAAAAATTGAAAATGTCTCCTATCATTTACTTATAAGCATTTCTAGATAATATTTGGGATTTGATTCTAACAATTTTTTTTTAATACATACTACTTCTCTATCTTTACATATTTTATTTTTCACAATTTTTATTCATTTTCTTCGTAAACGTCACCTTCTCTAAATCATAGTACTATAAATCGTCATGATGTGTGCTTTGCAAAAATTAAACGTGAATTAAAGGTAACATCACAAAACATTTTGTGACACCCCAATTCCTGAAGAAAGGCTCATTAACTGGGGTGATTTAGGTGGGGTTTTAGAAGCGGAAAATGAGAGGGATCATAATTAAAAGAGGAGGAATATTGAGGTCAGTTATACTTTAAATAGAGTTTACAAGATAACTGAATTCAAATTATTTCTGGACGACTTGAGAATAGGAAACGTCAAGCAATTAAGTTAGTACGTAACTCAGTCTAATGAAAACATGATTGCATAAGGACAATTTATAAATATGAACACATGTTTTTTTTTAGAAGTAAACACATGAGTTTTGATAATTAATCTCTAAGCTTTTGAAACACACGACACATGCATGCATACATACATTTTTAGGTTCCAATCAGGGGCGGATCCAGAATTTAATCATGAGATGGGCTGAAATTTAAATATTTATTATACATCAAACTTTTTTAAAGTGCACAAATTTAAGCTCGATAAATTTACAATGTGATTATTTAAGCCTCATCTTCGTATACTACAAAGTTAAAGTCTAATAAATTTGATTTTGTGATAATTTTAGCAATTTTTAATTTTCTGACATCCAGAAATCGTGTTGGCAAATCAAATTGTTAACATTGTTGTAGTTTCACTCGTACATAATTAATTACATATAATTGTATATGAAATATATATTAAAAAATACATCATTTCTCTTCTCTCTCCACCCACTGCCCTTCAACAAAGCTTGTCTGCCTTCTTTAATATCCTTTTTTTAGGAAATTGCCTTCTTTAGCATCTTCGCTGCAAGAGAAATTAGAGAATTGTATTATTTAACTTTCTCAATCACAATTCTCATCTGCTCTATTTTATTCTTTTGTCTTATTTGTTGATGGTTTTCTATTTTATATTTTGCAATTGGCTAGCAGCTCATTCTTTATTTTTATTTTAAATCTTGGGTTGGGCTATATTTTTATTTAGAAATGGTGTGGACTAATTTCCTATCTTTCTTCTTAATATGACTAAATATTGGGTTGAGTTCTTTTTAAGGGGTAGTTTTAGGCTTGCACTGGCTCCAGCCGAGTGCAGCCAAACAATAAATCCGCGCATGGTTCCAATTATTTGTCCTGTATAAAATTTGCAAGGCAATACACATGACATACATACTGTATAATCATACATACATGCATTTTATATATTTAATCTTCTTCTTATAATATTTCCTAAGCTACTGGAACGGAAATGCATATTCATCACTTATCAATTTTAAATCCTTAATATTCTTTACCTCAAAAAGAAAAATCCTTAACATTTTAGAATTTGTAAAACAACATACTTCCTCTGTTTCGTTCATAATGCAACATATTTTTTGTGGGGTGTCCCGTTCATCTTGCAACGTTTCCTTTTATAGAAATAATTAGAAAATCATTTTATCTATAAAACCACTTTATATTACATCAGTTACACTTTCTTCACTTTAAAACCACTTTATATCACATCAACAATACTTTATTTACTTTAAAAATATTTTATATCACTTTATTAATACACTAATCACCATCTTTACTCTTAATACTCTTTTTCTTAATATCCGTGCCGAAAAGAAACGTTGCATTATGAACGGGACGGAGGGAGTATATATATATATATATATATATATATATATATATATATGGTATGGAACTGGTGAGAACCACTCCTTATATAATATATATGAACCATTTATGCCCCTTGATTAACATCATCCAATGGGTAGGATAAAACCCGAATTAAATAATAATATTGAATTTGCATGTGCAGTTCGTACTAGGGGTGAGCATTCGGATTACGGATCGGATTTTTGCTCAATCCGATCCTAATCCGAAATCCGAAATTTTCAAAAAATTGGATCCGATCCTAATCCGAAATTCGAACTAATCCGATCCGAACAAATCCGAAATCCGAACCACAATTTCGGATCCAATCCGAAAATCCGAAATCCTCCAAAAAAAAAATACAAAAAATCGAAATAATATGTAATTTATCCAATCACAATATTAATATTGAACATTCATAAAATCCTAAGTTACCATTGATTTCATTCACTACACAAATATAAATATTTGATCATCCATAAAAATAAACAACATTTTCAAAATATCCATCAAATCAATTCTCAAATCTCAAATCAACAGCATAAAAATAAAAATAAACAACTTCAATTTAGTTCTCAAATCAATGCTTTTCCAATCTCCAAGCTTACAAGAATCTATGATGGAAAATTAAGATAAAACTAAAGTAGAGACTAGAGAGGGTCTTCTCCCTTCTCTTCGTCCTTTAGGTGTTTACACTTTACACTGTAAAATTAAACTTCACTTATCAGAAATTCTGAATTAGTGAAAGTCATATGGAAATTAACTATGTATGTCGAGTGGCATCACTAAGTTATATGGAAAGGGAACCTGTACATTAGAAAAATATATTCTAATTCCCCAGCTATTGAAATGATCCATTAGCGTAAATGGTATTTCCCCATAATTAAAAGCAAATCCTAATTCTTTTCCTATTAACCAATACTTTTATTTTATAACCAATTCTCTCATTGCAAACTGTGATTTCGAAACAAGAATCCCATATTGCGCCCTACCCTTAACAAAGACAAGGGCATTTACTAAATGGTATGAAATAAAACAAGATAGCTAAGAATCATAATACTCACCCTTTGACTCCAACTATAATAACAAAAAAGTTGAGCCTGGTTGATAAAAAATTATCTGAGCTTGGTCGATGTCTCGATGACGATGATGGAACAAATGCGACTGCGGTGGAGAGGCACGGCTGGAGCAAGTCGCAACAGCGGCAACCGGAGGAAGAGGAACAGGTTGCGAGGACAGAGAGTGTAGGGTTTGGGAAGGCGACGGCGCGAGAACGACAGAGTGGCGAGGAGGATGTGAGAAAATGAAATTTATCTGTTAGGGTTTATAAATTAGTTGATATATATAATAATATATAATAATATATTATATATATTATATTAATAATTAATAATATAAATATTAATATATTATATATATTTTTTGGATTTCGGATTTGTTCGGATTTTTAAAGATCCGATCCGATCCGAATCCGAAATCCGAATTTCTTGAAAAATTGGATCCAATCCGATCCGAAATCCGAACAAATCCGAACCGAATTTCAAAGTTCGGTTTGGTTCGGTTTGAATTTTCAGATCTCGGATTTTTTGCTCGCCCCTAGTTCGTACCAGATTTAACAAGTTAGGGTAGAAAAGTCAAAATCAAATTTCACCCAAATCAATTTCACAACCGTATTCTAATTTCTTCTCCTGTAATCCTAATTTCTCTTCTTCTCAAATTCAAGTTTCTCTTCTCAAATTCTAAACTTTGACTACTTTCTGGTTTTCGCTTTTAGATCTCCAAAACAAAAGTAAAAATCTCTTTTGTTGTTTGAGTTGAAGAAGTATTTTGCTCATATTTCATCTGAAAGAGAAAGCAAAAGCGATAATATGGATGTCTTCATTGATCTATATGCTCTAGGGTGGTGAGACGAGGTCTATCGAATGCTGAAGGTGTGTATTTTGTACATTATTCCAACATTATCGGTTGTAATTTTCTGTTGATTTGTTAATTTGTATATCTCGTGTATGTTTCTAGATTTTGGTAAAATATTATTCTTTTGTGCAATTTTTGTTAAATTAATGGTGCTGTAATTCTCCAATAGTTTTCTATACATTTAATTTGTCGCATCTTCCTAAATGTGGGCTTTATTTAATTAATTTAAGATGATTTTGATATTATTTATGCTGTGAATCATATATAATATGTGCAATTCTGGTCTTCACATATTTTGTTTTTTCTTTTTCCCGATGTTATTGTTGGAAATGGTGATAATGAGTTTTTTAGTAGATGTTTTAATGACGTTGAAATTTCTAATTAATCTGCTAATGCATTACGGTGAATTAGTTTGTACATTATAGGATGGAATTGTGCATTTAAACCTTAATACTTGTAACCATGTTGTAAACTATGAATTTAGATGTCAGATATGATAAGAATTGATACTGTTGTTAGAAAAATAATAATGCATTTATCCGAGGTATTTTCTGCATTTAGTAATATGAACTTGTGCATTGCATCCTTTTATACTAATAAATTGATTTACGTATTCGATTATGTTGAGTATCAAACATTCATTTAATAATTTCCCTTATTCTGTATTTACAGGGAGAAGACAAAGAGAAATAGAAAATGATGCAAGGGATTACTAATAAGGCATATGGGAATGTTCTCAATTTGAACTCTCAAAAGCAGATGAAGAAACTAAGAGTGTGATATTGTGCATCCCCAACTATGTCAGCTATGTCATGAACGAAGAAATTATTGGTTAATTACATTTCTATTGCCTCGAGTTCTATCTCGATGCTAAGGTCGACCAGGAGAGCTTCCTGCTCGACTTAAATGAGGTTATAGTTTATTTATGATGTAGTAGTAAAACATTATTTTATATGGTGCTTGGTTATTCATAGTTTTTATAGTTAATTTTATTTTCTTTGTATATACTTTGGGCTATAGTTGATTTTCATTATGTTATTATTAATGTAGTTCGTTAATACTATTTGTGCATTATAAGTTGATGAATTACACTATCCAAAAATACACATTGTAATGCATAAATTTGACTAATGTAATGCACAAATTATATATTACATTAATTTTGCTAATGAGTTTTTCTCTATTATGTGCAGCTACATTTTCATGTTTATGCATCATGTAAATTGTGTTAATACATATAAGTTGCAGGGCATTACAATTCGATCCAACATTAAACAATATATTTCTCCTGACGGACTAATTTCATATTGTAGCGAATAAAAATATATGATAACATATCAAATCATTTATACTGAACTTGTTGCATCCACCACATGAGACCTAGTATGTGCTAGATTGTGTATCACAGTAAATACGTCATTCATTTAATCATCGATCTCACAGACATTTGCATCCGCACCGGTTGTCATCTTGAAGATACAACAAACATGAACAACAAATGCTTGACATTTTTCACGATTCTCTCTACTCGTGAATGTGAAAAAATATCAAGTTACAACAAAAAAAGACAAACAAATGAACAATTATTACATTCTTGATGCATAAATATAAACAATATAATGTACAAACATCACATTTATAATGCATTAATTATGAAATCGCATCTGTCACATTTCAAAGGTAATACTCCTTCCATCCCGCCGAATACGGCCTAGTTCCTATGGGCACGGAGACTAAGAAAAAAGATATTGGGTATAAAGAAAGTGTTTGTAGTGTGAATGCAATATTTTATAATGCTAATAAAATTATAGATGGGATGGTTGAGTGTGTAGTGGGAGTAGGTTAGCGAGGTTTAGATGGGATGGTGGGTCATGTATATAAACTAATTGTTTCCTTTAAAGGAAACAGACGTCTCAAAATGAAAAACAAGCAGTATTCGGTGGGTCGGGGGGAGTATTTAGTAAGACAAATAAACAATGTTATGCTAAATAGTACAACATGATCAACGAAATGCAAAATGTAGTTCATAAATATAAATAATATAATGCATAACAATATTATAATGAATGACACTGCATCAGAATAAAAATACTCAATGTAATGCATAAATATAAGCAATATAATGCACAAACACCATAATTATAATGCATTAATTGTGATCGTCTGACACATTATACCAACATTATTAATTTAGTAATGCAAACTAGTATTGTAATGAATAACATCAAAAACATTAGCACACATAACCCCGTCCCATCAAACATCGAACATAAATTACAGTCAATTAACAATTAATTTATATTGATTTTATGATTAGAATAAAACTCATAATAGCCACTAATAATTTTCTTTACAATAAATTCTTGTCATCCAATCATTGATACACAATATTATACATGGGTGAACTTTAACTATTTTTTATAGTTCAAAGAAAGCAAATTTTGTTAATTCTTTGACTCACCCATGAATTTATCCTCATATCTTTTGCGTTAAATACCAATATTGGTTTTGTTTGTTTTGTCTCTGTTTCTCTCTTTCTCTCTCTTATATACAAAATGCTCATTTACATTTCACAATTATATATGCATTTACCAAGTGAAAGATTAAAAAATATGTATGACCCACTTAAAGCTTCATTTCATTCTTACATTTTTTAAGAATCAGATGGTCCCTTGACCAACATCTAAAAATATAAATGAAAATATAATTATAGTAAACCACAAGCAGAATATCTGGACATAATGCATTTAGTACTTACATAAAATGCACAAACCCCATAAACGTAATGTATTAATGAACTACAATAAATTATAAAATGAACAACCTATCTTACCAAAAAAATAAATATATACTTGTATACATGACTGCAAAGCTTTCTTCTAAACCTAAAATTCATACATTTTGTGTAGAAAAGGTTACGATAAAAACCATCAACTAAAAATCAGAAAACAAGATTATCACACATGGTTTCTTAGAATTGCACCATCCACACACCTTCATCATTATATTTCTTTTTTCTCACTCCTCTTCTCTTCTCTCTCCGTACAGCTGCATGACTATGCATCTCTCGATGCACCGACAACAACCTCTTTTAGTAAATGGACTGTTCTATGCATCGATGCCGTCATTGCATCATTTTCCTGCACCAATCTCCGCCAAAATACTCAGCCTAAAAATATTTTCTTTTCAAAATAAGTTGAGTGATGGACGAGATGGAGGTGTGTTGGCATCAGAGTTGTTTTAGATGACGATCATTCGGATCGTCATCTCCCTTTTCATAACATACTATGTTTAATTGAAATACAAACTCATCGACGTCTATCTTTCTTTACGCTTCGATTAAACCGTCCGCGCTTAGTTTCAACCAACGCTTCTGCAGTGCGGGGCCAAAGTCCTCATACTTTGACTCCAAGACGATCAAACTAGGGTAATGAAGACAAGTTGATGAAGCTCCCTCGATTGCCTTTTCGTATTTCTATCTTTTTGAAATGTCAACTTGTAAAGTCAACGGCTTATTATACGGTCCTAAATAACGGTCCGGTTATCCGCATAGGCCGGGTAGCGGGCTGTTACACCGGCCCGACCCAATTGACAATGTTAGACATAACCGGTTAATTTGCCCACATAATTTAAAAATCGGTTTTCCAAAGACTGGTTCCATATATTTCGATTTCAATTTTATCATTTTCTCTGATTTACCCTTATGTTTATTTTTGAAGGTTTTAGTTATGGTCATAATCTTCATAGGGTATATAATTTGTAGCCTGAAAATTAGAAACCAAATAATCTTCGAAAAGTTACTTAATCCCGTTTCATTTTTTTTAGAGATATCTTTTCATATCTCTTATTATTCTCATAATATCTTTAAAAGCCAAAAATAAATAAATATCAATGCTGCAACATAATTTTTGAAGCTATACCTATTTTCTCATAATTTTTTTTTATTTCACCTAGATGTCTAGTGTTTGATTTTTACATGATGCAAGATGTTATTATTATTATTATTATTATTATTATTATTATTATTATTATTATTATTATTATTATTATTATTACTACCACTACTACTACTATTAGTATTAGTATTATTATTAGCAAAGTTTACATTCGTACTACGTGGCACCCTCACGGTTCTCCATTCCTATTTATCTTAATTCTTGTATTTTCTGTATTATTAATTCAATATGTTTCAATATATGTGTAACAAATAAGTACCATGTATATCCCATCAAATTTCATGATAATGCTTGATGTACAACTACAATTATAATTACACTTATTATTATAATATAAAACGTGTATATATAAAATTCATAATAGCAAATTAATTATAGGGATTTATAATCATAATAATTTATACTTCGTTCCTATTTTCTTAAAATCGTTTATCCCACATTGTTTTATAATCCGATTTCATGTATTAATTAGAAATCTATATAAAAAGTGTAATTAATTCTATTTTCTCTAACTTTTATTTTGCATAATTTGGCTCATAAATTGGTAGGCCATAAAAATAGTTATATTTTTGCTTGCGCAGTTAAATATGACTTAATAATATATGTCACGTCCTCCATTCTCTATTCCTATATATTCATCGTAAATTCATATCTTATGCATCCTATTTTAATATACTAATTATTTATCTTTAAATTATCGATTACCACTAATTACATCTTTCAAAATTTCCTTCATATGTACAACTCATTGACATCAAATATCTCAATCATACACAAATTTTTCTCAATTCAATAATGATCTTTCAAAATTTTGATTCACGTGCATGCCCTCATTGACCTCAAATATCTCAAATACACCCAAAATTCTTAATTCAATAATCATATCATGAAATATTCCATATTTGGCAATTAGTTAAGATAATTAAGTGTGTGTCAAATTTTGATTTATTGGTTGTTTGATACGGAATCTTATTTTTAGCTGGTTATATTATATATTCTATATCCAATACTAAATAATAGTGATATTTAAATTTACATAGTAGTCTTTAAATATGGATTAACATAATAAGATTAAAAAGATAGAAAAAGGGTAAGTCTCACCACTTTTGAAGGATTGTGGAAGAAGATAAATTGAGTGAGACAGAAGGAGTAACAAACCTTTTTCTAATTACTTCGAGTAAGGATGACAATGGATCAGGTTTTACGAGTACGCGCCTCTACCAAATTCTAAGAGATGAGTTTAAAAATTATTAAATGATTTTGGGACGGGTCGTTCAGAACCATGATAGGTCAGGGTCGGGTTTGAATAGTTAGTTATGGGTACCTGCTACCCAAATCCTATTTATAAACATGTAAGATTAAAAAAAAATACTTATATATAATTTATAATATATTTATAAATATTAGTATAGATTTAAATAAATTTAGAATGTATTATAGAGATTTTAGGAGTTATGAAGATGTTGAATATTTCATCATAGATTTTGCTAGTAAGTTATTTTGAGATTTATTTTAATGAACTTTTTTTAATGATAATTATGTTATAATTATATTTATAACATTTTCTAATTGTATTAATTGATATTGATATTTACGTTTTTAGCGGGTAATTAGTGGGTAGTAATATTACACAACGGATTTGGAACGGTTATAAAATTTAAAATTATTTTTTAATTGAATTTGAGACGGGTACAATAAAAATTTGATTTTATTCACTAATATTAATCAAAAAAATTCTATCACACATCGTATTTCAATAAAACTTCACTCCTAAACAACCTGTATAAATATTTAAGATTAATGTTTATTTTTCATCCCGCAATTACATTGCACAATAAATTTGATTTGATGAATTATTTTATTGGCCAAATAAATAATAGTTTTATAATTATCGAAGACCAATTATTTAGTTTACAATATTAAATTTGCCAAGTAAATACTAATTTAATTTTTTATTAAAAATATTTACTTTGACAAATTATTTGTATATGATAAAATAATTATAAAATAATTCGGATAATATTAAGGAGCATAATTATTCTACATAGAAAATAAATGCTAATTTATGTATATACACAGATACAATAAGATATGAATAGACCGAGAAAATCAGAGGTTTGAAGATCGAATTATTCTAGATCGAATTTTTGAATAGTTGATTGACTTCGTGAGTTGGAATGAATAGATATTACTCGATGAGTTTGAGACGAGTAAAAGATAGTGAACTCTATTTTTCATAATTGGTTTGAGATGGGATGGATAAAGAAATTTTAATTTGGGTTGACCAATCTGGATGAGTACTCTATCCAATATGAAAAATTATAGCAAATTTTTTTCACCTGATTGCTTAACTGAGATTTTGCAGATATGATCCAACAAGTTTGGAACATGTATGGATTATTAAAGTCTATTTCTTAATCCGGTTTGAGATGAGTATGTATAAAGAAACTCAAATTTATATTGAGAAATGTTATGTATGAGTACTTTCTATCCCACATCGTTTTTCAATCAAACTCTACTCCTAAACAATCTGTATAAATATTTAATATCAATGACTATTTTTCATCCCGCAATTACATTGCACAATAAATTTAATTTGACAAATTATTTTGTTGGCCAAATAAATAATAGTTTTATTATTATCACAAACTTAAATTTGACCAATTATTTAGTTTACAATTAATTTGGCCAAGTAATACTAATTTAATATTTATCAAAAAATATTTAATTTGACAAATTATTTGTATGATATTGGCACAAAGATCTCATGCGTCTAAAATGGCTACTCACGCCTATATCATGTGTTGGACAAATTCCCCAACACTAGAATAACTGTTCGGGACGTTTCGGGCCGCTCCAGGCCAAGTTCAGGTCGACGGGTCGAGTCGAGGCAACGTGGCAACCTTCAATTGGAAGGCTGCCGAGTCGTGGGGGAGACTCTCGATCATAGGTGCGGACATGGGTCTTAGAAATTACCTTTCCCCTATAATAGCTAAATAAGGAAAACCGCCCGTGGCAACAGCAACCACCCAAAAGGCTGTAGAACGACAAGTCCTTGCTGGCTCGGCCATGTGCGCGCCGGCGCGCCCAAGTGAGTTCTCCTCGTGACAAAACTCGATCCGGCCAACTTTGTCCGAACCATCTTCTTCCCACAACAAAACCTCACACATTGGCACCATGTCCAAGTGCCAAATCCATGTTCGGCCAAACTTCATTCCACGCCGTGTCGGGAGCCTCACCTGACACTCGAATCCGACCAACTTTGTGCCATCCCAAATTAACTCAAGCCAAACTCTTCCAAAGCCCCATTTTCCCCGAGCATCCTCGATGTCCAGCTCATCCGGACACATTTCCATCACAAACTCGTCGTGCCAAGCTCACATCAACTGACCCGACGTTCCTCGTGCCATGGTGTAGTGATGGTCCGCACCATGACACGGAGCTTAATTCGGGTTGATCAATGCGGATGGGTACTTTATACATTATGAAAAATTCTAGCCAATTTTTGTCACCTGATTGGTTGACTGGGTTGAAAATTTGCAATTATGACCCAACGAGTTCGGAACATGTATGGATAGTTAAAGTCTATTTCTTGATCCCGTTTGAGAGATATATTTTCTTTTTATTTGAGGAAAGGTTTGAGATGATTATGTATAAAGAAACTCGAATTCAGATTTAAGAAATGTTAATGTATGAGTACTCGATCCATTATCATTTCTAATTGAGTCTAATAAGAAATATCAATTTAGCTTGAAATTGTCGGACCAACCCAAATTGATCATGAACGAAAAGGGTTATACTATATTTTATTAATATTTATTTTCTAATTTCAAATTTTTATTAAGATTGATAATCATTATTGTAACAACTTATGTTTATAAATAGATTCAGATAATTAGCGGGTAAAACTACAAGTTTGAGATGAGAATAATTATTGAAATTAAATTATAATTTATTTTTTAATAAATATATTTAATTTAATTATTTTTAAATTATTTATATTAAAAAATAAAATAATTTCCTGTCGATTTTCGACGGGTTGTTTACTAGTTATATATTATTTTTTGGTCATGCTTTTTGGTGTAAGGTGGATAAAATCTGATAAACTACTAAAAAGATTATTTCATTTTTTTTTTACAAATTTTAATTAGGAGATATTTATTTTCCATATTTATGATATTCAATTCTATTCTTGTTTAAAAATAATTCGATTTTTTTCACATTTATGATATATTCAATTTCATTCCTGATCAAATTTTACAATTTTTTTTTCATATTTATGATTATGTTATCTTCTATTTTATTCTTGTTTAAAAATAATTCAATTTATTTTCCTTATTTATGATTGAAATTATTTATGGAATAGGCATATTCGATTTGATTTTGAAAATTATATAATCAATTCCTTAATTATTGCAAAGGATAAAAGGGTAATCTTAAAATTTGATTAAATTAATTAGTTAATTTGAAATTAGTAAAAAGTGTAATTTGACTATTTAGTCCAATTATGTTTTGGACATTATATCCTAAAGTCATTTCTTTGTTCATTTTGTGGCTGTACTTTTTTTTACACATTATGTAGTTTTTTCATCTATACAAAATTCGATCCGTTCGCAACAATACATGCCTTTTTTTATCTAAACCCAAAACCCTTCGGGGACATCCGATAAAATTGGTACGATACAGAGAAGATTAGCATGGCCCCTGCGCAAGGATGACACGCATAAATCGAGAAATGGTCCAAATTTTGTGTGTGTATGTTAGCCTAGTGGTAGTGAGGTTAATGCCTGGGCCAAAGGTCACGGGTTCGAGTCCTCCGTCACGCGGTATTTAAATTTCCTTGCAATGTTGTAAAAATAAAAAATAAAAAATAAAAAATAAAAAATAAAAAAAAATACATGGCTGTTTTGATTTCATGGAAACATCCTATCATTTTCTGGTGATGTACTTCAACATTTCGAGTTAACAACAATCTTAAATTTCTCAATCAATAAGAAGACACATTGCGCCTACTAATCAAGATTAATAAAAATATGAATTCAATTCAAGCTAAAATAGGGGCTATACGAACGCACGTTACATTCGCTAGCATATCTAGAAGCTGTGGGTTGAACAAGAACGAGACAAAACAGAGCAAACAAAACGAAGAATGTGCATATATATATATATATATATATATATATAGATGTTTAATCCTAAGAATTGAGTCAAAAGAGAAAAAGGAAATGAGAGATTCAACAAAAACTCGCTAAAAAAAAAAACAAGTGAATGTACATGATCAGAATGTGGCCACATTTTGAATCCCCATTGTTTTGAGCGAAAGAAAGGATGGGGTATAAAGGACGATGTTGGTAGATCGGGTGCATAGTAGCGGAATGTCGTATTTTCGAATAGTTTTGGTATTATTGGAGTAGAAAAATAGCTCATCAGTATGCTGGGCTTTGAACAATATGTCACCTCCCTCTCCCTCTCCCTCTCCCTCTCCCTCTCCCTCTTTGAAAAGTTTGAGCGGAATAACATATGATTGGCATTCACCAGTGATAGACGGTAGTGGTGGCGTGTTGATGATGTACGCCTTTCCCCAAGATTTGTCGTCTCCATATTTGTTCATCGACCAAATAACAATGGTGTCACTATTCTCTGGAGTATCGCATAAACATAGGCGATCCCCCAAAGCACAAACCCGGGCTAAATTAGGAAAATCACGAGGAACAGGAGGAGGAGGAGGAGCCCAAAAGGTAAAAAGGTCGGTCTCAAGATCAAAGCAAGAAATACATGGATTATCAAACTTGTAGCCATATGCCATCCAGTGAAGATTTCCATTAAAAAATACACCAGCGGTGTCGTAGTATTTGCTGTTGTTAATGCTGCTGCAGCTTCTCCATAACCCGGTTCCTACACTGTATACTTCACAACTAGGCTGCTCATCATATCCACGGAAAATCATAACAACCTTATACTGCCCACTTATTTTGCTCGCTCCAAATCCATAAGTCCAAATACTTTTCCATTTGAGAGGAGGAGGAGTATGAGCAGGAGGCACCTGAATATATTCGCGAGTGATCGGGTTACATATGAAACCCTTAAAAAACGTCCATCCAGAATCGACCAACAAAAGCAAACCATTAGCTGAACTGTGTGGAATTATGTTTAAAAACCTACGTTTACGTGGAAAAGATGTCTGAATCGCATCAGGGAGGCCGAAGTCGGAGTCTACCGTAGGGCTGCGACCATCATCAAATAAGCAGATTTTGTAGGGCTTTGGCGACTGCACGCCATTTACTAGAACGAGGCCTGGCCTTGATATAGAAAGGTGTGACGTGGCAAACTCCGAGCCCTCAATCAGATCGCGCCATGACTTACACACAGACTTGCACCTCGTGATGGTTCTATGATGCAGTCTTGAAAGAATGTCGATCATCATCTCTTGTGGTAAATTTGTGAATAAATCTTCATTCATAGGCATGGGTGTATTTTGGAGTATATTCAAAACAGAATCATGCAGGTAACGCAAGAATAGAAGACACATTGTTATTGATCGATCGATCGAGTCAATTTGGAGAAAATTAAGAGAAAAAACGATCGATGAATAATTGTGATAACAAGTTAGCAACAACAACTGCATCTGCATGCCTATATATAAAACATTGATCCTACGTATTCTTTTCTAACTAGGAAACAATTTATATAACTCTTCTTAAGTAACACAAGTAAATCTCGTTAATTCAATCCTATTGTAACTAGGAAACAATATAAATCTTCTTATGTAATTTAAACTTTATATTCAGTTTTATACGAATTAAACTACAAATCTATGTCAATATTATTCTTTTGTTGTGGTGGCCGCTATGGCTAATACTCTTAACTAGTGTATAACCCGTCAATAATCGACGAAAATTCATCATTTATTTAAGATTATAACATTAGACTTAATTTCCTTGGTAGTTATAAATTTTATTTTAAATGTGAATATCTTTAATTTCTAATTAAATCCAAGAAAATTATTCTGCACTACTCCCGTTTTTATTTACTATTTTGATCCTTTAGTGTAATTTTAATATACATGCTTCATTAAAATTATTTGACTCAATTTGTTTCTTAGTTACAGAAATTTATTTTGAAAGTGATAATATTTAATTTATAATTAAATTCAAGAAAATTCTGCGATCCTCCATCTTCATTTACTATTTTTTATCCTTTTAGCTCAATTTTAATCGACACACTTCATTATCTCTACTTCCTTAGGGTTAGAAGAAAAGTTTTGACTTTTAAGAAGTGCAGTATATTTTTTCTAAAAATCTCGACAAAAATTTTCTTCTCTTTTACTCAAATGTAACCAAACATATAGTTTTTGTTCGTGAGTGTTATAGAGCTAATCAAGATATAATAGAAAAACAAGTCATAATTATTTGTTTGTGCAAGGCAATTATGGGATGGGAAGTATACATAGTATTATTTTGTGCAAGATAAATAGGAATAGTTGATGAGGAGAGTATCATGTAGGACCTCGAATAAAGAGATGGCTAGAATCCATTTTGGTTAAGTAGTCATGCCGCTGGTGTTAAATAATATTTATTATCAGTATATAAAAGTAACATAAAAAATCTCACAAATGAAAGTAGGAGGAGATAAAAGTAAAATACATACTTACAATTACTTATGGTGTGAGTGGTGTAGATAATACATTTTGATTTATGTATTTATAATCTAGTATATAAAGACACAGGGGTTACGACAATTATTTCTTATGGTAGCACAATATTCTCAGTCCATAGTTAACTATAGAATCTATCTATATATTATTAATATCAATGCAGGGATTCGAAATCTCCCATTAATTTTAGGTCATACGTAGCGTTCTCTCTATTCAGTATTCATATTTATTTTAAATCTCATTTTAATTATTTTTATTCAATATATTATACTATTGTTTGATAATTATATTCCCAAAATTTCTGTGATTGGATATGGAACTAAAATATTTCCTTTCATTCTCAATTTACCCGTCCCAAATAATTTCCAAACTAACTTAATTGAAAGAGTGAACTATTAAAAAGACCACTCTAGATAAAGGGGTGGACTTGGGTGCACTCAATGCATAGAGTGAGACGGGTTCACTTGGCCCAGCTAAGGACCCGCGATGCGCAAGAACACAAGCCATAATCCGAGCGCGTGGGGTACATGTGCTCCTTACGGCGTGTCCACGCCCCCAACGATTTTTTTTAAACCAGGCAGATATATTCATATACTATATAACTATTTCCACCATAAATTACCAATTATGCTACTAGCCCAGTGGGTGGAGCGCTTCCGATTCGAACTTCCTTAGCAGCAATCCAGCTCTTTTATTTTCTTTTTCTTTTTGGCAATATGATATCTAATGAGACACTTTGAAGTGTCCTAATACACTACAAAAAAAACAGCAAATTACTGACGGAAATTTCCATCAGTAAATCTCCATATTCCGTCAGTAATGTGTATTACTGATGGAATTACTGACGAACATGGCTTTCGGTAACCAAATTACTGACGGACAAATTCCGTCAGTAAATTTACTGATGGAATCGCCGTCAGAAACGTTGACCAGACAGATTCCTCCATTTTTTGTTGTGACGGATTACTGACGGATTTATTCCCTCAGTAATTTTACGACGAAACCTAGAAATCGATCACTGATCCAATTTGAGTAACTCTACAGGATAGACCTTAACAGAAAACTGAAGAGTAATGACAGCAAGTGATTGAGTTCAGTAGTTCCTCATATAAAATTATTGACTCTAGAGATTTAGTAATATGGAGAAAACAAAATTGTTTCAAGCTCCTACAGAACCGAAGCGCACCTTCTTTCAAAGAGAGGAGGGCGGGTTATTCACATTTCATTTGATGGTCAGAGGCGAATTGAAAGCTAAGCAGTGGGAATTCTAAAGATTCCCCGAGGAAAAATAGAGATGTCTCCTACGTTACCCATAATATGTGGAAGTATCAACGTAATTTCATAGAGTCATTCGATCTGAATGCTACATGAAGAACATAAGCTAGATGACGGAATGAGAAGACCTAGGATGTAGAAGATCATCCCATGAGTGATTCGACAGATTTGGATTTATATAGATATCCACCCATGTGGTACTTCATTGGACCATATATAAGATCCATCTGTATAGATATCATCTACATCCAAAAAGCCGTATGCTTTGGAAGAAGCTTGTATAGTTTGGGAAGGGGTTTTGATTGATCAAAAAGAGAAATCTACTTCAACCGATATGCCCTTAGGCACGGCCATACATAACATAGAAATCACGCTTGGAAAGGGTGGACAATTAGTTAGAGCAGCGGGTGCTGTAGCGAAACTGATTGCAAAAGAGGGAAAATCGGCCACATTAAAATTACCTTCTGGGAAAGTCCATTTGATATCCAAAAACTAATCAGCAACAGTTGGACAAGTAGGGAATGTTGGAGCGAACCAGAAAAGTTTGGGTAGAGCCGGATCCAAGCGTTGGCTAGGTAAGCGTTCGGTAGTAAGAGGAGTAGTTATGAACCCTGTAGACCATCCCCATGGGGGAGGTGAAGGGCGAGCCCTAATTGGTAGAAAAAAACCCACAACCCTTGGGGTTATCCTGCACTTGGAAGAAGAAGTAGAAAAAGGAATAAATATAGTGATAATTTGATTGTTCGTCACCATAGTAAATAGGCGAGAAAATAGAATTTCTTTCTTCGTTTTACAAAAAAAAAAAAAAAAAGAGTAACATATGATACGTTCACTAAAAAAAATCCTTATGTGGCCAAAAATGTATTTAAAAAAATTGCTAATGGTGGGCGAACGACGGGAATTGAACCCACGCGTGGTGGATTCACAATCCACTGCCTTGATCCACTTGGCTACATCCGCCCCTCTACTAGAAATAAAATTCTATTCAAAATTTGAATATTTATTTACTTTTTTATTTACGAATTCACTTTCTTCCATTTTTTTTATCAATTTTGAAACAAAAGATGGAATTTCCATCATTTTTAATCTTCTTTGTTTATTCTGTAATGGAAAGAAAGATTCTAGGTAAGATTAAACTCGAATACTACTAGAAAATATAGAAAAGGACTCCTAATTTAAAACAAAATAAAGGAGCAAGAAACCCCTTATTGTTATATTAATAAAGGGTTTCTTGCTCCTTATATTTATCTATATCTATTTTCAAAAACTCCTATACACTAAGAACAAATCTTAGCCATTTGTTGGAGCTTCAATAGCGGCTACGTCTAGAGGGAAGTTATGAGCATGACGTTCGTGCATAACTTCCATACCAAGGTTAGCACGGTTGATGATATCAGCCCAAGTATTAATTACACGGCCTTGACTATCAACTACAAATTGGTTGAAATTGAAACCATTTAGGTTGAAAGCTGATGGTCCCGATACGAGTTACTGGTGTATGGGGGGGGGGGGGAATACACCAGTTAGGATTTTAAAATTAAACTCTTGAAAATTACTTCAACCGAGTAAAAAGACTCAGTTGGAATCTCACAGCTGAGTATGCAACCTCAGCTGGAAGAGTTGTGCTGTGCAGAATGTGGTGGAAAATAAACTCGTAAAACAACTCACGCTTTTATGGACGGTTGGTCAAAAACCAAAACAGTTGAGAATGCACAAATGCGGTTTGTATGCTGGTTAGTCAGTCGGATGAGAATGCAAGAAATAACTAAATAAAGAAAAACACGAGCACACAGAGAATTAACGTGGTTCGGAGCTAACACTCCTACGTCCACGGGGAGTTGTGAGTCCACACAACTCTGTCCAAGTTCTTCTGGACAAACCACTCAGCTTACGCGGGCTGAGCAACCGTTATGAATAAGTTTGCGGGTACTTATCAACCTTACAGTTTAGTTTTCGGGTACTAAACGACCTAACTACTCAGTTGCAGGAAGAGTAGGATACTAAACCTTTTCAGGTGAACGAAAATGGTGTTCTAACTAAAAGCTCGAACGTGAAGTGAGCTATGATCTAACTCTCTACGAACTCTCACTAAGTGATGTTCTCAAGGTTCGATCTAAAGACACAAAAACTAACTAACTCTAGAACTCTCAACAGGTGATGTTCTAAGAGATTCAGTTCAGCTCGTGAAGAATATTGCTCTTTCTTTCGCTCTCTGGTTTCTTCTCGCGTGTGTGTCTTATGTCTTCTTCGAATGAATGAAGGCCTCTATTTATAGCCGGAGAGTATCAACTAGCCGTTGGAGGAGCTGTTGATCTCTGTTCTTTGAAAGCGATGGCTTGTCTCTGATCTCTGCAGACTTTCCCGATATGGCATCTGTGCTCTTCTGCTTTCCATCTGAGATAGCCTTGTGTTGGGCCAAATGGGGTAATGACTGAACGGTCAAACCCTCACGTGACTTCCTTTTTGAAATTCAAATCTTAACAACAGACTTCCAACAAGGAGTGGTCGGTTAAGACTTTCGATCTTCAACTAGCTTGTTCTTCAGCCGATGTTCTATCTGTCAACTAACAGTTGAACTCTCAGCTGACTTCATCTTCAAGCTGTTGATCTTCTTGGTTGAGTTCTACAACTCATGTTCTGAAACTGAACACTCAGTTGTCTTCCTTGTATCTGATCAGTTGGGTTCGAACGCTCAGATGGCTTTCTTTCATCTGATGTTCTCTTCCCCTTTATTGCTTCTCATCTGATGAACGCTCAGTTGTTTTCCTTACAACTAATGTTCTGAAGACTTCCCCCTCTTTGCATCTGAAGAAATGAACTCTCAGTTGTCTTTCTTCACAACTGATGTTCTGTCTGAGTGATGCCTTGTTGCCATCTTCAGCTGGAGACCTGTAAAGATAAAATCTTGACAATGCTCAAACAGCGAGCCTACCTACTAACATTAGGTTCTAGAAACATCTACTCGGTTGGGGTCAGTTGGTTTTGGAATTCATCAAAACTCTTACTAATAAATTTTCCAACAATTTCCCCCTTTTTGATGATGCCAAAACCACTTACAAATTTAAACCACTATTGATCTAAATCTCACTAACTTATCTAAAATCTCAGTTGAAATTCTAGACAGTCTATAAGATAAAACATCAAAGGGTTAGCACAGTTATAACATGGTATTTAAAAGACTTTGCGATTCAGAGCTTGGACAATGAGGGATTATTCATCAAGGTGAAAATCGAATATATATACTTGAAGTTTTCATTACAACTGATGATTACATAGAAAGGCACAAAAACCAAAAATTACAACAGTTGCTAGAAAACTAACTGAGCTAGAATTGTAGCACATACTTACTAAAGATCCTAACAAAAATCTCTCTCTTGGCAGGTGACTCCTTGGAAATGTCCACTCCATGCTCCTGGCAGACCTGCCTCACCTCAGCTGCGATCATCGTGCGATTCGGGTTGTTTGAGTCTGGGAGAAGAGGAGGCCGATAAGTAACCCTCTTGGGAACTGGAACTGTGTTCAAGTCCAGGTTGGCGTCAATCATAGCCCGCCTGAACTGGCTGAACATACCAGGATCCTCTGAGTGCAACTCAGTCAGCGCTTCCTTGAATGCTTTCCTTGGGTCGTCAGTTGCGTAAACCTTCCTGTAATAGAAGTCGTTCACGAACTCCTTCTTGAACAGCTCCCACTCCTCATTCCACTCGGTCGGCATCCACTTGTCAACATGCCTGAACCGACTCACGACCTTGGACTTTGCAGGCAACCTTTGTTGCTTCAACCGAGCTTCCGCCTTTGATTGATGCTTGTTGATGCGGCGTCGGCTGCGGGAGGCAACGTTGCGGTCCAGGTTCTAGGAAAACTTCTTCAGCTCATCCTCGAACTGGTTCACCCTCCTCGCCTGGCTGGCGGCAAACTTTCTGATCCAGCTCGGGTTCATGTAGTCCTTCTCCTCTATATCCATAGCCTTGGCCGCTACAATGCACTCTTCGGTTGTTATCCCGTCGAGTTCAGAATCCAGCTCGGCTGTGATCTCGGCTATGGAGCTGTAGGAAACTCCAATCTTCTTTGCCTGCTCCAAGTCTTTAGACATCTCAACTCCACCGACTTCGGTTGACTTGGGAGCAGCAGACTTTCTCTTCCTCAGCTGAGATTTGGATGATTGAGCAGCTGGCACTCCTTGTTCTTGGGTCTCTTCTTCTTCCTGCGCCTCAACCTCCGTATCCTTCTCTTTCCCCTTTTTGGCATCAGCAACAAGGCTTGCTACTGAACCGTCCAGAGAGTTGAGTTTATCCTCGGTTAGTTGAACACGGTTGAAGAGTTCATCGACCGCACACTCCAGCTCGATCTTCTTCACCAGTTCGGAGTCCTGGCGCTCTTGTTCGGCCTTCTTCAAGACAGAGAGGTTGTCGATGACCTCTGTCTGAAAGGCAGCAAACTCAGCCCACCGCGACTCGAACTTGGACTCCCATTCTGCATCCTGTGTCTGTTGGGACTTGGCAAGGTTTGAGTCGGCCAAGGATTTGAAGACGTTCACCTCCAACTACAATCCCAACAGAGTGGACTTCAGCTCCGACACTTCTTGACTGGTAGAGGAGGAGAATTCGTTCAGCTTGGTCTTCAGATCAACGTTCTCCTCCACCAGTTGTTGGTTCTTGACTTCTTGTGCTGCCGACGCCCTCAGCTGGTCATCTTTTTGGTGCTGGAGGTTGGCGAACAGTTCGGTCCTCAGCTGGTTGACCCTCTCAGCTACCAGCTCGCAGATTTCTTCAGTTGTTGGAGCAGGCTGATCAGCTGGAGGGGCTTGAGTGGTTAGAGCTAGAGGCTCAGCTGTGACCATGGCTTGTCTGTTGGCCAGGTACAGCTTCAGATTTTCTTCTTCTTCTTTCGCGGCTGCGGTGGCTGCATCGACATCTTCAAGGAACTTAGCTGATTTAGCTAACATGCTGTCAAGGAAGTCGACGCACTCCTTTCCAGCTGCCTCCCTTGTGTCCGTCCCTTCAGCTCAACTCTGGTCCATCCGTCGAGTGAGCAGCGCGATCCGGTTGTTGTATGCCACCTCCAAGTTGGAATAGTTGAAGTAGTCTCGGATGCGGGACTCATTGGACTTCAGCCTGTCCCAGCTCTGCATCCTGTTGTGTCTTCCTTGACGTACCAGTGGCTGAAGATCAGGTGGAACTGGTACAATAGCTCGGTTCCCAGAGTGGCGAAGATGGGCATGTTGCGAGCCTCAGGGAACAGACCTAACAGCTTTTGAAAGCAGTAAGCCACCCTGCCTTCGTGCTCCTGAGCAACTGCCTGCAGGTCCTCCGCTTCATTAATTGGGGAGGGGGTAAGATTATATGGCTCTGGTTCAAGAGGTTCATCAATGTTGGCCAAAGAGTCGGTCGCAACATCGACATTGAGCTGAGAGCTCGGAATTTGGGATTCGGTTGGGAGAGTGGGTTCAATGGTTTCCTCAACATCGGCCGAAGGAGCGGTCACGATGTTGGCATCGAGCAGAGTGCTCGGAATATCTGGCTCTGGTTGGGTAGAAAGAGTAAGAGGCTCTGGGGGCGGTACGGCATTATCTCCTGCCGTGGGGGAGGTGGTAACATCTTCAAGGTCCTCAGATGAGGAGGATGCATCCGACGTCTCCATGCCCTCAACCTCATCAGCTCCGGGGGCTCGAGAAACGATCTCAAACGAAGCGGCCTCAGCTGAGCGGCTGGATTCGGAACGCTCCTCAGCAGGTGTTGACTCAACCGGTGCCTCCTCCTCAGCTGGAGCTTGCTCCTCAGCTGGTACCTCAACTGGCTCCTCAGCTGACTCATCAGCTGGAACATCAATTGGCTCATCAGCTGGCACCTCAGCTGCCTTCTTGGTCGACTTCTTGAACCGTACCCTTAACTTTTTCTGGGCAGGTTCCTCAGCTGACTATCTGACTGAGCTCATCGGCAAGCAACTTTGGATTTGGCGGGGCGAGCAGCGGCTTGTTCCCCCTCTGCTGTTGACTCAGCTGCCTTTCCCGACTCCTTATTTTCCTTTAGGAATGTGACACTCCTGAGCACCTCCTGTGCCTTCTTGGCTGTCGGGAACAACAGCAGCTTCTTCAGCGGCGTCTCCTTGCAGTCCGCCCAGACCATGCTGCGGTCCTTGGTTGCGAGCAAGATGAGGGCAGAGATTTTGCAGCCGAAGTTGAGTGTCCCCTTCACACTCAGCAGCTTCTCTCCAGACTCTGTTGTAGTCCCAGAGATCTTCGACTTCTCCATCATCAACTGGTTCAAGAAATATTAGAACCAGTTGATTTGGTGTTGGTGCTCCAGGGCCACCAACTGCTTCAGTTTAGGTCGGCTGATGTCATTGAATGCGCCACTGTAACCGAACACCACCTTCGACACAACATCGAACAGCAGGCGATGTTCCGGCTTCAGCTTCGTCCGTTGCATGTTGCTCCTTAACTTCTCCGGCTCGATCAGAGCATCCTGCAGAAACTTATCCGCCTGCTCGTCGGTAATATTCTCCAGGAACTCGGTGGCAGTGTGGTTGATGGGAATGATGTACCGGAGGACATCGGACACGTCAATGGGGAAGGTAACACGACGTATGGTCCTGGCCGGAACATCTCTTTGTCGGCAGGACACCTCCGTAGATACTCTCTCTGAACTGTCAAGGGGGCGAACTAGATTGACGTAGAATTCCCCAACTTGTCGCCTGAGCAAGTGGGAGGGGCAGAGCTTGGCCCATTCCAGGAGGCCATTCTCTCTTAGTGTGTTGGCGAGCGGGGCCAAGACCGGTGACTCCAGTTCCTCGTCGGAGAGGATTTGCTCGAAGTGTATCTTCGATACTAGCATATTGAACGATTCTTCATATGTGGTAGGGACGAGGGATGGTCCAGAAGATGCCATTCTCTTACTTTTCGGTGCCATTAATGATCACTGCAAAGGGAAATATATAGAGGAAAGGAAAGAAAATCTTTTTGCAGAAATGGGTTAGGCAAAGTCTGTGAAGACGATGAATAGTTAAAACAGATATGCACAAATGAGGAAAGTAGGAGATTTCTTCCTGATTTTGCGCCTTATATAGGTCTTTGACTCGGATGAAATCGACGGCTGGGGTTAAATGGCGCGAATCCATCAACGGCTGAGATTACGCGACTGTTGACTATCTTTGACTTGACGTTTTGATTCGAGTTCCAACCAGCCCGTGAGAAGGTGTACAGTTTATCTTGTCAGCCCAGTCACACTATAAAGTAAGCTATGGATGTTCAGCCGTACTTTACATTTAATGCGACATGATGGCTATTTTTAATGTAACTGACTAGTTCAGGAATGTTTGAATTTATTTCAAACATTCTCATTTAAGAACATATCACCTTCAGCCATAAATGTTACCTGCCAGTTGATGTCGAAATCAGCTGAGTTTCCATGTTGCAGCATACCATCAGCTGACTCAAGTTCGTCTATTCAGCTGACATCTGATTCCTTCGGATGGCAATCTGTATCTGAGATTCCCCCTTCAGCTGAGCTTCCCCCTCCATCTGAGCTTCCCCCTCAGATGGGCATCTATCTCTTCACTTCCGCTGGTTCCTCATCTGATGGATCCAACAATCCAAGGAGGTCACATAGCATCTTGAACCGTGCTTCAGCTAGAGGTTTGGTGAAGATATCAGCTCTCTGAATCTCAGTTGGAATCTTTTTCATGGATAAATCCTTCTTCTCAATATGATCTCGGATAAAATGATGACGGATGTCAATATGCTTCGTCCGAGAGTGGTGAACAGGATTCAAGGAGATAGCTATGGCACTCGAGCTATCACAATGAATGGGAACCTGTCCAGTTACGACTTCATAATCTCTCAGCTGTTGCTTCAGCCATAACACTTGCATGCAACAGCTTCCGGCAGCCATATACTCTGATTCGGTTGTAGAAGTGGCAACACATGCTTGTTTCTTTGAGAACCACGAAACCAGCTTGCTTCCCATGAACTGACAGTGTCCAGATGTGGACTTCCTGTCCAACCGATCTCCTGCTAGATCTACATCTGAGTATCCGGTCAGCTGAATGTTGTCATCGGTTGGATACCACAACCCAACATTAACAGTTCCCTTCAGATACTTGATGATGTTCTTTGCTGCCAACATGTGTGCTTCCCTTGGTTGAACTTGGAATCGAGCACACACTCCAACTGCGTATGATATGTCTGGCCGGCTGGCAGTTAGGTATAGCAAAGAACCGATGATCCCTCTATACTTACTGGCATCCACGAGCTTTCCTTCAGTTCCAGGTTCAATCTTCCAGTTAGTATTCATTGGGATCCTTGTGATCTTACTTGTCTGCAATCCAAACTTGGTGATGAGCTCTTTTGTATACTTGGACTGATTGATGAAAATCCCTTCTGGTGACTGCTTTACTTGTAATCCAAGGAAATAATTCATCTCGCCCATCATTGACATCTCGAACTTCTCCTTCATAAGATCTGAGAATTTCTTGCACAGCTCCTCTGACTTGGAACCGAATATGATGTCGTCAACATAGATTTGCACAACAAGAATATCATCTCCAACTTTGATGGTGAACAGGGTTTTGTCAACTGACCCTCATTTGAAACCCGAGTTCAGAAGAAAACTACAAAGAGTGTCATACCAAGCCCTTGGCGCTTGCTTTAGTCCATAGATAGCTTTCTTCAACTTGTACACTCTTCCATCTCCAGTCTCAAAACCAGGGGGTTGTTCAACATATACATCTTCCTTGATATCTCCGTTGAGGAATGCACACTTCACATCCATCTGATACACCTTGAACTTGTGATGTGCGGCATAAGCTAGAAAGATTCGGATGGCTTCCAGCCTTGCAACCGGTGCGAAGGAGTCCTCAAAATCGATTCCTTCTTGTTGGCAATATCCTTGAGCTACCAACCTTGCCTTATTCCTTACTATGAATCCAATGGCGTCTCTCTTGTTTTTGAAAATCCACTTCAATCCAATCACCTTGACACCATTTGGTCTTTCTACCAACTCCCATACACAGTTGCGTAGAAATTCATTCAGTTCTTCTTGCATAGCTGTTGTCCAGTGAACACAGTTGAGAGCTTCCACAACGTTCTTCGGTTCTGGCACATCAGCTACAAAGCAAGAAATCATGGCAACATCTCCAGCTTGCTCGAACTCCTCTAGAACTGCCAACTCCTCAGCATATTGGGCATAAGTGTTGGAATCTTTCTCGATTGAATCCTGAGTCGCAACTCTGCTTCTTGTACGAACACCTTCGGTTGGATCTCCGATGATGTTGTCAGTGGAATGAACTTCATACCATCTTCGGTTGCGTCTTCCTTCTTCTTCCAACTGTGGTTGTTCCGTGATCTGAGTTGGAGTCTTCAGAGCTGGTGATTGATCAGCTGTTGAGTCTGGATCCTCAATATTGACATTATTTTAAACCGGACTTGGTTGAGCTTCGGATGCTGATGCAGTTGGAGGGACATCAGCTGGAGTTCCCCCTTGAGATGAGCTGGGGTCCTCGCATTCATCTTCAGAGGAGTATGGATCCTCATCCTCGGTTGCCCATACCAGTGGTTCAGCTAGATTCTTTTCCCTTAGAGCTTGTGATCTGGTGAGAACAGGTGGAACTTGTGGATTGCCCTGTTGTCCTTTAGCCTGTTCTCTGCACTCAAAAGTAGATTCATCAAAACTAACATGAGGTGTTATCTCCACAACACGAGAGCTATTGTTGAAAACTCTATAAGCCTTAATCCGAGCGGCATATCCGAGAAATATGCCTTTCGAAGCTTTGGCATCAAAATTTTTCAACTGAGTTTTCCCATTGTTGTGAATATAACACTTAGAACCAAAAATGGGAAAATAAGAAATATCTGGCTTCCTGCGTCTCCATAGCTCGTATGGTGTCTTTCCCAACCGCTTGGTCAGAAGAGACCGGTTCTGAGTGTAGCAGGCTGTGTTGATCGCCTCAGCCCAAAATCTCTTTGGCAGAGCTGAGCTGGTTAGCATGGATGTAGCTGCATCCTTCAGTGTTCTGTTCCTTCGCTCAACTACTCCATTCTGTTGTGGAGTACGCGCGGCTGATGTCTGATGGGTAATTCCATTCTTCTCGCAATACTCGATGATGGTTTCATTCAGAAACTCAGTTCCACGATCTGATCGGATAGAAATGATCTTCATCTCTTGTTGGTTTGATATCTGATCCATCAGCTTGGGTAGCTCATCTCGGGTTTCATTCTTGTGGCGCATGAAGATGGTCTACGTATATCTTGAGTAGTCATCAGTTACAACCAGGGTGTACTCGTTTCCGTTCATGCTCTTGGGTGTAACTGGCCCGAAGAGATCCATATGGATCAGCTGTAACACTCGGTCGGTTGAGAGAGTTGATTTCAACCGGAATGAGGATCTAGCAAGCTTTCCCAACTGGCATGCACTGCAGATGTATGTTGTTGAAAACACTCGGTTGGGTATGCCTCTTGCATGTTCTTGTCTGGCGAGTCGGTTCATTGTCTTGAAGTTCAGATGGTTGAGCCTTTTGTGCCACAGCCAGCTCACATCTGAACTGCTCTTTGATAGCAGACAGGTGTCAGGAAGACTACTGTTCCAGTCAGCATAGTAGACGTTCCCGGTTGGCGATCGATTTCCCAACAATATGACCTGCTTTGACCCGACATCTTTAACTCTGCAACCCTGTGTATCAAACTTGACAGAGAAACCATTATCACATAATTGGCTGATGGAGAGCAAGTTATGCTTCAATCCATCAACATAAGATACATTAGAAATCGAAACATGATTGGTTTCAAGGGTACCGTAACCTTTGGTGTAACCTTTTGAGTTATCACCAAAAGTAACTGAGGGTCCTTCTTTTTCCACGAAACTTCCAAGAAAATCCTTCAGATTGTCATGTGTTTCAAGCATCCACTATCCATCACCCACATTGTAGCAGACGCTTTATTCTTTCTCAGCTGTTTCTCCTGTACCTGCAAAGAGAAACTCGCTTAGGTCCCCAATTTCAGTTGGGTCCTGGAGGGTTAGAACCAGTTCCCCCTGGAACTGTGCGTCGCTTTTCCCTGTATACTCGGATGGATTTATCATTCCGGATCATTTTTCCTTCATCATCAACTATAACAACACCTTGGTTATCCTTAGGCTTGTTGTTAGTAGTGATGTTCTGTTTCTTGGGAGGAGTTGGATTTCTCCCATGTTGAACTTTCGGAGGTGAGGCTTTCCCCCTGTTTTGATGGCCATTTTTATCCTGTTTGATTTGTCTGGATGATCGGACGCCGTGTTGGAATCTTTGTGGCTGATTCTGATTCCAACTCCTTGAGTGTTGTTGATAGGTGTTCATGCCCTGTTGATGATTCATGTTGTGGCATGAGTATCTCCAACTGTTCGACCTGTTCCTTATCGGTTGACTCGGTTGGAACCTTTGGTTGAACTGGGGATGGAACCATTGTTGATTCAGATGATTGGACCCTTGTCGGTTCTGCGGTCGGTTCCATTCTTTCTGTTGTTGACTCTAAGGTTGATGCAGAGGTCGGTTCTGATTCTGAATTCGGTTGCGATTATGTCTTCGACGCCTCTGATTCCTCTTCTGACTTTTGAAACATTCCCCCTCGGTTGATGTCCCAACCGATGGAACATTATTTCCTTCATCTAGTGTTCCTTTTCCCTTCTCAGTTGTGGTTGCCTTGGTCGGTTGAGCTTGCTGAGAAACGGAGGTTAAAATACTTTGTGGTGACTCAGGTTCCACTGTGTTCGGTTCAACAGCCTTGACCTCGACAGCTTTGATGAAGGTTGCTGGAGGAATTCCACTATCTTTAATCACATCATAACCGAGTCCTGACACGTCATCCATCTGTCTGCTGTAACTGATAAGATTCTCTATGATCTTGGATGACTGATACAGCTTGATTAGATTGTCCTTCTCAGTTTGCAACTCCTTGAGGAGGACAGTTATCTGCTCGGTTTGTCCATCTGACTTCTTTATCAGCTGGTCGATCTGAGCCTCTTGATTTTCCAACTCTTCATCTAGTGATTCCTGCATGTTAGAAATATTGGAAGAATTTAACTTAGCAGGATTAGAGTGTACCTCAGTATCATCCTGGTCGGTTCCAAGAGCCATGAGGCATTGATCCTGACAGGTAGCATTGTTTGTGGAAGTCAGCTCATCCTCATCTTCAGTGTCAGTGAAGATGTCCATGTCGTCAGCTGCTTCTTCTGCAACCATGGCCTTGTTCTTTCCAGCTTGTTTGGTCCTTAACGCTTCTCTCTCTTTCTTTGAGAGGTCTGGACAGTCAGCCTTGAAATGACCTTCCTTGCCGCATTCAAAGCAACTGTTGGTGACAGGCTTTGAACTGTCTTGAGTTCGGTTTGATTTGTAGAATCGTTTGTATTTCCCGAACCGAGTGTCCATGTCGGCTAGTTTCTTTGACAGGGCTGCAATGTTTTGTTTCAGTTCCTCTCTGCTTGGCTCATTTGCAGTCGTGTCAGCCGATCTGGTTGGCCTCGATGTTCTCGATTTTGAGTAGTCAGCTCGGAGAGCAACTGACTTTGAGGCTGAGCCAACATCCTCAAGTCGACTCGTCTGAACCGAGGACTGAGATCTTCTTCGGTTCACCTTATACTCATTTCCCTTTAAGATTGAGAACAATCTTTCAGTTCCCATTTCACCAAGGTCAGCTCGACTCTCGTGAATATTGGTGAAAGTATCTCACTCAGCCGGTAGAGCTTGCAACACTTTGAGATTGATTTCTCTTAGTGTGTATTTTCCTCTTCGGATGGACTGGATTCTTCTAAGGATGTCCATAAACCGGAGCTCTAGCTGATCAATTGTTTCATCTGTCTTCAGACAAAAGTTGTCGAAGTCTTGGCATGCATGCGAGAACTTGTTCTCCTTCGTCTCATCGCTTCCTTCACTCAACGATGCCAGGATATCCCACATTTCTTTGGCAGTCTCACACTCTTCAATCCAAGGGAGATAATCTTGTCCAACAGTGGACATAATAGTGCTTTGAGCCCAGATATCCAACTGGCTCACCTTGGCTTCCTTTGGAGTGTAGTCTTCCGGCTACTTCTCCACAAACTCCACAACTGTATCTCCATCGTTGGGATTTGTAGGAGTGCGAGCTATTCTCTCTTTAATAATGATCGGTCCGGAAGAGAGTACTTGTTGCATCCTATGATGCTTCGACAGTAAGATCTTCTTCATCCGTGTCCTCCAGGATGTATAATTTACAACCGAGAACATTACCACGATCTTATCTTTGACGTCCATCTGCACACAACAACAGAGCAAATATGCAAGCAAATATGCACTAGCGTGAAAAAGATCTGTTCAGTTGACCACTGAAGAAACTTTCTCGAATTCACACCTTGTGAAACAGAGTCAGTAATCTTTTGAACCACTGCTCTGATACCACTTGATGGTCCCGATACGAGTTACTGGTGTATGGAGGGGGGGGAATACACCAGCTAGGATTTTAAAATTAAACTCTTGAAAATTACTTCAACCGAGTAAAAAGACTCAGTTGGAATCTCACAGCTGACTATGCAACCTCAACTGGAAGAGTTGTGCTGTGCGGAATATGGTGGAAAATAAACTCGTAAAACAACTCACGCTTTTATGGACGGTTGGTCAAAAACCAAAACAGTTGAGAATGCACAAATGCGGTTTGTATGCTGGTTAGTCAGTCGGATGAGAAGGCAAGAAATAACTGAATAAAGAAAAACACGAGCACACAGAGAATTAACGTGGTTCGGAGCTAACACTCCTACGTCCACGGGGAGTTGTGAGTCCACACAACTCTGTCCAAGTTCTTCTGAACAAACCACTCAGCTTACGCGGGCTGAGCAACCGTTATGGATAAGTTTGCGGGTACTTATCAACCTTACAGTTTAGTTTTCGGGTACTAAACGACCTAACTACTCAGTTGCAGGAAGAGTAGGATCCTAAACCTTTTCAGGTGAACGAAAATGGTGTTCTAACTAAAAGCTCGAACGTGAAGTGAGCTATGATCTAACTCTCTACGAACTCTCACTAAGTGATGTTCTCAAGGTTCGATCTAAAGACACAAAAACTAACTAACTCTAGAACTCTCAACAGGTGATGTTCTAAGAGATTCAGTTCAGCTCGTGAAGAATATTGCTCTTTCTTTCGCTCTCTGGTTTCTTCTCGCGTGTGTGTCTTATGTCTTCTTCGAATGAATGAAGGCCTCTATTTATAGCCGGAGAGTATCAACTAGCCGTTGGAGGAGCTGTTGATCTCTGTTCTTTGAAAGCGATGGCTTGTCTCTGATCTCTGCAGACTTTCCCGATATGGCATCTGTGCTCTTCTGCTTTCCATCTGAGATAGCCTTGTGTTGGGCCAAATGGGGTAATGACTGAACGGTCAAACCCTCACGTGACTTCCTTTTTGAAATTCAAATCTTAACAACAGACTTCCAACAAGGAGTGGTCGGTTAAGACTTTCGATCTTCAACTAGCTTGTTCTTCAGCCGATGTTCTATCTGTCAACTAACAGTTGAACTCTCAGCTGACTTCATCTTCAAGCTGTTGATCTTCTTGGTTGAGTTCTACAACCGATGTTCTGAAACTGAACACTCAGTTGTCTTCCTTGTATCTGATCAGTTGGGTTCGAATGCTCAGATGGCTTTCTTTCATCTGATGTTCTCTTCCCCTTTATTGCTTCTCATCTGATGAACGCTCAGTTGTTTTCCTTACAACTAATGTTCTGAAGACTTTTCCCTCTTTGCATCTGAAGAAATGAACTCTCAGTTGTCTTTCTTCACAACTGATGTTCTGTCTGAGTGATGCCTTGTTGCCATCTTCAGCTGGAGACCTGTAAAGATAAAATCTTGACAATGCTCAAACAGCGAGCCTACCTACTAACATTAGGTTCTTGCAACATCTACTCGGTTGGGGTCAGTTGGTTTTGGAATTCATCAAAACTCTTACTAATAAATTTCCCAACAAAAGCCATGGTGCTGATACCTAAAGTAGTGAACCAGATACCCACTACAGGCCAAGCAGCTAGGAAGAAGTGTAATGAACGAGAGTTGTTGAAACTAGCATATTGGAAGATCAATCGGCCAAAGTAACCATGAGCAGCTACGATATTATAAGTTTCTTCCTCTTGACCGAATCTGTAACCTTCATTAGCAAATTCATTTTTTGTGGTTTCCCTGATCAAACTAGAAGTTACCAAGAAACCATGCATAGCACTGAATAGGGAGCCGCCGAATACACCAGCCACTCCTAACATATGAAATGGGTGCATAATGATGTTGTGCTCAGCCTGGAATACAATCATGAAGTTGAAAGTACCAGAAATTCCTAGAGGCATACCATCAGAAAAACTTCCTTGACCAATTGGGTAGATCAAGAAAACAGCCGTAGCGGCTGCAATAGGAGCTGAATACGCAACAGCAATCCAAGGGCGCATACCCAAACGGAAACTAAGCTCCCACTCACGACCCATGTAACAAGCTACACCAAGTAAGAAGTGTAGAACAATTAGTTCATAAGGACCACCATTGTATAACTGTCACAGCCCCAAATCCCGAAGGACGGCAAAGCCAGGGTGCGACTAGGGATTGGATTAAAGAAGCGGGGAAGAAGGGGGAATAAAATAAATAAACACAATAATTAAATAACAACTGATATCTATGAACAGACTTTATTAAAAAGAAAGAGAGTCGACCTCGAAGGATCGCTCGACAGAGTTGTTCTTAAAAGAAACTAAGTTCAAGGTACGGGACTTAGACCAAAAGATATACATAGACACAAAAAGAGTTTGGCAGCGGAAAACGTAGAACTAGAACACTACTGTACTTCTCTATTCACAACCTTCTACTCAACCTCTGCCGCTCCCGTCACTCAACCTGCACATTTTATAAAACATATGCAGGGCTAAGTATAAACATACTTAGTGGGCACATTGCCGAAAATATATCATAAAGTATAGATTAATCAGGCATCTCGATAAATAGAGCATCGGGGTTTTTCATCAAATGCCCGTGCCTACTAAACATTTTCTTTCTCTTTTCACAATATAGCTTGGCCAAGCCTTTACAGATGTTACGTTCAAACTTGCCCAACTTATGTTTCAACACCGGGGAAGAGTTAACTTCTTCCACCCACGTTCTATTCACCGTGGCTGGCTACCCCTCAACAGAGTACCACACACACTGGCTACCGTGTACACTAAACCCTGGAAAACCCTTCCGGTTAACTCAGCGGTCCGATTGATTAGTTAGACCCCTTTTGGCTAACTAAAAAAGGCATAAGAGAACTCACATAAAACAAAGTATTTTCATGCCATGATAATCACTTTAAAACACAGTTATAAAGCAATAAGTAAACATTTTTGAACATCGCTCATTTGGTTTGATATATAGAAAAGCCCACCTTAGGCGAATACAGAACTAAAACACGAGCTTCCGTCTTTGATCTTCCGTCCTATCCTTGACTTCGACTACTCCTTTTATCGCAAATAAACAAACTTCAATAAATGGTCACAACGATAAAAGAAAAGAATTTGAATTCGATTAAGACTTTTAGGCCTTTGCACTTTTAACTAATCTCTTTTGATTAATAAAGAAACGAGACTCGAACATATCTCGTTTAGAACTAACTCGGTTCCTTTACTCGACACTTAGACTAGTTAATAATGGAAGTCGATAACTTATAATGACTTAGAAGTTCTTAAAGAACTAAGTTAAAAAGAATTCATCTTAAGAAAATAGGTGTTTTGAACTTTTCTGCACAAGACAGTAGTTTTGGAGTTCATACAGAACAGAATTCTGCGAAACAGGGGATGAGTTTGGTACCAAAAGAAAGCTATGGATGTCTAGTTTATTTTTCAATTTACAGATCTCGATTTCGCTAAGCGAGCAGAGAGTTATGACAGTTTCCGTAAAGGGTCGCAAAACAGTCCGAGTTAACCCTAATACTTGATAAAACTCGACGTTCAATTCCCTAGGTTCGATCAATGCTAAACAACCTTTATGCGCACAAAACTGCTATCATTTTACAGTTAAGACACACATTCCTTTATTGTGAATACCTTCACGTCTCTTGATTAACAAAATGACGAGCACTTCCTCGTCTTTTTCAACTATCCGATTAATAAACCAAATTTCATTTCAAATTCGATTCAATTCTTTAACTTCTATATTCATACATATATGAAATCATCACCAACTACAATCTTGTTTATTTATCAACATTAAACACTAATATCAAATTAGTTTCCTCATTCGACTTTCCTATCGACAATTAAGCTCGTCTCTTCGTCTCTTACTTAAAATTCAACTTTCTTAGAATTCATTCAAACTTTCCAATTACGTTCATTAACTACTAAGATTAGCAAATATTCAAACCATAAACCTATATCATTATCCATACTAAACTTATCGACGATTCTTCGTCTCTTATGATTTTCATTTTATTTTTAGAAAATTCTAATTAAATTATATGTTCATCTACAAGCTTACTACTTATTAATTATATCAATACATTATCAATACTACAAGATTTACTTCATCAAAACCCTACTTCTTCCTCTCTTACAACTTTGCTTTTATTTTTAGAAAATTATCAATTAATTCTTTCAATCATCTACCAATCCATAGAGTACTAATCCTCAAATCAATCATCCAAAATCAAACTTAAACTTCAACTATTTAATTCCCAAAATTTTCGGTCATCACCCCAATATTGCTATCATGAATTCAACTTGATTTCTATCCATGGCAAACCATTCTTAAGCATTAAATAACATGGAATTAAACTTAGAACATCATACTATATCCTCATAAAATTTTCGGTCAATATATAAACTAAAGGAAATGAAATTTTGTTCGGTTCAAACTATAGAGGAAACTCTTACCTTAACGATTATGAACTCGGTTAGGGAATCGATTGGATGATGAACAAATTGTGGAGCTTGAAAGCTTGAAGAAGATCAACAATGGTGGAAGAGAGATAGAGAGAGAGAGAGAGAGGGTAGCGGTTGGAGTGGGAGAAGAAAGAGAGAATTGTGGTGAGGTGTTTAGATGATATTTGCATAAAGTAGGATAAAAATCTAACTTGGATGACTCATGGGGGGGAAGGCGGTTTAGGGGGGGATATTTTACCAAACTATCGCATTTTACGGGTCTAACACGACGTATATAAATCGAGAAATTAATTTCTTAGACGGTTACGTTTTTGACGAAATCTAATTCGACCATTAGATTGGAAATATTTTACTTAGTCGGAAAGCATAATTCGATTTTCGAATTTCAAAGAAAAGTTGGGACATGACAGTCTAAATTTCGCCCGAAAAAATAATAAAAATTGACTTTCTTCAGTAGACTCGTATCGCAGAAAAAGTGAATGTAAAGTCAGACGGTTTTTCAATTTGAGTTTTCGAACGAAAATTTTATCGGACGCAAAAACCCTAATACAGTAGTCATTCAACTGACTTCTAGAATTTATTTTCAGAAACGGATTTCACCGTTAGTCTTATAATTGAAAATCCTTAACTTAGGCGTGCAAAGCCTTAATTAATAATTAAATTTTTATTTTAGCGATGGAAGAAATATCTGGGGTATTACAATAACTATTCATCAATAGATGTTGCTTCCCAAATTGGGTAAAAGTGCAAACCGATAGTTGCAGAAGTAGAAATAATAGCACCTAAGATAATATTGTTTCCGTAAAGTAGAGATCCAGAAATAGGTTCACGAATACCATCAATATCTACTGGAGGAGCGGCAATGAAGGCAATAATAAATACAGAAGTTGCAGTCAATAAGGCAGGGATCATCAAAACACCAAACCATCCAATGTAAAGACGGTTTTTGGTACTGGTTATCCAGTTGCAAATGACATAGATTTGTGCTAACTTGTTAGATCCATAGGTATGTGGAATAGGTATTTCCTTTCCTTGTCCTTGGCAAACCCGTCACAAAATCCATAGTGACATCATCCCATTTCCACTTTGGAACTGGTAATGGTTGCAAAGGTCCATATGGTCTTTGATGCAAAGACTTTACTTGTTGACAAGCCAAGCATCTCTCAACGTACATAGCCACATCTTTCTTCATTCCTTTCCACCAGAATTGTTGCTTTAAATCCTGGTACATCTTTGTACTGCCGAGGTGTGCTGTATACGGGGTCTCATGAGCTTCACTCATTATCTCATTTCTTAGGTTCGTCACTTGGCACGCAAATTCTTCCTCGAAACAACGAAGCGTTGTCACTCGACTCTTTGAAATCCTCGACTTTTCATTTTCTAACTTTTAACCTCATTTCCTCCAATTTCTTATCTTTTCTTTGACCTTCTATGATACGAGATCTTAGATCTGGCATCACTACCAATGAGGCAATCACTTGCTCTACCGTCATTGGAGGTAAAACTACTTCAATTCTCATTCTTCCAAACTCCTCAATCAATTTTTCTTCCTCAGATAGAAGAAAATCCTAACTCCATATTCTCAAAATTCTCCGATTTTTCTTTCCTACTCAACATATCGGCTACTACATTAGCTTTCCCGGGATGATATGAAATCTTACAATCATAGTCTTTCACCAACTCAAGCCATCGTCTTTGTCTCATGTTTAGCTTCTTCTGCTCGAAGAAATACTTTAGACTCTTATGAACTAAAAAGATTTCACACTTAGCTCCATAGAGATAGTGTCTCCAAATCTTCAAAGCATGCACGACGGCTGCTAATTCCAAATCATGCGTCGGATACTTCTCTTCATGGGGTTTGAGTTGTCTTGAAGCATATGCAATCACTCTTCCATCTTGCATTAGCACACATCCTAAACCTTTGGATGATGCATCAGTATAAATTGTATAGTCCTTTCCTGCTTCAGGAAGGGCTAACACTGGAGCTGTAATCAATCTCGACTTAAGCTCTTGGAAACTTTTCTCACATTCTTCCGTCCACTTGAACTTTGATTCTTTCTTCAACAAAGTTGTCATCTGCTTCGCGATCTTGGAAAATCCTTCTATGAATCTCCGATAGTAACCTGCTAACCTGAAGAAACTACGAATTTCATGTACTGATGTCGGTGATTTCCATTCTTGCACAGCTTTTGCCTTCTCTGCATCAACTTTAATTCCTCGGGACGAAACAACATGTCCTAGGAAATTCACTTCCTTTAGCCAAAATTCACACTTGCTGAATTTGGCATACAACTTCTCCGATCTTAACTTTTCTAACATGATTCGCAAATGTTTCTCGTGTTCTGCTTCATCCTTTGAATATATCAAGATATCGTCTATGAAAACAATCACAAACTTATCCAAGTATTCATGAAAAAGTCTATTCATTAAGTCCATGAAAACAGTTGGAGCATTGATCAATCCAAATGGCATTACTACGAATTTGTAATGTCCATATCTCGTTCTGGAAGCAGTCTTTGGAACATCTTCCTGTCTGATCTTTACTTGATGACATCTAGACCTTAAGTCGATCTTGGAGAAAACACTTGCTCCTTTCAACTGATCAAACAGATCATCTATCCTTGGCAAAGGATACTTGTTCTTGAGTGTGATCTTGTTAAGCTCTCGATAGTCTATGCACATTCTCAAACTATCGTCCTTCTTCTTCACAAACAGAATTGGTGCTCCCCATGGGGAAACACTTGGTTGAATGAAACCTAAATCCAACAACTCCTGTAACTGCATCTTTAACTCTTGGAGTTCCTTCGAAGCCATTCTATACGGGGCTTTCGAAATCAGGGTTGATATAGGCTCTGGATCAATCGTCAACTCTAATTGCCTATCTAGAGGTAATCCCGATAAGACCTCTGGAAAAATATCTTTAAACTCTCTCACTACGACCACGTCATCAATATTCGGCTCATGCCCTTCATCTTTATTCAAGTAAACCAGATACGCTTTCGTATCCTTTCTTCTCATTAACTTCTTTGCTCTCGTGGCCGAGATAATCGGTATGCTCTTCTTTGCTCTTCTCTCTACTCCGAAAACTACGATCGGCTCTTCTCCGGGAGGTTGAAACGAAATTTGTCTTTGATCACATCGAATCATCACGAAATTCTCGGTTAATCAATCCATTCCCAAGATTATATCCACATCCCATATCTGGATTAGATTTAGGGATTTTGTGGATAATTTACGGTTTCCGAACTCAAACTCTAGGTTCGAGCAAACACGCGAAACTAACGCCGATCTTCCTAAAGGGGTTGACACTCTAAGCACCTGGTTCGACTCTTCTACATCTAAGTCAAGATTTTCTACGCAAGCGCTAGATATAAACGAATGTGAACCACCAGTATCAAATAAAATGATAACAGGTACGTCTTTCAGCTTTCCCATACCTGCGAGATTTCCTTGGTCCTTAACTCCAGGTTTTGCTCAATTGCAAACACTCATTGGTAGTGCAGCTGCTCCTGCGGAGAAGGTTGCAGCTTTTGCGGCTGCGGTTTATGCTGAGTCTAGGGGTACTTCTGCTGTGGAGTTGCTTCCATTGATCTCATCTGTAAAGCCTGATACTGATTCAGTCTTACACCAATCATTTATTGCGGTTTACTTGGGCACCGGTTCGAAAAATGACCAGGCTGACCACAAGTAAAACAGACATTACTCCCAGCGTTGCAGATGCCTTGATGCATCTTGCCACACTTCGAACATGGAGGGAGTCCTTGGGGTAGGGGTGTCAATGGGTGGGTAAAACCCGGACCAGAACCACTAATTTTTTTTTGGTTCTAAACCCGGACCGGACCGTTACTTATCAGATCCGGACCGGACCCGGACCGTAAAGTGATAAAATGAAATGGTCCGGGTTGGTCAAATACCCATGGGTAATCTCAGAACCTATAGTTGCCTCTTTCATTAATTTTGCTGTTCAAAATGCAAAATGCATGTTTTACTGTCTTTGTGCGTGTTTGGTGTTTCTGTGCTGCGCGTATGTGTGTTTTTGTGAGTGATGTGTGTGTTTTTTTGTGTGTGTGTTTCTCTCTCTTTTGTGTGTGCGTGTGTGTGCGTCTATGTGTGAGTGTGTGTTTTAGTGTATGTATGTATGTATGCGTGTGTGAAACTGTGTTCATGTGTGTTTTTTGTGTGTGTGAGTGTATGTATGTGCATGTGTGTGCATTTTTGTTTATTGACAATGAGTGTTTGTGTGTTTTATGTGTGTGTGCGTGTTCTCTGTGTGAGTGTGTTTGTATGTGTTTTAGTGTGTGCACTGTGTGTGTTTTGTTTATTTGTATATATACGTGTATAGTGTGTGTGTTTTATGTGTGTGTGCGTGCCTTTCTCTATGAGGAATGTGTTTGTGTGTGTTTTAGTGTGTGCACTGTGTGTGTTTGTTGTATGTGAGTGTGTGTGTATATGTGTGTGTGAGTGTGTGCGTGTGTTGCTGTGTATCAGTGTATGTGTGTGTATTGTTGATTTTTTTTTAATTCATTGTTTAGTTGGTAATAATTTTTTGGTTGTAAACTGAAATAGTACTAGTATTACTAGTATTACTAGTATTACAGATATTTTGTATTTTGGTTTATTTGTTGAATATTTTTTTGAATTTGAATGGAAAAAAAAAGAAAAAATCAGATTGGATTTGGATCAGAATCGGATCCAGCGGGTCGATTTGGATTACACTTATCCGATTTCGGGTCTAACCTGTTGGTCCAGTTCCAAGAATAACATATAAAAGAATTGACAAATAAAAAAAAACCGATCGATTCTGGACCAGAACCAGATCCAACGGGTCGATTTAGGTTACACTTGTCCGATTTCGGGTCCAACCGGTTAGTCTAGTTCGAAGAATAACATATAAGAATTGACAAACTAGTAAGATTTAAAAAAAAAAAACGGGTCGGGTTTGAACCAGAACTGGATCCAGCGGGTCAGTTTGGGTTAGACTTGTTCGATTCCGGGTAGAATCGGTTGGTCCGATTCCAAGAATAATAATATATATATATATATATATATATAAAATAAGATTAAAAAAAAAAAAAAAAGTGGAGCGGTTCTGGAACCTGATCCAATGGCCCGGTCCGAATTTACATGGTGCGGACCGGGTCCTAACGGTTCTAGAACCAGAATCGAATTTTTATAAGGCAACGGATTGTTACAGGTTCCGGTCCGGTCCGGGTAAAGCCCACCCGTTGACAAGCCTACCTTGGGGTCCTTTGGGTATGTTACTTCGATTACCATGCTAAGCTTTCGCTTTCTGAGATTGTTGAGATTGTTGTTGTCCTTGTTTCTGCCACGGCTTTTTGTTTAGGTGGCTCCCACCACTCCACTTTCCTTTTCTTTTTGCATGCTAGCCACTTCATCTGTTTGAGACTGTTGAAACAGATGCGAGGCAATAGCTGTCGTCGATTGACTTTGAAATTGAGGATTCGCTGAAGAATGCGATCCTCTCTCTCGCTGCATCACCAACTCCATATCTAAAGCTCGATTAAGGGCTTCTGCGTAAGTCAGACCACTCTGACTTGCAAGAACGACTCGAATATCTTGCCTTAAACCTGCTCGGAAAAGCTCACACATTTTCTCATCGGTATCCACCTTATCAAGTGTAAAACGAGCTAACTCGCAAAACTCACGATCGTACTCAGCTATCGATCTTACTCAACTCAAACATTCAATCATTTATTAGCATGCACTTCAAAATTTCACATATTCTCAGAACAAATCATTATCGTCATTTAGGACAATCATATACTCAAATATTGTCACATATGACACATTCTCTTCACCCAAATATATGCTCAATAAAATATTCTCAACAGAATATCTCATTTAATTATCTCAACTCTCACTTCTTCACTTGTTCTTAACTCAAAAATAATTAGGATCTTGGATACTCAAAATATTATAGGCACTTGAGAGACTCAAAGTTTATTTTAACAGCCTAACGGCTTCATTTTCATATCATCCGAAATGATGGCCTCATATGAGGACTTATATCGAAGCAAAGGGATTAATACTTATATTAGAAAATTTTCCTTAAACTTTGCCACACGGTCTACTCGTACTAGCGATGAGCTACTACTTTACGTCCATTCTACTAGATAGTTATGCATCGAGTTTTATAATTTACATCACTATGGAAAGTAAAAGAGTTCGACTCTCGACATAAAGTAAAGATTGTTCGTGACGTTCCACTAGCTTTCTCGAACTGCCCTCTAAGCATGCGAACCACCGTCGCTAGGGTCATTCTGCCCCTTCTTCAGGGTCTTTCTTTGGATCCTCTTCCGGATCCTCGTCATCTGCGTCACTACCCCGACCTTCAGCTGCGGCTAACTCCTCTAGGAAACCACCATAGGTATGCCCTGGGATATCCCATGGGTTTGTCATATCTCCCGCATCAAAGCGAGTGTTGACATGCTCTAACTCGAACTCGTCCCAGTGAGGATGTTCTTGCTCATACTCATTACGAAGATAAGATCCAACAATGCCATCGATCTCTTGCTCTAGCCTTTGGTCGATCCTTGTTGCCGAAGACTCAAGATCTGCGTAGGAAGAAACATAGCTACCATCCGGAGCTTACTGGAGGTATCTATGATCTACTGTGGCTTAACTAGCAGAATATCCGGATGATCGATTATTTCTGTTTCTCGCACGTCTTGCCCTAGAAGACTCGGCTACTGGCGGAGCTAGAGAAGGAGTGCGACCTCTGCGACCAGACTGCTCAGGCTGATCATATGGATAAGATGGAACATTAACAGGATCATACGTACCGTCTGGCTAAGTCGCAAGCGAACTGGAGGAGGCAAAAGAATCATAAGAACGAAGAGGGAATACATTTTCCGTGTAAGGATTGTACTGATAAGAGGCTCTCGGCTCATGGCAAGGCGGAGAGGGGACTCGGGGTGGAGTAGCTCGTTTTAAGGCTGAGACTGAGGATCAAGAGCAAAGCTATTTGGCACGGCTGGCAGATCAAGTTCAAAGGGTCCAGGAGGCGGAGCACCAAACACAATGAATTGGCCAGAAATTCTAGCAATGAAGGCGTTGCAGTTACCGTACAAGTAAAAGCCCATATACTGGGTTCCAACGTGGCTTGGCACAAGTAAAGCTGCCCAATCTCGCCATTCTCGAGGTAGTGCGTGGATCAGGTGGATCATTCCATCCAGAGCACTGACGTCCAAGTACTTCACAACTTCCCAAACCTTGCATCATCGCTTGGTTCACGATTTAAAATGAATTAGGCACACTAAAATAGATATATATCACGTTTGGAATTCCGACCACCACATACTCGTTTTTGCTTCCCAAAGAGGTTTTATTGTCTTGATTACTTGGCAATTCCATTTCTTAAATCGTTTGTACAATCGTTCCATCCTTTTTCGAATTCCACACCAAAACACAAAAAATTAGGGACGACATTTTAAAGCAATCTAGTTATTCAAGCTACTTACCAAACTTCTATCTTTAGACGAGCGCAAATAGCATACTGAATAACTTTAAATCATTTGAAAACTCAAAACTTTTAGAAAATATTCGTACCTGATAGCTGGATGAGATGGGGATGCTCGGTGTGTTACTGACTCAAACAAGTCTAGGAAATAAATCTAGACTCGAATATCAAAGAAAGTTTAAGCTTTAGAGCAGACAACCTGCTATGATACCACTTCTGTCACACCCCGCTCTCGAGGTGCGACGAACACTAAACTCCATTGTACTGTGAGGGTGAAACCATCAAATAAAACTCAACTCAACAAGGAATCATGCTCTGGAACAATTGATAATCGACAAGAAACGTTAATAAATAACAACATGCTTTCAAGGAACAAATCAAAATAAATGAGCACAAATAATTTACATTGGCTTCAACAAAATATAATAAGTATTTCGGATTCAAGTCATGCAGAATTTAAAGAAAACGGGAAATTGTTTCGAGCACACAGCTCATTGTATCATCAGACCATCAGAGTATTAGAACAAATGAGACATATTGAATAAAACTGTCTTGCAGCGGAGACTCAACTCAATCCCAACTACTACATGTATGGAAACATGCAATTGCCAGCTTAAACCAACGACTCGACTTAAAACACACCACCGGATCATCCTCACCATCCTCATCCATACTAACCTACACGTTTAGAAATACATGCAAGGGTGAGTACTTCGTACTCAGTAAACACATGTCAAAACATTGAAAACATTGCTCATTAGAGCTATCACTACTACATTTTTGCTCATACATAACACTACATATATAACGGATATCTGGAAAAACCGTTATGTATGAGCGCACTTTTGTCATAGATAACGGACATTTGAAAAGTCCGTTATCCCTAAACCGTCACCTTCGGTGTCGAGCCATACGTTATGTTTCAGCGTTATCTTTTAGCTACATACATAATGGTGTCACGTAACCGTTAAGCGATACGTTATGTATGAGCATGGCATAATAACGGTTACTAGAACCGTGATCCTATCCGTTATAAATTAGGGCTCTTTTTTTCTTTTTTAATTTTGATTTATTTTTTAACACAATTAATTATACTACCCCAACACATCGAGAATTCACACCTATTGCGAAATTTTTCTGAGCCAAATTCTCTTCCCACTTCTTTATCTCGCTCATCTCCTCCCGTTTTCTTATTCCCGCTTCATCTCCACCACCGTTTGCCGCCGCCTACCACTTACCTCAGTTGAAACTCAAAGGTGAAGAGATTAGAAACCTAACATCGCAAAATCCCCAAATTTCTCCCTCTCACAGTGTTCTCACCTAAAAGCCCCAAAATGAAAATTCGATTATTGCGGCCTCTGAAGCTATTGTCGCCGCTCCGCTGCCGCTACACTACCGCCGCACTTTCTGCCAAATTCGATTATTGAAAAATCAGTTTTGAAGCCTCACAATTTCTCTCTCTTTGCATCGGCGCCGACGGTGGATTTGCTCTGAGAATTACTGGTAAGTGTTCCTTGTTTCGGATTTGAATTCGCAATTATGTATCTTGCTTCTATTATCTTTGTATATGTGTGTGTTATGATTTGTGAATTTGTTTTGTCTGTTTCTTTCCCCTTACCCTAGTTGCCTTCATGGAAATTTTGATTTCATTATGTAGCCTGATTGATATGTTTTACGGAATTTATTTGTGAAATTGAAGTTTAATTGCTTGAAATAGTAGTATCCACTGCTTTTCTTAACTTCAACTAAGTTTATTCCTGAAAATGGAGATGGGATCTGGTAGGAAAGAGGGAAGAAACTTTTAGAAGCTATGAGAAAATGATCCACCGTCTTATGTCGTCCGATTTTAATTAATTTCCTGTTAAACGAGATTTATTATTGCATCAGATTTTGGGTTGCTCATACTGCTTTTACGATGTTCTCGCCGATTATTTTGTATGCATGCTGCAGAATGGAGATTCAATAATTGATCTCATAGTACAAGTCTGGAGCCAGTCATTTGCATCTAATATATTTTGTCTTCTCTTCTACAAGCGTGTATGTACTAATCTTTCTAAATTGCTTCTATTTTTGTGTCCCATTTTCTATGGCAGTAATAAGTATTATTTTTACTCTTTATTTCATTGTTGAATCTGCCTTGATTCAACATTTCTATGTCTTAATTCAAACAAAAGGAATTTGTTGATAATGCAGACTGCCATCTCCTAATTGTCTACAAATAATAATAATAATAATAATAATAATAATAATTATTATTATTATTATTATTAATTATTATTATTATTATTATTATTAATGTTTATTGATTTTTAACTAGGATTTTGAATTTATATGTCGTATCAATACGAACGAAGTGGCTTCAATTTTGTGTTTGTGTCGTGTACACATCGTGTCATGTTCATATTGAGCATATTGTTAACACATTAATTTGGTTATCATATCATGTAGTTATAATGTGAGCTTAGCACATTAACATGCATGATGATACTGAAATAGATATACTCCGCCAAAGCAATTCTTTTAAACTGGCTTGAAAAGTTTGTTACGCTAAACGTATATGTTTCTATTTTATGTTAGGGTATGAAGATTGCTAAGTAGGGAGAGATTTGTAATGTGCCAATGATTTTCATGTTGTTGGTGTACAGAGATTGATATTTAGTATGTTCTTTCTGCAGTTTCTTAGGTATGTTTTACTTAGAGATTTGAAATTGAAATAAGAAGCATTAAATGCATTGAAGCTTCCTGTGATTGTCAAAGCCGGTTTCCTTGGTACTATAACCTTGAAGGTATATTTTTGTTTTCTTATAATCACTTGGTACTAGAATCAGTGTTTATAGTATATAGTTTTTTATGTGTATGGCCTTATTATTGACGCTAGGAATTTCAGATTTTTTATAGTCTAACATATTAGCGATGGTAGTTGATAAAAATAAAATTACTTAAAACTTTGTTTGTGATTGTAGTTTAAGGGTGCTAGTACATATTCTCAAAAGGAGCTCGATGAGGTTCGTGAAGAATGGGCAATTTGTGTGATAAAACATGTCTTTGAGTGAGAGGTATTGTGTCCAGTTAAATTATTTTTGTTTGAGATTGTATTCTTGTGTTATGTTGTTGATGTTGAGTACGTAGTGTTTTGATGATTAGGTGCTTACTTCTCTAACCATGGCATATATGATATAAATGTTATAGATGATTTTGATAATTTCGTTGTTTAGAATTATTTTATTTAATGTAATGTAAATAATAGAAAAATTAAAATAGTAGGAATACATAACGGTTTTCAATGGAAACATACATAACAGTAATTGAACAAAAAATGTTTTCTATGAGGTCATTACATAACGGAAAAAAGATGATTTATAACGGTAAAAAACGTTATGTATAACAAAATAGATGACGTCAATAAAGCATTATCTAACCACAAAAAATGTTATGTATGATGAAAAAAAAATTCGACTAGATTTCATAACAGAGAAAAGTGAGCTTTCGTAACGGTAAAAAACGTTATGTTTAACAACTATATACAATGGAAATAAATCGTTATTAATATTGGTCAAACTGTTATGTATGACACAATAGATCACGGAGAAAAATTATCTTTCATAACGGAAACAAGCGTTATGTATAAGACATTGAAAACGTATATTTTGCAGTTATGGATACTTAAAAAACCGTTATGTATGAGCGCATAAATAACGGATTTTCTCCGTTATGTATGAGCACATCATACATATCACCACTATATATGACGGATTTTTCATGCATAGATAACGGAGAATATCCGTTATCTATGAACGAAAATGTTGTAGTGTATATAATTGAACTTGCCTTGTTACTGCATCACAAGTGTTAGTATAATTTAAAATATTTTACTTATGAATGCATAAATCATTTTATTTTTCTGAAATTGACTGTGCAGTCAAGATATAATATTTAATACAAGTATGAATCATCTACCACATCAACTTTGTGTCGAGAAGTAGGGCTTCTTTCTCAGACATTGTGACTGGCTAAACCGAAGTAAAGCTCACAGTCACCTCATCAATTCAAATAACCACACATGGGTTCCTGCCTTACACAGGATATAAATAACTCATGTAGGTGATAGAGCATACCAAACTCAAATAAATGGCAAGTTAATTAATTTTAAAAACTCACATAATAATATCGAATAACATCGAATAAGGACGAGATTACTATCTTGTAAAATATAAAATAGACTTAGGCTCGGCTGAAGGACTTCTACATGACTCGGGTCTTTCTTATCTTATGTTAACTTATTTAAATCAGTTTCTTTCTCGGTTTCTCGTCTTTACTCAAGTACTAATTAATTCTCAAACTCGAACTCTCTTTCTATAAAATAAGAATATTTTAATATTTCATGCAAAACGAGAATTTACTATTCATCTCATCTCGTACTTCTCGATTTCTAGAGTTATACGAACTCAGAAAATTATAGAATTAATTCTCGACTATTAATATCACAAATCATTCATATCAAAACTTTCACATTGATAATCAGGCATTCACAAACAGATAAATGTTCGACTTCATAAATAAGCGGGAAAAGAAAATTCCACTTAATCACATAAATTCAGTTAAGCATAAAGATAAACTCAGAAATAAATTCACATCTCAAATACAATCTAACGCTCACTTATTACTGCTCGACTTTCAATTTTAGAAAATTATAACTTCGGATTTTAACGAAAATAATTTCGTTAGACTTATAATAAATTAAAGAATAGTTTTGGATTTAAAATCCAAACTTCTTCTAAAATTACTCGTCTCTAAACTACGTCATTACTTCTCAAAATACGAGCATAAACTCGGATAAATTCTCAACTTGACAATTCAACTTCAAATAATATTAATTAATCTTTTTCTCAATTAAAATTTCTTTAATTTTCGTTTTTATTTAATAAAAACTCGGTTTTTCATTTTTAAACTTCAATACTCGATAACTTCTACGTTTTAACTCCAATTCAAGCGATTCTAAAATCAAAATTGATTGTTTTTACTCAAATATTATCATCTAATCACTCAATATTCCATATAACATTAAGAACTCAAATTCCAAGTGTTAAAATTCTTCAAACTAAATTTTCTCATATTAATATGCAAACTTGTTCGTTTTTTAAAACTTTTAAAGCTCTAATTTATGCAAATAACACTTCATCACATAAAATCATCATCCAAACATTCAAACATACTCAAGAATATAAACATCCAACTTATAACTCATATAATTCGAAATTTCTAGTATGTATGGAAATATTACACTAAATTGAAAATTCAAGTTATTATTATTCTTCTAAAAATTCCTTTGATCGATTTCTCAATCAAAATAAATAAACGAACTCGAATACGTAAAATTCATCTCTTAATAAATATACCTCGACTATTAAGAAATTTCCTCATAGAAAATTCAATTTTCTTTATTTTGATTTCTATTACTCCTCAAATAATTTTAATATTAATATTCTATTTTTCTTTTATCTCTTAAATATACCCAAACATCACAACTTATGAATTCTACTCCTCTTATGCATCAAAAATTTATATTCTTAACTAAGAAATTTCTTTCTTTGATTTATTCAATATTTGAACTCATAACTCAATAATTATCATTTTCTTCTTCTTTTATGGATCGAATTTTTCCCTAAAAAATTTATAGAATTTTATACTTTTCTCAATTAACTCTAAACATGCTCAAAATTTCATTTAATCTATAATTTCATCATTACATCAAAGAAATCCATCAATTTAGTATATATATTTCGAATTTTTCTATAAAAATTAATAATTAATTTATTCCTTCTTTAAATCTTCAAAATCTCATCAAGAACACCATATATTCATCTTCATATCTTCATATTCTTCAAGAATATCAAAAACTCATTTATATATATATATATATATATATATATATATATATATATATACTCATCTAAATTTTCACCAAAATTTATAAGAAATTCATACCACTTAATTTCTTAGTTTCTCATATAATATACATCACTCAAAATCATTATCATCTTGGATCATTCAAGATCATCAAGATCATCATATATTACTCAAAATTATCTATATCATCACAATAATCATCATCTTTTCACACACACACACACACACACACACACACACACACATATTTATATATATCGAAATTTCCATAAAAGTAAGAAATAAATCAAATTCTTTTGTCTAATCATATTTTCATGCTTTTATACTCTTAAATCCATCAAATTCATAAATAAAGATCTAAGCATAAAAATCTCCATTTTTCTTGAAAATTTTTGGCACACATGAATAAATCAACTAAAAATTTTCTAACTTCATAATCATGCTTAAAATCACCCAAAATTATCACACACACACACACACACACACACACACATATATATATATATATATATATATATATATATATCATCAAACATTTCATCAAAGAAATCATCAACTTATCATCAAGAAAAATCATCAAATAATCATAAAAAATTCCTCTCTTTTTCCTCTTCCTCTTCTTCGATTTTTAAGTAGAAAAATTAGAGAAAATTCCTTCTCTTTTACTTCTCATCTTTTAACTCCTAATTAAATTCTTAAAACTCATATCAACCATCTTAATCATCATCATCGATCATCACCATCAAAGAAATTTCTAAAGTTTGCCTATGCATAAAGTAAACATGCATGATTTCCTTTATCTTTTCCACATACATATACATATATACAAGGATAATAAAATACTTAAAATTAAAATCAAACTCAAGACTTCTCTTTCTTCATCATCTTCACCGTCGACTATGGAGGAGGAAGAAACTTGGACTTTGTACATCTACTTCCTTGCATGGAAAATATACAAGGAATTAAGAATCAAAGCTAGGATGATAAAGACTCCAACTTCTCACCCAAGAGACCACTTCGGTCGATCAAAAGAGAGGGTGGAAGGGAAGGATTTCTTGAATTCCAACCATTAGAATTGAGCAAAGATCAAGAAACTTACATAAGCTTGAAGACTTGATCGATTTTTATGGCTTCAATCCAAGAAAACTCTAAGCTTTCAAGCACTCATCAATGGAGGTTTTTAGTGTGTGTATGTGTGTGTTTGTGTCGGCTGTGGAGAGAGAGATGAGATGGATGAATGTTGATTGTAAATGAAATGAGAGAAGGGAGATGTATTTAGTGTGTTGAGAGGAAAAATCGAGAGAGAGAAAATGTAGTTGTTGACTACATTATTGGAGGGAGAGAGAGTGCACCTCACGCATGGGAGGTGAGAGTGGGGGAGAGATTTGGGTAAAAATTAGGATAAACATGCAGATTTTTATCTATTAAAAATCCTCGGAAGAAAAAGTTTTCCGTTAGAAAATATCCCTATTATTCCGTTTATCTTTTAAACGACTTAAAACTTTCCTCGACTCTTTCTCGACGTCAAAAACCTCTCTACTTCGTCTTATATCTCACCAAATAAATCAAGGAATCCAAATATCAAATTTTTAAATCAAAATTCCGACTAACGAAGAAAAACTTAAAAATTGCTCGGTTAATTAAACCGTTAAGCAATAATTTTGAAAACTCTCTCATAAGATCTCGGAAAATTCTTCGATATATCTCAAAAGTCTTAGAATAATTTCTAGACTCAAAAGACACTAATTAGATGAAATTTGGAATTAGTCGATGAATAGTGAAATCTCGGTTATCGTTACTATTCATCAAAAAGTAAAAATTCTCAGAACTTTCCGAAATTCAAACTCAAGCTCAAACTCATATAATAATGCTCAAACAATGCATCACATACTTGATATGAATAATCAAAACGAGAAAAATCACATAAGAGCACATAGGGGCATTTTAGTCATTTCACAAGAAAAATTCTTTTCTTGGAAATTTTTATCACTCAAAGCACATCATATTGGCATATAAACTTATTTAAAACGCACTCAAAGACTTAAAAATTTACGGGGTATTACAGAACAACCATCTCAAGTTGAGATTAAGAAGGCCCCAAGTGAATGCTATCACGCTGCGTAATGGGGCCAAGTTGCCTGAAGTAAAAGTACCTGATCATTATGTACCTCAAGGAGCTATTCCTGGGCAATAGTTGTCTACTGGCCACAACGAAGATGTTGAGTAAGAGGAGGAGGTTGAGCCAGAAAAGTATGAAGAGGCTACTATGGGATCAGGTGATGTTGAGGAGCTATGGCAAGAGTTATCAGTTGAGAAAAAGGCACAGATTGAAAGGGAAGCGGCAGAAATTAGAAAGAAAGCTGAGATCGACGCAGCTGAAATCAGAGCCAAAGCAATGAAAAATGCTGAAAAAGCAAAGAAGTCCAAACCTTTTGAGCCAAAAGCCCCTTACCTGAGTAGATTTGCAAGGGATAACGAGACACAAGAGATGAAGTAATTAACTAACATGTTTCAGAAGGTGGAGGTCAACATACCCCTCTTGACCGCTCTGCAATCCATGCCCAAATGCGCTAAATTCTTGAAAGAGTTATGTACAAGAAAGGTCTAGTACACAGATGATGCAAGATTCCAAGTCAACGAGAAAGTATCCGCAGTGTTGCAAGACACTCCCATGCCGACCAAGTGCACTGACCCAGGGATGTTCTATATTCTCTGTATCATTGGGGATATGAAGATCGAAAAGGCTATGCTGGATCTTGGGGCTTCGATCAACGTGATGCCCAAGTCAATGTAAAATGATCTAAGGATGAGACCACTTAAGCCTACAAGGGTGGCTATCCAATTGGCAGATAGGTCAACCGTGTGGCCTGAAGGAATTCTAGAGGACGTCTTGGTCAGAGTAAGGGAACTTATTTTCCCAGCTGATTTCTACATTTTGGATATGGGGAGATCGTCACAAAAGGCACCAGTAATGTTGTTGGGCAGACCATTCTTGAAGACCACTCGCACAAGAATCAATTGCGATACGGGAAAGTTAACGTGTGAGTTCGGAGGAGAAGTAGTGTCATTTGATATTTATAACTCCATGAAGCAACCCAATGACACGGAGCTGGTACATAGTATTGACCTGATTGACCAAATGGTGGATGAGTTCTAGCCACAAATCACAATTGAGGTTATTGCCCAGGACAGATCTATTAAGCTGATTGAAGTAGTGCATTACCTGAGGTCGGATGCAGAACCCTTACGCAGAATAGAACCATTGGTGATACCCACATTGAAGCACGAAGACAGGTTGATGCCATCAGTAGAAAAAGCACCAAAATTGGAATTGAAGTCATTGCCTAGCCATATGAAATACATCTATTTGGGAGAAAACGAGACGCTACCAGTGATCATAAGTGTTGAGCTGTCTATTAAGGAAGAGGAGCGAGTAAAAGAAGTGCTAGTGTAGTATAAGCTGGCCATTGGATGGACACTGGCCGATATAAGGGGTATTAACCCCACCGTCTGCAGACATCATTTCTTGCTCGAAGAGGATGACGTGCCCATCAGGGATCCTCAAAGAAGACTGAATCCAGCAATGAAGGAGGTAGTAATGAAAGAAATCTTGAAGATGTTGGATCTAGGGATTATCTACCCAGTTTCTGACAGTAGATGGGTCAGTCCTGTGCATGTCGTGCCCAAGAAGCCCAGTATTCAAGTGGTACAAAATAAGCGGAAATAGATGGTGGCCACGAGGCTACAAACAGGGTGGCGAGTATGCATATACTATAGGAAGCTGAACCAAAAGACCAAGAATGACCATTTTCCATTGCCTTTCATTGATGAGATGCTCGAAATGTTAGCTGGCAACAAGTACTTTTGTTTTCTCGATGGTTACTCGGGCTACATGCAAATCTGGGTTGCGGAGGAATACCAGGGCAAGACTACTTTTACTTGTCCATTCGGTACGTTTGCGTATAGGAGGATGCCTTTTGGTCTATGCAACGCTCCTGGCACATTCCAAATGTGTATGATGAGTATATTCTCAGATTTGCATGAAACATGCATAGTGGTGTTCATGGACGGCTCTACTGTCTATGGATTGGATTTTGACAAGTGCCTAAGCAACTTGGAAATGGTGCTAAAGAGATGTATTGATAAGACTTTGGTGCTGAACTATGAGAAATGCCACTTCATGGTCAAGGAAGGTATAGTCCTTGGGCATGTCATATCAGAATGAGGGATAGAGGTCGACAAGGCCAAGATTGATATCATAGCCAAGTTGCCCTACCCGAGCAACGTGAAGCAGCTGCGTGGTTTCCTTGGACACACAGGATTTTACAGAAGATTTATCAAATACTTTTCTAAGATCGCGCAACCTATGATCAGGCTATTACAAGGAGAAAAAGAGTGGAATTTCGATGAAGACTGCAAGAAGGCGTTCCATACATTGAATGAGATCTTGGTATCAGTACCTATCATTCAACCACCAGGTTGGGGAATGCCTTTTGAGGTGATGTGCGATGCGAGTGGCTAAATCGTGGGAGCTGTCCTTGGGCAGAAGAGAGGAAAAGTGAACCATGTTATATACTATGCATCGAAGACTCTAAATCCTGCCCAATGTAATTAGTCCACCACGGAAAAGGAATTGTTAGCTGTGGTGTTTGCCTTTGAAAATTTTTGATCATACTTGCTCGGGGGCAAGACCATAGTCTACACTGACCACTCTGCCCTGAAGTTCCTCATGGCCAAGAAAGAGACAAGACCCAGATTGATAAGGTGGATTTTGTTACTCCAGGAATTCGATGTGGAAATTAAGGATAAGGCTGGAGCTCAGAATTTAGTGGCTGACCATTTAAGTCGCATCATTCAACAAGAAGAGGCTGCGCCGATCAAGGAGACTTTCCCAGATGAACATCTAGCTCTTGCCCAAGAAAAACCTGATCCGTGGTATGCTGACTTGTGCAACTATATTATCTAGGGATGACTACCAGGCAATCTCAGCTAGTATCAAAAGAACAAGCTCAAGGTGGAGAGTCGATATTACATTTGGGATGAAGCTTACTTATGGAAGATGTGCACTGACCAAGTAATTCGTAGATGTGTTGATGAGAAAGAACAAGCAAGTATCCTTTCGCATTGTCATTCAAAGGTATGTGGAGGACACTTTGGACCGAAAAGGACGGCAAGAAGATATTTGATTGTGGGTTTATTGGCCCAATATGTTCAAAGACAGCTTCGAATGGTGCAAACACAACGCTCAATGCCAAAAGGAGGGCAACATCAGTAAGAGGAATAAGATGCCCTTGACCCCAGTCATGCCTGTGGAAGTATTTGATATATGGGAAATGGATTTCATGGGGCCATTGCTCAACTCTAGAGAAAACCTATATATACTGTTGGCAGTATACTATGTGTCAAAATGGGTGGAAGCTAAGGCAACATCAACAAACGACTCGAATGTAGTTTTGGAATTCCTCAAGGGCAATATCTTCAGCCGACTTGGTGTGCCCAGGGCAATCATTAGTGATCAAGGAACGTACTTTTGCAATGGAGCTATGAAGGGGTTCATGAGCAGATATGGAGTGCATCATAGGATTTCGAATGCTTATCATCCTCAAGCAAATGGTCAAGCGAAATTGTCTAACCGCATTGTGAAGGCTGTCTTGAGGAAGACAGTTAGCCCAACTGGGAAGGATTGAAGTTTGCATCTTGAGGATGCGTTATGGGCATACAGAACAACGTTTAAAATCCCGTTTGGGATGTCGCCCTACATGATGGTCTTTGGCAAGATGTGCTACTTGCCTGTGGAAATTGAACATCGAGCGTATTGGGCAGTTCAGAAAATGAATTATGATTGGGATGAGGCTGACCAAGCTAGGAAGCTTCAACTGCAGGAACTCGAGGAAATCCGACTCAATTCGTATGATAGTTCCGTTTTGTATAAAGAGAGGATGAAGAAAGCCCATGATACCTTGATCAAAGTTAAGAAGTTTGAACCTAGCAGCAGGTGTTGTTATATCAATCTATGTTCAAACTTATGTCGAGGAAACTGTCCACCAAGTGGGTTGGCCTGTTTAAAGTACAAGCCACATATCCGAATGGGGCTATGAAGGTATGAATGCTAACACCGGAAAAATTTTCAAGGTCAATGGGGAAACGTTGAAGGCCTTCTTTGGCCAAGTCCTGGAGAAACCAGAGGAATACTTAAAATTCATCTTTGATATGGAGTCCTAACTTGGGCAAAGAGGACGTCGTGCCCACGACGATAACTGGGGCGCTAGCTATGAGGCAACTTGGTATGTTTTTTTCTTTTCAGCTGTTTATTTCGTTTTATTTAAAAAAACGAAGATAGGGATTAAAATAGCCATAATTTTAATGTTTTCCATCAAATTTAGGAGTATTTTATATCCATTGTGGGTATGAGAGAGAATTAGAGAGAGAGAGTTGATCAAGAGAGAGAGAGCGTGAGAGAGAGTGAGTTGAGAGTGAGAGTATGATAGATTTAATTAGGAATTAGTTGCACCTGGTAGTCAAAAACGCGATAAAATTTTCTCCGGAAGAAAAAGTTATCCGGTGCAAATTTAACCCTACATTTTCATTAAACTCTCAAACAACTTATAACTTACCACGACTCTTTCTCGACATCAGAATCCTCTCTACTTCGTCTCAAACCACACAAATAAATTAAGGAATCCAGAAATCACATTTTCAGATTAAAATTTCGAGCAATGAAGAAAAAGTCAGAATTCACTATTCATATTAGAGTTTTCTGATCCTTCAACTGAATTTTCTCTCGGACGATCTCTGACGACTCTCAAACCTATTTAAAAGCTTCTAGAATCATTTTTAGACTCAAAAGACACTAATTAGACGAAATTCGAAAAAGTTCGATGAATAGTGAAAACTCGGGAATAGTTATTATTCATCCAAAAATAAAACTTCTCAGAATTTTCTGAAATTCAAACTCAGACTCAGACTCACATAATTATGCTCAAACAATTCATCACACAATTGATTCGGATAACCAAAACGAGAAAAATCACATAAAGACACACATTCAAGGCATATAAATTCAATTAAGACGAATTTAAGGACTTATAGAATATCGGGGTATTACAGCCCAACTGGGAAGGATTGGAGTTTGCGTCTTGACGATGCATTGTGGGCATATAGGACAACGTTCAAAACTCCATTTGGGATGTCACCGTACAGGATGGTCTTTGGCAAGATGTGCCACTTGTCTGTGGAGATAGAACACCGAGCATATTGGGCAGTTCAGAAGATGAATTATGATTGGGATGAGGCTGGCCAAGCTAGAAAGCTTCAATTACAAGAACTTGAGGAGATTCGACTTAATTCTTATGATAGCTTCAATAAAAGAGGCCAACTTTAACGTGATGAGGCCAAAATAATCTTACTTTTCACCAACTACTCACTTATCTCTCTCCTACTGTATTTCTCTTTCTTATGTATTTTCTCTCTCATAAACCCACAACTCTTTCTTTTCTCTCTCTTCTTCTCTCGTTTTTTTCCTCTCTTTTCCAGCTCCTTCATTGTTCTTTCTCTTTCTCTCTTTGAATTCGTTTTTGTTCTTGCTGCATTTTTCTTCTGCGTTTTCTTCGTCGTCTTAGTTTGTTTTGATAAACTTGGGCAATAATGCAGATGGGACAGTAACTACCATTTCACGTGTAATGTGACAGATGCACTCAAAACCTATCCCTAGCCCTATAACCTTCAGACACTCTACCACGTATAATCCCTTCAACTCTTCCAATTCCCCAAGTTATTTTTTAATTCTAAACTGCCAAAACCTACCATCTCTCCTCAATCCTTCAATTTTGGCATTCCGAATTTTCATTCCCAAATTTAAACCCTAATTTCTCTCACAATTGTTTCCACTCGCCTGAAAAATAAGTTGAACAAAATCCCTCACGGAACCGAAATCGATCTTTCAGACCACGAGTCACCACTGTTACCAACGTTGCTGAGTTCAGGAAAACCCTACTTCTTTGGTTGTGTCGTACCCTCTTACTGCAGAAATAGAGAAGCAATTCGGTGATGCTCTCGCTGAGACGATGGTGGTTTCGAGCGATGAAGTTGTGATGCCGGGCAACACAGTGTCGGTGGTTGGAATTTCTTCACCAAAGGAAAAGCCCCCTATTGAAGCTGCACCGAAGAACTTACCGGCTGAGTAGGGGAATATAGGAGAGAAGCAGAAGAAGGATGAAGTAATGAAGGTGGTGAACGAAGTAGCGGAAGAGCATGAGGACAAGGAGAAGTCTGTCGATTCTCTTGATATGTTATTCATAGAGGTGGATAACGATTATGAGGAAAGGAGATAGAAGAGGAAGCAAGGATAGACTGGGGAGAATCCAAGAGGAAAGTGAGGGTGGTTAGCTCTAAGCCGCCTCGTCACTTGGGGGAGAGTTTTCAACTGAAGAGAAGAAGGTTTCTACACCTTCTTCCAAGAACAAGGGAAAGAAGCAAAAGATGGTAAAGTTTACGGAAGATGAGGATGTGCAGATTGTAGGAGAGAGAGTAACACGCTCCGCTGCTCGGAAAATTAAGAAGAAGGTTCTGAGTCCCGAGGCAAGAGAACGGAGAATAAGGCTGAAGATCTGATGGTCAGGAAAATGTTCGTGCCCAGGGAGGTTAATTTTTTATGGAGGTGAGAGCACTCTTTGATGGGTATGGTTGGGGGCGATTTCTGGAGATGCCCTTCTGCATTTATGAGGACTTGATGATAGATATGTATTGGTCAATGGAGTTCGTGCTGGATGGGGAAGGAAACCCATCTTCCATTGAGTTCGTATTTAATGGGCAGCCTTTGGTTGCTGGTTTGAATGATTTGAACCACATCTTGGGGTTCGCAACCATGATAGAGTTGCAGCGGCCGGAGTTTAGGAAGGATGTGAAGAAGGTTCCAGTGGATGCTCCTAAGGAGGAGTGGATTCAGATGTGGAACGGAGTTTAGATCTGGGACAACAAGGCATCTGACTTGAAAACACCAACCCTCCGCATTGCCTACAGGATTCTTTCCTACAACATGTATGGCAAGGGAGATAGTGGGAACTCGCTGGCCAACAAGGAGGTCTATATACTATTCTGTATGTTGACCAGGAAGAGGCTTAACTATTGGGCCTTCTTGATGGAGAAGTTAAGGGCTGTCATGGGCAAGGCGGGGCAGAAGTATTCATGTGGGAATTTTGTCACTGTCTACATTGAGGGGTTGGAGCTTCAGGATGAGGTGAAGGATTTTGAGGTCACTTCAGCTGATGTGCTCAACATGGAGGGTTGAGCAGGATGAAGGAAGTGGTGAAGAGTGGAAAAGGATGGTGCATTCTGGAGGTGCATGAGAAGGATCAACCAGCAACAACACTGTTACCACCAAAGAAGTCAACCAGGCTAGCCAAGAAGATAGTGATTGATGAGGAGGAAGATGAAGAGGAGGAAGAAGTTGAATCTTTCTCTGCCCAGATGAAGGAAGTCTTGGAGAGACTGGGCAAGACCGAGAAGCTGCTTAAGGAGCTGCATGATGGGCAGTTGATCATGTAGGCTACTCTCAACAGCATTGCCCGCCACTTGAAAATTGGGTCAGTCTCTGATCCCTTACTTAAGTATGTCCTCCTTAGTTGTTTTAGTTTAGAATTTTAGTTTTTTTATGTTTTAAGTGTTTAAGTGTTTTTTATGTTGTTAATAGAGTCTGTGGAGTCACCGAATACCTCACCCACATTTTTCCGTGCAAAATGTATGGTGAGGTGGGCGAATGACTCAATTTGTTTTGTTTGTGAGTCTTGACTTTCTTACATTCCACTACTTTGCTATAAACAAAGTGTGTGTCTGTGTAGGGAGGCCAAATATCTGTAAATAAAGTTGGTTTAGTCCAAGAGGCCTCCATGGATGGACTTTGCTATAAGCAAAGTGTGTGTGTGGTGTGTCTGTGCCGCGTGTTTTTAAAAGTTGTGTCGATCAGCATGAAGTAGTTGGGCAAGATGGTATGATGATTTATGTGCTTAATTGCTGCTTGTTTAACAGTGTAAAGTTTATGCATGCTAGAAGATGACTTGTATGATGGATTGAGTTGTGAGCTTACCCTGTGAGGATTTGAGCTTTAATGATTCATTCTTTGTGTGTGAATAAAGACATCTTGATTAGGAAGAACTAGAATTTGCATGTACTTTGATTTATGATTTTGACCTCTGAGCTTAGATTATTTACGCAGTTTCTTTCACTAGCCCATTGAGCTTAAACTGACTACCTTTTATCATTATCCTTTGATCATTTGAGCTGAAATAATTCTTTCTATCACTTAAATATTGCCTTGAAGAACTTAGCCTACCTAGTATTGAGAACTTGGGCAATAAAAGAAGATAAGGGCAGGAAGGAGATGATGGGGGTATATCCTGGGCAAGAATGAGAGGTTTTGTGTTGGTAGTTGGGTTCTGCCCAATTATAATAAAGAAATGAGAGAAGTGGTGGAACAGAAAAAGAAGAAAAGAAAAAAGAAGAAAAAAATGATAATTTCCCCACTTAGAGGTTGAACTTTAGGCCTGGATAATTGAGGTAAGGATTAAGAAGAAGTTGGGAATACAATGTTGCCCAGTACGAGTTCAAATGACCTTAGCCAAGATCTAAATACTTCCTACCTTTTGCCTTAAGTCGTTACAACCATATAAGACGTAATGATGAATTATGAGGTTTAGACTAAGAGATTTAGATTTAAAGGGAGGCAAGCCTATAGTGAAACCAAAATCAAGATGGTCTGTGACAGTAATAATAAACCTAAATACAAGAGTGGTGAGTGTGGTAAGGATATCCTAATGCTCACAATTCTATCTTGACTTGTTTGATAACTGTGTATTTTCTTTTCCCTTCACTTGGAGATTTCTTAAAAATTGTTGTATTGTTTCGACTAACGCTTCTGTGTTGATCTTGTTTGAGTCCTTTATTTTGTTTTTGTTTGTGTCTTGGGCAAGTCATCTGTGCACACTTGAGGACAAGTGTGGATTAAGTGTGTGCGTATGATGAACCCATATTTTGAGTCTATTTTGTATCTGTTTTAGGTAGTTTAGATCGAGTCTTTGTATGTGTTTTGTTTAGTTTTAGTGTCTAGGAGGACATATTTTGGGCAGGTGGTGGTCTCTTGCCTGACAGGTGCATTCTGAGCAAAACAGGGACTGGAAGCTTCATTTATAAAAAGTAGAGCAGAGCAAGGCAGGATGTAAGCTGATCAAGATGGCAGAGTGCTTGGGGCAACTAGCAATGTTTCTCTCTGAAGTCTAGAAGGATAAGGAAAAGATGATCTAACTTAAATATCTTTCCTTATTCGACTAGAATTAGGATCCGGAAGGGATCTCTTGAAGATAGACGTGACATGCCATGTTGGGGTCGTGTTTATCAAGTTATTACTTGCATTCCAAGGTAGCTCATGGAATCCTACCATGTTAAGGACGAGGGTCCAAACCCTAGCGCTCGCCTATATATATGTGATGCCCAGCTGCTGTGAGAGTTCAGCTTGTTTATACTTTCTTTCCCTGTTTTTATTACGAGAGTTGTGAGGAAAAGACAAGTCCTACGGGCAAGTTTATTTGGTGTTTTGTCGTACTATTTTCGATTGGCACTTTAGGTCGGAGTTATTTTCTGGTCAATACTTCGTAATTTTTAATATAGTTTTTTTATTATGAGTTCCTCAATGATTTGTGTTAATGTATTCAAATTCATGTCTAGCTAAGCTTTTATACTTGACCTGGGCAAGACAGTTAACTGAATTCCAAGGCTTGAGCGGTCTAAATTGTGCTTGATAATTGCATGTTGTATTCCTGATTTGTTAATGTGCTTGTTCCAATATAGTGAAATATTATTAAGGAATTAATAGTCTGTTAATCACTTAAGACATTAGATCACTAATCAATTAAGAAGTAGGAGTGTTTTCCATAACTTATTTTAGTTAAGATCAATTAGCATTAGAGAAAGGTGTCTACCCTGCTGGGCAAGACGTGATGATTCCTTGTTGGGCCATTCTAGATTATAATGCTCTTTGGGCAAGAAACTGAATGATGACTCCGATAGAGGTATTGCCTAGAGTAGGGAGCCAGCGGTGCATCGCCAACTAAGTAAGGATAGGTCAAGAAAGGGTTTGTTGAGAGCGTGACGAGTAAAAAGGGATCTCAGCATTCAAGTCCTATAACCAACGATGCATACATGTGATGAATATATTTGTACCTATAACCAAGCTAGTGTTTTAACTTAACAACGTCTTTGTCCAGATCAAGTTGTTTTTATTATTGATCAAGTTCTCTGTTTCTTTTCAGTGTTTATTTAGTTTCTGTGTTGGGCAAGAGCCCTAGTGACCAAGATACCAAAACCATTCTTTCTTACTAGGTGGAGGAGGGATCAAAAGATAGTGACAATCAACTTCTTGCGGATCGACCCTATACTTACTTGCTATCTATACAGCTATGAGAATAGGCTACAAATTCATTTTGAGAGTGCAAACGACAGCCTCGTCAGTAACCTCCACGATGTCGCGTCTGATTGAAATGCCTGATATTTAATTGGATGAACACCTCAGGGATCCGCATTAGCTGGTTGGCACCACAAATCACCCACATCATCAGTCGTCCTTTGAAGTGTCTGCATCTCATGTAGCCACGAACATAGTTTTCTTGTTGAACCGATTGTTTCACAAATTCGGGGCTGGTGGGAGAAGATGACCGCTTTGCAAAGTGGAAAGGCATATTCTCGATCTGGGAGGATTTTCTGAAGAGAAAGATAAACCCTAGCAAGAGAGAAAACCACTATACAAAAATTTCATAAGAAAAGGCAGAAATCCTTTGAGTTGGTTAGAAATCTGGTTCAATTGTGCAAAATGAATTGCAAGGCCCCCTATTTATAGGAGGGATGAGATCCTAATCAACGGATCGGATTAATTCATGCAGTTTTCTTCCGGATAAACGGTAGTCTTCAATACGTCATTTTTTGGAAAAAGCTGCTCCCAGGAATGACGGTGATGAAACGTGTCATGGGCGGTGAGTGACACTCACGCATGTGAGGAGAGTAGGTAAATCTATATCAGCCCAATCGCGATCTAAAAGCATGGTTTATAGATTTAGATTAGCTTTTCATTTACTGTGACTGCTAGGCTAATTCATTGTGAATAACTTGTGAACATATGTTTGAATTTATTTCAAACACACACACCTTAATAATAAAGAACAAGTTAACATAGAGTATCGCTCAGTCGGCGTGCATCTCGATAGTCTTTTTAACTCAGCTTACACTCGACTGACTCAAGTCGTCAGTTCAGCCGAGGTTTGACTTCATTGTTCAGCTAGACTGAATGGGGTGGTGAACTTATTCAGTTCCCCCTCAAGTTGAGATTCCCTCTCAACTTGTGATCTCCATTTTCATGGCTTCTTCTTCGGTTGGGTTGAGCAGTCTAAGGAGTTGACACAGCATCTTGAATCGAGCTTCCATCAAAGGCTTTGTGAAAATATCAGCTCTCTGAATGTCAATATGAATTTTCTCAACAATGACGTCCTTCTTTTTGACATGATCATGGATGAAGTGATGTCTGATGTCGATGTGCTTGTTCCTAGAATGATGAACTAGATTCACCGTTATGGCTATCGCACTTGAGCTGTCATAGAAGATGGGTACTTGCCCTGACTCCACTTCATAATCTCTCAGTTGTTGCTTCAGCCAGAGAACTTGCATACGGCAGTTTCCAGCTGCCATGTACTCCGATTTAATTGTGGAAGTGGCGACACACACCTGCTTCTTGGAGTACCAGGAAACTAATTTGCTTCCCATGAACTGACAATATCCTGAGGTTGATTTCCTATCAACTCGATCTCCAGCTAGATCTGCATCTGAGTAGCCTATCAGTTAGATATTATCATCAGTTGGGTACCACAGTCCCATATGAACTGTTCCCTCAAGGTACTTGATGATATTCTTCGCTGCTTGCAAGTGAGCTTCCCTAGGCTCAACTTGAAATCTTGTACATACTCCAACTGTGTAGGAAATATCTGATCGACTAGCAGTTAGATAAAGCAGCGAACTGATGATCCCTCTGTACTTCTTTGCATCAACGAGTTTCCCTTCCTGGTCAGGGTCAATCTTCCATTTGGTGTTCATAGGGATCTTTGTCGTTCGGCTTGAGTTCAGTCCAAACTTGGAGATTAGCTCATTTGTGTTCTTAGACTGATTGATGAAGATTCCTTCTGGCGACTGCTTCACTTGCAGTCCAAGGAAATAGTTCATCTCTCCCATCATGGACATCTCAAATTTCTCCTTCATGAGTTGGGAGAATTTCTCACATAGATCTTCGGATAAGGATCCAAAAATAATATCATCGACATACATTTGCACCACCAGGATATCTTCTCCAACTTTGACAGTGAATAGTGTTATGTCGACTGAGCCTCGAAGTAATCCAGACTCTATTAGAATGCCGCACAGTGTCTTGTACCATGCGTGGAGCCTATTTCAGTCTGTAAATAGGTTTCTTCAGTTTGTAGACTCTACCGTCACCAGTTTCAAAACTGGGAGGTTATTCTACATAAACATCTTCTTTGATATCGCCATTGAGAAATGCGCACTTCACGTCCATTTGATATACCTTGAACTTGTGGTAAGTGGCATGGGCTAAGAAAATCTGAATTGCTTCCAGACGAGCAACTGGAGTGAATGAGTCTTCAAATTCTATTCCTTCTATGCTGGTAATAACCTTGAGCTACCAGTCTAGCCTTGTTTCTCACTACGTATCCAATGGCGTCTCGTTTATTCTTGAATATCCACTTCAAGCCAATCACCTCGACTCCTTCAAGTCTCTCAACAAGTTCCTAAACACAGTTTCTGAGGAACTCATTTAACTCTTCCAGCATGGCTTGAGTCCAATGGATGCATCCTAAAGCTTCCAATATGTTTTTAGGTTCAGGCACGTCAGCTATGTAGCATGTTATCATGCCTACATCTGCTTGTTCAAACTTCCCTAGTATCTTGATCTCATCAGCATACTGTGCCACCAAAGTTGGTTCATCATCAGCTGAAGTTCCTGACTGAATTGACTAAGTCGGAACATATGTTGTGGGATCTACAACTTGAGCTGATCTTATTATCCGAACACCGACCTCTAGATTTCTTATAACTGCGTCTTTGACATAGCTTTCATACCCACGTTTGTTCTTTCTATCTTGTTTCGCAGCTTCAAGCATGGTTATGGAGTAACCTAGTCTAGAAGATGTTGGGGGTGCCGAGCTGGGTGTTCTGACTTCTAGTGCAGTTTGATCCTCAACTGGGGATGGAGGATGAACTGGGGAGCTAGCTAGTCTTGGACTTAAAGGTCCTGGACTGGGATGTTGGTTAGTTGTTGATGCTAGCTGAGTGTCAGTTGGAGTCGACACTTGGTCTATTGTCCTTGAAGTTCCCCCTCGCTCTGCGACCTCAGGATCTCGACTTCCTTGACGATCTATTAGCATCTCTTGATGACCAGCTTCATGCTCCTTAGGTTCTTTAGTTTGAACCTTCATTCTTTTATCCTTCACATGAGTCTTGATAGTCTGTGGAATGACTGGAGTCTCTTTAACTGTGACTTCAACTGAGTTCAGTTGAACTTGAGGTCCCTCAGTTAGTGATTGAGTTGCCCTACCGAACTGTTCTAACTGAGCTCCAATGTCCGTCGTTGGGTTGTATCCAAGACCTTCTACACTTTTGTGAGGTCTTTGGTGGCATAACATGCTCTCTAGAGTTGCGCTCGAGGCATGAAGGGATACTATTTTCTCTTGTGCAAACTTCAACTCCATATGCAACTGAGAAATGTATTCCGCCTGAGTCCTGGTTATGTTGATCAAGTTGATGACCTGACTATTGGTTGACTGAGCAACTTTTTCATGGAGTCTTCGGTTCTCCTCCACGAGCTTCTCTATCTTTTGATCCTTCATGATCAGCTCGTTGCTCATGTTGTCAAACTCAACTTGAATTTTTTTGCACTGTGCAACTTGAGCAGTGCACAATCTACTCAAGTGTTCGACCTCATCCCAAGATGGTTGAGCATCTTCGTCTAATTCTCCTGTATTTTGATTAACAGAAGAAACAATATGAGAGGGATTGAAAGAAAATTTTACCTCATCAGTTGACTCTTCTAGCAATGCCATGAAGCATTGGTCTTTTCCTTCTGAGCTTGATGGCAAGTCAACTTCCTCTCCTTCTGACTCTGTGAATACGTCAATGTCGTCGACGTCATCCTCAACGATCATGGTCTTGGACTTCTCTTTGGCCTTTCCTCGAAAGGCATCTTTCTCCTTCTTAGAGAGATCAGGACAGTCAGCTTTGAAGTGTCTTGGCTTCCCGCATTCAAGCATCCATCGCTTTGATTCCTTGAGGCAGTTTCAGTTGAGCTCCACCTGCTCCTGTTGATCCTCCTGTACTTCTCGATCTTGGAGTTCATTTCCTTGAGTTGTTCGGCTATTTCGTCGACCTTTTTTTGAAGTTCAGACCTGCTCAGTCGATCCCTAGCTGATGATTCAGCAGACCATGAGGGTCTAGAGAACTTGGATTTTCTAGAGTCAGCTCGAAGCGCCACTGGCTTGGCAGCTGAGCTATGCTCGGCCTATTCTGGTTTCTAAAGCTTAGTCTGCTTTAGTCGGAGGATGTCATACTCATTTGCTTTGAGCATGGAGAATAGCTTCTCAGTTATCATCGAACTGAGGTCACTCCGATTTTGATGGACGACTCTGTATACCGCCCGGTCTTCGTCTAATGCAAAGAGAACTTTCAAGTTCATCTCACGCTGAGAGTATTTGCCCTTTTTAATACTCTTAATGTCCATTAGGACCTCTGTGAATCTCAGCTCCATCTTGTCGATGGACTCATCGACAAGCTGAGAGAAGTTCTTATACTTCTGACAAGCAAGGTGAATTTATTCTCCTTTATCTCGTCAGAGCCTTCACAAAGTGCAACTAAGGCTTCCCACATATCTTTTGCTGTGGAACAATTAATAATCTTTGGCAGGTAGGCTTTGCCGATGGTGGAAGAGATAACACTCTTTATTATGTCATCTAGTTGCGCAATGTCTCTTTCTTCCTTGGTGTACGCCTCAGGACCTTTTGGTTCTACCTTCATAATCATCTCTCCTTCTCCTGGAGTGCTGGAGGGGAACAGTACTGACTGAGTCACACGAATGAGACCATTTACAGTAGTCCCCCACATTCTGTGATGCCTGGCAGTCAGTGCCATCTTCAGGCGAAATGTCCACGTGGGGTAATCATCCACAGAGAACTCTGGTAAGCTTCCAAACAACGTCGGGTTCATGTTTCCTGCAACCAATAGAGACAAACAAGAAAATATGCAGTAGAATGCACTAAGGTTTTTAGAAAAGATCTGTTCAGTTGACTACTGAAAAATCTACTCGACTCACACCTTGTGAACCAGAGTCAACAGTCTTTGAACCATTGCTCTGATACATCTTGATGGTCTCGATAACGAGTATCAGGTATATTGGGGGGGGGGGGGGGAAATACACCAGTAACAATTTTTGCTTTTAAAATCTTTTCACTGAGTTAACTGCTCAGGTCAGTTCGCTCAAAAACTGGGAAAGTCAGTTGGAGCTGCTCTACAACTGAAAAGGTCAGTTGGAGCTGATCACACAGTTGGTTGCACAACTAACTTCTTTGACTAAGGGTCAGCTGTGTATTCCAACTGAGGTTTCAAAGAGTTAAGCGTTTGCGAAAGTTGGTGGAAATTAAAGCTCGTTACTTAAACTGAAACCTTAATGAAAACGGGGAAGGTCAAGTTCCCAAAACTTAGTGTAGTTTGTGAAAGTGCAGTTTGTATGCTATGTCAGTTGCTTAGGTATCTGAAAGAAAAAAACTGAATGTAAATACAGAATGTAAAGGACACAGTATTTTAACGTGGTTCAGAGAATGACCTCCTACATCCATGACTTCCTCTTCGGGGAAGTAATCTACTAGATAAGCTTACGCATGCTTATCAAACGTTCCACTTGGTTTGCGGGTACCGAGCAACCTAACTTGTTCGATTATGGGTTCGAACAAAACCTTACAACACTTTTACGGGCAAGTGTACAGCCTGGACTTAGATTACGGGTTCTAAGGGGACCTAGTCTTATATTGTGGGTTCTAAGGGACTTAGTCTTTCATTACGGGTTCAAAGGGACCTGGTCTTTTATTGCGGGTTCAAAGGGACCTAGTGACTTTGACTGCAGGTTCAAATTCGGACCTAAAGTTTGAGGGTTGGGGGTTTTTCCAACTATGAAGTCTTTTACACGGAGAGAAGTGGATGCTTCGTCCTAAGGCTTAGAGACTCGATCTTTTGGGAGAGAGTCTGCTTAGAAATTAAAATAAGAAGAACCTATATTCTAGGCTCAATCAAAGAAGGGGCTTGTTGAAAGGCTAGATGAAAGAACATGAGGAGGTGTGGACACTCTACTTCTACTGGTCTTCAACTGAGATCTTCTTGCTGGAGAGAGTGGTGGTCTGATGCTGCTTCTTCTGCACTCTTCTTTTCTATTCTTACTCTCTATACTCATCTAAAACTCTCCCACGATCTTTGATGTGGAGACCTCTATTTATAGAGGGAGATTTTATTAGCCGTTGGAAAGAGCCGTTTGATCTCTGCCAAAAGTATGGCACTCCACCTACTTACTGGAAACTTTCCTAAAATGGTAACTATGACCTTCGCTTTTTGAGGGTCTCTCTTGTCGGTCCATTTATAGTATGTTTTCTAGCTAACTTGCGCTTCCGAGTAGATTTGAATTTGGACTTCAACTCTTCTGCATTCAACATCTTCAAAGTCTTCTCTTCTTAGCTTTGCAACGTACGACTTCGACACAACTTCTCTTCACGTTTGACCTGCATGAGTCAGTTAAGGAGTCAACTGAGTTTCTATCCAATTGAGTCCGTGATTTAGCTGAGGTTGAGGTTTAGCTGAGTTCCTATTAAGATGAGCTTGAGTCTCAACCGAGTTCTTCACGAACTGCTTTCTTCAGTCCGGCTGACTTCTTCTACTTGACACCTATAAAGATAAAATCCCTATACTCAAACAGTGAGCTCTAGCTTAGTTCAGACTGATGGCTTTCATCTACTCGGTTGGGGTCAATTGGGTTGTGGGAAAAATCAGAATCTTTACTAAGTTTTCCAACACAATTGATTTCTACCACTAAGATCAGGCAAATAGTAGGAGGAATTTCATACAGATCTCCATACGGCTACCCAAATTATTATCATCCAACTTAACTACTCTAATAGAATATATAACTTCTTTTGGAAAATAAATAGAATATATAACTATAGGGTGTGGATCTAGTAGGAACCAACATAAATATCACTTACATGATGCATAAAATACAATAAGTTAATGCACAAACATGTTAATGAACAAATTACACTAACTTAATGCACAAATTATTTAGTACACTTTTAATGCACAAACAACAGTAATCTAATGCATCAATTAATCTGGACCGTAGATTTAAAAAAAAAGTCAACGGTTCAGATTAATTCCTAGTTCCTACCTAGGAATGAGTTCCTATATGATCCTCTCCCTATAAATATATATTGATTTGGTCAAGTAATGTTATTTGTTTATGCGTATTATTTTATTTACTTTTATTAGTTAAAATATATAAAATAAAATTACTTATTGACAAATTTAATCATCGGCCAAACTATTATTAGTCAAATTATTTAAATAGTTCTATAAAGTACATAACTATTTGTTTGATCAATTAATTGATTGACTAAATTTAATTGTAGGTGTATTTTCTATAGATTTTTCGATCTATATGTAACACTCCGTAAAACCGGCCTAGAAAAAAACCTGAGTAAATTAAAATTGTTTAAGATAGGTCCTTATTTCTGAAGTTTTAAAAAGAAAATAATATTTCTTTTATTGAGAAAATGAATACTTTGTTTATAAAAGTTAAAAGATATTTTATTTTGAAAATAAAATCCAAATATGAATTTAAATAATTTCATTCTCGAATTCTTAAATGAGCACGAGCATGAACATTACACGACATATTTTTAAATGTGAATTTCATCTCATATGTTGCATTGATTTATTCATGCATGAGTATTTTACAAATTAATTTGTTAGCTCGATTAATAAAAGATAAGTCTATCAAGAGGTTTCGTGCACGAATGAATAATACGAGATGAATAACATGTAATGAGCATATGTGTGTATTATATGTGTGTTTATGTGTATATAATTACTTTCCAATACTTCTCTTACCTACCAATAAGGCACACTAGATGATAACAAGTGGGAATAAAATAAGTAAAGGGAGATGAATGAGAGAGAGGAGAAAGTGACGAGTTGAGAAGGGGAAGAAAGAGAGAGATATTGTTCATCCATTTTGCTATCCATGTGCAAGTGATGATGACTCTAGAACCCACTTTTTTACCTATTTTCAAATTGAACCACTGCATGTCTTTCTTTTTCTTACACACCATGTGGATGCGCGTACACACACACACTAATCATCCATTTTTATCTTCTTCATCATCCATCACCACCCCCCTTCCTCCACCGTTTTTCCTCCACTATTCCTACACCACTTATGGAGAGCTCAAGAGAGGAAGAGAAGCTCAAGTGAAATCCTAGGAGGGTACAAAAAGAAGGGCCGAAATAAGAAAAGAAAGAGGGGAAGCTAGGTATAAACACCTAAAACTTATCTTTTATGCTTTCTTCTTCAATTCTCCCTTAGGATTTGCATGTTAGGTGGTATAGATATGTTTTCATGTTAAGAATGAAGCATTAGGAAGACCAAGAGAGAGGTTTAGCTTTTGATTCTTCAAGCTATTAGATGAATCTTGCTTGAATCTTTGAGATCTAAGTATATCTATACTCTATGTGTGTTTTAGATAATTTGTATGTTGAGGTTTGCCTTCAATTTGAGATATTTATGTCATAAGAATGATGCATGTTTAGATATAGGGCTAATGTATTTGATTTATGAAGCTTGATGTTTGAAAATGTTAAACCTCCAAGTGTTACAATTTTTCAGCATGATCTTTGTAAAATCGAGGATAGGAGGTAAAAACCTATGAAATGAACTCCTATTGACTTGAAAGTTTAACATGTTGTGGCCCATGATGTCTAGTATAAAATAACCAAAAATAAAAAAATTTCATTTAGCCAAACTACCTCTACATGCTCAACTATCCACTGCCCTTGTCAAACTGGACACCCTTGTCAAACTGGACAGTTTCATTTCTTCAATTGTTATCTCCTTGAGTCTTCGTGATGTGCATATTTTTATTTTTAGAATCATAAAGTAGACATCTCATGGTTTTCAGAGACATAAAAAAGCCAATTTTACATCAAGTAATGCATCCTCTATGAATTTTTGAGTGAGACCCTTGTGCAGAAAAATTTCTGTATTCATATATGAATCTGCCCCAAAATGTGATTTTGATGTGTTTAGGTGTTTGCAAAATAATTTTTAACACCTTAAAATGTTAATTTGTTCATTTTTCTATGTTGTGTCAAAATGGCAAATCAATCGTAGGTCTTTACTATTTTTACGAAGTCCGATTGAATTTTTGTGTAAGAAAATAATTTCCAAAAATTATTTTTATTATTTTTATTATATAAATATGCTTTTCATAAAATAATATATACATATATTTTCTTAAGACCAGTATATAATTTATTCATAAATTATTAATTAATAAATTGATTTTTATAAATTAAAATGTCTATTTTCTAAGAAATTAAGGTTGAGCCTTTTAATTATTGTCATAATGGACTTGTATGTTGGACTTGGGCCAGTAGAAATAAATAGTTGGACCAAGTTGTTTATTTGTCTAATTAGAAGCTATTGGACCATGTTTAATATTTATTTATATATTGTGTCACTGTTATTGATTAAATATTTTATTTAAATAGATATATAATTTGCTTGAATTCAAATATGGGCTTATAACTAACTATTTGATTATTATATGCTAGCCCAATATGATCTATTGTTTGGACTTAAATGTTTATGACTTGTTGAGCCCAATGTGATTTATTATTTATTTCTTGGATTCTACTATGCGGGCCTTAGGCCATACTTGTTCAATTAATTAAGTTTATTAATTAAAATTAGTCAAAGATTTAAGATAAAGTAATTAAGTTAATTATTAATCAAGTAAATGATATGATAATTAACATATACTTACATGACATGATCTGATTAAGTATGATTTGTTTAACCATGTTGATTAACATATGCTAATTAATTATAGTATCAATTATGTGATTAATTAATTATGATTAGATTAATTATCCAAGCTTAATGACGTGCTATTATATGATCAATTGTTCATGACTTAGCTGATGATGATTTTTAATTAATAAAAATTAATTAAATGAGTTATATGATGCTATATGTGCTTAATTGTTTTAGTATATTTGTTAAAGCATGACATGATTAAATGATATGACATGTATGCATGAGTTTCATTGCATTAAGTAGAGTATGAATGACATACGTGTTTAATAATGTGACATCCATACATGATGAAGCATGATATAACATCTCATAGCACGACTCAATTTCAAAACCTAGTTTTGATTAATGATTTAGATGTATGATTTCCATTAAGGATTTTTGATGTGATTTTTTAAAGATAAAACCTAAAGGCAAAGGCTTGATGGTCTTTTCCACTCTAAAAATAAAGGTCGGGAATAGGTTGAACTTTAAGATTAATAATAGACTAATTGACCCCAATAGTCAAACTCAAGAATCTAGATTGCCTTATAGAAGACATCAAGTACTTGATAAGCAAGAAGATACTCCATACGACAAAGCCAATAGGTGGACACCTATTTTTAAACTGTGGGTTATAAGCCCCACGGAGGTAATTTTTCGGGTTATTAAGCCCTAACTGCTTTCATGAAAAGTGATAACGCATGTTATATGTTTTTGCTCTCTACTCGTGTTTAACATATGATGTTATTGGCTTCGTGCCATTTATTAACGACCGACCTTGGGACCCATACACCCCAAGGTAGTGCGCACACATGTACTTATGACGGTTCAGAGATTGGGAGTGGCTCCTCACTCAAAGAACCGGGGAAGGTAACATTGGCGAGCTATGTTGCACACAAAGTTAAGTTAAAATTCCATATGCATGGGATGAATGTTTTCTTTTTAAAAATTATTACCTGTGTATATGAATGAGAATGCCTTATCTTTTAAGCGTCTTTATAAAACGTCTTTGTAAAATATTTTTCAAAAAATGGCACAAACTTCACTGAGTATCAAAAGTACTCAGCCCAAAATATTTTTTTTTCAAAACAGGTTGAGTGACAGACAACATGGAGGTGTGTTGGCATCAGAGATGTTTTAGATAACGATCATTCGGATCGTCATCTCATCTTTCATTCAAATGTGTGTTTGTATGTTATCCAAGTACAAACTCATCGACGTGTTGTTGGATTAAATCCAATAATATGTGGTCAAATATATAATTAATGTATATGCTATTGTAATATATGTGGTAAATGTTATATTTATTATTTGATGAGGGGCCAAATAATAAATAGTAATAATTGATTGGATAGGAATTGGAAGGTATTTCCTAACCAGTGTGTCTCTTCGGAAGCACCCTTTCGAAGAGACACATAAGAATGGGAGTTATTTCCTAACCATTGTTTCTCTTCGGAAGCACTCTTTCGAAGAGACACGATCAATTATAAATAGGGATTCTGATCCCCAAGAAACAGTACACCAAAATTCTCTGTATTTTCTATCCCCATCAAGAATATACAAATAGAAAAACCTGCATTCTTAGAAGATCGACCTCCGGGCAATCTTCGACTATGGGTTCAGGTTAGTGCTTCCGCTTTACTCAAGTTTTCTCGGATTATTGTCGTAGAGTTGAATATAGGACTTGAGTTATGATTAAAGCATATCATATATTATGTGATTTATATTCCTACAAGTGGTATCAGAGCCACTCTATTGATGATTCTCTGATAAATGGAATAATTTTTCAATTCTGCGTAAGCAATTGAAATTATATGGTTTATACTTTGAAATTTTGAATTTCTGTTGAAATCAGTAATTTCCAATTTATTTAGACGCATGATAATTAAGGGAAAAGTTATTTTTTTAATTAAGTAGACGATTAATTATTGTTTTCCTTAATTATAATGTGGATAATTAAAGTATGAATTGAGATTATTTGTTTTCGGTCTTTGCCGATTTCATATTCAGGTATTTCTTTTTGATGAATTTTTCATATTATATGAGTTTGTTTTCATCAAGAGATATAATATTGGGAAGATGGAATTGATTTCTTAAGGATCTCCTCCCTTTTGGGATAGAAATTAATTTTATCGTAAGAATCATCTCCCAATAAATAATATCGATTCTGGAAACTAAGTAAGTTAATTGAAACAAAATGTCGCCAAATTGATCTCTTTTGCGTAGATTAATTTATTTAATGTACATATAATGGTTGTGTGTATGATGTTCATGCGTTTATTAATTTCATCCAAAGGTGAACTAATATTTGCCAGAATTTCATACACAATTGTGGTAATAAATGTGTGGCAATTATAAAGCTCTTTATGTGAGCAATATATTAATCCAAAGATTAATCTATTGTTCGACATACATTATTGTCAATGTTTGATTATTGCGACAAGAGTACCGTTTACAGTTAATATTATTATCCAAAGATATGATATTAATGTTGTGTTTGGTATCTTGGGATGGGATTAACCATCATTATGTGTTTATGGTTCAAGTATGTTTATTAATGTGAACTTGTTTTATTCTTTTGTTCATTATTCAGCAAATTCATCATCTGTTGCCACAGTATCTTCTAACATCAATTCGATACCCATGCTTAATGGAACATGCACTTAATGATAGGGGATACATTATGGAAATGTTCCATCTTGCTTCAAAACTTAAGACACTTAAGATCGAGCTTTCTGAGGAATTGCTCGTTCTTATGGTTTTGGTTTCGCTTCCTCCACAGTTTAACCAATTTAAAATTAGTTACAACTGTCAAAAGGAGAAATGGTCTCTAAATGAGCTCATTTCTCATTGTGTACAAGAGGAAGAAAGGTTGAAGCAAGATAGAACTGAAAGTGCTCATTTTGCCAGTACCTCTAAAGATAAGGGCAAGAAAAGAAAGTATACGAAAGAAATTGCTAAGGGTCCGGCACAGAAGAAACAACATCAGTCCTCAAATGCTTGTTTCTTTTGTAACAAGTCGGACCACATAAAGAAAGAATGTCCCAAATTTCTGGCCTGGCGTGAAAAGAAGGGTAATATTCTTGCTATGGTCTGTTTTGAGATTAATTTAACTTCAGTACCTAGAAATACTTGGTGGATAGACTCTGGTGCTACTACTCATATAAGTATTTCTATGCAGGGTTGCCTGAGCTACCAAAAGCCAAGTGATGATGTGTTGGAAAATTTATTAGTATAAGTTTTGATGAATTCCAAAACCGACTGACCCCAACCGAGTAGATGTTGCCAAAACCTAATGTTAGAATTTAGGCTCGCTGCTTGAGCAAAGTTAAGATTTTATCTTTACAGGTCTCAAGCTGAAGATGGCAATAAGGCATCACTCAGACAGAACATCAGTTGTCACAAAATACAACTGAGAGCTCATTCTTCAGAACATCAGTTGTAAAGGCCAACTGATGATTCGTCAGATGAGAAACAGTAGAGAGGAAGAGAACATCAGATGGAAAGGAAGTCATCTGTAGTTTCCAACTCAACTGACTAAATACAAGGAAGACAACTGAGGGTTCAGTTTTAGAACCTCAGTTGTAGAACTCGAACAAAAAGATCAACTGCTTGAAGTTCAAAGTCAGCTGAGAGTTCAACAGATCAGAACATCAGCTGAAGACCACTCAGATGAGGATCAAGATTTTCAACCGACTGACCAAGGTTGATTGTCAGAAAGGTTAAGTCTTGAATTTCAAAAGGAAGTCACATGAGGGTTTGACCGTTCAGTCATTACCCCATCTGGCCCAACACAAGGCTGTCTCAGATGGAAAGCAGAAGAGCACAGATGCCATATCGGGAAAGTCTGCAGAAAACAGAGACAAGCCATCGCTTTCATCGATCAGAGATCAACAGCTCCTCCAACGGCTAGTTGATACTCTCTGCCTATAAATAGAGGCATTCTCTCATTCGAGAGGTTAACGATATACGAGACAAGAGATAGAGAAGTGCAATCACAAGAGAATCAAGCAAAAGAAAATCTGCAAAAATCCTATTCTAAGAACATCAGCAGCTGAGAGTTCAAGAGTGATAGAACATTAGTAGCTGAGGGTTCATAGAGTGAAATTCAATCTTAGAGTCATATCTCAAAAGGTAGAGTTGAGCGTCTTGTACATGATGGCATTTTGGATACACTTGACTTTACGGACTTTGATGTCTGTATAGAGTGTATAAAAGGAAAACACACCAAGGTTAAGAGATTGGGTGCCAACAGATCTACAGACGTCTTAGAATTAATTCATATAGATATTTGTGGGTCATTCCCTACAACATCTTGGAATGGTCGACAATGTTTCATTACATTCACAGACGACTACTCACGTTATGGTACCTATATCTCATTCATGAGAAATCTCGGTCTCTAGACGTGTTCAAAGCCTATAAAGCTGAAGTTGAGAATCAACTCAACAAAAGAATTAAGATCGTAACCGTGGTGGTGAGTACTACGGTACATATGACGGATCAGGTAAACAACGTCCGGGACCGTTTGCTAAATTCCTAAAGGAATGTGGTATTGTCCCACAGTACACCATGCCAGGTTCTCCTAGCATGAATGGTGTATCTGCAAGACGAAACCGGACTCTTAAAGATATGATAAGGAGTATAATTTCTCATTCTACCTTACCTGAGTCTCTTGGGGGAGAAGCATTAAAGACAGTAGCTTACATTCTCAATAGAGTACCAACTAAAGTAGCAGCGATAACTCCTTATGAGCTTTGGACTGGTCGAAAGCCTAATTTAAAGCACTTTCATGTTTGGGGTTGTCCAGCTGAAGCAAGGCCTTATAGGCCGCATGAAAAGAAATTAGACCCCAAGACAGTTAGTTGTTACTTTATCGGTTACTCTGAGCAATCTAGGGGCTATAAGTTTTATGATCCCACATCCAGAATTATTTTCAAGACGGGAACTGCCATATTTTTTTAGGATGTTGAGTTTGGGGGGAGAAATAAAATTAGAGACATTGTTTTTGAGGAGGAATCGAGTTTAGACTCAATTCCTGCTATTGCTTTTGACAATGATCAGGTTTCAAAATTGACCATTAATCAAGAATTGAATCCAGAACCTCAACAAGACAATATCGAACAACCTCCCATTATTTCAGAAGAACAACCTCAACAACCTCACGAACAAGTGCAATTAAGGAGGTCCACGAGAGAGAGAAGAAATGCAATTCCTGATGATTATGTTGTATTTCTTTATGAACATGAGGATTACAATGGAATGATGGAAGATGATCCAATCAACTTCCACCATGCCACAAAAGGTTCTAACACTCAAAAGTGGAATCTTGACATGCAAGAAGAATATGAGTCTATGCAATCCAATAAAGTTTGAAAAGTTGTCCCATTACCTGAAGGTGTAAAACCTATTGGTTGTAACTGGATATTTAAAACTAAAGGGATGCAAATGGTAATGTGGAGAGGTATAAAACACGTCTTGTAGCTAATGGCTATACTCAAAAAGAGGGCGTTGATTATACCGAGACTTTCTCTCTAGTTTCAACAAAAGACTCATTTAGAACAATCATGGCGCTTGTTGCTCATTTAGATCTTGAGTTACATCAGATGAATGTTAAGACTGCATTTCTCAATGGAGAGATTGGAGAAACAATTTATATGGTGCAACCAGAAAACTTTGCAGTGGGAGACCCAATAAAAATGGTTTGTAAACTACAGAAATCCATCTATGGGCTCAAACAAGCTTCTCGTCAATGGTACCACAAATTTCATCAAGTCATTATCTCATTTGGTTTCGAGATGAATGTTGTCGATGAATGTGTGTATCATAAGTTCAGTGGGAGTAAGTGTATATTCTTTGTTCTATATGTCGATGACATATTGCTTACCACTAATGATATAGGCTTGTTGCATGAAACCAAGAGATTTCTCTCAAATAATTTTGAGATGAAAGATCTTGGGGACGCCTCTTTTGTATTAGGAATTCAAATATATCGAGACCAATCTCGAAATATTCTTGGATTATCACAAAAGAGCTATATCAATAAAGTACTCAAGAGGTTTGGCATGCAAGATTGTAGACCAGGTAATACCCCTGTTGCTAAAGGAGACAAATTTTGTCTACAACAGTGCCCTAAAAGTAAACTTGAAATTCAAGAAATGCAAAAGATTTCATATGCATCAGCAGTTGGAAGTCTTATATGCTCAAGTATGTACGCGTCCGGATATTTCGTACATAGTAGGGATGTTAGGAAGATACTTAAGTAACTCTGGTATGGATCATTAGATAGCAGCCAAAAGAGTTTTAAGGCATCTTCAGAGAACAAAAGATTACATGCTTACATACAGCAAATCAGATAATTTGGAGGTCGTCGGATATTCAGATTCAGATTTTGCTGGATGCAAAGATAGCAAAAAGTCTACATCAGGCTATGTTTTCATATTAGCTAGAGGAGCTATATCTTGGAAAAGTTCCTTGTAACTGCTTCTACTATAGAAGCAGAATACGTAGCATGCTATGAGGCATCAAAACATGGAATATGGCTGCGAAACTTTGTCAATAGGCTTCGCATTGTGGAAAACATTGAAAGACCACTAAAGTTATTTTGTGACAATGAATCAGCAGTTGAATATTCCAACAACAACAAGAGTTCGTCAAAGTCTAAGCACATTGACATAAAGTTTCTTGTTGTGAAAGAAAGAGTGCAAAGTAAAGAGATATCTACAGAGCATATTGTGACAAACTCCATGATAGCGGATCCGTTCACAAAAGGTTTACCACCCAGGGTCTTTCACGAGCATGTTGCTCGTATGGGTGTTGTATCTTTTGATAATATTATGGTTTAGTTGGAGTTTGTATTTATATTTGCTCTATGAATAAAGTATTTAGTTATTTTCTGCAGAAATAAAGTATTCAGTAATCAGTACTTTGACTCTATTAAAGTGACCTCACTTAAGTTTAAGGAGGACCGGTCGAAATAAACACGTTGTCTAACATTGCGTGTTATTTTCGAGTTACCATTGATCTATATCATTTAGCTATATTTGTATATGTGACCAATGATGAGTTTAGTCATGACGAAAACTACTTTGATCTTATATGAATGTAGTTAATGGACGAGATTGTTAAGGCACATACTTTCTATGCTAGCAGTTTGGAGCTCATAAAGTTATACATTTATAAGGTTATATATATGTTGCCCAAGTGGGAGATTGTTGGATTAAATCCAATAATCTGTGGGCAAATATATAATTAATGTATATGCTATTATAATATATGTGGTAAATGTTATATTTATTATTTGATGAGGGGTCAAATAATAAATAGTAATAATTGATTGGATAGGTTTTGGAAGTTATTTCCTAACCATTGTTTCTCTTCGGAAGTACCCTTTCGAAGAGACACGATCAATTATAAATAGGGGTCTGGTCCCCAAGAAGCAGTACACCAAAATTCTCTGTATTTTCTATCCCCATCAAGAATATACAAATAGAGAAACCTGCATTCTTGGAAAATCAACCTCCGGGCAATCTTCGACTATGGCTTCAGGTTAGTGCTTCCGCTTTACTCAACTTTTCTCGGATTATTGTCGTAGAGTTGAATATAGGACTTGAGTTATGATTAAAGCATATCCTATATCATGTGATTTATATTCCTAAAAAATTGATGTAGGTTTCAAAATTTAATAGAATATATACATATACACAGAATTGATGCGTGAGAATTGAGATTAAGAATATCATATATATTATTATATACATGATATAAATATCAATATAGAATAAAATAGGTGTATTTTGTATAAATATCAATATAGAATAAAACTTGTAAATTTTCAATTTTAATTAATGAAATTTGTAAATTTTAGATTTTGAATTTATAATTTACGTACTTTTTAATTTTTAGTTTATGCAATAAGCCTGTGCGGCGGCTCATCATCCCCATGTCCACTAGGCATTGTAGCGATCCACTCACACGCACACTAGAAAAGTCGCGTTGGCACGTTTATTTTACACACTTCAGCCACATATTTCAATGTCAGTTTTTTTCTCTTACATGAATTAAATTGATTCTTCCACCTCATATGGATAAATTAATTTATGTCTGAAATTATTATTATTTTTTTTCGTTGTTTATTAGTTGAAAATTCATACTTTGATGAGGTGGAAAATTAATTTAATCCAAATAAAAAAACAACATTATTAAAAATACGTGAGCGATGCGTGTCAAAGGTGCTAATGTGATACGTGATAATTAGCTAATATTGTCATAATTATATTTATTCGTCTATAAAATGATGTTATAGTGACTTCGGGCTAAAATTGCCCACTAAAGGTCTTTATTGATTAAATTCGTGTATTTGCCAAAAATAAATTAATCAACTTTGCTCGACAATAAAATACTTATATTATTCATATAAAGATATCCAAATTTAATGATATTAGAAAAAATTATATGTAAATTATTATACTAATCAATCACTCATACTCGAATCATCTATTTTACAAAAAATGAGATCACAAATTTTGAGAAAAAAAAACAGCATTCGGAGTATTTGTGGAGAAATGAGTTGTTTTTATTGGACATATATAATAGGGGCAAAAGTTAATCCCATATTAGACCATAATATATAGTACTAATTTTTTTTTTTTTTTTTTTTGAGATATCTCTCAAATTAATTAAATAATTGTTTCAAAATGTTCTGGTGGGCCATCTCAACCCGACCCCACCGAAGTATCTGTTATCCAACTCAGCGTAGCATGAAGATATTTTGATTTTGTGCAGGCGAGCTGGACATTGTTTGTTATTGGATTATTCGTTCAACATTCAAAGTAAGGGTACTAGTCTTGCATTTAATAGGCACCATGCACATGCAGGAGGATATCTCTCTCTTTCTCTCGTAAAATGTCTCCAATCATCCACATATAAAAAGATTTAGCTGATATATTTGGGATATTGGATTCTAAAAATATTTTTAATTTCTTTAACAAGCCTACGTGTGAAAATGATTAACCAAAAAAATTTGAAATGAAAGATAACAATGAACAAAAATTATGAATTTTAGCAATAACAAATTGAGTGTGTCGTGTTGATATAATATGTCGGAACGATAATGTAATAGAATTATGAATTTTATTTTTTTTCCCGGGCGAATTTTGGACTGTCTTATCCCGACTTTTTATCGGATTTCGGAAATCGAAATATGCTTTCCGAGTATGTAATTTATTTCTAATCTAAGGGTCGAATTAGATTTCGTCGAAAATGTAACCGTCTAAGAATTTAATTTCTCGATTTTATAACGTCGTATTAGACCCGTAAACGAGATATTTTCGGCTAAAAATCCACAACCAAACCGCCTATGTTGAGTAGTCATCACCTAGATTTTTATTTTTCTTACTTTATGTACATATATCACACCATGACTCACCATCTATTTTCTTCCATTACTTTACATCTTAGTCATCCAACACCTCATCATCCTTCTCCCATGTCCACCAAACCCCCCCCCCCCCCCATTTCCTCCAAACTCCATTGAAGCTTCAAAGTTTTATCAAGGATTCTTCATCTTAGATCATTCTTCATCCATCAAATTTTTAATTCAATCACATACTTGTTGAGGTAATCATCTAATTTATCATTCTATCCATTTAGAATTTCATTTCTTTTATTTTGTGCAAGGACCGAAAATTTAATGATGTAGTAGGATGTTATAAGTTTATATTCATGTTATTGTATGGCTTGGGAATGAATTTCCATGGTTAGAATTCAATTAAAAATCAAATCCCCTATGTTTATATGTGGACCGAAAATGATGAAGGGTAGTAGTATGATGATCTAAGCTTGGTTAATTGAATGATTATGCATAGAAATGGATTAGTAGATGGTTTGATGCAAAGAGAAATCATTTCCCCTAAAATAATGAAGAAACCGAAAACTAAGGCTAGGGTTTGAGATTTTAGAAATTAATTTATAATGTTAGAAATGTTAGATTATGATGTAACTTAGTGTTGGATGATGTGGTGATTAATTGTGAAGTTTAGTATCAATAATTAATGAAATAAGACAAGTATGTGCGTAATTGGAAATTTTAGTAAGTAGTAGATGAAAATGATAATGATTTGTATTAGTATAGTAGCTGATTAGGTAATATAAGTGGTAAAAAATATGAACTAGAAGTTGAGGATGGAATCGAAATTGGAATGAAATTTGGTATAGTACATGACTAGTTGAAAGACGAGGAATTATACGTCGAGTTTTTAATCGAGAAATGTGAAGGAGTTTGTCATAAAAGATTGTACATGTTAACTGTCTTGAGATGGAATTTTCGTGAGAATAAAAGTGGTATATCATTAGTCGAACCTAGGAAGTCGTGCGTCGAGTTAACGAGCACTAGGGTTCCACGCGGACTGTTTTGCGACCTTTCACGGAAACTGTCATAACTTTCTACTCGTTTAACGAAATCGAGATCCGTAAATTGGAGAGTAAACTAGACATCCGTAGCTTTGTTTTGGTATAAATTTTATCCCCTGTTTCGCAGAAATCTGTTCTGTATGAACTCCAGAACTTCTGCTTTGTGCAGGAACTTTCTAGAAATTATGAGTTAGATACAATGGGGCTAACTAAATCGATCGTACTCTGAATTAGTATACAAGGGGGACTTTCCAGAGTTTAAGTACACGGTAGCCGGTGTGTGTGGTACCCTGTTGAGGGGTAGCCAGCCACGGTGAGGAATGTTGGGCAAATCGAACGTAACATCTGTCAGAAAAATGCTTGCAAGCTATATTGTGAAAAGTGAAAGAAAATATTTAGTAGGCTCGGGTATTTGATGAAAAACCCCGATGCGCTATTTATCGAGATGCCTGATTTATCTATACTTATGATATGTTTTCGGCAATGTGCCCACTAAGTATGTTTATACTTAGCCCTGCATATGTTTTATAAAATGTGCAAGTTGAGTGACGGGAGCGGCAGGGGTTGATGTTGAGTTAAGAGTCGTAATTAGAATAAAGAACTTGTATCAAGCTTTACGCTTTCCGCTACCAATCTTTTTGAGATAATGTATCTATCTTTTAGGTCTAAGCCCCGTACAATGAACTTAGTTCTTTTTGAGAACCTTGTCGAGTGATCCTTCGAGATCAACTCTTTCTTTTAAATGAAGTCTTGTTCATAGAAGTTATTCTGTTATTAATGTCTGTTTATCGTTCATACGTATTCATCCCCCTTCTTTCCCGCTTCTTTAATCCAACCTCTAGTCGCATCCCGGCTTTGCCGTCCCTCGGGATTTGGGGCTGTGACAAAAAGCAAAAGTGCTAATGAGAATTTCTATTTTCGATAGTTTTGAAATGCCGCCAAGAGTAGTAAACCGAAGAGGACCTGGTAGACCCAGGGGACGTGGTAGACGTCAAGCTCGAGTTGAAAGAGAAGAGGAACAGGAATATCATGAAACCCCTCCACCACCATCACCATCTCCACCACCACCCCGTCGTGATATTGAGGACTTATTCCTCAAACGAAACTCACCTGTGTTTAATGGAACCGATAACCCAAGCGATGTTGAGCTTTGGGTGCGAACTATAGAGAAAATCTTTAAACTCCTCAGATGTACTGATGAGGAGCGGTTGTCGTGTGTCGCATTCCAGCTTTCCGGACCAGCTGACTACTGGTGGAAAGCTAGGCAGAAGGTTATACCTGCGGAGCATTTGGCTCATTTCACTTGGGAAGAATTTAAGGAGGCATTGTATGATAAATACGTGCCGAAGACCTATAGAGCACAGAAGGAAGCGGAGTTCCATAGTTTAAAACAAGGAAGGATGACGGTCACAGAGTACGATGCGAAGTTATGTGAGCTGTCGAGGTATGCGCCTGCTCAGGTAGATACCGAAGAAAAGATAGCAAAGAAGTTCCGTGGGGGACTTAAGCACGAGTTAGGTATAGCGCTAGCTAGTCATGGAGGACTGAGCTACACAGAAGTTTTAGGACGAGCCCTAGAGATGGAGGCCGTAGTGCCTGATGAAAGGAAAGCTATAACGCCCGCACCAGCCCCAACCAAGAATCGAGATTATTATAACAACAATAATAACTACCAGGGAAAACGAAAATGGGAAGGAGGAAACAATAGTGGCTACTATCAGCACTCCAATAATTAAGGAAATCAGAGGAATGGAAACCAGCAAGGCTATCAGCAGCATAACCCGAATAACAATTATGGCAAGAAGCCATGGCAAGGAAACAGTCAGTCGGGACTGTACTTACAAGGAAATAGTCAAACAGGACCACGGAAAGGAAATAATCAACAAGGTCAGCCACAAGGGCAACAAAGAAACAACCAAGGAGGAAACAACCAAGGAAGAGTTGTCGTTCCTGTCTGTCCCAAGTGTAATAGGGTAAACTTCGGGATCTGTCAAGTAAACTCGGGAAGTTGCTTCAACTGTGGGCAGAAGGGGCACTTTAGGAGGGAATGCCCGAAGCCGTTGCAAGCGGCAAGACAAAACCAGTATAGACAGCCCCAGCCTTTGAGGGCAATTCAGGCTCAGCCGCAGCAGTTCCAGTAGTACACCCAACAGCAATAGAACACTAGGGCATTCGCGATCGAACAAGAGGCACACAATAAGGGCAAAGAAAAATTGGCAGGTATAGGACGAACTTCTTAATTACCTTGTCACTATTCTGCCTCATACCAGAACTTTACATTCGTTATTTCTAGTGCCTGTTGACACTATAAGAGTAAGACCAGAGTGCGCTGATCATAAAATAAGAATAACCATGCCTTAGGAGAAATTATCGTCACTTCCTTAGTTTTTCTCGAACATAAAATTTAACTTAGGGTCTTTTTAAGATCATAGCAAGCAATCGGAACGTAATAAAATGTTCAACATAGATAAAATCCATGGGATGGATTGATTATCTATTAACTGCGCCATTCTATATGGAGCATGCGCCTAAGGAGTTAGAAGAGTTTAAGATCCAACTGCAAGAGTTGTTAGACCTTGGATTCATTAGGCCGAGTGTTTCATCTTGGGGAGCATCTGTTTTGTTCATAAGAAAGAAGGATGGTTCTATGAGGATGTGCATAGACTATCGAGAGCTAAATAAGATCACCCTTAAGAATAAGTATTCTTTGCCAAGGATAAAAGACCTCTTTGACCAGCTTAAGGGCGCAGGTGTCTTTTCGAAAATAGACTTAAGATCTGGGTATCACCAATTGAAAATCAAACCCAAGGATATACCTAAGACTGCTTTTCGAACTAGATATGGCCATTACGAATTCCTAGTTATGCCATTTGGTTTGACTGACGCTCCCGTAGTATTCATGGATCTCATGAATCGAATCTTTCACCCGTACTTAGATAAATTCATCTTAGTTTTCATCGACGACATTCTCATTTACTCCAAGAATGAGAAGGAGCACGAGGAACACTTGAGGATAGTGTTAGAAACGCTTAAAACTTAGAAACTTTACGCCAAATTCAGTAAGTGCGAGTTTTGGCTGAAGGAAGTGATGTTTCTTGGACACATCGTATCAACAGAAGGCATCAAAGTAGATCTTGCCAAGGTAGAGGCAGTGCACGATTGGAAATCGCCAACAAGTCCGAACGAAATTAAGAATTTCTTAGGTTTTAGCCGGATATTATAGAATATTCATCGAGGGATTTTCTACAATTGCTAGACCTATGACACAATTACTTCGGAAAGAAAATAAGTTTAAATGGAGTGACGAGTGAGAGACGAGTTTTCAGACACTCAAGGAGAGGTTAACCACAGCACCAGTGTTAGCTCTTCCAGAAACAAATAAGGAATACGTAGTATATACTGACGCGTCAAAGAATGGATTAGGATGCGTTTCGATGCAAGAAGGAAAGGAGATAGCTTACGCTTTACGACAACTTAGATCCCATGAAGTCGATTATTCAACCCACGATTTAGAACTTGCAGCCGTTGTGCATGCGTTGAAGATTTGGAGACATCATCTCTATGGTGTAAGGGTTGAGATTTTTTACGAATCTTTAGAGTTTGAAGTACTTTTTCGAGCAAAAAGGAATTGAATATGAGGCAAAGGAAATGGCTCGAATTAGTCAAGGATTGTGATTGTAGTATAAATTACCATCCAGGAAAAGCAAACGTCGTAGCTGATGCGCTGAGTCACAAGACTCCAACCAAATTAGGGTGTCTCTTCATCGAGGAAGAAACACTTGTTCAGAAAATTGAAATAATGGATATAGAAGTGCTCGATACACCTACAACGATAACGAACCGAATAGCAGCACTCGTAGCTACACCAAACTTATAAGAAAGAAGTATAAGTGTACAGAGAAAGGACGAGTTGATAGAGATGCCAAATTTACTTCGAGATTTTGGATTCCTATACAGAAGGAATTAGGTACCAAGACTTAATTTAGTACCTCTTTTTCACCTCCAAACGGATGGACAATCCGAGAGAACGATTCGAATACTCGTAGATACATTGGGAACGATAGTATTTAGACCGAAGTGCAAGCTGAGAGAATATTTTGTTGTTAATCGAATTGCTTACAACAATAGTTATCAGACAACGATAAGTATTGCGCCTTACAAGGCCTTGTATAGAAAGAAGTATAGATAACCGCTTTAATATGATGAGGTAGGTGAAAGGAAAAGTCTAGAACTAGATTCATTCGGTGAAGTGACAGATAAATTCTTTCGTCAGATTCGAACCAAAGAGAAGGAAGTCTAGAAGTGACAAAAGTCTTAAGCAATGTATGTCAATCTGACTTAAATTTAGAGAATGAGGACAAGACTTTCCTCATGATTATCCTTCTAAGGATAATATTATTAATTTCATGTCCAGTATAAAGCTTAGACAAAGATTTAAATGATTAGTAGACATCTTGAAAAGATAGTTTCCAATGTGTATAGATTGGCTTTGTCGCCAAGTCTATGGAATGTTTATTATGTTTGTGTATCTCATTTGAGAAAGTACGTGTTCGATTCTAAAAACACGTGATTCTTCAGCAAGATGTAGTTCTTGATTTTGATTTAAGTTATAAGTTATGAAGAAAGACCGCAATCGATCTTGGATCGAAAAGTACGAAAATTAAGAAGCAAGTCAACGCAGTTAGTAAAAGTATTATAGAATCACCACGGGCAAGAAAAAGCCACGTGAGAACTCGAAGAAGAGATGAGAAAGAAGATATGCAAATTTCGAGACGAAATTTCTTGTTAGAGGGGTAGGATGTAATACCCCAGATATTTCTTCCGTCGTTAAAATAAAAATTTAATTATTAATTAAGGCTTTGTACGCCTAAGTTAAGGATTTTCAATTCTAAGACTAACGGTGAAATCCGTTTCTGAAAATAAATTCCAGAAGTCGGTTGAACGACTACTGTATTAGGGTTTTCGCGTACGAAAACTTTTTAGTTCGAGAACTCAGATCGAAAAAGCGTCGAACTTTACATTCACTATTTTCGCGATACGAGTTCATCGGAGAAAGTCAGTTTTTATTATTTTTTCCGGGCGAATTTTGGACTGTCTTATCCCTACTTTTTATCAGATTTCGGAAATCGAAATATGCTTTCCGAGTATTTAATTTATTTCTAATCTAAGGGTTGAATTAGATTTCTCGAAAACGTAACCGTCTAAGAATTTAATTTCTCGATTTTATAAAGTCGTATTAGACCCGTAAACGAGATATTTCTGGCTAAAAATCCACAACCAAACCGCCTATGTTGTGTAGTCATCACCTAGATTTTTATTTTTCTTACTTTATGTACAAATATCACACTATGACTCACCACCATGACTCACCATCTATTTTCTTCCATTACTTTACACCTTAGTCATCCAACACCTCATCATCCTTCTCCCGCCTCCACCAAACCCCCCCCCCCCCCCCCCCCCCAATTTCCTCCAAACTCCATTGAAGCTTCAAGGTTTCATCAAGGATTCTTCATCTTAGATCATTCTTCATCCATCAAATCTTTAATTCAATCACACACTTGTTGAGGTAATCATCTAATCTATCATTCTATCCATTTAGACTTTCATTTCTTTTATTTTGTGCAAGGACCGAAAATTTAATGATGTAGTAGGATGTTATAAGTTTATTTTCATGTTATTTTATGGCTTGGGAATGAATTTCCATGGTTAGAATTCAATTAAAAATCAAATCCCCTATGTTTATATGTGGACCGAAAATGATGAAGGGTAGTAGTATGATGATCTAAGCTTGGTTAATTGAATGATTATGCATAGAAATGGATTAGTAGATGGTTAGATGCAAAGAGAAATCATTTCCCCTAAAATAATGAAGAAACCGAAAATTAAGGCTAGGGTTTGAGATTTTAGAAATTAATTTATAATGTTAGAAATGTTAGATTATGATGTAACTTAGTGTTGGATGAATTGGTGATTAATTGTGAAGTTTAGTATCAATAATTAATGAAATAAGACAAGTATGTGCGTAATTGAAAATTTTAGTAAGTAGTAAATGAAAATGATAATGATTTGTATTAGTATAGTAGTTGATGAGGTAATATAAGTGGTAAAAAATATGAACTAGAAGTTGAGGATGGAATCGAAATTGGAATGAAATTTGGTATAATACATGACTAGTTGAAAGACAAGGAATTATACGTCGAGTTTTTTAATCGAGAAATGTGAAGGAGTTTGTCATAAAAGATTGTACATGTTGACTGCCTTGAGATAGAATTTTCGTGAGAATAAAAGTGGTATATCATTAGTCGAACCTAGGAAGTCATGCGTCGAGTTCACGAGCACTAGGGTTCCACGCGGACTGTTTTGCGACCTTTCACGGAAACTGTCATAACTTTCTACTCGCTTAAAGAAATCGAGATCTGTAATTTAGAGAGTAAACTAGACATTTGTAGCTTTGTTTTGGTATAAATTTCATCCTCTGTTCCGCAGAAATCTGTTCTGTATGAACTCCAGAACTTCTGCTTTGTGCAGGAACTTTCTTAAGTCTAAACTCTTAAGTTGAATTCTTCTTAACTTCGTTCCTTGTGAACTTCTAAGTCGTTATCAGTTATCGACTTTCGTTATTAACTGACCTAAGTGTCGAGTAATGAGCCGAGTCAGTTTCTAAACGAGAATTGTTCGAGTCTCGTTTCTTTGATAATCAAAAGAATGTAGTTAAGTGCAAAGGCCTAAAAGTCTAAAACGAATTCGATTTCCTTTTCCTTTATCGTCTCGACCGCTTATTAAAGTTTGATTATTTGCGTTCAAAGGAGGAAGTCGAGTTTAGAAGACAAGACGGAAGACAGAAGACGGAAGCTTTAGTTGTTCTGTAAATATTTGTTTTATAACTGTGTTTTAAAGTGATTATCAAGGCATGAAAATATTTGTTTTATGTGAGTTCATTTGTGCCATTCTGAGTTAGCCGACTGCTTTCCAGAAATTATGAGTTAGATACAGTGGGGTTAACTAAATCGATCGTACTCTGAATTAGTATACAAGGGGGACTTTTCAGAGTTTGTGTACACAGTAGCTGGTGTGTGTGGTACCCTGTTGAGGGGTAGCCAGCCACGGTGAGGAATGTTGGGCAAATCGAACGTAACATCTGTCAGAAAAATGCTTGCAAGCTATATTGTGAAAAGTGAAAGAAAATGTTTAGTAGGCTCGGGTATTTGATGAAAAACCCCGATGCGCTATTTATCGAGATGCCTGATTTAATCTATACTTTATGATATGTTTTCGGCAACGTGCCCACTAAGTATGTTTATACTTATCCCTGCATATGTTTTATAAATGTGCAGGTTGAGTGACGGGAGCGGTAGAGGTTGAGTAAAGAGTTGTAGATAGGATGAGGAACTTGTGTCAAGCTTTACGCTTTCCGCTGCAAAACACTTTTCGTGTCTATGTATAAACTTTTGATCTAAGCCCCGTACAATGAACTTAGTTAACTTTTGAACAACTTGTCGAGCGATCCTTCAGGGTCGACTCTCTCTTCTTTTAATAAAATCTGTTCATAGATATCAATTGTCGTTTAATCATTTTCTGTTTATTTATTTATCCCCCTTCTTCCCCGCTTCTTTAATCCAACCCCTAGTCGCACCCCGGCTTTGCCGTCCCTCGGGATTTGGGGCTGTGACAGATAAGACCACGGACGCTCTTTTAACTGTCAACACGAACACAAATCATACAAATATGGATACGACACTAAAATTGAGGGGGATATAATTGTTCCTCTTGTTCATATACGATAACGACATAACAGACTACTTAGTAGTTATATATATATGGGTTGATTCACATACAAAACACTTTTTCCGTGCAAAATAAAAATAATGCATTTTTTATATATCAAAATTGAACTTAGGTTAAAATTCTAAGTAAATAAAGATAATTCCCCACTTTCATATTTCAATTTAAACTTAGATATATAGTGCTATTTTCAATTACTATTTGATTTATTTATTTTTTTAACTCAAGAGCTAGGTTTGACTTTAGGGTCAATTGCATGAGCTTACTTGCCTATGTGTCTCCTTGTTCATTTTATTATTCCCCAGAAATTGGAACTTTTTTCATATCGAAAATTTAATTGCTTATATAATTTCCTTGTTCAGATTAAGTTGAAATTATAAAGCTTGACTTACTTTTGTTGCTCTTCATTTCCTCATCAAAATCAGATTTAAGTTTACAATGAGTAAAGTGTTAAATGTTACTCCCTCTGTTCCGCTCATTTTGTCTCCATTTTCTTAAATGGACGTCCCACTCATTTTGTCTACATACAATTATAGACATAATGAGTGGTTGTAAGAGTTTCTCTCTCATCCTCTTCAAATTTCATCCACTAGTTTATTAAACAAACAATTTTCCTTAATCTTCGTATCCAATAGTAAGGAGACAAAATGAGCGGGACGGAGGGAGTATTCAATTATTATAGTATAGACTTTTAATGATACAAGTTATATAATATATACTACAATTGTTTCAAACTTCTCTGGGGCATTGTTGCTTTCGGTTATACAAATTTGTTTCTTCTAGAAAATTGGTACACTCTACATGCAGCAGCAGCAGGCGCTCTCTCTCTCTCTCTCTCTCTCTCTCTCTCATATGTACGTACGGTTTAACATTCATATTCCACTCCTCGTCCCATTAATCCCCTCTCCTCTCCATCCCCAAATTACAAAATCGATCTCACTCTCTCCCCCAACCCAAATTCCACACACTAAGAACAGCTCAGTAAGTCTAAACTCCAAAATGGTGACCGCTGATATCTCCGACATTCACTCTGAAGCAGGACGCAATGAGTTCAAGAGACTCCTTCAAATGGAAGAGTCTCGAATGGCGACGTCTGCAGGCTTCGATGATTCCTTTGAGCGCTACCGCGATATGGCTATTCGGTATATGAGAGACGTACGTACAGTTACTTTGATTTTTTATTTTTTTTATTCTATATATTGTATTTTTGGGTAGTAGAAGAAAAAAAAGGAAATAAATGATTATGTATTGATTATCTTTCGTGATAAATAGATTTTATTTGCGTAAATTTATTTGTCTTTGGATTTTAGCTATTTTATTTTATTTTTGAAGATCACAAGTCCAAGAAAAAAATATGTCAAAAAAGAAAAGATAAAACAGGGGTAAGATCAATTGGTGTATGGATTTACGATGTTTCCTCTTATGTGGAGTCTGTCTCTTCATTTCCAACGCTATTGTATGGATCATTTTCCAACCGTTATGTGTGATGAATGTGAATTTTGCGGTTGATTTTTGATGCTGCAGTTATGCCTTAAGCAATCAATGAATGATGTTTTGGGGATGAAATGGTATGCAAGAGCATACGCTGGGGTGCAATTGTTTGATCGCCTCTATATAAACATAGGGGTATGATTGATTCTTTTATTGTTCTGCTTTTCTTTGTTCATTAATTTAAATTAGAGTTTAACTAGCTTTTTTTTGTTCCAGCCCACAGAGGAAAACATTGCTCTGTTTATACAGTGTTGTTTAAACCTCTATTGTAAGAATTTTCGATACGAAGGAACAAGGAAGGATATCGAAAGGATGGAAACAAAGGTGATGGAGCACTTGGGCGATCACCTGGAGCAAGTCACTCCATTTTCCTATCTTTCGCATCTCAAGCGAGTCGTACATTTGCCTGTCCACGACATGTTTTTCCAGATGCTCTACCGAGTAATATGGAAATGGCAGGATGGTAAGCTTGTTTAATTTTGATGATTTGATCTTAGCTTATTTAAGGAGTACGGTACTAAAAATGCATAACAGAAGCTAAGTATGAGCAATATAGCCAACTATCATTCTAACCAACTTTGCAACTAAAACCTCTATCTATTGCTTTTTTGGTGATCATCCCTCATGCATGAATTTTTAGTGACAGACTTCAAAATCTCTTCCTTGACCATAAATTCCTTCAATAAGAAATGCTATCTCAGAATAGTCACTCTTTGAAACTTCATAAACTCTCTCGTATAAAACAGCTTCCACTTTATCACTTCTACGAGTTTCAGCCTTTGAAACCTCCGCCATCAGCTTAGTGGTATCATGATCAATCCTATGATCAAAATCTGAGAGACAACTCCACTCCTATCCAGAGACTCCATCTCAAATCCAGTAGCATCAAAACTGAATTCATAGCAGCATGAGACTTTTTTCCATGTCCAAAACTGACACAATATCCCACTATCAACCATCTTTTTTAACTCAAAGTTCTTCCCAGAATCCACATCATAATCTTCTATGTGATCATCTCCTATAACTTTGTCTAGTGAACATCACACCTTCCTGTGAGTTGCTAGACATAATGCCATTCCCTCCAACACCTGCAATATGTAGTTCTAGAACACGTACATGCTTATCTCTTTCAGTTTCATACCTTAGAAGTTTTATATGTACTCACAATTAAGTTGTTCAAATATTACTACAATTGTGATCTGATTTCACCTGCGGCAATTTTCTATCTATTCCCTTTTGTTGATCAGTCCTCGTGCATGAATTTCTGTAGCTACAGATTTTGCCTTTACCATGCAGTTCAAGCCAAGTGCTGTTGCCATTGCTGCAATAAATGTGTTCATATTGAAGGAATATGGTACTAAAAAGGCCAAGGACTTTGAGACCTATGTGCTCAAGCTCGATTTCGACAACTCAATATTGGTAATACGCCTAAACTTTTTGTATTCAAGTCTTGTATTAGATCAAAGGAAAGTGTTAATGAATTTATTCTTGATTTGTACAGGCTGAAATTGTGAACTGTAAACCTATGATTGAAAATTTGTATGATGGATTGTCTGACTATGCTGCTGCTGCTGAGATGCCTGGGGCTGGGGAACTTGGATCGTGTGCTATAGCAGACATCTTTACCAAGACATTGGACTTGAGCCTTCAAACTGCGGCAACAGCTTCCGAGAGGGTTTGCACGTGTTGTTCGATTCAATGAGGTACACCTGCTGCTGCTGCTACATATTTCAGCTAGTTAATATAATTTAAAAAGTCTCATGCATCTCAAGAAGCTTTGGCCATGCGATTCAAATTAGATCAGATCAGCTCTGCTAACTTCTTATGTTGTCTTGCTCTTTTCCTTGAATTATGTGTCCTGTGTTGTATATAGTAGGTAAAGTACATGTGTGGCATGGAAAGTAACGATCTTATTTTCCATTTCTGGCTTGTTTATATTCTTTTGCAATCGAATTTGTGTTAAAAGAAATGTCAGTTTTAACAGCTTTGAGGCCTTGAGGTTCATGGTATTTTGATGTCAGCAAATGAATACCAATTACTAAAAATGTATTGCATATCCTAAAATTTCATTAGGCTATAGTTAGAATTGAATAGGGTCTGCAGTGCACAATAATACAGTTTCGCATGTGACGATCAATTTAATGCAAAAGATGAAGACATGACAAGAGAACTCTCTCTGGCAGATTGAAAAAATTGTGGTTTATTTGGTGATTTGGGATGGTGTATCGCTATGTGAAGTCGAGTTTTCATGAAATGAGATCAATAAAGAATTATGATTGTTTTGTTTTCAATTGTTGGAGCTGATTAAACTTAGTCACTTAGGTATATGCATTCTAAATTATACTTGAGATATTCTGTAAGCTATTGCACTCTATCTCCATTTGCAGCAAAAGATCATGGAAGCTCAACAACAATGTTAACGAAATAAATGAAGTCGCTATATAATTAGCTAGTTAGCAATTTTAGGCTTTAAGATGTGGTGTTGTGATATTTAAATAATGTTTTTAGTGCATTATCAATAAATGAGGCCTGTATGAGTTATAAGATTAAGAATTTGTAGTTAGGTTCCTGTCTCAGCATCATCTTCTTATAGGATCGGAATCGGATAAACCCTTTTCCAATGCATATTCTTACCATCAAAATTTAAGTCCCAGAAAATAAATCATGCCCTCCTGCATGCTGATTATCTGAATAATCTTAGGGCAGCCTCCAAGTTTTTTAGTTCGTGATTCATTAATATTTTCATTATGTATATAGTAATGATGAAAACTAGTTTACCACTGGTTGAAATTATGAGTCATGAGATGTTGCTTGGCCTCATGCTACCATAAACTCCTTCATGCAAACTATTCCAAACATTAATCTAGGTGCATCATATGCTATCATCAGTCTGTCTTGTCTCTCATGTCATTTCCATGTTTTTGTCTGCACAAGATAAATGTTTGTTGAGAGAACTGTTGCAAATGTATTCGTTTTCACGTGTTCCCTTTTTGATGGCATCTTCTCTTGCTTTACTTTTGTCTTCCTTAAGCTTGCTCTCTCTCTCTCTCTCTTTCTCCTTGAGCAGTTCAAATCAGATTATCTCTAGAATTGAAGCATAACACCAAATAAAAACACATCTGATTTGCTTACTTTATTTCCAGCCAGTTTAATGATATACATACATGTCTTTTCCTTCTCTCTCACTGTATTCGTGATCGTCATTTCCAGGTGTTTGGGATGCTCCTAGCTGTCATTGTGGGTGTTTGAGATTGACTCATTTATTAAGGAGCTGCCTCTCTCTCTCTCTCTCTCTCTCTCTCTCTCTCTGCTGTTTATGAATTGTGAATTTGAGACTTGTAAACTGGCGCTAGCTTTCTCTCTATCCCCTGCATCAATACATTTACTTGTATTTTCTAGTCATAAACATTTCCTTCAGCCTCACCTTGTTGCTGTTACTAGGTTAGTACAACGTCCTTGCTGGTGTTTAAGATGCTTGCGTATGAATCACAACACGAAATTATATACACTTCTTCAAATTAGATGATCAGTATATGATCTTATAACTCAACTTAGTATATGCTTTGCTTTGTGGTTCTCTATTCTTCAGTCCTTCTACTATGTTTTATGCTTTTATGGTGACATTCATGATTCTGTTTTTCTTGTACAAACTTATCTACTTATCCACATCATTATATATCTCTTGAATGAACATGAGTATATATGACTCATGTATTGTTTTTTTGTAAATTTGAATTTAGTTTAGCTTATCACATGATTATAATTTTAATATGTCATACATGGCAAAATTGTATGAGACCTTATGGAATGAAAAATCTATCAATGCGCATTATGTGAGTAGTGCATTAGGAGGGAAGCCAAATTCGGCGACTAGTCATGTAGGGAAACCATGATCGTCGTCTACAAATGCACAGATTTTTTAGGGCTTTGCATGGTGACTCCACGTCGTAACTAGAACGAGGCTTGACCTTGACTTAGAAAGGTGTGACGTGGCAAACTCCGAGCCCTTGATCAGATCGCACCATGACTTACACATAGAACTTGCACCTCGATTGTGATGGACCATATGGTTTGATGGAGTCTTGAGAGAATGTCGATCATAATCTTTTGTGGTAAATTTGTGAATAAATCTTCATTCATAGCTATGGGTATGGGTTGTAACTGCTTATTTTGGAGCATATTCAAAAGGGAATTACATTGTTATTGATCGATCGATCGAGTTAATTTGGATAAAATTAATTAAGAGAAGGTGATTGATGAATAATTGTGATGACAAGTAAACTGAATGCATCTGCATCTGCATGCCTATATAACTCATTAATCCTACGTATTCTTTTCAAACTAGGAAACAATTTATATCTCTTCTTAAGTAACACAAGTAAATCTCGTTAATTTAATCCTAACTGAATATATTTAATATGCATAAAATAAAAATTCAAAGATAAATAGGAATATTTAATGAAGAGAGCGTCGTGTAGGACCCCGAATAAAAAAAAAATGATTATTGTTGGATTCTAGCACTTCTAAAGATAAAACAACTAATTATAGCAATAACTTTGCAAATCTTTTAATTATAGCAAATTAGGACTTTTTTTCCCTTAATTAAGTATTAGATAATTATCCAGCGTTAGAATCCTTTATTATTAGATAGAATAATGACAAATGTACAACTGTTGTCCGGACAACTACCGGTTTTAGGCTTGAAAATCGATCCAACTAATATTATTTGAAACCGCCGGTTTTTTTTCTTTAAAACCGGTCCAACCAATTCCTTACACCCGTCATTTTATTTTTTGTAAATAATTTTATTAATTGATTATAAATTATATTTTAATCGATTTTAGCATAACCTTTCGTTCGAGCTTAATTAAGGGATACAATAGTAAAATAAGAAAATAAAAAAAAAAACCGGCAATTTTAAATAATATTGGTTAGACCAATTTTCAAGCTTAAAACCAATTAGTTGTCCGGACAACAGTTGTCCGTTTATCATTACCTATTAGGTAATATCCCACGTTTAGATTTATTTGCCTAATCAAATATTTTTTTTATTTTGAAACCCACGTTTCTTTTTCCTCCCATGCTTTCCGTCTTCTCCACCTCCATAGTCATCTTCGGTTCATCCTCCATCTTCATTTCCATATCGAATCTACTAATATGGCGTTCCTCTGATTTAATATGAATTTACCTTTTATCTTATATATTCCAGAAACGACTCTATATTTCATTTGATGTAGATGCTTGTTCCACTCAAGGATTTTCCTACTTAATTGTTCTGCTGAAGGATTTTCCTTCGATGGCGTCGAGCTCGCGACGCTGCCACAACGAGCCACACGGCTTCAAGCCGTTGCAACGCTCGCCACCGCCATCGCCTCGACCCACCTCTGCTGCTGCTCGTCGTCCTCGTGCCCGGAGTCACTGCTGTTGCTACTGGTTGTTGTCGCTGCCTCTGTTCATGTTCGTTGGAGAAGAAGTCGCCATTGACGACAGCTTGGAGTTTCTGGGACGATCAATGCCCCAAAACCCCACTGCCTTGACCATGTCCAGCGTAAAGGATGAACCCTCGAGCACCGGTCGAGACAATTTATAATGTGATTTCACAATATTTTTATGTGAATTCCCATTTTTGTTTATGCGAATCCTCATTTATTTTTATGTGAATTCGAAGTATTTTTCATGTGAATTCCAACTAGATATGAAATCAGATAAATTGTAATGTGAATTCACATTATTTTTCATGTGAATTCGGATTAGATATGTAACCACACAAGTTATAATGTGATTTCACAATATTTTTCATGTGTATTCCCATTTTTGTTCATGTGAGTCCTCATTAATTTTCATGTGATCGGCAGTAATGACCACCTCTTGTAGAAGATTGTAATCACTCGAATTCGCCTAGTAAGTCTTCCCCATTTTTCCCTCACGCAGCCGCTGACGAAACCATCAATCAATCTAATATCTTCCGCCTCGATTAATCCAAAACTTAAAACAAAAATTTGCTGTTAATGATGATTTATCTTCTTCTTTTCATTTTCTCTGTTACTGAATTATGAGAGAATCCTTTCCGGATAGTGAGAGTCTATAAGTATGGACTGTGTTGAAGTCTAGTGAAATTTTCTTACATTTCTCTCTCTCTCCTCTTCCTCTCTCTGTCTGTTACGATGCTCCACATTATAGCGATATTTTTTAAATATTAGGATTGCTTTTCTGATCCAGTGAGTTAATTAATAAGTAGAAAAAGATTCACAGGATCTTAAGATTTGTTATGTTTTGTAATTTAGATTTATTGAAAATAAATTAAAAAGAAATCTGGTTTATTCTATAAAAATTAATAAAGGGTACAAAAATCTTAAATTATTATTATTTACTATTTTGATACTTTAATGCTATAATTGATAATTTAATCCTAAGATGTGCTATTTCTACATTTTACCCGAAACAAAAAAAAAGGCTTGAATCCATTCTGATTATGTAGATTTTATAAAAGTCATACCAACCAAAAAAGAGTAAAAGAAAATTAATGTTAGAAAAATCAATCGAGAATCCTCTCAAAAAAGTGTTTCGAATGTTTGTCGCAAATACCAAGTAATAAAGAAGAAAGAGGATTTTGAAAGTAGCACTTCTTAGATAGTTTTTTTAAAATCTAGCACTCCTTATAAAAACTTAGCAATTTAGTACTTTCTTACTTTTTTACCCTCCTTTACAATTTGTATTTCCCTTCATATCCCCATCTTTTCATTTTCATCTTCTTCAATTTGTGACTGAACAAAAACAAAACATTCCACCACTACAATCCCACCACCGCCGCCACCCTGCCACCATTTTTTGGCCGCCGCCGCCAGCGATCACAGAAAAAAAATTGTGACTGAACAAAAAAAAAACCAGCACCACTTTCCCACTGTCGCCGGCACCGCCATGACAAATTTCCGCCGCCACTGTCGCCGGCGGACACAAGTTTTTTGTGAAGTCACAAAAACATGGATTAACTTTTGTGAAGTCACAAAAAAATTTTGTGAAATCACCAAAAAAGATGGGAAAAATTTGTGAAGTCGTAAAAAAAAAATTGGAAAAATTTGTGAAGTCACAAAAACTTTAATTACAGGTTGGAAAAATTTGTGAAGTCACTTAAAAAAATTTGTGAAGTCACAAAGAAAATATGTGAAGTCAAAGAAAAAAAGGAAAAATTTGTAAAGTTACTTAAAAAAATTTGTGAAGTTACTTATAAAAATTTGTGAAGCCACAAAAAAAATATGTTAAGTCACAAAAAAACAGGGAAAATTTGTGAAGTCACAAAAAAATATAGCAAAATTTGTGAATGCACAAAAAAAATGAGAAGGCCCAGCAATCTTCCATCTGCTCCAATTAAACCAACAAACACAATGAAGAACAGATCTCTTTCATCAAACATCAACCCACAAATCCTACAAAATACTGATATATTGAACATAACTAAGGCAGACAATATCAGGTTTGTTATCAGCAGACAATCATTAGTTTCTTAACTACACATCTTAATTTCATTAGTTCCTCAACAAGAGCAAGACAATTAGCAACGACAGATCATTCAACGACACCATTGATGGTACCGGCCTCTTCTTGGGCCTGATCCGAGGCCCAACCTAGTTGGGCCTGTACGTTGAGCTCGGCCCAAGAACCTCGGCCCCGACGAGTTATTAATTGCCTTGAAGTCCAAGTAATGAAGTCTTATCCTAGAGGAGAAGGAATTTTATTATGAAGGAAATTCGGATATGTACGAGGAATCCTAGTAGGATTGGGGTTCGATTCAAGGCTTATATATAGATGCTAGATTAGAGGTGTAAATAGGTTAAAATACTCATTGTACTCTCAAGTATAATAAAAGCTCTCTATTTTCTCTCTCATGGACGTAGATCACATCGATCGAACCACGTAAATCCTTGTGTCGACGCATTATTGTTATTTTCTGCTATCTCTACAAACCCTAGATCTATCATTGGCGCCGTCTGTGGGAACAAATTGACGATCGACGGTTCTTTGGTAGCAGAACTATGACGGTAACGCGATCACAAAACGTGCGGGGAGACCAAAGCCAACGTGGGAACCCCGACGAAGCAGAAAGTCGCCCTACGAACAGGGGCAATCACCAGAAAGACAGCTCGGTCCCAAAGGAGGGGCACGGCAATAACCCTATAGAAGAGGACCCTTTCAAAGGGATGCCAGCGCTAGAGGGCAACCCTCAGAAGGGTCCACAGAAGTCCGGATCGAAAGGAGAGGATTTTCTCGACGACTTCGACCTCGCCACTGCATACGCCGCGACTGAATTCGCAAGAGCGAATAGGGAGAGTTTCAAACGCTTCCTCACAACAGCTAGGATGCCATCAATATCCGAAGCTAGGGAGAGTTCCACACGGAAGTCTATGCCCAAAACTTCACATCATCCCAAAACGCAGGAGAACGAGCTGAAAAGAAAACACGATACTTGGCAAAGCCCACTCCGCCGCCGGAGCTCCAGTCCGCAGCGGAGTCCCAAGCAACACCATCTCCCGAGGCGACATCGTAGCCCAGGCAGGGACCGAAGTCCGAGCTATTCCAGAAGCTATAGCCCCAAGGTAAACCGGCACCGACGGGAAGGAAGATCAGCTCGACTCGTCAGCCCGTTCAGCGATGAGCTGCTCGATGCCAAGCTTCCCGCGACGTACAAGTTGCCCAACATACCACCCTATAATGGGCTAGAGGACCCCCTCAATTTCTTGACACGGTTCAAGTACAGCATGCACAATCAGGGCCTCACTGAAGAGCACATGTGCAAGTTGTTCCCAGAGATGTTGGTCGACTACGCCCGAGCATGGTTCGACGGCCTGCCGACTAGCAGCGTAGGATCTTGGGTCTACCTCGAAGGAATCTTTAAACAAAGATTCCTTATGAAAGTCCAAGCTCGCCGAGACACAGCCTACCTCCTGTCCGTGAAGCAAAAGGACAGAGAGACCATAAGGGAGTACGCCTCCCGATTTATGCAGGAAAGCTTGAAGGTCGATAAAATCGACGATGTTTTCATCTTCTCGGCTTTCCGAAACGGGGTCGCTCCTGGGTCCCTGAACCAGGAGCTCGCTAAGCAGAAACCCGAGACGGCCCAGGAGATGTGGAGAATCGTGTACCAGTTCGCAGACGGCCAAGATGCGGACCGGTTGAAGCGGGAGGAAACAGAGAAGAAGAGGCCTGAAGGTGATCGGGGCCGGAATGATCGTGATCGGAGAAGTGCCCACGAACGCCTTCAGCGCGGTCCTATCCAATCACGGCTCGGACCTGGACCTATTCATTCCCGGCTCGGTCCACGGTCGGGGTCGGAGCCCCCTCAGCGACCTCCCTTTGTGAAAACAAATGCGGAGATCTTCGCACTTCATGAGGACTGGTTCACACGACCATGCCCTATGTCGGGGTCGAAACCTCGAGATAAAAACAAATACTGCTCTTTCCATGACGACCAGGGGCACTACACAGAAGACTACCGCGACCTCGCAGTGGAAATAGAGAGGTTAGCCCAAGAAGGAGCCCTGAAGAAGTACGAGGTCGGGGGAAAGAAGAACCGAAGGGGGAAGCGAAAGGGCGGACAGGGCCGCTGCGCTCCCGATAATAAGCGAACGAAAACCAGTCATGATGAGGAAGATGACGACCCTCAAAGCGGCGTGCCACAATACGACGGGGTGGTGTCAACCATCTCCGGGCTAACCCCGGGCACAACAAAGACTAAGCTGAGGTCTGAAGCTCGCAGACCACCAGTTCCATCGGAAGAGGAACAAACGAAAAAGAGGTTCAAGAAAGGCGAAACAGTCACCTTTTCCGAGGACGATCCAGGACCTACAGCAACGCCCCATAATGACGCCCTGGTAATACAGGTCGGGGTGGCCAATAAGATTGTCCACCGCGTATTTGTTGATAGTGGGGCCAGCGTCACTATCATCTTCCAACATTGTTTGGATAGGATGGGACTCGACCCAGCTCGGGTTAACTCAGCACCCCTGCCCCTCAAAAGTTTCACGCAGCATGAAACGCGACCTGAAGGGATCATCGCGCTTGATGTCGCCATTGGCAGCCCGCCAACCAGCGTCAACAAGCTAATCCACTTCTACGTGGTCAAAGCGAACTCCCCGTACAACATCATATTGGGTTGGGATTGGCTGAATGCAGTCCGGGCCATTATCTCGCCATATCACTTGTTGCTGAAGATCCCGACCTCGGGTGGAATCTTGACTATCCGCGGCGACCAGAAAAAGGCCAAGGAGTGCATGCAAGTTGCCCTTCGAGGTCAACCGCAAGCATAGCAATCAAAGCATCCCGAGGAGTTGGAAGAAGCAACAACGATTTCTGACGCCTCGGCGGAACAAGTCCCCTTATCCGAAGAAGACCCTACCAAATTTGTCAAGGTCGGCTTTGCAGGGGGGCCCCAAACCCGCCTGCAGATAATCCAGCTCCTTAGGGAATATCAAGACGTCTTTTCTTGGTCGCCAACGGACATGACGGGGGTGTCATCGGACATCATTACACATAAGCTCAACATCGACCCGGGCTCCACCCCAGTAAAGCAGAAGAGAAGAACATTCGCTGCCGAGCGGAACCAGGTCATCTATGACGAGGTGCAGCAATGGCTGAAAGCAGGGCTACTATTCGAGGTCAAATACCCAATTTGGCTATCTAACCCGGTGGTGGTCAAGAAAGAAGGAGGGGAGTGGAGGATGTGTGTAGATTATACCGACCTCAATAAAGCTTGCCCAAAGGACTGCTACCCCCTCCCCAACATCGACGAGAAGATTGAATCCTTAGTGGGATACGAGGTATTCAGCTTTCTTGACCTTTACAAGGGGTACTATCAAGTCTTGATGGATGAGGAAGATGCGATCATGACAGCTTTCGCCACGAGCTTTGGGGTTTTCGCGTTCAAATACATGCCCTTCGGGTTGAAGAACGCCGGAGCCACTTACCAACGAATGGTCGACTTCCTCTTCCGAGATCACATTGGCGAGATCGTCGAAGTATATGTAGACGACATTGTAGTCAAAAGCAAGGAAAAAGCTTCAGCGATGGTTGATCTACGAACGACACTCGACGTGCTAAGGCAGGCCAACCTCAAGCTGAACCCCAAGAAGTGCACTTTCAACGTGCGATCTGGGAAATTCCTAGGGTGCTGGATCTTGCCGGAGGGACTCAAAGCCAACCCGTTGAAAATTAAAGCCATCCAGGAAATGAAGGTACCCCGAACTATTCGCGACGTACATAAATTGACGGGCTGCATAACCGCGCTAAGTCGTTTCCTCTCGAAAGCTGCCGAGAAACAACTTCCGTTCTTCAAAATCCTCAAGAAGGCACCGGAGTTTGGATGGGGACCAGAGCACGAACTAGCCTTCGACGAGCTAAAGCGCCACCTAAGAGACTTACCAACTCTGTCGGTCCCCAAAAAAGAAGAATCCCTATCCCTATACCTCGCAGCGTCGGAGGAAGCAATTAGTGCAGTATTGGTCCGAGATGAAGGAGATTGGCAGCTACCGGTGTACTTCGTCAGCAGAGTCCTGAAAGATCCAGAGACAAGATATCAGCCCCTCGAGAAGTTCGCTCTAGCCTTGGTAAATGCAGCTCGGCGCCTAAAACCTTATTTCCAAGCTCACCCAATACAAGTTTTGACCGACCTACCACTCCGGCAAGTCCTCACTAAGCCGGAGGCTTCAGGAAGGATCGCAAAATGGGCAATCGAGCTCGGAGAGCATTCCATATCATTCGTTCCTCGCCGAGCTATAAAAGGCCAAGCTTTAGCAGACTTCCTCGTAGAAGCTCGGTACAACGTCGTGAATAAACCAAAAGAATCCGAGGCCAAAGCAAAACTCCAAGAAATACCAGAGAAGACTCCCCCAGACTGCTGGGAGATGTACGTGGATGGAGCATCGGGGAAGAAAGGAAGCGGAGCTGGCATACTCCTGATCTGCCCGGAAAAAAAGGAGTTAACATACTCGCTGCGATTCGAGTTCCCCACTACGAACAACGAAGTGGAATATGAAGCCCTCATTGCCGGACTGCGTCTTGCCCAAACACTCCAGGTACGAGCTATCCGAACTTATTGTGATTCCCAAGTAGTGGTCAACCACGTGCTTGGAAAGTATGAAGCAAGGAGTGAGAAGCTGAGGAAATACCTGGAGAAAGTCAAGCTCCTAGAACAATCCTTCCAGTTCTTCAGGATAGTTCGCATTCCTCGGAGCCAAAATACCCGAGCTGACGAGCTAAGTAAGCTGGTGAACTCAACCGGCTCAACTCTAATAGAAGAAGTTCAGAATCGAAGTATAGAAGAGGCGGAAGTCCACGCAATTGAGGAAGACGACCCGAACTGGATGACCCCCCTGAAGAAATATTTGGAGAGCGGGGAGATTCCTGAGAACAAAACAGAGGCCAGAAAAATCCTGGCTAAATCCACGCAGTACGTCCTCGAAGGAGGAATCCTTTATCGAAAGTCATACCTACAGCCTCTCCTAAAGTGTGGGACCAAGGGAAGTAGACTACGCACTGAAAGAAGTGCACTCCGGGTCGTGCGGAAGCCACATCGGAGCTCGGATGCTAGCACAGAAAATCATGCGTTGGGGGTACTATTGGCCAACAATGGTAAAAGACGCAGAAGAATTCGTAAAAAAATGCCTGAAATGCCAGCTGCACGCCAAGGTGACAAGGGTACCCCAGACCGACCTCTCCACTATACAGAGCCCGTGGCCATTTGTGGAGTGGGGCATTGACATCGTGGGTCCGTTCTACCCGGCCCCAAAGCAAAAACGATTCTTAATAGTCGCCGTCGACTACTTTACCAAGTGGGTCGAAGCTGAACCTTCCACAAAAGTCACAAGTGAGAAAGCCATCGACTTCGTTTGGAAGAATATCGTGTGCCGGTTTGGAGTTCCAAGAGTACTCATCTCGGATAACGGGACGCAATTCACGAGCAGAGCATTCCAAGAATTTTGCGAATGACTCAATATCCAGCAAAATTTCACCTCGGTCAACCGACCTCAAACTAATGGCCAGACCGAAGTCACCAACAGAACAATAGTGAACGGACTCAAGGCCCGCTTAGAGAAGGACAAAACGGAATGGATCTACAATCTCCAAAACGTCCTGTGGTCATACAGGACTACACCCAGAACTCCAACGGGAGAAACCCCATACCGTTTAGTATACGGAACAGAAGCGGTAATACCAGTAGAGGTCGGGGCACCAAGCCCCCGCACTATCAACTTCTCAGCGGAAGCCAATGAAGAGCAGCGCCGAACCGACCTGGATTTACTCGAGGAGAAGCGGGAACTAGCCAGCATAAAGGAAGCTCGGTATAAGCAGCAGATGACCCAATATTATAATCAAAAGGTCAAACCCCAGCAGTTCCAGGTCGGCGATCTTGTGCTTAGAAATAACGAGATAAGCCATTCAGAGAAGCTCGGCAAGCTCGAGGCCACGTGGGAAGGACCCTACAGAGTGCACGAAGTACTCGGCAAAGGAGCCTACAAAATCGCCTATCTTTCAGGCGAGCTGATACCCAGGACGTGGCACATCGCCCACCTAAAGAGATTCTTCGTATGAGCAACAAAGTCCTGCATATAGAGTCTTTAAGTTTTTCTTTTTCCTTTTCTTATCTTTGAGTCAGTGTTTTGTTTTTAACGAGCTCGTCAAAACTCTCCTTTTTGTTTTAATCTCTCTTTTATTAATAAAGTTTCTTTTCGTCTTGCATATTCTTGTGTCTTTTAGTTTGCTTATACGAAGTATCCAATGCGCAAAGAAAAACCTTTCGAGGTCCAAGCTCGTCTCCCTCCTAAACAAAAAAAAAATTCCTACGAGGTCAGAGTCACACTCCCTCACATAGGATAATAAGATTTCAATCGGGGTCAGAACCAAGTTCCCCCGAGAAAATCACAATACGAGGTCCGAACTAAGGTTCCCTTGTAAACAAAAAAAGAGGTTCGAGTTCAACTCCCTCACAAATGCAACATGCAAATAAACTAAGGAAGTTATCTTCACGACGAACAGGAAGTTCAACGAACTCAATCTATATTTATTTATTTCTAACTATTTAGAAATATTCGTATGTACATAAGTTACAGGATAAAACGAGCTAGTCTACGAAGAAGGAGGTTTCTTGCTAAAGTTAAGCCACCGATCTTCGAATGAAGTGATTCCCAGAATGTCATCAATTGAAACCCGACCTCGACCTCGACCCCGATCAAAGGAAGGACCCCGACCTCGCGAAGTCGCCGACCTTGGCCTCGCAGCTCGGCCACCTCGGCTCGGGCCGACCTGACGTCCCTGCGAAGCTGTCTTTACCTCGCGAGCAGGCACCGTTCGAGAAGAAGACGGGAGGTCGGCACCCGCACCCTTGGCCAGCAGCGCACGTAATTTTGGTCGGCGCTCTAGAATACACTTATACCTGCTCGCACTCTCTTTGAGCATGTCAAAGGCACCTTGGAGCAAAGGAGACTCGAGACCAACTGCTTCTTTTAGATCGATATACGTCACCAAGTCTTCTTTCGTCTTTAGCTCCGCCTCGGAAATGGTGATACCACCAGCATGTCGGATAATATCCTCGTACTCGGCGTGCTCCTCGGCGATCCTCTTGTGATCATCAGAAATAGGGTCAGCCCGACCTTGGGCAGCTTCCAGTTCTTCCTCGGTCTGAAGAAGTTTGGCTTGAAGCAAATCAGCATGCTCTTGAGCAGCGATCCGCTTGACCTCGGCCTCCACGCTAAGCGCCTCGAACTTCATTCGCCATTCCTTCAGCTCGGCTTCAGTTGATTTCAACAAAGAACACTTCTCGGCAAAAAGCTCTTCAGCTCGACGGCACTTATTCATCCATTGTTGAGCAAAGGATCGCTGCTCACGCAGGTCGTGAGAAAGAAGATCCACCTGTTTGCGTAAAGAAGAAACATCGACAGGAACCGAGGTCTACACACAAGAAAAGAAAAATAAATTTCATTCATTCATTCAAAAAGTTCAGTACAAGGATACAAATACAAAAAAAAATAAAAAAAAATAAAAACGCAAAAATTTTCTAAGGAGCGTCCACCTCCTTGTCCTGACGAGGTGGCTACCCGGAGGGGGGGCCCTGAGAAGAGCCATCAGCGCCTGCATCCTTCGGATCCTCTTCTTCGACCGAAGCCTCGCGCTTCTCTTCCTCCTTGTCCTCTACTCCCTCAGCGGAAAGAGCGTCGAAGGCTGCGTCAAAGGCAGGATCCCGATCTGCCGAGCAGGAAGCAATCTGCTCGGCAGACAGGAGCACCGACGAGCTGGCGAGGGCATCCAGAATGGGCAGTTGGCCGAGGTGACGCCGGATCACTCTGGCGTACTCGGCGAAGAGGGCATCGTCCTCCAGGCGCTCGTAGCCGTACTTGGAGACGTCCAGCTCGGGGAAATCACTGGCGGTGGCCTCCAAAGCGCTCAGGGTGTGGCTTCCGTTGATAAGCCCAGCCAAGTCATTGGCCAAGCCGGAGAAGCTGGCCGACAAGAGCAACCTCTTCGTATAAGCCCGCAAGGCCTCGCCTTGACAGGCCGCCAGTTTGGCCTCCCTCTCCTTGGCCGCACTCAGCTCGGCCTCAAACCTCTTGCGAGCTTCCTCGGCATGCAGCTCGGCGTCGAATCTCTTCCGAGCTTCCTCGGCCAGCTCAGACTTAGCGGCCTTTGCCTCCTCCCAGGACTTGGCCAACAATTCCTCAGCCTTCTTCAGCCTGGCCGCGGTCGACATCAGCTTTTCCGAGTACCGACTCTTTTCGTCCTCGTGCTTCACTGACATCTCCCCGACGCTACTCTTCAGCCAGGCCGTGAACATGTCGATGCCCTGCAAGAAGAAATACAGTCAGCCACCGAAAGCAAGCAAAACGAAAAATAACTAACAAATCTTTACCTCGGGAAAAGGCAAATTCTCCAGTTGAGCTGGAGCAGACGGGCTCACATCACTGCCCGAAATGTCAACGATATCCACGTTGACCCGAGTTCTTTTGCGGGATGGGCTGGCGGCGGGGGAAACAACCCCCGTTGCTGCGGGCACAGCCACCTCGGGTTGCCGACCCAAGTCGGAGGCTCTTCCGAGCTGGCTCTGTTCAGAAGCAGATCGTCCTAAAGACCTGGGCCTCTTTCCCCCGCGAGCTGCGGCCTTAGCATCAGTTCCCTGCTTTCCGAACTTCACTGCAAGAACAAAACAAGTAACGGGGTTAGACAACGTTTCAGCAATCAAACCAATCCTAACAGCACTAGCGGGGCCTCACCCGTTGCAGGATCCACCATATTTTGGGGCTCGAACGGGCTCAATCCCGCTTCAGCTAGCGAGTTCTCGTGGTAGCTCTCCTCGAACGGCCCACAGCTCGCTATTGCTTTAGCGACACTCCCCAAGCCCTCGTCCACCTCGCTCGTCACCCAGGCGAGAGGCTTGCCCAACCTCCAGACCGTCTCGACTAGGCTATCATATCGACAGAAAAAGAATTTCCTATGCTACTTCTACACCTTGTTCAGGGTTCTCCCCTTAAACTCAGTGCGAGCAGTGGCATAGTACCAGCCCGCGGATGCTTTGAAGGCGAAGAGCTCGTGGATGAGCTCGGCGGATAGCGGGTAATTGTGCCGGATAGCTACTACAACTAGGTCGGCAAACTGTCTAAAGGCGTTTGGAGTTATCTGCCCTAAAGCTAATCCGAGCTTCCTCTGAAGGTCGGCAAAGGGCACCGGAAGAGGTAAATGGAGACCGGAATGCAGACTGTCCTCGTAAATCGTGCAAAACCCCATAGGGGGCAAGCACGCCCTATCTTCCGGACGAGGCTCTATGAGGTTAGCGTCTAGGGGAAAATTGTAGGATTTGGCGAGAAATTTTATCCTAGACTCATCTAGGACGGAAGAATACTCAGCCACTTTCCCCTCTACGGGGCGGGGTACAGGCAAAGCCGCGACGGTCGGGGTAGGAGATCCTAACGAAAAAATTCTAAAATTGACCACCCGGCCGGTGGAATCGGCCGGAGGACACTCGCTATCGCTACTAGAAGGGGAAACGGAATAATGGGAAGCCATACTTACTTGTTAATTAAGGTAGTCGGCTGGACAGAATTCACAAATGGAAGTAAGAACAAATGTGCAACCGGCGGCGCGGCGGTATGGTTCCACTGAAAAATCTCTGGACGGGAAAATGGGGGCAAGAGCAGATCTCTGAAAGTTAATCTATGCTGTAATGGTGAATTCGAATGGAAGTTATGGGGGGTCTCGTAAAGCTAATTGAATACCGCCGTTGAACGTATCACACGTGGCACGTAGCAGCTTTTTCGGAATGCGAACCGCCCCTCCAAAATATTTTCAAAAAAGCCCCCAAACTTTCCCTCCAAACCCAATTGCATCGGAACCCGGATCCGCATGCGTACTCAAATAAACTCGCTTTTCTGATTTAGCTATCCCCAGCTCGAACTCAGGTAATAGAACTACTTCCAGATCGGAGCAGAGCTGATTGTTCAGGTCGGAATTTCGACTTCTTTCCTCTTTTTGGGGGGGGATGTGATGGTACCGGCCTCTTCTTGGGCCTGATCCGAGGCCCAACCTAGTTGGGCCTGTACGTTGAGCTCGGCCCAAGAACCTCGGCCCCGACAAGTTATTAATTGCCTTGAAGTCCAAGTAATGAAGTCTTATCCTAGAGGAGAAGGAATTTTATTATGAAGGAAATTCGGATATGTACGAGGAATCCTAGTAGGATTGGGGTTCGATTCAAGGCTTATATATAGATGCTAGATTAGAGGTGTAAATAGGTTAAAATACTCATTGTACTCTCAAGTATAATAAAAGCTCTCTATTTTCTCTCCCGTGGACGTAGATCACATCGATCGAACCACGTAAATCCTTGTGTCGACGCATTATTGTTATTTTCTGCTATCTCTACAAACCCTAGATCTATCAACCATCAACACTCATCTTCAAGTAAAAATATCACAGTCAGCTTGCACATGGAGACGGACAGATTGTAACCACACTACTACGATGGGCCAAAATGGTATCACTGTATCCTCAAGTAAATTATATGCATATTTCAAACAAATGATGAAATTTCCAACCTAATGAGATCGACACAAATATAGCAGGGACAAAGAATATGTAAAAATCAATATGATTATCTTTATGGAAAAGCAACAACTGTTCAAACAAATTGAGGAAAAAATGTTAGAAACAAAAACTCATTCAACGTCTTCGTCTTTTATTGGAACCGGTGACAATTCTCTCACTCTGCAGATGGCGTCGGGAGCGCCTAGCTCATCGTATACGACGGCCTTGGACGGCGGAGACATGGCGGAGGAGAATGACCGGATGAGTCGGTTGGAGAGGCAGAGGAGCCTCCACCACTACGGAGGCGACGATGCCCCGCCGTGCCGGTGGAAAGCAGCTCGAAGGTGATGTAGATCGGAGTCGTCGCTATACCCGACCGGCCATGCCTTCTCGTCGGAGGAGCCGAGGTTGGAGGCGGCGTGTAGGTGGTGGAGATGGCGAGATCTTCAGAGAGAACACCAGATCTGTGAAATCGTGTAGGGATGATTACAGATCGAGAAGTTGAGCTACTGTAAAATCGAGATAGGCGCCGGCGGATGGTGAAGTTGGTGGGGAGATAGGCGGCTACGGAGGTGAACGCCGCCCTCGTCGGCAGCAGGGACAGAAGGCGGTGGGGAGATTGGCGGCGGGTGAACGCCGCCCTCGTCGGCGGCAGGTAGAGGGCGGCGGAGGGGTAGTTTGAGCAGAGAACAGAGAGATAGGGGGGGAGATGTAGAGAGAGAGAGAGAAGATTTGAAAATATTTGAAATAGAGAGAGAAAGAGTATAAGTATACAGAAAGAAATAGTGGATTTGAGGATATGTAGGGAATTACAAATTGGGTAGAAGGGTAAAAAAGAGATAAAGTGCTAAATCACCAAATTTTTATAAGGGGTGCTAAAATTTAAAAAAACTATCTAAGAAGTGCTAGATTCATGTATTTTCTCTAAAGAAAATACCATGTAACACATAAAGCAAATAATTGGTAAATAAACTTAAACTCATCCATATCAAGTTATATTCCTATAATGTGTATATATATATTATATGTCATATAAACTATCGTATAATTAAAGAAACATGTATAACCAAGTTTCAAGACATTCTTTCCGAAACCACGAGGCTCGACAAATGGAGTTTGGTGTTGTTGCCGCTGTTGTTAAATTTAATTCCTAATAGTAATGTTTATTGCAAGCACCACATTCATTCTTATATTTAGGTGGCATTTTCTAGAATTTTTATAAAAAAATTTATTTAAAATCTCCAATCTTTAACACTATGTATAGTAGTAGCTTTTATTTTTCAGTTTTTTTTTTCCTTCAATTTTTGACTCATTTTGGATATCATAAGTAAAAATAGTATACTATAATTATTCATTAAGAACATCCAATCACACACTTAATTAGAAAACGTTACAATTAAATTTGATGACAAAAATTTAATATACTACTTAATGTTGTTATTTTTGTGTGTATATAATCTAAAATTTTGTAAGTAAAAATACTCACACTTTTCATCTTTTTTTGTGCTCATTTATATTAATATTCCCGACTAAAGAAAGCACAATTTTGATATGAAGTTTATGCAACACCAAGATCAATGGTATCAATAATTCTCAAATTTGTCGGAGAAGTGATTGTGCAATATTGAAGTAAGGATTGACACAATATTCTTAGAACTTGGTGCTATATCAATTTTGTGGTTCATGTATATTAGTTTGATGTTATTAATTTTAATGTTGTAATGTTATCAATGATTTCAAAATCTTTTAAATTGTATAGATTATCCTTCGTTAATGTTAATGTTGTAATGTCATCATTTACATGGTAAAAAGATTGTATTGATCCCAAAATACATGCCATAGCATATGTATTTGTGGAATTATTTTTCTGCTAACAATTTATTTTTAAACTCATCATCGTTTAGATAGATTTATTTCAATATAATAACTTTGACAAATTTGGCAATGCATATTTTGTGTTAGACTTATTGTTTTATGTTATCGACATAGATACGATGCATGTTTTGGAAACCAGTCTATATGTTTGTCTATTTTGAAAAGATTATTATACGTCATATATAATATATGCATGTATAAAAATTGTAAAGCAAAAATATATGGTATATTATAATTAAAAAATTAATAGTTTTTAATAAATTAATTAGTTACTAATGTTACAAAGCATAAATCACGACACGTGTAAATATGGAATCATCAATCAACAAAGAAACACCTATTTCAATTATAAGTTATTTAGAATTTGTGTCAATCAAATCAGCTAGAACTAAAATATTGCAATTGCTTTTTTGCTTGCTTACGAAGTCATTGCGTAGAATAAAACTTAGCACTTAGAAGTGCATTAATTTATCATATTTATTATTTTTATTTGCATATTAAAATGTTATCATCATGTATGGGGCGAGTCCAATTGACGAAAATCGAAACTTTTAAATTTTTGGATATATTTTTAGAAGTATAATACTATATGTACCTTGTTTACAAACTTTTGATTGATTTTCTTTTTTTACAAAAAGATCGTAAAGTTTAGTAGTTCATTAATTTATCTTATTAATTATTTTAGTTTCGTTAAATGTTGATTCAGCGAAATGTACAAGCGTCTAAATTAAATAGATAACTTGACCCAAAAACATTAAATAAATAAAGACTTAATAATTATGTCACAACCCCAAATCCCGAGGGACGGCAAAAGTCGGGGTGCGACTAGGGGTTGGATTAAAGAAGCGGGGAAGAAGGGGGAATGAATAGAATGAACGAATAAACAGACATTAATAACAGAGTAACTACTATGAACAAGACTTCAATTAAAAAGAAAGAGTTGATCTCGAAGGATCACTCGACAAGGTTCTCAAAAAGAAACTGAGTTAATTGTACGGGGTTTAGACCCAATAGAAAGATACATTAACTTCAAAAAGAGGGTGGCAGCGGAAAGCGAAAAGCTGAATACAAGTTCTTATTCTAATTACGACTTCTTAACTCAACATCAACCACCGCCGCTCCCGTTGCTCAACCTGCACATTTTATAAAACATATGCAGGGCTAAGTACAAAAGCACTTAGTGGGCTCATTGCCGAAAACATATAATAAGTATAGATAAATCAGGCATCTCATTTCTGTAGCACACCGAATTTTTCAATAAAGGCCCGTGTCTACTAAACATTTTCTTTTCTCATAAATCACTCGCGCGAGCATTTTCTGACAGATGTTACGTTCAATTTGCCTAATATTCCTCACCGTGACTGGCTACCCCTCAACAGGGTACCACACACACCTGCTACCGTGTACACAAACTCTGGAAAGTCCCCCTTGTATACTAACTCAGAGTACGATCGATTTAGTTAGCCCCATTGTCACAACCCCAAATCCCGAGGGACGGCCAAGCCGGGGTGCGACTATGGGTTGTATTAAAGAGGCGGGGAAGAAAGGGGAAATACTGAATAAATGAATAATTTAACATCTATAACCGAGATAAAAAATACTATGAACTGATTCTTATTAGACAAAGAATGAACTTTACTTCATTGAATAAAAAGGGAGTCAATCTCGAAAGATCGCTCGACAAAGTTGTGATCAGAGAAGACTAGGTTAAAAGTATGAACAACTTAAACCGAAAAGATTAACAACAATAAGAGAGTTATTTGCAGCGGAAAAACGTAGAATGATATCACATATCAAATGTGAAATCGAGGCTCAACTAAACTTTACTTCCTTAAGTACGACCTTTACTCAACCTCCTCCGCCTTCGTCACTCAACCTGCACATTTAAAAACAAACATGCAGGGCTAAGTACATAAAGCACTTAGTGGGCACATTGCCGAAAACATTTCATACTTAGTATAGATTAATCATGCATCTTTTCATAAACACTCGTAAGACTTATACTGATGTACACTTAATTCTGGATAACACACTGAAGGTTAACTCAGAATCCGATCGTCTGGATAGCACTCTGTGGGCTAACTCAGACTCTGTCCCTCTGGATAGCACTCTGTGGGCTATCTCAGAATCTGATCGTTTAGTTGGAATCTCTGGATAGCATTCTGTGGGCTAACTCAGAATCCAATACTCTGGATAGCACTCTGTGGGCTAACTCAGAGAGGCACAAGAGAATTCACATAAAACAATTCATTATGCACTGATAGTTACTTTAATACACACTTATTAAAACAACAAGTAAACACTTTCGAGCAACGCTCATTTCATTTTGATAGAAAAGCTCACCTCAATCGTTTATAGAACAAACTTTAACCTTCTGTCTTCCGTTCTGTCTTCTAATCTCGACGTCCTCCTTCTTTAAACGCAAATAATCATACTTTAGTATTTGGTCGAGATGTTAAAAAGAAAACAGAAATTCGGAATCGGTTAAGTCTTTTAGGCCTTTGCACTTTAACTATATTCTTTAAATTAACGAATAAACGAGATTCGACCAATTCTCGTTTAGAAACTAACTTGGTTCCTTACTCGACACTTAGGTCAGTAGATAAATGGAAGTCGATAACTTATAACGACTTAAAAATTCACAAAGAACGAAGTTGAAAAGGATTCAACTTAAGAAATCAAGTTTTGGAAATTTCTGCACAGGTCAGTAAGTTCATACAGAACAAGGTACTTCGAAACAGGGGATGTGCTCTATACCAAAAGAAAGCCATGGGTGTCCAGTTTACTCTCCAATTTACGGATCTTGATTTCGTTAAGCGAGCTAAAAGTTATGACAGTTTCCGTGAAACGTGGCAAAACAGTCCGCGATTAACCCTAGTGCTCGATAACTCGACGCACGACTTCATAGGTTCGAGTTATGCTATTCCACTTTTATTGTTACAAAATTTCCATCTCAAGTCAGTTAACACGCAATATCTTTTATGAAAAATTCCTTCACATCTCTCGATTATAATCTCGACGTATAATTCCTCGTCTTTCAACTAATCCAATTACTAAACCAATTTCCGATTCAAAACAATTTCTATTTCATTTTCGTTTATCAACTCCTCGTTTATTAACTATAACTCATAACATCTTGTATCTCGGATGGAAATATCGTCAACTACAAACTCGTTCCTTTATCAATAACAATCATCAATATCAAATTGGTTTTCCTTATTCGACTTTTCTATCGACGTTTAATCTCGTTTTTTCGTCTCTTACTAAAAATTGAACCTTCTTAGAATTCGCTCAAATTTTACGGTTACGATCATCAACTAACAAGATTATTGTAGGTTCGAATCACAATCTTAAATCATTATTCATTCTCGACTTATCGTCGATTCTTCGTCTCTTATCGAAAATCCTACGTTCTCCGTTTTCGTTCAAATTTTACAACATCGATCATTATCTATCAAGCATCACTAATATGTAAACCATATTCTAAAAACATTATCGAGCTTCAACTTATCGACAGGTTTCCGTCTCTTACGTTTTTCGTTTTATTTTTAGAAAAATCTAAATAAATTATATATTCATCCTCAATCATCCTAGATCTCATTTCCATTAACCAATCATGCATTTCATATCATCCTCTTCATCAAAACCTCACTTGTTCTTCTCTTACACTTTCATTTTTATTTTTTTTAAATTCTAAATTAACTCATGCATTCAACTATCATCATGAGGAACACGATTCCACTAATCAATTATCTAAAAATCGAATCAAACATCAAACCCCCAATTTCTCTAAAAATTTCAGTATTAACAACTTGTATATGAGGGATGATTTCTTCATGATTTCAATCCATAAAAACCATTCCTAAGCATACTATAACATGAAATAAACTTAGAACTTGATCTCCTACATCTCTTACCTTTTTCGAAAATTCCAAGAATTAAAGGAAATGAATTTTGCTTGGATAGAAATGAAGAGGAAAGTCTCACCTTAACAATTATAAACTCGGAATTGAAATCTATCGGAAGATGGACAAGTTATGGAGCTTGGATGCTTGAAGAACTTGAGGAAGAACACATCAATGGTGAAGAACAAGAGAGAGAAGAGAGAGTTGGGGGAGGTGGCGGTTTGGGAGGGTAGAGGATAAGAGAGAATTGTGATATTTTGTGTAGATATTATGCTAAAGTAGGATGACTAACAAGGTGACTCACTAAGGTGCGTTTGGTTGTGAAATTTTTGACGGAAATATCTCGTTTTCGGGTCTCAAATGACGTTATAAAAGTCGAAAAATAATTTCTTAGATGGTTATGTATTTGACGAAATCTAATTCGTCCGTTAGATTAGAAATAAATCACATACTCGGAAAACCTAATTCGTTTTTCAAAATCCGAGAAAAACTCGGGACATCACAGTCCAAATTTTGTCCGAAAAAAATAATAAAAATGGATTTTTACTAACTTACTCGTCTCGCAAAAAGAGTGAATGTAAAATCAGACGGTTTCTCGATTTGAGTTTTCGGGCGAAAATTTTATCGGACGCGAAAACCCTAATACAGTAGTCGTTCAACCGACTTTTGGAATTTATTTTCAGAAACGGATTTCACCGTTAGTCTTAAAATTGAAAATCCTTAACTTAGGCGTGCAAAGCCTTAATTAATTAGAAAAATTTTATTTCTCGTCGGAAGAAAATATCTGGGGTATTACATTCTACCCCTCTAACAAAAAATTTCGTCCCGAAATTTGCTCACCTCCTTCGCAAAAGTTTCCACGTAGCTTCTTCTTGCCCGTGGTAATTCGAGAACGCTTTTACTAATCATATCGACTTACTTCTTAACTCTCGCACTTTTCGATCCACGATCGATTTCGGTCTTTCTTCATAACTTATAACTTAATAAAAAAAAACAACGTCTTGCTAGTGGGTTACGTGTTTAGAATCGAACACGTACTTTCTCAAACGAGATACGCAAACATAATAAATATTTCATAGACTTGGCGACACGGCCAATCTATACACATTAAAACCTATCTTTTTCAAGATATCTACTGATCGTATATAAAGTTTCGTCTAAGCTTATACTGAACGCGAAGAAATAATCACAATAATCCTTAGCAGGAAAATCATGAGGAAAATCTTGTCCTCATTCTCTAAATTTAAGTCTGATCAACATATATCGCTTAAGACTTTCGTCACTTCTAGACTTCCTTCTCTTTGGTTCGAATCTGACGAAAGAATTGATCTATCACTTCACCGAGCGAATCTAGTTCTAGATTTTTCTCTTTCATACAAGACTTCGTAAGGCATAATACTTATCGTAGCTTGATAACTTTTAGACTTTAATCTAACACTATCGTCCTTAACATTTCTTCTAATACTTGAATCGTTCTCTCGGATTCACTTAAAATTCTCTCTTGTAAGTCTGGTGTAGCTACTAGTGCTGCTATTCGGTTAGTTATTGTCTCAGGTGTATCTAGCACTTCCAAATCCATTATCTCAATTTCTGTACAAGTGTTTCTTCTTCAATTAAGAGACACCCTACTTTAGTTGGAGTCTTGTGACTCAGCGCGTTTGCTACGACGTTAGCTTTTCCCGGATGGTAATTGATACCACAATCATAATCCTTCCATCCTATGGGTTATATCCATATCAAACATTTTCATTAACTCTTTACTTTAAGCGTTCACTTACTTTATTAAACCCCTTTTCTTTCCACTTAAAAAGTTCACAAAACTGAAACAGGTAATAACTCCGATACTAGTTCTATAAACTTTTTAACTTCCCAAGTTAAACAAGTTCCTTATTAAACAAGTTGAATTAACACGATTTAGAAGAAATTTTCATGAATTTAAAGCCCACTCACGGGGTCATATAAACATATACGTCTAACGAGTACTGTTTTGCCTCCAACGAGGACTTATACAAAATTAGACTACTACCAGTCTGAGTTACGCCAATTACTTGCCTAGTGACCCTTGCCCTTGTCCTGTACTTCTAGCCTATTCACAAATGTCCATGCATTCTGCTCTTGTTGCTGTTGTGATTGTTGTTGTTGCGGATGTGGCTGAGCTTGATTAGCTCTCAAGGGTTGGGGCTGACCATACTGATTCGATCCTACTGGTTGCAATGGTTTCGGACAATTTCTTCTCATGTGCCCCTTCTGACCACAGTTATAACAACCGTCAATGTTTGCCAAACAATTACCAAAGTGCATTCTATTACACTTAGGGCAGGTAGGAACAGTGATTCTTTCTTGGTTATTGTCTGCCTGTTGTCCCTGCCACTGTCCTTGTTGGTTATTTTCCCTCCATTGTCCTGATTGATTATTCTGATTCGGCTGTTGAAAGCCACGCTGATTTCCACCTTGATTTCCTCCTTCCCATTTCTTTTTTCCTTTAAGGACGTTGTTATTGTTGTTGGACTGGTCTTGAGTTGGAGCCTGGGTTGGTGCTGGTACGGGTGCTACAATCTTTTGTTCATCCGGCATAACTGCCTCCATGTCTAAGGCTCGTCCTAGTATGTTTGTATAGCTCAGTCCTCCATGGCTGGCTAATGCTATTCCTAGTTCGTGTCTAAGTCCCCCACGGAATTTCTTTGCTATCTTCTCGTCGGTATCTACCTGCTCGGGTGCATACCTTGACAATTCACAAAAGAATGCATCGCATTCAGCCACTGTCATCTTCCCTTGTTTCAGACTGTAGAACTATGCTTCCTTCTGTGCTCTATAGGTTCTAGGGATGTACTTGTCGTAAAATGCTTCCTTAAACTCATCCCAAGTAAACTGAGCCACATGCTCTGTCGGAATAACCTTCTACCTAGCTTCCCACCAGAAATCAGCTGGTCCGGTGAGTTGAAACGCAACACACGAGAGACGCTCCTCATCAGTACATCTGAGAAGTTTAAAATTCTTTCTGTAGCTCTTACCCAAAGCTCAGCATCGCTCGGGTTTCCTGATCCATCAAAGACAGGTGGATTTCTTTTGAGGAACAGATTCTCTATGTCACGATATAGTGGTGGTGGAGGTAGAGGGGTTTCGTGACGTCCTTGATCTTTCTCCCTCTCATGTTGTCTATGACCTCTTCCCGGTCCTCTAGGCCTACCGAGTCCTCCTCTTCTATTATTCGCTACTCTTGGCGGCATTTTGAAACTAAAGGAATCAAGAATTCTCATCAACTCCATGCTTTAAGCACTTACCCATTCAATAAGGAATTAACTTATCTTAATCATCTAGAAATTTCTCAATTGCAACCAAACTCTTAATGGTTCTTAGCTTACCTTAACCATCTCATCTTACTTTAATCATCTTAACTTAGACTTCTTAGTTTTTCTTGAAGAAAACTTTTAATTGGTTCTTAATCATTAAAACAAAGTAACGACTCTACTTTGTTCATGTTACTTATACGAAAGTAACATTCGTCTCTTATTCTCTTTGATTCCCTTTATTCTGTTCTTCCCGTTCGGATCATCTCTTGGATATCTTGGAACCATCGTTTCTTAGAACGTCTATGTTCTCAAAGAATCGGGAAGGCCTTAGAATTCGTCTAAATTCTCACGCCCACAAAACATTTTGAATAAAGAAATTATAACTCACATAATTTCACATACTATAGCATTCATGCTTTCACATAGTTCATGTAATACCACAAAGTATAGCTTTTTATACTTTAATCACATTCATACTTGCATACTTTATTCATATCATACTTGCATACTTTATTCATAAATTCTTGCATACTTAATCACATCATACTTGTATACTTTATTCAAAAATTTCTTCTTAAAAGAAATCATACTTCTGAAACTCTTTCATTTCTTTCCTTTCTTCAGTTGAGTCGACGTAGCGGGAGGTTGAGTTGTCGTCTACACTCTTAAACTTAGTGTTACGACCCAACTTTACTTGAAAGAAGACTCAGTTGTAGAGTATATACAAATACTCTATCTTACTACTCGAAAGAAACTTGTATGCAGAGCAGAAAGGATTGCTCTGATACCATTCTGTGGTATCACTAGAAAAATAACTTACGACCAGAGCAGAACCGAATGCTCACAACCCCAAATCCCGAGGGACGGCCAAGCCGGGGTGCGACTATGGGTTGGATTAAAGAAGCGGGGAAGAAAGGAGAAATACTGAATAAATGAATAAATGAATAATTTAACATCTATAACCGAGATAAAAATACTATGAACTGATTCTTATTAGACAAAAGAATGAACTTTACTTCATTGAATAAAAAGGGAGTCAATCTTGAAAGATCGCTCGACAAAGTTGTGATCAGAGAAGACTAGGTTAAAAGTATGAACAACTTAAACCGAAAAGATTAACAACAATAAGAGAGTTATTTGCAGCGGAAAAACGTAGAATGATATCACATATCAAATGTGAAATCGAGGCTCAACTAAACTTTACTTCCTTAAGTACGATCTTTACTCAACCTCCTCCGCCTTCGTCACTCAACCTGCACATTTAAAAACAAACATGCAGGGCTAAGTACATAAAGCACTTAGTGGGCACATTGCCGAAAACATTTCATACTTAGTATAGATTAATCATGCATCTTTTCATAAACACTCGTAAGACTTATACTGCTGTACACTTAATTCTGGATAACACACTGAAGGTTAACTCATAATCCGATCGTCTGGATAGCACTCTGTGGGCTATCTCAGAATCTGATCGTTTAGTTGGAATCTCTGGATAGCACTCTGTGGGCTAACTCAGAATCTAATACTCTAGATAGCACTCTGTGGGCTAACTCAGAGAGGCACAAGGGAATTCACATAAAACAATTCATTATGCACTGATAGTTACTTTAATACACACTTATTAAAGCAACAAGTAAACACTTTCGAGCAACGCTCATTTTATTTTGATAGAAAAGCCCACCTCAATCGTTTACAGTACAAACTTTAACCTTCTGTCTTCCGTACTGTCTTCTAATCTCGACGTCCTCCTTCTTTGAACACAAATAATCACACTTTAGTATTTGGTCGAGATGTTAAAAAGAAAACAGAAATTCGGAATCGGTTAAGTCTTTTAGGCCTTTGCACTTTAACTATATTCTTTGGATTAACGAATAAACGAGATTCGACCAATTCTCATTTAAAAACTAACTCAGTTCCTTACTCGACACTTAGGTCAGTAGATAAATGAAAGTCGATAACTTATAACGACTTAAAAGTTCACAAAGAACGAAGTTGAAAAGGATTCAACTTAAGAAATCAAGTTTTGGAAATTTCTGCACAAGTCAGTAAGTTCATACAGAACAAGGTACTTCGAAACAGGGGATGTGCTCTGTACCAAAAGAAAGCCATGGGTGTCCAGTTTACTCTCCAATTTACGGATCTTGATTTCGTTAAGCGAGCTAAAAGTTATGACAGTTTCCGTGAAACGTCGCAAAACAGTCCGCGATTAACCCTAGTGCTCGATAACTCGACGCACGACTTTCTAGGTTCGAGTTATGCTATTCCACTTTTATTCTTACAAAATTTCCATCTCAAGTCAGTTAACACGCAATATCTTTTATGACAAATTCCTTCACATCTCTCGATTATAATCTCGACGTATAATTCCTCGTCTTTCAACTAATCCAATTACTAAACCAATTTCCGATTCAAAACAAATTCTATTTCATTTTCGTTTATCAACTCCTCGTTTATTAACTATAACTCATAGCATCTTGTATCTCGGATGGAAATATCGTCAACTACAAACTCGTTCCTTTATCAATAACAATCATCAATATCAAATTGGTTTTCCTTATTCGACTTTTCTATCGACGTTTAATCTCATTTTTTCGTCTCTTACTAAAAATCGAACCTTCTTAGAATTCGCTCAAATTTTACGGTTACGATCATCAACTAACAAGATTATTGTAGGTTCGAATCACAACCCTAAATCATTATTCATTCTCGACTTATCGTCGATTCTTCGTCTCTTATCGAAAATCCTACGTTCTCCGTTTTCGTTCAAATTTTACAACATCGATCATTATCTATCAAGCATCACTAATATGTAAACCATATTCTAAAAACATTATCGAGCTTCAACTTATCGACAGGTTTCCGTCTCTTACGTTTTTCGTTTTATTTTTAGAAAAATCTAAATAAATTATATATTCATCCTCAATTATCCTACATCTCATTTCCATTAACCAATCATGCATTTCATATCATCCTCTTCATCAAAACCTCACTTGTTCTTCTCTTACACTTTCATTTTTATTTTTTTTAAATTCTAAATTAATTCATGCATTCATCTATCATCATGAGGAACACGATTCCATTAATCAATTATCTAAAAATCGAATCAAACATCAAACCCCCAATTTCTCTAAAAATTTCAGTATTAACAACTTGTATAGGAGGGATGATTTCTTCATGATTTCAATCCATAAAAACCATTCCTAAGCATACTATAACATGAAATAAACTTAGAACTTGATCTCCTACATCTCTTACCTTTTTCGAAAATTCCAAGAATTAAAGGAAATGAATTTTGATTGGATAGAAATGAAGAGGAAAGTCTCACCTTAACAATTATAAACGCGGAATTGAAATCGATCGGAAGATGGACAAGCTATGGAGCTCGGATGCTTGAAGAACTTGAGGAAGAACACATCAATGGTGAAGAACAAGAGAGAGAAGAGAGAGTTGGGGGAGGTGGTGGTTTGGGAGGGTAGAGGATAAGAGAGAATTGTGATATTTTGTGTAGATATTATGCTATAGTAGGATGACTAACAAGGTGACTCACTGTTCGCTAATTTCTTTCACACCGCAAGTGCACAGGTGTAATTGAGCACAGGGAAGCAAGGTCGTATTCCACAGGGATTGTATTAATTCCAATGAGTACTACTTTCAATTGTTCTTCCTCTATTTAAACTTTCGAACTTTAGATTAATTAACTAATGCTGCAAATAATTAAATAAAGCAAACAAAAGTAAAAGCAAAAGAAAAAAAATATTAAAGATTCAAGATAGAGAAGATATCCTAAGGTTTCGATTTCAATGGAAAATCAACTTCAAGATTCAATCAATCAATCAATTAACACTGGGACTCAACTCTTCTTAGAACAATCACAATAATAGCTTAAACCTACTCCCGTAGCGAATAAACCGTTGATCACATGCAAGGGTTTTCGTTCCCGACAAACATCATATGCATGCAACTCCAAAAAGATCCTAAGATTAATGCTCTCACACAAGGCTCGTCCCCTCCCGGTTATTTTGCAATGCTTGTCTTATATTCCAGTTCATGTATTAATCCTCATCTCCCGACTATTGAATTAACACAACTAATTATGCTAAATTGGTGATCAATCAACTAGCATGCAAAACAAATCAAGAACATAAGAAAGAAGCGAGGGTCGTAATTGATCAATCAAATAAAAATCAAAGTTAATTATTCATCTACTCTCTAGCCCTAGGATAAAGGAAATTAGTTACTCATAGACATCATAGACAATATCCAATAAATAACAAAAAACCGTTGGCGAATCCATAGTTCTTGAGTGCCTCTTCTTCTCGTCTCCCAATCTTCAAAACTCCTCTAAAAAAATAAATCTAAACTAACCTAATCTAAAATAATAAAAGAAAAATATAAGAGAATAAAAGATGAGATGAAAATTGAAAAGATGTAGTAAGGGGTTCTCTAGATGTGTTTTGGAGGACACATATATATAGATGTGGTGAGTACAAGGTTGTATCCTAATATGAGTAGGAAATAACCAAAATAGGAGAAAATAACCAAAATAGGATAAATCTCGAAAATCTCGCGTCTGACCGCGTGTATACTGGGCCAGCGCGCAACGTTTTTGTTTTGGCCCGTTCTCCTTCGTTATAACTCCGATTTTGGATCCGTTTTCGCCTACGAACTCCTATCGAACTGTACTCTCATCCTATTATGCTCAAGTTTCATAAGATTAATTCTAAATTTCTGCAAAATCAAAAAAAGTACGAACGAACATCATATTTCACAAATTAACAATAGTTAAGCACAAAACTCACTCCAAACATGATTTTCCAATACAAATTGACATCAATTAAGCTTATAAAGATGAGAAAATCCATGTTTATCACTCATTAAGGTGCGTTTGGTTGCGAAATTTTTGACGGAAATATCTCGTTTCCGGGTCTCAAACGACGTTATAAAAGTCGAGAAATAATTTCTTAGATGGTTACGTATTCGACGAAATCTAATTCGTCCGTTAGATTAGAAATAAATCACATACTCGGAAAACCTAATTCGTTTTTCAAAATCCGAGAAAAGTCAGGACATCACAGTCCAAATTTTGTCCGAAAAAAATAATAAAAATGGATTTTTACTAACTTACTCGTCTCGCAAAAAGAGTGAATGTAAAATCAGACGGTTTCTCGATTTGAGTTTTCGGGCGAAAATTTTATCGGACACGAAAACCCTAATACAGTAGTCGTTCAACCGACTTCTGGAATTTATTTTCAGAAATGGATTTCACCGTTAGTCTTAGAATTGAAAATCCTTAACTTAGGCGTGCAAAGCCTTAATTAATTAGAAAAATTTTATTTCTCGTCGGAAGAAAATATCTGAGGTATTACACCCATTGTATCTAACTCATAATTTTCTCGAAAGCAGTCGGCTAACTCAGAATGGCACAAATGAACTCACATAAAACAAATATTTCATGCCCTGATTATCACTTTGAAAACACAGTTATCAAAGCTGTAAATAAAGATTTTCGAGCATCGCTCAGTTTATTTTGTATATAGAAAAGCCCACCTCAATCGTTTACAGAACAAACTTTAACCTTCTGTCTTCCGTCCTGTCTTCTAATCTCGACGTCCTCCTTCTAACGTAAGATAATCAAACTTTAACAAGCGGTCGAGACAATAAAGGAAAAAGAAATCAAATTCGTTTTAGACTTTTAGGCCTTTGCACTTTACTACTTTCTTTTGATTAACTAATAAACGAGACTTGATCAGTTCTCGTCTATAAACTGACTCAGCTCATTACTCGACACTTAGGTCAGTAGATAATGGAAGTCGATAACTCATAACGACTTAGAAGTTCACAAGAGATTGAGTTGAAAAGAATTCAACTTTAAGAAAATGAGTTTTGGAAATTTCTGCACAGGTCAGTAAGTTCATAGAGAATAGGGTACTTCGAAACAGGGGATAAAATTTATACCAAAAGAAAGCCACGGGTGTCTAGTTTACTCTCCAATTTACGGATCTCGATTTCGTTAAGCGAGCTAAAAGTTATGACAGTTTCCGTGAAACGTCACAAAACAGTCGCGCGAAACCCTAATGCTTGACAAAACTCGACGCACGATTCCCTAGGTTCGATTAATGCTATTCCACTTTTATTTTCACGAAATTTTCATCTTAATACAGTCTATATGCAGAATCCCTTAATCGGGTTCACATTCACGTCTTTTGATTAAACAAACGACGAGCATTTCCTCGTCATTTCCAACTAACCAATTACTATACCAAATCAAATTTCAAATTCAATTCCTATTTCATTTTCATTTATCAACTTCTCGTTTCTTAATTATAACTCATAACATCTCGTATCTCGGATGGAAAAGTCGTCAACTACAAACTCATTCATCAACTAATAACAATCATATTTATTAAAAAGATTTCCTTATTCGACTTTTCTACCGACTTTTAAACTCGTTTCTTCGTCTCTTAACGAAATTTCAAACTTCTTAGAATTTGTTCAAACTTTACGGTTACGATCATTAACTAACAAGATTATCAAAGGTTCGAATCACAATCCTAAATCATTATCTATTCTCGACTTATCGTCGATTGTTCGTCTCTTAACGAAAATTTTACGTTCTCCGTTTTCGTTCAAATTTTACAACAACGATCATCATCTAACGAGCATCACTAATATGTAAACCATATTCTAAAAACATTATCGAGCTTCAACTTAACGACGTGTTTCCGTCTCTTACATTTTTCAATTTATTTTTAGAAAAATCTCAAATAAATATATATTCATCCTTAATCATCCTATATCTCATTTCCATTAACCAATCAAGCATATCATAACATTTACTACACCAAATCATGCATTCTTTCTCTCTTACAATTCGATTTTTATTTTTAGAAAATTCTAAATCAATTCATGTAGTCAATTAACAACATGTAGAACATTATTCTATCAATTAAACATCAAAGAAATTGAACTACGAAAAACCCCTAAAATTCCATAAACTTTCGGTATTAATATAAAAATAAAGGGGAATGATTTTCTTCATGATTCGATCCGTAGAACTTAATTCTAAACATACTAGAACATGAATCGAACAAGAATCAACATGCTTCTTCACCTCCTATGTTTCGAAAAAAATGAAAATGATGGGAAAGGATTTGTGTTCGGTTCATAACGTAGACGATGTTCTTACCTTGCCGAATATGAAGTCGGAAATGAAATCGATCGGTAGATGGAGGACTTGTGTTCTTGAGAAGAGCTTGAAGAAGAAGTTTTAATGGAGGAATTTGAGAGAGAATGGGAGAGAGAAAGAGGTATGGGGGCGGTAATGAAGAGGAGAAGAAGAGAGGATGACTCATGTATACTATTACATAAAGTGAGATAAAAATCTAACTAAAGGTGGATGACTCGCTTAAGGGGCGTTTGGATGCGAAAAATTTGACGGAAATATCTCGTTTCCGGGTTTTAAACGACGTTATAAAAGTCGAGAAATAATTTCTTAGCTAGTTACGAATTTGACGAAATCTAATTCGTCCGTTAGATTATAAATAAATCACATACTCGGAAAACCTAATTCATTTTTCAAAATCCGAGAAAAAGTCGGGATTAGATGGTCTAAAATTCGCCCGCAAAAAATCATAAAACTAACTTTCTCCGGTGAACTCGTATCGAAGAAAAAGTGAATGTAAATTCTGACGGTTTTTAATTCTGAGTTTTCGGACGAAAATTCTATTGGACGCGAAAACCCTAATACAGTAGTCGTTCGACTGACTTCTGAAATTTATTTTCTGAAACGGATTTCACCGTAAATCTTAAAATCGAAAATCCTTAACTTAGGCGTGCAAAGCCTTAATTATTAATTAAACTTTTATTTTTCGTCGGAAGAAAATATCCGGGGTATTACAAATTAAATTATTAAGATTAATTAGATGAGTGTCATCTCAATTACATGATCAACAACTATATATACTTATTTCCTCCTCCATTCTTGACTATATTTTTTTCAATTGGGGCGAATATAACTAGCAAGATTTAAGGTGCATGATTCTGAATACGGGTGTTGCTACTATTGTATTTATGGAGTCAGAATGGGTGATTTCATTTCTGTTGGATTTGACTCATTATCTATCAATGGGGACATGGTCCATTATTATTATTATTATTATTATTATTATTATTATTATTATTATTATTATTATTATTATTATTATTATTATTATTATTATTATTATTATTATTTTCATAATTTGTGGGTGTAAGAGCATGAGTTTGATGAACCCATATTTGTGTCCATCTTTTCTTGTGTTTTTCTTGTGTTTCTTAGTCTTTATCGAGTCAAAGTGTGTCTGGGAGGACACAAAGTCGAGAGATGGTGTGCAGGGAAGAACAGGTGGGATGCTGGGCAAATACGATGGAAAATCTATTGTTGAGATGGTGATACGATGCAAATGGGCATAGGGCTGGAAGCTTGTAGCTGGGCAACATCGAAATATCCATTCTACAAGTCAGGAAGTACCTCCCCATATCCCTTAAGCCAACAGACAGAGTACTCGGAGGAGCCAGGATTTTGGTCAACACAGGAAGCAATTCAGGATGCAGACATGAAGGGCAAGATGCGAGCCGGGCCAGCAGCAGGTTTTTCTTTTCCTTCAAGGAAGAGGATAAGGATTGGATCTTTCTTTCCTTATCCGAGCTGAGCCTAATCCAAGAAGATATCTACCACGCAAGGAAGGAAGAATCGTGCATGCATATGAGAGAGAGGCGGATGTGACATGCATGGAAGAGTCCTTTATCAACAAGGAAACTTCCTTAAACCCTAATTTCCATCGTCTATATATATGGCCGGCTCCATTATGTATTGTGCGCCGATTTTTACTCTTAGTTATGCATTCTTAGTTGAGAGGAAGTGAGGAAAAAACAAGTCCTACGGGCAATTTACTTTTATTTCGTATTTACTGCTTTAGTTTAGTTGTTGGCTTGAAGCCAAGACCTTAGTTGCTGACTACACTTTTGGGCAGCAACTCGTTTCCAGTTTTATGTTAAGTATGTTTTTCTTTATATGTTTTGTGTTTACGTTTATTATTATGTCTAGCTAAGTTTATTGTTTGGGTTGGATGTAGATGAAGTGATTCTAATTACTCGTTCTAAACTCGAGAGGTCTAATTGTTTAAGTTCGTTAATTGATTTTGTTCCCGAAACACTTGGGATTAATTCTAAACTTAATTGATATTGAAAGTTGATTGATCACCATCTAGATATTGAGATTAAGTCATTAATAGAAATTGGGATTAACACGAGAGTGTCTTTCGTACCCAAGAAAGTAAAGGGTGTTGAAGAGCAGTCGGTATGACCTACTTCTTGGCTGTCTTGGGTCTATTTATTCTTAATGCCTGTTGAGCAGCATCGTTACTGAAGTGTCTTCGTGACTTTGTTGATCAAGAGAGGAGATCTTGCCTTCTGGTCAAGATCTGTAAAATTGATTAGACATAGGCTAAGTGTGTTTATATCATGACTTCGTGACCTTAGGGTATAAACTAATCTTTGTCTAAAACCAAGTGATAAGATCAGTTAATTGAATATCTTTGCACCAATGAACGAGTGATGAGTAATTAGGATCATTGATTCGAAACCCAATCCAAACATCTTTTGTTATTTGATAATTTTACTTGGTGAGTTACAGGTTATTGAGTTATAATCAAAATCCCTTTTGTTAAGTTCTACCTGAAAAGCATATTACGTCGAGTCCCTTGGGTTCGACCCCACTTGCCGCTGACTACTACCTTGTTGGGCAAGAGGTGTTTATAAATATTATTTGTGCGAAGAGTGTAACGACAGCGCTTCGTCAGAGTTATAATATTTTCGTGTTTGGATAGACGAGAGATAAAAATCCTTTTTTAGTTGTGTAGGCGACGCGGACTCTTACGCAGCTGAAGGGTAAAACCGTAAAAGCATTAGTTGGTCGTGTTTCTTCAACAACATGAAGAAATTATGGTGTCGTGGGAGACTGAGTTGGTTAGCATGGCGGTCATGGTGATGATGGATTAGTAATGAAATTTATAATGTAATCATGGTTATCAGTAATTTCAGTGTGCCTTGATTTTATTTTTTTTATTGTTTATTCCGCTCAGACAAAAGAAAATGTGATTTTGTTAAATATTTAATTCTATATTTTATTTTCATCCAAAGTGAAGATTTTGGTAGTTATATTCGATGAAAATACATCATGGTAAATTGGCTATTATAATTATTTTATACTATTTTATGTTAATATTTATATTTTAATTATATTCAGTTATTATCTATATTTTAAAAAAAAAATTATCATTTGATATATTTACAAGGACAATCAATTTGCTCTAGAAAAAAAGCTCTCAGGAAAAAAAAATCAATTATCAATTATATCAAGTATCATCACCACTTTTACAATATGGACATGAATATAATTAGCCACAATACATATAGATATTATAACCAAGTTTCATGACATTCTTTCCGAAACCACGAGGCTTGACGAATGGAGTTGGTGCTGTTGCCGCTGTTGTTAAATATTTATTATAGTCGTACAAGAAAAGTTGAAAGAAATGCTTTTAGTTACTTTCCAATTTCAAGTTCAAAAAAATCAACAAATGAATGTAGGAGAGGAAACAAAAGCAAAATAAATTCTATATCAATTCATTATTCGATTGAATTAAGTCAAAATTTACCTCCACAACTCCACCAACAACAAAAATTGAAAAGATGAGAGATTATACGAGGCCTTTACGAGAGTGTCAAAAAATTAATTAATTGTTAATCTAAGAAAAAGGAAACAATTCATGTTAATATATATATCGACAATATAAAAAAATCTTACAAATGAAAGTAGGAGAGGATAAAAGCAAAATACAAACTTACAATTACTTATGGTCTGAGTGGTGCAGATAATACATTTTGATATATGCATTTATAAGCTAGTATATAAAGAGAGAGAGGGGCTACAACAATTAATTCTTATAGTAGCACAATATTCTCAATCCATACTAGTAGAATATATGATAAAGATGATTAAATTGATGATTTAATGGGCTAAGGCAATTTTTTCTTATGGTAGCATAATATTCCCTTCCATATTCAAATATAGAAGTTTTGAGAATATAATATTATAGAATATACGATTAAAATGTATAAAATAATAATTTAAGATAAATAAGAATATTGAATAGAAATTAGGCCATGTAAGATTTAAAATTAAAAGGTCTCCAGTGTGCAATGATTTTAATAATATATATAGATAGGTAGATTATCGACATGGAGCATGGTTATTATTTTATCTTTTGTTTGCTTACAAAAGTTAAATTTTATTGGCTATGCTAAATGACAACATAATGGCTGGCTATAAATAGGGCAAATACTACTCTTATTTTCGACAATTGTCTTACTTTGATACTTGGGTGAATTATTCTACGTTTACATGTTTATTTTGTTGTATTAATAGTCTCACCACTCATGGAAAATTTACAGGCCGCCAACGATAATTCTACTATTGCATGTCCGCAAATTTTGTCATATAATTACAAATCACTGTAAATTAGTTTCCTAAAAAATACTTTAACTTCTAGTATTTATTAAATACTAAGTGCATATGATAAGAGAAAATGGGGCGATTTCTGCTAGAGAGCTTTTTCCCGTTTTTCATCTTTTCCTTATTTGTTGCGTGGTTTCTCTTCATTAACTATCAAATCTGATCACATATTCTTGTTCCTGGAAAAATTTCGTTCAAGATAGTCTTTTGTTTCGTTAATTTCTGTTCAGTTTTTAGAGAGTTTCGCATGTTTGCAATTCTAGGGTTTGGGCTCGCCGCTATCGCGATTCCGGCGAGGTTTTCTTGCTAGGATTTGTGTTGCCGGGGGCGGGGCTCTAGGTTTTGAACGTCGATTTTCTCATGTCGGCTGTCTCTCCGAGGGCAACTTCTTCTTGCAGTAGCATCAGTTGTTGCAATTTATTCTTCTTCGATTAAAAGCCCACTTCCATTAGGGCTTGGTGCAGATGCTTTTCCGGCGCTGCCCTCTCCAGCACCTAGTTCCGTTCGTCGTCTTGTTGAGGCCTTCTACCTGAGGCGACGACGGCTAGAGTTCAGGTATCAGATGACGGCGCCATGATTTTGCCGCAGCAACAGCAGCAACAGGCTTCTATCTGTCTTTGCTGCAACAAGGGCCTTCTTATGCTACTTCTCCTTTTCCGGCAGCTTCTTCTCTGTAGATTCCAACGACGATGCCGGGTTCTACTCCTCTAAATCCAATTCATGGAATTAAACACCCCTCTTACGTGGCTGTTGTGGCTCCGAAGCAGCAAATACCAAATATCCCACTACATAATTTCTCTAGTTATTTGTTGTCAATGATGAAAGGCGATCGCCTTTCACTCTCTCTTCCGGAGACTTTGTTTGAGCGAAGGGAGAAGCTGTTCCGGGAAACAGCAATGATAGGTCGTATCTTCTTAGAAAAAAAAGAACAACCTCGTCCTACAATGCATATTAAGGCGGAGTTGCAGCAAGCTTGGAGTATGAAGAAGCCATGAAAGTTGGTGGCGATAGGGAAAGGCTGTTTTACAGTTCTTTTTTCTAATGCTGCCGACTTTAGGAGGGTAAAGTGTCCATCTACAACAACAATTAAGGGTGGTAATTTTTCTCTGTGTAAATGGGTGGAGAATTTGATCCTCATAAATTTTGGCAGCATGCGGCCCAAGTTTGGGTTCGAATTAAGAACCTTCCATATCATTTATGGGAGGCGGAGATTATTGCAACTGTGGGTCGTGTGGTGGGACAACCTATTGAGATCGATGGTATCTCAGTCAATGGAAATATGGGACTTTTTGTATGTGTCCTCATTGAGTTGGATATGAAAGAAGACATAATTTCTGATCTTTGGATTGATAGGGGCTCGAAGTCTTTTTAAGGTGGAGTATGAATATGAGAATTTACCTCCATTCTGCTCTATTTGCCAAATTGTGGGGCATAGAGTAGAGAAATGTCGCAGAATTCAGAAAGTAGACAAGAGGAAGGAGGAGAAGGTAAGGGTGGAAGTAGGTGGCAGAGGCGCTGCCGGGGTGCAGCAAAATCAGCTTCATGTTGCATCTTTGAGTGTGGCTATTGGTAAAGTCCAGTCTACGCCTAATAGACGGGCTTCGAGTGCGGCTGTTGGTAAAGTCCAGTCCATGCCTAATAGACGGGTTGGTGATGAAGATGTGTTGAGGGGAAATAGTTTTGGGCAGCTTTCTGTCCACAATAGTGATGAGGAAGATGTTGAGGAGTTGGAAATGGAGCCTCATCTGTCATAGAAACAAAATGAGACAACTGCTACCCCTCGTGAGCAGCTGCAATCTTCGTATCGGCAGAAACAAAATGAGGTTGCTGCTATTCCTCATGAGCAGCTGCAATTTTCGAATCAGCAGCAGGAGGTGGATACACCTGTTTTCTCTTATAGGGTACGAAGCTTGATTCTCAATGAAGACGGGCAGGTTATGGAGGATCATGCGGTAGTTGGTCATGAAAGTGAAAAAGGCTGGTATTGATTCCTCTTCGGCACAACAGCAGCAACAAGTAGGGGGCAAGCAGCAGCAAGATGAGGCAGTTGCTGCTCGAGTAGAGAAGGATTTGGACGACACTTGTATGAGGGAAAAAGATGCCGAACTGCAGCTTGCCAAAATATCGGAGGAGACTCACGTCTCTACTGATTTTTCTGCTGCAAATGAAGAGTTGCAGCGGCAAGGAGCTGGGTCCGATCATGTGGTGGAAGCCACCACAGAGCAGCAAAACTAAGAAGACATGAAATAGAAAGCCTCCGGTGCCTTCCAAGACATATGATACTAGAGGTAAGGTTGGGGCCTCTCAAAAATTTCAGATTGTGGATGCTTCTGCTTCAGACGCTCTCAAGGCAATGGATGCATTTACGAAAAGCATCTTCCCTTAGTTTGTCAACAGATGGTGTGAACATGGTTATATTTGACGCGCCACTCAATTTCTTCTCTAGTTGACGAGTATCTTCAATACATTAACAGAATAATTATATTATATTTTCAAGTTTCTTTACGTCGGGTATCAATCCATTAAGTATTTTCTAAATTCAAACCCGTTCACAAATTCTCTATACATTCTCAACCTAAACGTGTATAAAAAAATTAATTACTATCTATACTCGTCCAAAATTCATTGGACCAACCATTAGTGTTAACAATGAGTCTGATATCAATCCACTAAATTTTATTCAAACCGAAATTCGTTTAAAGTTTTCTCCACATTCTTGTCCTAATTTCGCTTGAAAGGTGACTTCTATCTATACTTGTCTTAAATCCATTGGACCTAATAAAAATTCATTTATTTTCTACTAATATTTATATCAAATAATTAGTTATACTCGTCCCAAACCCGTTGGACCTGATAAATTTCCATTTATTTTCCATTAATGTGCATATCAAATAAAATGCAATATCTAAAATATCTAAAAAATTATGAATGTAATATAGGAAGCTGTTAAATGGCATAATTAAATAGGAAGCTGTTAAATGTTACTATTTATTTGACCAAAACCAATTATTATTGAAATAAATAAAATAAAATTGCTTTGATTGAAATAAAAATACATTGTTGGAAAAATTAGTAAATATTTAATTTATACCAAAATCCAACTGAATCCAATTGAGTAGATGAGCCATCAGTCAATTAGCTAGAGCTCACTATTTGAGCATAGGGATTTTATCTTTACATGATCAAACAGAAGAATTCAGACTGAGAATGCAGTTCAAGATCAAGATGGTCAGTCAGATCAGAACTCGATTGACTCCGGAACTGAACCATGCAGTTCATGCATGTCGAGCAGTTTTGTCGAAGTCACACGTCTCAAAGTCAAGAAAAGAAGACTTGGAAGACAGTTAAAGAAGAAGAGTTCGAATTCAAATTCAAATCTACTCGAAATTACAAGACAACCTGTAATTTTACATAAATGGACGGACTACAGAGACTTGCATAAAGTAAGGGTTGTAGTTACCATTTCGGGAAAGATTGCAGAGAAGTAGGTGGAGTGACATACTTTTTGGCAGAGGTCAAACGACTATTTCCAACGGCTAATTGATCTCCATCTCTATAAATAGAGGTCTCGACAATGCGAGAAGACGACTGGAGAGCTTCACGTGCACAAGCATTCAAGCAAATCAAAGCAAGTCGCATTCTCATAACAAGAACACAAGTGTCAGAAGCCAAGTAGTAGAGAGTCGCCAATCTTTCTCCTTTGCTTTCTTCTAGTTCTCAAATTCTTGTTCTTTGATCGAGCTAAAAGTCTTAGATCTTGCTTTTTCTAAGCAGACTCTCTGAAAATATCGAGATACGAACTCAAACTGATACCCATTCTGACTTTATTTATCCTCCATTCGTACTTATTGATCCAACAATGAGGTAATCGATGCTCTAGAAGTCAACCTTTCCTACCCTCGGGATTCTTCTACTCATGTGTCCCTGGATAAATCCTATCTAGCTCTAGTAGTGGTAGTTAATCCAGGGTTAGGGCTTTGGTAAGTCAAGTGCCTTATTCGTTTCCTCTTCGCTATGAGCTAAAAGAGTTGGTTTGATCCCTTCGTAAATAGGAGTGATTCCTTGGGAAGAGGGTGAAAGCCCTATAATAGTTATGAGAAGACTTACTCCTACGTATCATCGTAAGAGTCATAATTACCAATATCAAAGTGCATGAGTCGAAGAATCCCCATCTGGAAATATCGAACAACATCGAAACTCAGTAAGCCATGGCCAGTCTGGTGCTCTTGCAATCCATCTTTGACTCTTATATGAATGGATCCTTACAGATAGATGGGATTTCTTCCGGATTCTGAAATGGAGTGTGAGCTTATCCTATATAGTAATTTCTAGCCCATTTATAAAAGTTGTGGGTCCAGTTCAATTTATGAGATAAAAGTATATTTAAGAAGTGTAAATTTAAACAAAAATATAGAACATTATAAATATTTCTGCGGGCTCAACTTAATTTATGAGACGAAAGTAGATTTAGGAGGTGTAAATTTAAGAAAAATTATAGGACAATATAAATATTTAAAATAAAAATAAAAACCATGTCATGTTTATTGGTATTGTGAAAAGTATTTTATCACGATAAATACATGTACATATGATAATAATTAGAGTTAAAAAATATTTTTACTTCTTTATATTACTATATTAAGTTAGAAAACAAATATATTTATAAACCGTAAATCGAATCACACCAATCAAATAAAAAATTATCAAAATATATTTTACGGTTTGGTTTGGTTTGATTTTAGCGTCTAATCTCACCAAATTGGAACGCGAACACCCTGAACATGAAATCCGCTAGGGGCGGCTCTGATGCTTTGATGCAAATAGGGTATTGTGAAGAGTATTTTATCACGATAAATACATGTACATATGATAATAATTATAGTTAAAAGATATTTTTACTTTTTTATATTAGTATTAATTAAGTTATAAAACAAACATATTCATAAATGGCAAACTGAATCGCACCAATCAAATAAAAAATTATCAAATTATATTTTACGGTTTGGTTTGGTTTGATTTTAGCGTCTAATCTCACCAAATTGGAACGCGAACACCCTGAACATGAAATCTGCTAGGGGCGGCTCTGATGCTTTGATGCAAATAGGGTTGGATCCGGTCACACCATATGATCGATATTACGGGAGAATTATGTGTTATGTTACATATGGTTGTTTTTTATGTGTAGATTAATAAGATGGAATATCATTATACAATACTAGTGTATAGCCCGTCAAAAATCGACGGGTAATTATTATTTAATAAAAATTAATAAAATTTAATAGGTGATAGTATAAGAAAGATATAGTTTGTTAGTTATTATTATTATTTTTAAGTATTAGCCTTTAAAAATTCAAATTTAATTCACACTCATTTTTATAGATAATTTTCAAACCACTCTTTTTTTCTCAAAAGGGACAAAAACTATTTACTTCTCAAAGAGATTGCCATGTGTAATATTTGTTTTTTTGAAAATTGTCTATAAGAATGAAGGTGACAATAATTAAAAATCCTTAAATTTATGGGTTCAACATAAAATTATAATAAAAGTTGCCTCGACATTACTAAATCAGCCTCTATATGCGAACAATTTTGGGTCGGAATTGGCCCGTTGACAAATCATTAATAATTTTTTTGCAATTTTTCTACACATTCGATATTTCCCAACGGGGACTCTTAATCAAAAAATTCGAGATGGTGTGTTTAGAATTATTCAAACTTGTTTGAAATTTATATACTCGTATTTGTTTAAAATGCAATTAAAAAATTATTCATATGTGTTCATTTCTAAATAAATATGTATAGCAATATCCGTTAGTTGGAAACTAGTCCGTTGACTACAATTCTGATTTATAAGTGCGTAAATTATGAAACTCGTTTATAATAATAATAATAATAACAATAATAATAATAATAATAATAATAATAATAATAATAATAATAATAATAATAATAATAATAATAATAATAATATGATGATGATGATGATACCAACTTCAAGTTATTAGTCGGTCAACTTATAATTTAATTTTGTAAATATTTTTTTATTTGACCAAAGCCTTATTAAAAACGCACATTGTGAAAAAAGGAAATAAAAATTTGAAAAAATTAAAAATATATATGGTCATCTTAATTGAGGACGATTATTATTAGATTAATAATTTTAAATTCAAAAATTTGAGAATTTAAATAAAAGAGAATAAAAGAATTTGAGGTGTGCCACATAGGATAGAGTCGTTTTCGTTTTAATAATATACTAGCGTATAACCCGTCGAAAATCGACGGGAAATCACTATTCCATAAATTCTTCTCAAAATCGATATAGGATAATGAGGTAGATCGTTCTGATAGAAAATATCCTCTATCTCACATTGATTTAGAGAAGAAAAGTAATTTTGAAGAATGTCAAGGTGATCCAAATCCTACATTATGAATTCAATATAACAATTAAAAAAATCACTTGAACTATCGGTTAGAAATTACCCGTCTAACCCTACGGTTATGCGTCAGAACTAACCCGTTCACCACGATTTTCATCGGAATCGGCCTGTTTACCCCACGATTTTGAACGGAGTCGGGCTGTCTACCTGACAGTTCTAGGTCAGAACCGTCCGGCAATATAAAAGATAAAATAAATAAATTTCAAGTATGAGTCACCACGGTTTTCATCGGAATCGGCCCGTCTACTAAAAAAATCAATTGAAGTGTCAGTTAGGAATTGATTATTTCTTTGATAAACATATTTATTTTGTTAAATTAAATTAAAAATTATTTTGGCTAAGAAAATATATACTTGATGATTTTGTAAGAACTAATTTTGCTTCTATATACACACGAGGCGTGACTTGATATATATGTGATGAATTGATTAAGAATTTTATACATTTTTTAAATAATTTAATTTGATAGTGAGATAATATGATGTGAGAATTAACATAGATAGCAGTGGATGTATATTCTTAATGTTATCATATGAGACTATATATATTATATAATATATTTTTGTATATATAATGCTGAAAATACGAGTATTAAGATAAATAGGAATGAAGATTTGGATAACGTTTTTGAAGATTTGATCTTTTAAATATTTTATTTCTATGTAATATATAAATATATATAGAATATAATATGACAAATATTGATTTTAAATTCAGAAAATTTGTGAATTTAGATAAATAGGAATAGAGGAATATGAGGGGTGCCAGGATTTTTTTACATATCGTCGTTTTCGTTTATATTTTTATCAAATTAAATAAAAAATATTAGACTCTATCAAATTTTAATTTAGCCAACCAATAAATTAGCTAAATTATTTTAGAACCATTTATTAGGTCATCTAATAAATTGGTTCCCTAAAAAATAATTATTTACTCGGCCAACTAAAAAATTGATCAAAATAAATTAAATTAATTGAACTATAAAAATATAGTTATTTATTCGGCCACTAATAAATATATTGGCCAAATAAATTTGGTGGTGCAAAAGATGAGTGAGTCTAGGTATTTATAGGCTTTTCAATAGGAGAAGTTTCATTGAAAAACCGATGTGGGACACAAGATTTTAATAGATATTTAAAATCTATTATATTTTATATCTAAATCGATGTTGGACAAAAACATATTTAAAATCTATTATATTTTTTATGCAGAGTCATTTTCGTTTATATAATAATAGATAGATATGGACGCATAAATATTAATTAATTAGGGAAATTAGAGATTACATAATGATTTTTATTCCAAAAATTGTTATAATACTAAACGTGAGGAATCTATCTATTATATATAGTAATAACAATTATAAATATAATAATATAATAATAAGTAACATAATAATGACGCATAGATATTAATTAATTAGGGAAATTAGAGATTAGATAATGATTTTTAATTCTAAAAATTGGAGAATTGAGATAAATAGGAATGGAGGAATTTCAGGTGTGCCACATAGGATTTTTTGAAAGAAGCTTCGTTTTCGTTTATATAATAGCTAGCATATAACCCGTCGAAAATCGACGGGAAATTATATTAATATTTAATAATAATAAAATTATTAGATAGTATTAATAGTGATATTTTAAGAAAAATATTATTTTTTAATTATTTAGAGTTAAATAATTCTATTATGCAATCTATTAAACTCGCTTAGAATTATGTGCCCTTGAACACATCTCAAATTCAATTAAAAGGTAATTTTATTACATGTTTACGACTCAAACCATATAGCTATGTTTGTTAAAAATTATAATCTAATATATTCTCATTTCTTTCGATTTCTAAAAAAATCCGTATATCAACAACCGTCGATTGAGAATTGCCCTATCTACTGCCATAGTTTCGCGTCGGAATCGGCCCGTGGACCACTCTGATTTATAAGTGTGTAATTTATAAAACTCATTTAGAATACAAATAGATCCAAAATTTGATAAGAAAAATTGATTGTACTATTCGTTCACGTCCTTAGCCATACAATAATGTTCGCTAATCACAATTATAAATTATGCAAAGTTGGAAACTCAACTACAAATAACGTGAAGATTAATTCATGGATGACTATTTTAAATTTTAGAATGTACATGAAAAAAAATGCACAAAATGGAGAAAAATTTCCCGAGTTCAGGTACCCGTCGGTTGGAAATTGACCCGTTTAACGCTACGGTTCCTGGTCTGAAATGGCCCATTGACCACATTTTTTATTTATAAGTGCATAATTTATAAAACTCGTTTAAAATTTATATAGACCCAAAAATTAATAAAAAATTAATTGTACTATTTATTCTCATTTTAATTGTATAGTAATATTTACTAATTACGATTATAAATTATGCAAGTTGGAAACTCCACTACAAATAACGTAAAAATCAATTCATAGATGATGTTTCTAAATTTTAGAAAAATACATGAAAAAAATGAATAAAATTTAAAATTTAAAATAAATATGAATAAAGAATGGAAATGTGACACATGGGATTGCATCGGAGCCGGCCCATTGACCACAACTCTGATCTGTAAGTGTGTAATTCATAAAACTTGTTTAGAATTTATATACAACCAAAATTTAATAAAAAAAATCATATAGTAATATTCACTAATTACAATTATAAGTTATGCAAAGTTGGAAACTCAACTATAAATCACGCAAAAATTAATTCATAGATAACGATTCTAGATTTTAGAAAAATATATGGAAAAAATGAATAAAATAATATTTAAAATAAATAAGAATAAATAATGAAAATATATCACGTGGGATCTCGAGTTGAGGTGCCTGTCAGTTGGGAATTGACCTGTCTACCTAAATAATTGATAAATTAAAAATTAATTATTTTTATCAAATTAAAGAAAAATTATTAGACTATTTAAAAATTTAATTCGACGAACCAATACATTAGCCAATTATTTTGGAACCATTTATTTTGTCAACTAAAAAAAACTGTATAGTAATATTCACTAATTAATTACAATTATAAGTTATGCAAAGCTGGAAGCTCAACTACAAATCACGTACAGATCAATTCATAGATGTCGATTCTAGATTTCAGAAAAATACATGGAAAAAATTAATAAAATAAAATTTAAAATAAATAAGAATAAGAATGAAAATGTGTCACGTGAGACCTCGAGTTGAAGTGTCTGTCAGTTGAGAATTGGCACGTCTACCTAAATAATTGATAAATTATAAATTAAATATTTTTTATCAAATTAAATAAAAATTATTAGACTATTTCAAAATTTAATTCGACTAATCAATACATTAACCACATTAGCTAATTATTTTGGAACCATTTATTATTTCAACTAATAAATTGATTCCCTAAGAAAAATAATTTTCTATTGATCAATTAATAAATTGACCAAATTAAATTAAACTATAAAAATATAGTTATTTATTCGGCCGATTAATAAATAAATTGGCCAAATAAAACTGGTGGAGTAAAAGATGAGAAAATACACATTAATTTTATAGGCTTTTCAATAGGTGAAATTTCATTGAATAACCGATGTGGGACACAAGATTTTTTTAGTAGATATTTAAAATCTATTATTTTATATTTAAAAATTCAAAAATTTGAGAATTTAAATAAATAGTAATGGAGGATTAAGAGGAGTGCCACGTAGAATTTTTTTAAAGTAAGAATCATTTTCTTTTTAATAATATAATATAATGATGATAGATAGATATAATAATAGATAGATATAGAAGATAGATAGATAGATTTAGAAACAAAAGATAATAGAAATATTTTTTTTAAATAGGAAACATTTAATAAATCAAGTGGAATCAAGCCGTCTTGCCGTGGAAACAGTGTGGGTTGGACTTGGACAGCGAAAGCCCGTAGTTTAGTGGTCAACGCAACGGCCCAAACCTAAACGCAGCATAATTCATTACCGGTATTTCTCACCGTGGAATCTTGGGTTTAGCACGCGCCACTATCGAGCGTGGAACTTGATAACCAGGAAGGTCAGGCTCCTGTAATAGAATCAATCCCAACAGTCAATCGCAAGCAGCAACTAACACAAGATAATCCTAGCCGTCGAAATACCCTGTGTTGATCACGCTCCATCTATCCGCGTGGACTTCCGCCCTCCTCCCTCTTTCTCCAAGATAAGAAATAATCTGTGCTCGGTATAGTAAAATACAGACAGGGGGGAAAATTCTTCCAAAAGGTACGTCTTCTGTTTCGAAACCCTAATTTAACTTTCACTGCTTGCGCTTGTCTATGGCGGTGGCTGGTTGTAGTAGAAACAGAAGAGAATGGCGTTTGATTCAACTAGCGCTGAGTTAGTGTGTGTTCTGTGTGTTTCTCGGTGGCGAGATTATGTGGATTGAGTTTGGTTTAGCTTAGTGCGTGTTCTGTGTGTTTCGCCGCGTTGAAAATATCGAGAAATCGAGTTGGACTTGAGGTAGTGTGTGATAGTTGTTTAGTTGAACTTGGGTGCGTGCGCTTAGACAGATGTTGGGGGGTGGAGATGAGGGATCTGAGGACGACAAGTTGAGAGAGCGTAAGGTTTACAGTAGAAGACCGTCGTTTAAAGGGCTTGAAAATAGTAACAGCAGTAGTAATTTGTTGAGGGAGCAGCAGCTGCCGAAATCTCAAGCTATGGTTTCAGAGGCCTTGAATTCTGTGAAAAGATTGCATAATTCTGGTGATGATGGCTTGGTTGGGAGGGGAGGCTTTCCGAGGCAGGATAAGGTTAGGATAAGCTTGTCGATGAAGTCGAAACATGATGCTCTGGAGTTGAGGAGGAAGCTGGAGAGCGAGCGGGATATGGTGAGGAGCTTGATGAGAAGGATTGAGTCGAATGGAGTTCAAGGGTTTGATGGTAGATATGGCGATAAGATGGCTGGGGGAGAGGGAACTCCTCGGATGTTGAAGCCGTTGAATCCATTGAGTGTGTTGGTGAATGAGGATAGCAAGACGGGGAATGATAATGTGGAGAAAGAGAAGAGGACACCCAAAGCAAATAAATTCTATAGAAACTCAGAGTTTTTGCTTGCTAAGGACAAGATTCCGGCAGCTGAAAGTAACAAGAAATTGAAGTCAAATGGGAAGAAGGGAGTAGGAAGTGGGGTAGTGATGGAAAAAATTCCGAATCATGTTTTGAAAACATGTAATGCACTCTTAGAGAGACTGATGAAGCACAAGCATGCTTGGGTATTTAACAAGCCAGTTGATGCTGTTGCTCTTGGTCTGCACGACTATTTTGAAATTATTAGAAAGCCTATGGATCTAGGTACTGTGAAGGGAAGGTTAACTCAGAATTGGTACAAGTCCCCGATGGAGTTTGCCGAGGATGTCAGACTTACATTTCAAAATGCTATGACGTATAACCCAAAAGGGCAAGATGTCTATGTGATGGCCGAACAGCTGTGCAAGTTATTTGAGGAGAAATGGGCACCCGTAGAGGCTGATTTTAAGCGTGAGATGAAGCTAGCTGCTGATTATGATGTGGGGCCACCTACGCCTACATCTCGGAAGGCTCCTCAGCAGTCACGGGCACGACCTGATATGCAGAAACCTTTAGATAGATCTGCAATGGCCTCTTCTGCTGATCCAAAAAGAAAGAAACCGAGTACTGCACTGTCTGGCAAGGCTCCTGCGCCAAAGAAGCCAAAGGCGAAGGATCCCAATAAAAGGGAGATGACCTATGATGAAAAACAAAAACTTAGCATAAATTTACAGGATTTACCTTCTGAGAAGCTTGAAAATGTTGTCCAGATCATTAAGAAGAGGAATCCTTCTGTTTCGCAGCAAGATGATGAGATTGAGGTTGACATTGACAGCGTTGATACTGAAACTCTTTGGGAGCTTGATAGGTTCATAACCAATTATAAGAAGAATTTGAGCAAGAGCAAAAGAAAGGCTGAAATTGTTACTAATTTAATAGCTGATCAAGAGCAGAACCCCAACGATAAGGTAATTTAATTTACTATCTCTAATATGTTTAGATTAGATTTCCTATTGATGCATTCCATTTTTGGGTTTTTCTCAGCAGGTTGCTACATCAGTTGTAACGGATACCCAAATAGCAAGTAGAACAGGTAAAGTTTTCACAGAGAAAGAGAAGTTTGAATGCTTCAAAATAATTTCGATGAGAACATCATTTTGTCTACTCTTTTTCTTGAGCAGATGACGAGAAGATCACCTCATCTCCAGTTGAAGTAGAAGAGCCAGAGCAAGAGCAAGAGCAAGAGCAAGAGCGAGAACCAGAGCACAGTGATAAAAACCAAGGAGCCAGTCAAAACAGCTCTAGTTCTGATTCCGGATCGTCTTCCAGTGGTAATTATTGATGATTATTTTTTGGTGCTCCTCATACAGTTCTTTGACCTATTAAAAGGAATTTAATGCATATTTCTTGGATAATTTCCTCAAAGCCATGAATGTCCTCTTATTAATCTTGCATTTTTCATAGATTCTGAAGGAGAAAGTTCTTCAGCAGATGGGTCTGATGGCGAACACTCACCTAAGAATTGAGGTAGTATAATTTTCCCTTACAAGCATTCAAACTACTTGCTTTTGTAGTTTGATCTTTTCAGATGGTACCCCTTTTCTTTGATTTCTTGTTACTCATGTACTTACATCTATTTATACGAATAAACTTGAATAGATCTATTTTTAGCTGATTGGGATCTTGTCCTAATCCAAAATAATGGGCTGTTGGCAGGAAAATAATTCTATGTTCGTATTTCATAATAGAGTTGCAGTTTCTGCCAGGGTCAAAACAATCAAATATAATTTACATGCAGGGTCAAAACAATCAAACAATCAAATAGCATTGAATTTTCAGTTATAATATGAAAAAGTCCTGCAGGCTTTATTACATCCCATTATGCAAAGTTCTTTTTAAAAGAGAAATAGACTGTGTTGACCTTACGTGTTAAATGAAATGCAGCATGATTTACAGACTGCATTAACCTTATGCGTTAAATGAATTGCCAATAGCACGACTTACACACTTTCACAGTTTCACTTATAATATGGAAAGTCTTGCCGGCTTTACTATCCCTTTCTGCAAAATTCTTCTTAAAAGAGGAATAGAATTTGTGCTGACCTTGAACATTATGTTAAATGCAAATTCTAGCATGGTTTACACACTTTTCCTATAGCTCAAAGCATGATATTTAATAGGAAGCTAAAAGCAAATACGACGTATCTTTTAATTTAGAAGTATAGCATTTCCTGCTGTTCTTCATTTTCTTAATTCACTTAAGAGTTGTCGTAGATGGTGTTCAGTTTTTCAATCCCCCCTCCCCCACCCTGCACATGCAGAACCACCCAAACCCACAGAATTGGGCATGGCAGTTCAACCTTTGAATGCAACACATTTTTCTAAATGATATCAGTGTGTGTGCAAATGCCAAAATACATTAAGAATAAGCATGGGTTTTTTTTTTTTTTTTTGTAAGATGCTTTTGGAGTTACCCTAAACCCTAAAGCTCATTCACATGCCTTTGTTTCTCTTAGTTCCCAGAATTGCCTTAAGAACATGTTTGCAGTCATCCCAATATATGATATTATTTAAAATCCACGTAGCTTCGTCCTACTCTCTCTCTCTCTCTCTCTCTCTCTCTCTCTCTCCGTGTGTGTGTGTGTGTGTAATTCGTTGAAAAGTTAATGTAGAGTACTAGAGTTAGAGTGAAGCTTAACTTTTTCTTGAAACCTTATGTTATCTGTGTCATTTAGTAATCCTGAAAAAAAGTTGCTCTTTTCAAGGAAAATTTATCCTTTTTATGTTCAATGTAATATTCATTGGCTTGCTGTGGTTAGACAGTTAATTGACTGGGCTGTCAGGAATTCATAATTGTTCATTCTGTGAGGATCCTTTAGTAGCATGTAAGATAGTACTATTATTCTAGACTTTCTACGCTTTTGTCTGATGAAATTACTTATGTAACTGATGCAACTAAATTCATTTTCTTTCTATACGAGCTTATGGTCGATAATAGGGGGTTGCATATGAAACCACTGTTTCTCAATACCATCCTAGTATTAATGCTGTATAAGAATATGCTTCTAAGTGCCATCTCAACTTCTTCTTTTTTTGTTCACATCTTGTTTAGAGATTCAAAATGTGATTCAAAGTTCCCTTTATCAGTATTTCTAAATATTTGTGAATCAACATAACTGTTTCTAGCTTTTAAACATAAATTTGGTTAAGATGATAAAGTACGGCATTTAAAGTTTCAATTAGAAGCTGGATAGATGCAGGAGAGTGTATGCTAGTGAAATCATTAAATACCTCTAAAGTTCAAATGAATATTATATAAATTAGCCATAACCCATAAGATCCGTGATGCTTTGTGGAGCATAAAGTTGAGGAACTGAATACGAACATGCACAGGAAGATGAGGATAACGGACATGAGGATGTTTAGAGATGTGCTATCACACTATATTAGATAGAATTGGTATTAATGCAAAAATGTTGCCTATTGCAAGATATGATCCATATTGCCTCCCCCACATAGTGGAATAAAGATTTTGTTTTTCGTTGCTTATCTAAAGATGAATGAAATTGCAAATTACATCATATCAAGCATCTTAGCTGAGGAAAAACGTATTCTCTTAAAACTAATTGGTGATACTACATGAAAATTTGCATAAATAAGAGATCAAAAATCAAATTGCTTGCGAAGAGACTTCTATTGGGAGAATAATAAAGAGATGGGCTATAAATTTCTGTGGGAACACTTCACTGAAAGGCCCTAAAAAGTCTAACGAGTATACGTGCCGAAGTGTACTCTTATCTGTTGCACATATATAGTCTCGTATTTAATTTTGGAATGTCCTTATTATGTATTTTCATTACTATATTGGTATCATGCCTTTAGCCATTTACATAAATATCCTTTTGTGGTTTTGGAATTAAATATACTATATTAAACTGTTATGAGCTCCACACTTTCTGCCTAGAATGAAAACCCTTGTGGAAAGAGTTACAAATGCAACATGAAGGAACAGTCCTGCAAATATAGATGCATATTGTGGTACCGACTAAAATAATATATACATAAAATAATTTAGAGTACGACTAATTTAAGGTCCAATCACTTGTGGGTTATTGAGAAATATCATTAAATGCATTTTGTAAATGTCTCTTTGATAGACAGATGTTATGCTCATTGTGCTATGCTCATGCTGTAAGCATTTCTAGTTCTTGCTCTGCTATCTGTTGCCCTGCTTCTCTCTGTGATTGAATCGAAGGCGAGACTAGACGGGCTGTTTATACATCTCCAGTGTCTTGGTTTACTTAAATTGACTTAGTCTTGCTTAGTGATCACATAGTCTAACGATTATTTCTCAACATCAATGTGCAGATATCGGTGACTCATGTTTGACAATAAGGCTAGAACTGAACTTGAATGATAGATGCACCCTTGACTGTTTGTGGATCCAGAAGGAATTCTTGGACATTCGCTCAATTTGTAAATACGTGTAGTGGGTGATAACTGTAGATTTATGGTAATCATGTTCGTCTCGTTGAGGTACGTTGCTCACAGGTAAGTAGTTTGTATGATATATTTAGGTTATGCATGCCGAAAGCACAAACTATTGCGTCCTCTTAATCTGTAATTACATGAAAGCTTCATCTTTCTCTGTAAGTTGTGTAGAGACCACACATTGTTCGGGTTCGTTATTTTCAGACATGTGTGAAACCTTAAATTTTTTAACTTGTAGCGGTCTAATCAGCTTTCGTTGTGCCGGTTAGTTTTTCTTGTCTTAATCGTCTTCTAAATGGTATGTCTGGTAGTTTTGATCATCTCCTTCTGTTTTAATCTCGATGTCTGGCATGTCTCCCTTTAATGTTGTTGCATCCTTTTATTTTATTTTTCCTGGTTTTAATTTTTATATATATGATTTTTTATTTTTGGTTTAACATCTTATAAGACTTATAAGCCGAGCCAAACACCCTCTAATTCTTGAATCTTCGTTGCAAATCCTAACACAATTTCCCTATTTGGTATAGCTATCCGCATGTCACAATATAATGATTAGTGATTGCTTAATACTGTCTCATAAATTATACGGAAATAAATCGCATCTCACTTCTCATTACTTGTAAAATAAAAAAGGTCCTCATCAATCAATCGATCGACAGCAAAATTTGAAAGAAATATTTGGGAAATCAGTTGGGAGATGTGCTGAGATGGAGCATTCCTGCTGAGGTTGCCTTTGCTTTTGCCTTTCTCTCTCTAATCATGTCTCTTATTTTGACATGAATGTGTTGAATTGACAATAGAGATATAGATAGAAATGCAAATGCATATGAATGTATAAAGAGGTTGCCGCTGAGCTGTATTCGCCCTTGTCTGTGCGTGACGTTGCTGGTGGAGTTAGCGCTCGACCTCATTCACGCCCCCTTTTCGAATTTCATTTCTTTTGGTGTTTCATGTTTGTGTTATTTTTGTGATAATTTGTTGTGTGTATATTCAGATGATTATTCTGATTTGGCCAATTATCAGAATAAATTCTACTACTCGTCCAAAAAGTGTTCTCAATTGTTGTTCCAAAAAAATTTCTGTCTACGGAACGCTGGCGTATAAAAGTGACGGGTACAAACGACATCGTTTTATCCGTATTAATTAATTTTGGCAAAATTGAAATAGGAATAAGCATCAATATTCAAATTTCAAATGACGGAGAATGTCAGCTAGTTTTTTTTAATTTTAAAAAAAATACAATAATAATTCAAACCTTATATTAACGTCATCGATTGTTCTGAACATCTTTGGAACAACACAAATACCTAATAATTTTTTTTTTTTGTTTTTGTTTTTTTTAGAAACAACACAAATACTTTAAGATTTGATCTAATAATTGCCCTTGTGATTTTATTCTCCATTTTGTTTGTTTGGTGTCATCTACTACTGCTGTGGAGTGTCTCTAGAAGTCTAACTTTGCACAGGGGGGAAAATCTCTGATTAATTATGTGGAAATTAATTAATGAGATAATAATGAAAACCCAATATATATAAATGGTACACGCGCACGCCGATAAAAATAAGTTGCAAATTAAAATGCAGCAGATGTACTGGTACATGTTTTATCTTTTTATAAAAGATAAGGTGCAAAAATATTGTTGAAGTGCAAAATATTCTTAAAGTATGTTTAAGTGCAAAGATATCCCTCCTTTTCCATCCACTCACTCGGGCCTCCCACGTAGCTTAAGAGTTATCTTAAAAAGTTGAATTATTCAACGGCCGTGCTGATGATGTCAGCTAAACAAGAGTTTCAATCTAATACTATTATACTTCTAAATGAAACTACATTTTTTTAACAATGGGTGAAAATTCGTCAAATTGTGAAGAAAGTGGTGTGAATGTTGAACTTGAAATATCGGTTTTAACTTTTAAGGATCCAACAATCCTAATGCCAATTGGATACATCTTTCAAATAAATTTTTACGATTAATAGCCTTAATCTTGCAATATCTATTTAATTTAATATTTTACTGATCTTTTAAACATTTCAATCACAAAAGTGTTTTATTTTTTAAACTCTAAACGTCTCTACTTATTTTTTCAAGAAGATCGTGTCGAATGTGCATTTTAAAACGGTGTTGATTTTTTTACAACATAAATTAAGGTACGTTCAACTGTATTGTGCGATTTTCCGTATTTAAAGAATCATTAAGGGGATTAGGGTATAATATGAGATAAATAATGTGATTGTTATGGCAATGAGAGGTCATTAGAGGTAATTAGGATTTATTAGTCCCATCTGTAAAAAGAAGATTTATTGATTTCAATTCGGATTTACTAAGCTCAAATTGAATTTAATTAAGTCTCCAAATAAGATTACATAAACATTAATTAATTAAAAATAAAGTTAAAAAAAATGGAGCCCAGCAATCGTATGGTGCGATTGCAAAAAGTTTAAGTAACCAACTTTTTTCTTACAATGAAATGAAATTTGCAGTCATTATTTTGTAGATGTACATGTCAAGAGATAAAACTCCACTCATATACGTATGTAAATTGCAGTGATCATTAGGGATAATCACACATGAAATGTAAATTGTATCGAGTTTACAATAGATTTATGAAATATATTCAAACTCATAACATTTTACCTACAAACTACTCAAATCTTATTTACCAATTAACTTCAAACTTTTTTCATTGGTTTTCTTTTGGGTCCTTTCTTCAAAATTATGTGTTGTCAGTTTGAGTTGAAAACAAAAAAGGTCTTCTATTTAAAGTCCGCTCATGTTTTATTTAGAGGCAAACGCTCGGATGGACCGCGCCAAACGGTTGGTGCCATTCATTCTCTTTATATATATAATTTTTAAATTTATGAATATTTTTAATTAATTCTAGCCATAATTAATAAATTCTACTTAAAATTGACCAAATGTAATTATAGTTAACTAGTGTATAACCCGTCGAAAATCGACGGAAAATTATAAAAATTAATAAAATTATTAAATAGTATTAATATGTGATAGATTAAAATAAATATTATTTGTTAATGATTTTAGCGTTAAATAATTCGGTTATGCAATCTACTAAACTCGCTTATAATTTATATCCCTTGAACACATCTCAAATTTAATTAAAAAGTAATTTTACCACAGGTTTATTTCTCAAACTCATATAGTTATGTTTGTTAAAAACTATAACTAATATATTCTCATTACTTTCGATAATTGTTAAATCTCTATTCTTCTACAAAACCGATGTGGGCAAAAATATATTTCTCTCTCAAAGGAAAGCGACTCTTAAGCTGAATTTTTTAGTTTTTTATTAAGAAAAAGAGGCAAGAGAAGGAGCGGGTAGTGAGAGAGAGAGAGAAGAGATATATAGATAGCGAATAATACTATAGATGTTAAGATTTTCTATAAGATGAAAGTAACCCTAAATATCTCACATTATGAATTAAACACAAGATTAAGATAAAAAATAAGTTAAACCACCGCTTCACAATCATCTCGTCTACCCCGACGGTTTCGACCTGAAACCGGTCTATTGACTACAATACTGATTTTAAATTATATAAATAATCATCTTTTAAATATATTCACAAAAAAAATAATGATGACATTTGTTTTCTTTTTACCTGAAATTAATATTTAATTATTTACATAACTTTATTCCAAAAATATTCACATAATATTTAATAAATAAAAATTTAATTATAAATTATAGTATTATATAAATAATCATCTTCCAAATATATTCATAGAAAAATAAATGACGACATTCATTTTCCTTTTTACCAGCTTCGAGAATAACTTTTTTAACTGAGAATAGAACTTAAAGAATTGTTTCACTATGTACATGGTAGTTTTTCCTTTTTACAAAATTTTATGTGGAATGATTGTGATTTATAAAATTATTTAGTCAATGATATAAGATAAAAGTTGACCATGAATATCCTTAATTTTATGAGTTCAAAATTATATACTCCCTCCGTCTCACGAAAAATGTCTCATTTCTTTTCGGCACCGAAATTAAGAGTAAATAATAAATAATGTAAAAGTAGTGTGAAAAAATAATAAAGAATGTAAAAGTAGTGTAAATAAATAATAAAGAATGTAAAAACAGTGTGGATGCAAATGTAAAAGCAGTGTGAACGCAAATAATTATTTTCCAAAAAGGAATGAGACATTTTTCGTGAGACAGCCTAAAAAGGAAAGTGAGACATATTTCGTGAGACAGAGGGAGTATATTATAAAAAAAATTGTCCCGCAGGTACTGAATTGGCCCATCTACGCGCACGATTCTTGATTCTTGGACGGAATTGACTCGTTGATAAATCGTTAGTAATTTTTCTGCCAATTTTCCTACATATTCTACATTTTCCAACGGAGACAATAAATAAAACAATTTGAGATGATGTGTTTAGGATTATTCAAACTTATTTGAAATTTATATATTCGTACTTGTTTAAAATTCGATTAAAAAATTAGTCATTTGTGTTCCTTTCTGGAAAAAAATCCGTGTATTAATTTACCGCCACAATTCTGTATCGGAACTCGCCCGTTTACCACGACTGTGGTTTATAAGTGCGTAATTTATAAAATTTATTTAGAATTTATATAGATCCAAAAATTTAATAAAAATAATGACGGTACTATTCGTTAATCTTCCTTAATCGTATAGTAATATTCGTTAATTAAAATTATAAACTATGCAAAGTTGGAAACCCAACTACAAATAACGTAAAAATTATTTCATGAATGACGATTATAGATTTTAGAAAATACATGGGAAAAAAAGCAAAAAATGAAAAATTTCTCGAGTGTCGGTTGGGAATTGGCTTGTCTACCGCCACGGTTCCAGGTCAGAATTGACCCGTTGACCACAATTTTGATTTATAAATGAACAGTTTATGATGATTCTGGATTTTAGAAAATACATGAAAAAATGAATAAAATAAAAATTTTAAAATTAATAAGAATAAAGAATGAAAATGTGTTACGTGGGATCCCGAGTTGAGGTACCTGTCAGTTGGGAATTGGTTCGTCTACTTAATTAATTGACAAATTAGAAATTACTTATTTTTTATCAAATTAAATAAAAAATATTAGACTATTTTCAAATTTAATTCGGTCAATCAATAAATTATCCAAACTATTTTAGAACCATTTATTCTGTCAACTATTAAATTAGTTCCCTAATAAAAATAATTATTTATTCGGCCAATTAATAAATTGACCAAAATAAAAATAACTTAAACTATAAAAATATAGCAGTTATTTATTCGGTCGATTAATAAATAAATTGGCCAAATAAAACTTCTACAAAAAATCATTATCTATTCGGCCAATTAATAAATTGATCAAATTAAATTAAATTAAACTATAAAATATAGTTATTTATTCGGTCGATTAATAAATAAATTGGCCAAATAAAACTAGTGGAGTAAAAGATGAGAAAATACACATTGATTCTAGGTATTTATAGGCTTTTCAATAGGTGAAGTTTCATTGAGAAACCGATGTGAGACACAAGACTTTAGTATAGATATTTAAAATCTATTATTTTACATTTAAACATTCAAAAATTTGAGAATTTAAATAAATATGAATGGAGGATTAAGAAGGGTGCTACGTAGAATTTTTTCAAAACAAGAATCGTTTTCCTTTTAGTAATATAATGATGATTATGTATTTATTTATTAAACTTAAAAATTAAATTAATAGGTGGACCGCAGTGTACGATCCACCGCACCTGAATTTTCGTCTTATGATACCTAAAAATGTTGGAGCGGAAAGGCCTTTTACAAGACCGACTTCATAGTCTAATGCTTGAAGAGCTAAATCTTGATCGCATTCTCCTTGTCCCCATACACTGACGATATATGCACAATATTAAGATGTCATTTAACATGTAAAAAATGAATAAGGTGCAAAAATGCTGTTGAAGTATATAGAGTGCAAAAACATGGCTCATCAACAAACATTAATACAAGGCTCACTTAAAATGCCAACCTTCACCACTTTCGTCACAATTTGAAGAATTTTCACCCATTGTTTTAAAATTAATTGTAATAATATTAATAATAATAATAATAATAATAATAATAATAATTGACTTTAAAAAATGTAATAATAATAATAATAATAATAATAATAATAATTGACTTTAAAAAAATGTAATAATAATAAATTAGTGATTATTTAAATCACGCGTCATTGTCTCGTGCGTTATACGCAAATAAATCGTGCATCACTGTGTCTCATTCCTTCCAAAAGAAAAAAAAAAAAAAAAGGGAAAATTAAGAAGAAACAAAAACGACCTGATCGATCAAATCCCCGGCGAAATTAGAAGAAATACTACACAAATTGAAGTGGTGAAATCAGTTGAGGATGTGCTGCGATGGCGATTGCAGGCCTCTAGGGTTCCTGCTGGGGCTTCCCTTTGCCTTTCTCTCTCTAATCATCTCTCTCATCGGCATCGTCATCTGGATTGTTGGGTTAGCTACTTAAATTTGATGCATTTATCGTATTATGGCACGAATTTCTGTTGATTTTGTTATGGCGAGATATAGATACAATTACAAATGCGTGTGTATGTATAGGATGTTGCTGAGCTGTATATGCCCTTGCTGTCTGTGCGTGACGGTGCTGGTGGAGATGGCGCTCGAGCTTATTAAAGCCCCCATTCATGTCATGGAGTGGTTCATTTCTCAGATCCCTTGTTGATTTGATTTTTTTTTTTTTTTTTCATTTCTTGTGATTTTATGTTGAGTTTATTCAGATGGTAATTTTGTTTTTGGTGTCATTTGCTGGGGTGAAATTTGTCTGTAGAATCTAAGTCCAACTTTGCAGGACGTAAAAAATAAGAAGAAAAGAAACAAACATCTGATTAATTATGTCGAAATTAATGAGATACCATCCCCCTTTCCATATTTTAGAATTATATACATTAAATAGGTAAATGAGGTAATTGAATGCACGTAGAGTATAACAGAAACACCGATTAGGGAAAAGTGAAACTTTCGAAAATTGTTTATGTCTCATTATTTTGAGTTAGCTAGTTTTCATAAATGATACTTCTCCGCCCCGCTTGACTTGTCCTAGTTTTTTTTAACACATAAATTAAAGAGAAAATAATTAGGGAGAAAATATGTATTTAGTGTAGTTATTAAATTAAAATAAAGTGAGTATAAATAGTAAAATAAAGTGGGTAGAGAGAGAGTGAATAATGAATGAATTAGAAAATAAGGAGAAAAGTAAGTTGAAAGCTGTAAAGTCATCCTAATTAGCAAAATTAATTGGGTCCTAATTTCCTTAATTATTTCCCATAAAGGAACTAGGACAAATGTAACGGAACACCCAAAAAGAAAAGTAGGACATGTCTAACGGGACGGAGCGAGTACATTTAATCCATTTGCAACTTTCATATGGCCTTCAAAATGTTGCATATATATATCATCACGTAATTAAATATTTCGTTGATTAAACGGCGTCGTTATTGGTAATTGAACTAAATGTGGTTAAATAGTAGGTAGAGTATGTTGTGATTGCAAAAGGTTAAATATGTTTTGTTGCAAATACAATACTTTATAAGTCCTTGTAGAAGTTAGACTTGGAACAATAGTTATTTTAGATTTAATGGGAAAGCATCAAATTTAGCTGTCTGTGGATTGGTTTTAAGGAAAAGGGGGAAGTCATCAACTTTTGAGGAAAAGTAGAGAAAAATATACTTGTGTAGCTTCGAATATTATTGATAGGAAAGAGGAGCTCTCAAAATTATTCTTCTGCCAGCTAAAAGTTTATTCTGTACTTCAATTTGAATAAATACTACACCACCGGCGCCCTTGATAGGGATAATTAGAGTGTATATTCTGTTTATGTTTTAATATGAAAAGAATTAACCCTTCAAAACAATTTAAAAGTGATATGACTTATTTACTTTCTGTCTTTTTAATTTTTATTCTTAATCTTAGTGCTCAATATTAAATAGACACAATGAATAGGACGGAAGGAGTATAAGAGTAATTAGAGTGTATGAATAGTATGTCTATGACTTAATATCTTATTTGGTACAAAGCATGCATACTCCTATAAAATTTAAGCTCATAAATAAAGGGTTTCTTTTTGTTATCTACACCACTTATGAGGTGTAAATAATACTGCAATTAATTAAAATATGAAATTACCATAATTATTATTTTTACATAGAATTTAAAGATTGTGGCATGTTTGACTTGGCACGTATTTTAATAAAATTGTTGGTAGATGTTTTGAGTGTAGTAAAGGACGCTATTTAATGTTTTATGAATGACGTGAGTTGAGTTTTTTGTGTATTGAGATGTAAAGGCAGTAAATATTAAAAATAGAGTGTGAATCATGTCCTCAAATAGAAAATAGTAGTACAATTTTTCTGGACGTATTGAAATTGAATTATTACTAAAGCCTTTGTGAACGAAAGGAGTTCATCATATCAATCAACATATTAATATTTTATATGTACAAGACATCTTAATAAGTCCATCAAGCCTTATCTCATAGTACTTGCTACGAGCCCCCCCCCCCCCCCCCCCCAAGCATAGTAGTTCTAGTGTTCTTTTTTCTTTCTTTTTTTTTAATGCCTCTTTCTTCTTTTTTTGAGGTGAGATGCCTCTTCTTCATTTTCACTCAAATGAGGAAAAATATTATGAGTTATGATTATATCTTTCCTTTTTTTGATTGAGGAGGAGTAAGAAAAGAGGGTGAATTTATTTTCCATAATAATAAATGAAAAGGATAGAAGGGATTTAAAGGGAAAAAAAAATTGTTTCCCTCATTTCCCATAGTTTTAAAACGAAGAAAACACAAACACACAATTTATGTTTCACTTTTTTGATATAAAATTTAGCTGTTTTAGAAAATTCATTCAATTTTGTATAAAAATCTTTACTTACATTAATATATTTCTCAATAACTTTATAAGATTTCACATGTTCAATATATTCTATTCACAATTCTACTATATAATCACAAAAGTTTATACGAGATGGTTGTATGGCAAGTCGGCGATACCGTCTCACACAAGACTCCTCTTATTTAATTTTCTTTTATCTTGAGATTTAGTGTATACGTGATATTCAACTTTTCTAGATTAAGGTACTGAAACCTATTTCAAAACATATGAAAAGTACAGAAAATCATACATTCAGTAAATAAAATATGAAAACTTAATTGATTGTGAAAAAGTAAAAATACAAGATCAAGATATATATTTTTCGTTGTCTCTCCAGAGTGTCCACATAAACAACAATAACACCCTTTATTGTTGTTTCAAAAATTGTTTGTCTATCATAGAAATAGAAATGGAACTAATGAGATCTGCAGAATATATATTTATGTATACTCAAACTACATGAATGTTGGTAGTATTTAATTTCACCAATTCAGGCAATTCAATCTTCAATTGCCTAAACAATGAGCTAGTTTACATTTGAATCACCATCATATCTCCTATCTTATTAAATACTTTGACAACAAATATGAAAGAAAGAAATGAGTTTCTCTGTATCAACAAAACACCCTCATCCTCCCTCCCTTGCACACGAGATCCTTTATTTTGTATCGTGTCCCGATCTGCAGGCACACGTGACAACAATGCCGAACTATAAACACATTAATTAACACGAACCAATTAAATAAATGAGTAAAAGACGACAGAAAATTAATAGAGAATCCTGGGGACCAATCCTCAACCAAGAAGGGCCTTGTAGAGAAGCACGTTCCATGTGTCGGGGAGGCCGGGGAGGCACCAGTGGCTGCAATCCAAGCCATTGTGGCGGCTGTAGAAGGTGGGATGTGCATCTTTTCTGTATTGTGAGAGCTGTGTGATGTCAAGCAAATAAACTGGCTTCTTGATTCTACTTAGAACTTTGTTCACTACAACTGCTGATGCTGGTGTGCTTGCTGGATATCTCACTCCAAAATATGGTTGTGTCTCACTTTTACATGATCTTGATGGCTGCTTCCAGTCCTTTCCCCTGCATTTTTTTTCTTCCAGTTATATATTATAGTTAAATTGTTTAAATCGAGCTCGACTTAATAATGACGACAAATTGGGATCATCTATCTCACTTTTGGTGTTGGCTATCAAGTTTAGTTTTCTTTGTGTTTTAGGTTTTACTTTAATTTTAAGTTGTTAATGTAGATTCATTAATTCAATTAGAATTTATAATACTTGTTTAACATTTAATTTATACTAGTTTTTAGTGAATAATTGTTATATATATTATGGTTGTTTTTTTCCGTAATTAGGGGATAAATTTGTAGTAATAAATGTTAATTATGATTGATTATAGAAGCAACAGTAATTTTTATAATTAACATTATTAAAATAGTAAAAATATCCTGCCAAGTAATTCAGGGGATCTTTTCTCTATTATTAACAAACAAGTAATTCAGGGGATCATGTAAAAACTGTTGAAGCATAACAAGTGAAAACACAAAGTTGAGAAAAAGAAAATGCTTACTCATAATGGGTGGGAGAGATTCCTTGGAAGAAGACTTTAGTTTTGGAAGGATTTATATTTCGGTTGATCCATCTTGACCACGTAGTCAAGCCCTTGTAGAAGGCAATCAAACGGTTGGAATCCTTGTACAATTTCCCTCCTTCTTCCATGTAATCCCATCTACAATCAATCATAATTAATTATTATTTCGTTAAAACATAAAATAAAATAAAATGAAATTAAATTAATTCATTGTAGGAGTAGGAGTAGGAGCAGTAAAATGAAATTCGTGTAGACGTACGGTTGAGAACTTCCGGTGTGGGTCCACCAATGCCACGTGTTGAAGATGAGGACGTCCATGCCTAACCAGGCGTCCCCGCTTTTGATTGAATCCAGCTTCAATACCCGACCCGCCTTTTCCTTCTCCATGTCAACTAGATATGGAGTGCGATACAGTAGCAATTTTACCCCATAATCCTGAATTTATTATGTTCACGCCCATTCATGTCAATGTCATTGGATATGCTTTGGATCTATTTATTTTGTGATGAAGGCAATCCACAACGGCCACACCAGATGTGAACAAGTAAACCTCGTTTCAACATAAAAGATGTAAATTATGCTGGAAAAATTAAATGTGTGATAAATTCGACCTATAAAACGTTCCTACAATTCAAATTTGTGAGGAAACCTAAGAAAACAGCCCCTCATGCCTAAGTGATGCACAAGGGGACTTATATGGTTAAAGCTGATTTATAAAGTCGGAGACAGAAATGATTTGAGCAAGTCGCGCCTAACTATAAAGGACAAATTGGTGGACCAAATTATATAAAATGAAACTAACCTTTATATTATATCGTACAAAGTATTGTTTTTTTTGCACATGAGGGAAGAAATGAAAAATTAAAAGAAAAATAATTGGAATAAAAGACGAGATATGAACCATGAATTTTCTGCCTCACGCGAATTATATTTTCTGCTTCAATTCCTACACGGATTTCAAACGGACTTATATTATTTGGACTTATAAATTAATCTATAATCCTAGAAATATCATATTACACCTTTATAAAAATAAATGATAAATGTATAATATATTGTGAAAAAATTTGGTATATTTTCAATTAGATAAATTAAAGACCCATCCTCCATCAGTACAATAGTTTGAAATTTAGTTTTTGAAGATAACATATATTGAGTTTAAAGTCGGCATCTCATTCTTCTTCATTTAACGTAGTCATAAATGAATGGGTTGTGTTTGAATTAATTGGAGTATACATTTAAAAAAAAATCGAAAAAAAGGTAAAAATGAATATAAATGTACTCAGAAGCAATAATTGCTCGCGCTTTAACTCCACTATTTATTGAAGACGGTGGATGTTTATGTGTAGTGTGTTACACAAAATTTATAACACAGTAAATTGTTTAACATTAATCGCATTGAAATCGTGCAATATATTGGTGTAAACTATAATGAGGGAGATGGGACTTGCAATATATTGTAGTTAACTATGTTGTATAATATTGGTAAATTGTTATTTTGATCACAAACATTTGGATCAATTAAATCCCTCCATATAGCAGGACACTTAAGAATGAGCTGCATAGTTATTACTCACTCTACCAATTAAGTTACAACAGCTTAATGTATACTCTTACTGATAATAAATTAATTGAACTTTATTGTGTTGATTCCTTAAGTGTATAGATGAAAAATAAGAAAAAGAGTTAGACAAAGTGGAGTTTGGTGAGATCAATATTGGCTGTCTACTTTCAAAACTAATCAGCTAAAGTCCTTTTCCTTTGAATTTGAGTTGTCATTCAAATTACGTTATCTTGATTGATTACACATATAGGCGGCAATTATGCAAATATTCATGATGACAAATTTTGGTATTGTTGTTGATTTTGGCATGAATTGTCAAACATATCATTTTCTACTTGCTTTTATGATGGCTTTCTCACCCTCCCTGGTCAATGGAATATAACTATAATATATGACATCATCGTCATATTTATGTAACAAATAGAAAGAAACATAATGGAAAAATATATATATGGTTGCTTGTTCTGTTTCTGGTGAGGTTTAATTTGCAATAAGAGGAATGTAGATTGATTTTCGTTCTCTGAGTTCATAACAAAAAATGCATTTTTAATCTTTTCTCTAAACTTTGATAATACTTTGAATCAAATAATAATGTAAGATTCTCAATTTTGTGATATCCACTATATGTTAGCTTAGTTGTTGAAAAATAATTAAATAAGCATGGAAATGGAGCAAAATGTGAGAGATCGATCAAATTAATTGTTTTTACCGACACTATATATGTTTTTACTCGTCACAAAAAATAATTTAAAAAATTAACAAATACTGTAAATAAATAGTGTGGTAGCTGCCTAATGTTTGGGCGACTTTGTAAAAGTTGTTTGTGGGGCTATATTTTTCAGCACGGTTTAATGTTTGAAAAATCATTCATCACTACCTAATAAAGGTGTGGTGTAACCCTAGCTGCCGTCGCCGTCCCTCCAAAAATAAGAAACTTAATTTGGAGTTCAATTGTTAGCTATGGTTCTCAAAATCAATTATTAACAGTACTTTTTTGAGAAATAAAACATCTGTTTACCCTAATAAGGGTAAATATGGCCATTCGTTTGTCCAAGTGCAAACTAGAGCATTAATTTGGTCACGCTTATAGTTCTGACGGCATGATTAGTTATATTTGGATACATTATTGGAATAGTACCAAATAAAGAGCAATTATATCTCAAAAATTTAATTTATAAATTAGTCTAATCTACAGAAGCAACTAATCTATATTTTTCAGTTGAGGAGTTGACTATCGAAGTGTCTTCTTCTAGTACCCCCAGTCATGACAGTATTTGTAGAGAAAGCATATACTGTGACTATAAATATAATTTATAATTAATATTAAAAAAAATTGAGATAATTATGTTAACTTAGTAAATTAAAAATATCTTGATAGTATTGGAATTGTTATGGACCTTGCTATTCCTTTAATCTAATGGATTACAAATATATATTCTTAGAAGTTCAAATTAATTAATATAATGAACATACTGAGTTTTTTATTTGATTAATAGCTGTTAGCACTTTTAATTAGTATTGGTAGGAGTAGAAGACTAGCCATATTTGATTAGTTTTAATAATAACTAGGCTAGTTAGTTAATCACATGTCAAGTATTATCTTTAAGTTTTTTCGTCAAAAAGGGCAACTAAAAAATAAAATAAAATAAAATAAAAAGAGAAAAAGTATCTTTTAATTATCGATTTAATTCTGCATATGTAGGTAATTTAAAATGATTAAATATCAGTGTTTCAATCATTCAAATGCATAACATGATCATCATTTCTCTATTGAATACTATTTCAATGCATTTCAGTTTGGTGGTCATTGTTTCTCTGTATTAGATACTAAAATTGCAAGAGATCATAAAATGGATCCAAAAATTATAGTAAAATTATTGGAAAATATGCATGCATAAATTTGAGCTATCAATATGACGATTCTATTTTTTATAATATTACAATATACTATATTTACATATAGCATGCCAAACACACTATCCTATGTACATGCATGATGCATTAGAAAGGAACAAAAGTAGCCAAAATATTGATAGAAAAACAGCAGAACAAACAATCAATACACCCTGACCCTTTTCACCTAAAGTTTAAAAGGACAACGATGAAGAAATTAATATCCCAATTAATTGAATTTAAATTTAGCACCACCAAAAAAAACGAATTAAATTGAATCTCTTTTTTTTTTTTTTCTGAAAATTATTATCTTACCCTTATATGACTATAAGCCAAGTCAACGGTGTAACTTTCGTGCATCACTATATATGATAGTAGTATAAATTATTATGGCGCGAGATAAAATTTTCGTTATAATTAATACCAAAAAAAAAAAGTAAAAAATGCATGGGTAAAACGTAAAAAGTAAAATAAGTTGTGCAGCTGGGTAATAAGATGAACTCACCAGGAAAGTGAGTTCACCCAGTCCTTGGCGTCGAACGAGTGAAGTCCTGGCGTTGGGCACCCATGAATGAATCATGCAACTCAGCGATTCCCACATGTTCAGACTCAGTGAGTCACCAACAAACATGATCTTCTTCCCCCTCATTTTCTCCAAGAAATTCAACCCATTAAACCTGCAATCACACCACAAATACTGAATTAATCATCTCTCACTATATATATAGCATCTTCGAATCTTTGATCTACTACACACGCACGTACACATGTTAGTGCGTGTGGCGGTGGGTTAAGTTAGCTAATTACCTGGGTAGATTGCATGAAGAAGGCTGCCATCTATACTTGAGGTAAGTTCGATCAGGCCTGTTGTATTTGAGGCAGTTGAATTCATCGTCTATGAATGGGCATTTCGAGAAATCGTAGAGAGGATAGGTGGCGTCGTACACCCATTTGCCGCGGAAGATGTTGCAGCTTCCGCGCAGCTTTCTCGCGGCGGAGCTGCTGCTGTTGAGGCGGCGCTCCGCCTCCTCCGCCGCCGACGCCGCATTTGGCCGGTGCGAGAGAAACAGAGCAGATATGAAAAGGGCTGTAAAAAGCAGCCCCATTTCTTGAATTAAAGTTGAATTTTTGAACCAAACAGTTGGAGAGTACTGATGCTAATACAAAGAGGCGGGTAGGGCTGTAGGGGGGGTGGGTAGAGGCGGGTAGGGGCAACTGAAAATGTGCAATTCCACCAGCCACATATTTATAGTGGTAAAATTAAAAATATAAAATCAAATGTACCAGCAGCCGAAATAAATGAAATATATTAATATTGGGTGTTTTCATTTTCATTTTTGTTTTTTTTTTAATGATGTTGGAACTTGGAAGTTACATGCGCTACTTCAGTATGCACTGAGCTAGTAAACATTCGTTTCGCTCCCGACTTCTTAGTATGATGCCAGTGTCAACCACAAATTTTAAGAAAATATAGATAAATATTTGATAGGGGTATTTATAGTGAGGAATAGACCTATTTAGGATGTGTTAATTTTTTAGTGGAGGAAATAACTTAATTTATAGGAGTAAATATATTGAACTTCTATAGATAAAAAGGTAAAAAACGTATGTCCTAAAAAGGAAACATCATACTGACTTAAGACAACTAAAAATAGAAAGAGATCATATTAACCTGTGACGGAGGGAGTAATTTGTAAATTATTGAAGTACATAAGAGATAAATTATGAGTAAATCAAGTGCAATAAGCTCGATCTCTAAAGAAGATGGTGGGATGTTTATGTTTGTTTTGTTTTGTTGAATTATTTACATGTGGGGTTAGATCAATCGTCAACTTCTTTATTGATCAATATGGAGAGACTAGTGGAAATTATGTTGATTTTGTGATGTGTTATAAACATATAAGAAGTTGGAAAATAAGTTGAAAAAATCACAAAAAAGAGGTTTGCAAAAATATGACTAATGATACCGCACTTGTTTTCTACGGAAAAAAAAAAAAAACCAATAACATCTTACTATTTAGCGCTAGAGGTCGGAAAATAAATTAAAAAAGAAATACTACAAAAAAAAATAATGAAAAATGAGTTATATATAATTCTAAACGAGTTTTCCTCCGAATATCCAGAAATTAGCAATGCACAAAGTCAAGCTGATAGATGGCGAAAGACCAAATAATAAGTCAATATAAGAATATACTATGCATACGTATATAATATATATTCTTTATGTCCCGTTCGAACTGACAAATTTCTTTTTCATATTTAGTTATTTAGACAAAATAAGAATAAGATAAAAAGTGGTGGAGTTTATACTTTTTTTTTTTGTAAAGAAATATTTTAGACTATGTCATTTCAACGGGACGGTCCGATATGTGTCACTTTGACTTGGATAAAGGCAGTATTAAAATAGTTGTTTTTTCTTAAGTAGTTCGATTGTTCTAATCAAATTTTGTCGTGTCTCATTTGCCACTGGAATTACAACTATTAATTCTAGAGAATATCATGTGATATAGCCAATATGAGTATTGAAATATAAATTATGGCTCATCCTCTTCATAAATATAAATTATAGCCATTTTTTTTAACTTAGGACCTAAATAACCCTTTCCCCCTTTTATTTGTGATCCATCACTCTTTAATCCATTTTATTGACACTTAATTTCCTTTTCAATTTTTTTTTCTTTTTTTACTGTTTTTTTATTTTCCAGTTTTTTTTATTTTCTTTTTCTATTTTTTTTTCTTATTTTCCAGATTTCTTTTTTCTGTTTTTTTTTTATTTTCCAGATTTTTTTCCTTTTTTTCTGTTTTTTTTATTTTTCAATTTTTTTTTAATTTCCAAATTTTTGTTTGTCTCTTCGTTTTTTTGTTTGCCGCTTCTTCTTTGGTCAAGATTCGAGCGAGGGGAGCCGAAGGCCTCGGAGTGAGCCGAAAAAATCTAAATTGTTGCCCGACGATTATCCTTATATTAGTAATCGGAGCGAAGGCGGAGCCGTATAATCGGAGCCGAAGGCGGAGCCGCAAAATTGGAGTAGTATAACTTGAAATAATTGGAATGTTCGTCCCAAGAGTACCATATCATAACTTGGAACATCTGGAACTAATTTGACAATTCGTCCTAATTGTACCAAATCTGGAACAATTGGCACTAATAAGGCTAAATTCGTACCAGATGTACTAGAACAATTGGTACTAATAAGACTAAATTTGTACCAAAAGTACCAAATGCCTCATACCCACCCGACCCGACCCGCGCCCGCCCGCGTCAAACCCGACCCGCTCTGCATTTCATTAAGGGTATTTTCGTCCCAAATTGAAAAAAATGGCCAAAATTTATATTTTTAAAGAAGATGTGTCAAAATTTATATTTTAATGATCATTATGGCTATTTCAAAATATGTCTCTTAATTCTATGTGAAATTATAAGGCTATTCTACATAAATATGTAATACTATATATGTAAGAGAAAATAAAAATGTAATACCGTTTTTGGATGAGAAAATTTTATACATCGATCTTAAGAGATTATGCCAGAATCTCAAAATAGTCCATTATTTTATAACCAAATTGCATTTAAGAAAACTCTAAAGTCTAAATAATAGGCTCGAGTTAGAAAGCATTATTTGTTTGAACTTGTAATTTTTCACAAACATGCATACACTTGACTGTTAAACAAGCTCGTTAAGAGTTGATATTTTAGTCTTCGAGATATATACCCTGAAGCTGATTCCTTTTAAGTTTTATCATTCTATAATTAGGAAAGGATGCACGTTATGATTTCCCAATTTTTTTAATGAAATAAAGAGAAAAATCATGTTTGCATGTAGACGTATATATTGTCTGCTTTTAATAGATGTGTCTTATTGTTAATTTATGATAAAAATATATATAACTAATCTAAATTACTTTTCTCATATATAATTAGTGGTCACCAACTACTGTTATCAAGTTTAAAACTGAAGACGAAATATAATTAAAAAGAAGAAGTAGATAATTTAAACTAATACATATAAAGCCCATCAATTAAGATACACTGTCACCTTGTCATGTGATTGTCAATCGCATACACTATCACGTTCTTACATAAATTAATTTAGATCTTCATGTCATCAATGCTTTTAAGAATGAACAGAAACAATGTTTTTCTAAAATATTAATTTACTATTGTAATTTTTCTATGAATCTTACGAAATATTTCCAATTGTTGGTACGATAAATACCACAGATCAATGGATATCGGCACTTTCATTGTCAGGAGATTAAATTAAATAATGACGAAGAAAAAAGCAAACAAAAGTCTAGCTCAGCCGCTTTCTTGTTGATCTTAATTCACGCGAGGTAAGTGGTTTCATTAATTTATTTTTTTTTCAAGTGAATTTTAATGTATTAGTATTAGTATTGTGCTAAGGATAATAATACAGCAGGATATATTTTATTCACTCATAAGTTTTTAAAATAAGGAACGAAAAGAAGAAGAGAAAAAATAGTTGATTTCAATTAAATCAACCGGAGATTAATAGTCATATATACTCTCATTATTATTTTCCGGCTGATACTTAATTAGTTAATTAATCATTTGCAACACAATATATTAATATTGATGATGTATGTCATAAAAACACGTTCACAATTCTTCTTTTTTATCTTCTTTTTTTCAATATTTCCCTTTTAACATTATTAATGATGGATGTCACATGAATGATAATGGTATCATAAAGTAGAACGTAATGTGAATTTGATAAGATAAAATACAATACGTCACCGTCAAATAAAATATCATCGAGCGTTCTTGGCTTGATAAAGTTTGAGCATCTTAATATTTGTATAATTTTTACTCAGTGATTGCACAGTGCACAGAAAATAATTTTTGCAGGTTTTGACGATATTAAAATAGAGTAAGTCTTGTGTGCATACATATGCACAGTACAAAACCCGACCCGACCCGCCCCGACCCGCCACGCGCCTAATTGACCCGGCGCGTGAGACACGCGCCGTTTTTTTTTTTTTTTTTTTTTTTTTTTTTTTTTTTTTTTAATTTCCAGATTATTTTCCCGGGCTCCGCCTTCGGCTCCGATTTTACGGCTCCACCTTCGCGCCGATTACTAAAATAAGGATAATCGGCGGGCAATAATTTGGACTTTTTCGGCTCGCTCCGAGGCCTTCGGCTCCCCTCGCTCGAATCTTGACCATAGAAGATGCGGCAAAAAAAAAAAAAAAAACAACTGAAAAAAAAATTAAAAATTAAAAAAAAAAACTGGTCAAAGGGGGTCAAACCCGAGTCAAACGGGTCGGGGTGGGTCGGATCGGGTCAAATGGGCGGGTATTCTACGGTGGAACTGTTGCACCCAAGTTTTTATCATTAAAATAAAAGGATAAATAAATAAATAAGTGATGTGTTTTCATTTATTGGTCCTACATTTGGCTTTCACATGAATAAATCCTTCAATCCATGTTGCTCTCATATATAGCTCGTGTTTGAATAGTATATATATCTGCCTCGTGTACGGATGGATTAGATTCAATTTGAGAAAAAAGTTTGGTTAGTTTTGGAGCGTCCAAAAAAAATTGCGCGGCTGGTCAATGTCCAGATTTGACTTTTTAGAAAGTTAATCTTTTTACTTTTTAATTATTTATAATTTTCATAAAATTTAATTGATATTAACAAATCGTAATTGAAAAGTAACAAATTCTAATTCAGGATAATAAAATTAGTTTTAAACATTAATAATTCATAATTGAGATTAATAATTATAATTGTAAATTAATAATCTCTAATGGGAAAGAAATTAGGGTACCCTTGAAATTAATACGTGTGACCAGTTGCAAAGCTTTTGTCAAAACTTTAATTTGTGTGGGTAATTGCTTTTCCGAGAGAGTGCTCGTCTATGCATGGAAGATTATTTTTCCTAACATCATAGTAGTTGATTTTTCAAGTTATACTATTAGTTAGAGTAGAGTGTTTTTTTAGGATTCTAATTTTTACCGTTTTTCAAGTACAGGCCAAAATTTTGCAGGCTTTCAATTTTAGGACAATATTTAGAAAAATGATCATTTTCAGGATAAATTTGAGCCCGATCGGGCCAAGTCGCACGTGATTCTCACATGAGCTTAATTTTTTAGCCCAATTAGTTGTTTCTCTTTGCATTTTCTTTGTTTCTCTTTTGTGCATTTCCCCGAACAGTTGGAAGGCATATTTTAATAGATTATTTTCAGAAACAAAGTTTTTGTTTTCTTCTCCCGCACGCTCATCATGGTCACGTGGACCTTGCTTTCATATTTCACTTTGCTTTCACGTTTAGTCAGATAAGATATGTAATTGATGAATGGACCGCTTAGTTGGTAGACAAGTGGGCATCGAACTGAAAATTAAACTCACGTGCAACTTAGTTCCATCGGGCTCAAATTTGCCCTGAAATGATCAATTTTTTAAGTATTATACTAAAATTGAAAACCCACAAAATTTTGACCGATAATTGAAAAACGCTAAAAGTTACCGTTATAAAAAAACGTTCTAGTCCTATTAGTTAGGCTAACAAACTTACATTTTTGTGTGGTCAATTGTTCTGATGAAAAGCAAATCAAATTATTGATACAAATTGTATTACTATTATTTCCGGAATTGACGCATCATCAGCCGACCGTAGACAAAACTGCAAAATTTCAGTTACTTGATTCTGAACGTGCGCCATCTCATCATATTTTTGGCACCAAGATATATATAATTGGTTAATTACTACTGTATTATCATTGGTGAATTATATACTAATATACTGGAGTTTATTGATTTCTTTCTTTTTGTACACGTATACATTCTCTAAATTTATTTATTGTGAATTTTGTGTATCTGGGTGAAATAAAATGACAGAAAAACAATGTCAGAGCAGTCTTTAATAGGACGCAATGGAATGGCCGACATCATATGATGGATGTGGCCGTCTTCCATGTGCTAATAACATGCATGCATGTCATGGATTTGTATTTAATCTTACTGCAGATTAACTAATTATCGAAATTAAATTAAGCTTTAAATTGATCGCAAAACGTACTAGCTATTCCTTCGTTTATTAATAAGTGGAACTGTGATACAAATAATCCAGCCTTCTTGAGGGAGTAATTATGTAGTGTAGGCAATATATCAATAGATCCAGGCAATTATTTATTTAATTGTGGTGACAAGCAAATCAAATAAAATCACTTAATGAACCGACCTTTATAATGAAGAAAATTAAAAAAAGAAAAAGAAAAAGAAAAAAAAAGTACATCTACCTAACACCGGATAAATATTAATTTTACAAGATCCTTTGGATACACACTTTTATAATGGGTCAAATTAAAATCTTAATTGATCCAATGATATATATCAATTACAACTAGGAATTTACAATTAGATATAGGTTACCTCTGAATCTTTAATCCATATTTGTAGGGGGCAATTTTTTATTTTTTATTTTTTACTTGGCTACAGCGAAATTTGAACCCTACGCCTAAACTGGTTACAAATTGGAAGACATAATTTTTCATTGTTTCATAATACACACTTTTATAGTAGTGATTGATATATATGGCCCTAAAATATTCTACTTCATTATATCATAAAAAATACTAATATTAACTGATAATCGACAAAGATATTACATAGGTGGTAAGATGATTCCTTCTAATCAAGAAGTTTGGGGTTCGAGTCATGTGTGCATGTGTAAACTCAAAAAGAAGAAAAAAAGAACTTATGAAACAAATAATTACCCTCCGTCTTAAAATCGTCTCTTTACAAATTAGATTATACTAACATTTTTCATATCCTGCAATTAGCTGGTGAAAGATGATCGATTGTGACATGATTCTGAATCAATAATCATGATCGATTAGATGAATTGTAAGACACTACATGAATTTTATTCTCTTATATTATTGATTGTCTAGAATTAATTTATGTTGTTTTCATCATAATTAATACACACACGCATTTCGGCAAGTTGTTATCACTCTCCATCACAAAGATTTCTACTTCATGAATCATTTACATCAATATAATTAAGTTTAAGAAACTATAGCTTTTACATAATAATAATAATAATAATAATAATAATAATAATAATAATAATAATAATAATAATAATAATAATAATAATAATAATAATTACGTGTGATCTTTACGTAAATTGAATTAGGATTAAATTCCTATGTATAGATGGAGGTAAAAAGGAATTCGACTATGTCACTATATTCGATGCTAACACGACTAGCACATATACGTGCATTTAATCAAAATAATTACAAGTGATATGGATATAAAATTACACAGTAATTAACACACACACATATATAGTGACAAATATGCAATTTAGTTATGATTAATGTACGTGAGCTATTTTTACAGAAAAAACAAACCAATTGAGTCAAATCCCTCTCAATGCTTAAATTATTGGGAAAGAATTGCTGAACAAACTGTGACTTTTGTCTCATTTACAAATTAAACGCGATTTTTAAAACTATAATAGGACCTTTTCATTTGTAGGATATATAGCATACAGTATATATTGGATATTCCAAACTTTTTGCAAAATTTGGTTGATGTGTATCATTAAACCAAGAATGTAAACATTTTTGGATGTTTATTTTGTTTGACATATAATATTGAAACGACATCTTAAATAATCGTGTTGAACTTACAAACACTAAAGTGATGATTTGATTCATCAAATTTTTATTTTATTTTATTTTTCCTTCTAGAGTTCAAATTGCACACTCACACAAGTTTACGAGTGTTTGAGATATTCAACCGGCCGTAATGTAACTAGACGTGGAATTTAAATTATGAGTTTTGGTTTTGGTAAACTCATTTACTGGGGGAAAATAAATCAAAATGCCTGATTTTGAAATCACTTTTAAAATAAAATTTAACATATTTTGGACGAAGCCTAATTCGATAGAAGATCGAGACGAGACGATGTGGTCTACTTTTTCTAGCCTCTACCTAGAAATAAAGTCGTTATGGTAGGTTAATTATGCATATTTTAGCTAGCATGTATGCATTCCAATTATTTACTATGGTTTGCTTATAAGGTATGGTAAGGTTTAATTATTAAAATAATCCAAGTCAATTATATATTTAATTTGTATGATTTGGCTCGTAAGAGAAAATATGCTCAATGTTCCTATCCATCAATTAAATGATAATTTATTATTTTAAATTTGATTGAATTATTAATCACTCACATAATGATATCCATCCTATCAATCCTCTTATTCCTATCTATATGCTACAAACATGAAAGTTAGTCAACATGTTATAGATAGTATAGTTTTATACTCCCTCCATCCACGAAATGGTTATCACATTGTGGATGACATGAGTTTTAAAAAAAATAGTAGGTAGTAGTAGATAATAATGAGTATTGTTGTGAGTGGAGTAAGGGTTTTACTATAAATATAAGTAAAATAGCAACAAACTAGCAACTATTTCGTGGACAAACTTAAATAGCAAAAGTGACAATAATTTCGTGGACAGAGGGAGTATATAATTGATTATTTTGTGTCTATCAAAAAATACCATAATACTATTATATGACGCGCGGTATCTAGGGGTATAATTTTTGACACGACATGATAACCCCACACGAACATGCACGAAATTAATAGGTTATTGTCATGTCTTATTGTATTCGCATTGTTATCGTATCAACAAGATATGAGATGAAGTTATCGTGTCGGATACAGGTCGGATTCGTGCAACCCAATAAAAATTATTTATTTATATTTTTAGTTTTTTGTATTATTTTTTTATTTTTTGCAGCTAATTTTTATTTTATTTTCTATGAATATGTTCGCTATTTTATTTTTACACGTCGCAAGTGTACGAGTGCAATTGTATATAGGGAAGTGTTGGAAAAATTAGTAAATGTTTTAATTTATTTCAAAACCCAACTGACCTCAACTGAGTAGATGAGCCATCAATCTGATATTAGCTAGAGCTCACTATTTGAGCATAGAGATTTTATCTTTACAGGTTCAAACGGAAGAAAACAGCTCAAGACTGATAGGCAGTTCAAGTTTGAGTTGGTCAGTCAGACTATAACTCAGCTGACTTTAAGACTGAACCATGTAGTTCATGCATATCGAGCAGTTCTGTCCAAGTCAGACGTCCAATAGTCGAAGAAATAAGATTTGGAAGACGAAGGAAGAAGAAGAGCTTGAAGTCAAATTCAAATCTGCTCGAAAGTACAAGATAGGCTGGAAAGTTCCTTAAATGGACCAACCGCAGGACATGCATAAAGCAAGGCTCGCAGGTGCCATTTCAGGAAAGTTTGCAGAGGAGTAAGAGAAGTGCAATGTTTTATGGCAGAGGTCAAACGGCTCTTTCCAACGGCTCTTTGACCTCCCTCTCTATAAATAGAGGTTTTCACCATTGCTAGAGGATGACTGAAACCACGCGCAAAGATCCAAGCATTCAAAGCAAGTAGCATTCTCAAGCAAGAAATCAGCAAGTGTTCGAAACAAAATAGCAGAGAGTTTCCAGTCCTACTCCTTAGCTTTCTTTTAGTTTCTCAAAGCCTATTCTTTGATACAGTCTAGAAATTATGTTCTTGTAATTTTCTAAGCAGATTCTCTGATATAGATCGAGTCTTTCAGTTTTAGAAGAAACCCTCCACTTTTCTAAGTGTTGAAGACTTCATAGTTGGAAAAATCTCAACCCCCCTGTTTATAGGTCCATTTGAACCCGTAATCAAAGATTTTAGGTCCCTTAGAACCAGCAATCTAAGATAGGTTGCACACTTGCTCGTAAAAGTATTGTAAGGTTTAGTTCGAACTTGCAATCGAACTGTTTAGATTGTTTGGTGCCTGCAAACCAAACCCAACGTTTGATAAGTACGCTTAAACTTATCTAGTGGATTACTACCCCCAAAAGGTAGTCGTGGGCGTAGGAGTTCATCTCTAAACCACGTAAAAAATATTGTGTTTCTTTTATTTCCAGTATTTATATTTCATTTTCTAACCAACTGACCAAGCATAAAATTGAGTTTACAAAATCTGCACTAAGTGTTTGCGAACTTGACTTTCACAGTAAAAGATTTTCAGTTAAGTAACGTATTTAACTTCCACCAACTTCCGCATTGCAATACTCTTTCAAATCCTCAGTAGAGATACACACAGTTGACCTTTAGTCAAAGAAGTCAACTGTGTAACAACTCCAACTTACTTTCTCAGTTGTCAAGCAAACGAACTGAGCAGTTCGAATTGAAAGATTTAGTTTTTAAAAAAAATTGTTATTGGTGTATCCTCTCTCCCATACACCAATTCACTCGTTACCAGGACCATCAGAAAGCCTGGCTTTATCCATAGGGATTGATTATAGAACTTATAAGTACTGCTTTCAGTAAATATTCACTATTTAGACTTTTATAAAATAGATCTGAACTAAATTAACTAAACAAATAATGTAAACGTAAGGAAAAAACAATTTAAGATTCAAATTAGAGAAAAGTTTACTCCAATTCGATTTCAATGGAAATTCAAACTCAAATTCATTTTAATTAATTAACTACATAAAAGACTCAGACTCTCCCTAAGACAATTACCAAATTAGCTTAAACCTACTGTCGCAGGAAATAAACTGTAGATTACATGCAAGAAATTATCGTGTCCAATCAATTACTATCATGCAACTCCTAAAAATTCCTTAGATTACTAGCCTTCACACAAATATCAAGATTGGTCGACTTTATTTAAGTGTGTGTCCCTTGTTCTTAGTTCAAGCATTAATTATCTTCTTTCGATATTATATTAACACAATAAATATGCACAATTACTGGTCAATCAATCAAGCATGAAAAAACATGAGAAAAAAAGAAAAAGAGAGAAGGTCGTAGTCAAATAATAATCAAAACAATTCTAACTTCAAAGCATTCATCTACTCTCTAACCCTAGAATAAAAGATAGGTTAACCACTCATATTCATGACAAATATAATCGAAGATTCAAGAAATAACATAAATAAAAAATTAAACCTGTAGAAAGTTCTAGATCTTGAATATTCTGCTATTCTTCGTCTCCTCAAAAGCTCCAAAGTGTGTGATGTTAGATATGTGTAAAATGTGTCAAAGTCTTGTATTTTAAGCCCTAGAATATGTACTTATACTTGGGATACAAGTTTAGCTCAAAAGGGCAGAGGAAATCAGATAAAGAAAGAATCAGAAACCAAAAAGGAAGCAAAACGCGTAAACCCGCCTTACCATGCGGCCGCATGACGATACCGCATGGAAGGGTCTTTGCCTCAGAAACTTTATGCGGTTGGCATGCGGCCATATGGCACGAAACATTTTTCATTCAACTTCATTTTGTATAAGATTAGCTCCATTTTTTCTAAAATTCAATCAAAGAACGAACGAGCATCATATTTCACAATTTAACAATGCATAAACACAAAACTCATTCCAAACATGATTTCACAATACAACTTGACATCAATTAAGCTTATAAAGATGAGAAAATCCATGTTTATTAGGATAAAATCAGATTTAATCATAGCGTGTCATTATCGTGTCATGTTCAGGTCGTGTTCGTGTTTATACATTTCGTGTTGTGCTCGTGTTCGTGTTCGGGTCGAATAGTTCCTTAATCAGATCGACACGATAACAACCTGACACGCACGATTTGTTAGCCCCAGTGGTATCTATATTCGGCAGTTTTATGTAGTAAAGAAAATTTGTTAAATATTCATTTGAAAAAACAAATGTATAAATATACAATCAAGCGTCTAATAAGAAAACTAAAAGAAGTTGGATAAAACGCACCAACAAAAGATTAGGCAAAAACCCTATACATGCAATATTAGGCAAAAATTAGGCTTCAGGCTCAAAATAATAAGATTCTATTACCTCATCTTTACCATTATGTAGGGTAATGCGTTGTTAACTATATTGATTAGACCAAATCTGAAAGGAAAAAAAAAGAATCTTAAAAGTAAAAGCCAGATCGCAGCATGTAAATCGTAATGCGTGATATACGAATGCTTTTATTTCGCAAATGAAGTCGCGACGGCGTCTTTGGCTTTTTCTTGGCACAAGCAAATGTTAGGGTCGGAGCCTTACTCTCTAAGAAAAAGCCAAACTGACTTGTTTCTTTTTTTACTGTCCCATTCAAAATGACTTTTTTTTTTTTTATCAAAAGAATTAGGACTTTCTTTATAGAAAAAAATATATTTTATTAATATTTTATTAATTTAAAAATATTTTATTGCTTAAGAAGATACTTATTAGCACGTTATTATATATAACATGACGAAAAGAAATAATCCATATTGAACGGACAAAGAAAGTAATTACTATTGTGTTAACTGAGTCGAACCAATCCAGCACAACCAAGCCCGGTATGGGCCGGACCAAGCGTGGATCAGTTTAGCAGCTATGTTGGCCTAGGCTAAGAATTCAAATGGATGTGAAGTGGGCCTCTTGGTATGGAAAGCTCATCCCAGGCCTAGCCGGCTTTGCTAGTGGGTCTGGGTTGAGCTGGGCTTTCCCCTTGAAAAGCTCGTCCGGGTCATGGGCCATCCTGGCACAATAATATACTACGTTGAATGCACAGTATTATACTATGTATCAAAAGGGCTATTTTAAATTTTGTCTCCTTATATATTGTACCACTTTTAGAATGTTGAGGATGTGGTACGAATATCATGGACCTATGTACATTTCGCTCAAACTTGTCTAGAGTATCTGTAACTTATCCCTTTTAGTTTAAACACATGCAAAAACTAGAAGCCAATTCATCAAGCCCTAATTATATTTATTAGTGATTTGATATTCCTTCGTTTGCACTTTTTATTTCATGGGTAAACGACTTTCTTTTACACTAGTAATTTATAGTGTATGCCATCAAACTATTCTAAAAATCTTATCCTTGTCCCGCTTTTATTTTTGAGCCGCACTTTGAGGTTGTGTTGTTTTCTAGTTAACTTTTAATTAGAGATTAATGGGTTATATTTATGAATTCCTAGATTTCAATGTAGATTAATAAATTTTTATTGGAACATTATTAAAACCCTAATTAATAGAGCAAAATTTTGGATTGGGTAAGTCAGAGATTATATCGACCAAATTTTCCATAGGCCGACCCAATGCGTCGAGTCGAAACTGACAGTGCTAGTCCTAAGGTGTTACAAACGGTATTAAAGCCACGGAAGTAGAGATAAACTTATAGAGGAATGTGTATGACAAGGATATCTGTCCCTTGTGATCGACACACTTGACATAGATTTTGGACATCTAAGAGGAGTCATAATCAAGTAAATATGACTGTTGTATTTTCATCAATTGAATGTTTATTAATAAATTATTTTCTTAAAAATGAAGTATCAATCAATCCATAGAAATCGTCTCATCTCACAAGTGCACTTTTTCCATCAATTTTAGATTGAATTTTTTTATCCCCAATTTTGTATCTTCGTATTTTTTAGATTATTTCACAATCATTACATCAATTTATACTTCTAAGCAACACAGGAGCTTACAATGATCAAACAAGTGCAATTGATTGAGTTTGTGGGGGTAATAATGGCAATTAAAAAAGAACATTGAATTGGGCTTCATATGGGCCATATAAACTGATTGTTTTCAGCAAAAGCAAAAAAATTAAAAATTGTTATGACTATCACTTCTAGAACACGCATAATAAATTATTGAAGGAAAAAAAAGGAATAAGCATAATAAATATTCACATTTCACTCTACACATTGATGTGGCAATAATTTATATGGTCCTGCCCAAAATGTCAATTGTGATAGAAGCTGTCACAAAGAGAGAACTTTGGCCACATTTACCTAACATAAAAGGACGCAGCAATTTAATTTGTCAACTCAATCATGGCTCACTCTATTTCTTTGGAGAGATAAATATTCAGTTATAGATCGATTAGCCTAAAGATCATTGATTGGTTCATAGTTTAAGATTAAAATTTAAATATTATATCAACCTAAAAATCATGTTCCCATACAGTGTACTCATTTTGTTTGAGGTGTAGTGATCTCACCATGTATAATATAAAGAGACAATGATTTTGATTTATTTGATAATTTATACTATATATTTCGGGAAATTTTGACAACAAAAAAAGAAATCCTGAAATATGTGTCAAAGTATTTGGGTTCTTAATTATATCTCACTGTTCACAAATAAGAACTGAACTATTATACAATCCAAACAATTATAATTAGATGAAATAGTCAAATACCTGTATGGATTTGTCTAATTATTTACTACATCAATTCAATTGGAAATGCTTTTTAATTGAAACTAAGTCAACCGTTTTATACCCATATATTTATAAACATAAAAATTTAATTTCGTAATTCATTTATAAGTTACAACACTTCAATTATAATAAATTAATACTATTATGGTATTGTTCCTTGCTCTTTTTTTTTAATTGTAATTCTATTTCTTGAGTTAACAAAAATTGATCTAAAAATATATTAACAAAAAGGGTGAATAATTTGGTTTCAGAGTTTAATTATATTGATATTTACTATTTTGTATATCGTATTTTTACAATTAGAGTCAATTGCAAGCCATATAGTATGTTATAATTTTTACGCGTTAACATTGAAATTATTGTTGTTATGTTAATTTACAATTTTATATAGATAAATTAATGGTAAAATAATTATAAATGGATATTATATAAGTCTCACCATTTTCAATTTAATGAAAAATCTAAATATAACTTGATTATGGTTAGGTGGGGAATGTATATCAATATTAACTAACATCAAGGGTGTGTTTGTAACAAAAAAAATAACATTAAGGGTTTGAATGTGCCTAAAAAAATATGAAGGACTTATTTGTACTCTAGGATATACATTAAGGGTTTACTTAACCCTTTTCCTAAAGTGTTAACAAAGTCCACTTTATATCTTTCATCCTATTTTCACCTTATTTTTTGTGTTATTCTTTATTCACTCTCTCTCTCTCTACCTATTTTATTTCACTATTCTACCTACTTTATTTCACTATTGACTCTCTACACCTTCTACCTTTAAACTATCCACAACGGCGATCACGAGTAGGTTGATCGTTGATGCTGCGATCGTTGACCCACGATCGTGAACTGTTGGCGATCGTGGAAATCATATGGTGGAGATCGGACTTGCGAGCGCAGATTGAGGCGAGATCGCAAGCTTTTTTGAACATGTGGCGATCGTTGATTCGTTGGTGGGCTAGCCGCTGCGATAGTCGACCGTTACAATTCCTTTTTTTTTTATTCCTAATTTCTCCTATAAATACCCAACCCCCCACTATATTTCTCACATCCTTCATCTTAATTCTCTCTAATCTCTATTTGTTGTGATCAATTTCTTGTGATCTTTCACTATTTTCTCAAAAATCATGTCGGGCGTGAGGTGATTATGGAAAAAAATGGACGAACTCCGAAACCTCGCGGCCCAAGCAACTCAATTGTATGCCAAAATCAATGCTGAAGCCGCCGCCGAGGAAGAAGAGGCCGCCCGTCCGAAAAAAAAAGGTGGTAAAATATCGGGATCGCGAGGATGCTCAGGCCCACCTCGTGGCAGATTATTTTTCAGAATTTTCGACGTGGGGCGTAGACGTCTTCCACCGTCGATTTCACATAAGAAAATGACTATTTGACTGTATCCATCACACACTCGAGGCTTGGGAGACTTACTTTCAGCAGCTCCGAGATGCCACATGAAGATGGGGGCCGGCTAACGGTGCTCCATAAATGTATGATGGCGTTGAGGCAACTTGCAAATGGCAGCTGCGCTGATCAGTACGACGAGTACTTGCGAATGGGCGATTCAACGTGCCGCAAAGCCCTCGAACAATTCTACCTTGCGATCATGTTCGCTTTTGGTCTAGAGTATTTGAGGCCGCCGACATTCAATGACGTGGCCTGCCTTCTACAGAAGCATGAAACGAAGCACTGTTTTTCCGGCACGCTTAAAGAATCTATAGCATGCATTGGCAATAGAGGAATTATCCGACCGTTTGGAAAGGGGCGTTCACCAAGTAGAAGATGGGGCACCCCACTGTCATGCTCGAAGTTGTTACTTCTCAAGATTTGTGAATTTGGCATGCATTCTTCAGGGCGGCGGGCTCAAATAACGAAATAAATATGTTGAATCAGTTGGACATTTTCCAAGATCTTCTGCAGGGGAAAGGCCATGACAGTGAATTTCAACTCCAACGCCACTCAGTACAAGATGAGCTATTATTGTGCCGACAATATTTATCCGGGCTAGCCTACCTTCGTGAAGACTCTGCTTGGCCCTACTAACCTGAAAAGACATTTATTTGCGAAAAAATAAGAAGCTGCATGCAAGGACGTCGAAAGAGCTTTCGACGTTCTCAAAGCTCATTGGTATAATTAGTGGGCAGACGCGTTCATAATTTTGAGAGAATTTATCGAACATCATGTATGCTTGTATTATCTTTCATAATATGATAGTTGAAGATGAGGACGAGGTTGTAAATAATTGGAGTATAGAAAAAGTATCAACGTCGACATACGAGGTGAGCACGAGTCGAGGCCGACTAACGGCTTTCGACACTATTTCAAGAGGAAAAAAGACCTTCGAGATGCTAAAGTCCACGCAAAACTCGAAGATGATTTGATCGAAGAAATGTGGGCACACTTCGAAAATTAATGTATTTTTTAATCTTAATAAAATTACCATTTTTAAAAGGGTTAATTGCCTATAATGACACAACATTTTCATAAATTTGCAATTTTAGCATAACCTTTTTTCAATGGCAATTTAAGGCATGATTTTTCAACTCATTACAATTCAGAGCATATTTTCAACTTCCGATGATCGGAAAGATGACCTGTAATTTTTTAGTGACGTGACATTTAACTAATTTTGATGTGGCATTTGACTAATAGCTGATGTGACATTTATATTTATTTTTACTAAATAATTTTGTTTCTTCTTATATTATACCCTTTTCTCCATAATCCAAATTTAAACTCAATTTAAATGGCACATCAAAAATAAGTAAATGCCACGTCACTAAAAAATTACAGATCATCTTTCTGATCACCGGAATTTGAAAATATGCTCTAAATTGCAATGAGTTGAAACATCATGCCTTGAATTGCCAATGAAAAAGGGTCATGCTAAAATTACAAATTTGTAAAAAGGTTATGCCTTTATAAGCAATTAACCCTTTTTAAAAATATTGTTTATAAAAAACAAACATAATTGTTTTTTTTAAATACACTAAGCAATCACCAAGTTTGTTGGTAATCGCTTATGTGAGAAAAAAATATTGATCACGGTGGGCCACGTATAGGCCTAAAATAACGCTAGCGTGGTGATCGTTGTTGTGAATAGTCTTAATTGTTTTCTCCTTTCCCGTGCCCAAAAATCGGTAAACAATTTTACTTATTTTAATTTATAAAATTTAATTAATTTGATTAATTACATGTAGAAGGGATATTATTAGGGGTGTGCACGGACCAAACCGGACCGGAAAAATCGGCCGAACCAATAGTTATATATGAACTAAATAAAGAAATATTTCATTTGCCGCACCACTGCGCGGGTAGTTCCCATAGAAGTCCTTTCATATCGTTGTGGCTGTAAATTGGTTGAAAAAAAAGAGATGAAATAAAGCAAAAACGTAAGAATTGAAATAACAGTTCAGAACCAAGAAATGGAACAACTAAAGGTCTATGGATTCACAAAAACTTTGTGAATATCCGTTACGGTCGCCATTCAATTAAAAGAATCTCTGTTCCAGAACCGTACGTGAGATTTTCACCTCATACGGCTCCTCCCTTATGTGCATAAGGAGAATATACATGATTTGGCCGGTTTGGCCCGATTTTTATGTAGGTCGGTTTTTGGCTCGGATTTTAAAACTACCAAATTTCCGTTCTCAATTTTCGGCTCGGTTTCCATAAATTTGTTCGGTCAAGGGCGAAACCACCGAATACATAATCTATATATTATTAAAACCGATGCGGATTCGAGCTCTCCCCTTAGTTTTAAGTCCTACGTGGCACAACCTCGGTTGACTATTCATATTTATTTTAAATTCTCATTTTATGCATTTTAATTTAATATTAACGTGTTCAAATAATTTCCATAAATCAATAAGAAATGAGGATATTGAGTTAACATATTCTTGAAAATAATTATTAATTCAATATTAATGTTTTCAAATAATTTCCATAACTTAATAAGGAATGAAAATATTGAGTTTACATAATCTTGAAAATAACTATTGTGGATCATGCAATTTAGAATAATTTAGGTAATTAATATCACAAATAAAAAAATTCTATCCTACTCCACTACTACTACTACTACTGTACAGTGAATCGTCATTTTTAATCATACTCCATACTTAATAACTATAGTTTAAAAAAAAATTCTTCATTATTATTATTATTATTATTATTATTATTATTATTATTAAAAGAAAAACGACTCTTCCCTTGTATCCCACATCGGTTTTTCAATGAAACTTCATATATTGAAAAACCTATAAATACTTATAATCAATATGTAAATACTCATCTTTTGCACCACTAGTTTTATTTGGCCAATTTATTTAGTAGTCGGCCGAATAAAAAACTATATTTTTATGAGTTAGTCTCCTGTGAAACGCGTCTCACGCTGTGTGACGTGCGTGCGCTTCACGTGCGGCACGTGTTGTGCACGTGCCCTATTTTATTTTCTGATTTTTTTTTTTTTTGCAATAATTCCATATGCACTTCTCCATATATCTATATGCACTGCACTTTATGTTGATATGAACACCAAAGAGTATTGATATGCACAAACTTTTTCTAGTTTTTTTTTTCATTTTTTTTATTTACAGTTTTTTTTTTCTTTTTTTTATCGGGCGGAGCCTTCAGCTCCGATTTTACGGCTCCGCCTTCGCTCCGATTACTAATATAAGGATAACCGTCGCGCAACAATTTGAATTTTTCGGCTCGCTCCGAGGCTTTCGGCTCCCCTCGCTCGAATCTTGACCAAAGAAGAAGCAGCAAACAAAACAACAAAGAGACAAAAAAAAAAGTGCAAAATAAATTTGGAAATTTAAAAAACAAAAATCGAAAAATTGGTTGTGCATATGCAAATATAACGTGGTGCATATCGGTGAACATGGTTGTAAATGTAGATACACTTTGGAGTGCATATAACCTGACCATTTAAAAAAGAAATCAAAAATTGAAAAAAAAAGAGTTAAAGGTTGAACCCGGTCTCACAATGTGAGGCCGGTCTCATAGGAGAATTTGTCTATTTTTATATATACTTTAATTTAATTTAATTTGACCAATTTATGAGTTGGCTGAATAAATAATAATAATTTTTTGTAAGGAACCATTTTATAACAAGACATAATAAATGGTTCTAAAATAATTTGGCTAATTTATTGGTTGCCCGAATTAAAATTTGAAATATTTTAATAATTTTTAATTTAATTTGATAAAAAATTAATTTTAATTTATCAATTAAATAGGTAGATGAGCCAATTTCCAACTGACGGGTACCTCAACTCGGGATCACATGTGTCACATCTCCATTCTTTATTCTTATTTATTTTAAATTTTGTCATTTATGCATTTTTTCATGTATTTTCTAAAATCTAGAATTGTCATCAATTAATTAATTTTTACGTTATTTGTAGTTGGATTTATAACTTTGCATAATTTATAATTTTAATTAGAAAATATTACTATACAGTTAAGGATGAGAACAAATAGTACAATCTTTTTTTTTTTTTTTAATTTTGGGTAAATATAAATTCTAAACGAGTTTCATAAATTACGCACTTCTAAATCAAAATTGTGGTCAACGGCCAAATTCCGATCAGAAGGGTACCTCAGCTCGGGAATTTTTTTTATTTTATACAATGTTTTCATATTTTTTCTAAAATCTTTAATCGTCGTCCATGAATTAATTTTTACATTATTTGTAGTTGGGTTTCCAACATTGCATAATCTATAATTGTAATTAGCAAACATAACTATACGGCTAAGGAGGACAACGAATAGTACAATCAATATTTTTTAATAAATTTAGTGTCTATATAAATTCTAAATGAGTTTTATTAATTAGACACTTATAAATCAGAGTCGTAGTGAACGGGTCGGTTCCGACCCGAAACCGTGGCGGTAGACGAGTCAATTCTGAACCAACGAGTGTTGCTATACGAACTTCTTTAGAAAGAATTAGATGACTAATTTTTTAATCGGGTTTGAAAAAAGTACGGGTATATAAATTTCAAACATGTTTGAAGAATCCTAAACAAACCGTCTCGAATTGTATGATTAATCGTCTTTGTTGGAAAACGTCTAATGTGTAGGAAAATTACTAACGATTTGTCAACGAGCCAGTTCCGACCAACAATTTAGTGCGTAGAGGGGTCAATTCATTACTGATCCGACAACTATTATTTATTATAATTTCATGTTGAACTCTAAAATTTATGATATTTATGGTCAACTTTTATTTTATATCATTGACTAAGTTATTTTCCGAATCTCAAACAGTCCACGTAAAGTTCCGTAAAAGGGCAACATTATGAAGTGAACAGTGAAACTAATTCCTAAAGTTTTATTCTCATTTAAATCTAAGTTTTTCTCGAAGTTGGTAAAAATAAAAACAAATACTTCCTCCGGCAACTTAAATGTTGTGCAAATGAGAATGGCACGGAGACCAAGAAAAGTTGGTAAAGTTGTTTTGAATGGAGAAAGGGACCCACAGTTAGTGTGAATTAGGAAATGGATTACTTTTGTTAATCTCTTGGTCTTTTTTGCCTTGTTTTATTTTTTGGGAGACAATTGCATATTGTTCGATTTTTTTGGTTTCTCAACTGCTTGGGTTCAATTTTTTTTTCCCATAAATCTGACTTATTGCATTTTTTTTTTTTTTTTGTAATTGTGGACTTTTTTTTTTGGTAACCAAAATCTGTGGCATTGAATTGAACAAATAAAAACAGTAAACAAATGAAAACAGTACACAAATGAAAATACACAGTGACATTGAATTGAAAAGGAATTTTTCATTAAAGAGGGAAGTAGCCTCTGTACAAAAAATATGGCGGCAATTACAGTCTTTTGAAGCTAAAAAACTGTAAAAATCTGCAAAGTAGCTAAGGAGGGAAATTTAAACTCCTAACCCTCCACCTTCTACCTTCTCTCCTCTATAAATACCCAATCATCATTCTCAACCACTAACATTCACTACTCTACCAAAAAAACAGCAAAAATACAGAAAAAAAAACAGTAAGATGGTACAAAATAATAGGCGGCAAAACCTCACAGAAGATGAGAGGAATGTCATTGCTCAATGGCTTCTTCAAAATTGCTGCAACAACAAGGTGAGGCACGGTGCACTTGCTGAGGCCGCATCCAAGTTTGGAGTTCATAGAAACACAATTCACAACATTTGGAAGGCTGCTCATCATCAGCTCATGTTAGGAGTCCCTGTCCAAATAAAATCCAACAAGAAAGGTAAGAAAAGAGTAAGCAAAAAGCTAATGGATGAGGAAAAAATCAGTCTTGAAAAGATCATCATATAGACTTATGGCAGAGAAGTTAGGATGCAGCAAGCCTTTGGTAGGTAAGTGGCTGAAGAACAAACAGTTAAGAGCCCACACCAACTCCATTAAACCAGCACTAACAGAGGAAAACAAGTTAAACAGGCTGAAATGGAGTCTAAATCAGCTGATGCCACAGGTTGTAGATGGCAAAATGTCATTCTAGAAAATGGACAATGTCATCCATATTGATGAGAAATGGTTCAACCTGACAAAGCTCAAAGACAGGTATTACATGCTGCCAGGGGAAGAGGATCCATATAGAACCTGCAAGTCCAAGAGATTTATAGAGAAGCTAATGTTCCTTGCTGCTGTGAGCAAGCCACAGTACTCAGAAGATGGTACTTGCATATTTGATGGTAAAATATGCATCTTTGCTTTCACAACATTAGAACCAGCAGCTAGAAACTCAAAAAACAGACCCAAGGGCACACTAATCACCAAACCAGTTGTGTCTGTAAATCATGAAGTCATGAAGGATGTCATGATAAACAAGGTAACAACTTTCCAATTACTATCAGAATGAAAAAGCATATTCATTCATCACTTAGTGCATTCTTTTTTTTTTATGTTCAGTTACTGTCTACCATCATACAAAAGTGGCCAGATTCAGCAAGTAGGCACATATGTTGGAATTGAGGTGTTGTTGATCAAGAGGTGATACTGCTCGAAGATGTTGTCAAAGTTTATGTAGCCAAAAGTACAGCTGAAGTGTCGAAGCCGCTGCATAGAACGAACTCTGTTTTGTGTGCTTCAGTCTGTGCTAAGGGAACCTGGAACAGTCTGGCAGAGACTTACCTTATCGGCGCGGATTTTGCGGGATCTTTTCCAAATTTATGATAGATGCGGACAAGATACATATCAAGCAGATAAGAGTCGTGTTCCCCAAGCCTTATCCTCACAAGGAAAGAAGATCTAAAGAGATATACATGATGAAGAAGAGATCTAGGGTTTCGCCTATATATATTCAACATCTACATTGTGAGGAGATGGCTGCCGTTATTTTATTGTTTGAGTGCTTATACTTTCTTGAGAGTATTGTATTGTGAGAGCACGAATTATTGTGAGAGTTTATCTTTGATAAATTAGTTCCTAAAGAGAGTTAAGGGTCGAACTGGCGGTTCGGACTTAGGTTGAGCGATTGTATATCGTCAATCATGAATTCACGTGACGTTAGGAAGAGGGTGAGCGAAAGGGTAGAATAAGGTGGTGACCTGTATGTGTAAGATCCTCTGTAGCCATTTCTTCTAATAGTGGATTGGTTCTCTCTTGGGCAAAGGCCCCCCAGACGTAGGTTGCAAAACCGAACTGGGTTACCATATCGTGTGTCTTTTATTTCAGCACAGTTTATTATTTCTGTTATACTGTCTGTGCTAAGTTTTTTCAATAACGCGAATAACTTTATATGCATAAAGTATACGTTTAGATCTAACAATTGGTACCAGAGCGGTACACCGATCTTACAGGTGTTGATCTTGGGACAGACATCTAAACGTGTTGCTGCGTTCGTGATAAGACACAATGACTTCCACATGTGGCAGTTCGATGACGAAACCACCAATTCTTGATGGATCCAACTATGGATATTGGAAGATTCGTTTGATGGCACACATCAGAGCCATCAATGAAGAGGCGTGGGAGACGATAAAGTCAGAATTCAAACCTCCCATCATAGCCACGGGCCAACCCAATGCTGGCAAAGTCAAAGACAGGAAAGACTGGTCGGAAGCTGAAAAGAAAGAATCAGGGATGAATCAGGTTGCACTGAATGCCATTCAAGCATCTGTTACTATGGAAATATTCTCCTTTATTCCCACATGCGATTCAGCAAAGCAAACATGGGATATTCTAAAGACTTCCTTTGAAGGAAATGATCGTGTGAAAGGGCAACGTCTTCAACAACTAGCAACCCATTCGAGTTATTGAGGATGGAAGAACATGAGTCGATCAGTGACTTTCATGCAAAGCTGTTGAAAATTATCAACGAAAGTGTGGCCCTTGGGAACAAGTACACTGATGAATATCTTGTCAGAAAGGTATTAAGATCTCTTCCCAACAGATTCGAGTACAAAGTGGCTGCAATTAAGGAAGCTAGAGATCTCTCTAGCATGAAACTAGATGAGCTCATTGGATCTTTAAGAACCTTTGAGATGGGGAAGAAGAGTGAAAGCGCTGAAAGGAAAGGAGTTGCCTTTCAAGCTCACAACTGGCATCTTGAGGCGCCGACTGTGCCAAAAGAATAAATAGCAGTTGCTGAAGCAATGGCCCTAGTCACAAAGTCATTCAAGAAGGAGTTCAAGAAGTTTGCCAAACGAGGGCTTGACAAGAAGAAAGGAAGTAAATCAGAATCCATTCAATTGGATAAGGAAGACTCCCAGTCCACTCCAAAGACTGGACCTCAATGTCATGAGTGTCATGGCTATGGACACTTCAAGCATGAATGCATCAACACAACGCGTAGGCAAGGCAAGTCATATGTTGCCACCCACAGTGATGAGGATACAGATGATAGTAAGAGTGACACTGATGAAAAGGTTGCTCATGTTGCAATATCTGTGGTACATCCATCCATTTTTGTGCATGAGTCAGTGCCCACTAGCAAGAACAATCCAGTGGATGAAGAAAGTGATGCAGACAGCGTGGATGAGGAGTCAATGATTAAGAAGTATGAATACCTGATCATTAAGTGTGATGAAGTTGGAAGAATCAACTTAACCCTCAATGCCCAAATTGAGGAAGTGACGAAGGAAAGAGACAATCTGAAAGTGCTGAATATGTCTCTGCTCGATCAAAACAACATGCTTATTCACAAAATAGATCAGATGGATAAGTTTGTTAAGATGATGAATGGTGATGGAACTTCCAAGCTTGATAAAATAATTGAAGCTGGACAGAGCTCAACCAGCAAATCTAGTTTAGGATTCCAAGAAAAGCAGTGGGTGGCTATCGAAGACAAGGAGAAGAAGGTGAATTTTGTTCCTCAACACAAGAAATCTCAGGGAAATCCAGCCCCCAAGTCAAATCATTCCAACAATAGGAGGCAAAAGAGAATTCCTCAAAGGAATATGCAGAAGCAGACACAGACGCAGACAAATATGTCACGAAGTGTTCCAAGAAATCAGAATCATCAGTTCAAGAGGGGACAACCGCCACAGTAAGAAGAGTTGTTCAGACCAGTCTGCCATTATTGCGATCTTCCTGGACACATAAGGCCACACTGCAGATATTATCTTGGTGACAGAAGAAGGATGTTTCAATCCAGAAACAACTACACTGCATATGTTGCTCTAATATCTCTTTGGGCTCGAGCGGATAACAGGTGGTACATGGACAGTGCTTGCTCCAAGCAGATGACAGGAAATCCTAATTTCTTGATCAATATTGTCGATGTCTTCGATGATCACGTTACTTTTGGAGATGGAAATGAAGCCACAATGATTGGGAAAGGAATTCTAAACATACCTGGAATGCCGCCTCTACGGAATGTGTGTTTGGTTGATGGACTTAAGGCCAATCTTCTCAGTGTTGGTCAAATATGTGATGAAGGATACAAAGTGATATTCGACGAAAGTACATGTCAAGTAGTGAAGAATGGAGCTGAGTTTATGACTGGTCGCAGATCTCATGATAAGTGTTATCTTGTCACACCCGCACATGTCTGTATGCAAGTTAGTGCTGGAATGACGGAAACCTGGCACCAGAAATTAGGACATGCGAGTTTGAGGAGCATGAAGAAACTTCTGAATGCTGATGCTGTTCGAGGAGTCCCTAAGCTGGAGATTGATGATATGGTTATGTGTGGGCCTTGTCAATTGGGAAAACAAATTGAGGTGGGACATAAGAAAGTTCGAAGCATCACCACTTCTAGCATTCTGGAACTAATGCATATGGATCTAGTTGGACCAATGCCTACTCAAAGTATAGCCAAGAAGGAGTTTGTTCTTGTATGTGTTGATGACTATTCAAGGTTCACTTGGGTGGAATTTCTCCGACACAAATCAGAAGCATTCAAAAGCTTTAAGAACTTGTGCATTCGCGTAGAATTGGAGAAGGATCTTTCCTTGAGAAGAATAAGGAGCGATCATGGTAGAGAATTTCAAAGTGAAGATTTCATCACTTTCTGTGCTGAAAAAGGGATAACACACGAGTTTTCAGCCCCGAAGACACCTCAACAAAATGGAGTTGTTGAGAGAAAGAACAGGACTCTACAAAAAATGATGAGAACCATGCTCAAAGCGCATGAAGTAGCTGACAGATTTTGGGCTGAGGCGATGAATACGGCATGCTATATTGTGAATCGAGTCTATCTTCGTCCAAAGACAAATCAGACTCCTTATGAAATCTGGAAGGGAAGAAAGCCTAACCTCAAACATCTTCATGTGTTCGGGACAGTGTGCTATGTTCTGAATGACAGAAAATACACTCAAAAGCTTGATGATCGAGGTCTTGAAGCTACATTTATGGGATATGCTCGTGACAGCAGAGCATTCAGAGTCTATGTCAAAGCAAACAAAACTATCATGAAATCTATCAATGTGGTCTTCATTGATTCTACAGACGCAGAAGCAGAAGAGGATGCACAACTGCTATTACCTGTGCCAGAGTCTGTATCAACATCCTCAAGTACACAGACCGGATCCACTGACACATCCACTGATTTCGTCAAAGTTGAAACTCCATCTAACTCTACCTCAGGCGAGTTAGCCCCTACCACTCCAGGTCCATCCAGAAGACTATCTAAGTATCATCCACTAACAAATGTCATTGGAGATGTCACCGGAGGAAGATTAACTAGAAACGTAGCAAGAGACTACAAACATATGGTGGCAAATATTGCATTCATGTGCTACGTCTCTAAAGTCCTTCCAAAGAATGTCAAGGAGGCCTTATTGATTGAAGATTAGATTGCCTCCATGCAAGAAGAGTTACTCCAGTTTGTCCGTTGCAATATTTGGTATCTTGTGCCACGTCCCATTGATGTGCATGTAATTGGGACAAAATGGATTTTTCGCAACAAAACAAATGAGATGGAGGAGATTATTCGTAACAAGTCGAGATTAGTAGCTCAAGGATATTCTCAGGAGGAAGGTATTGATTATGAAGAGACTTTTGCTCCAGTCACTCGTTTAGAAGCAGTTCGATTATTTCTTGGAATGGCATGCTGCATGAACTTCAAGCTATACCAAATGGATGTTAAGAGTGCCTTTCTCAATGGTACTCTTCAAGAAGATGTGTACGTGGAACAGCCCCCAGGCTTTGTCGATCCAGAATTTCCCAATCATGTCTACAAGTTGAACAAGGCGCTTTATGGTTTGAAGCAAGCACCTCGTGCTTGGTATGATACGCTATCCAAGTATCTCATCTCTAAAGGATATGTTCGTGGAGGATCTGACAAGACTCTTTTTTATAAGAGTAATTCGGAAGGTATCATCATTATTCAGATTTATGTTGATGATATAATTTTTGGCTCTGTGTCTCAGGATCTAATCCAGGAATTTGTGGGACACATGACAAAGGAGTTTGATATGAGTCTTTTTGCCGAATTGCATTATTTTCTGGGACTACAAATCAAGCAATCCGAGGAGGGGATATTTGTGACTCAATCAAAGTATGCTCGGAGCTTAGTGAAGAAATTTGGACTAGAAAATGCCAAGGTGCGTCGCACATATGTCAACTTCAATCAAGCTTAGCAAGGACACAGAAGGTGCTTCTGTAGATCAGTCTCTATACAGAAGTATGATTGGAAGCTTGCTTTACTTAATGGCCAGTAGACCAGACATTAGTCACAGTGTCGAAGTTTGTGCCAGGTTCCAGGCGTATCCTAAGGAGAGTCATCTTTTAGCTGTGAAGAATATTATCAAGTATGTTCGAGGAACCAGCGATTTTGGTATTTGGATGACTAAGGACAGCATCACATCCTTAGTGGGGTATAGTGATGCGGATTGGGCAGGTAGCCCAGACGATAGGAAGAGCACATCTGGAGCTTGTTTATTCCTTGGCAACAATCTAGTATCCTGGCACAGCAAGAAGTAGGTGAGCGTGTCTCTGTCCTCAACTGAAGCTGAATATATTGCTGCAAGATCAGCTTGCACTCAACTCATGTGGATGAGCCAAATGCTTGAAGATTATGGAGTGCCCTTCGAGTCATTTACCCTTTATTGCGACAACAAGAGTGCAATTGATATCTCGAAGAATCCTGTGCACCACTCTAAGTCAAAGCACATTGACATTCGCCATCACTTCATAAGGGAGCTGATTGAAGAGAAGATACTCAACATGGAGTTTATGCCTACGGAGAAGCAATTGGCAGACTTGTTCACTAAGGCATTGGATGCAGCGAGGTTCGAATGTCTTCGAGCCTCATTGGGTGTTTATCTCTCTAATCTCTCTAGAGAGACCTCGTGCTTGTGGTCTTCTGAACAAGCACAATGTATATGTACATTATTGGTTTTTTTTTTTTTTTGGTTTTCTTAGTGTTTCTCGTTTTTTTCTTCTGTGTGTTTTTGTGCCAGGAATTGGGGGCACAACCAATGGCACACGTAGTATGCTAGAGCTGACAAGGGCTGACGTCATCTCTGCAGCGGTTCAACGACTACTTTCTGTGTTGAACTCTGCGACTTCCAAAATTGGCAACGGTTGTTTTACGTTCAAATTTGAACGTTGGAGATAAGGATCTCTTCAAATCATGATATATATTTCATCTCCTATTTTATAGGGATTTATTTCTATACATATCTTGATAGAGAGAGAAATCCACCGCCTTTGTGCTGATATATATCGATTTCTTCTGCATTAAGATTTCACAAATCTTTGCTTAGCTTTGAAGTCTCTCTCTCTTTCTCTCTCAAAGAACTCTGTTGCGTTCGTATATTGTTGTTTTGTATTCATCATGTCGGATGGAAGCCGTTCAACCCAGCATCTCTCTGATGACTCCGGTGATGATAATGTTCCTATCTCCCGTCTCTACTCTGCCGTTGGTAAGAAGAAAAAAAGAAGTCTTCCCTAACTTCAAGCCATGGGAATCGTTGACTACTCTGACTTCGGATCAAACTCCGGAGAGAAGGATCCTTCTACAGCTCCTCCAAAAGAGAAGCCTTCTCCTGCTAAGTCCTTCTCGCCAGCGAAAACAGTTACCGAGTCGCCGTCAAAGCACTCTCCCCTTCCGAAGAAACAAAATGTGGAGGATTCTGCATCTGAGACGGAATCTAGTGAGAAGGAACAAGCGCATGTTCCTGTTGCTGCCATGAAGAAGAAGATTACTCCATCCAAGTCTTCTTCCTCGAGATCAATTCTTCGGCAACCTGCACCTTCTGCCGGAGGCTCTCAATCTGCTCCTGATCAAGCTATTATTCCTTCTATGATCCCTGTGTTCCAACGTGCTGAGAAGGAAGCCACGACTTTTAATAAGGAGGTTGATATTGATGAAGCAGCACTTGATGAGTTTGTAGCTAAAATTGAAGAAAATCCTGCTGAGGAGTCTGTGCCAGCAGCAAAGAAGCAAAGAGCTTCCAAAAGACGTCTTCGCAAACTCTCTGACCCTCCAAGAAAGAAAGTCAGAATAGAGGAATCTCCTCTAACTATCAAGGAACCTGCTGCGACCCCCGCTACTCGAACTAGGGGTCAACTTGCTAAGAAAATTGATGCTACCCGTGAAGCCAAGGGTAAAGGGAAGGTTGGTGAATCTTCCAAGAAGAAGAAGAAGGCTGTTTCTAAGCCAAAGAAAGGGATGGATCCAAATCAGCCCATTGATGTTGAGTCTGGGCCTGATCATGTGTTGGATAGTGATGCTGGAAATTCTGAGCACGAAGTATCTCATCAGGGTGCATCATCCGCTACTCCAGTTAGAAGATCAACAGCTGAGGTCATTCAAAGATCAAAGGCTGTGGTGGATGCTCTCAGATTCAAATTTGATGAGCAAGCTGAAGCGTGGAATAATGTGATCCACATGAAGCTAGTCTATGAGCAACCTGTGAAGAAGGAAGATCTGGAGGGAACTGGCCTGGATAAGCTGCTCGAGGACGCTAAGTGGGATCAAACTGTCTTCCCTGTTCGTCGTTATGTGCGAGCGGTTGTGCTGGAATTCTACTGCAACATGTCCAAGAGTATTACTGACCCTTCCTCTCGTTATCATTTCAAATCTTACATTCGAGGGAGGTACATTAATTTCTCTCCTGCTGTTATATCTGCATTTGTTGGGCGTGATGATCATGGTGTGCAAGAGGACAATGTGTCTCTGGACACAATTGCTAGCGAAATTACTCACGGGGTGTATCAAACGTGGAAGAAGAACATGTCCATCAGTTCTTCTATGCTGTCACAGAAGTATGCGATCTTGCATAAGATTGCGGTCAGGAATTGGTGCCCCACCTCACACACCGCCACAGTAAGCCAAGAAACAACAAGGGTACTGAACGGGATAGGGCGCTTCAAGCCCTTCGACTTTGGACGTTTGGTCTTCGACCACGTCACTCAACATGCTGGAAATCTGACGAAGCCTAAGGCTCTAGGCTATCCTGGTTTAATCTTTGGTATTATCTCTTCGCAATTTACTGATGTGATGCAGGTGGGAGAGCAGTTTGAGCTCACTCCAAAGAGCATTGTCATCCATGACAAGCTATTCAACGAGGCTGTTCATTCCAAGGACATCGAGGGTCCCTCTGTCCGTATTGTGGAAAGGAAGAAGCCAACATCATCTGTGCCAGCTCCTGTGCTGAGTGAGCCTAACCTCAGGGCTATTTCTACAAGGATGCTGCGAGAGCTGGAAAGGGAGTATAACTCCATTATGTTCCAGATGAAGAAGCTTCGCATGCGCAAGAATGAGATTGCTGCATTACTCAATGATGCCAAAGCAGTCTTTGCTGGAGGAGAAGCTGTGCCATCTGGATCGGAGCACGTGCTGTAGAGTCTGTGCTAGAAAAAGATGATGATGTTGAAGATGATGATGCAGAGGATGAAGATGCAACTGATGATGGTGATAAGGCTGAGGACGCTGAAGAGGACTTGGGTGATGAAGATACTCAAACTGATGAGGATGAAGAAGACCTCTAAGCCTCAGCTCAAGCTACGAAGAAGAAAGGCTCCCATTCTTTCTGAAGATTGGATGGAAGACCCCCCTACTTTGTCATTTCTGCCAGACAAAAAGGGGGAGTAAAAGAAAATTAGAAGAAAATTTGAAGTTTTTTATTTTGGTGTTCTAGTGTTTGTGCCAACTTTTGCGCAGACTTAGTTTTTGGTTCCAAGGAGTTATTCCCTCTACTCCTTGATGTTTTTTGATGGACATATATTATAAGCTCCCAGTTTTTTACTTATGGTTTTAATGGTGTTCTTTGGTGCTGTGTTGAAGATCATCCGCTCGATGATTGAAGATTTACTTGGTTATCGGTTTACTCCATGCCTTGTTTAAGGGGGAGTTTCAACACAGATTTCTCTAATTGCTAGTTGGAGGAGGAGCTTTGGCATACTTCATACAAGTTTGGAGTTGGAGGATTTGGAGGTATGAAGATGCTTATGGTTGTTTATTTTCTTGATGATCGGTTTTGTCTACATAAATGCCAAAGGGGGAGATTGTTGGAATTGAGGTGTTGCTGCTCAAGAGGTGATACTGCTCGAAGATGTTGGCAAAGTTTATGTAGCCAAAAGTATAGTTGAAGTGTCGAAGCCGCTGCGTAGAACGAACTCTGTTTTGTGTGCTTCAGTCTGTGCTAAGGGAACCTGGAACAGTCTAGCAGAGACTTACCTTATCGGTGCGGATTTTGCGGGATCTTTTCCAAGTTTATGATAGATGCGGACAAGATACATATCAAGAAGATAAGAGTCGTGTTCCCCAAGCCTTATCCTCACAAGGAAAGAAGATCTAAAGAGATATACATGATGAAGAAGAGATCTAGGGTTTCGCCTATATATATTCAACATCTACATTGTGAGGAGATGGCTGCCGTTGTTTTATTGTTTGAGTGCTTATACTTTCTTGAGAGTATTGTATTGTGAGAGCACGAATTATTGTGAGAGTTTATCTTTGATAAATTAGTTCCTAAAGAGAGTTGAGGGTCGAACTGGCGGTTCGGACTTAGGTTGAGCGATTGTATATCGTCAATCACGAATTCACGTGACGTTAGGAAGAGGGTGAGCGAAAGGGTAGAATAAGGTGGTGACCTGTATGTGTAAGATCCTCTGTAGCCATTTCTTCTAATAGTGGATTGGTTCACTCTTGGGCAAAGGCCCCCCAGACGTAGGTTGCAAAACCGAACTGGGTTACCATATCGTGTGTCTTTTATTTCAGCACAGTTTATTGTTTCTGTTATACTGTCTGTGCTAAGTTTTTTCAGTAACGCGAATAACTTTATATGCATAAAATATACGTTTAGATCTAACAACATAATCATTCAACAGGACAATGTCAAGCCTCATATCAAGCAAGATGATGCAGATTTCATCAAGGCAGCAAATGAGAGTGGACTACACATACAACTAGTGAATCAACCAGCAAATTCTCCAGATTGTAATGTCAATGACCTTGGTTTTTTCAGAGCAATTCAGACTCTAAAAGACAGAAAACAGGCTAAGGGAGTGGATGACTTGTTGAAGAATGTAACTGATGCATTTTATGAGTTTGAAACCCATAAGTTAAACAATGTTTTCCTCACCCTACAAGGATGCTGCATAGAGATAATAAAGCAAAGGGGGGCAACAACTATAAAGTGCCACACATGAATAAGGATAAACACATTAGGGAGGGACACTGCCAGAGTTTCTACAAGTGGATGCACAGCTTGTGCAAGACTGCATACATGATCTAAACCAGACAGCAATAGTAGATGTTTTGAGAGGCATGCACATGGATGGATAATAGGAGAATATGCAGGTTCTGGTATTTTTGCATCAGTTTACAGTATAAGCAACATAGTGTATAGCAGTGGTGTTGTTTAGGATGTAAACATGATTTGGGATCCTTTTTTGCATCAATTATGTCTCAGCAATATGAATTCAAGTGAATTTGCATCATTGACTTTGGCAAATTAACACACTTACTGCCCTAAATCAACCTCCAAACTACAATGAGTGGTGGCATCATAGGAATAGAGGCATTTTTTGCCATCAATATCAGAAAAAAATCATCATTTGCATTTTCATCATGTTTTGCCTAATCAAGTGCAGTATCCATAAGCACATAATCACATTGGCATCATTCAGTTGATTAAGGTCACACAGTGCAGAATCCATAAGCACATAATCACATTGACATCATTCAGTTGATTAATCTCACACAGTGCAGTATCCATAAGCACATTTACAGGGACATAAATTAACCCACAGAAGGAAGACCTCATCATATAATGAATTCATCTCATCAATCAGGAATTAAGGTCATCAAACCCATAGGAATTAAGGTCATCAAACCAGATATTCATCAAATCAGAAATTCATCAAAATCAGAATTTCACCCACATATAGCCAACCAGGAAAGATATAGCCAACCACGAAAGATATAGCCAACCATCAAAATCAGAATAATATGCGGCAATAAAGAACAGAATAACCTGAATCCAGTAGCCTCTGTACAGAGGGGAAAAATATAGCTAACCACGAAAGATATTCATTCTCATCTCGCCACCACGTCAGCAGAGGTGGTGCACAGATCTCCGGTGGTGTCTCCGGCACCACCGTATCGTAATCAGCATCGATGTGGGGCGGAGATTGCGCGTCTTGAAAAACAATCTCAGATTCGGGTGAATTTGAGATTCGAGAACCTCCATCCACAAGCCTCAAAATAGAAGGGAAAAATATACCCAACCACTCACAATACTTCGACGCATCGCGACACCAGGGAGGCCACGCCGGTGCAGAGATCTCTGACGAAGAGAAATCCAGGGCGGTCTCCGGCACCACGGTCTCGTCAAATCTCTCAAGATCTACCGGCGATTGGGAGTCATCAACAAAAAGTTGAGACTCCTCCATCGCCTGAAATGATTCGGGCACCATGAAAGCTCAGATCGAGGTGGGGCGGTGGCGAGGGAATCGGGTTTTCTGCCGATTCAAGAAGCACGACCGCATAGTGATAGGAATGGGGTGGGGCAGATAGGGTTTTAGTGTAGATGGGTGAACTGAAGACGACGAGGTGTGGCGGAGGCGATGGAGGTGAGGTCGAAGAAGAGAGAGATGTTTTGACAGATTGGGGAAGAACGGCGGAGTAGTGATATGAATGGAGTGGGCAGATAGGGTTTTTAGTGTAGATGGGGTGGGTAGGGTTAGTAATTAGGGTAGTGTTAGTAATTAGGGGGTTTATTTTATTGTTAATTAGGTTGGGTTAGGATGTGTAAAGTGGGCCCACTAATGGTATTTTTGTGAATATGTATTAGTAGTAGGGTAAATGTGTAGGAGAAAGTTACTAAAAAAGGAAATGCACAACATTTAAGTGGACGGACTAAAATGACAAAATGCACAACATTTAAGTTGCTGGAGGGAGTATTATCATTATTTTTCTGTGAATATATTTGGAAGATGATTATTCATATAATACTACAATTTATAACATGAATTTTTATTTATTAAATATTATGTGAATATTTTTGGAAGATAGCTATTTTATATAATTAAATATTAATTTCAAGTAAAACATAAAAGAAATGTTATCATTAATTTTTCAATGGATATATTTAGAAGATGATTATTTATATAATGCAAAATCAGTATTGTAGTCAATTGGCTGGTTAGGTTTCACGTCGGAACTGTCGGGGTACACTCGATGCGAAGTGTTGGTTCGACTTATTTTTTTTCTTTCGAATATTACCTTACAGTTAAGGACGAGAACAAATGCACTACAATCAATTTTTTTATATTAAATTTTGGGTCTATAAATTCTAAATGAATTTCATAAATTATGCACTTTGATGGTCCCGAAACGAGTTACTGGTGTATGGGGGGAGGGGGGAATACACCAGTTGGGATTTTTAAAAAAAATCAACCCTTAAAATTACTTCAACCGAGTAAAACGGACTCAGTTGGAATCTCACAGCTGAGTAAGCAACCTCAGCTGGAAGAGTGCGGCTGTGCGGAATGTGGTGGAAAATTAAACTCGTTATAAACAACTCACGCTTTTAGTGCAGGGTTGGTCAACAACCAAAACAGTTGAGAATGCTCAGATATGCAGATTTGTATGTCGGTTAGATTGATCAGATAAGAATACAATAAGCAACTGAATGAAAATAAACACGAACACAAAGGATTTAACGTGGTTCGGAGATAACCCTCCTACGTCCACGGGGAGTTGTGAGTCCACACAACTCTGTCCAAGTTCTTCTGGACAAACCACACAGCTTACCCGGGCTGTGCAACCGTTGCAATAAGTTTACGGGTACTTATCAACCTTTACAGTTAAGTTTACGGGTACTTAACAACCTATGTCAAGTTTGCGGGTACTTGACAACCTAACTACTCAATTACAGGAAGAGTAGGGTCCTAAACCTTTTCAGGTATAAAAGATAAGGTTCCAACTAACAGCTCGAACACGAAGTGAGCTGGGATCTAACACTCTACGAACTCTCACAAAGTGATGTTCTCAAGGTTTGATCTAAAGACACTCAGACACAATCTAATGCTCTAGAACTCTCAACAAGTGATGTTCTTAGAGGCTAAATCTAATTCAGCTCGAGTAAGGAATATAGTTCTTTCTTTCGCTCTGTCTCGTCTCGTGTGTCTTCTCTTGTATATCTTCCGCTCTTCTCTCCAATGAATGGAAGCCTCTATTTATAGGCGGAGAGAATCAACTAGCCGTTGGAGGAGCTGTTGATCTCTGTTCTTTGATAGCGATGGCTTGTCTCTCATCTCTGCAGATTTTCCCGATATGGCATCTGTGCTCTTCTGCTTTCCATCTGAGACAGCCTTGTGTTGGGCCAAATGGGGTAATGACTGAACGGTCAAACCCTCATGTGACTTCCTTTTGAAATTCAACTTCAAACCTTTCTGACAGTCAACCTCGGTTAGTCGGTTGAAAGTCTTGATCTTTATCTGAGTGGTCTTCAACTGATGTTATGTCTGAACCGTTGAACTCTCAGCTGACTTTGAACTTCATCTTGTTGATATTAACTGATTAAGTTTACAACTGATGTTCCAACTGGAACGCTCAGTTGTCCTTCTTGTATTTAGTCAGTTGGGTTCGAACTCTCAGATGACTTTCTTTTCTTCTGATGTTCTCTTCCTCTCTACTGCTTCTCATCTGATGAACGCTCAGTTGGTTTCCTTCACAACTGATGTTCTGAAGACTTCCCCTTGTTTCCATCTGATCATATGAACTCTCAGTTGTCCTTCTTCACAACTGATGTTCTGTTTGAGTGACGCCTTGTTGCCTTCTTCAGCTGGAGACCTGTGAAGATAAAATCTTAACTTTGCTCAAACAGCGAGCCTAAATTCTAACATTAGGTTCTGGCAACATCTACTCGGTTGGGGTCAGTCGGTTTTGAAATTCATCAAAACTTATACTAATAAATTTCCCAACACACTTATAAATCAAAACCGTGATCAACTAACCGATTACGACCCGAAACCGTGGACTCTAAAATAAGTAATAAATAATATTTTTTAAATCTATCACATTTTACTATTTAATAATTTAATAATTTTCCATCGATTTTTCGACGGATTATACACTAGCAAATAATTAAATATAGAGAATTGATATGGTGGGCGACTCATTGCGAGCACCTATGAGCGACTTGCTGACGTGGAAGCGAGTCAGCGTGTTTTGTGGGCCCCTTTTTCCTTCATTTACTTTCTTCCCCGTTTTCTCATATTCTCATCTCATGCCCTTTTTCATTTTCTCTCTCTATCTCTTCCCCTTTCTCCATCCTCTCCTTCTCCGTCTCTCTTTCTTCTATTCTTCTCCCTCACTAGTTTCTTTCTTCTGTCTAATTTTTCAGATTTTTCAAAATCGATTTCCTTGCTCTCTTTCTCTCCTCATCCCTCTCCTTTCTCTCGTCATTTTATTTCTAAATTTTCAGATCTTGGGTGCGCCACCCCTGCTCATGGTTTTCTGGAAATTTCTTTTTAACTGAAGATACAATCCTTATGGGTTTGTGCAATTATCTATTTTGATAATTAATGAATAGCAGAATAAAAATTACTTGAGTATTTATTTGGTGTTCAAATATCAATGGATGGATGAAAGAGACCATTTTCAAAAATAAAATGCTAGAAGGAGATGGCTTTCAGTCACCTATATGGAGAAAGGATAAATCATAAAGAAAACTAAGAAGACTTTAGATTTGGGGCGAGGTTATAATCATTATATTACTAAAAGGAAAACGATTATTACTTTGAAAAAATTCAAAATGGCACCCCTTTTAATTCTCCATTTCCATTTATCTAAATTCTCAAAATTTTAAATTTTTAAATGTAAAATAATAGATTTTAAATATCTACTAAAATCTTGTATCATACTTCGGTTAACTTATTCAATAAAATTTCACATATTGAAAAACCTATAAATACATAAAATTAATGTGTATTTTCTCATCTTTTGCTCCATCAGTTTTATTTGGTCAATTTATTTATTAATTGGCCGAATAAATAATTATATTTTTATAGTTTAGTTTAATTTAATTTAATTTGGTCAATTTATTAATTGGCCAATATAAAATTATTTTTCGTATGGAACCAATTTATTAGTTGAAAAAATAAATGGTTCCAAAATAATTGATGTGGCTAATGTATTGGTTAGTCGAATTAATTTTTGAAATAGTATAATAATTTTTATTTAATTTGATAAAAAATATTTAATTTATAATTTATCAATTATTTAGGTAGACGTGCCAATTCCCAACTGACAGACACCTCAACTCGAGGTCTCACGTGACACATTTTCATTATTTATTCTTATTTATTTTAAATTTTAATTTATTCATTTTTTTCATGTATTTTTCTAAAATCTAGAATCGCCATCTATGAATTGATCTGTACGTGTTTTGTAATTGAGTTTCCAGGTTTGCATAACTTATAATTGTAATTAGTGAATATTACTATACATTTTTTTTAGTCGACAAAATAAATGGTTCCAAAATAATTGACTAATGTATTGGTTCGTCGAATTAAATTTTTAAATAGTCTAATAATTTTTATTTAATTTGATATTAAACCAAAATTTGAAAAAAGGTGGAGAATTATTTTGTAATTTGGCCTTAAATATATATGATATGTATATCTTAGAAATTTTAAGAGAGGATTTTATAAGTAGCACTTTTTAGATAGTTTTTTTAAATTTTAGCACCCCTTATAAAAACTTAAAAATTTAGCACTTTTGGACAATTTTACCCTTCCCTCATTAATTCACCCAACTGATTGTTCAGTAACAAAATACCAATTAGGCGGTTTGCATTCCATTCCATAATTCAAAAATTTTCGGACGATGGCTTTCACTTTCTCTCTCTAGAAAACCTAGTTTCCCAGGCTCTTCGACGGCGATTTGTGTGAGAATTCTAATTTTCCGACCGGCGATCATTGTTTAGGTATAGTATACTTCATGTAGTCGAAATGATTTGGCATCTCTTACAGAAATAGGACTACATCTAAGATTTTGTCTATTTTCTCTCACTCTAAAACCAGGGTTTTGATTTCTTCGACGAGAAAGGCTGCTATCTACCTAACCGACCCAGGCTCTTCGATTTGCAGGTGGAGTGTACTGCGTTTCGTCAATTTATTTGTGTAGAGTTTCACTAATATAGTTTCTTATTTTGTAGAATTAGATCTGTAATTGCAATTTTTTGGTAGTTGCAGAAACTTCAAACATGTCCGGCGACATGTCCGATTTTGGTGAGGAAGAGACGCAAACCTTAGGTACTCTGCTATCGACCAGTGAGACTCAAAATGAGGCACCGCTTCCGGTGAGTTTCCTGATGTTGATTGCTGCAAATGCAGCATTTGTCTTTGAATGAATTTGAAGGCCCACGTGTGGTCCATGTAGAATGTTGGAATGAATCCAAAAGGGTAGATCTGTTAGGATATGCTTTTATTTTTTTATGTAAGATGCACGTGTGCCATCTTTAATTGAAAACTGATGTTTATAAAAAGGTAGATGATGGTGAGTGGTCTGAAAACGACTTTTTTCTTGTGGGGAAGATGATGTTTCTGAATATTTTTGTTACTCAACAAAATCTGAACTAATTAATACGTATTGTTAACCGCAAGGAAATGACTAGTATATTTTGATACTGAACAAAAGTGCATGATGCAATTTTCTTCCTGGTTTTTTGATACTACACAAAAAGTGCAGGTGCCGAAGTTTGTTATACAGAACCAATATAGATGGAATTATTGATTATTGTCCATTTGAGTATATTGCTTGGTTTTTTTGTTACTGAACGAAACTTATTGCTGAAATTTGCGTGGTAGAATTTGTTGTCTTGAATTGTTTTGTTAGTAATAAAATTTTGCTGGAATTAGATGCTATTGTCAATTGTTGCACCAGTGGCGTTGTATTTTTGGTTACTAAGCAACAATTCATTTTAAATTGTTTGTTTTGTTACTTCATAAAAATATGCCTTAATATTTTTGGTTACTGAAAAAAAAAATTCTTTGTATTTTTTTTGTTACTCAACAAAAAGTGTTGCAAAAATTGTTACTGCACAAATTCTCTGTTTCTAGTTTCTGTGGCTTGTAGTAAAAGCAAATAATAATTTACTGTTCGTATTCTTTGTTTGATATAATTTACTGTGGTTTATGTGGTTTTGTAGGAGGGTTGGAGGTACAAGAGGCGTAGGATGCAAGGAGTGATTCAAAGGGTGAATCATCATTGTAAGGAAGACATCCTAACCAGCATCCGAACAACATTAAACAACCATGGCGCCGAGCTCTTTAGTAGATTTAAGACGTCTTGTTTTGGTAAATTTTATGACTTCCCTGGCAAATTGGGGAAATCAATGAGCACAGTTCATGAGCTCATGAGTTACCAGATTGTGCAGCCAAAGGATGAAGCTTACACTACTAGGGAGCTGTGTTTTTTTGTAAAGGGGAAGGTTGTGAAGTTTCGGCGTCAGGAGTTTGCCCTTGTTACTGGGCTGCGCTTTGGAAAGTCAGATTTCAACCCCCTTAAAAAAAGACATCATTTCAGTCAAGATTCACTGTATGCAACTTGGTATGTGGCTAGTAGAACACAGTTTGGGAGATTGTGGGATGACTACAAAGCTTTCAAATTTAGGACCGGGGAGGAATATCTGAAAGCCTCCAAAATTCTGTTCGTGTATAGTGTGCTTTTGGGAGTCCAAAAAACGAAGGCAATTGATGATTGGATCTGGGCATTAGTTGAGAAAGAAGATTTGTGGGAATCTTTTCCGTGGGGTAGTCTAGCATTTCAACACCTCATAAACAACTTGGATTCAATCAAAACGGATAGGAAAGAAGATGCAAAGAGCACAGGATACCATGTTAATGGATTCGTCACGACTTTTTTGGTATGTATTTTTATTAATTTTTTTTTAAATCTATTTTGATTGATGACCTATTCTTCCATATATTTGATCTTATTAAATAGTATCTAACGAAATCTTTTTCTTTTTGGGTATTTTGTTATTGTGTTTTTTGGCAACAAGGCATGGATCATGTGTGCTTTTCCTGATATTGGTATTGAATCTGGTCTAACAAATGAGGGTTGTATTCCGCGGATGTTGAGATATGAGTACTCATCATCTCTCCGACATTTTCTGGACATAGTCGATGAGGTAAATTTTTCTTAAAGAACAATTGTATATTATTTCCAGAATTAATACAAATGTTGATTTGTTGTCATTTTGTTACTTTCCTTCCAAACAAGATTGAGGAAACTTTGATACCAACTGACGAAGAACTGGAGTCGACTTATTGGGAAACAGTGGAACCAGAAGGAGAGCCTTTCAAGATGCATTTCCCCAAATTCGATGTCATAGTTCCAGTATTGTCAGTGTCGGATGCTGAGCAACAAGAACTTATTGATCGAGGTGTGGCTGTCAAAAAAAGAAGAAAAGAAGTAGCAATGGATTCGGGAGAATTCATAAGTGTGAAGGAGGCAACGAAATTAATCGCATCAATCTTGATGAGTGATGCTGTGGTTAATAAGTTTGCTGAAGTAACTGCTGGAATTGTTCTGGAGAAACTAGGGGTAAGATTTGGGAGTTATACGTGAGATATTATATATATAATAAATGATCTATGTCAGCTTAAGTCTGTTGCTTTTTGCAGGAGCAGGTGCTACCAGGGGTTAATGTTGTATTCGATAATTGTGGTGTGGGTGTGAGTGGAATGAAGGATGGTCCAACTGTTGTCATAGATAGAGATGAAGAAGAAGAGCAACGGCTGAGAGAGACGGTAAAATGGGCGATTAAAATGTGTTTTTTTTAACATTAGGAATATAATAGTGATTTAGTCTTACAATGGAAAAACAGAAAAGCAAATCAAAGGAGAACAGGGCTGCAGATACGCCTTCAAGACTTTTCAGCAAAATAACGGATGAGGTTTTTGAATACTGTTATCTTTTAATATTGTTGTTGAAAGCATATGACCCAATTATGTGTGAAGTTGCAGATTTTAACTCAGCAGCAGCCATTGAATCTTGGGAGGCCTATGAAAGATGTTGGGGCAAAAAAGATTTCGAGTGTTTGCAATGCAGGAGTGAGCAGTAATGAGGTATTCTATATGTTTAAATTGTTGGTTAGAGCAACATGCTTATACTAAAAGATTATCATATTTTTTCCGAAAGCATGATTGATATTATTTTTATTTAAGGGAAAAAAACAATTGCATCGTGAATCACCATCCCATTTGACCGGGGGAGAGTACAATGATATTGAGCTAGATGGAGTTGTTGAGAACATCGTGACAGATTGTGGCATTGAACAGACCGAGATTTGTCACCAACATTGTTATTTAGTGTTCAAAAATTGAGTTTGTTAGTGCTCCAAAAAATTAAGTTGAATCCTGATTGCCTAACTAATGAGTGATATCCTGAGTTTGTTACTGATAAAAAATTGTTAAGGTTGAATCCTGATTTTTGTTACTGATCAAAGTGTATTATGTTTGTTATACTGTTGTTCTGTAGTAACAGAAAAATGATTGCCTAATGATCAAAAATCGCCTAATTTTTCGAACATTTGTTACTTCACAAAAAAAAGATAGCCTAATTAATGAGTGATATATTGAGTTTGTTACTGATAAAAAAACATTAAGGTTGAATCCTGATTTTTGTTACTGATCAAAATATATTTTGTTTGTTATACTGTTGTTTCGTAGTAACAGAAAAATGATTGCCTAATGATAAAAAATTGCCTAATGTTTCGAACATTTGTTACTTCACAAAAAAAAGATTGCCTAATTAATGAGTTATATACTGAGTTTGTTACTGATAAAAAATTGTTAAGGTTGAATCCTGATTTTTGTTAGTGATCAAAATGTATTGTGTTTGTTATTCTGTTGTTCTCTAGTAACAGAAACATGATGTTCAGAAATTAGATATTGTGTTTCTTAATGCACAATTATGTCATTTCGGAATCAGAAATGTTTACTATTGCTCTGTATATGGACTTGTACAGAAAAATTCATCTGCCTTGAAGACTCCAGTAAGAAACATTGCTTTTGGAGATGAGCCACTTGATTTTGTGGAAGAAGCATGCAATAGTGCACACGCTGTGACATAAAAAGCAACTGATGAAAAGAAGCAACAGGTGAGTGCAAAAGGGAAAAACATTATTGCTACTGGAGTTCAATCAGCTTCACCTAGAACAAGAATGCAAACAACTACAGTAAGTGAATTGGATGATGAAACTCAACGACCAATGAAGTTAAACTAGACCGAGGTGAGGACAAGGAGAAAAGCTGCGGTGTTGTGCAGTCCATTTTTTGGAAAATGAGAGACGTGGAATAGACTATCTAAAGTTCAAGAGCACCAATGCCACGTAATATTTTAAATTGTTACATATTATGTCAATTAATAATTCATTTTTCGAATAATGTTCTTACATCTGAATTGGGGATAATTTGATGAATTAAATTTTTATAGGAGGAATGTAGGACTTCCTGTTCCAGTAGATGCAAAGTGGTTCAAGATGATAGAGGATGAAAACCAAGAATTGAGGCTGGCACACATCGAGGCATATATGTCCTGCCTACACAGCTTCCCTGAAATTACAAAAGTGAAGTGTGTTGATTCACGAATGGGCATCATATCACCAACATTTTTGGTTAGTATGTTAGATTACAGCGCATTTTGTTTAGTTATTTGTTTGTTGTCATATGATGTTGTTATGTTTATGATTATGTTTCTTATACAACAGAAGGAAGTGTACGACATGTGGCGGCATTATAACAGTGAGGAGACGATGACACAGTTTAACCCAGATGAGGATGAAGCAATCTCTGTGTCACACTTGTTCAAGCTGGCACAATATGTGCATGGAGAAAAACCTGGATGGAAAAATCAGAAGGAGTGGTGGGAGTATGATCGGGTAATTTTTTTTGGTGCTTAAAATACATGATTATGTTCTATATTTTGTATGATTTCTCAATTATGTGAATAAAGATTAGTCATTGTTCAAAACAAGTTCTAACCTTATATATATTGTATGTTGACACAGCTTGTTACTGTCTTCAATGGTGTTTACGGATGGGCCGCATTGGAGATCGAATTTCCCACCCACAACTTGATTATATACGATTCCAAGGCACACAAATGGGATGCAGATGACTTCAAAGAATCCTCAAAGATCTTGACAGCTCTCTCACGGTGGTTGCCACAGGTGCTCATTTACAGTGGATTCTACGGTGCACGCGAAGATTTGAGCAGCGTCCCAACTTGGAACATCACCCACATTGACAAAACCACAATGACAATAAGAAATACAAAACAGACTTTCAAAACAGGAGGCTATGTGCTCAAGACTGTGGAGGCAATCATGGAGAGAGGTTTCCCACCGAGCTTCCTTAAGAAGGACATGGTAGACCATAGGAAGGCACTGGCACTAAGAATCTTCAAGTACAGTACCGACGGAAGTACGCAAACTGGCAAGTCAACGTAGTTGTGCGCAGGTGTTCCGTATGTGGATGTTTCAAAAACAATTTATGTTGGTGTTGGTTTCATGGAGATTGATTCTTAAACTAAATTATTTTTGGGCTCAGATTGGGGAAGTTCATGTGATAGGTATCTGTTTTTTTGGTGGAAAATTTTAGGAATGAAACATGTTTTGTTTCCAACAGAACAGGATTTGATATGCTTTTGCCATCAAGTTTTTGTTACTGCAAAAATTAATTATGAGTTAAGTGTATTAGATTACCTCGAACTATGGTGTCTTAACTTTTTTTCTACTTGCAACATATTGTTTTATTAATGTGTTTTATCAGCTGGAGCAAACGAATATCTATTTGATACTTAGCAAAAAATAATATTTATTTGATTCTACATTAATTTTTTTGGTTAATTAGCAAATAAGGAATTTGTTTTTGTTACTACACAAATTGGTTTTTGTTACTGAACGAAAAACTAATATTATTTATGTTCAGGAGGAATTTTTTTTTTTTTGTTACTACACAAATTTTTTTTGTTACTTAGCAAAAACTACTATTATTTTTTGTTCCCGAGCAAAAAAGTATAATATTTTTTTTAACTACACAAAAATTCTTTGTTACTTAGCAAAAAATGAATTTGTTTTTGTTACTACACAAATTATTTTTTGTTACTGAACGAAAAACTAATATTATTTATGTTCAGGAGGCAAAAATTAATTTGTTTTTGTTACTACACAAATATTTTTTGATATTTGATCAAAAAATAATTTTTTTTTTGTTACTGAGCAAAAAAATATAATATTTTTTGTTACTACACAATCATTATCTATTACTTAGCAAAAATCACTATTATTTTTTGTTACTACACAAATTTTGTTTTTTACTTAGCAAAATCGACTATTATTTTTTGTTACAGAGCAAAAAAGTATAATAATTTTTGTTACTACACAAATATTATTTGTTACTTAGCAAAAACTACTATTTATTTTTTGTTACTGAGAAAAAAAGTATAATATTTTATTTTACTACACAAAAATTCTTTGTTACTTAGCAAAAACTAATATTATTTTAGATACACAACTGAAGAAGCTAATATTTTTGGGTCAGTCTCTTTCAACACTGTAAGCATTCAAATTCATAATAAATATTTTGTCACTCTCTATTATTATAGTAACAAATTTAATTTTATTTAGTTACTCAACAAAATCTTTAATGCAGAGAAGTATATATCTTTTTTTGTTACTACACTTAATCATTTACTCGACTCATGCATGGCATTTCCTTTGTGTTAACTTAAAAAATAAAGGGCAAATAAACAAGGAAAATAATATAAACGTTGTCCACAATTCAACCAACATAGTGTGTCAAAATAAAAAAATTCCAAATTAACAGATTTTGAGTTTATCAAAGATGGTCCAAACTACCAAAAGTTGAGTGCACACCAAAAGTAATTTCAATCAGCCAAATAAGGACATTTCCTGCGGGTATGATTAGTATCACGACAAGTGCTGCATGCCTTAGGTTTCTGAGCAGATGTTGGTGCTTTAGTAGTAACCGGCTTTGAGATCCTGACATGTGCTGTGCAAGTAGAATTGTAATGACCACGTTGTTTGCACCTAGAACAAAAACGAGACGAAGATTGGGATGATTCAGTGTATGAAGGAATACGTTTGGTCTTCGGCCTCCCAGCTTGACGCGGATTACCAGGAGGATACACAACAGTATCTTGTACATGTGGAGGGAGATTCCAATCATCACGTGATGGATTTGGGTTGACATCACCGGAGTACATGTCACACAAGTTACGAGTTGTGAAGAGATGCGACACATAAGATATAGGCTTCTCCTTTGCCGAGCTAAAAAACAAGAAAAAAACGAATAAAAGTGTTATGAATAAAATATGAAAAATATGAATTTAAGATTAAAAGTACAAACCTTATTGCAGCAGATGCGTGAGAACAAGGGAACAAGTTAAGATCAAACTCTCGGCATGAACAAGAATGTAAATCTAGATCCACAATAAAAATTTTCCCAGATTTCTTGACACAAAACCGAGTGGAGTTAATGGGCTCGACAACCATTGTGAAGCCTTCTTCAATTCTAACAGAAAGTTCATCTGCAATTCTAGGAGAAAGTTCATGGGTACGGCTTAACCCTAGTTGACACCTCTCAACAAACCAACCACAGATCATAGAACGAACACAGTCAAGTAGTGTGCATATGTTCTGGCCCATCGTAGCGTTGAATTGATATTTTCACAAGCATTGGATGTCATCACACCATAACGTCTAACAGGAGAAAAAGAATTAGCCCAACGAATAGGCTCAATCTCAGACAATCTACGAGCTGCTTTGGGACACATATCCTCAATAACCTCCATTAGGCGATAAAAGTCCTCCTTCCTAGAACATGATGCTGCTTTTTGGAAGGCCTTGACAACATTAACACCGTATTTAGAAAGATTCTTCTGAATATGAAAACAACAAAGACCATGCATTACTTGAGGATATACTGTCTCAACTGCTTTGCTAATGCTAACATGTTGATCAGAAACAATAACCAAATCATCTTTTTGAACAAATGCTTTCTTCACTTCAGACAAAAACCATATCCATGATCTATCATTCTCTTTATTGCCAATACCAAAAGCAAGTGGAAAAATTTGTTCATTAGCATCCTTAGACGCAGCTACAAACATAACTCCTTTGAACTTACCTTTCAAGTGTGTAGCATCAACACAAATAACACGACGACATGATGATGCAAAACCCGAATACAAGCACCGAGAGCCATAAATGCATATTCAAAAACATTATCATCATCAGTTTGCAAAGAAACCACAGAACCTGGATTACAAGTTTCAGTCATATGTAAGAAGCCGGGTAATCGTTTGAAGGAGTCATCACTGTCACCATATATCTGTTGAATGGCACGATTGCGGGCAGCCCATGCCACTGAATATGATATCTACAAGAATTTTGTATAAATTTGTAAGTGATGAGGTAACTGAAGTAGTTAAAAAAAAATTTGTGTATGTACAAATATGTAAGACATAGTTTAAAGCAGAAGAAAAATAAAATAAAATAATTATTGTTACAGGGTTATCAACAGCTAAAACGTACCTTGAAACCAAATTCAGATTGAAGATAGTGTACCATTTCTTTGGGACGCAAAATAGCACCTCGAACCATTAGACGGGGAGCAAAAAAAGCACCGACTACACTGGAGCACATGGTCCGGTGCTTATTAACTCTCAAGTCCAACTCACATGTATGGGGTGCTTGCCAATGTGTGATTCTCCAAATACCCTTTGGACAAGGAGCAGCAGACCGCATATGAAGTTGGCACCTATCCGGGAACTTACAATGCACATAATACTTCGTTCCACTAGAACGCTCAACTGAAAACTCACACTTATTAGTCAAATGATAAAGGCCAACAACATACATCAAGCTTGATTTATCGATATACATAGCACTTAAAGCCAAATTATCGGTACTGAACTTCATTTGGAAATCACCCTCGATACTACAATCAGTAACAGGTACAATTGCTTGATCCAAGTGTGTCCCATGTGCAGTAGCACTCACCTGTTGAGAGTGGTAAATACTACGGGGAGGTGAAGTAGTGGAAAGGGGAGCCACAAATTGTTCGTTGTGAAGGAATGGATGGAAAAGTGGAGCAGACTCACTGTCATTGTAGAAGGAATCATACTGATATGAATCCTCATCATCCAAACTGTCATCACTAACAGCATCATCTGAATCAAAATTGTCATCGTCATCATCATTTTCTTCAATAGATTGACAACGATCTCCTACATAGGACTCATCAATTGATGACTTATCAGCATGTTTTCTTTTGAGATTCAACACATCTGGTTGGTTACAAGGTTTCACAGGTGATGTCACAGTGACATAGAAACTTCTAACACCATTCTCCAAAGCAAAAGTTAGCTCAACATCATTAGTTACATTAAGACGTACAGAACTACCAACTTCTATTGGAGAACCAACCAGACAAGATACTACGCATAAACCAGAAAAGTGTTCAACACCACCTATATTTGACTGAATTTTGCTCCGGAAAACAGAAAATGAACGCTCGTCAGTCGATAATATCAACAACAACTTATCACCACCTTGGTACAAATCATTAATCCATACACCCCCATAGTGCACTACAACAGAGGTAAGATCCATCTGTAAAATGCAGACTGGATTTTTAAAAAGAAAAAAATAAAATCTGTAAGTTTCCAATAATAGATTGTGGACAAAAAAACAGAGAAATAGATGTTGGTTTAACATAGAATCGGGGTAACTTGTGTTTTTGTGCTATCCAAAAGAATGAAGAAAATTTCTTTCAAAAATAGGGGGATGAAGAGAAATGTAAACCCTAAATCGATGCACGCACTTTAAAGAAATTGAAGAAGAAATACCTGAAAATAAGAGGACGAGTCTAGTCGAATATAGCAAAAAAGTTGATGGAAAATCCGTAGAGTGTTCTTGTTGAAGGGAACATGAGAGTTTTCCTTGCGAGGAGGGGCGCGAAATGAAGATCTGTGCAACCCGTAGATTCTTTCAAGCGAAGAGAAGGGGAAGATGAATATAAGGTAGAATAGGTTAGGTCCAATTGTTGTACCAAGAAACGCGCCTTTAGTTATAAAAAGGGTCTAGATCGAAAAGTGCTTCATATAAAAAGTCTGAACGATATTGTTTTTGTGTAGTCACAAAACTTCTTAAGAAGTAAAGCTCAATGATACTTTTTTTGAGCAGTCACAAAAACAAATAACATATTTAGGGAATCACAAAAATAATGAAGATAACTTGCTGTTAATGGAGGTTACACCTGCGATTTGTAGCCAAAAACAAATTAAATAATTGGTTTCCGATATTTTAATTATAAATATTGTAGAGGTCCAAGGCTGCTTCATAACAAATTATGTTATAGTGATAATTTTTTTGTTTAGTCACAAAACTTTTTAAGAAGTAAAGCTCAATGTTAATTTATTTGAGCAGTCAACAAAAGAAATAACATATTTAGGGAATCACAAAAAAAATGAGGGTAACTTGCTGTTAATGGAGGTTCCATTGGTGATTTGTGGCGAAAAAAATATTAAATAATTGGTTTTGAATGTTTTATTGTCCTTTTGTTAAATCACAAAAAGAATGCTAATAATTTTTGTTACTACACAAATACTAAAAACAGTTTATTACCCAAAGTAAAATAGGTAACTGGACCCACATAAAATACATAAAATTTGTGAATGCATAAAAGCACAAAACAGTTTACAGGCTATTATACGGCCTAATAGTAGGATTTAATACTGCATATGTTAGAATTAAGAGTACGAGTTCAGAAACTAACGACAAAATACATCATTACAACCAATACAGATTGTAACTATCTAAAAAACTACAACAACAAGCGTGATTAGCAAAGCTCCTATTGCAAAATCCTTCCACCGGGACTTCAATTTCAAACCACAGAGTTCCTCCCTCAATTCAAAGTCATTCAAAGTGAGATGTGCTTTAGATTCTTCAGCTTCATCCTTTGCAGTACGGAGTTGATTACAATCAAATTCAACGATACGAAGTTTCTGTTGCACATCATCCCTCTCCTTGCGATATTGAGCAGCAATTGTAGATGCAACATTTTCTGCTAAAACAATCTTCCTGTATGCTTCTTGGAGATGGCCAACCTGTTCCTTATACATATCACGATTACGACGAAGTTCTTTGATGTAATCACGTTGAACGTCCATAACATTAGGATCAATCCAGTCACAAAACTCACAAACATCCTTCTGTATATGACAATAAATTTATTAAAATCAATCAATTTGTTGCTTCCAAAAAACTATAAAGAACAGATTTTGTACCTCAATAGTATAAAAAAGAAAATAACAGATTTTGTACCTTAAGATTAGGACAACTGAAATACCTCCTAGCAGGATCTTCATCAGACCAAGACGTGTTAACAATGGCTTTCAAACCATGTTTACAAGTCATTCCAACCATGGTTCCTGCCAATTATACTATTAATAGCTAAACGGACAAAAAATAAAATTTACAGCACAAAATACTGCACAAAAGAAAACTGTAAAATTTGTTACAGCACAAATAGGTAAAAAAACAAAGCAAGAACAAAAAATTCATATACGAAGGAGTGATAAGAAATATGGAGTGATAAACTCTACAAACAATGACATTTTGTTACTACACAAAAACAACACATCAAATAGATACACATCAAATAGAATCTACAAATTGTATAAATGTACAGGGAATAAGCATTGAAGTAACAAATTCAAAAGAAAAAAAAGGAATAAAACAAAAAAGACAATACAGATAAAATTGAACATTAACTAAGATTTACACATACACGATTACTGTACATCGGCAAAGATTGACATTTGGTATTACACAAAAGCAACAAGAAGTACTTAGACATTTTGGTACTACACAAAAATAGTAAGATTAAATCAAAAACTATGAAAACTAACTAAGAATGTGCAGTGCATTTAACAGCGAAATGGGGAAAAAAAAACAAATCGAAACAACAAAATGTATAACTGTGAAAAAAAACAAAGAATACAAAAAAGACTATACAGACACAATTGAAGCATAACTCAGATTTAGAGAAACACGATTACTGTACATTGGAAAAGAAACTCAGAAGGGTGAAGACATCCAAAAAAACCCATAAAAAAAAAAACAGAGAGGAGATGAGACGAAGATGAAAAGATGTAAAAAAGGATACAGACAACAAATTTACCTGAAAGATTCTGCCCAAGATCCAGCAGCAAAGAAGACAAATCCTAGAAATTTCCCCAAATTATAAATAACAGAGAAAATAGAAGATGAAAAGATGTAAAAAAAGAAACAGACAACAAATTTACCTGAAAGATTCCGCCCAAGATCCAGCAGCACAGAAGACAAACCCTAGAAATTCCCCCAAATTATAAATAACAGAGAAAATAGAAGATGAGAAGATGAAAAAAAAGAAACACAGAAGAAATTTACCTGAATGATGCCTCCCAATGTCGAAGATGGAAGTCGGAAGTGAAAGTTTAATACGGAGAGAAAACGAGGAATGAAGAAAGAAGACGATGAAGTGAAAGTTTGATACAGAGAGAAGAATGAAGAAAGAAGACGAGGAAGCTACAGATGAAGAGAGAAATTGAAAAAGATAGGATATAATGGGTATTAGAAATTAAAGTTGAGGGTATAAAAGAGAAAAAGTGCCAAAATTTTAAGTTTTTAAAAGGAGTGCTAAAAGTGCTAGATTTGGGGAATTTCTCAAATTTTAAAGTGCAAAAAGAAAAAACCCCACCCTTAATCGCTCCCGCTCAAGAACAGAACTCTCTTCTCGATCTCCTCTACTGAACCCCCCGCCTCCGGCCCTCCGCTTCTCCGGCGACTCGCACCAGTCAGCAGTCACCCGCCAGTCCGCTTCCGCCATCGGCCCCCGCCGCCACCCGCCAGTCAGCTTCCGCCATTGGCCCGCTGCCATCAGCCGCCGAGCTCTCCACCTCCGACGGATAAATACGAGGTATTGCGGTAATCTTTTTACATTTTGGGTGCAATCACTGCAATGTTGATGCTAATTTAGCTTATCTGTAGATAAATCTGGGGAATATGTTTTATAATATGATTATGGAACGATTTCTCTGTTTATAACTTTATATCTCCATATTGACATATGTTTCCTGCATAATCAGTGCATATTGTAAGCGATTTGCTTGAATTTGTCATTAGCAGTGAAAATTTAGTAAATTCTTCAAGAAAAACAATGATGGTTAAATCAGTGCATATGTTTTCTGTTTTGCAGATAGTCTTTTGTTCCATCATGCTAATTAAAGAGCCTACATATATAGTAGATAATCTAAGAGTTAGATTTCAGCAGCACTTTTGCAAACTATTTCAATTTTCGTGTGTTAGTTGTCAATTTATTAATCACTAAATTTACAGATTTTACTGTTTAAAAATAACCGGTCGAATCGACCGACTTCTTTCGATTCGGCCCAAATTCGGTGCAAAATCTTTTCGGTCCAGCCGGATGCAAAAAAAAAAAAAAAAAACAATGGATCGATTGGTCGGTTTATTAAATTCTGGTCGACCAACCGACCGCCGATGCACACCCCTAATTATTTCCATTTTGGACTTTTTATGTGAATAGAGTATTTTTCCGTATTTCCCAAATGAAGAAGCAAGCGGTGTTAGTATTTCCTAAAATCCTAATTATACCTTTATCCATTCTCTTGTTCGCAAAATCCGCATCCGCCGCCGGTCCTCACCGTCCGCCGCGCAGTGTACGTCTATCCTCGTTCTCAGTCTCCGTCAGCAGTCGTGCTTCTGCCTCCATAGACGAGATTCCAAGAAACTGTTACGTCTCTATCTATCTATTTCAGTTTGGATTTTGAACAACTTCCCTCTCTGTCATTTCTTGTTACATGTTGGCTCCCTTTCTTAATTTTATGCTTCTAATGTATAGTTGAGTATTGTTTAACTAGTTTATAATTATCAACCTCAGAAATGCAGACTTTTAAGTTCGCTTTTATCCCCTCTTGGTTCGTTCTGTTTAGAGATCCATTAATGCTAAATTTGTCTAAATGATGGATTTAATTTAATGATTGGATAATGTCATGCAATCTGGATTTTGTTTAAGGTGATTTGGAATGGTTTTCCATGAATGCAATGTGTTTAACGAAATGACAATTTGTTTTTTGTTTGAAGATAATCTTAATGGTCGTGGAAATAAATAATAATTGTAGTTAAATGATAGAAGAACTTTGCTTAATTTATTTCATGGTTAAACATAATAATTCAAATCAAAGTAGTGAAAGTGGAAATATGTTCATTATTATTAGGAAATACTCTTATCTTATTGCAATGTACTTGATATGTATTTTGCTTAAATGTGAAGCCATTGTTACTATATTTGTGATTTTTTTTCCCTTTCCTTTAGATTCTCTTGTTTATTGGATAGTTTGTGATAATTTGATATTGCTAGTGCCTAGTGGAAGAAGTTATGCTTCAAGGGCCTATAATATATGGGTGATTGACAGCAACCTTTTGCTGGTAATCACTGCCTGTCTCTGTGGATTGTCATAACCCGATAATGATTAAATCTGCTCCGAAGCAACTGAATTGATAGTTTTATGATTTGCAATTTTCCACTTATGTTGTCTATTTCATGAAGATAAGTGGCCCTTATATATTGAATGACCCTCTAATTATCACTATATGGTATTCTTTGTGTGAAGGGGGACCAGTCACCTTTGAACTTTAGCGACATTGGGAGCTCATCATTGATGACATCATCCGGTGCTGGTGGGTACTCCTTGTGCTCTCTTTCATGTGCGCGCGTGCACACACATTTACGTTATTATTTTGTTTATTTGTGGCTCTGTCTTTGATTCGTATGTGTGTGTGATTCTTTTACTATGTGTGTGTGATTCTTTGTAAAAAAATTGAAAGCTAAAATCTGAAAGCGCGTCTAATTCAGAAGCACAGATTAGTTTCGACTCGAGAACAACTTTTTTCTTTTTGTGGGAGATAGTTCTGTGCATTTGTTGAATCTTGCCTTGTGCACAATGTTGTGAATCCCTTTTCAGATGCTTGCCATTATGTTTGTCTTCATGTCCATTCTGTATAGAAGCCTATTAGTTCTAGTTGAAGCCTTCCTCATAACTTTAGTATGCATGGGCAGAATAGACTAGGGCATGCTATTTAAGTCCGATCACACTACATTAATGCTCTTGGTTAAAAAAATATGCCAATTTGTATAGTCTTTTTTCTTTAAAATATTTCTATTCATTCAGGAATACCAGTTATCATAATATGCATATATCTATATTTATTCTAAGTGATCGCAATAGGTATCTTGATCTGCATGTATAGACACCTCTTGATAAGGATCTTCACTGCCAACCGCACAAAGATGTAAAGCTGAGTTGTTATGCAAATGAAGTGCGAGTACCTAATAAATGCTAATGTCGAAAATTCATGTCCTTATGTGGCTTGCACTTTCATCAGGTCATGGGGAAATGACGGGAGACAAGCTTGTATTACGGGGTCTAAAGTTCCATGGGTACCACGGAGTGAAGGAAGAAGAAAGAAAGTTGGGCCAAAAGTTTCTGGTCGATGTAGATGCCTGGATGGATCTTCAACCAGCAGGGAATTCTGACTGCCTCTCAGATACCATCAGCTATACTGCTATATATCGGTAAGTAAGAATTATCAGTTGTCTGCATATCTAATACTTAGGTTGGTTTGCATCAGCAGGTGTTACTAATTTTACATAAATGATTTTTTTTTGGTTTCAAATTCTCGATAATTGGCAACTTGATTAAGTACATTATATATCAAATTAGAATTACTTATAAGTTTATCACTGGAAAGTTAGTAGGTGTGCATTAGATTTATATTGTTGATGGACATTGTGTCTTAAAATTTTGTTTTAAGATGCTGGTGAATAACCGAGGTTCTTATGTGTTACACAAGTAGAATAACATTTCCGAACCTTACATTAAGCATGGGGCTAGACTTTTATGTCCTCTGTTAATGTGGTTTACGACATAGTTAGTTTCTACTTCTCGTTTTTCTTTTTCAATATTAAGATTTATGTGTATATCGACGTTTTACGTTGCAGCATAGTTAAAGAGGTTATGGAAGGAGCCCCTCATAATCTTCTTGAATCAGTAACTCAATCGATTGCGTCCACAATCTTAGATAAGTTTCCTCAGATTTCTACTGTCCGTATCGTGTTGGGAAAGCCTCATGTGGCTGTGCTTGGCTCCGTCGACTACTTGGGTGTCGAGATTGTCAGACATCGCAACAAAGTTGTACAAAGCTAGGCTCCATTGTGTTTCTTGGCTACATTTATCTTCTCAACTATTATTTATGTTGAGCTGTTGTCGTTTTTTCTTGTTCCCATGTTTTTATATTGTGTGCATTGTTGATTGACTTGTGCAATTCCTAAAATACCCTTTTGAACAGGCGCATTTATCTTTTTAGTTACATATCTCACATGTATGAACAAGCAAATAAACATATTAGATTCTCATAGATATATTTTAAATTTTTATCACTTGTGGCAAACGAGGCCTACTGTTGAAACGATCTTTAATATAATCAATGCTACGTAAGCGATATATATGCACGTTGCGTTACAGACGCATTAGATTACTAACTGAATCAATCCTTCATTCTCTACTTACTAGATTAAATTTTAGTGTCTGTACAAGGGAACACCGTATAAGCCATAATCGATGATATGATCATCTGCTCTGCCCCCGGAGAAGGTCGCCATTCGACCTGAAAAAATGTCGGGTCGGGCCTTACAGCCCAGAAACGTATCTACACAAACTCCCAACCAAAATCGCAAGAACTATGATCATGCAGTTTTCTTTGAATACAGTCCGTTGCAAGAGCTGAACTCGTCGCCCCTTCTGCTGCATCGCTCTTATCACTTAAATCTTCGTGGTCGGATATGCATGGATCTTGCTTCCTCATCGACTTCGACGTTAACGAGAGCACGTTGTATATCTTTTTCTGAAGGAATCATTTGGTCAGAACATGTAAGCAGTGAAGATAGTAAGAACAATAATAGGGTTTGAAAGAGAACCTTGTATGACTTGAGTTTGTTTGACCCTTGAGAAACAGAATGAAGTTCATCCCCTTCCACCAACATGCAGCTTTCCTCCAACGTCGACTTTTCAATTACCTCGATATCAAAGCCGTCTGAACATCGAAATACAAAAACTTTCAACAACGGTATAAAGCAACAACCTCCAACAGAACCAGATGGATAGACGCATCTCAACGCTCGTTTGTTTAAGTAACAAGTCAAGAGAAGAAGTTCTCAAATTAATTCTGGCTGACAGAGGACTGAAATTTTTAATTCTAACGCAATCTACATTAGACTAACACACAAGACTCTAGTATTATTTGGGGAAAAGTAGTATGACTTTGCAATGTTGCCTAGATCTGCTCCTCTCCGAAAAGCAAAAGAGCTCCGTTGTCACGAACAAGAGAATGAGAAGACATGTATGGAGATGCAGTCTCTCTCCAAAAGTAGGCAGTCAGTTACCTTGGTAAGATGCAATAGCTTCCTCGCCCACTGATTCAACTTCGCATAGTGTATTTTCATCCAAATCTCTGTAAGGCATGAGAGGATCATCACTTTCACTTAGGGTTGAGTCATTGAGAGGGCCTACACAAGATGATGAAGAATGCAAAACTTCTGCATAGAACGTCTTTACTCTCACACCGGCTTTCTGCACTTGGTTTTCCAAATACTTGATGGTATCCTGGACAAAAGAACCAGAGGAAAATTGTCACTAACAAACTGCATTATCACCCCTAGCTAGGAGAAAACAAGAAAATCGAGAGCAACAAAGTCAACGATTACCTTAAAGAAGGACCTATTAGAGCCAACGCAGATGACAAACGAACTGAAAGGGGACTTTACCTTGTATAAGGCCTCTTGTGCCTCCAAACACATAGCCTCAAATTTCTCATATGTGTCTGCTGCCCAGGTTATACCTTTGAGATCCATAGCAGGATTTTCGAGATCTTAACTGCAAGAATGCAAAAAATGCTCAATACAACCGGTTGAAAGAGGTAATGATTCTGAATAGTATAAGATGCATAAACTTTTTCCTTAAGTAAATAATATTAATAGGATAGTAAAATCTGATCAAGGAGTGTAAGGGACAGCAATGCTTCCATAGAGTTGAAACGGGTCAATTTGAGACGCGTATATATATAATAACGCATAAAAAGATTGCTCAACATCACCAAAAAATTAATATTGCAAAGTTGACTTCACTAAGCAGTCCAAATCAAGAAAGTTTCCACCATAAAAATAACTTTGTAGCATTACAAAGGAAACGGCCAAAACTACACCTTTAATTTGTAGAATCAAGGGTGCATAACATTCAACAAGTCAGAAATAATCTATAATGTTGTGGATTTTCAGCACATAAGAGTTGAGATATACAAAACAAAACAGTTTATACCATGGAAATAAAGAATCAAATATCAACTTCCTTTTTCCAGAAAGCATATTGAAATAGCCAAAAATAGGAAGCGCCATTCTTAGTTGGGATGTCAAAGTTCGGAGGCAAGAAAAAAAAAAAAAAAAAAAAAAGAGTAGAAATAGAATATTAAAAATGTACACCACAAGAAAAGCAGTAATTTCCCCAAACCATGCAGTAATTTCATGTAATTCAACTTATATGGAACATAATTAACTGGGCTGAATCAGCATTAAACAAACTATTAACAGTTTCTTCTGTGTTCGAATTAAGGGTTCTATTACAACATTTGACTAGACCACATATATACATCAATCATCAATCATAATCATTACAATATTTCATCAAGACTACAACTTTTTAACACTCATCATCAAGAAAACAAAAATATCAACACTACCTGCACCCTCATCACCAAAAGAAATAGCAGGAGCCCACAATACATAGCATGAGCTTCATCAGAAATAGATAGAAACATAAACTAGAAATTTAGGACGATCAAAAACAAGAAAACCTATGCAGAAGCCCGTGGACAAGCGACAAAAATAATTACAATTAATAATAGTTAAAGGATGCTTACGAACTTGCCAGAGAAGAGGAACGATCTACAAAAGTCACATAACATAGTGATATACTATAATTATATATTCCTGGGATATATAATCGAATCACAAAAGGAACCGATTACATTATATTATATTATATTTATATTATATTATGAATGGAGAGAGTAGTTGAGTAGAAAGAATGATTAGCTTAAAGACATTCAACTGATTTCTCTTGGACATGGGTTTTTAGCCACGCGTACGATTTGGATTAGGAATATATTTAAATAAGATTAAGATAAAACACAAAGATTCGTACGCAGCTATATTATGTTACTTAATTTGTGTTTGATCTTGACAAGGCTATGACATATCAACTAATCAAAACTCCAACTTTGAGTGAAATAAAGATTTAATTTAATATCTATCTTGTAAGTTATTGTTATAGACAGTTTTTTTCAAAAAAAAAAAAGAGAGAGAGAGAGAGATTCATACGCAGCTATAATTATTAAATTGGTTTTTTTTTGAAAGGGCTATAGATAGTTCTTTGGAATAACTAATTAAGTATAAAAAATAAAACAAAACAAAACGAGAAAGATCTAGTTGATATAGAAACATATTCTCGATTAATTAAGCGTCAAATTGTTAATTAATCAATTATATTCTGAAAAATATTGAATATTTAATCGCGGGTATGTTTTAAAGTAATCTCGTAGTAATTAATTTGTATTTAATCTACTTAATGTTGATTTTGTTATATAATAGGATGGCGAAAATACACTAAGATATTGATGACATAGAAAGTGGGCGTTCTCTATTCTTTAAGAATTATTAGTAAGTGTTGACTAAGATTATTTTGAGGGGTCTAAATAAAATGCTACAAATTAATCAATTGAAATGGTCTAGATTACGATTTCATGAATTAAGTGTAAATTATTTCGGGCCCTGAAGTGCTGATATATATATTTTTTTCGGTTCAAGAAGTTGTGTAACAATTTTCTTCCTTTTTTTATAATTTTGCATTCCAGTCTCTTCAAAAACAATTCAAGTAGTAATAAATCTTGTCAGTAAACAAAAAAGTTTCGGGTTCAATCTCTATTGTTCTCCTTAGCCCGAGTAAAAATAAATAAATAAATAAATAATTTTGAAGTCCTGAGCCAAAATTTATAAGGAAGAGCTAGGAATGTTAGTGTAAAGTAAAGCTTGTCATTATCCTAATTGCTCATCAATTATTATCATTAAATAAAGTCATAGCGTAGTGGATAGAATGCGAAAATATGAATAAAATTAAGTATAACATTTTTTTTGGGGGAGAATGAAAGTGAAGTTTGAACGCCTTTAAATCTAAGAAATACTTATTGCAACTTAAGCACCTATTCATATCTTGTGTATATACTCAGCAAAAATTGATTTTAAGCGAAGGGTAAAATCGAATGTTGGTTTGCATAAAAAATAAGTTGTCCAAATTTAGTCCTTTGCCGTGGTTATATTCAAGCTCTTTATTTATACTCCCTCCGTCCCATTGAACTTGTCCCATTTGAGATCGACACAGAGATTAAGAAAAAGAGTATTAGTAGATGATAAAAGGTGTGTTTAGTGTAGTGAATAAAATGATATAAAATATTTCTTTAATTGATAAAGTGATATAAAGTGATTTTGAAATGATATAAATTAAATAAAGTGATTTCTTAATGATTTTCTTAAAACGAAATGAGTTAAGTTGAACAGGACACATAAAATAACAAAATGAGACAAATTGAACGAGACATAGGAAGTAGTATTTTCCAATTACATTGTCGCGTTCCAACAACTTTATGAGATTTTCACAAATAATATTATAATTGATCAAATGGATTTCAAGGTTTTCTATGAAAAGAAGTACTAGGTTTTATTGGTCGATTTCATCAAGATGGTGATGAAATATTGGGATGCTACAGGAAATTCCTACATTTCTGAATTTGGGGAGAAATTCATGCAAAAAGTAGATCAATTTCATACTAATTTTTTTTAGAACTTTTCATATTTTCTCTCTACAAAGTCACATTACTAAAAATGCATTTTAACCTGAAATATATCTCTCCTTAAAAAAAATGTAAACACATCTGTAGTCTCTCAAACACCAACTCACACATTATCTACCAAAAAACCAAAAAACTAAGGCGATGTTTTCTTTGGGAGAAGGTTCAGATAGAGAAAACAAAATAAAATACATGCCAATCAACAACATATTTTTAATGGATTAACAATTTCGAACTTAATTGATCCTGTAATACTTCAGATACTCAGTCCTATGTGTACTGCCTCTCCAAAACATAAGATGAAATGCACCAATTTGATCCCAGGCTAAAATCACAAATATGCACAACACAACACTTCCACACACATGAGTACGACTACGAAATTGGAAAGCGAACCATGCAAAGATCATACACTCTCAATATTAGTGGGACGAAGCTCCGACACCTAAGTTAAAAGTAAAGAACAAGGATTGGTTTTTTTTCGAGTACAAGCAAACCTCTCTTACCATCCCACTACCTGGCTGCTTGAAAATCCCCAAAATCATCATCTGGTACATCTTGTTGTTCTTTGTTTTCAGTGGCCTCTGGTTCTTCTGCTCGACATTTTTCCACTTCAGATGACTCCTTGTTTTCAAAAGATCCCTCTGGGCTAACTTTTGGGGAAATTCCTAATGGAGGCCTATCCGGAGCATCAACAGGGGAGAGGGGCGGGGGAGGCGGGGGAGGCAGTTTGATACTTACTGAGGTTTCTTTGTTTTTAGACTTATCCTCCAAGGAAAGATAACTCAAACGCTGCTCAAAGAACTTGGATCTTATGCTGCCACCTTCTTTCTGTTTCGTACAAAAAGGGGAAACAGTGTCGGATGATGCATATGCAATCAGTGTATTGTAATAAGATGGGAGTACGAGATCTTACTTTGTTGAGCTGAAGCACTAAGGTCTCCCCATCTTTTAAACTATAATCGACTGAAGAAGAATGCTGGTATTGCTGCTCCATCTCTTCTGCAGTTTTCTTCTTATTCAGATACCTATAGATTAAAGAAAATAATTCAACTAGAGCCTCAGATCTTCTCGAAATCCTATACCAATGAAAGGAGGAGGAGAGGAAGTACTTCATATGGTCGTGAAGAGCAGCTTGGAAGTCATATGCTTCAGATCTTTCTCGAAATCCTATACCAATGAAAGCATGGCGAAGGCGCCCATCTGCACAAAACCTAATGAGTCAGTATCATCCAATTACGTACATATATGAAAACAAATAGATGAAAATACTTGATATAAAAGCTAAGATACAAAATTAACAAGGATATGCAGTCTGCAAATGATGTCACAGCTCGAGAAAGTTATGTAACCAGAATAAAAGATTCAAATCCATATGAATTTTCGATTAACTACCTTAGAAATTACATAAGTAGATATTATACGTGTATTTTAAGTTGGAAAATATTAAAAACCTTCTGTATATTCAGTTATAAATCGTTAGGAATGCATCAAGCCCGATATATAATGGACCTTTCGCTAAAACTAATTGGGTGGCGATGGAAATTGTTCATCTAGTTGAACAAGCAAAAGTTCAAGAAATTTCCTCAGGTCGGATGTTATGAGATAACAACTATAGATATAAACAGAACTTTTGACCCGACTTTCATATATGATATACCTTCAGGTGGATAAGCTCTGCATAAAATTCACAGATCAAAAGAAATGCTCGAGAAGTTCCACAAAAAAGTCTGGTCATATATACCTTAATCCTTACTAAATAGCCCATGACTACGTTGTGTGACCTTAATCCTTACTAAATAGCCTGTAATTATGTCCATGGTAGTTGATTTTCTAAAGGATTATATTGACAACCATGTCCATGAAAAAAAAAAACAAAAAAGATCTGCGAAGGAAGCACTGTAGACTACCTATATCCTCTTCAACCCGAAGAACGAAATATCTGCAAAAGGCACAGATAGCAGTCTCAAAAGTTAAAGTTTTAACATTAACAATTTCTTTTTCTCAAGCAGGTGATTTGAATTGCAACCAATTACTTTACCTGCTGCTATCAATAACAGCCTCCACAGGATGCGGCTCGCCATCTCTCAAAAATGCCCGAGCATACAGCTCGCCTGTTACATAGATTATAGAGATTAAATGAGACATAATCTTGACACAAATGGATAATTAAGCAACACTGATGTTAAGTAGAAAGTTGAGAAAATCCACCTGTTGTCTTATCCTCCAATCGGATAATGCATTCTTCACCTTTACTAATAACTTTCAAAGTACCTTCCCACGTCCATTTGTTCACATCCCATTCATCAGCCCTACAAGCACAATTTGTTTTCTGGCATTCTTTAGCCCATCAAATAAGTGCTGAGCAATCACATTATCATTTCTAATTCAAATGCTGTCTTAAAAAGGATTTAACAGAATGAGAATACAATCGAAGAACTTTCATTGACCAGCACTGATGCTCAATCAAGATTACAAAACTGCTCATCGACAAGTAATTTAGGGAAAAACCTGTAAGAAGCCGCAGTCATCCGTGGAGGTATCTGCACAATTAACACTGGAACATTAGGTCTTTACCAAAGTAACTTCAGAAGACAAACGCCACGCTAAAAGTGAAATGTCAAATAACAAGTGCACTGAATTCAGAGCGATATGGAACAACTATCATGCTACAAGTTGTTGGAACTTTCAATTACACAACAAATTCCAGGAGAGATATTAAAGACGTAGAAACTGGTTAGATGTCAACAAGGCATTGCAGCATCACCATCCAGCCTTTGCTATATAGGTTTGAAGAATTACTTCAGCCAAAGAAAGTAATCCCAGCTCGTCAGCTTGTGTTCAACAACTAGAATGTGCAAAGCAACACATCATTTCTTTTGATCCAGAACATAACGCACTGAACTCATTCAACTAAAATAGTAAAATGCATATTCTTTTTTCTAACTTTACAACAAAATAATACTAGGTGGATCCACTTTCACATTCTTGAGGTATAAAGTGGTTTGTTTAATCTTAAGAAACATGATTAGCAATATCATATTAAACTGTACCGTACTCATTAAACCACCCACACATACACTGTATAGAAACTTGTTCAGACAAAACCAGATTATCTCCTTCACATGGTAGTTCAACCGAATATGATATTGTCAGCAATGCAAGAATCACAAACGATGGGCAAACAGTTCTATCAAGACCTATTAAGCTTCTGCGAAGCTGAGGCATTAGTCTTTCCAATTTACACCAACAAAATGCAATAATCTAAGTCATAAAAAGTTATGAAGCTTCTCCAACTAACTGGAAATTAGTCCTTTCCTTGTAAGACCACAATCATCGACTATATAAAATAATTATCAAAAAGAAAATGAACCCAAGAAAAAGAAAGAAACCTATTAATTGGAGTACAATTTAGAAAAGAAATTAATACTCGATCGATTTACAACAAATTTGCGGCAATTATGCCAAAAAAGATGGTTAAACTCATAGATAAAGAGCACAAAACTCGATCGCATATCATTAGCTAAAGCACCCCAAAAGCCAATTAAACAATCAAGCAAGGAAAGAACACAACCGCATAATTTCTACATTTCTCCGTATTTAAATTACTAATGATCCACCACTAAAACAATTATTAAAAATAAAAATAAAAATCAGACAAAAAGAATGAGAAGGAGATCAATCACCAGACGCCAAAGAATCAATTTTTCTTGGCTAAATATGAATATGCAGAGCAAGAATGAAAACGTAATATTGAGATTACCATGTAAACATAGCATTCGGAGACTTGAAACAGAACCAGCTCAACTGCCTCTACTTCTTCTTCTTCTTCTTCCAAATTTTCTTCTGTAATCTTGTCTTCCGCCATATGATCCCCGAGTTATAATCACGGAAACAATCGAAATTAACTATTCAAATACAGTTATATAGTATATATAAAGCCTCAATTGAATTGAATTGTGTTAAGTTGGCAAAATTTAAACCTAATTGAATTGAATTTTAGAGGAATATAGTATTTTAGTAGTGGAGTGGAGAGGGAGGGATAAAACAAGCAGTCGTCTCCGATCTAGGGACTACTGGGGGTGGCAACGGAAATAGTTTAGCACAGGATGGGCAACTAGAATAATGTGATTGGGCTTCTTGGAATTCACTATTCAGAATATATTGTTATACTGATACTATTTCCCAACCATTATGTTTGTATTATAGTTTAGAATAAAGATATCCGGCCACACGCATAAGAAAAGGAAAGTTGACTATAAAAATGGAAATAATCATATTTCCTCTTTAGGGTTTATGCTTCTCAATTAGAGTATATTTCCATTTTAAAAACATATATTACCATTTTTAGCTCGTGTGGCCGAATATCATTACCCTATAGTTTAATACTTATTTTATGTTAATTATATCTGCCCCTACAAGATATGATAGTTGTAGGTTTTTAGTTCAAATGTATTTTTACTGTACAAGGCAGAATTGTCACTCAAATTTTAACTAATTAAAGAATAAAATATACAAGACAATTGTTTTGATGCACCGATTATATAATATACCAGATCATACGGAACGGGTTGACCTGCTCGTGCTATTAAAAAAAAAAAAAAAGAACTGGCAATTGTGTGTATATATTAAAGTGGCGCTATAGATATACAAGAAGAAGGCCTTGGCCTAGCGGTCAAGGCATCAGATTGAGTAATGGGAGGCGCAGATTCTTGGTTGGAGCAAAGCCTCTGTCTTTTTTTTTTTTTTTTTTTTTTCAGGTTTTTTATTTAATTTTTTTTGCAGTTTTTCAATCATAATACTTGATTTTTACTTCATTTTTCATTTTTCAATTTTTATTTTCATTTTTTAAAGAATTATTAGTTACTTATTTTTTTACATTTATCTTTCTGTGTTATTTTCTTATTCTTTTTTTCTTTGTTTTTAGTTTCTTTTCATTTCTTTGTTTTTTCTTAATTATTTTTATTTATTTTTAAATTAATAATAATTATTAGTTACTTTTACAATTATTTTCTGCGAGCAGTCATTAGACAATTTATTTTTGAAATGGAGCGGGGGCCAGCCGGTCAAATCCGGCCCGACTGACCCGGTTGTATACTATGAAACAGCTATGCGGAAACACGGCCCAATATATAATTATTTTCTTTTCTTCATCGTAATATTTGAATTTGTTATGAATAACTCTATCACTTTTTATGTGACTGCATCTTGATCATTGTTTTGGTGTATTTATATTTTATAGATTAATGATGAGTGAATTATTATTATATTCGTATTTTTCTAGTCTATATATCTTCTTTCAAACTACCGCAACCGTTATTAATAAGTGAATTCTTGTGACATGTGAAGATTGAAATTCGAATGTCCACTTCTAGAGCTAGGAGCTTAAATTGAGGTTGGGATGTGCGTAATGTCAAAACCAAATAAATTATAAGCAACGCTCGTGCCACACATGGTTTTTTTTTTCTTTTTTTTTGTATATAATTTTTAATTTAATTAATTTTTTAATTCAGGAATAATTATGAAATTCTAATTATCCCTTAATTACCCTTAATCCGTTTAATACCTCTAATTCTTTTAATTATCCATTAACTAATAACGACACCAACTCTAACATGAAGTTGGATGTATCCAGTTTTTGCCATAAATTAAATAGAGGAAATTTAAACTAGAGAACCAATAGAAATAGATGGAATCATAGTAAATTAAATAGCAATGTGGTGGGTTTATTGGATCATGCTTTGAATTTATTGTTGGGACTTGGTGTTAAAATAAAAGGGATGTATTTTCCCCCACATCGGTTATATGATCAAAGTATAGGAGCTTTTTAGGGCTATATAAGAGGCTAGGTATCTTTGATATTTGCACCTGGTTTTACACTTTAGTCTTGTGTTTCACTCTAGGAAAATTCCTTGTCTCGGATTGTGAGTAAGGTGAGAGTCGTTTAAAGACTTGTAATAGTGTAAGGGTGTCGAGTTTATATAACTTGGTGTGGTGGGTTGTGGTTTTTTCTCCGGTTTTGGAGTTTCCATGTTAAATTCTTGTATTTTTTGCGTTGTTAATTGTTCTTTATTTTTCTGTCTTATTTTTTGTCTATTATCGTTTTCCCCTAGTTAGATAAGGACGTAATTTCCTAACATTTATGGCCGGCCGTTGATTTGGTGGTCAATGTGCGATCACCGTTAGATGAATTAATTTTCAGAGATTTGGTGAACGTTGTGTGGTCTCGAATTTTGTTTGCTTAAACTTGAGATAACGAATATGTATATCATTGATTCTTGGCAGAAATTCTTTATTCCTCACCACTTACTGAATATCTATAATTAAGTGCAATATATTGACACATTCACTCAATATTTTATATTATACAAATTTTTGAGTTAGGGTGTTGGTAACTAATTTATTTTTGGTTGATACATAATTTCTAGTTTAATCAATTGGACCTTTCATAAGATAATATTCATCTATATACTGGTGGTCATATGAATGTGATGGTGTTAAGTAGCTTTTAAAAGTTACATATAATAAATGTGATACTCTCTCTATCCCCACTTAGTATGGTACATGGTCGTGTGCAGATTTTTAAGAAAAAGCAGATAATTATTTGGTAAGAGGTACATGGCCGTCTACAGATTTTAAGAAAAAGTGATAATTATTTGGTAAGAATATTGTATTGTTAATTTCTTAGTGGATGAAGAAATTTTATATGACTAAATATATTTGAACTTTTAAGGATAAAAGGTAAAAGATATAGAGTGGAAATTCAAAATACCCACTATGGAGATAACATGTACTCCATATACCCACTAAGATAACTATCTACTCCATATACCTACTTGGACCACAAAGTGTATTTTGACAGATATAAGAGAATCTCTCTCTTCTTTTGACCTAATAACTCTCTCATGGGCCCCACTTTGTATGATTTTTTTATTCAATAAAACCCTAAGCCCCACTTTCAATTTCTGCATGAAACAGTCGAGTCACGTAGGATTTAACTCCCCACCCACCACCTAACAGAGAATTTATTCCCCCACTAAATATTGAAACGGTAAAAGACAAAACAACCCCTAACCCTTTAAAATTCATCCATACAAACACTCTCCTTCCCCATACCTCTCCCCTATATACTTTTTTACCGTTTAAAAATTGAGTTCTTCAAATCCTTCAAGAAATTATGACTTCTTCATCAAATTCGAAAGGGAAAAAACCTGAAGAACTAACAGAAGAGCAAAAGAAACATCTACAACAGGTGCGTTTCTGATGGTCTCGATACGAGTTACTGGTGTATGGGGGGGGGGGAAAAATACACCAGTTAGGATTTTAAAACTAAACTCCTGAAATTTACTTCAACCGAGTAAAAAGACTCAGTTGGAATCTCACAACTGAGTAAGCAACCTCAGCTGGAAGAGTGGTGCTGTGCGGAATGTGGTGGAAATTAACAACTCGTAAAACAACTCACGCTTTTGTGCAAGGTCGGTCAAAAACCAAGACAGTTGATAATGCTAAGATCAGTTTGTATACTGGTTAGAAGGTCAGTTGAATATGCAAGAAATAAACAAAATAAACACTAGCACACAGAGATTTACGTGGTTCGGAGAAACCTCCTACGTCCACGGGGAATTGGTGAGTCCACACAACTCTGTCCAAGTTCTTCTGGACAAACCACTCAGCTTACGCGGGCTGAGCAACCGTTAAGGATAAGTTTGCGGGTACTTATCAACCTTACAGTTTAGTTTTCAGGTACTAAACAACCTATCTACTCAGTTGCAGGAAGAGTAGGATCCTAAACCTTTTCAGGTGAAAGAAAATGGGGTTCCAATTAAAAGCTCGAACACGAAGTGAGCTCTGATCTAACACTCTACGAACTCTCACTAAGTGATGTTCTCAAGGTTCGATCTAAAGACACAAAAACTAACTAACTCTAGAACTCTCAACAAGTGATGTTCTAAGAGATTAAATTCAGTTCAGCTCGTGAAGAATATTGATCTTTCTTTCGCTCTCTGGGTTCTTCTCGCGTGTGTGTCTTATTACTTCTCTGAATGAATGAAGGCCTCTATTTATAGGCGGAGAGTATCAACTAGCCGTTGGAGGAGCTGTTGATCTCTGTTCTTTGAAAGCGATGGCTTGTCTCTCATCTCTGCAGACTTTCCCGATATGGCATCTGTGCTCTTCTGCTTTCCATCTGAGATAGCCTTGTGTTGGGCCAAATGGGGTAATGACTGAACGGTCAAACCCTCACGTGACTTCCTTTTTGAAATTCAAATCTTAACAACAGACTTCCAGCAAGGAGTGGTCGGTTAAGACTTTCGATCTTCAACTAACTTGATCTTCAGCCGATGTTCTATCTGACTACTAACAGTTGAACTCTCAGCTGACTTCAACTTCAAGCTGTTGGTCTTCTTTGGTTGAGATTTACAACTGATGTTCTGAAACTGAACACTTAGTTGTCTTCCTTGTATCTGATCAGTTGGGTTCGAACGCTCAGATGGCTTCCTTTCATCTGATGTTCTCTTCCTCATACTGCTTCTCATTTGATGAACGCTCAGTTATTTTCCTTACAACTGATGTTCTATCTCTTGAACGAGACTTCCCCTTTTTGGATGCTGAACGCTCAGTTGTCTTCCTCACAACTGATGTTCTGTCCGAGTGAAGCCTTGTTGCCATCTTCAGCTGGAGACCTGTAAAGATAAAATCTTGACAATGCTCAAACAGCGAGCCTAACTACTAATATTAGGTTCGGCAACATCTACTCGGTTGGGGTCAGTTGGTTTTGGAATTCATCAAAACTCTTACTAACAAATTTCCCAACAATTTCTCCATTTTTGATGATGCCAAAACCCCTTACAAACTTACAGATCAAGACTCTAAAACTTTAAAACCCTTATACAATTCTTACATATCCAAAATCTCAGCTGAAATTCTAGACAGTCTATAAGATTTAAACATCAAAGAATTAGCACAGTTATAACATGGTGTTGAAATAACTTTGCGATTCAGAGCTTGGACAATGAGGGATTGTACGTCAAGTTGAATCTTATAACTGAGTAGTTTTCATTACAACTGAGTGTTACAAGGATAAGCGCAAAAGCCAAAAATTACATCAGTTGCTTGAAAACTAACTGAGTTAAAATTGTAGCCCATACTTACTAAAAATCCTAACAAAAATCTCTCTCTTGGCAGGTGACTCCTTAGAAATGTCCACTCCATGCTCCTTGCAAACCTGCCTCGCCTCAGCTGCGATCTTCGTGCGGTTCGGGTTGAAGGGAGGCCGATAAGTAACCTTCTGGGGAACCGGAACTGTGTTCAAGTCCAGGTTGGCGTCAATCATAGCCCGCCTGAATTGGCTGAACATGCCCGGGTCTCCTGAGTGCAACTCGGTCAATGCTTCCTTGAACGCTTTCCTCGGGTCATCAGTTGCGTAAACCTTCCTATAGTAGAAGTCGTTCACGAACTCCTGCTTGAACAACTCCCAATCTTCATTCCACTCGGTCGGCATCCACTTATCAACATGCCTAAACCGACTCTCGACTTTGGACTTTGCTGGCAACCTTTGTTGCTTCAACCGAGCTTCCGCCTTTGATTGATGCTTGTTGATGCGGCGTCGGCTGCGGGAGGCAACGTTGCGGTCTAGGTTCTGGGACATTTTCTTCAGTTCTTCCTCGAACTGGTTCACCCTCCTTGCCTGGCTGGCGGCAAACTTTCTGATCCAGCTCGGGTTCATGTAATCCTTCTTCTCTACATCCATAGCCTTGGCCGCTGCAATGCACTCTTCGGTTGTTATCCCGTCGAGTTCAGAATCCAGCTCGACTGCGATCTCGGCTATGGAGTTGTAGGAAACTCCGAACTTCTCTGCCTGCTCCAAGTCCTTTTCCATTCCAGCTCCACCGACTTCGGTTGGCTTGGGAGCAGCAGACTTCCTTTGAGCAGACTTTCTTCTCTTCAGCTGAGATTTTCCTTGAGCTGGCGTCTCTTCTTCGGCTTGGGTCTCTTCTTCTTCCTGCACTTCAACCTCCGTCTCCTTCTCTTCCCCCTTTTTGGCATCAGCAACAAGGCTTGCTACTGAACCATCCAGAGAGGTGAGTTGTTGTTCGACAAGTTTGAGGCGGTTGAAGAGTTCATCGACCGCGCATTCAAGCTCCATCTTCTTCGCCAGATCTGAGTCCTAGCACTCTTGTTTGGCTTTCTTCAAGACAGAGAGGTTCTCGATGACCTCTGTCTGAAAAGCAGCGAACTCAGCCCATCACGACTCGAAGTGAGACTCCCATTCAGCATCTTGTGTCTGTTGGGACTTGGCAAGATTGGAGTCGGCCAAGGATTTGAAGACGTTCAGCTCCGACTTCAATCCCAACAGAGTGGTCTTCAACTCTGACACTTCTTGACTGGTGGAGGAGGAGAATTCATTCAGCTTGGTCTTCAGTTCAATATTCTCCTCCACCAGTTGTTGGTTCTTGACTTGTTGTGCTTCCAACGCCCTTAGCTGGTCATCTTTTTGATGCTGGAGGTTGGCAAGCAGCTCGGTTCTTAGTTGGTTCACCCTCTCAGCCACCAGCTCACATATCTCGTCAGTTGTGGGAGCATGCTGATCAGCTGGAGGGGCTTGAGCAATCAGAGCTTGAGGCTCAACTGTGACCATGGCTTGTCGGTTTGCCAGGTACAGCTTCAGCTCTTCTTCTTCTTCCTTCGCTGCTGCGGCAACTGCATCCACATCCTCAAGGAAGTCAGCTGACTTGACCAACATGCTGTCGAGGAAGTCAATGCACTCCTGTCCAGCTGCCTCCCTTGTGTCCGTCCCTTCAGCTCTGCTCTGGTCCATAGATAGCTTTCTTCAATTTGTACACTCTTCCATCTCCAGTCTCATGAACGCAGTTGAGAGCTTCCATAACGTTCTTCGGTTCTGGCACATCAGCTACAAAGCAAGAAATCATGGCAACATCTCCAGCTTGCTCGAACTCCTCTAGAACTGCCAACTCCTCAGCATATTGGGCATAAGTGTTGGAATCTTCCTCGGTTGAATCCTGAGTCGCAACTCTGCTTCTTGTACGCACTCCTTCGGTTGGATCTCCGATGATGTTGTCAGTGGAATGAACTTCATACCATCTTCAGTTGCGTCTTCCTTCTTCTTCCAACTGTGGCTGTTCCGTGATCTGAGTTGGAGTCTTCAGAGCTGGTGATTGATCAGCTGTTGGGTTTGGATCCTCAACATTGACATTTGTTTGAACCGGACTCGGTTGGGCTTCGGATGCCGATGCAGTTGGAGAAGCATCAGCTGAAGTTCCCCCTTGAGATGAGCTGGGGTCTTCGCATTCATCTTCAGAGGAGTATGGATCCTCATCCTCGGTTGCCCATACCAGTGGTTCAGCTAGATTCTTTTCCCTTAGAGCTTGTGATCTGGTGAGAACAGGTGGAACTTGTGGATCACCCTGTTGTCCTTTAGCCTGTTCCCTGCACTCAAAAGTAGATTCATCAAAACTAACATGAGGTGTTATCTCCACAACACGAGAGCTATTGTTGAAAACTCTATAAGCCTTGATCCGAGCGGCATATCCGAGAAATATGCCTTTCGAAGCTTTGGCATCAAAAGTTTTCAACTGAGTCTTCCCATTGTTGTGAATATAACACTTAGAACCAAAAACGCGAAAATAAGAAATATCTGGCTTCCTACGTCTCCATAGCTCGTATGGTGTCTTTTCCAACCGCTTGGTTAGAAGAGACCGGTTCTGAGTGTAGCATGCAGTGTTGATGGCCTCAGCCCAAAATCTCTTTGGTAGAGCTGAGCTGGATAACATGGATGTAGCTGCATCCTTCAACGTTCTGTTCCTTCGCTCAGCTACTCCATTCTGTTGCGGAGTACGCGCTGCTGATGTTTGATGTGTAATTCCATGCTTCTCGCAGTACTCGATGATGGTTTCATTTAGAAACTCAGTTCCACGATCTGATCGGATAGAAATGATCTTCATCTCTTGTTGGTTCGATATCCGATCCATCAGCTTGGGTAGCTCATCTCGGGTTTCACTCTTGTGGCGCATGAAGATGGTCCACGTATATCTTGAGTAGTCATCAGTTACAACCAGGGTGTACTCGTTGCTATTTATGCTCTTTGGTGTAACTGGCCCGAAGAGATCCATGTGGATCAGCTGTAACACTCGATCGGTTGAGGGAGTTGTCTTCAACCGGAAGGAGGATCTAGCGAGCTTTCCCAACTGGCATGCACTGCAGATGTGTGTTGTTGAAAACACTCAGTTTGGAATGCCCCTTGCATGTTCTTGTCTGGCAAGTCGGTTCATAGTCTTGAAATTCAGATGGTTGAGCCTTTTGTGCCACAGCCAGCTCACATCTGAACTGCTCTTTGATAACAGGCAGGTGTCAGGAAGGCTGCTGTTCCAGTCAGCGTAGTAGACATTCCCGGTTGGCGATCGATTTCCCAACAATATCACCTACTTTGATCCGACATTTTTAACCCTGCAACCCTGTGCATCAAACTTGACAGAGAAACCATTATCACATAATTGGCTGATGGAGAGCAAGTTATGCTTCAATCCATCAACATAAGAAACATTAGAGATTGAAACATGATTGGTTTCAAGTGTACCGTAACCTCTGGTGTAACCTTTTGAGTTATCACCAAAAGTAACTGAGGGTCCTTCTTTCTCCACGAAACTTCCAAGTAAATCCTTCAGATTTGTCATGTGTTTCGAGCATCCACTGTCCATCACCCACATTGTTGCAGACGCTTTATTCTTCCTCAGTTGTTTCTCCTGTACCTGCAAAGAGAAACTCGCTTAGGTCCCCAATTTCAGTTGGGTCCTGGAGGGTTAGAACCAGTTCCCCCTAGAACTGTGCGTCGCTTTTCCCTGTATACTCGGATGGATTTATCATTACAGATCACTTTTCCTTCATCATCCACTATAACAACACCTCGGTTATCCTTAGGCTTGTTGTTAGTAGTGATGTTCTGTTTCTTGGGAGGAGTTGGATTTCTCCCATTCTGAGCTTTCGGAGGAGAGGCTTTCCCCCTGTTTTGATGGCGATTCTTATCCTGTTGAATTTGTCTGTGAGGTCGGACGCCATGTTGGAATTTTTGTGGCTGATTCTGATTCCAACTCTTTGAGTGTTGTCTGTAGCTGTTCATGCCCTGTTGGTGATTCATATTGTGGCATGAATATCTCCAGTTGTTCGACCTGTTCCTCATTGGTTGACTCGGTTGGAACCTTTGGTTGAACTGATGTTGGAACCGCTGTTGATTCAGATGATTGAACCCTTGTCGGTTCTGTGGTCGGTTCCATTCTTTCAGATGTTGACTCTGAGGTTGATGCAGAGGTCGGTTCTGATTCTGAGTTCGGTTGCGATTATGCCTTCGACGCCTCTGATTCCTCTTCTGACTTTTGGAGCATCCCCCCTCGGTTGATGTCCCAACCGATGGAACATTCTGTCCTCCATCTACTGCTCCTTTTCCCTTCTCAGTTGTGGTTGCCTTGGTCGGTTGTGCTTGCTGAGAGGTGGAGGTTGAATTACTTTGTGGTGACTCAGGTTCCACTGTATTAGGTTCGACAACCTTGACCTCAACAGCTTTGATGAAGGTTGCTGGAGGAATTCCACTATCTTCAATCACATCATAACCGAATCCTGAGACATCATCCATCTGTCTACTGTAACTGATAAGATTCTCAACGATCTTGGATGACTGATACAGCTTGATTAGATTATCCTTCTCAGTTTGCAACTTCTTGAGGAGGACAGTTATCAGCTCAGTTTGCCCATCTGACTTCTTTATCAGCTGGTCGATCTGAGTCTCTTGATTTTTCAACTGATCTTGCTGCTCCTCGATCTGCTTCATCAACTCCTCATCAGTTGGAGCCTTAACCTCATTCAGTTGACTCTTGAGATTCTCAATCTCCTCGGTTTGGCTCTTGATCAGATCGTCCTTTTCGGTTAAGGAATCTTCAAGTTTGGCGAACTGAGCTTGAAGACTCTTAAACTCAACCGATTGCTGATGCAGTTCCTCACTGAGTTCTTGAAAATCACTCCAGGAGGGTTCCAACTCTTCGTCCAGAGATTCATGCATGTTAGAAGTATTGGAAGAATTTAACTTAGCAGGATTAGAGTGTACCTCAGTATCATCTTGGTCGGCTCCAAGTGCCATGAGGCATTGATCCTGATTGATAGCGTTGTTGGTGGAAGTCAGCTCATCCTCATCTTCAGTGTCAGTGAAGATGTCCATGTCGTCAGCTGCTTCTTCTGCTACCATGGCCTTGTTCTTTCCAGCTTGCTTGGCCCTCAACGCTTCTCTCTCTTTCTTTGAGAGGTTTGGACAGTCAGCTTTGAAATGTCCCTCCTTACTGCATTCAAAGCAACTGTTGGTGACAGGCTTTGAACTGTCTCGAGTTCAGTTTGATTTGTAGAATCGTTTGTATTTCCCGAACCGAGTGTCCATGTCGGCTAGTTTCTTTGACAGGGCGGAAATGTTCTGTTGCAGTTCCTCTCTGCTTAGCTCTTTTGCCGCTGTGTCAGCTGATCTGGTTGGCCTCGATTTGGAGTAGTCAGCTCGAAGAGCAATTGACTTTGAGGCTGAACCAACATCCTCAAGTCGACTCGTCTGAATCGAGGACTGAGATCTTCTTCGGTTCACCTTATACTCATTTCCCTTTAAAATTGAAAACAATCTTTCAGTTCCCATTTCACCAAGGTCAGCTCGGCTCTCGTGGATATTGGTGAAGGTATCCCACTCAGCCAGTAGAGCTTGCAACACTTTGAGATTGATTTCTCTTAGTGTGTATTTTCCTCTTCGGATGGACTGGATTCTTCTGAGGATGTCCATAAACCGGAGCTCTAGCTGATCGATTGTTTCATCTGTCTTCAGACAAAAGTTGTCGAAGTCTTGGCATGCATGTGAGAACTTGTTCTCCTTCGTCTCATCGCTTTCTTCACTCAGCGATGCCAGGATATCCCACATTTCTTTGGCAGTCTCACACTCCTCAATCCAAGGGAGATAATCTTGTCCAACAGTGGACATAATCGTGCTTTGAGCCCAGATATCCAACTGGCTCACCTTGGCTTCCTCTGGACTGTAGTCTTCCGGCTGCTTCTCCACAAACTCCACATCTGTATCCCCATCGTTGGGATTTGTAGGAGTACGAGCGATTCTTTCTTTGATAATGATCGGTCTGGATGAGAGTACTTGTTGCATCCTATGATGCTTCGACAGTAAGATCTTCTTCATCCGTGTCCTCCATGATGTATAATTTACTACCGAGAACATGACCAAGATCTTTTCCTTGATGTCCATCTGCACACAACAACAGAACAAATATGCAAGCAAATATGCACTAGCGTGAAAAATAGATTTGTTCAGTTGACCACTGAAGAAACTTTCTCGAATTCACACCTTGTGAAACAGAGTAAGTAGTCTTTTTAACCACTGCTCTGATACCACTTGATGGTCCCGATACGAGTTACTGGTGTATGGGGGGGGGGGGAGAATACACCAGTTAGGATTTTTAAACTGAACTCCTGAAATTTACTTCAATCGAGTAAAAAGACTCAGTTGGAATCTCACAGCTGAGTAAGCAACCTCAGCTGGAAGAGTGATGCTGTGCGGAATGTGGTGGAAATTAACAACTCGTAAAATAACTCACACTTTTGTGCAAGGTCGGTCAAAAACCAAGACAGTTGATAATGTTAAGATTAGTTTGTATGCTGGTTAGAAGGTCAGTTGAATATGCAAGAAATAAACAAAATAAACACTAGCACACAGAGATTTACGTGGTTCGGAGAAACCTCCTACGTCCACGGGGAGTTGTGAGTCCACACAACTCTGTCCAAGTTCTTCTGGACAAACCACTCAGCTTACACGGGCTGAGCAACCGTTAAGGATAAGTTTGCGGGTACTTATCAACCTTACAGTTTAGTTTTCGGGTACTAAACAACCTATCTACTCAGTTGCAGGAAGAGTAGGATCCTAAACCTTTTCAGGTGAAAGAAAATGGGGTTCCAACTAAAAGCTCGAACACGAAGTGAGCTCTGATCTAACACTCTACGAACTCTCACTAAGTGATGTTCTCAAGGTTCGATCTAAAGACACAAAAACTAACTAACTCTAGAACTCTCAACAAGTGATGTTCTAAGAGATTAAATTCAGTTCAGCTCATGAAGAATATTGATCTTTCTTTCGCTCTCTGGGTTCTTCTCGCGTGTGTGTCTTATTACTTCTCTGAATGAATGAAGGCCTCTATTTATAGGCGGAGAGTATCAACTAGCCGTTGGAGGAGCTGTTGATCTCTGTTCTTTGAAAGCGATGGCTTGTCTCTCATCTCTGCAGATTTTCCCGATATGGCATCTGTGCTCTTCTGCTTTCCATCTGAGATAGCCTTGTGTTGGGCCAAATGGGGTAATGACTGAACGGTCAAACCCTCACGTGACTTCCTTTTTGAAATTCAAATCTTAACAACAGACTTTCAACAAGGAGTGGTCGGTTAAGACTTTCGATCTTCAACTAACTTGATCTTCAGCCGATGTTCTATCTGACTTGCTAACAGTTGAACTCTCAGCTGACTTCAACTTCAAGTTGTTGGTCTTCTTTGGTTGAGATCTACAACTGATGTTCTGAAACTGAACACTCAGTTGTGTTCCTTGTATCTGATCAGTTGGGTTCGAACGCTTAGATGGCTTCCTTTCATCTGATGTTCTCTTTCTCATACTGCTTCTCATCTGATGAACGCTCAGTTGTTTTCCTTACAACTGATGTTCTATCTCTTGAACGAGACTTCCCCTTTTTGGATGCTGAACGCTCAGTTGTCTTCCTCACAATTGATATTCTGTCCGAGTGAAGCCTTGTTGCCATCTTCAGCTGGAGACCTGTAAAGATAAAATCTTGACAATGCTCAAACAGCGAGCCTAACTACTAATATTAGGTTGTGGCAACATCTACTCGGTTGGGGTCAGTTGGTTTTGGAATTCATCAAAACTCTTACTAACAAATTTCCCAACAGTTTCTCTACAGATCGTGCATAATTTATACAGCTCGTTCATATATTTTTTTAATGATTATCCCCCCTGTATAGTTTTATACCGATCCGTATGATTTTTTTTTCATATACATTAGTTCATTTAGTTTAAGAACTTATGATGATGATTTCATAAATTATTAATAATTATAATGTTAATTCGTGGTATATGGAGGCTTTTAGTTAGTTTAATGATATATTAATCGAATTTACATATCCACCATACAGCATCTCCAGGGCCTTGTTCCGTGCTCGCAGACACACGTTGTAATTTGCAACCACGCCATATTCCCGCATAAGACTTGCCATAATCATCTTCGGTGTGATGATTTCTTTCTGATTTTTCATGCCTTTCGCAAAATGAGCTGCAATCACACTAGATTCGACATTCCTCTCCATTAGAGGATGGTTCATATTGGTTGTGCAAGTATGCGTCGGGTTGAACATGTGAATATACCAATAGTTGCCCTCTCTCCTACCGCACAATTCGAAAGGACACACATCTCGAAACTTGCATTTGTAAGTAACACGCCCTGAATCTGATCGATCTGTACAAAAATCAGCTCGTTATTCCAAGTGCCACAACCCAACTGCAAGCCTCAACTGCTCTTTGTCTTTAAATAGGGAGCTCATACTCAAAGGACCATCAAGCATGTTATCTATAACAGTTTCAACAAACGGAGCAGCAGGTTCTAATGGAATCATGTGAACTAACCAATTTTGTAGGTCGGCCGCTTCAGTGGCGAGCTCCGTCTCCGCGTCAACAAGGGGTGTTCACACCGCCTTGAGTATGCACCCAATCAACAAATTCAGCCAGAGTTCCAATTTGCAGAGTGGCTGTCTGTTCCTCTTCGTCATCGGTGTCGTCAGACTCAGATTCAGCAGAATATTCTTCATCATCATCATCATCCTCTACGACAGTGGCATCGGACTGCACAGGCTCTGGCTCTGGCTCTGGCTCTGGCTCTGGTGCTTGTGATTGCCCCTGAGCAATAACAATCGCTCCACTTTAAGAACCCATTTGCATCTCGCCAAACCAATTGCATAAAGCCATACGTGCGAGGGAATCGTCGTACTGCGAGTACTGAGACGGATACACATCATCATACACAAATTGCGAAGAAGCATTCAAATCAAAGCTAGATCTATACATAGAATCATTGTGCTCGATATACAGCCTGTGCTCAGACTCAGTAGCACACAATCGACGAAGTTGATCATCATTACTCAATTTATATTTTTCGACGCCGAATTGAGACGTTGAAAAATAGAAGATTTCAAAACTACAACTTAACGATCTAGACATCATTATGAAATTTATTTGTTCCTTAATATTGAAAAAACTTATCATATCCAACAGAAGATAGAATGTGCGCTCTTCTCCACCATTATAAACATAATCGTCCCAAACGCCGTTGAATTTAACGCGGAACATCTTGCATTCCATCTGCCATAACAAAACAAATTATTAATAATTAAATATACATATATAATATTAAATTAATTTATTACAAAATAAAATGTTATACAGATCTAAAAATAATTGTACATGTCTTACAAAAATAATGCCTGACCTGTACATTTTTTGTTAGATTTGTACAATGTTTTAGTTTTTAAAAAAATTTAATTAATGTTTTAAACACTAAAATTTGTAAATTGGAAATGAAAACACACAGTTTATTTGGATTCACCCCCAATTTGAAGAAATGACTATATATAGGATTTCGAATTTCGATTGTATTTCTGTAAAATACATATATTAATGTTATAAAAAACATAAAACATTTAAATAAATAATGTAATTTAAAAAAAAATTATACATATCTAATAAAAACTGTACAGGTCGCGTTATTGCGTTGATCGGCCTTTACAATTTTTTGTCGATCTGTACATTTTTAAATTTATTACAAAATTAATTTAAATTTTTAAGACTTACATTTGGAGATGGAAATTGCAAAAACAATGTTAATGCTCTTCTAGCTTCGATTCAGCTCGTTTGAAAGATGTCTGATTCAATTTTCTGTATAATACAAACAATAATGTTACAAAAATAATATAAGTTAAGCGTGTCAAAGTTAATATAATTTTGGATATAAAAAAATTATAAAGATCGACTCATTTCTGTACAGGTGGCAGATATATTTTTGTACATCTGTACAAAATATTAGTGATCTGTATAATTTTTTTTCTTTTACAAAATAATAAAAATTTGTATTATGCTCTCCTGTATGTAAACAACGGTAATGACTACTATAATTCTTCGATCTAATATTCGCTCAAGATTTCTCTTTAGTTTTTTTACCTTTTTATGTTTGCATACAGATCCTTCAAACTATGAATCTTATATAGGCTGAAGAATTCCAATTCAATAATGCATTCAATATAGAATCTACCCGCATGCAAAATTACTATTAAAATTGGTAAAATTTTTGCATGCATGCCAATTTTAATAGGCTTTATTCACGTGAAACTTACTCATTTGTCATCTCACTCAAATACATTTTGACCTTATTCAAAAAGCTAGTTAACTGATGATGATTCAATCATGTCCTGTAGATTGGAGGAGTTGATTATACCGATAATTAAAAAAAACCTTAAAGAAATGGTGGAAAGTACACTTTGTGGGTCAATTAGGTATAAAGAGTAGATAATTATCTTAGTGGGTATATGGAGTACATGTTATCCTCAAAGTGGGTATGCATGATGATTTTCTCAAAGATATATATCCTAAAAAGGAAACACTATACTAAGTTGGGACGACTAAAAAAAGAAAGTAGTCATACTAATCGAGAACGAAGGTGTACAATATAGCACAACTATAACAATTAGCATGTGCTTGCTCTAAGAATAGAATTGAGGGAGAAAGAATAGAATTGAGAGAGAGATAAATAGGAAATTGAAGAGAAGAAGAAAGATAGAAGAGAATAAAGAGATGAGGAGTGAATCGTGAAGGATACAAGTAGTAGGGCTCAAAATTCAGAATGAAGAAGTGGAGAATTGTTTTGTTCGGTTTTCTATGATCATGAAACGTATATTCTTTTCTCCGTGGCAAAAGAGAGATTAGCATAACTTTAGAGCTTTTATTTTTATTTTTTTTGCAAATTGTTTGGGCTTACATTTATATATAGTATAGAGGGTAATTTTGGGCTTGTACTGGACTGGAGCCCAGCGTAGCCGTGCTGTAAATCCGCTTATATTAGTACATATAAATAGAGAGAAAAGTTAAAATAATTCTTTTCGAACATAAAAGATAAATTATGTTACTTAAAAAAAGAGTCAAAATAGCATTTTTGTTATACCCTTATAGGTATATAAGAAGATTAATTTTAATTTGAATCATATACGAAAATTAACTTCATGTATGAATTTCCAACGGTAAAATTTTTCGATGCCGACAGTGGCACGGTGGTGCGATCACCGGAAAAAAAATTCGGCAAAAATTTAGGCTAAAATTTGAATCATATACGAAGCCTAACTTCATGTATGCATCATACATGAAAACTAATCTTCGTGTATGCAGCATACATGTAAACTAATCTTCGTGTATGGTACAAATTTGAATTTTTTGGCGACGAAAATTTTCGTGTATGATGCATACATGAATGTTAGCCTTCGTGTATAATATACATGAAAGTCAGACTTCATGTATGATTCAAATTTTGGCCGAAAGTTTTTGCCGAAAATTCATACATGAAGTTAATCTTCGTGTATGATTTAAATTAAAGTTAGCCTTCTTATATAGTCATTAAGAGTATAATAGTCTTTTAATAAACTAAAGTACTATTTTGACACTTTTAACTTGTAAGTGACATTTTAACATTTTTTGTAAGAAAAGGTGCTATTTTATAATATTATAAGTATGTTCTAGTTTTACCTCTATTTTTGAGGTACTTCTGAAAACACTATTTAATTCTCAATGTTGTTCTCATATGTGTGTCTATGTGCTGAGCTGCATATCTTAATTATATATGGTGTTCTTACTTTACCCTAACTTTCCTAATAGAATATGATTTTTACTTTCCTAGGATCAAGAGTTGTTTTAATTTTGTTCAAAGAAAAAAAAGAAAAATTTGCCATTAGAATATGTATTGATTTACGCACAACAATGATATAAATCGTAACTAGGGTGGAAAAAAGAATGTATTATTATTGGGTTACTTTAATAGTATAAACTAACATAAGAAAAATATTATTAGTTAATTATTTTTTATTCTAAGTTTTTCAAAGAAAAATTATTTACATATAAACCCGTTAAAAAATCAAATTTAATTCACCCCATTTTTATAGATAATTTTCAAATCTCTCTTAATTTCTTCTCTAAATCGATGTTGGACAAAAACATATTTGACTCTCAAATAAACTGTCTCAAGTCGATTTCGTATGAGAATTGTTGTAGATTCTTTTCACATCAATATCTCTTTATCCAATATTGATTTAGAGAAGATGATTTTTTTTTTTAAAATTGTCCATAAGATGAGGTGACACTACATATCCTACATCATGAAATTAACATAAAATTAAAAAAAAAATTGTTAAACTGTCGGTTCGGAATCGACCCGTCTACCTCAAGGTTTCGGGTAAGAATTGGCTCGTCATTGACTATTTCTATGGGCACCTAATATATCAAATAAAATTCTATAGATTAGATAAAATAATTAATTAATAGTATATGATTGCATTTGCAAGTTAGTTTGGCAATATTCAATGATCAGAAGATATAGGGATATCACCTAAATTTTTTTTTTTTTTTTGGTAAAATAGATTTTTATTTTACCAAATTTGAAATACAAAATGCAACACCATAACTACCACTCTAAACAGCCTTCAAACAGAAAAACTAAAACTTTTCTACTCCTACCATAAACTTAGCTAGCTTTCTATCATTGTTACAACAGACAACTATAGTCCACTTACACGTCTTCAACACTTCATGCACCGACTTTGTTTTCCCTTGAAACCTTCGATCATTCCTTTCCTTCCATACAAAATACACAACAATAGTAAGGAGAACTCTACGAAGCTCGTGTATTCCAATATTTGCAGTGCATTGGTTGATAATGTACTGCATGTCCACTTCCCCTCTTTCTTCTCTCATTGGCAGCTTACACCACTCATTTAGGCCCTTCCAAATTCGTATGGAGTAATCGCAATCGAAGAAAAGATGGCTCAGACTTTCCTCCATTCTCCGACACAAGCTACAATTTGTCTCACATTCAATACCAAACCCTTGCATCCTCTCAAAATGGTCAGCCATATTATGAAAATACATTTTGGAGGAGCTTTGTTATTGCAAGTCATTTTCCTCCAAGCTATTTTCTGGACTTCACCCCTCATCTTGTTATACATTGCCTTTATAGCAAATTTCTGCACTCTATACATTTCTTCTCCATTATCCACTTGCTCCAAGTAGTCTCTTGCTACTATGATTTTTCTAATCACCCACGCTGCACTTGAAGGTATTCTCATAGTAGCTATATCTTGGCCTCTGATGTAATATCCATGAATCCATTGCACCCACAAAGTATCATGCTTCCTTGCCAAATTCCAAAGCAGTTTACATAAGGCTGCCTTATTCCACAACTTCACTTGTATCATGTTCCAACCTCCAGCACTTTTTGGTTGGCACAAATACTCCCAAGTTACATTATGTATGTAAGAAAAAAACCGTTACGTATGCTGGTGTTATGTATGATGCACTCATACATAACGGATAAAATCCGTTATCTATGTTATCATACATAACGGTTTCTAACCACATACATAACATCGGATATTACGTTATCTATAACTATTATACATAACGGTTTCATCCGTTATGAAAGTTTAACTTTCTCCGTTATCTATGAACCTATACATAACAGTTTTTTTATAATACATAACGCTCTTCATTACGTTATCTATTACTCTTATACATAACGGTTTTTGCCGTTATGAAAATTCATTTTTTTCCGTTATGTATGTTTGGATACGTAACAGATTTTTACCGTTATTAAAATATTTAAATTCTGTTATCTATATGTATTATACATAACGGATTTTTTGCTTCAATACCGTTATGTATGTGCTTATTTGAGTACCGTTATGTATGCCTGCTTTTATAGATTTTCAATATTTTTAATTCTAAAACAATAAAATAACAAAAAATTATCCCATAAATCATCGTATCAAAAAAATTCATACATCATCCGAATATAGTCATAATTCTACACATGTTTATACCGTACAAATGTCAAAACAAAGATACATATAATTCCAACTAGCTAGCTAGCCATTTTCGATCGGAACAACTTTTCCGGTGATTGAGAGGTGCCCATTCAGTCAACCTGTCACTGTTACAGAAGTAAATGGTAACAATCAATCAAAACAATACTCAATAACAACCCAATCTCAACTAAAATGATATCAAATATTCCACGAGCAACAAATAAAGATCATGTAGTATGCTTTGAACTAGAGAAGAACTATTCGTCTCAATCAAAAATAATTGAACTGGAAGCAATACCTATCAATCCAAGACATGCTTTGTCACACATTTTGCCCATTCTTTACGAACCTCATCGAGTTGAGCTTGAGAATAAGTACTAACACTCTTGAACTACGATTAAAAACAAGATCATATTTTGATTAATAACTACACATACTATGTTAGACAATATTCGAGCACATATTTAAATACCAGCAACTGAAAAGTAGCTGCTACAGCATTTTCAAACCCTTTGATGATATCTCTCATGAACCGCATCACGTAATAACCACATTGCTTGTTATCTGGTTGCATAGGACCCTATATAGTAGAAATAAGACATGGTAAGTGTGTAAAAAAAATTAATAAACTGACCTATAAATGAGGATATATACCTTTATAACTTCCCAATTTGCTTTTTTGCATTTCTTTCCCTTATTTGCGTGGACAATACTTAACACACTTCAAAGGAAAATTACTAAAACAGTTAACATTAACATCCATGAACAATAAAATGAAAGAGATATGATTAATTAGTTGAAAACTTCAAAACTTACGTGTCGACAACAGACTTCCATACGGTGTCCTTATTACGATGACAAAGAGGATCCATCAGAAAAACTTGATTTTTTTCAACTTGGAAGATTGTTAGAATCCAATGCCCACTATTTCACAGGAGTGTCAAATTATTATCCATCAGAAAAACTTGATTTTTTTCAACTTGGAAGATTGTTAGAATCCAATGCCCACTATTTCATAGGAGTGTCAAATTATTATGCCAAAAAAATATGCATCACACTCACAATAAATAAATATATAAGACTACAACTACAACTCGAACACAACGTAGGAGATATGTAACTTAAGGGATCAAATTAATTCACTTAGCCCACATTGCAAGGCACGAGTACGAGTTGATTTAAGGCTGCAAGAAGTAATCTTTCTGATAATGCATGCGATCTATCCTCATCCTTCAGTCCATATTCTACTGTAAATGGATTCACAAAGAGAAACTTGCAAACACTATTATTTTCCTTCATCTTGATATACAAATGCCTGCCGATAAACATTTAACAATTATACAAATTAAACTTGTCACTTATAAACATTAAAAAATAGAATTAATGAGTCTTACCAAACATAAGCAACAATGCAATTTCCTGTTATCGGGTCCATCTTACAAAATGGAACGACATCAGGCTTCAGAATAATGTGCAACTTCATCTCATGCCCAAACAATTCAACATCTAACATAACACGTATTGCTTCATCCTTGAAAGATCTCTCTAATAAACAATACAATGCAAGTAATGATGAAGGCAATGATGATAAGTCGACCTGCATATCTTGATTTCCATCAAACAACTTTTTTCCTTTTTTTTTTCTTATCCCGTGTCTAAATAAATAGAGACATTATGTTAGAGGTATTAAAAACACAAGACAACAGAATATTCCATAAAATTACCTGATTCGATTTTGCCACCACCAAATTGGTAGGCCATGCCACATGAGTTAGTAGTGCACTTCCTACTGTCTCTATCTCATGTGAAACACGAAATGGTAACATTGCATTCTCATCTACAACTTCATCAATCGCAACAGGGAAGCAATATGGAGGCATTGGAGAGCCATGCAGGAGAGCACCAACAACAAACACTGTTCCATAAGCTACAAGCTTTTTGGAGACTCCATATAGTAAGTCCACTGCCTTTCCCTACGATTAAAACAAAGTCTCAAGCAAAAATAATTATTAGGTTTTCAGCAAATGTGATATCATAGATGTTTTAAAAACAAACAAGCAGAGAAAAGAAGATTAACTCAACAGAGGCACAAGAAATGGACCCGTCTAGAAGCAGCACGTGACAAATTTCCAGATTTGGCAGCTGATGGTGCTTTTTCCGCCTCGTGCAAGTATGATTTCAGTAAAAAAAATAGGCTGAAATTGATCAATTCAAATAAATATTCGTCCTGCAACAAACCCAACATTTTAAGCTTAAGTCTAAAGGCAATATAATCAGCACAGCCATCGCACACTCCTCTCAATTAATGTCTGGTATCATAAAAACTAAGTGGCGTGCATTGATAATAACGAGGAGAAAGAACGATATCATGGCCAGACCAAACATGGAGAGAAGGTAGGTGTATATCATCTTCTAATTTATTCTTAAGGTAGATTCGTGTAAGACAGTCTGACGATCCAAACACTAGAAAACACCAATATAAATACAACTTAATATGCATTGTATATGAGTTTGGATCCGGATATTTAACACGCCAGACTTTGAAACACAAGTATTTGTGAATTCTGAATTAATGGCATTTACGAACATGAAACCGATCAAAATTCTTGTGCAACTGTAAATCATATATACTAGTGCCAAATATTAGACAAAATAAAGCAAATTTGGAGATGCAGATCGTGAAAAGTTGATATTAATTTTTCTTATAGCAGAATTAACCTTGATGAATTTTTGAGAAATAAACCCTAGTTAATATTCATAGTAAAAGATTTCTAGGGATTTACAGATTGCTGAGGGCTATTACTTTTGTAGGATTTGTTGTTCTAGTATTATTATTCTTGAGAGTTAAAAATTTCAGCCAATTCTTGAGAACAACATATTGAAACTGTGAGCCACTCAATAATGTCATTATCCCATTTCATACTAAATTTCAGCCATCTAAGTTCTATTTTCTCATCTAAACCCCAGCCAATAACAAAAGAAAGGAAAAAACTGCTTTTGTGCTCATGGAAACAAAGAGGGAAAATAACCAAAACCAACATTTTGTAAAGAAATTAATGATCATATACCAGTAGAAGATATTGCTAATTAGATTAAACATAATCACTATCTAAACAGATCGCATACCGAACTTTAGCAGCAAGTATCAGCTTTCTCTCTTTAGACGCTTCCAATTTGTTTCTCATAACCTCAGCCTGCTGCAACATCATAAAACCATGGAACTAATCTACTGAAAATTATTTAGCAACTCACGCAACATAAATCCCTTAATTTAAATAATCCATCTTTTAAATCCATTATATCTAATTATCAAATAAAAAGTGAGAAACAACTATAAAACAGTTGAAACATGGGTATGCCTCTCCGCTTGAACTAAGAGGCAGAGCAAATAGAGAAGAAGTTAGACAAATCCTAGTTGGAAAACCAAGTGTACATGGTGAAAGCATACTCAGTGTGAAACTGCAACAAGAATGGTCATACTAACTTAACTCCCTTAATAAACATGAACAAAATATTACAAAGAACGCAGCTCAACAAAAGTGCATAGGCATCGCCAACAATTTATCCCAACTTTTACTAGGTACACTATACCTCCATCAAAACATAAACTCCGGTGCGTGTGTGTTAGCCTAGTGGTAGTGAGGTTAATGCCCGGGCCAAAGGTCACGGGTTCGAGTCCTCCGTCACGCGGTATTTAAATTTCCTTGCAATATTGTTCAAAAAAAAAAAAAAAAAAACATAAACTCCAAGTTTAATGTAGATTTTTCCAATGAAGGAAATCTAATCAGAAATGAAACAGCTCATAATCAAAATCCAAACATCATTTATCACTTCATATTCAATAAGCATAAACATGGTTCCAGACCATAAACACAAAGCACGGAAATGACAGTTTCTGATAACCAAAACTTTGCTACAAAACTCTCAAAAGATCTGTTTGAGAGAGAAACTAATTGTGCAATATAATACTACTAGAGCTTAAACAAAACTAATAACAAATGGTCAGAAGTCAAGTTGCGCATAAACTGCAACAAAGAAGGCAAGTAGTTCCGTACAGATATGGCAGCATTTACGCAACCATCATTGTTAGGATTATTTGTCACTTGTTTGTATTTTCCTGCATTTACCATATATATAAGATACTAAGGAACAAGTGCCAGCTTTAAACTAAATTTACGCAACAAAAAAACCACAGTAACATGGTAACCATACCCCATACCACTTTCCAGCAGGCGTGACAAGTCCAAGCTTACTGCAATTGACCTAGATGAAAGATAAAAAGAAAAAAATTCAGAAGATGATCAAACATGGCAAGAAAAAGTTACAACAAAAAACTAAATATGCCAACTTACAGTGGCACAAATTTAAAAAAAATTATTAGTGGAATATTGCAAGTGAAGAAATGATCTTATTTTTGTTAGAGGAGAAAGGGTCTAAAAGGAAAACATGTTTTTTAAAGACTGATGTAGCAGTAGAAACGTACGTTTTGACATAAATATATAATAAATGCTTTAGCTCTTCCACAAAAAACTTGCTAAGTTCCTTGATCTACAACGTCATATCATTACCAGAAAAGATAATAACTGAAATAATCATTATAATTGTGAGCTAACGTGCACCATTAATAATGTCCACCACCTAATTAACCGTTTTAGCTAGTAGAGTATATTATTCACCATATTCTATGTTTTTCAATTACTAGAAACTCTAATCCAGTACAATGATCGATTATTGAGGTTGGGTGCATAAACGTGTGAAGAAAAAAGTGGAAAGGCGTGTGAACAAATTTTTGGTGCATCCCATATATACATATAATTAATTAATGAGAAAGAGAAAAATAGAATCATATGAATTCGACCACTCTTCTCTTCTCTTTTCTTTATAAAAATGTGATATGTTTGTACAGGAGAGGAGTCAGAGATCATTGAGAGTGATGTCTACACTGTTAAAAGAAAGAGTACTCACACCTTCAATTCTACACTGTTAAAAGAAAGAGGATCTCATCATCAATTTATGAATCAAAAGCTGATAACAAATTGCAATTTCACATATTAGTAACCCAATAGATGAGTTTCACCAAAATTCAATTCATCCAGTTCAAAATCCAACTACTGAAGCCATCGTATCACAGCAGGCATCGACATAAGGACAATCCCAAAGAGCAATTATTGCTTTAAATGTAACACCAAATTCTTGCCACAGACAAATAGGTCGAAATGCAACTACAAACTTTTACAGCATTAATCAAGTACCTTGTAAACGGGGTGAATCCTCCTTTTCCAAACTCGCCTGGAATAAGAAGAAGGGGAAATCGAGCGGTATGACGTGGGTAGCGGCGCAGCTAGTAGTGGCCTACGGCCCGCTACCCGGCCTATGCGGATAACCGGACTGTCACAAGAATCCGTACAATAAATTGTTGACTTACACAAGTTTACTTTACAAAAGGAATGGAGCTTCAAAAAGAATATTTGGTTCCGTCAACTTGTCGTTACCCTAGCTTGGTCGTCTTGGGGTCAAAGTATGAGGACTTTGGCCCCGCACTGCGGAAGCATCGATTGAGACTAAGCGCGATCGGTTTAGTCAAGGTTGAAGAAACGTTGCTTGTGTTTGTAAATTAACATGCATTCAAGGGAGATGGCGATCTTAGTGATCGTCATTAGGAATATTCTTTGATGCCAACACACCTCCATCTCGATCGTCACTCGACCTGTTTTGAAAAGGAAAACATTTTGGGCTGAGTACTTTTGGTACTCAGTGAGGTTCGTGCCCCTTTTTGAAAAACGTTTTCACAGAAACATTTGAAAGATAAAGCATGCTCATTTCATATACAAGGGTGATAACTTTAAAAGAAAAACATTTAACCCATGCATATGCAAAAATATTTTGACTTAACTTCGCGCGCATCTTAGCTCGCCTGCCGTGTTACCCTTTCCCCGGTTCTTCGAGAGGGGAGCCACTCCCACTCTCCGAACCGTCATAAGTACCTGTGTGCGCACTACCTTAGGGTGTACGGATTCCAAGGCCGATCGAAATAAATGGCACGAAGCCCATAACATCATATGGTAAACACAAGTAGTGAGCAAAAATATTTTAGCATGCATTATCATTTTTCATGAAAGCAGTTAGAGCTTAATAACCCGAAAAGTTACCTCCGTGGGGCTTATAACCCACAGTTTGAAAATAGAACCCACCTCTTGTCCTTGACGTGGATATCTTCTTGCGTCCCTAGCTCTTGGTGTCTCCTACAAGACAATCTAGATTCTTTAACACTTGACTCTGGGGGTCAATTAGTCTATCGATATCCTAAAGATCAACCTTTATCATTTGAAGTTGAAAAATCTATTAAGGCATTGCCTTGGGATTTTATAGAAGTCGGATTATAGATCCTTGGTTAAGACATGCATTTTAGAAGTTTAATCGATACTTGATTTTGAAATCATATCGCGCTATGAAATGCCATGTCATGCCTTGTCATGATCTTTTTATAAGTATGCATGTCACATAATTATCCATGTATGATATTACATCTTACTTATACAATTAATCTCATGCATACGTGTCATATCAGTTAATCATGTCACCATAAATTAACATGCTTCAACAAGTATACGTAAGTCATTTAGCACGCGTATTTAATCATATACTTAGTTAATTAATTACAATTAATTAACACATACTTAGGTAATTAATCCACTCATGATTAATTAACACATAAATAATTAATTAAAAGAAAATTAATTAATTAATAACATAGAAATAATTAATTAACAATTAATTATTAATCATGATTAATCAAATCACACATAAGTACATGCTAATCACTGATACACGAGTAAACTGAACAACTTAATTAACCTTTGAGAAATAAATTAATGATCTTGAACTATTAATTAAATTAATTAGGCAAAGGTGGCCCAAGGCCCAAGCACATAGGTCCAAGAAATAATTATTAATTTTATTGGGCTTATAAACATATATATCACATCGATAACTAAATTGGGCTAGCACATAAAATCATATTGGGCTTCGTTAAATAAAAAAAAAATAGGCATATTCCATTAGTCACATAATTATTTTATGGCTCATAGCAATAGATTGAGCCTTTTATAAAAAAAATAATTTAAATAGGAAAAACACGGCTCAAGTTCAATTGAATTAATTAAATCCGGACAAGGGCCGAATCACCTAGTCCACACACAAAAATTATTAATTTGGCCCAACAACCTCATAAGTCCAATTAATAAAAATAATTCTGGCCCAAAACTTAATAATTAGCCCAATTCAATAATTAATCAAGTTAGCTTAAAAAATAAATCTATAAAATTTCAATGAAAATCCTACTTCGATATGTCATCTTAGGAAATTCCTTAACACGATATTGGGGCTCACGTACATATTTATTTTATGCATCAAAAACGTTTTTAGGCATAAAAAGGCAATAAGACATTTTTCTGAAATTTTCAGTGAGACACCTAGTACCGTAAAATCCAAAATAAATAGCAAACGATATCTAATCGCCTTGAGATTTCTACTGGAGACTGCTAACATGTTCATCTTATTCCAGGAGTTTTCATAATTCAAAAATATTAGATTTTACTAGCCCAAACGGGGCTCGGTTTACAGAACAGTGAATCTGTCAAAAATGAGTTTTCGCTGCAAATCAGTCCGCTCGTAAATTCATTTTAGAATCACTCGTTTGGCTACTAGAGATGAGAGATACCAATTTAGAAACCTTAGGATGTCTAGTTTCAATTTCAAGAGGCGGATTTCACAGATTTTGAAAGAAAAGAAGGCTACTGCCCCAAAACATAATCCTGCGCAGGTATTTGGTTCTATCACAGGTCAGATTCGAAACAACTTCACCAAGGGAGCTACACTCGTCGGATTAATTTGATTTTTGGATATGTTATAGCTAACATCTTAATATTCAACATACTAAAAGATGAGATTCAAATTCGTCCTCTAACTCTAAAAACAGAGCAGATCGGTTCAAGGGCAGATTTACAACTTTTACACATACTTCACACAAGGCTCACATTTTCGACTCAAACCCCCGATATAACACCATATAAACATCTTCGAGGTCTCATCGGGAGGGTGATAAGGCTGCCCTCCCTCGTTCTCTCTCGTATCTCAACTATAATATAAAATTCTTTCATTCACAAACCTAAACGTGCCCCTAAACGTAGAAAGAAACGAAGAACAATGACGAAGAAGGATGAATATTATACCTAGCCGTTCCTTTCACTTTTCTCTCGGTTTCTCCCTCTCTCTCGCTGATTCTCCCTCTCGTGTAGCCTCTCTCCTTTCTCTAGCGTGTGGTTGCTCCTTCGAGGTGGCTCCGACGGCTGCGTGAACGGCGGCAACGGCGGTAGATGGCGGCAGTTGGGGTTAGGGTTTAGGAAACCCTTCCTCTCTCTCTCCTTTCCTTTCCTCTCGACTGCCCTCCTCTCTGGCCTTGGTTCTCTCCCTTCTCCTCTTCTCCTCGAGGCTGAGCCGGCAGTGGTGATGGCACCAGGTGGCGATGGCAGCGGCGGCGGTTGATGGTGATGGTGCGAGGCGGCGGCAGTGGCGGATGGAGGTTGTAGGACGGCGGTGGTTCCTCTTTCTTGTCTGCTCTCCCTGGCCTGCTCTCTCTCTCGCCTCCCTCGTCCCACTGTCCTTCTTCTTCAACTTGGAGGGCCGCCTGTGGTGGTGGCGATGGCGCACGGCGGCGGTAGGACGGTGGCTTGGGGCGGCTAGGGCTTTTTGGGGATGGAGAACCCTTTACTTTCTTGGAGAGGGGTGGATGTTTGCTGCAAATGGAGGTGGTGGCGTGATATAGAGGGAGGGAAGGAGAGTTGAGTGTTGTGAGGGATAAGTTGCAGAGAATGATGATGTTCTGTGTGAATTCATTGGGGAGAGAGGGTGGCCGACGGGATTGGTTATGGGAATGGGGGTTTTATTCTTTCTGCATTTATTTGATTGGCCAGTAGTTAAAAATCATGTGGGCCACCCCTCTACCTTCTCTTCTTCACACACGCATGCACTCCCTCTAATTTCAAAGTCTGCTTTCTTTTTATTGCTATTAATTCCCATCGCGATATTTTAACAGTCTGGCTCGTACGCGAATTTATCCCGTCACAAATTATCGAAATATTTTAATAATTTGATTTAACTATAAATCATATAATTAATTATAAATTATTTATTTTCTTTTAGCTCGTCAATTATTTAATGCGACGCCGGTTCCATAATTACGCGACAGTTAATTCTCAAATAAATCACATTAATAATTTAATATTATCTAAAATGCAACACGTAGGATGCTATGTAATGAATGCAGAAATTCATGCTCGTGCTCGTTTTGAAAACACGCTAATTGAAATTATTTGGAAACGAATTTAGATTTTATTTTAAATAAAATCCCTCTTTGACTTTATAAATAAAGTCTTCATCTTCTTTTAATAAAATAATTTATTTTCTTTTGAAAAATCTCCGGGAATAAGGACCTATCTTAAAAAGTTTTAATTCATTCGGGTTTTTCATAGACCGATCTTGAGGGGTGTTATATTCTACCCTCCTTAAAATAAATTTTGTCCTCGAAATTTGATACTGCTATGAATAGAAGGTCTTTTCTGTGTCTAGACTCCTTGGGTCTAATCTTACTTGTGGCTTGTTACTGGCTCATCATCATCATCATTGTTTGGTCTAAGGGTTCTATGGGCCTATTATGTTTCCGTTGCCCACTCTGACCATCATGTACACTTTTGATCTAAGTCTTTACTAAAGACTAATCATTATAACAGGTAGAGTACATCTAATGAGTATCTGCTATGACCTGGAGGTAACTTACTTTATATAAGAGGGGTCTACCCTCCTTAAAAAGCATTCCAAACGATCCTATATCTTAACGCTTAGCTCAATAAATTCACGGTCTAGACCCGAAACACTTAGCTTGACTTAGCATTATACTAACGTACTCATATTATTGATCTAGTTTCACAATACTAGTCATTTTTTGGCATCGTCGTGGTAACTATCATTTTTATTGCTAGTTTTATTATCATCTATCGACGGCTGCATCAGATCTCGACAGCGCAGTATCGGTAATAGTGTGCCTATTGACATAGTGGGTGTATTCATTCATCATCTGGCATTTGTTGATTGTCCTAGAGCGAACCTAATTAACGCATCTATGATCAAAATAATATCATCGATTTTTTTTTTGTTTTGTGGCTGCGGCGAACTCTTGATCTTTGTTGTGTTCTTTAACTGGTTTATGGCACCTCGTCGTTCTACTTGAAAAGCATTTTAATCTTAATTCTGTCTATTGGTGCTAGCTTCGTATTCTTTATTTCCTTTCACAAGCATGATTACTGATTTGGGGTCTCGTACTCATATCTTGTTTCATAACTTTCGCATTATCACTTTTTCGTAGATTAACATTATATGGCTTTACGTTGCGGCCTTCATATCGTAAATCATTCTTCTTAAAGGATGATTCATTTAACTAGTCGTCGTGTTGTTGGTACGTGATAGGATGTTGTCGGCTCCTGACTGTGGGTCGTGTCATTCGTAGTTGGTGTATCCTAGGGCGGGTCTCTTCGTCGGAAACGTTTGCTTGAGAGGGTAATACGCGGGGTTAACGGATCCTAATTCGATAATTCTACAGTCGTATCGTGAAAGTCGTTGGTCTCGTGTAGCTTTACTGAAGTTGGAGTGTTTCGAGTCCTAAATCTACTAGCGTCCTAATAATCTATCGAATAGGTGCCTAGTAACTTCACACGAATATCGAAATACTAAGACTATCTAATTCTTATCGCGTGACTCTGACTCATTATTTCTTACTTAAGGCGACTCTAAACGCTGGACTATTTTCATCTTCTTAAACATAGTTGCGACCTTGGTTGCATGAACTTAATTAACATCTTGGTCCGTCGTATCTTATCTATAGCGTCGTAGGCCATCATCGTTTCCCGTTAAGGGACTTAGCATAACGTTCGTATCCTGGTTGTAAGTGTCCTTTGTTGGCCGTAGCCAATCTTTCTTTAGTGTGGATCCGCAATTATACATACGTATAGTGGCAAAAGACTTGCCCATATTTTTTTTTGTCATGATCGGGACTTTATCGAGCATTAGCAGCAATCGAAAATTTCTTTTCGAAATTAGTCCTAGTCTCTCTAAAAGGTGTTAAAAAGAGAATAACATTCTCGAGGTTAAGGGAGTCATCATGCGCATAGAGTTTAACTTGTCTGAAATCGCGTAATTTGTCGTGGATGGGTCAAGTGAGTCATCTTACATATATACCTTCACGATAGCCAATGATGAGAATATTTTACGTATTTATGAAGGAATCATCTATCATTATTATAGGATTTCAAAGTTTTTATTAATTCTTAGCACAATATTTCTTCATTGCTCAATGTACTACACTCTTGGAGGGTGAAATATGAACTATTAACGGGTTACTAGACCATCTAGTACATTCATCCATAATCTTGAGTGAATTTTGTGTATGTGTCAGACAATGTCGTAGTACATATGTCGTGTAATTACTATCTCTGAACGCATAGTGTCGCGAGTTAATATAACTTCTATCTCATTTGTGTACTAAAAAGTGTGCTGATTTGATCAATATTTTGACAACAACCGTTATCGTGATGATTTTCGTAGTTCGACCTAGAGTACTATAAGAAATTATCAAGGCACGTTTCTTCTTCCATCGGAAACTAAGCACCCTAAGTTAAAACTTAGCCGTAGGAAAAATCAAATAGAAATTGCTTTGTCTATCGATAAATAATACCATAGAAAGATAATTTGCCTAGAGTGAGGACCTTCGAAATGGATATAGCATGGAACACAAGCTGCCATATTTCTTAGTGTGCGATTAAGAGGGTGTCTCAAGGAGGGAATTCGTATAATTGAGAGGATTTGAGAATTTTAGGAAAAAAATTTGTTGTACTTGCGTACCACTAAGAAAGATTCGTTAACTTATCTTAGTCTTATATTGACAAGGTGTGTCATAGAGGGGATCCGAAGGCGACACACATCTTATAAAATGAAGACCTTAAGACATTTCATGGCTTATGATTGAGATATCTAGTCGACATCAGGTTGGAAGAGAGTACCAGGAAGGTCAGTATTCCTATAAAGCTCATACATTATTAAGGAAAACATTGCTCACTATTGAGCCTATTTTTAGAGTTGGATATTTCATAGAAAAGAGGAAATTTCAAATGATAAAGAACAATTTCATCATGGACTTTAACATTCTCTGATTACTGGTTTCAAGATGCTGCACAAATTTATGGTATAACAAGGGTTTGGAGTAAAAAGGAAATTACTTGATACACAACTTGTTTTTCTAACAATGAGACTACTCAATGAAGTGTCTTTACTCAGTGCTAGATGGGTTACATGGGAAAATGCTTCATAAATTAATAGGCAAAATGGAAGATCTCTATTGTCATGGATTAGAGAAAAGAAATTTGAGAATTCATTTAAGGGCGGGTTGGGCGGGGGCTACATTTGAGAAAATTGGAATTCAGCAGGATGGAGAAGTTAAGTCGGAGGAAAGTTTTATAATTATAGAGGATCTATTGGTGTGAGGTAAATGTCAGCTAGAATAACATTAGAGAAGGATGGCATGGCTTACTTTAAAAGAATTCTGTGAAATGCGTGAAAAGATCATTGCTTACTAGGCTAAAATGGCGAGGAGGCATGAGATCATGAAGTACCTTCGAAAAGAGGATCTAAACAACAAAATCGTGGGTAGAACATGAAGATGATGCATAGAAAAATCTTATTTGTATATTGTACTAGATACTTTAGAACAACGAAGTATGAATCTTGAAAATATTTCTAGGCAGAACCGATCATATGGTAGCTGCAAAAGAATAATGCTTGTTATTCGTACCCTTTTGGGTATAGAAGCAGGTATATCCGTCCTAAATTTACGTTTATCTAATCTGTCTTAATATTCTAATGTTTTACAAGACACCTTCATTTTGTTACGTCTTAGTTGATCGTTCTTGAATGCAACTTTGTGACAGCTTCTTACAGCGCGGCGTTGCTTACTCTTAGCCTTAAATAAATTCGGGCTTTTTTATTAATCGCGCGATTTTTCTCGAACTGCGTCATCTTAGGGAGGCGTCATGTTAGTGTTTTTCTCACTATCGAATTTATCGCTCATCTTTTCCTCTCTAACCGTATCTTACGAGCTTCGTTTTAGGCTTTCCCTAGTTCTTATTATTATTATTTTTTTTTTATATCTATCGAATCTTAACTCTTTTCATATCTTAATTGAATTCGTCATCCTATTACTTCAAATTAGGAAGGTTTACTTATCAGAAGTACTAAAGGCTTTATTTTGCTTAGGCTTAGTCGCATGGACATTAAAGAGAGTGTCACATGAGATGACGCTGCTTTAGGGATACTTTCATAACTTGATTCTTACAGATGCTTCTATTCTTTCTCCTTGAGCTTTCCAAAGTGATGGTGCATTTAGGTGAAAAGTATCAGTCTAGAAGGTAAAATTTTGTGGCGTGAGGCCGGAAGGAAGTCCACACTATACTCATCGAAATTACTTCTAAGGCCATTCTTACTTTACTTAGGTGACATTCTTATTGTTCAAGGCATGCTATATAACATAATCATCTTACTTTCTTGATCATAGGACCTTAGACATACATCATCATAACCATTATCATAACATCATCATTATCATCATATATCATAAGGTGCATCATTACATCATGTTCATAATTATAGTCATAATCATAATCATAATAGCCAAAAAGGTTCATGAAAATATAGTCAAAGTCATAAAGACAAACATAAACGTCATCAAATCAACCACATTGTGCCAAAGCATATATCACAAAACATGTCTCACAAGAGAAAAGCATAATCAAAATATCATCAGTCCAACTAACTAGTAGTGGTGGCTCTCGTCCTCGTCCTTACATACGTAATCTCCTTGAGTTTATTCCAAACCCAAGTGCTCCACTCGATCGAAAGTCGAGTGATCAGTCTCCAGCAGGTCTCATAGTCGGACATCGGTCCTCCACCGATATCTCTCCAAGTAGCTAGGTCACGAGCTATAAATTGGCCTACAGTCTCGTCTATCCTCATCATCATGGTCAGGAGCCTCATGACTCTCTCATCTCTAGGTGCGTACCTATCAGCCATCTACATAAAAGAAAAAGGTTCTTATCAGTATAGTGATCTTTAAAAGGGAAATCTTATAGCAGAGATAATGCATCTAAGTTTTGGGGACTAAGTTCAAGGTTCGGTTTATGTCCTCTCGGTTTTCAACTAAGATATTTCCGACCTAAACGATCTCGGAAGAGGTCGCTACTCCTAACCGACAAAGGTCTTTCTAGGAGTCTAATCCCACACGCACACACGTCAGTCCACTAGTGACTGTTAACGAGTCGAGGTTTTCCATCCTCTCTTGATCGAACGCGCGAAGTTTCGAACATAAAATTAATTTGCATCAAGTAAGCATTCATTCACATAGTAAACACATACGAGCACATAAGGTTTTAAGAAACCAAACTTCATTTGAGATGACGTGGACGGGTGTGTTGGGCATTCAACCTTTGGATTGAATTGAGTTCGTGAACTTGGTTCCAGAGTTTCATTATAGCTGGTCATTGGGTTTCTATTTTATCAAAATATTAGTTCGAAAGGATTTGTTCTTTTGAACAGAAGGATTTTAATTGTTGTAAGTTTGATTATTGAAAAAAAAGTTGAAGATTCGTGCTTTGGAGTTTGAAACGTCTTAAACGTGTGCACTGGTATTACTTTTGGATAGAAATCATTTTCCAAATCTCGAACGAGATATTAGGTACTTGAATGAAACTTATGACCACTCGAAGGGTCCTAAGGTTTGGATTACTAGGGCTCGAGAAGACTCAGAATAGAATCAAATAATTGCTTGTATACGAGAAATAGAATACTTGAGTTGGAAATTATGATCACTTAGAAGGTCTTGAAAGTTTTAGGGTTCTAGGAGTCTGAGGACTCAAAAGAAAATAGATTCGAGTTTCGAAGAAGAGTTGTCGTGATTTGAGGAATAAGGTCAGATCTTTGAAGAAAGGGTATTTTAAGAATTTCAAGGAATGGTTTTCTAGGGTACAGAGCGAATAAAACCGAGGCTCTGATATCACCTGTAACGGCCCGCTACCCGGCCTATGCGGATAACCGGACTGTCATTTGAATCCGTACAATAAATTGTTGACTTACACAAGTTTACTTTGCAAAAGGAATGGAGCTTCAAAAAGATTTGGTTCCGTCAACTTGTCGTTACCCTAGCTTGGTCGTCTTAGGGTCAAAGTATGAGGACTTTGGCCCCGCACTGCGGAAGCATCGATTGAGACTAACCGCGATCGGTTTAGTCAAGGTTGAAGAAACGTTGCTTGTGTTTGTAAATTAATATGCATTCAAGGAAGATGGCGATCTTAGTGATCGTCATTAGGAATATTCTTTGATGCTAACACACCTCCATCTCGATCGTCACTCGACCTGCTTTGAAAAGGAAAACATTTTGGGCTGAGTACTTTTGGTACTCAGTGAGGTTCGTGCCCCTTTTTGAAAAACGTTTTCACAGAAACATTTGAAAGATAAAGCATGCTCATTTCATATACAAGGGTGATAACTTTAAAAGAAAAACATTTAACCCATGCATATGCAAAAACATTTTGACTTAACTTTGTGCGCATCTTAGCTCGCCTACCGTGTTACCCTTTCCCCGGTTCTTCGAGTGGGGAGCCACTCCCACTCTCCGAACCGTCATAAGTACCTGTGTGCGCACTACCTTAGAGTGTACGGGTCCCAAGGCTGATCGAAATAAATGGCACGAAGCCCATAACATCATATGGTAAACACAAGTAGTGAGCAAAAACATTTTAGCATGCATTATCATTTTTCATGAAAGCAGTTAGGGCTTAATAACCCAAAAAGTTACCTCCGTGGGGCTTATAACCCACAGTTTGAAAATAGAACCCACCTCTTGTCCTTGACGTGGATATTTTCTTGCGTCCCTAGCTCTTGGTGTCTCCTACAAGAAATTTAGATTCTTTAACACTTGACTCTAGGGGTCAATTAGTCTATCGATATCCTAAAGATCAACCTATTCCCGGTCTTTTATCATTTGAAGTTGAAAAATCTATTAAGGCATTGCCTTGGGGTTTTATAGAAGTCGGATTATAGATCCTTGGTTAAGACATGCATTTTAGAAGTTTAATCGATACTTGATTTTGAAATCATATCGCGCTATGAAATGCCATGTCATGCCTTGTCATGATCTTTTTATAAGTATGCACGTGATGGTCCCGATACGAGTTACTGGTGTATGGGGGGAGAGGGAATACACTAGTTAGGATTTTAAAACTAAACTCCTGAAAAATACTTCAACCGAGTAAAAAGACTCATTTGGAATCTCACAGCTGAGTAACCAACCTCAGCTGGAAGAGTGGTGGTGTGCGGAATGTGGTGGAAATTAACAACTCGTAAAATAACTCACGCTTTTGTGCAAGGTCGTTCAAAAACCAAGACAGTTGATAATGCTAAGATCTGTTTGTATGCTGGTTAGAAGGTCAGTTGAATATGCAAGAAATAAACAAAATAAACACTAGCACACAGAGATTTACGTGGTTCGGAGAAACCTCCTACGTCCATGGGGAGTTGTGAGTCCACACAACTCTGTCCAAGTTAATCTGGACAAACCACTCAACTTACGCGGGCTGAGCAACCGTTAATGATAAGTTTGCGGGTACTTATCAACCTTACAGTTTAGTTTTCGGGTACTAAACAACCTATCTACTCAGTTGCAGGAAGAGTAGGATCCTAAAACCTTTTCAGGTGAAAGAAAATGGGGTTCCAACTAAAAGCTCGAACACGAAGTGAGCTGTGATCTAACACTCTACGAACTCTCACTAAGTGATGTTCTCAAGGTTCGATCTAAAGACACAAAAACTAACTAACTCTAGAACTCTCAACAAGTGATGTTCTAAGAGATTGAATTCAGTTCAGCTCGTGAAGAATATTGCTCTTTCTTTCGCTCTCTGGTTTCTTCTCATGTGTGTGTTTTGTATCTTTTTCGAATGAATGAAGGCCTCTATATATAGGCGGAGAGTATCAACTAGCCGTTGGAGGAGCTGTTGATCTCTGTTCTTTGAAAGCGATGGCTTGTCTCTCATCTCTGCAGACTTTCCGGATTTGGCATCTGTGCTCTTCTGCTTTTCATCTGAGACAACCTTGTGTTGGGCCAAATGGGGTAATGACTGAACGGTCAAACCCTCACGTGACTTCCTTTTTGAAATTCAAATCTTAACAACAGACTTCCAACAAGGAGTGGTCGGTTAAGACTTTCGATCTTCAACTAACTTGTTCTTCAGCCGATGTTCTATCTGACTACTAACAGTTGAACTCTCAGCTGACTTCAACTTCAAGCTGTTGGTCTTCTTGGTTGAGTTCTACAACTGATGTTCTGAAACTGAATACTCAGTTGTCTTCCTTGTATCTGATCAGTTGGGTTTTAACGCTCAGATGGCTTCCTTTCATCTGATGTTCTCTTCCCCCATACTGCTTTTCATCCAATGAACACTCAGTTGTTTTTTCTTACAACTGATGTTCTATCTTTTGAATGTGACTTACCCTTTTTGGATACTTGACTATTGATCTGAGACATGAACGTAACTTTCTCCTTTTTAATATACTGAACGCTCAGTTGTCTTCCTCACAACTGATGTTCTATCCGAGTGAAGCCTTGTTGCCATCTTCAGCTAGAGACCTGTAATGATAAAATCTTGACAATGCTCAAACAACGAGCCTAACTACTAATATTAGGTTCTGGCAACATCTACTCGCCTGAATTGGCTGAACATGCCCGGGTCTCCTGAGTGCAACTCGGTCAGCGCTTCCTTGAACGCTTTCCTCGGGTCATCAGTTGCGTAAACCTTCCTATAGTAGAAGTCGTTCACGAACTCCTGCTTGAACAACTCCCAATCTTCATTCCACTCGGTCGGCATCCACTTGTCAACATGCCTAAATCGACTCTCGACTTTGGACTTTGCTGGAAACCTTTGTTGCTTCAACCAAGCTTCCGCCTTTGATTGATGCTTGTTGATGCGGCGTCGGCTGCGGGAGGCAACGTTGCGGTCCAGGTTCTAGGACAATTTCTTCAGCTCTTCCTCGAACTGGTTCACCCTCCTCGCCTGGCTGGTGGCAAACTTTCTGATCCAGCTCGGGTTCATGTAATCCTTCTTCTCTACATCCATAGCCTTGGCCGCTGCAATGCACTCTTCGGTTGTTATCCCATCGAGTTCAGAATCCAGTTCGGCTGCGATCTCGGCTATGGAGTTGTAGGAAACTCCGAACTTCTCTGCCTGCTCCAAGTCCTTTTCCATTCCAGCTCCACCGACTTCGGTTGGCTTGGGAGCAGCAGACTTCCTTTAAGCAGACCTCCTTCTCTTCAGCTGAGATTTCCCTTGAGCTGGCGTCTCTCCTTCGGCTTGGGTCTCTTCTTCTTCCTGCACTTCAATCTCCGTCTCCTTCTCTTCTCCCTTTTTGGCATCAGCAACAAGGCTTGCTACAGAACCGTCCAGGGAGGTGATTTGTTGTTCGGCAAGTTTGATGCGGTTGAAGAGTTCATCGACCGCGCACTCAAGCTCCATCTTCTTCGCCAGATCCGAGTCCTGGCGCTCTTGTTCGGCTTTCTTCAAGACAGAGAGGTTCTCGATGACCTCTGTCTGAAAAGCAGCGAACTCAGCCCATCGCGACTCGAAGTGAGACTCCCATTCAGCATCTTGTGTCTGTTGGGACTTGGCAAGATTGGAGTCGGCCAAGGATTTGAAGACGTTCAGCTCCGACTTCAATCCCAACAGAGTGGACTTCGACTCCGACACTTCTTGACTGGTGGAGGAGGAGAATTCATTCAGCTTGGTCTTCAGTTCAACATTCTTCTCCTCCAGTTGTTGGTTCTTGACTTCTTGTGCTTCCAACGCCCTCAGCTGGTCATCTTTTTTATGCTGGAGGTTGGCAAGCAGCTCGGTTCTTAGTTGGTTCACCCTCTCAGCCACCAGCTCACATATCTCTTCAGTTGTGGAAGCATGCTGATCAGCTGAAGGGGCTTGAGCTATCAGAGCTAGAGGCTCAACTGTGACCGTGGCTTGTTGGTTGGCCAGGTACAGCTTCAGCTCTTCTTCTTCTTCCTTCGCTGTTGCGGCGACTGCATCCACATCCTCAAGGAAGTCAGCTAACTTGACCAGCATGCTGTCGAGGAAGTCAATGCACTCCTGTCCAGCTGCCTCTCTTGTGTCCGTTCCTTCAGCTCTGCTCTGGTCCAGCCGACGAGTGAGCAGCGCAATCCGGTTGTTGTAAGCCACTTCGAGGTTGGAGTAGTTGAAGTAGGCTCGGATGCGGGACTCATCTGACTTCAGCCTGTCCCAGCTCTGCACCCTGATCGTATCTTCTTTGAAGTACCAATGGCTGAAGATCAGGTGGAGCTGGTACAAGAGCTCGGTTCCCAGAGTGGCGAAGACTGGCATGTTGCGAGCTTCAGGGAACATGCCCACCAGCTTCTGGAAGCAGTAGGCCACCCTGCCCTCGTGCTCCAATGCAACTGCCTGAAGGTCGTCTTCCTCATTGATTGGGGAGGGAGAAATATCATAAGGCAATGGTTCAAAAGGTTCATCGATGTTGGCCAAAGAGGCGGTCACAACATCGGCATCGAGCTGAGAGCTCGGAATATTGGATTCGGTTGGGAGGGGGGTTTCAATTGTTTCCTCAACATTGGCCGAAAGAGCGGTCACAATGTTGGCATCGAGCAGAGTGCTCGGAATATTTGGCTCTGGTTGGGTAGAAAGAGCAAGAGGCTCTGGGGGCGGTACGGCATCTACTCCTGCCGTGGGGGAGGTGGGAACGTCTTCAACGTCCTCAGATGAGGAAGAAGCATCTGACGTCAAATCCGTCTCCATTCCGTCAGCCTTGTCAGCTCCGGTGGCTCGAGGGACGATCTCGAACGTGGCGGCCTCAGCTGAGCGGCTGGACTTGGAAGGCTCCTCAGCAGGTGTCGACTCAACCGGTGCCTCCTCCTCAGCTGGAGCTTGCTCCTCAGCTGGCTCCTCAGCTGGTACCTCAACTGGCTCCTCAGCTGACTCATCAGCTGGCACCTCAGTTGGCTCATCAGCTGGCACATCAGCTGGCTTCTTAACCGACTTCTTGAACCGTACCCGTAGCTTTTTCTAGGCAGGTTCCTCAGCTGACTCCTTCTCCGACTCAGCTAGTCGGCGTGCAGCTTTGGACTTGGCGGGGCGAGCGACAGTTGGTTCCCCCTCAGTTGTTGGCTTAGTAGACTTCCCACACTCCTAAGCACCTCCTGTGCTTTCTTGGCTGTCGGGAACAACAACAACTTCTTAACCGGCGTCTCCTCGCAGTCTGCCCAGACCATGTTGCGGTCCTTGGTCGCGAGCAAGATGAGGGCAGAGATCTTGCAGCCGAAGTTGAGTGTCCCCTTGACACTGAGCAGCTTCTCTCCCGACTCGGATGTTGTCTCGGAGATCTTTGACTTCTCCACCATCAACTGGTTCAGGAAGTATTGAAACCAGTTGATCTGGTGTTGGTGCTCCAAGGCCACCAACTGCCTCAATTTGGGTCGGCTGATATCGCCGAATGCGCCACTGTAACCGAACACCACCTTTGAAATAACATCGAACAGTAGGCGATGTTCTGGCTTCAGCTTCGTCCTCTGCATATTACTCCTTAACTTCTCCGGAGTGATCAGAGCTTTCTCCAAAAATTCATCGACGTGCTCGTCGGATATATTCTCCAGAAGTTCAGTGGCGGTGTGGTTGATGGGGATGATGTAACGGAGGACATCGGAAACGTCGATGGGGAATGAGACACGACGTATGGTCCTGGCCGGAACATCTCTTTGCCGACAGGAGACTTCCGTAGATAATCCTTCTGTAGATTCAAGGGGGGCCTTCAAGTTTACGTAAAACTCCCCCACTTGTCGCCTGAGAAGATGGGATGGGCAAAGCTTCGCCCATTCTAGTAGGCCGTTCTCTCTGAGGATGTTTGCGAGGGGAGCCAACACCGGTGACTCCAATTCCTCATCAGAGAGGATTTGCTCAAAGTGGATCTTCGACACCAACATGTCGAAGGATTCTTCATATGAAGTAGGGACGAGGGAAGATCCTGATGAGGCCATTTTCTTACTTTTCGGTGCCATTTATGATCACTGCAAAAGGAATATATATAGGAAAGGAAAGAAGATCTTTTGCAGAAAAGGGTTAGGCAAAATCTGTGAAGACGATGAACAGTTAAATCAGATATACACGAATGAGGAAAGTAGGAGATTTCTTCCTGTTTTACCACCTTATATAGGTTTTTGACTCGGTAGAGATCGACGGCTGGGGTTAAATGGCGCGAATCCATCAACGGCTGAGATCACGCGACTGTTGACTATCTTTGACTTGACGTCATGTACCGAGTTCCAACCCGCGCATGAGAAGGTGTACAGTTTATCTTGTCAGCCCAGTCGCACTATAAAGTAGGCTATGGATGTTCAGCCGTACTTTACATTTAATGCGACATGATGGCTATTTTAATGTAACTGACTGGCTCAGGAATGTTTGAATTCTCATTTAAGAACATAACACCTTCAGCCATAAATGTTACCTGCCAGCTGATGTTGGAATCAGCTGAGTTCTCATGTTGCGGCATACCATCAGCTGACTCGAGTTCGTCTGTTCAGCTGACGTCTGATTCCTTCGGTTGGCAATCTGCATCTGATCGGCATACCATCAACTGACTCAAGTTTGTCTATTCAGTTGACGTCTGATGTCTTCAGTTGGCGATCCGCATCTGAGATTCTCCCTTCATCTGAGCTTCCCCCTCAGATGGATATCCATCTCTTTACTTCAGTTGACTCCTCATCTGATGGATCCAACAGTCTAAGGAGGTCACATAGCATCTTGAACCGTGCTTCAGCTAGAGGTTTGGTGAAGATATCAGCTCTCTGAATCTCAGTTGGAATCTTCTCCATGGATACATCCTTCTTCTCAATATGATCTCGGATAAAATGATGACGGATGTCGATATGCTTTGTCCGAGAGTGGTGAACAGGATTCAGAGAGATAGCAATGACACTTGAGCTATCACAATGAATGAGAACCTATCCAGTTGAAACTTCATAATCTCTCAGCTGTTGCTTGAGCCATAACACTTGCATGTAACAGCTTCCGGCAGCCATATACTCTGACTCGGTTGTAGAAGTGGCAACACATGCTTGTTTCTTGGAGAACCATGAAACCAGCTTGCTTCCCATGAACTGACAGTGTCCAGAAGTAGACTTCCTGTCCAACTGATCTCCGGCTAGATCTGCATCTAAGCATCCGGTCAGCTGAATATTGTCGTCAGTTGGATACCACAGTCCAACATTGACTGTACCCTTCAGATACTTGATGATGTTCTTTGCTGCTAACATGTGTGCTTCCCTTGGTTGAACTTGGAACCGAGCACACACTCCAACCGCGTAAGATATGTCTGGCCGACTGGCGGTTAGATAGAGCAAAGAACCGATGATCCCTCTATACTTACTGGCATCCACGAGCTTTCCCTCAGTTCCAGGTTCAATCTTCCAGTTAGTATTCATCGGGATCCTTGTTGTCTTGCTTGTCTGCAATCCGAATTTGGTGATGAGCTCCTTTGTATATTTGGACTGATTGATGAAGATGCCCTTTTCTGACTGCTTCACTTGTAGCCCAAGAAAATAATTCATCTCGTCCATCATCGACATCTCGAACTTCTCCTTCATGAGATTTGAAAATTTTTCACACAGTTCCTCCGACTTAGAACCGAATATGATGTCGTCAACATAGATTTGCACAACAAGAATGTCATCTCCAACTTTGATGGTGAATAGGGTTTTGTCAACTGACCCTCGTTTGAAACCCGAGTTCAGAAGAAAACCACAAAGAGTGTCATACCAAGCTCTGGGTGCTTGTTTTAGTCCATAAATTGCTTTCTTCAACTTGTACACTCTTCCAGCTCCAGTCTCAAAACCAGGAGATTGTTCAACATATACATCTTCCTTGATATCTCCGTTGAGGAATGCACACTTCACATCCATCTGATATACTTTGAACTTGTGATGTGCGGCATAGGCTAGAAAGATTCGGATGGCTTCCAGCCTTGCAACCGGCGCGAAGGAGTCCTCGAAATCGATTCCTTCTTGTTGGCAATATCCTTGAGCTACCAACCTTGCCTTATTCCTCACTATGAATCCAATGGCGTCTCTCTTGTTTTTGAAAATCCACTTCAATCCAATAACCTTGACACTATTTGGTCTTTCTACCAACTCCCATACACAGTTGCGTAGAAACTCATTCAGTTCTTCTTGCATGGCTGTTGTCCAGTGAACACAGTTGAGAGCTTCCACGACGTTCTTCGGTTCTGGCACATCAGCTACAAAGCAAGAAATCATGGCAACATCTCCAGCTTGCTCGAACTCCTCTAGAACTGCCAGCTCCTCAGCATATTGGGCATAAGTGTTGGAATCTTTCTCGGTTGAATCCTGAGTCGCAACTCTGCTTCTTGTACGCACACCTTCAGTTGGATCTCCGATGATGTTGTCAGTGGAATGAACTTCATACCATCTTCGGTTGCGTCTTCCTTCTTCTTCCAACTGTGGCTGTTCCGTGATCTGAGTTGGAGTCTTCAGAGCTGGTGATTGATCAACTGTTGAGTCTGGATCCTCAACATTGACATTAGTTTAAACCGGACTCGGTTGAGCTTCGGATTCCGATGCAGTTGGAGAAGCATCAGCTGAAGTTCCCCCTTGAGATGAGCTGGGTCCTCGCATTCATCTTCAGAGGAGTATGGATCCTCATCCTCAGTTGCCCATACCAGTGGTTCAGCTAGATTCTTCTCCCTTAGAGCTTGTGATTTGGTGAGAACAGGTGGAACTTGTGGATCACCCTGTTGTCCTTTAGCCTGTTCCCTGCACTAAAAAGTAGATTCATCAAAACTAACATGAGGTGTTATCTCCACAACACGAGAGCCATTATTGAAAACTCTATAAGCCTTGATCCGAGCGGCATATCCGAGAAATATGCCTTTCGAAGCTTTGGCATCAAAAGTTTTCAATTGAGTCTTCCCATTGTTGTGAATATAACACTTAGAACCAAAAACGCGAAAATAAGAAATATCTGGCTTCCTGTGTCTCCATAGCTCGTATGGTGTCTTTCCCAACCGCTTGGTCAGAAGAGATCGGTTCTGAGTGTAGCATGCAGTGTTGATGGCCTCAGCCCAAAATCTCTTTGGTAGAGCTGAGCTGGTTAACATGGATGTAGCTGCATCCTTCAGCGTTCGGTTCCTTCGCTCAGCTACTCCATTCTGTTGCGGAGTACGCGCTGCTGATGTTTGATGTGTAATTCCATGCTTCTCGCAGTACTCGATGATGGTTTCATGTAATTCCATGCCTCTTCATTTAGACGCTTTATTCTTCCTCAGTTGTTTCTCCTGTACCTGCAAAGAGAAACTCGCTTAGGTCCCCAATTTCAGTTGGGTCCTGGAGGGTTAGAACCAGTTCCCTCTGGAACTGTGCGTCGCTTTTCCCTGTATACTCGGATGGATTTATCATTCCAGATCACTTTTCCTTCATCGTCCACTATAACAACACCTCGGTTATCCTTAGGCTTGTTGTTAGTAGTGATGTTCTGTTTCTTGGGAGGAGTTGGATTTCTCCATTCTGAGCTTTCGGAGAAGAGGCTTTCCCCCTATTTTGATGGCGATTCTTATCTTGTTGAATTTGTCTGTAAGGTCGGACGCCATGTTGGAATCTTTGTGACTGATTCTGATTCCAACTCCCTGAGTGTTGTCTGTAGCTGTTCATGCCCTGTTGGTGATTCATATTGTGGCATGAATATCTCCAGTTGTTCGACCTGTTCCTCATTGGTTGACTCGGTTGGAACCTTTGGTTGAACTGATGTTGGAACCGCTGTTGATTCAGATGATTGAACCCTTGTCGGTTCTGCGGCCGGTTCCATTCTCTCTGATGTTGATTCTGAGGTTGATGCAGAGGTCGGTTCTGATTCTGAGTTCGGTTGCGATTATGCCTTCGACGCCTCTGATTCCTCTTCTGACTTTTGGAGCATTCCCCCTCGGTTGATGTCCCAACCGATGGAACATTCTGTCCTCCATCTACTGCTCCTTTTCCCTTCTCAGTTGTGGTTGCCTTGGTCGGTTGAGCTTGCTGAGAGGTGGAGGTTGAATTACTTTGTGGTGACTCAGGTTCCACTGTGTTAGGTTCAACAACCTTCACCTCAACAGCTTTGATGAAGGTTGCTGGAGGAATTCCACTATCTTTAATCACATCATAACCGAGTCCTGACACATCATCCATGTGTCTACTGTAACTGATAAGATTCTCGATGATCTTGGATGACTGGTACAGCTTGATTAGATTATCCTTCTCAGTTTGCAACTCCTTGAGGAGGACAGTTATCTACTCAGTTTGTCCATCTGACTTCTTTATCAGCTGGTCGATCTGAGTCTCTTGATTTTTCAACTGATCTTGCTGCTCCTTGATCTGCTTTGTCAACTCCTCATCAGTTGGAGCATTAATTCGGTTGACCGCATTCAGTTGACTCTTGAGATTCTCAATCTCCTCTGTTTAACTTTTGATCAGATCGTCCTTCACGGTTAAGGATTTTTCAAGTTTTGAGAACTGTTCTTGAAGACTCTTAAACTCAACCGATTGCTGATGTAGTTCCTCACTGAGTTCTTGAAAGTCACTCCAGGATGGTTCCAACTCTTCGTCCAGTGATTCCTGCATGTTAGAAGTATTGGAAGAATTTAACTTAGCAGGATTAGAGTGTACCTCAGTATCATCTTGGTCGGTTCCAAGTGCCATGAGGCATTGATCCTGACTGATGGCGTTGTTGGTAGAAGTCAGCTCATCCTCATCTTCAGTGTCAGTGAAGATGTCCATGTCGTCAGCTGCTTCTTCTGCTACCATGGCCTTGTTCTTTCCAGCTTGCTTGGCCCTCAACGCTTCCCTCTCTTTCTTTGAGAGGTCTGGACAGTCAGCTTTGAAATGTTCCTCCTTGCCGCATTCAAAGCAACCGTTGGTGACAGGTTTTGAACTGTCTCGAGTTCGGTTTGATTTGTAGAATCGTTTGTATTTCCCGAACCGAGTGTCCATGTCGGCTAGTTTTTTTGACAGGGCGGCAATGTTCTTTTGCAGTTCCTCTCTGCTTGGCTCCTTTGCACCTGTGTCTGCAGATCTTGTTGGCCTCGATGTTCTTGATTTGGAATAGTCAGCTCGAAGTGCAACTGACTTTGAGGCTGAACCAACATCCTCAAGTCGACTCGTCTGAACCGAGGACTGAGATCTTCTTCAGTTCACCTTATACTCATTTCCCTTTAAAATTGAGAACAATCTTTCAGTTCCCATTTCACCAAGGTCAGCTCGGCTCTCGTGGATATTGGTGAAGGTATCCCACTCATCCGGTAGAGCTTGCAACACTTTGAGATTGATTTCTCTTAGTGTGTATTTTCCTCTTCAGATGGACTGGATTCTTCTGAGGATGTCCATAAACCGGAGCTCTAGCTGATCAATTGTTTCATCTGTTCTCAGACAAAAATTTTCGAACTCTTGGAATGCATGTGAGAACTTGTTCTCCTTCGTCTCATCGCTTCCTTCACTCAGCGATGCCAAGATATCCCACATCTCTTTGGCAGTCTCACACTCTTCAATCCAAGGGAGATAATCTTGTCCAATAGTGGACATAATCATGCTTTGAGCCCAGATATCTAACTGGTTCACCTTGGCTTCCTCTGGAGTGTAGTCTTCCGGCTGCTTCTCCACAAACTCCACAACTGTATCCCCATCGTTGGGATTTGTAGGAGTGCGAGCGATTCTTTCTTTGATGATGATCGGTCCGGATGAGAGTACTTGTTGCATCCTATGATGCTTCGACAGTAAGATCTTCTTCATCCGTGTCCTCCAGGATGTATAATTTACTACCGAGAACATGACCACGATCTTGTCCTTGACGTCCATCTGCACACAACAACAGGACAAATAAGCAAGCAAATATGCACTAGCGTGAAAAATAGATCTGTTCAGTTGACCACTGAAGAAACTTTCTCGAATTCACACCTTGTGAAATAGAGTCAGTCGTCTTTTGAACCACTGCTCTGATACCACTTGATGGTCCCGATACGAGTTACTGGTGTATGGGGGGGGGGAATACACCAGTTAGGATTTTAAAACTAAACTCCTAAAAAATACTTCAACCGAGTAAAAAGACTCAGTTGGAATCTCACAGCTGAGTAAGCAACCTTAGCTGGAAGAGTGGTGCTGTGCGGAATGTGGTGGAAATTAACAACTCGTAAAATAACTCACGCTTTTGTGCAAGGTCGGTCAAAAACCAAGACAGTTGATAATGCTAAGATCTGTTTGTATGCTGGTTAGAAGGTCAGTTGAATATGCAAGAAATAAACAAAATAAACACTAGCACACATAGATTTACGTGGTTTGGAGAAACCTCCTACGTCCACGGGGAGTTGTGAGTCCACACAACTCTGTCCAAGTTCTTCTGGACAAACCACTCAGCTTACGCGGGCTGAGCAACCGTTAAGGATAAGTTTGCGGGTACTTATCAACCTTACAATTTAGTTTTCGGGTACTAAACAACCTATTTACTCAGTTGCAGGAAGAGTAGGATCCTAAAACCTTTTCAGGTGAAAGAAAATGAGGTTCCAACTAAAAGCTCGAACACAAAGTGAGCTGTGATCTAACACTCTACGAACTCTCACTAAGTGATGTTCTCAAGGTTCGATCTAAAGACACAAAAACTAACTAACTCTAGAACTCTCAACAAGTGATGTTCTAAGAGATTGAATTCAGATCAGCTTAAGAATATTGCTCTTTCTTTCGCTCTCTGATTTCTTCTCGTGTGTGTGTCTTGTATCTTTTTCGAATGAATGAAGGCCTCTATATATAGGCGGAGAGTATCAACTAGCCGTTGGAGGAGCTGTTGATCTCTGTTCTTTGAAAGCGATGGCTTGTCTCTCATCTCTGCAGACTTTCCGGATTTGGCATCTGTGCTCTTCTGCTTTTCATCTGAGACAACCTTGTGTTGGGCCAAATGAGGTAATGACTGAACGGTCAAACTCTCACGTGACTTCCTTTTTGAAATTCAAATCTTGACAACAGACTTCCAACAAGGAGTGGTCGGTTAAGACTTTCGATCTTCAACTAACTTGATCTTCAGCCGATGTTCTATCTGACTACTAACAGTTGAACTCTCAGCTGACTTCAACTTCAAGCTGTTGGTCTTCTTGGTTGAGTTCTACAACTGATGTTCTGAAACTGAACACTCAGTTGTCTTCCTTGTATCTGATCAGTTGGGTTCGAACGCTCAGATGGCTTCCTTTCATCTGATGTTCTCTTCCCCCATACTGCTTTTCATCCGTTGAACACTCAGTTATTTTTCTTACAACTGATGTTCTATCTCTTGAATGTGACTTCCCCTTTTTGGATACTTGACTATTGATCTGAGACATGAACGTAACTTTCTCCTTTTTAATATACTGAACGCTCAGTTGTCTTCCTCACAACTGATGTTCTATCCGAGTGAAGCCTTGTTGCCATCTTCAGCTGGAGACCTGTAAAGATAAAATCTTGACAATGCTCAAACAGCGAGCCTAACTACTAATATTAGGTTGTGGCAACATCTACTCGGTTGGGGTCAGTTGGTTTTGGAATTCATCAAAACTCTTACTAACAAATTTCCCAACAGCACGTCACATAATTATCCATGTATGATATCACATCTTACTTATACAATTAATCTCATGCATACGTGTCATATATTTAATCATGTCACCATAAATTAACATGCTTCAACAAGTATACGTAAGTCATTTAGCACGCGTATTTAATCATATACTTAGTTAATTAATTACAATTAATTAACACATACTTAGGTAATAATTCCACTCATGATTAATTAACACATAAATAATTAATTAAAAGAAAATTAATTAATTAATAACATAGAAATAATTAATTAAGGTAGTGTTTGGTAGCCAAGTTGAGATAAAGTGATATTAATAAACTTGAGATAAATAGTATGAGATATATGAGATTATTTATCTATACTATGTGTTTGGTAGGTATGATTAAAAATTAGATAACATAAATGAGTTGTTTGGTAGCATTGTGTAATCTCAAGATTAAAATGTGAAATGACTAAAATACCCTTAAATCAAAATATGGAAATCAAACACATTTTAGGAGAGAAATCTGATTTTGTCTATAGTTTCTTGAATCAAAACATAACAACAACTACAACAACATGCATAACACAACAAAGAATTATTCACAAGATAAACATCACTGAAAACATAACTACTACAAGATAAGGATTTATTCCACAACATAGAATTACTTAAAACATAATGCTAGCAAAATTCTTGTCCTACAACAGGTTTAGCTCGTCTGCTAGTGAGTGGAAAGCGACGAGTGCCACCGCGTCCGTCCGCCCAAGATAATCGAAGCAACTGCTGCTGGATTTGCAGTTGAACTGTCCTCAGGAATTGGTTTAGACTGAAGTGCCTAAAAAACTAAAAACAAATCGAACAACAACAACAACAAATCAACATCTCTCACTTTGGCACAAAAGCTTCTGAAAACTGAAAAAAATACAGAAGTAAAATCTGACCAAGCTCAAACACTATAACACCCCTTTATAACAAAAAAGGGTACAAGGGAGAAAAAGAGAGAAATAATATACTTGTATATCATCATCATCATCATCATCATCATTCCAACTAAGAAAATACAAATCAATTCATTTTTCTCCTATTTTTTTATCTGATATCTGTGACATTGGAGGACATGCAGTAGTAAGTATAAACACAAACATACAGAGCACGATTCATATGAAGCATATTCATAGTTGAAGATATCATATTTGTACAATTCTTGGACTACACATTATCCCTGTCACATACTGGAGGACAACTCATATTTGGAGAAGGAGATCATTTAAAACATCATTTTTGGTCAAATTCTGCTATTATCTCTTGACTCTGTCACATATTGGACAATATAAATAAGTACTAATATAAATATGTAGCCATCAAATTTATTCCATTTCCAAGATTTTACTTTCAATTAAGCTTTAGATGTTCAATTTGCTTCCAAACAAATTCCACCAACATACTTTGAAAGAACCTTTTTTTTTCTTCCCCCTCGATTCTATTATTCTGATATTCATTCCATCTCATCAGAAAGTAACAAAACTAATAAAATTCGAAAAAGAAAAAAAAAATATAGTGAAAATTAATTAATAATAAAAAATTACCTCTTGTTTGGAAGAGGTAGCAGATTTGGACGACTGACTAGTAGTCGGTGAGCTGGAGCCGGAAGCAAAGGAATCCTATTTCCCCACTGCAATCGTCGGCGGTAGAATCTCGATGACCTGAACCTCCCAGAAAATCCAGTCCTGTGTGGCCGTCCGATGCGGAATGTCGTGCGTGACCGAGTTCCTCCACGGCGGCAGGCCGCTGTTGGCGCGCAGGAAGTGGTCGAATCAGCAGAGAAGTGGCGCGCAGGAAGTGGCGCAGGAAGCGGCGGCGCGACGGAGGAGATGAGAAGAAGTGGCCGAATCAGCAGAGATGGAGAAGAGGAAGATGTCGGGAGGGGTATTGGGGAAAAAAGGGATTTGTAGGGGGTTACTGTACAACCCTGTTAAATAATCAGAGGGGGGAGGTGGTATTATTTATCTTAAAGGATAGTGGAAATAATCACGGGCCGAACAATTACACCGGGCTCTATATATTATTAGTCTATGCTACCAAACATCGGATTACCACGGATAAATAATCTAATCTGGCCTAATCTTGCCTACCAAACAGGCCCTAACAATTAATTATTAATCATGATTAATCAAATCACACATAAGTACATGCTAATCACTGATACACGAGTAAACTGAACAACTTAATTAACCTTTGAGAAATAAATTAATGATCTTGGACTATTAATTAAATTAATTAGGCAAAGGTGGCCCAAGGCCCAAGCACATAGGTCCAAGAAATAATTATTAATTTTCTTGGGCTTATAAACATATATATCACATAGAATACTAGATTGTGTTAGCACATAAAATCATATTGGGCTTCGTTAAATGAAAAAAAAAAATAGGCACAGTCCATTAGTCACATAATTATTTTATGGCCCATAGCAATAGATTGAGCCTTTTATAAAAAAAATAATTTAAATAGGAAAAACACGGCCCAAGTTCAATTGAATTAATTAAATCCGGACAAGGGCCGAATCACCTAGTCCACACACAAAAATTATTAATTTGGCCCAACAGCCTCTTAAGTCCAATTAATAAAAATAATTCTGGCCCAAAACTTAATAATTAGCCCAATTCAATAATTAATCAAGTTAGCTTAAGAAATAAATCTATAAAATTCCAATGAAAATCCTACTTCGATATGTCATCTTAGGAAATTCCTTAACACGATATTGGGGCTCACGTACATATTTATTTTATGCATCAAAAACGTTTTTAGGCATAAAAAGGCAATAAAGACATTTTTCTGAAATTTTTAGTGAGACACCTAGTACCGTAAAATCCAAAATAAATAGCAAACGATATCTAATCGCCTTGAGATTTCTACTGGGGACTGCTAACATGTTCACCTTATTCCAGGAGTTTTCATAATTCAAAAATATTAGATTTTACTAGCCCAAACGGGGCTCGGTTTACAGAACAGTGAATCTGTCAAAAACGAGTTTTCGCTGCAAATCAGTCCGCTCGTAAATTCATTTTACAATCACTCGTTTGGCTACTAGAGATGAGAGATACCAATTTGGAAACCTTAGGATGTCTAGTTTCAATTTCAAGAGGCGGATTTCACAGATTTTGAAAGAAAAGAAGGCTACTGCCCCAAAACATAATCCTGCGCAGGTATTTGGTTCTATCACAGGTCAGATTCGAAACAACTTCACCAAGGGAGCTACACTCGTCGGATTAATTTGATTTTTGGATATGTTATAGCTAACATCTTAATCTTCAACATACTAAAAGATGAGATTCAAATTCGTCCTCTAACTCTAAAAACAGAGCAGATCGGTTCAAGGGCAGATTTACAACTTTTACACATACTTCACACAAGGCTCACATTTTCGACTCAAACCCCCGATATAACACCATACAAACGAGTTCCAGCCCCAAGAACACTCACATAATGATCATAACATTCATCTAACAGTTTAAACAAGGAGTCATAGGTCATAAAACTTGGCTAGAACACGTAGGAATCAAACATATACTCAAGGCAAGCAACAAGAACATCAAGACCACCAAACGTAAACATCTTCGAGGTCTCATCGGGAGGGTGATAAGGCTGCCCTCCCTCGTTCTCTCTCGTATCTCAACTATAATATAAAATTCTTTCATTCACAAACCTAAACGTGCCCCTAAACGTAGAAAGAAACGAAGAACAATGACGAAGAAGGATGAATATTATACCTAGCCGTTCCTTTCTCTTTTCTCTCGGTTTCTCCCTCTCTCTCGCTGATTCTCCCTCTCGTGTAGCCTCTCTCCTTTCTGTGGCGTGTGGTTGCTCCTTCGAGGTGGCTCCGACGGCGGTAGATGGCGGCAGTTGGGGTTAGGGTTTAGGAAACCCTTCCTCTCTCTCTCCTTTCCTTTCCTCTCGACTACCCTCCTCTCTGGCCTTGGTTCTCTCCCTTCTCCTCTTCTCCTCGAGGCTGCGCCGGCAGTGGTGATGGCACCAGGTGGCGATGGCAGCGGCGGCGGTTGATGGTGATGGTGCGAGGTGGCGGCAGTGGCGGATGGAGGTTGTAGGACGGCGGTGGTTCCTCTTTCTTGTCTGCTCTCCCTCGCCTGCTCTCTCTCTCGCCTCCCTCGTCCCACTGTCCTTCTTCTTCAACTTGGAGGGCCGCCTGTGGTGGTGGCGATGGCGCACGGCGGCGGCAGGACGGTGGCTTGGGGCGGCTAGGGCTTTTTGGGGATGGAGAACCCTTTACTTTCTTGGAGAGGGGTGGATGTTTGCTGCAAATGGAGGTGGTGGCGTGATATAGAGGGAGGGAAGGAGAGTTGAGTGTTGTGAGGGAGAAGTTGCAGAGAATGATGATGTTCTGCGTGAATTCATTGGGGAGGGAGGGTGGCCGACGGGATTGGTTATGGGAATGGGGGTTTTATTCTTTCTGCATTTATTTGATTGGCCAGTAGTTAAAAATCATGTGGGCCACCCCTCTACCTTCTCTTCTACCCACACGTATGCACTCCCTCTAATTTCAAATTCTGCTTTCTTTTTATTGCTATTAATTCCTATCGCGATATTTTAACAGTCTGGCTCGTACGCGAATTTATCCCGTCACAAATTATCGAAATATTTTAATAATTTGATTTAACTATAAATCATATAATTAATTATAAATTATTTATTTTCTTTAAGCTCGTCAATTATTTAATGCGACGCCGATATTTTAATTCGTACAGTCGCGCTCGACTGGCCGGTTCCATAATTACGCGACAGTTAATTCTCAAATAAATCACATTAATAATTTAATATTATCTAAAATGCAACACGTAGGATGCTATGTAATGAATGCAGAAATTCATGCTCGTGCTCTTTTTGAAAACACGCTAATTGAAATTATTTGGAAACGAATTTAGATTTTATTTTAAATAAAATCCCTCTTTGACTTTATAAATAAAGTCTTCATCTTCTTTTAATAAAATAATTTATTTTCTTTTGAAAAATCTCCGGGAATAAGGACCTATCTTAAAAAGTTTTAATTCATTCGGGTTTTTCATAGACCGGTCTTGAGGGGTGTTATATGGCTGCACTGCTGGTGACGGAGTGGCGATTGTTGGAAAAGAAACAGAGTTTATAGATTAGGGATTTTAGATGTTGGAGAATTGAGAGATATTTGGGGATTTCTTTTCTGGAGATGAATTGGGACTGGAGAAAAAATTGGGAATTGAGAGGAATCGGGCTAGAGAAGAAAAATTTTGGCGAAAATACATAGCAGGAATACACCACCGTTTCCCTCCCTATATTAAAATAATTAAAAAAGGGGGAGGGGCTCTAATACATAACAGTTGGGGATAACGATTATGACGACCGTTACTAAACTGACTTCATACATAACGTACCTCGTAACGGTTTAGTAACACCGTTATCTATTTGATAAAAAGATAACGCTTATATATAACGTATGATTGAATACCGTTATGTATGAACTTACGTAACAGTTTCGGCATAACGGAGCTTTCAAATATCTGTTATCTATGATAAAGTGCGCTCATACATAATGGTGTTTTCAAAAATCCGTTATGTATGTAGTGTTATGTATGAACATTTTTTTGGTAGTGTACAAGAGCTCGTCTTGTTGCTGCAGAAGTGCCAGTCCAAAGAAAAGACCTACATGCCGTTTGAATAATGTTGAGAACCTTCTGTGGTATCACGAAGATTTGGCACCAATACATTTGAAATACTGAAAGCACTGCCTTGATTAGTTGAATCTGCCCCACATAAGATAATAGTTTAGAGGTCCAGCAGTCCACCCTAGCAAGAATTTTCCTAATCAAAAACTCGCATTGCATTATTGAGAGCTTTTTGGAGGAGAGGGGAACTCCAAGATACTTAAATGGCAGATTTCCCCTCACCATTTCAAACTCTCTAAAAATCTTCTCCTGCAGTTCAGTGCTTACCCCTCCAAAGTATATGCAGCTCTTTGGGGGGTTGGCTTTTAATCTAGAAGCTTCAGAAAATTTATGGAATGAGCTCATAAGTTTTCTGACAGAAACTAGATCTCCTCTAGTGAACATCAGTAGGTCATCAGCAAAGCAAAGATGAGTGAGGTTGAATTTCCTGCACTTGGGATGAAAATTGAAATCTCCTTCCTTTTGTAGCTCCATCAAACACCTTGAGAGATACTCCATGCATAAAACGAATAGATAAGGAGATAAGGGATCTCCTTGTCTCAACCCCTTTTGAGCTTGAAATGGTTCTGTTAACTCTCCATTCACATTGATGGTGTAGGACACTGTTGATATGCACGCCATTATCCATCGAATAAACTTCGGAGGAAATCCCAGCTCCATTAGTAGATTATAAAGGAAAGGCCATTCTACTGAGTCGTACGCCTTTTGCAAGTCTATCTTAATCATGCATCGAGGAAATACATTCTTCCTTCCATAGCACTTTATAATTTCATGACTTAACAGAATATTATCTACAATCAGCCTACTCTTCACAAATGCCGATTGATTCTTGCTGATAATCCCATCTAGAATTCCTTGCATCCTTCTCACCATTACGTTTGAAATGATTTTATATAAAATACTACAACATGCTATAGGTCGATAGTCCTTTACAGTGCTGGGGTGAGAAGTTTTTGGCAAGAGAGTGATCAGAGTACTATTGATAGTATTTGACATGTAGCCAGTTTCAAAGAACTGACTTACTGCATCTATAATATCACATCCAACTATTGACCAAGATTTTTTAAAGAAATGAATGTTATAGCCATCCATACCTGGGCTTTTGTTTGGATCCATGCTCCAAAGTGCTTCTTTTATCTCATTCTCATTGGGTTGATCACACAGATACTCTACATTCTCAAGCTTTGGACCTCTTTACATTACAATCTTGTCCACCATAGTGATAGATGCAGCTCTGCTTCCCATCAAACTCACATAGAAATTTCGAATTTTCTCCTTAAGTTGATGTTGAGTAGTGCAGGTAGTTCCATCTAGCTTCTGTAACTGTGTAATAGCTTTGCTAGATTGCCTGACTTTAGCATCATAGTGGAAGTATTTGGTGTTTTTGTCTCCCAATTTTATCCAATCAACCCTTGCTTTTTGGTGCCAGATTTTCTCTTTAATGTTGCTCCACTTTTCCAAATCTCCCAATGCTCTTTTCTCCTGATCTATGAGGTAATTATTCAGATTATCTTCAGCTAGTTGCTACTGTATATGTTCCAGATTTACTCGAGCACTTTGCACCTTGGCTGTTATATTCTGGAAGTGATTAGTGTTTAAATGCTTGAGGGGCCCTTTAAGCTTCTTTAGCTTATACCACACATTTAACAAGTTGTTCCTATGGAGTTGTTCATTCTAGTTCTCAGAGACAATGCTCATGAAGTCCTTGTGGTCAGCTAACACATTTATAAATCTGAAAGGAGTATTCCTTTGCACGTGCTGATCATCAAATCTTAACAAGAGTGGACAGTGATCTGAGATACCTTTTTCCAATACCTCTACTACTACATTTGGGAAGCTCCTATTCCACTCTTAGTTAGCTATGCATCGATCCAGCAAAGCTAAAGTTCTATTGGTGCCCTCTTGTTGGTTGCACCATGTATATCTATTCCCCACCATTCTCACAATGGTTAAATCATTCTCTTGCATACACCTTGAGAAATCTACTACATCTGCTTCTGTGAGTTAGCCTCTTTGTAATTTGTCTTCACTGCATAGCACAATATTGAAATCACCTCCAGCTACAAGAGCTTGAGTGCTATTTTGACATATGCCACTCAGAAAATGCCAGAGCTGTTGCCTTTGTAACCTTGTGTTGAATCCATAGACAGCTACAAACCTGAACATTTTACCACTCACCAGCTCCTTTACTTCGCAAAGAATCCCTTGAGCATGAGTTTCCAGCTCCTTTACTGCCACCTTCCTTTGATTCCACCCAATCCAAACTCTCTCGTTTACAGCACAAGAATAATTGTGAATGAATTCCCAAGCTCCATTTACTTTAGTAGAAACTCTTTTAAACTTGTGCACCTTTACTCTTGTTTCTAACACAGTAACCACATCTATGTTATTTTTTAATAAGAAGGATTTTAACTTCTTCTGTGTTTAGGGGCTTATTACATCCCCTAACATTCCAGATTACTAAATTCATCTTAGAACATTGGGGATGAGGTCCCCGCCCTCTGTTTGTTCTACTCCAGATACAACTCCTCCTTCTAAATCAGAAAATATTTGATATCCATTCTCCACTTTTACTGTAATAGCTTCATTTAACACCCTTGTTTTTGGACTTGTTCTGCGTGGTATGTTCCATGGAGTCTTCTTTTGATTTATCTCTCCACATTCTCTTATTTCTTGATAATCAACTCCAGCTTCTGCATTGCTGGTTTCCTCTTTCTTCTCCTGCTCTGTTTGATCTTGTTTCGGTTTGACTTGCCATTTCTGAGTTACTGTTCCATTGGCTTTAGGCACTGCTCTCTTCTCCTTCCAACTACAATCATGCCCAGCCATTTGACACTTCCTACAAAAAGGTGGAATCCAATCATATAAACCTGCTGCTCCACATTGCTTCCATCTTTCCCCTCAATCATAATCTTATACTGAATTGGCTTGGTGACATCAATTTCGATTAGAAGGCGCGCATAAGAAATTCTGGCTTGAGTTGAGGTAAACTCGTCTGCACATATAGGTTTGCCAAGGAGACTTCCAATCCGACTAAGTGAGTTGATTCCCCAACAATGCAAAGGAAGGTTTGGTAACTTCACCCAAAGTGGAATCACAGTGAGTATCTCTTTGGCAAAACAGAAATCAACCTTCCATGGCTTGACCACAACAGGTCTGTTCCCCAAAGTGTGAGGTCCTGATTCTATCACCAGATCCTTTTCCACAGTGGTTTGAAATATAATGACATAATATCCTTCACTAAGATAAAACATTTCTGGCTCCTTTACCCCACACTGTTTCATTAAGAAATTGCGCAAATAACTGATCGATGGTGAATCTCCAATCACATAAAGTATAATTGCATTGCTCCATTTGGCAATTTCCTTTTCTACCTCCGATTGATCTAGGCATGCAATTGGTACTCCGTTTTTCAGAGTTGGAGCAATGTAGTTTAGCGAAGTACCTTTTGTTGCTCGCAGCATGGTTTCCAGTTCTTTTCCTCGTTGATTTGCTACTGTTCTGGCTGGATTTTTCGGTGTTCCTCTCTTTCACTAGCAGTCCTTGATGATTCCGGTTGATCTCGCACAACCACTGTTGCATAGGATGGAAATTTGTTCGCGCTTGTGGTCTCCAAAATTGAGGAAACTTCTCTTCTCCCCTCAATATTTCCAGTTGCTGAGCCTACCGGCGAAGCTCGTGTCACCGGCGCAGTGACAATCTCCTTCCTCGGTCTTCCTCTCTTAGCATTTGCCATGACGGATGCGCAAGTTAAGCACTACACGCTAACTTGCGCTGAGAGCATTGTCTTTGATATCACCTAAGATTATTTACTTGTACTTATTTTACATATATGGAAAAGAATTGACATTTGAAAATCTTTATTATAGTATTATTATGTTATTAAGGAAATTAGTGTTTAAAAAATCGAAAAATTTGAAATTTTAGATAAATAGGAATGGAGGAATATAAGGGATGCCACATAAATTTTTTTTACGTAGAGTCATTTTCATTTATATAATAAATAAATAAAGCAGCATGCCTTGCAATTTAATATTTTATTTTGAGGAAATGCTTCCATATGTCATTAGCTCAATTGTAATATCAAAAAGGGTCACTAGTTCAAATTTTATCAATTTTTGTCATATGTTTAATTTTTGGACATTTGTACCCTTATATTTTACACCTTATTCCATTCTGGTACACTCTCTCTCCTACTTTTTCACTTTTATTTTTTTCTCTCTTTTTTCTCTCTCCTCTCCGCTTTCCCTGAGCTCACGTTCTCTCTCTCGTTTTTTTTTTTTTTTTCTGTTTCTTCTTCATCACGCTTAATCTCTCTCTGGTGATTTCTCCATTGTTGTTTCCTCTCTCTCGTCTCCACCGCCATCGCCGTCGCCGTCGACGTCACCGCTGAGTCGTCGTCGTTGATGCACCGTTCGCCGTTGTCTCCATCGACGTCACCGTATATGTGTTGTTCCGGTGCGGCGGCTCTTGTTCTTCGTCGCCGTGTCTATTGATTTTGCGATTAGCTTCGTCATCGCCGTCGTCTATATGATTTGGCTGTGTTTTTTTCTGCAATTTTAGTAAGATTTGTGTAGAAGTTTTTGTATTTGCTTTTTTTTATTATGCAATTTTGGTTGCGATTTTGCTGTGTTTTTTGCTTTATTTTTTGTTTAGAAAGTATTACGGTGGTTCAATAGTAAATTTTCGGCGATTTTTAGTTGTGGCGTCAATGCTATGGAGATAACTTCCGGCGACTGTATGTTGTGGTTGCAGGGTTGGTACGTTTTCTTAATTTCGTACTGGTTCGTACCGCGTACCTTAATTTATTTTATTGGTACGCAGTACGTATTTATCATTACGTACCAAGTGTACTTGGTACGCAGTACGTAGTTATGAATTCGTACTAAGTTTTCTGGGTACGCAGTACGCATTTACTAATGCGTACCAAGTTTACTCGGTGCAGGTAAGGCCTTGTTCTTTAGTGGTTGCGCATGGAGGATGCTGGAAAGAGAACATTTATGAGGGTGGTTGGAAAGAGTATATTCCTATACTGCCTAGTGGTATAAGCTTTGAATCTTTATTAGCAAAGCTTGAAGTTCGAATGAAGAAGGATAAGAGGATGTATATGTTTGATATAGATGGTTTAGTCCAGTCTCCTAGTGGTGAAACTATGAGAATGAAGATTACAGATGATTTCGAGTTGTCGTATTTGATGGATGTGTTGGAGTTTCCTACTGTATATGTGGCGGTTTCTCCCACGATTGATGAATCTCATAATAGGAGGACTCCTTTAATTGATGATGGTGTACGGAATGAAGACCGAAACAATTTTGATGTTGGTTGTGATGAGTTGGGTTTAGATGGCATTGGTGAGAATGAGGACCATGATGTTGGTAATAGCAATGTGGATGGTAATAGCGATGTGGGTAATGAAAGTAGCGTAGGACAGCGTTTGTGGGTTATTCCCGGTGCAGCCCATCAAGCGTCTCTTCCATCGGATGAAATACTTGCACCGGTTGTGCGTGTGGATGAGCTTGTTCAGGGTGGCACTTTTGTCGGAAAGAAGAAACTGAAGTCAGCTCTTGGTTTATATCACATGAAAAAGCATCTCGAGTGTAAAACAATTCGATCAAACAAGGTGTACTACCATGTGGGATGCAAACTTTTAGAGCGATGTGAGTTTGAGATGCGAGCAAGTGCAGCATCTAATTTGTGGCGTATCAATCTCTTCACTCGTCACTCTTGTGTGGATGATTTGAGATATCACCCTGATCCTAAGGTTTCATCTAGAGTTGTTGCTGCACACCTTGGCCTAAATTTTGGGGAAGATGGTTCGTGTCTTAGGCCAAAAAATATTCAATCACAGATACGGAGGGAATTTGGTGTGAATGTAAAATATTCTACTGCTTTGGCTGGTAAGCACCATGCTCTGGAACTTTCATTTGGAGATGCGGATAATTCATTTCAGGTTTCTCTATCCTTTTCTATATTTGTATTGCATAATTATTATTATTGGTAAAGTTGGTATGATTTTCAAATTTCGTACCAGATTTATCTCTGTATTACCGGTACATTGGGTATGATTTTACCAAATTGTACTCAGTGTACTGGTAATAAAGCGGCAAATCTGGTACGAATTTAATATTGTGTACCTAGTTTACAATAGGTAGTATAATATGCTGTTACGTATTTATAAAAACGTACCAAGTTTTACCAATTATGTTGGTAGAATCGGTACGTTTTTATAAATTCGTACCTAGTTTGCAACTATATTACTGGTACATTCGGTACGTTTTTGTAAATTCGTACCTCGTTTGCAACTATATTACTGGTACATTCGGTACGTTTTTTGAAAAGCGTACCATGTTTACCTAGCGTACTTTTAGTGATTTTTTTTATTAATTGAGATAAATTCTTTCAGATGATTCCCAAGTTCTTATACATGTTGGAGCAGATGAATCCCGGTTCAATTGTGGACCTTCAGACATGTCCAGACGGTTTGTTTCAATATTGTTACTTTGCTCTCTCTGCGTGCATAAGAACTTTTCATGCATGTCGTCCCGTGATTGTCATTGATGGCACACACTTGAAAGGGAAATACAAGGGCATTTTGTTTGTTGTCGCTACAAAGGATGCTAATGAACAGATTGTTCCATTAGCATTTGGATTTGGTGATGTGGAGGATACTTCATCTTGGTCGTGGTTTTTGGAGCGTGTTCGTCGGACGTTTGGTTGCCCCCCGAATTTTATGATAGTTTCCGATCAGCATCTGAGCATCAAGAATGCTATAGATCGAGTTTATCCTGGCATCCCTCATGGTCTTTGTACGTTTCATATACAGGGTAACCTGAAGACTTGGGGTACTGTTGTGACTGATCTATTCCACCTTGCTGTGAATGCTTACAAAGTAGAGGATTATGAGGAGTACATGAACAATTTGAAGGAGGCCTCTCGTGGTGGCTATGAAAAGCTGATGAGTATTGGTCCGAGCGGATGGTTTGTTGCACTATGCCCCGTGCGGAAGTTTGGGTTTGGTACATCCAACGCTGTAGAGAATATGAATTCAAGACTTCGGTGGGCAAAAAAACTTCCGACATGTTCTCTTCTAGAATACTGTCGTAATCTTATCCAATCTTGGTTCTTTCAGCGCTGCACAAAATCTGGATCTAGAAATGAAGAATTATCGGTATATGCAACAAAGGAATTAGGTATAGCTGTCGAGGCGGGGCGGGTGATGAGAGTTGAACCGATATCTGATACGAAGTTTAATGTCATTTGTGGAGTTAAAAGCAATGTTGTTGATGTTGCTTCCAGGAAGTGTTCGTGTCGGGCATGGGATCTGGATTTAATACCTTGCTCTCACGCTACTGCAGCAATTAGGTGAGGTTGAAGTTTTTATTTGTTGGTATTAATTGAATATGTGTACCTATTTTGCCGAAACATCTTAGTACACCTGGTACGTAATTGTAAATGCGTACCAAGTGTACCTCATTTAACTTGGTACACAGGTACGCTTTGATCAATGCGTACCTGGTCATTAAGTGACGATGAGGTACACTTGGTACGATATTGTAATTACGTACCAAGTTTGTTCATAAGAACTTGGTACGCCGGTACGCTTTGAGTAAAAACATACCGGCGTACCAAGTTCTTATGAACAAACTTGGTACGTAATTACAATATCGTACCAAGTTTGCTTACCCGAACTTGGTACGCCGGTACGCATTACCCAATTTCGTACCAAGTTTTTCTTCGACGAAGTTTTGATTTTTTACACATTTTTAGGTTTAAGAAGGAATCCCCACTGTCATATGTTCATGAATATTATTCTACTGCGACGTGGCGTGAGATTTATGCTGATGATGTGATGCCTATTCCGGATAAAGATTCGTAGAGTGTGCCGCCACATGTTGCTTCAAGAATTGTTCTTACACCTAAGGAACCTAAGCAAGCTGGACGACCTCGTACAAAGAGGATTCCAACTAGATCTCATACCAAACGCAGTCGGGGGTGTTTGTGGTGTCATGAGAAAGGTCATTATATGAGTACATGTCCTCTAAGACGCCGCTTGATTAATCCGGAAGAAGAATGGAGTAGCAACCAACCAAGCATCAATACGAGAACCCGCAAAATGAAGAAATGTGGTATTTGTGGTGTTGCGGGTCATACTCGCCAAACATGTCAAGATCCACATAGATTTGGTTGATAAGTGGAGATTTATTTAATTTTATTAGATGTGTAGTGTTTGTCATTTATTTTTTGTTTGAAATTTACGACCTTTTAATCAATATTATGTCAAATATTAGCTGTGTAGTGTTTGTAGTTTTTTAAGTAAATATCTGTACGTTTTGTTTAATTGATTACTTTTATGAATACGTACTAAAACTCCTGGTACGCTTGGTACGTTTTTGCTAATGTGTACTTAATGTACTTGTCATGTAGGTACGCAATTTGCAAATACGTACCTGAAACTAATGAAATACTGGTACACTTGGTACATTTTTCATAATTCGTACCAAGTGTACCAGTAGAGTAGGTACGCTTTTGTAAATATGTACCTATATTACAATGAAAAACTGGTGCATTCGGTACGTTTTTTTAAATGCGTACCGGGTGTACTAGAAAAACACTAGTAAATCTTGGTACGTTTTGTTTAATTGCTTACTTTTCGTACTTGAAAAACTGTAAAGAAATTTGATTTGCGTACTGTGCGTACCATAATTCACATTAGAAAAAAATATACATAGTTAATCCCTAGCATATGCTAATAGTTATGCAAAATGCACATTCAAAAATATTCTAATGTTTATGGATTTACAAAATACTATCCATCATGCACAAAATATTAACATGAATGCAATGTTTAATTCAATTGGCTTCATCCCCTTCATTGACTCCATCCAAATCCATGAGGACTGCCGGTGTGACTTCCTCCGTACTATGCGCATAAATGGTCCTTGCTATGTGGTCTCTATACTCCACGCAGTCCTTATGCTCTTGCAAACATCTTCGCATTGGTATTGGATTTTTGGAGATGAGTTACTCCACATATTTGAGGGCATAGAGGCCACAATCATATCCATTGTTTTGCTGGAATTTGTTTCTTTTAATGCCCTTCTGTGGAGGAAAGCATAATTCCCACTGGCTGACTTTTGGGTCCTTTATGCGATGCTCTTTGTAGTATCCGATGGCCTTCATGATTTGTGGCATCGTTCTTGTCATTGGGAGGCATATATCTCGTCTATTATCATAATGGTGATCCTCGAATGTATGCTCCATCGAGTCATACAGAGTGATCTTTTGCTTTTTCAGATCTATCAACATTGTACCACAGTGATCCTTGTAGAAGCACAATGCAACTACCTAAAAACAAAATAAAACATGGTACGTTATTGTAAATGCGTACCACAAATCTAAGAAACTCAGGTACGTTTTTGTAATTTCGTACTGCTAAACCAGGTACACCTGGTACAAATTAATAAAATCTTACCAATTGTACCAAGTCTACGCTGGTACACCCGGTACGAATTGATGAAAGCGTACTGAGTGTACTCACACAACATGGTACACCTGGTACGAATTGATAAAATCGTACCAATTGTACAAAGTCTATGCTGGTACACCTGATACGAATTGATGAAAGCGTACCGAATGTACCTATAATACGCTGTTACACCTAGTACGCTTTTACAAAATCGTACTCAGTTTACCAATTGCATAATGGCACACTTGGTACGATTTGATAAAATCGTACCAAATGTACCTGTATAGTAGGTACGCTTTTGTAAATTCTTACCAATACTACAATTAAAAACTGGTACACTCGCTACGTTTTTCAAAATTCGTAAATTCGTACCGAGTGTACGTAGTTTTATTATTATATATTATTAATAATATCCTACCTTGTCGCAGTCAACCCAAGGCCTTATGTTTTCCCCCCAAGCTGGCTGAGCTCCTTCGGCAAACAAAAGCAACCTCTCCATTTCTTCTTTTGGGAAGACCTCTTCAACATTTGGTCTAAACGCCTTGTGATTGTATGGATCAAAAGGAATTGGTCTCTTGTGGATGGTGTCGAACACATTCTCCACCGTTTCCTACAAATAAGTTTAAGAAATATATATATGTTATGTGTGTATAAATATTACTGTATAAAATTAAAATTATTATAATTGGTTGAATTTACCATAAAATAACAAGACGTGACGGCAATCTTCGGGTCAACTTCTCCCAATCCGGCCATTGTAGGATTTGCCACAAGAATAGCAAGATACGCCTCAATGTGTTCCAAGTCGATCTGTCCTGTTGAATCCATGATAGACTGGAAAAAGGTCTTATCAACACCACAATAGGCCCCGACATTCCTCCTGTTGTCAATGAATATTACATTAATTAAACCTTGTACGTATTGTAAAAATCGTACCGAGTTTACTAATTAGGATTGGTACACCTGGTACATATTGATAAAATCGTACCGAATTTACCTATTGTAATATGGTAATCCCGGTACGTTTTCACAAAATCGTACCTAATTTATACATACGGCATGGTACCCCTGGTACGAATTGATAAAATCGTACCGAGTGTACCAATTCTAGACTGGTACACTTAGTACGATTTTACAAAATCGTACTCAGTTTACCAATTGCAGAATGGCACACTTGGTACGTAATTTAAGAAATCGTACCGAGTTTTACCAAAATACATGTTACACTCGGTACGCATTGATAAAATTTTGAAGATGAAAAATTTAACTTACAGTGGAGCTTCCTCTGAGTTCAACCAATGCTCGAAGGTGTGACGGCCTGGTCGCACGTCTTCCGGCAGAAATGGACTGCGTAGAGGTGGAGCTGGTAATCTTCTTCGGATCGGCCTCGGATTCAAGATGCGCACCGAGCTTTGTTGTGCTGGTGGAGCTTGTGGGGAAGGCGGCCCTTGTGGTGCTGGACCTTATGGCACCGAGATTTCTGGAGCTTGTGCGGGAGGTGGCCCTTGTGGCACCAAGTTTTGTGGAGCTGCTGGTTTTTTAGCTTCAAATTTTGGACACGGTGTGAATGGACCAGCTGAAGCTGCATTTGGTTGAAGAATTTTGTCTTGCGGAGGCGTAAATTGATCATTTTCCAGGAAGGTGTCCCACAGCAAGTTGATTTGCGTGTCCGAAAATTGATCATTTTCATGTTGAGGGGCCTGCTTGAGAAAAGAGAAATATTGGTACGTTTTTCCTAATTTCATACTAGATTTGTATTGCAAACTCGGTACACTCGGTACGTTTTGAACAAACGCTTGTATGTACGCATGGTACGTTTTTATGAAAAACGTACCATGCGTACTCGTGGAAACATGTACGATTTTGTATATCGTACCAGGCGTACCCAATTACAATACAGATCAATGAATTAATGAAAAATAATTCATCAAACATATTACAAATTCGGTTACATGTTCAAATAAACAGGAAAATAAATATTTGTTCATAACATGAAAAATAAAAAGGATGCAATTGTTTATGTTAACACACCAAGAAATTGTTCAAATTATGCCAAGCATCAACTCAAGATGCATCTTGTACCTTTTCGTCATCTAGCTGCTCAGACGTCCTCCCTCCAGCTTGCTCTGTTGCTGCTGCTCCCTCCGCCTCGTTCATCGTCTTGTCGCTTTCCATGGCAGCTACCTCCGTTTGCTCTTTCTCCGCGCTTTTCGTGTTGCCATCCGCCGCTGCTGCTTCTGTTGTTGCAGGTTGGATGTCATTGATAGGAGGAGAGGCTGGAGACGTATAGTGTGCACCCGTGAAGGGTTGGACTATCCCTTCTTCTTGGAGCTTGTTCACAACATAGCTCCCAACGTCCTCCACGAGCTGCTTCATTTCATCCGAAAGCCATGATATGAGCATATTTGCGGCTGCCTCCGCTATCTCTCTCACAAGAACCGCTCTCTCCGGCCCTTGCATTAAGTTTGCAAGGATAGAGGAACGTGTATCGGCGGCAGGAGGAGCGGTTGAGGTGGATACAATGTTGGTATGCGGAGGAGGAGGAGGAAGATTGTCTTGATCATCTTTGTTGGCAGCTTCCGCTTCATTGGCAGCAGGCTCTTCATCATCTTCACCATTTGTCAGTACGTACCAAGTTTAGGACTTTGACAATGGTAAAAGTGGTACGTATTTTTGAATGCGTACCAAGCTTTACTAAAATAAATATTAGATCTGACAATAAATCTTACCAATTTTATGTCTTCTGTTGGGGGGATTTCTACGTCTCTGATGAATCTGTACCTCAACATCCGAGGCAGCTTCTTCTCGGTGGATCTCAATTCCACCTTTGTTCCTATTGCCTGCACAGCCTCAAATATCCACCCCTGTTTAATAAATAAAGCTTTATCAGTATGTAATCATATACAAGATACAATAGGTTTACTTGGTAATCTTGGTACGTAATTATAAATGCGTACCGAGTTTACTTGCATTAAACTGTTACGTTTGGTACGAAATTAGGAAATCGTACCAAGTTTTCCAAGAGCTTATACTTATATTTGGAAAACTTGGTACGATTTTCTAATTTCACACCAAGTTTTACCAGTTCGATCTGTTACGTTTGGTACGAAATTAGGAAATCGTACCAAGTTTTCCAAGAGCTTATACTTATATTTGGAAAACTTGGTACGATTTTCTAATTTCGTACCAAGTTTTACCAGTATCGAACTGTAATGTTTGGTACGTAATTGTAAAATTGTACCAAGATTTCCAATAAATACCAATTTTACCTATTCTTAAGAACTTACCAATAAAGCAAAACTGCAGCCTTTGATGTGGTAAGAGACGCCGGATTTGTTCTTTTTATTTTCTGTGTCGATTGTTTTGAAACTATCGACAACCATTTGAAACGACAAGCTGCCCTAGAGGAATTTCTCCCATGCTTCCTCATCCTCAACCAGGACCCACATCCAGTCTGGTATTTTTTTCTTGGTATTCTCAAATCCCAGCACGTACGATGCTGCCAACAGAATTTTTGCCAACTTCAAGTAGTTGTCGGCGCTAATCTTGATTTCAGATTTCTTGGAAAAAAACTTCCTGTTCGTGAAAGGTGTCCACACCTCTACAGCTGTGACCATTTGGTTGCTGAATATTCGGGAGTACAATGATGATCGCGGTATGATGTGGTCGGCGTAGGGGTCGAAATCTGCAGGGCCGAATTTCAGGCCGCTAACCAATGCAAATTCTTGTCGGCTGAACCGCAAGATCTTCCCTTCAACCTTGAACCAAAGAGCTGATGGATCATACTGGGGGAAGGAAAGCACCTCTCGAATCACCATCCAGTGGATGGCCTTTCCCGATCTCGTGTTCATGTCCTCCATCCCCATAAAATGGCCCAGGCAGGACTGCTTCAGCTTGTCCAAAGTAGAGTTGCCACTTGCTGTGAGGCAGTTACTGATGTCGTAAACAAGGGACTCATAACCGTGAGTAATTGTTTTGTTTTTCAAACCATCAAGCTTGAGTCTCTTGTATCTCCATCGGGTCTGCAATAAAAAAAAAAGAACAATTCAATTAAGAATACATTTGAACTGTTTTAGTCATAATCTGCTTGGTAAAACCCGGTACGAATTTTTAAAATCGTACCGAGTGTACTCACACAACATGGTACACCTGGTACGAATTGATGAAATCATACCAATTATACCAAGTCTATGCTGGTACGCCTAGTACGAATTGATGAAAGCGTACCGAGTGTACCAAGTCTACGCTGATACACCTGGTACGAATTGATGAAATCGTACCGAGTGTACCTATTATACGCTGGTACACCTAGTACGCTTTTACAAAATCTTACTCAGAATGGCACACTTGGTACGATTTTAAATGTACCTGTATAGTAGGTACGCTTTTGTAAATTCTTACCTATACTACAATTAAAAACTGGTACACTCGGTACGTTTTTGAAAATGCGTATCGAGTGTACTAAAACATATTAGTTTTCTTGGTACGTATTTGAGAAAATCGTATCAATTTTAACAAAACAAAGGCATATTCAAATGATCATAATGCAAAATACATCATGCATAAACAATCTCAGCTATTCAACAAGAAGCTATCCTCAATTCCAGTAATTATATATCTGGTATTACCGGTACGTTTTTCACAAAACGTACCCGGTGTACCAGTAGAGTTTTCCCCCAAAATCACAGATCTGCAAATCGTACCCTAATTTTCATTCTACTCAACAAACTAGGTACGAAATTGACATTCAAAACATAATAAACCCGCGAAATCGGAGAAATCACGTGATAATCGAACATGCAACCACCGTAACTTTCAGATCTGGAAATCTTACCGGCAAATGCTCAAAAGCATCTTCTTCTTCGGCTTCCTCCTCCTCGGCATCTTCAGCCTGGTCTTCTTCCTCTTCTCGCCGCGGCGACGGCTGTGCTTCTTCCTCTGCCCGCGGCGGCGATGTCTGTTCACCTTCTTCTTAGCGCGTCTCCGGCGGCGTCTGCTCGGCTTCTCTCCGCGGCGGTGCCTCTTCACGCGGCGGCGCCTCTTCGCGTGGCGGCGCCTGTTCAAGCGGCGGCGGAACTTCGGTCCTTTGAGACCTTGTTTTGGTCGGGGCTTTGCTCGGCATCGCCGCCGGTTTTCTCTGTTTCTTCGCGCCTTTTGTCGGCGATGTCGCTGCTTTGCTACTCGTCGCCGCGGTGGTGACCTTCGCCGCCGTTTCTTTTGCTACTTCGGTAGTTTTTGGCTTTTTTGTTCGCGGCGCCATTTAGATAGATCTGTATCGGTGAGCTTGACGGCGGATTGTGGCGGTGTGATGGGGAGTGTGGCAGTGTGGTTAACGGCGGCGGTAGGGTTTTAAGGTGGAATTTGTATCGGCGCCGAGAGAGAGAAAAACGGGCAGAGAGAAAATCGGTGAGAGAGAATGAGAGGGAAGAGAGAGAAGTTAGTAAATGTATTTTGAATTTCAACCGTACACATCCACTACCCTATAAGGGTATTTCTGTCAAATTGGGTACGATTTTACACAATTGTTATCAAAAATGAACTTTTAACAAAATTTTTATTACCATGTAGGATAATGACATACTATCATTTTCCTCTTTTATTTTTTATTGGCATCAGTATTCTGCATTTTTTCGCGACATATTCAACTGATTACAGAGACCTTAGCTGTCCAAGTCAACGCTTTACTTTAAATGATTATGTTACTTGATTTTTTTTTTTAAACGCTTATTCGCGAACTTTAAATTATATTCATCCAAAAAGATCTGTTGTCTTTGAATTTCTCTGTCTGTGCCACACGTACGGTTCATGCTCCATGCACGAACAAATTTCTTTAAACGACTGCTTTTATTTGAATTATTTTATTATTCTTGCTACAATGTTTATAGACTTAAGGACAAAAAAAATCTTAATTAACGTGCACGTATAGTATTATTTTTGAATTAAAAATATATAAAATGAGGAATTAAGATAAATACGAATACTTGATAGAGAGAGCGTCACATAGGATCTCGAATTAAGGGGAGACCTTGAATCCGTTCAAATTTTGAAAATTACCTCTAAAAGTTTTAGGCAAAAGTTGGAAGCAATTCTTTGCAAGTAATTAACCTGCATTCCTTGCGAAACTTATTTGAAACCCTAGGTCTCGAATAATAATACTTATATAGAATAAGTCGATCACATGTATATATATATATATACATTTTTAGGTATACAAGAAGGCTAACTTTAATTTGAATCATACATGAAGATTAACTTCATGTATAAATTTCCGACGATAAAATTTTCCAATGCCGACAATGGCGCGACGGTGTGATCACCGGCGAAAATTTAAATCATACACGAAGCCTAACTTCATGTATGCATCATACATGAAAACTTATCTTCGTGTATGCATCATACATGAAAACTAATCTTCATGTATGATTCAAATTTGAATTTTTTTGCGGCGAAAATTTTCGTGTATGATGCATACATGAATGTTAGTCTTCGTGTATGATGCATACATGAAAATTAGTTTTTGTGTATGATTCAAATTTGAAATTTTTGGCGGCTTAAATTTTCGTGTATGATGCATACATGAATGTTAGTCTTCAGGTATGATGCATACATGAAAGTAAGTTTTTGTGTATGATGCATACATGAAGTTAGGCTTCGTGTATGATTCAAATTTTTGCAAGAAATTTGTTGCCGGAATTTTTCACCGGAAGTTCATACATGAAATTAGTCTTTGTGTATGATTCAAATGAAAGTTAGCCTTCTTGTATACTCATTAAGAGTATATTAAACTTTTAACAACTCAAAGTGCTATTTTGAAACTAAAAAAATGGCGGTTACATTTCAAATTTTTTATTTAGAAAAAAGTGTTATTTTACAACATTCCCTCATATTTTAATACATATCATCATGTCGAAGCATTCAAAGTATATATATTATTGCACCCATCAATCTGAACTATATTTTTCACGCAAAGATGAAGGATCCAGATCTGTTCATATTTCCAACCTTAATTACCGTTTTTATTTGGTCTCTCCTACACTCCCGGTATATGTATTATCATGTATTGTTATAATATTAGGAGGACATGATATAGAGGTCCAATTTTAGGGTTTAAAAAATATATATATTGAACCCCATTCATTTTAAATGTCAAATATATTAAGTGTCGGAGAATGAAGGGCATTAATGTTAAAAAATGTTAACTAAAATTATTTTAGAGAGGGTGACGTTGCATGGACGTGAGATCAATTTGGCATAGGATTCCAAGTGATTGGGTGAAGGTTAGTTGGGCTCAGATTGAATTTTAATTATTGTTCTATTATGATGCTAACATGCAATTGGTGAGTCTGCGCATAACAGAGATAATTATTGAGATTAATAACTTGTACTTTTCCTAATCAAATACTAAATGTTTAATTAGGTCAACTCGAGAGTTTATCTTCATATGCGAATATTTAATTTAGCCCAAACACGCGCGGGTTATAAACTTGTAGATTGATAATCCATGCTAATATTATTTATGGTTAATTAATTAATGGAGCATTCTTAAAGGAAATTTGAATATAAATATTTCTTTGTTTATTACACGACATCATTGACAAATATTAAAAGAAATAAATAGCTAATATATTCCCATTCCATATAATTGGTACATATTTGTTTCAAGTTGAAAGACACAATTTTTTAGTTAAATTAAGACACATATTAGCGTAGCTTGAAACAATCTTTCATGATTCTTCAAGGACATCCAATTTATAATAATCTTATTGAGAATCGAAAGGTATCAGATTCAATCTTAACCGCTTTCTTTCACACAAATAAAAAAAGAAAAAAGAAAAAATCTTGCAGGGTCCTTCCAATAATTAAAAAGATCCTATGTGCCATGCATTTTACTGTTTGAAAATTAAATAACATAACGAATTTTCATAATATATGTAAAAATTTTAATAGTTTTTGTACATTTTAAAATCGGTAATATAATTAATATTTTTATGCTAAAATCTTGGGTACTAATACATTTTAAACCAATAATAGTTTAATAATAATGATCCATTAATCCTGAAAATTATAATGATGGGTTGCAAATTGAAAAGTGGTGTTGTAATTATAACAATTGAAGAATAATCTGAAATTGTGGAAAATTGTGTTATGTAGTTTTAATACCAACAATGCTCCCTGAATAATGTACATTAATTCAGTCCCTGTATCACTTTTATTTCGGGACATGACCTAACACAACTTCTTACAAACATCTATCCATCACATGTTTTTAAAAATGGATCCATTTTCAACTTAACAAACATTTATCACATATTTTTTTAAAGTGACGAGTCTCTTTTTCCACTTATGAACACATTTGTACCAAATATTTATTAAAACCCTGCGTTGATCAACCTGTAACGTAGGGAGCGAGGGAATTGTGTTCTTGAGATGTGATTAAATTTTCAAATGTACAAAGTAAAAAGAAACATAACGAAGAGGAAGGCATATGACAAGGCATGCACACCCCTTTAATTTCTACAACAAATTAAACTAGCTATAGCTATAAAAATATGTATGCCAAACCATATGCCACCATGACTCCATTTCACTAAAACAAACCCGACGACGAGGAGCTCGAAGAGTCGAACAACGACGACGTTCTCCGCCTCTTGCTCGAACTATTTCTGGAAGAGAATTCTTCCGATGCATAAAACTTATCCAGAACAGACCGGAAAGCCTGACGAATCGAATCGACAAGGGGCTGGACATGACCTTTTAGTCCCGAGATGACGAAAACATTGACCATTCTTGTTCCCAACGTAGAAATCTCAGCCCTCACAGATTTGAGAGGCAGAGCGTCAACAGCTTCTCTCAAATCACAAAGAAGTTCGTGCTCGAAATCGCAACAAAGGGATGCTCGGATCGAAACCAAAGCGGCGTCGTTTGGATCCTCCTCTTGTTCCACCGTCACTTGGTCGATATCGCTCGGCACCAACGTCCCATTAGTAGCTTCCGCCACACTCTCCTTTAGCAACTTCACTTGATTGATTACTTCTCCTAGTAACGCTGCTTTATCCATCTGATCATCACAATTAATTTCATGCAACCACTTTACATCATTTTAATTTGCCAATATTTTCTCTGTCTCACTATTATAACTTATGAACCCTTATATTAACATTAGTTAATAAAATTCGAAAAATTACATACTCGATTATGGAATAATCAACCATAAAAAAAAATCAATTTATAACTAAAAAAATCAAAAGGCATGCTAAAAAGTAACTAAAATTACTAATTAGATATAATTAACCCTTTGTAAAATAAAATTGAAACCCATGAAATTGAAATTGAGTAAAAACTAATTAAACCTTGTTATTTCCGGGAACTAGGGTTCTGAGGGTAGCCAAATGAGTATTAATTCGTTCCCTTCTTCGCCTTTCGGCGTCGCTGTGATTCCTCAGAGCAATCAAAGCCTTGTCGGAATCAGACATCTTTTGTGAGGGCTTCATCAGAGTCCTCATGAGCTCTCCTCTCTCATTATTCAGAACCAAAGACGTTGATGAAGATGGCGCTCCGATATTTCTTACCACCCCTTGAAACCCTAGGTAGTTTCCTTGGATCCCATCAAAGCTCTCGAAGAAATCCATATCTTACTTGATAGTTAGAACACCGGGATGCTGCAAAAAAACGTAGAAATCTTTGGGGGAGAGAGTTTAGCAGTTCCTGCAATCACAAAAGCAGTTATGATTCCAACTGTGGTTTCCATGTCTTGAAATAGACAAGCAAAAATTGCAGTTAATCAATATGTATCTGCAGGAGTCATCGTTGAACTGAAATCATGAGAGAGAGAGAGAGAGAGAGAGAGAGGGAGCTAATGTAGCTATAGGCTCTTGGATGTTTCAGTTGCTACTTGACTTGACGTTGGTTGTCTTCTCTGAGGCCATATTTATAGTATGATAATAAATTAATAATGCATGCTAATGATGATATGTGCAAATATATTAATTAATAGATGGAAGTCTGCATAGTATGATTGGGATTAGTAACCTGTAATTTACCTAACCAAATACTAAATTGTACTTAGGTCAACTCAAGAGTTGATTCATGTTCACATATTTAAATTTATCCTGTGTTAATGAGTTATAAACTTGTACGGCTGAGGTTGGTGCATGCTAACAATTTGGTGTTTTTATAGTGAGTGAGAGCATGCTTGATCCAAATCCTACCGACATTACCTATTTTATAACAATCAATTATTGTTAACATATGAAACGGAGCACTATTGAGATAAATAATATTAAGTGGACTTGGATGAAATTAATTTCACCCTGCGGTTAGATTCAAATTGTGACTTTTCTTAATGATAATTATCGTATTTTAACTATTAGAAAAACGCACATACATAACGCAGTTTCTCCGTTATGTGCTAAAAAAACCGTTACGTAAAATAGTGTTATCTATAATACGAACATACATAACGGACAAATGTCTGTTATGTATAATATAACGGTTGATATTTTATAGATAATGTGTTTTCCCCGTTATCGTTATAATTTTACATAACATTTCTAACCGTTATTAAAAATTAATTTTTTCCGTTATGATATCATTATAGATAACGATTTTTCTCAATTTTTTATAACGTTGTTTTTGCGTTTTTTTTTTTTTTCATTTTTCATAACGCTGATTTTTGCTTTTAGATGATGGTACTATACTGTTATAGATAACGGGTTTTTTGTTTTTCCGTTATGTTTTTTCATTTTTTATAGCCCTGAACAATATATATATATATATATATATATATATATATATATATATATATATAATTTTTCCCAATTTCCCTGTACATATCATAGAATAGCAAAATTTCATTAACATCCACACATTGTCATCCCAAACATCCATACATTGTCATCCGAATGTCACACATGTTCTATCTAGCTATATGTCATAAAAGAAGAGAACATATAAGTTCCATCACAAAACACAAAATGATCACTAGGATTTCTGCTGAATATTTCTTGCAATCATAGGCTCCATCAGCTCAACACAATCAATACCTTGTATTTCAATCGAAGACATGCGATATCACACAACTTGCCCATTCCGCACGAACCTCATCAATCTCCGCTTGAGAATGTGTACGAGCATCCTTAAACTACGAATACAAACAAGTTGATAAATGAATTAATAACTAATAATATGACATTAGAAAATGATCGAATGAAGTATATGTAAATACCAATGATGGCAGAGGAGTGTCATTTTTTAACCGTGTGATGACATTCCTCATAAATCGCATCACGAAATATCCACATTGCTTGTCATCAGGTTGCATAGGACCCTATAATATTGTAGAAATAAAATAAGCATAGTGTGCAGTAGAATTAAAATATTACGTAGAAATAAGAATGCCAACCTTTATAACTTCACAATTCTCAACTTTCCAATTCGTTTTTTTCTTTTTCTTTCCCTTTTGTGCATTGACAATACTCAAAGCACTTCAAAACAAAGTTATTAGGAGTTAACATTAACATAAAAACAATGAATAGATGTTTAGTTGAACAGTATAACACTTACGTGTCGACGACAGATTTCCATGTGCTATGACGAAGCCGATGACTAAGAGGATCCATCAAATAGACACGATTTTTCCCAATATCAATAAAACTGATGCAGAAAACTTCAGGGAGCTGGTGTAGAGACTCATCGGCAAGCCTGCAGCTGCTGATTTAAACCACAGTGACAACGAAATTCAAAGGAAGAGTCTCGAGAAGGAAAGAGGCAAGACTTTAATTTACAACCACGAAACAAGCATAGACATGTAAATTGGGGCAATCCTAACAGAAGAGGATAGAGAAAAGGGAGAAATGCGAGAGGCAAACTCACCGGACAGACTGAGGAGCGGTGGTTCGAGGCTGAAGGAGGTGTCACTTTCTGGCGTAGTTGAACATTTTGATAGCTAGATCGAGATTTGGAGAGTAGAGGCGTTTGTGGCTGAGTTTTTCAGGCTGAGGCCCTAATTTGGGTGCAGGCGGCGGACCATTGTAGGTGGTTATCAGATTGTGGTAGCAGATAGCGGAGAAGATGGTGGACAACGGAAGGGGATTCAAAAATTAGGGCAAATTTCTTGCGATGTGGGGGCAGTAACCTCGCCGAAGACGAAAATTAACCAAATTTCTCACCGACGGTACACGAAGGAGATGTTGGGGGCGTGGGGATTCGAAATTAGGGTACAATTTTGGGGGTAGGACTGAAGATATCCATGGGCAACGAGATGGGGGCAGTGATTGGGGAAATTTCGGTGACCGGTGGTGAAGAAGGAGAAGAGGAAGAGAGAGACACGAGCGGGAACGGCGAGGGATGACTGATTTTTTGTTTTTGAGAAGATGTCGACTAAGGGGAATTAGTAATTATTAATTCCAAATAAAATAATTAAAAAAATAAATTGATTTTTATTAACGGTGTGGTTAACGGTTTAATAAACCGTTATTACAAATTACCTCATATATAACGTATTTTGTAACGGTTCCGTTAAATCGTTACAAAAAATAATATAGATAACACTCAAACATAACGTATGAGAAAATACTGTTACATAGAATATAGATAACACTGCATTCGTAACTGACATTTGTAGTTACGTTATCTTTATAAAAAGTGCGCACATACATAACGCAGTTTCAAAATGTCCGTTATAAAAGTTGTGTTATGTATGTGCGTTTTTCTAGTAGTGAATAAACAAAGCTTCATTACATAGCTTCAACAAAATAGTTAGGACTAATACATCATCTTAATAATACACAAAATACTTAGCAAAATACTTAAGACTAGTTAATCAATACATCATCTTCTTCACAAAATAACCTACAGAGTGTTCCTTATCTCCTTTTTTCACTAATACATAAATCATCTTCACATCATCTTAAACAACAACACTGTGCAAACAACAAAGCAAAATAACTGCAACATTTTCTTTGCCTTCTTATGCTCCAAAATTTTAGCTTCTGCAGTGTTAATCCTCCGCAGCAACCCCGGAATAATCATCAGTGATCGAGCTCACATTGAAGGATCGTACCAATCAAAAAATGAGCACCTTGAATTCTTGAAAAAAAAAATTAATCAAAGCAAACAATAAAAACAGTATTTGAGCTTCAAAAAAAAATTATTTAACCGAAGCAAACAAAAAAAATTACAAATTTAATCGAACTTCAATGTTGCAACTAAGAACAGTTATCAAAACAAGAACATTAAAAGAAAAATCTTATTGGGAAACAAAGAAATCTCCGCCTCGAATTTCGATCTTTCCATGATTCTGGGAGCAAGGCGCGTTGCGTCTCGGGGCATAGACAAACAACATTCCAATTGCCTTCTTGCATTGTGATATAGTGATTAGGGGAGCCGATTTAGGCGATAAAGACATATGCGAAAAGATGACGAAGGGCCGTCGTTACACTCTTCGCACAAATAAATTTATAAAACACATCTTGCCCAACAAGTAAGTAGTTAATGGCAAGTGGGGTCGATCCCAAGGGACTTGGCGTAAATCTGCTCTTCAGGTAGTTCTCAACAAAAGAGGTTATGATCGAGATATATCTCAATATCCTGTAACTCAACAAGTGAAATATCAAATAACAAAGAAGTTTGGATTGAGTTTCGAATCAATGATCCTAATTACTCATTACTCGTTCATTGGTGCAAAGATATTCAATTACTTGATTTCATTACTTGGTTTAAGACAAAGATTAGTTTATACCCTAATGATCACGAAGTCACGATATAAACACACTAAGCCTATGTCTATCCAATTTTACAGATCTTGACCAGAAAGCAAGATCTCCTCTTTTGATCAACAAAGTCACGAAGACACTTCAGTAACGATGTTGCCCAAAAGGCATTAAGAATAAACAGACCCAAGACAGTCAAGAGGTATGTCAATACCAACTGCACTCCAACATTCTTTTACCTTCTTGGGCACGAGAGACTCTCTCGAGTTTAATCCCAAATCCTGTTAATGACGTAATCTCAATATCTAGATGGTGATCAAGCATATGTCAATATCAATCAAGTCTAGAATTATTCCTAAGTGTTTCGGGAATAAAATCAAATAGCGAACTTACACAATTCGACCTCACAAGTTTAGAACGAGTAATTAAATCACGTCATATACATCCAATCCAAACAATAAATTTAGCTAGACATAATCTTAAATGAAAACACAAAATATATAAGGAAAATCATACTGGATATTAAACTAGAAAAGGTTGCTGCTCAAAAACGTAAGTCAGCAACTGAGGTCTTGGCTTCAAGCCAACAACTAAGAACTAGTGCAGAAATATTAAAAAATAAATGTAAAAGCAAATTCGCCCGTAGGACTTGTTTCTTCCTCATTTTCACTCGATCTAAAATGCAGAACTAAGCTCTCAAAATTCTCCCTAAACTCTAACATGTTACAACATGAATTCGGCCATATATATAGGCGATGGAATTAGGGTTAGGTTAGATTCCTTGTAGGCCAAGGACTATTTTCAAACATATCCGCCTCCTTCCTTATCCATATGGCTGCGATTTACTTCCCTTTCGTGGTAGATATCTTCATTGATTAGGTTTAGCTAAGATAAGGAAAGAAATCTTCGATCCTTATCCTCTTCCTTGGAGAAGAAGAAATCTGCAACTACTCCTGATTTACATCTTGACTTCGATGTCTGCATCATGTATCACTTCCTATGCTGACCAAGATCCTGGCTCCTCCGGGTACTCTGTCTGTTGTCTTCAAGAATATGGAGAGGTGTTTCCTGACTTGTAGATTGAATAGAACGTTGTTGCCTAGCCACAAGCTTCTAGCCATATGCCCATTTGTATTGTATCGCCATCTCAGCATCTCAACAACAGATTTTCACCGATTTTGCCCAAGATCCCACCTATTCTTCCCTGCACACCATCTCTCGACTTTGTGTCCTCCTAGACACACTTTAACTCGATAAAGACTAAAAAGAACAAAAAAAACACCAGAAAAGATGGACACAAATATGGGTTCATCACACCCACACACTTGAATTACACTTGCCCTCTAGTCTACAATTGCAATTTTGCCCAAGACTCAAACACTAGAAAAGACAAATCAAGAACACAGACTCAATAGATCGGCACATCAACAGAATATGAAATATGTAAGCAGATATTGCCATCAAATAGGTCAAGATATAGTTATTGGGCAACAAGGGTATCCTCACCAGCACTCAACTCTCTCAAGTGTATATGGTTAAAAGTGTATACGCTCTTGACGAATATCAACAATGTTTTTCCATAGGCTTGCTTGCCCTCTACATCCCTACTTCTTTGAACGAAATCAACATTACTTATCCTTAGGTCTTTATCGGGTTGTAACGTGGCTTAAAGCAAAAGGTAGGAAAAGATAGGAACTGACTATGTCAAGATGAACTCAGTTCTTGGGCAACAAGTTACCCTTGACTCCTTACTCTTCTCAAACACCACATTGGCCCTAGCGTACTTATTCTTTCAGGACTTATATATATATATATATTAACACAACACCTCTATAATAGGTGACATTGCCCAGCAAGCACTACCCAACATTTTTCTTTCATCCCTTCTTCTTCTATACCTGAATTCTTGACCGGGAAGGCTTATAAATTCAGGCTACTATAAGTGAATCGAAAGAATTATCATCAAGCTCAAAAGGACTAGCAAGGGATAAATGTAAAGGTAGGAAATTTTGGCCATGGGCTAATTCAAACAAAAACGTCTAATTCATCTAAGCAATTCGACTAAGTTACATGAAGTTTCAATAAGAGATGCATGCAAGTTCTAGATCAACAAGTCTCAATTGGTCATTATCACACAAGAAAGAAATAAATGATGCACATGTATATAACATTCAACAGCTCAAAACCTCACAGTTCTTGCCCAATATCTCATTCCGTCCTACCTATCTACATATAGCATCAACATACCTATTCTGACCAATCATGCCAACATACTAATCAACAACTTAAACACAATTTAAAAACACACAACACAAACTCACTTCCCAACATCCACACACTTTGCCTTAGGCAAAGTGAGTATGATGTTGGGCAATAACAGACATAAAAAAAACTGACTCAACAATTAAATCAACAACTATTTACAACCAAAGCCGAGAAGGGAATTCTAAAGTCTTCACCACACAATTTGCTGGGCAAATTATGGGTGAAGGCAATAAGAACACCTTCTCGACCAACAAGACACAATAGAAAATAAAACACAAAACAAGACTCGACAACAAAACACAAAAATGAAAAACAAAACCCTAAACTAACACAAAAGTGGGAGGAACATAAAATCAAAGAGAAGATTTAGGCGGGTACCTGAATCCTTGGTGTGCAAAGAATGCCAGTTGAGCATCCCTAATCTCGGTCAACAACTTCTCCATGTTGGCCAACCTGGTCTCAACCTCGATGTTGGGTGGCACCGCCGTACTGGTGCTTGCCTCCTCCTTCTTAACCACGTGCGGATGCCTGGTAGATTTTGACCTGCCGTAGTCGATGAACACAAACTTGCCATTCCTCAACTCGATGTCATTCATTTTCTTGAGAGCCACTTCACCCAACTTGCCGACTCCCATCACAGGCTTTTCCTTCATCTTGTCATACGCATTAACTCCTTTCGCAAATGTCGTCATGAAATGCCCACACATGCACCTTAGAGCTTGCTTCTCCATCGTGGTTCCTGACCTACAACCTACCTCTTGCTCAACATCTCCTGCACACTTCAAAACAACAAATATACTCCAAAAACAAACTCTTTCCTATGGTTAAACTAGAGTAAAAAATACTTCAAAATAAAATACCTTAAGCAAAAACCAACTAATTTTTTTTTTCGAAAGTCAAAGATAAAAACAAAAAAGAAAAAAAATAATAAATAGAAAATAAATAGAAAATACTAACCAGGTTGTCTCCTTAACAGCGCCCCATTTAAGGTCTTGGGCACGACACCCCCCTCCTTTTGAAGTCAGAGGTCCTCCTCGATAGGGAACCTGATGGTCCCGATACGAATTACTGGTGTATGGGAGGGGATACACCAGTTAGGATTTTTTAACTTTCTAAAAACTTAACACTTGAAATCAACTTCAACTGAGTAAAAGGACTCAGTTGGGATCTCACAGCTGAGTAAGCAACCTCAGCTGGAAGAGTGGTGCTGTGCGGAATGTGGTGGAAAATGTACTCGTAAAAACAAACTCACGCTTTTGTGCACGGTTGGTCAAAACCAAAACTGTTGATGTGAAAGTATGCAGATTGTATGCGGTTAGATTGTCAGTTGAGATATGCAAAATAATGACTGAACACAAATCAACACGACACACAAGATTTACGTGGTTCGGAGAGAACTCCTACGTCCACGGGGAGATGTGAGTCCACACACCTCAGTCCAAGTTCTTCTGGACAAATCCACTCAACTTACGCGGGCTGAGCAATCGTTACAGTTTAGTTTGCGGGCACTAAACAGCCTAAGTCAAGTTTGCGGGTACTTGACGACCTAACTACTCAATTACAGGAAGAGTAAGGTCCTAGCACACTTTTTAGGGTGTGAGAAAGGGTAGGATATCCAACTACAGCTCGATCACGAATGAGAGCTGGATCTAAGGCTTGAACGAATAAACACTCAACCTAAGATCAAAAAACAGTTTCGATCTCTAGGAACCCTCAGCTACTAATGTTCTCTCAAATTTGAACTCTCAGCTGCTGATGCTCTTAGATGATGATTTTGCAGATTTGCTTTTGATTTCTCTCGAGAAAGCTCTTGAATTTTTCGTCGTCTATGGGTCTATCTGCATATATGTCTTCTCGAATGAGAGAATGCCTCTATTTATAGGCGAAGAGAATCAACTAGCCGTTGGAGGAGCAGTTGATCTCTGATCGGTTGAAAGCGATGGCTTGTTTCTCATCTCTGCAGACTTTCCCGATATGGCATCTGTGCTCTTCTGCTTTCCATCTGAGACAGCCTTGTGTTGGGCCAGATGGGGTAATGACTGAACGGTCAAACCCTCATGTGACTTCCTTTTGAAATTCAAATGTTTGACAGTCAACTTCGGTTTGTCGGTTGAAAGTCTTGACCTTCATCTGAGTGATCTTCAGTTGATGTTCCGATCTGTCGAGCTCTCAGCTGACTTTGAACTTCAAACAGAAGAACTCCTTGTTTGGATTCTACAACTGAGGTTCTGAAACTGAACACTCAGTTGCCTTCCTTGTATTTACTCAGATGGGTTTGAACCCTCAGATGATTTCTTTTTCATCTGATGTTCGCTCAGTTGGTTTCCTTCAACTGATGTTCTAAAGACTTCCCCTTGTTTGCATCTGAACAAATGAACTCTCAGTTGTCTTTCTTCACAACTGATGTTCTGTCTGAGTGACGCCTTGTTGCCATCTTCAGCTGGAGACCTGTAAAGATAAAATCTTAACTTTGCTCAAACAGCGAGCCTAAATTATAACATTAGGTCCTGGCAACATCTACTCGGTTGGGGTCAGCCGGTTTTGGAATTCATCAAAACTTATACTAATAAATTTCCCAACAATTTCCCCCTTTTTGATGATGCCAAAACCACTTATAACTTGAAACCACTACTGATCTAAACCTTACTAACTTATCTAAAAACTCAGCTGAAATTCTAGACAGTCTATAAGATAAAACATCAAATGGTTAGCACAGTTATAACATGAAATTGAAAGACTTTGTGATTCAGAGCTTGGACAATGAGGAATTATTCATCAAGGTGAATCGTATTATATACTTTGAAGTTTTTGTTATAACTGAAGGTTACAATGTTAAGCGCAAAACATAGACAGATACAACAGTTGCTTCAAAAACTACAACATCCAAAAACATTATCAGCTCAAAAACTTTGACAGCTCAGAAATACTGTTGACCGTACTTGTTGAAGATACGGTTGAAGATCTCCTTCTTTGCTTCCGACTCGATCCCAGAGTTGACGCCGTGTTCCTTGCAGACTTGCCTCGCCTCAGCCAAGATCGCATTTCTATTTGGCGTGCTCGTGCCTTTGATCATCGGAGGGCGGTACCTGCACATCTTCGGAACTGGAACAGTGTTGGGATCAAGCTGAGCATTCAGCATAGCTCGCTTGAACTGACTAAACATTCCAGGGTCTCCAGATCTGAGTTCCCACAGGGCTTCCTTGAAGGCTAGCCTTGGGTCTTCAGTCGAGTAAACTTTCCTGTAATAGAAGTCATTGACGAACTCATGCTTGAACTGTTCTCAGTCATCGTTCCACTCCGCATTCATCTACTTGTCAACATGTGGGTATCGAGACGGGAGCGGAGCGTTCTTCTGCAGCTGATGCGTCGACTTTCTAGCCTCAGCCTTCATCTGGTGCTTGTTGATTCTTCGCACACTCCGGCGGCTTTATTTCTGTCGACGTTCTTCTCCACCTTGGCGAGCTCCTTCTCGAACTTGGCTACCTTTTTGGCCTGATCAGCAGCGAACTTCTTGATCCAAGAGGGATTCAAGTATTTCTCCTTAGGCACCTCCATAGCTTTGGCAGCTTCGATACAGTCTTCAACGGATATCCCGTCAAGTTCTACATCGAGCTCGGCTGTGAGCTCGGCTACGAGGTCGTGGGAGACTTCCAGTTCGGGCTGCGACCCTTCAGCTTCAGCTTCAGCTGGCACTCCTTCTCTTTGCTGGAGAACAGCTTTCCCTTGTCCATCCCCAGCTGCTGGCTCTTTGTCTTCCCCAGTTGTTGGCTCCTTGTCTTCCCCCTTTTCGGCATCATCCAAAAGGGTGGCAACAGTGCCATCCAGAGAGGTCAACTTGGCTTCAGCTTGTTGAATGCGGGAAAACAGCTCTTCAACAGCGTCCTTCTCTTCTACCTTCTTCGCCAATTCCAGGTCTTGGCGCTCCTGTTCAGCTCGATGCACAGCTGCAAAAGTCACAGAGACCTCTTTGTGGAGGGAGACGAACTCAGCTCGAAAAGATGCGAACTGAGCCATCCACTCCTGGTCCTGAGTCTGCTGGGACTTTGCGAGGTCAGATTCAGCAACGGTCTTGAACACTTTGAAATCCGAGCTGAGGCTCTGAACAGCCTTCCTTAGAGCCGAGACCTCTGAGCTGGAAGAGGTGGAGAGAGCTTCGAGCTTGTACTGCAGAGAAGAGGAGAGGTGATCTATCTGATTCTTCAGGCTGGCATTTTCTGCCATCAGCTGCTGCATCCTGTCAGCTTCTTCCTCCTTGCCCAGCTGGATCTTGGACAGCATCTCCGTCCTCAGCTGGTTGACCCTCTCCGAGATCAGTTCGCAGATGGCGTTGGTTGAGAGAGCTGGCTGATCGGAGGGTCCGAGCAGAAGCTGTGGTTGTGGCTGGGCAGCAGACTACGCGACAACCATGGCAGATCTGCTGGCAAGATAGGCCTTGAGTTTGTCTTCTTCTCTCTTGGCCGTCTCATCAGCTGCGTCGACGTCGTTCATGCAAGAGGCATTTTTGGAGAGCATGTCATCAAGAAAGTGAACAGCTTCAGGGTTGTTGCACAGCTCCCTGGTGTCTGTCCCTTCTTGGATGCTTTTGTCCAGACGTCGTCGTAGCACAACCACTTTTTGATTGTAAGCCACCTCCAGGTTCTGGTAGTCGAAGTACTCCCTCAGGTTGGACTCTTCGACCTTTAACTTGTCCCAACCATGAATCCTGAGGGTCTCCTCCTTTACGTACCAGTAGCTGAATATGACACTGAACTGGTATAGAAGTTCTGTCCCGAGAACAGAGAAAATGGGCATCGATGTTGCCTCGGGGAACATACCAATCAGCTTGCGGAAGCAGTAGCTGAGTCTTCCTTCATACTCAGCCAGGATTGCCTGGTGGTTGGCTTCTTCATCGATCTGAGGGGGGTCGATATCGAAGGTTATGGGTTCGATGGTTTCATCAACGTTGGCCGAAGAAGTGGTCACAACGTTGGCATCGAGCGAGAGGCTCGGAATATCTGACTGAAGACCAGTTGAGAGAACTGGATCCTCTTTGGATGGAGAGTTGGCTGGCTGGAGGATTTCTTCAGTCACAGGTGGGTTAACCTGGCTGGCATCAGCTCTAGACCGACTGTCGTGGGACTCCTCAGATGAAGAAGAGTCATCTGAGGAGGAGCTGGTATCCACCACTTGGACCTCCACGTCTTCACTTTCCCCCTCAGCCACGTCCTCCTGGCGAGGTTGAAGAATAAACCCAGCTGGGTCAACCGATTGACTGGATTCGGTTGACTCCTTCACCTCAGCCGGCTTGATCACCACTGGACTTGTTGTAGATGGTTGAGCCACTGGCTGGATGATCCTTTTCCTTGGCCTCTTCTGCATAGGTTCCTCCTCTTCCTCCTCTTCGTCTTCTTCCTCCTCAGCTACCTCTTCCAGCTGGCGCTTCGTCGGCTTGGTCCTCGAAGGGCGACGAGCAGCTGCCTCCACAGCTGGCTTGGGGACACCCTTGGGGGTGTAGACAGCTTCTACAACATCCCTGGCCTTCTTGGCTGAGGGGAACAGTGACAGCTTGCTGACTGGAGTGTCCTCACTCCCTTCCCATGTCAGCGGCAGACCCTTTGTGGCTTGGAGGATGAGGGCTGATATCTTTGTCCCGAAGTTGAGAGTCCCCTTGACACTTAACAGAACATCTCCGGACTCAGCTGTCGTCTCGGATATCTTCTGCTTCTCCGACAACAGCTGGCTCTCTATAAATCCCAACCAGTTGACCTGGTGCATCTCTTCCAGGGCCTTCTGCTTCTTGAGCTTAGGACGGCTGATGTCCCCGAAGGCTCCACCATATGCGAAGATGCATTTGGAGAATACATCGAAAAGAAGTCGGTGCTCCGGCTTCAACTTTGTCATTTGCATGCTCCCCTTCAATGGTTCGGGAACAAGAAGAATGGTTTGAAGGAAGGCATCAGCTTCCTTGTCAGAAAAGTTCCCCACCACGTCTGTGGCTTCACGGTTTCTGAGGATGAGCTTCTCCAGCTCCTTCGACACCTTTATCTCTACAACGGAGTCTTCTACTGTTCGGGAGGTTCTGTGGCGTTGCTTGCACGGGATGATCGTGACAAGCCCGTCATTTGCGACTCGTTGCAAATTCCGGTAGAAATGTACGATCTGCTTCCTGAGTAACAGGGCCGGAGAGAGGGTGGCCCAATCAAGCAGATGGTGGTCGGAGAGGATGGTGGCGATTGGAGCGAGCTCAGGCGATGAGAGAGCCGCTCTGGATAATATCTGTTCGAAATGAATCTTCGACATCACCATGTCGAACGATTCCTGGAACGTTGTAGGCTCTGAGGAAACCATCTTTTTAGAAGCTTTTGACTTGGGTGCCATCTCGAGCAGATATACATGCAAAGAAAGAGTGAAAGACTTTACTGGAAATGGCGAAACAAGATTTGAGAAGATGATGAATAGTGAGTAAAGATATGCACGAAAAGAGAAGGTAAGGATCACTTCCTGATTTGCTGTATTATATAATCTTTGACTCGGATAAAATCAACGGATGGGGTTAAATCGCGCGAATCTATTGACGGCTGTGATTTCGCGACTGTTGAGTAATTTTGACTGATATACCACGCGCGCGAGTGGGAAGGTGAATAGTTTGAGGTGTCAGCCCAGTCGCACTATAAAGTAAGGCTATAGGTGTTCAGCCAGACTTTACATTAAATGCGATATGATGGCTTGTTTAGTCTAGCTGACATGTTCAGGAATGTTTGAATTTATTTCAAACATTCTCATTTAATATCATAACACCTTCAGTCATAAATGATACCTGCCAGCTGATGTCTGAATCAGCTGTGTTCATTAGTTGAATTCCTCAGATGCCGCATACCATCAGCTGACTCGAGTTCGTCTATTCAGCTGACGTCTGTTCCATTGTTGCAACATACCATCAGCTGACTCAAGTTCATCTCCTCAGCTGACGTTTGATATCCTCAGTTGGCAATTCGTATCTGAGATTCCCCTTTTATCTGAGCTTCCCCCTTAATTCGATATCCGATTCGTCAGCTCGGATGAATCCTTATCAGCTCGGATGACTCTTCTGCTCGGATGACTTTTTAGCTCGGATGAGTTTTTAGCTCGGATCCAAAAGTCCTAGAAGATCACACAGCATCTTGAACCGGGCTTCAGGAAGAGGTTTGGTGAAGATGTCAGCTTTCTGAATCTCAGTTGGAATCTTCTCCATGGACACATCCTTCTTCTCAATATGATCTCGGATGAAGTGATGACGAATATTGATATGCTTAGTCCGAGAGTGATGAACAGGGTTTAGAGAGATAGCTATGGCACTCGAGCTATCACAATGAATGGGAACCTGTCCAGTTGAGACTTCATAATCTCTCAGCTGCTGTTTCAGCCATAATACTTGCATGCAACAGCTTCCGGTAGCCATGTACTCTGACTCGGTTGTCGAAGTAGCCACACACGCTTGTTTCTTGGAGAACCATGAAACTAGCTTGCTTCCCATGAACTGACAGTGTCCAGAAGTAGACTTTCTGTCCAACCGATCTCCTGCTAGGTCGGCATCTGAGTATCCAGTCAGCTGGATATTGTCATCAGTTGGGTACCACAATCCAACATTGACAGTTCCCTTCAGATACTTAATGATGTTCTTTGCTGCCAACATGTGTGCTTCTCTTGGTTGGACTTGAAAACGAGCACACACTCCAACTGCGTATGAAATGTCTGGTCGGCTGGCAGTTCGGTAGAGCAGCGAACCGATGATCCCTCTATACTAGCTGGCATCAATGAGCTTTCCCTCAGCTCCTGGTTCGATCTTCCAGTTCGTGTTCATAGGGATCTTGGTTGTCTTACTTGTCTGCAATCCGAACTTGGTGATGAGCTCCTTTGTATATTTGGACTGGTTGATGAAAATCCCTTCAGGTGACTGCTTCACTTGTAATCCAAGGAAATAATTCATCTCGCCCATCATTGACATCTCGAACTTTTCCTTCATAAGATCGGAGAATTTCTTGCACAGCTCCTCCGACTTGGACCCGAAAATGATGTCATCGACATAAATTTGCACGACAAGTATATCTTCTCCAACTTTGATGGTGAACAGAGTTTTATCAACTGAACCTCGTTTGAACCCCGAGTCCAGAAGAAATCCACAAAGAGTGTCATACCATGCTCTTGGTGCTTGCTTTAGACCATAGATAGCTTTCTTCAGCTTGTACACTCTTCCATCTTCAGTCTCAAAACCAGGAGGCTGTTCAACATATACATCTTCTTTTATATCCCCATTGAGGAATGCACACTTCACATCCATCTGATATACTTTGAACTTGTGATGTGCGGCATAAGCTAGAAAGATCTGGATGGCTTCCAGCCTTGCAACTGGTGCAAAGGAATCTTCAAAGTCAATTCCTTCTTGTTGGCAGTATCCTTGAGCTACCAACCTTGCTTTATTCCTCACAATGAATCCAATGGCGTCTCTCTTGTTTTTGAAAATCCACTTTAGTCCAATCACCTTGACACCATTTGGTCTTTCTACCAACTCCCATACACAGTTGCGTAGAAACTCATTCAATTCTTCTTGCATGGCTGTTGTCCAGTGGACACAGTTGAGAGCTTCCCCAACATTCTTCGGTTCTGGAACATCAGCTACAAAGCAAGAAATCATGGAAACATCTCCAGCTTGCTCGAACTCCTCTAGAACTGCCAATTCCTCAGCATATTGGGCATAAGTGTTGGAATCAACCTCGGTTGATTCTGGATTTGCAACTCTGCTCCGTGTGTGCACACCCTCGGTTGGATCTCCGATGATGTCGTTGGTGGAATGAACTTCATACCATCTTCGGTTGCGTCTTCCTTCTTCTTCCAACAGTGGCTGTTCAGACATGTGAGTTGGAGTCTTCAGAGCTGGTGATTGATCAGCTGTTGAGTCTGGATCCTCAATGTTTACAATAGATTGAACTGAGCTCGGTTGGGCATCGGATGCTGATGCAGTTGGAGGGACATCAGCTGAAGTTCCCCCTAGGGACGAGCTGAGGTCTTCGCATTCATCTTCAGAGGAGTATGGGTCCTCATCCTCAGTTGCCCACACCAGTGGTTCAGCTCGGTTCTTTTCCCGAAATGCTTGCGATCTGGTGAGAACTGGTAGAACAGCTGGATCCGCGTGTTGTTCCTTTACCTGTTCCCTGCACTCAAAGGTAGACTCATCAAAACTAACATGAGGTGTTATTTCCACAACACGAGAGCTGTTGTTGAAAACTCTATATGCCTTGATCCGAGCTGCATATCCAAGAAATATGCCCTTCGAAGCTTTGGCATCAAAAGTTTTCAACTGAGTCTTCCCATTGTTGTGAATATAACACTTAGATCCAAAAACACGAAAATAAGAAATATCTGGCTTTCTGCGTCTCCACAGCTCGTAGGGCGTCTTTCCCAACCGCTTGGTGAGAAGAGATCGATTCTGTGTGTAGCATGTTGTGTTGATCGCTTCAGCCCAAAATCTCTTAGGTAGTGCTGAGCTCGCTAACATGGATGTGGCTGCATCCTTCAGAGTTCTATTTCTTCGCTCAGCTACGCCATTCTGTTGTGGAGTGCGTGCGACTGATGTCTGATGGGTTATGCCATTCCTTACGCAATACTCAATGATGGTTTCATTTAGAAACTCCGTTCCACGATCTGATCGGATAGATATGATCTTCATTTCTTGTTGGTTCGATATCCGATCCATCAGCTTAGGCAGCTCATCTCGGGTCTCACTTTTGTGGCGCAAGAAGATGGTCCACGTATATCTTGAGTAGTCATCAGTTACAACCAAACTATATTCGTTTCCATTAATGCTTTTTGGTGTAACTGGCCCGAAGAGATCCATGTGGATCAGCTGTAACACTCGGTCAGTTGAGGGAGTTGTCTTCAACCGGAAGGAGGATCTAGCGAGCTTTCCCAGCTGGCATGCACTGCATATGTGTGTTGTTGAAAACACCCGGTTAGGTATGCCTTTTGCATGTTCTTGTCTGGCGAGTCGGTTCATCGTCTTGAAATTCAGATGGTTGAGCCTTTTGTGCCACAGCCAGCTCACATCCGAACTGCTCTTTGATAACAGGCAAGTGTCAGGGAGGCAGCTGTTCCAATCAGCGTAGTATACATTCCCTGTTGGAGATCGATTTCCTAACAATATCACCTGCTTTGATCCGACATTTTTAACTCTGCAACCCTGTGCATCAAACTTGACAGAGAAACCATTATCACAGAATTGGCAGATGGAGAGCAGGTTATGCTTCAATCCATCAACATAAGAGACATTAGAAATTGAAACATGATTGGTTTCAAGGGTACCGTAACCTCTGGTGTAACCTTTTGAGTTATCACCAAAAGTAACTGATGGACCTTCTTTCTCCACGAAACTTCCAAGCAAATCCTTTAGATTTGTCATGTGTTTCGAGCATCCACTATCCATCACCCACATTGTTGTAGACGCCTTCTTCTTCCTCAGCTGTTTCTCTTGTACCTGCAAAGAGAAACTCGCTTAGGTCCCCAATTTCAGTTGGGTCCTGGAGGGTTAGAACCAGTTCCCCCTGGAACTGTGCGTCGCTTTTCTCTGTACACTCGGATGGATTTATCATTCCAAATTACTTTTCCTTCATCATCAACTATAACAACACCTCGGTTATCCTTAGGCTTGTTTGAAATGATGCTCTGTTTCTTGGGAGGAGTTGGATTTCTCCCATGTTGGGCTTTAGGAGGTAAGGCTTTCCCCCTGTTTTGATGGCGATTCTTATCCTGTTGAATTTGTCTGTGAGGTCGGACGCCATTGTGGAATCTTCTTGGCTGATTCTGATTCCATTGCGTTGGCTGTTGACGATAGCTGTTCATGCCCGGATGTTGATTCATGTTGTGGCATGAGTAACCATAGCTGTCGTAACTGTTCCACATAGGTTGACTCTGTTGAAACCTCTTGTCGTTGTGGTGATGGAACCGTTGTTGATTATGTCGGTTGAAGCTCGGTTGGTTCTGTTGGTTCCATCTCTGCTGTGGTTGGTTTGTTGGTCGGTTATCACGTCGGTTCTGAGCTTGGTTATGTTGTCGATTTTGAGCTCGGTTATGATTGCGACTCCGACGTCTCCGGTTCCTCTGTTGAGTCTTGGAACATTCCCCCTCGGTTGTAGACTCCAGGGACTGTTTCGTTGGTGCTCCATCTGCAGCTCCTTTGCCTTTCTCAACCGTAGTTGCCTTTATCGGTTGTGAGGGTGTTTGTTCAGTTGCATACTCAACTGTGTCAGGTTTGGCAACCATGACTTCCTCAGCCCTGGTGAAGGTAGCTGGTGGAATTCCAGTGTCCTTTGCCACGTCGTATCCGAGTCCAGACACATCATCCGTTTGCCATCTGTATTTGATGAGATTCTCAATGATCTCGGATGACTGATATAGCTTTGTCAGGTTGTCCTTCTCAGTTTGAAGATCCTTGAGAAGAACAGCTATATGTTCGGTCTGGGCATCTGATGTCTTCATCAGCTGGTCGATCTGAGCCTCTTGCTTGTTCAACTGTTCGTTCTGTGCCTTGATCTGTTCCTTCAACTGTTCATCGGTTGAAGCCTCAGTTTGGTTGGATGTACTCAGTTGACTTTTCAGCTGGTCAATTTCTTCAGCTTGTCTCTTGATCAGATCGTCCTTTTCGGTTAAGGAATCTTCAAGCTTGGCGAACTGGGCTTGAAGACTCTTAAACTCAACCGACTGCTGATGCAGTTCCTCACTGAGTTCTTGAAAATCATTCCAGGAGGGTTCCAACTCATCGTTCATAGATTCCTGCATGTTAGAAGTATTGGAAGAATTTAAGCGAGCAGGATTAGATTGTACCTCAATATCATCTTGGTCGGTTCCAAGTGCCATGAGGCATTGATCCGGACTGATGACTTTGTTGGTAGAGGTCAGGTCATCCTCATCTTCAGTGTCTGTGAAGATGTCCATATCGTCAGTTGCCTCTTCAGCTACCATGGCCTTATTCTTTGCAGTTTGCTTCGCCCTCAGTGCTTCTCTTTCTTTCTTTGAGAGGTCTGGGCAATCGGCTTTGAAGTGTCCTTCCTTGCCGCATTCGAAGCAACCATTGGTGACTGGCTTCGAACTGTCTCGAGTTCGGTTTGATTTATAGAAACGTTTATATTTGCCGAACCGAGTATCCATATCGGCTAACTTCTTTGACAACGCTGCAATGTTCTGTTGCAGTTCTTCTCTGCTCGGCTCCTTTGCAGTCGTGTCAGCCGACCTGGTTGGCCTTGACTATCTCGACTTTGAGTAGTCAGCTCGGAGGGCAACTGACTTTGATGCTGAGCCGATATCCTCAATTCTATTTGTCTGACTTGAGGGCTGCGACCTCCTTCTGTTGACCTTATACTCATTCCCTTTCAAGATTGAGAACAATCTTTCAGTTCCCATTTCACCAAGGTCAGCTCGGCTCTCGTGGATATTTGTGAAAGTATCCCACTCAGCCGGTAGAGCTTGCAACACTTTGAGGTTTATTTCTCTTAGAGTGTATTTTCCTTTCCGGATGGATTGGATTCTTCTGATGATGTCCATAAACCGGAGCTCTAGCTGATCGATAGTCTCATCAGGTCGCAGACTGAAATTGTCAAAATCTTGACATGCATGCGAGAACTTGTTTTCCTTCATTTCGTCGCTTCCTTCACTTAGCGAGGCCAGGATGTCCCACATCTCTTTTGCGGTCTCACACTCCTCTATCCAGGGCAGATAATCTTGTCCAACCGTGGACATTATTGTGCTCTGAGCCCAGATATCCAGCTGGCTCACCTTGGCCTCCTCCAGAGTGTAGTCCTCTGGCTGTTTCTCCACATACTCCACCACTGCATCTCCATCGTTGGGAATTGTGGGAGTACGAAGTATTCTGTCTCGTATGACGATTGGTCCAGATGTGAGAACTTGTTGCATCCTATGATGCTTGGACAAAAGGATCTTCTTCATTCGAGTTCTCCATGATGTATAGTTGACAACGGAGAACATGACTGTGATCTTGTCCTTGATGTCCATCTGCACAAACAAAAACAGGACAAAAAAAAATGCGAGCAAGAATGCAGCAGCGTGAAAAGATCTGTTCAGTTGACCACTGAAGAAAATTCTCGAATTTACACCTCGTGAAACAGAGACAGTAGTCTTTTGAACCACTGCTCTGATACCACTTGATGGTCCCGATACGAGTTACTGGTGTATGGGGGGGGGATACACCAGTTAGGATTTTTTAACTTTCTAAAAACTTAACACTTGAAATCAACTTCAACTGAGTAAAAGGACTCAGTTGGGATCTCACAGCTGAGTAAGCAACCTCAGCTGGAAGAGTGGTGCTGTGTGGAATGTGGTGGAAAATGTACTCGTAAAAACAAACTCACGCTTTTGTGCACGGTTGGTCAAAACCAAAATTATTGATGTGAAAGTATGCAGATTGTATGCGGTTAGATTGTCAGTTGAGATATGCAAAATAATGACTGAACACAAATCAACACGACACACAAGATTTACGTGGTTCGGAGAGAACTCCTACGTCCACGGGGAGATGTGAGTCCACACACCTCAGTCCAAGTTCTTCTGGACAAATCCACTCAACTTACGCGGGCTGAGCAACCGTTACAGTTTAGTTTGCGGGCACTAAATAGCCTAAGTTAAGTTTGCGGGTACTTGACGATCTAACTACTCAATTACAGGAAGAGTAAGGTCCTAGCACACTTCTTAGGGTGTGAGAAAGGGTAGGATATCCAACTACAGCTCGATCACGAATGAGAGCTGGATCTAAGGCTTGAACGAATAAACACTCAACCTAAGATCAAAAAACAGTTTCGATCTCTAGGAACCCTCAGCTACTAATGTTCTCTTAAATTTGAACTCTCAGCTGCTGATGCTCTTAGATGATGATTTTGCAGATTTGCTTTTGATTTCTCTCGAGAAAGCTCTTGAATTTTTCGTCGTCTATGGGTCTATCTGCATATATGTCTTCTCGAATGAGAGAATGCCTCTATTTATAGGCGGAGAGAATCAACTAGCCGTTGGAGGAGCAGTTGATCTCTGATCGGTTGAAAGCGATGGCTTGTTTCTCATCTCTACAGACTTTCCCGATATGGCATCTGTGCTCTTCTGCTTTCCATCTGAGACAGCCTTGTGTTGGGCCAGATGGGGTAATGACTGAACGGTCAAACCCTCATGTGACTTCCTTTTGAAATTCAAATGTTTGACAGTCAACTTCGGTTTGTCGGTTGAAAGTCTTGACCTTCATCTGAGTGATCTTCAGTTGATGTTCCGATCTGTCGAGCTCTCAGCTGACTTTGAACTTCAAACAGATGAACTCCTTGTTCGGATTCTACAACTGAGGTTCTGAAACTGAACACTCAGTTGCCTTCCTTGTATTTACTCAGATGGGTTTGAACCCTCAGATGATTTCCTTTTCATCTGATGTTCGCTCAGTTGGTTTCCTTCAACTGTTGTTCAAAAGACTTCCCCTTGTTTGCATCTGAACAAATGAACTCTCAGTTGTCTTTCTTCACAACTGATGTTCTGTCTGAGTGACGCCTTGTTGCCATCTTCAGCTGGAGACCTGTAAAGATAAAATCTTAACTTTTCTCAAACAGCGAGCCTAAATTATAACATTAGGTCCTGGCAACATCTACTCGGTTGGGGTCAGCCGGTTTTGGAATTCATCAAAACTTATACTAATAAATTTCCCAACAGAACCCAGATGGTTCCTCCTCAACAAGTTGTTCTTGCCTAAAATAGGTCTTCAAGCGCTGGCCATTGACTTTAAAAATCTTCCCATTCTTGGGATCCTTGATCTCAACCGCTCCATTTGGGAATTGAGCTTGCACTTCATAAGGTCCTGCCCACTTAGTCGAGAGCTTCCCCGAAGAAAGCCTAAATTGAGTTTGGTGCAGCAACACTTGTTGCCCAAAATGGAACTCCTTCTCTTTAATCAAAAGATCGTGGGTCTTCTTCATCCTTTCCTTGTATAAACTGGCATTATCATAGGCTTGGAGTCTTATCTCGTCAATAAAGGGCAAAGGAAAGTGATCCTTCTTCATCTTTTGGTTTAGCTTTCGGTAATCAATGCGTACTCACCATCCGGTTTGCAATCCCATAGCCACCATCTCGTTTTTCTCATTCTCAACAACTTGGATTCCCGACTTCTTGGGCACTACATGCACAGGGCTCACCCACCGACTGTCGGACACGTGGTAGATGATCCCCAAGTCAAGAAGCTTAAGTATCTCCTTCATCACCACTTCTTTCAGGGTGAGATTCAATCGTCTTTATGGATCTCTCACGGGAACAACATCCCCCTCAAGCAAAATGTGATGAACACAATCCATAGGGTTAATGCCTTTGATGTCGGCTAATGTCCACCCTATTGCCTCTTTGTATTTTCTCAGCACCTCACCAACTCGGACCTCCTCCATGCTCGATAGCTCAGAAGATATGATCACGGGCAAAGTCTCATTCTTACCAAGATATATGTACTTCAGGTGCTTGGGCAAAAGTTTTAGCTCCAAAGCAGGTGCCTTTTGTAGTGATGGCACCAACCTGTCATCGGGCTTCAACTCAGGGATGTTGAGTGGTTTGAACCCCTGAGGTTGCATGTTGCCCGGAATCTTGGCAAAACTGCATTCCTCCACATCTACTGGTTCATCGTTTTGGGCAAGATCCTCTTCTGTCTGCAAGCTAGCATCATGCTCAAGAACTATATGTTGCCAGAATTCCTCCACTATCTCCTCGGTCTCATCATGGGGTAGTTCCTCGAGTTCCTCATCAAACTCGTTGAGGGGCTTTTGCTCACCTTTATTCTGGTCCTCATCTTCATTGCCAAAGAAATTGTTAAGAGTTCTGCACTCCTCTAACTCCTCATCCTTGAAGTAGTCTTCGTCGGTGGAGTAGTCGAAACTATGCCCATGGACTGACTCCTCCCAGAAATCTCTATCACTTTCATACTCATCATCTTCGGAAAACTCCATCATGGCACCCGCTCTCTCATTATCCTCAAACTGGTCAAGATCCAGGTCAAGATCCTCAATGAGATCGAGATCCGCCTGGATTACATCCTCGTTGTCTTCAATGAAACAACTTAAACTGTTCAACGTCTCCACTCGCTCACCACGTGCATTGAGGGTGTTGAGGTGCTCTATGGCATCAATCTGATTTTGCCTATAAGCATCGAACTCTACTACTTCTCCAGCTACCTGAACCGTCAACCTCCCAGTATCACAATCGATCTTGGTGCGTGCTGTCCTAAAGAACGGCCTCCCGAGCAAGATCACTGAATTCTTGATTGTTTTCTTTCCCATGTCAAGAACATAGAAGTCTGCTGGGAACAGAAGATCCCCCACCCTAACCAACACGTCCTCCAAAACTCCATCAGGGTAGACTGTGGACAAGTCCACCAATTAAATGGCAACACGGGTAGGAGAAAGAGGTCCAAACCTCATCTCATCGAACATGGCCCTCGACATTACATTTATCGAGGCTCCGAGATCACGCATCGTCTTGGGTATTGACGTAGTACCTATTGTGCATGGGATAGCAAACATGTCAGGATCTTTCTTCTTGACCGGGATGTGGGGATTCATGAGTGTTGACATATTCTCTACATAGAAACGGGCATTATCAGGGTACTTGGTCTTCTTCAAACACATCTCTCGCAAAAACTTTGCACACTTTGGCATGGATTGCAATGCCATCAATAGTGGAAGGTTGATTTCCACTTTCTTGAACATATCCATCATGTCCTCCAACTCCTTCTGATCACGATCGCGGGCAAAATGTCTCGGGTACGGGGTTGTTGCCTTAGCAGTGTGAGGAACGGTCCTCTTGGCCAAAGCCGCTGCCTCTCTTTCAGCTTTCAAAGAGTCCAACAATTCATCATCTTTATCGAATCACAGCCTTGATCTCTCCATCTTTACGTAATCAAACAAGGCTTCATCTTCCTTATCATCGAAGACGGGATTCTTATTGGCCTTTATCCCTTCTTCACACTTTGCCTTCAGCTCCTTGTAGATGTCATTGATGTCTCCTGTACTCATCTTGGTTTCCTCTACTCGAGCAGGTTTCTTGGGTTGGATCTTGGGCAACAACCCTGGCAACACCTTCCCACTTTGTAAAGTTACAGCATTCACTTGCTCCTTATTGATTTCCACTTAGGCAGGAAGCATTCCGTTCTTGTCCTCTACAAGCCTTGATAAGGTTTGGTTTATGTGAGTCAATTGAGATTGAAGGTTATTCGACTAACCTCAAATTTTTAGTTGAAAGTTCTCAAAATCCCTCCTCAACCTTTAGTTCTCGTTGATAAACCGATCAATGGTCTCCTTCATGAACTCCGTCTTGGCTGGTTCTCGATGTGAAGGAATATAGTTATGTTGTTGTTGAGATAGTTGTTGAGGTGGAGGAATGTATTGTTGTTGTTGTTGAACCGACTGCTGTGGTTGTTGGTGGGCAGGAGGTATTTGATAGTGGTTGTTGTCATACCTCAGGTTCTCGTGCTGGTTCTGCCTATAGCCGAATTTGTTGTCATAGTTGTTGTTATTGCCATATTAGAACCTTTGTTGCTCACCGCTTTGCTGGTTCTGACCTATTGCCTTCACCTCATCTCCTTCTTCCACGAACCAACTGGGACATTTTGAGGTGATATGGGATGTTGCCTGACATACTTCGCATTTCTTTATGGCTCTTTGAACTTCCTTGCCATCTACCTTCTTATTCAAGGCCTCCATTTGACCATTTATCTTGGCCATGAATGCTTTCATGGTATTGACCAAGTTGTCTGAGCTGCCTTTGTTGCCTTCATACCCCCCTCTCGGGATATCATCTTCATTTCATGATTGTTCCGCCATTGCTCCGATTCTCTTAAACACCTCCGAAGATGGTTGATCACATATTGCTCCTCCACAAGCTGCAATTATCCATTTCCTCTCGGATGCCCTCAATCCTTTTAAAAAATGTTCAATCAAAACAATGTCCTGAATTTGATGTTGAGGGCATCTTGCTATCAGCTTCTTGAATCTTTCATAGTAATCATACAGCGACTCACTTCCACCCATCTTGATCGAGGAAATGGCATCTTCCCACTTTGTATCCGGCCAACGAGTATGTACTTGTCAAGAAAAGACTGCTGCATTTTTTTCCAGGTGTCGATGCTTCCCTCTGGCAAAGTGTAGAGCCACTCACGTGCTCCATCTAGTAGTGAAAATGGGAACGTGAGTAACCTTACGTAGTCGGGAAACGTATCTGGGGCAGTATCTCGTTCTCGGGCAGCATCTCGGGCAGGAGGAGCATTGTTCCTCACAGTGCTGATCGCCATCTCAAAGTCTTGAAGATGGGTCTGAGGGTCTTCTCCGGGATAATCGTTGAACTTGGGCAGTATCTGTATCAGCGAATGTTTGAACTCCCAATTGCCATTGATGGTGGGCAATTGGATACTTGAAGGTCTGATTCCCTTGTCGTCAGGGAACATAATCTGACGGATGGTTTTCTCTTGCTGTCCTGCTATGGTTGTTGATGTCTCTGCTTCTGAACTGGATGTTGACTCCTCGCTGTTTGTACTCGTTGTTGAGCAAGAATGATCTTCTTGCTCAATATCCTAATCTTTTGTCAAACACGGAGGCTCTGAAAGTTCGTTGACGCCTTTCTCCAGATCTTTCTTCTGCTTGCATATTTTTGCTCGATTTCTCCTAGCTATCACCTCCGGACATGCACCATGATCTTGTGAATCTCCGTCACTCCGTAGATGTGGCTTGGGCATAAACCGCGCTCAACTCAAGCTAAAAGAGCACACTAACTTAAAACCAACTCCTCGGCAACGGCGCCAATTTGACGAAGGGCCGTCGTTACACTATTCTCACAAATAAATTTATAAAACACCTCTTGCCCAACAAGGTAGTAGTTAATGGCAAGTGGGGTCGATCCCAAGGGACTTGGCGTAGATCTGCTCTTCAAGTAGTTCTCAATAAAAGAGGTTATGGTCGAGATGTATCTCAATATCCTGTAACTCAACAAGTGAAATATCAAATAAGAAAGAAGTTTGGATTGAGTTTCGAATCAATGATCCTAATTACTCATTACCCGTTCATTGGTGCAAAGATATTCAATTATTTGATTTCATTACTTTGTTTAAGACAAAGATTAGTTTATACCCTAATGATCACGAAGTCACGATATAAACACACTAAACCTATGTCTATCCAATTTTACAGATCTTGACCAGAAGAAAAGATCTCCTCTTTTGATCAATAAAGTCACGAAGACACTTCAGTAACGATGTTGCCCAAAAGGCATTAAGAATAAACAGACCCAAGACAGTCAAGAGGTAGGCCAATACCGACTGCTCTCCAACACTCTTTACCTTCTTAGGCACGAGAGACTCTCTCAAGTTTAATCCTAAATCATGTTAATGACTTAATCTCAATATCTAGATGGTGATCAAGCATATGTCAATATCAATCAAGTCTAGAATTATTCCTAAGTGTTTCGGGAATAAAATCAAATAACGAACTTACACAATTCGACCTCACAAGTTTAGAACAAGTAATTAAGATCACGTCATCTATATCTAATCCAAACAGTAAATTTAGCTAGACATAATCTTAAATGAAAACACAAAACATATAAGGGAAATCATACTTGATATTAAGCTGGAAAAGGTTGCTGCTAAAAAGCGTAAGTCCGCAACTAAGGTCTTGGCTTCAAGCCAACAACTAAGAACTAGTGCAAACATATTAAAAACGAAATGTGAAAGCAAATTCGCCCGTAGGACTTGTTTCTTCCTCACTTTCACTCGATCTAAAATACATAACTAAGCTCTCAAAATTCTCCCTAAACTCGAACATGTTACAACATGAAGTCGGCCATATATATAGGCGATGGAATTAGGGTTAGGTTAGATTACTTGTAGGCTAAGGACTCTTTCCAAACACATCCGCCTCTTTCTTATCCATACGGCTGCGATTTTACTTCCCTTTCATGGTAGATATCTTCATTGATTATGTTTAGTTAAGATAAGGAAAGAAATCTTCGATCTTTATCATATTCCTTGGAGAAGAAGAAATCTGCAGTTGCTCCCGACTTACATCTTGACTTCGATGTCTGCATCGTGTATCAATTCCTATACTGACCAAGATCCTGGCTCCTCCAGGTACTCTGTCTGTTGGCTTCAAGAATATGGGGAGGTACTTCCTGACTTGTAGATAGAATAGAACGTTGTTGCCCAGCCACAAGCTTCCAGCCCTATGCCCATTTGCATTGTATCTCCATCTCAGCATCTCAACAACAGATTTTCACCGGTTTTTGTGTCCCTGCACACTATCTCTTGACTTTGTGTCCTCCCAGACACACTTTGACTCGATAAAGACTAAAAAGAACAAGAAAAACACCATAAAAGATGGACACAAATATGAGTTCATTAAGAGGAGGTTTAATAGAAAGAGGGGCGCTTGAGAGGGAGAGGGAAGTAGAGGAGGGTCGACGTGGAAATGATGTGGGCTGCCACCTAGGCATTTGGGCTCAAAAATTAGCTCACGTGCGATTGAGCCCGATCAGGCCAGAATTTGTCCTACGGAGTGTTAATTTCCACACCAAATGTCCTCAAATAGTAGGCTCGCATAAAAATGTCCTTAATCGTCGAATACCCAATAGTTACAGTCCTTAAAAGCCTCTAGCTCGCTAGACATGATAATTGAAATAGCAAGAGAAATGGAAATGGAAATGAAAACCATAAATGGAACCATAACAATTGATGCTAAATAACTCAAAATGGAAAGATCTTCAATATATTCCTTAATTGTAGCCAAATCCAACCATAAGATCAAATGTAAGACAAAAGTCCTAATTAAAACTAGAAAATGAAACTTTGGGAAGAGAAAAACTAGCTAGAAATCAAGATATCTCGTTTTTGGGGCTTGTTGGGAAAACTAGTAAAAGGTTTCGATTGATTTCAAAATCCAACTGACCTCAACCGAGTAGATGAAAGCCTTTAGTATGATCTTTGCGAGAGCTTGCTGTTTTGAGCGTAGGAATTTTATCTTTATAGGTTTCAAGCAGAAGAAGTCAGCCGGACTGAAGAAGTGAGATCGTGAATAACTCAGCTAAGATCCAAACTCATCTGACCTCCCAACTCAGCTAAGATCCAAACTCGCTGATCTCCCAACTCAGTTGAGACCAAATCTCAACTATACCATGAACTCAGTTGGACAACAACTCAGTTGACTCCTCAAATGACCCATGTAGCTAAAGGCATACAGCTCAGGTGGGAAGAGAAGTTGTGTCGAAGTCAGACGTCGCGAAGTGGAGAAGAGAAGCCTCTGAAGACATTGAAGACAGAAGATTTGAAGTCCAGATTCAAATCTACTCGGAAGCACAAGTCAACTAAAGAACTTACCATAAAAGGACTGACAACAGCGACGTGCAAAAAGCAAAGGTCAAAGTTTTCATTTTAGGAAAGTTTTCAGAAAAGCAGGTGGAGTGACATGCTTTTGGCACATGTCAAATGGCTCTTTCCACCGACTAGTTAGATCTTCCTCTATAAATAGAGGTTTCCACATTCAAGCTCGTGGGACACAGACACGAAGAAGAAAGAGTAGAGAGAAAATCAAAGGTGAAGTAGTAGCAGCAGCAGAAGACCACCTCTATCCTCAGCAAGAAGACCTCACTAGTCCAGTAAAAGTAGAGTGTTCAAACCTCCTCCTGTTCTTCCATCTCGCCTCTCAGAAAGCCCTTTTTTGATCTAGTCTAGAGTTTAGGTTCTTGCTTAATCTGTGTCCAAGCAGGCTCTCTCCCAAAAGATCGAGTTTGCAGCCTTAGGAAGAAGCCTCCACTTCTCTCAGTGTAGAAGGCTTCATAGTTGGAAATCCCCCCAACCCCCAAACCTTAGGTCCGACTTTGAACCCGCAATCAAATTCACTAGGTCTATTTGAACCCGCAATCAAATACCAGATCCCTTGGAACACGCAATCCAAGGATAGGTCCCTTAAAACCCGCAATCTAAGACTAGGTCCCTTAGAACCCGCAATCTAAGGCTAGGTCCACTTAGAACCCGTAATCTAAGCCCAAGCTTTGTACTTGCCCGTAAAAGTGTTGTAACATCTTATTCGAACCCATAATCAAACTGGTTAGGTTGCTTGGTACCCGTAAATCAAGTGGTGTGTTGATAAGCACGCTTATCTAGTGTATTACTTCCCCGAAAAGGAAGTCGTAGACGTAGGAGGTCAATCTCTGAACAATGTTAAAATATTGTGTACTTTACTTTCGGTATTTACTTCAATATTTAACATTCAGTTTACCTAACCAACTCATCAGCATACAAACTGCATTTTTACAAACTGCACTAAATTTTGAGAACTTAACCGTCCCCATTTTCATTGAGGTTTCAGTTTTTGTAACGATTTAAACTCCACCAACTTCCACAATGCAAAACTGTTTAAAACCTTAATTGGTCCATACAGCTGACCTTCAGTCATAGCAGTCAGCTGTGCCCCCAACTGTGCGGATTGCTCCAACTGACAACCTCAGTTTTTGAGTTGCTCCAATTGACTTTCCTTGTTGTCAAGCCAACTGACCTGAGCAGATCAACTCAGTAAAAGAATTTCATAAGCAAATCGAAAATTGTTATTGGTGTATTCCCTTCCCCCCTCCCCCCATACACCAGATACTCATTACTGGAACCATCAGAGCTTAATCCCCTTTTTATAGAGTACAAGAAGTGTTAAAACAAAGTAAAAAGGGCAAAATCAGAATTTATGGTGCGAAAATGGGCCAACCGGCAGTCCGACTAGGTTAACCGATGGTCCGACCCATCTAACCGGCTGTCCAAGACCAAGATGCCGGTTAGAGGGCTGGTTGGCATTAAGGCATGCTCCAAAAACAAGAATTTTCGGCGGTTGAACTGGCGGTTTGGCCATATGGCTAGTTTTCCACTCCAAACCGCCGGTTGGCAGCACCGCGCGCGACGTTTTTTTGTTTTGCCTCGTTCTTCCCTCATCTGAACTCCGAATTGATCTCCGTTTCTTCCTATGGATTTGTATCGAACTCCTCTTTAACCTCTCATGATCATTTTACTCTAATTTTAGCTTCATTTTCCTGAATTTTGGTCAAAACTTGCAAACAAATGTAAAATTTCATAGAACAAGCAAAGTTAAACCAAATGCTTATTTATAACATGATTTCCAACAACAAAAAACATCACATGAAACTTAAACAATGTGGAAAAATCATGCTTATCATTTACACCTTTCATCATATTATTCTCCTAATTTTTTGTGTTATTCACTATTCATTTCTCTTTACCCACTTTATTTCACTATTAATATCCACTTTAATTCACTATTTATTCTCTATCTATCCACTTTATTTCACTATTTGTATTTACATTATTTCACTATTCATTCTCTCTCTATCCACTTTATTTGACTTTAATAACTCCACTAAACACACATTCTACATTTAATTATTTTCTCCTTAATACTCGTGCCCAAAAGAAATCAGACAAGTCTGCTGAAACGGAAAGAGTATTATTTTAAAGAGGTTATTTATTTATTCGACTGTTAATTTAAGGTGATTATATTTACTTTCGTTTAAATACACAAATGTATTAACATAGAAGCCGAGTTCATATAATTATATTATATATTGTCTGTAATGAAGCCTTGCATATTGTCTTTAATGAAGCAAAATACCTGCATTCTTGAAGTTTTATTTAAGTATATCATATCCTAATGAAGTTATTAGTGACATGGAAAAAAAGCAAGTCAATGAAAAAAAAATATGTGTAAGGAATATCATTGATAAAACAGAACATGAAGTTGAAAAGTTGAATAAAACAAAGCATCCACAAGTATTGTCAAAAAGTTATAAGGAATCTCAATGAAAAAAAAAGAGGGCAAAACAAAGAGGCAACAGTATTGCCTAATCACATCCAAAAAAACAGGGCAAACCAAACAAAAAGAGGGCAAAACAAGTAACATAACAGGACCAATCCATTGCATATTCACATCCAAAAGTATGTTCAAAAGCTGATGTAATCTGTCATCATACAAAGAGGCAAAACAAGCACAACTATTTGCTCCTTTGGCCCACAACATATCATAACCATTACTGCTTCAAAATAAGGGCTCAAAAAAAGAAGACATAGCTTCTATGCTGTTTGTTCACAAAAAAGAAACAGAAAGCATATCATCACTCCTATAGATTTAACTCAGATATCTTGAGAAATTTCTTTTGGCTGTCAATGATCAGTGGACCCTGCTTCCTCATCTTTCCTTCATAGAGCTGCTGCAGCATTGATGGACCTGGGATAGGAGGAGGTTTGGCCTGTGAAGACTGTGTAGGTATTTCTGTAGGCTCCTCTTCTTCTTCTTCTTCAACAATAGAAATATTGGTAGGGGGTGGTTTCATGGAAGGAGCTTCAGTTATGATGCTACCACTTGATGAAGCTTGTGTCTTTCCTCTTTTTCTCTTTCTCATAACCTAATGAATGAAACAAATTGCAAATTTATAATTGTAAAGACACTGAAAATTGAAATAAGGAGTAGTAATTACCTTCTCTCCACCACAATTGACAGAATTGTGACCTTTTTCTCCACATTTGCTGCATGTGATGGGATTTTTCCTTCTTTGCAAGTTGATCTTCAACTTGTTCTTCTTCTCATCTTTCTCATCAGGCTTCTTCCTTCTTGCATAAGCTTGTCTTTCCTTTCCTTTCTTCATGTGTGGAGGCAAAGGAGGAATGTACAGACTCTCATCCCACAAATTTGAACCATTCACACCTTTGATAGTTTCTGCATATGCTCTCTTATAGCTAGAAACTGAATAGCATACATGAACATAGTCTTCGTGGTTCAGTTTTTGGTGATTCAATGCACAAATTGCATGTGTGCATGGAATCCCACTCAAATTCCAATTTCCAAGCTTTGCATGTGCAAGTCCTCTTCACAAGATCAACTACATACTGCTCCTGATTTGTACATAATATCTCATAATGAGTGTTGCTCCCTTTGATTGGGATGCACTCATGACCATTCTTAGCATTTTCCTCCAACAATTTCTTAATTCTAGGACAGATCCTCTCAGTCCATGTCTTAGCTGCAATATCCCTATTTTTCTGAAATCTAACCATGATCCATCTCCTAATCCACTCCAACATGGTGAGGATAGTCATCTCTCTAGCTTCTAATATGGTTGAGTTGAACACTTCACACATATTATTCAAATGCATGTCACACTTAGATAAATCAGAGAAATGAGCTCCATTGGTTAGCAGGCTTATCTTCCAGCCATTGCCATGTTGCTTCATTCATATCTTTGAGATCTGCCATTCCACTTTTCCATGCTCCAATAGTGGTTGCCTCTGCACATCTCCACAATGCATCCTTATATCTCTTTCCCCTGAAACCTGCATTCTTGAAGTTCTTATGCAAATGCCTCACACAGAACCTGTGCTCAGCTTTAGGAAACATCTCATCCATGGCTTGTATTAAGCCCTTCTGTTTTCACTCATAAAGGTGTAGCCACTTTCATCCTGGATGTCCAAGTTCTGCTTCAACACAGCTATAAATCAGTCCCATAACTCCTTTGTCTCAGCCCTCACCACAGCCCAGGCTATTGGGTATATGCCATTGTTGGAATCCACTCCAACAGCTGAGAGAAGAACTCCTTTGTACACTGTCTTCAAGTGGCATCCATCTAACCCAATTACAGGCCTACACCCTCTTTTAAATCCCTTCTTCACTGCATCCAAATATATATACAATCTATCAAATCTACTATCACCATTCTCATCATCTACAGCAGAGATAAGAACTGTGGATCCAGGATTACTCCTCCTTAGTTCTTCTGAATATTCCCAAAGCTTGGAATATTGCTGATCAGGATCACCCTCCAGCTTTCTTAGAGCTAACTTCTTAGCTTTAAATGCTTGATCTCTTGTAATCTCACAACCAAGCACTCTCATTGCATCCTTCTGGAAAGTAGAGACTGGTCTATTCCTGTCCACCACAAAATCACCAACAAACCTCTCAGTTAAATACTTAGGCTTCATATTCCTAACATGATGTGTAGCAGTCACTTGTGTTCTGGTTGATACTCTCTAATGTAGAAAGTTTCCTCATCTTTCATCTTCACCACATGACATCTCCAATCACAATCTGCATCTTCACATTTTGCATAGACTCTAGTTGGAGCATTCTTTGAATAATACAAAGAGTGGTTTGTTGCAATGGCATGAGATTGAATTGCCTTCTTGAACTGTTTGCTTGTGTTAAACATCATCCCCAGCTCAAAGTGAGGCTAAAAAATAGTGGCATGATTGAACACAGGAGGTGGCTTCTCATTGTCACCATCAGAGTCTTTGTCTTCATCAAATGTTGTCACCACCACATCGTCATCTTCTTCTTCACTATCATGACAGCCACTGTCTCTACTCTCCTCTTCCTTGTTGGAGTCAGTACATGACTCATCAGTGGTATCATCAACTTCATTCTCATCATTGTAATTACTATTATCACTGTCCTCTACTTCTTCATTGTTGAAGACAGAAGAACACCCCTCCCCAGAATAAGCTTCCCCATATGGTACATATACAAATGTACTCCCTAGGTCTTTCAATTTATTTGTCATAATAACCCCTGCATCATACTCTTTAGCGAGTTGTGGCACTTCATCAATGATAGCATCCCAATCAACTTCCTCATCATCTACAACATTCTCTGTCACTGAAGCTTGCCCCCCTTCTCTTGTCTCTACAACATAAAATACCACCTTCCTTGCCCCCAACGAACTTGAACATATCTCCTTAATTTCACCATCACTTGACATCAATTTAAACTCACTATTAATCAAAGCATACACTCTCACCTCATCATCAATGAATAACTATTCTGCAATAGAATTTCTAATAGATGTCAAGCTTATTTGCTCAGCTACAACTCTATCTAGTATAATTCTCTGACCACCCACATAGTTATGTTTAGGAGTTGTCACTATCTTGCCATTGTAATGAAGTTCCAGTGACAAATATGCATTAGGGGGTTCTGCAGCAAACAATAAAATAAAGAACATCAATCCTACATATATAACCAATAAACAGTCCCCAATAAAGCTAAAGCATATACAACTATGAATTCTTAGCAAAAAAAACAAAAACAAAAAAAACGACCCCACATTACAACATTCACTACAAAGGATTAAAGTATGCTAATAATAAAAGGACAAAAAAAACAATAAAATATGCAGATAGGACCACCCCACCTACATTCACTATAATATTCAATGCTCAAACAACCCCAACATCCAACCCCACCAACCTCATTTAATTAACCCATCTCAGAATAAAACATCAAGCTCACTGTAAATCGGGACCACAAAACATCAAGCTCAGAATGAAATAAAAAAGAAAAAGAGAGTGTTGTCACTTACTGTAAATCGGTGGAGGCCGATTAAGGTTGCGTTTCTCCCTCAATGTCATTATCGTAGGACGTCGCCTTCTCCACTAGAGCAACAAACTTGGACCAGAAATTCACCGTCGCGCTTCAATTTGGGGATTTCTCCACTAGTTAGGGCTCGAGTTCGAGCGTGTGAGAATTTGGGGGTGAAGTTCTTTTTCCAGATAGAGTTATCGGGTTTTTTCCCTTTTTTTCTTTAAGTAAATTATGATAATAAAATAAAAATCATTTGTTTAGGTAAATTATCACAATTTTTTGTTTAAGTAAATCGAGTTATGCTCTTTTTTTCTTATTATTATGATTTATAGGTGGGCCGACGTGGAAATGATGTGGGCTGTCACCTAGGCGTTCGGGCTCAGAAATTAGCTCACGTGCGATTGAGCCCGATCGGGCCAGAATTTGTCCTACGGAGTGTTAATTTTCACACCAAATGTCCTCAAATAGTAGGCCCGCATAAAAGTGTCCTTAATCGTCGAATACCCCATAGTTACAGTCCTTAAAAAGCCTCTAGCTCCATGTCTAGCCAATTTTCTTAGTTGATTTTAGGGATTTGTAGAGATTCAATGATGTGATGTTCTTAACCTTCTAATTCTATTTACCTTCTCCTATTTGATTGTGGTTTTGACTCTCATTTTCATGTGGGAATTATTGATCATCTTTCTTGCATGCCAAGTGTTTGTGAAAATTTTTAATAGGTTTTTGTAAGCATGGAAATCAAAATTGCACAACATATTCAAAATTGCACAACATGCATGGAAGCTTTTAATCTTTGTGCCTTTTGGAGTTGATTTATCGTCTTGAGTCTTAGCCGAGAGAATCGATAGATTGATCTCCTTTTGCTATCTTTCGAGAGAGGATAGTGATTAGTTTTGTGATTGTTTCTCAATTAGGAGATTAAACATGATTATGTGAATTAGGAAGTTATTTTCATTATCATCTAAAATCGGATCGAATCCCTAGAATCAACGTTTTCTTTTATCGTATCTTTGATCGTTTTCGTGTGATTATCTTGTTTTTGCTTGTCTAGTTGCTTTAATTGCCTTTCTTATTTGTTAAGAAATCCAAAACTAATGCCCCCTTCTAAAGCTTGAATAGTAGGAAAGTGTAAGAACTTTATTTTCGCTCAATAGTCCTTGTGGAGACTATACTCGATTACTATAGCTGCAATTGCCCGTTAGATTTGCAGATAAATTGCTAAACAAAATAGTGATCAGTAAAATGGGTTGCTTAACAAATTAATTGAGCCATAATCATCCCCTAATTATTTTCAAAAAAGGAAACATGACAAGAGTAAGGGACAACCCAACAAGACATGAGTACCGGAAAGGATGGAGTAATTTTTTTTGGTCCAAGTTAATCTGTCTTGTAAACTTTAACTCATACAGTATATATTAATAACATCTAATATAAGATATATAACAACAAAAATCTCCACTTGTAACATAAGACTATCTGCAGTGGTTGTCTTCATGGGTGTCTCGAGACACCCAATTCATGGAGACAGCCCAGTGCATCACCTACTGTCTCGAGATTGTCTCGTCCCATAGAGACAGTCTCGATCATTTTCTTCTTCTTTTTTCCCTTCATTTTTTCAATTTTTTTCTTCTTCGGTTTTTTTTCTTTCATTTTTTAATTTTTTTTCTTCTTCATCAGTTTTTTTTTTCTTTTCTTTTTTTCATTTTTTAGTTTTCATTTTTAATATTCTTAACAAAAAAAGTAATAATTTTTTTATTTTCGGATTAATACAATTATTTATTTATATTTAAATTAATAAAAATTTTGAATTTATGATTAAAATTAATGCAAAATTAATATTCAAAATTAATAAACTAATTAGATGGAGATACTCCATAGAAATAGTTCACTGTAGTTAACTGTTTCTATCTCCATCACACCTCATAGAGATATCTCATAGAGATACTACCACTCGGATAATCTAAATATTTATTAGCTATTATGTGTATCGCATAGTTAATGGCATTTCAAATATCATTAATTTTGTGAGATGCATAATAGCTAGCAACATTCATATCACAGGTAAAAGCTTTTATTGTAGTGATATTTTTCTCGACCACAATTTATGTATAGGTGCTACTGTAGTTTAAGAGGGTGTTTGGCTAAGCTTTTAAGTTCTTTAAACAGCTTAAAAGTTATTCATTACTAAGGAATTAGGAACTTAGAAGTTGTTTTGAGGAGCTTTTAAGCTAAGCCAAACACCCTCTAAGTCATTAGGATTTCTTCTTTCTCAAAGAAAAAAAAAAGTCATTTGGGATTCTTGTAATTAACAGGCCTGAATAATTGGGCTAGTCCAGCTATACGGGGCATTTGTTAGAAGAGGAAATACACTCATATACCCACATTCTACCTTAACAATATAAATATTGCCAAGGGATTTAATTTATACAAATTTTACCCACTTTTTGTGTTTTTGGACCCTTTTACCCTTACTAACCCACTTACTCTCTTTCTTTCTCTTCCTTTTCTTCTTTTTCTCTTTCTTCTCTTTTCTCTTTCTTCTCCTCTATTCCTCTCACCCTCACGCAACCTACTTCTCTTTCTCTCTTTCTTCTCTTCTTTTTCTCTTTCTTCTCCTTTCTCTCTCTTTTTTCTACTTCCTCACGCAAGTTTCTTTTTTTTTTCTTCGCTTCTCTCATTCTCTTCTACTGGGCAGTGGCATACTTTTTTTTTTTCTGGTTTTGTTGCTTGTATTTGTTCTAAATGGAGGTACTGAGATATTTTTTGAAGTTTCTTCCATACTTTCAGATCTATTTACGTAATGATTCGTTTTGTTGTGGATATAGTAATGGTTACGAAATTACAGTAGTTACTCTTTAATTATTTCATGCAGGTGTTACGATAAATATTTCGTAACTTGTTACATTTCGTAATTGATATTAGTGGTTACGAATTTAGCTTCAATTATCTTTTCGTAACTTATGTTATGATGTACTACTACAGTACGAATTAATCATTTCGTAACTTATATTCAGAATGATGTGGTATCACAGTAAGAATTAATAATTCTGTAACTTATATTCAGAATGATGTGGTATCACAGTAAGAATTAATAATTTCGTAACTTATATTCAGAATGATGTAGTATCACAATACGAATTAATCATTTCGTAACTTGTTACATTTCGTAATTGATATTAGTAGTTACGAATTTACCTTCAATTATCTTTTCGTAACTTATGTTACCATGTTGTGATGTGGTAACCCACTACGAAATAATCATTTCGTAACTGAGTTACCATGTTAAGATGTGGTAACTCAGTACGAAATAAACATTTCGTAACCGGGTTATCATGTTGTCTTGTCAATAAAATCCAAAATCCTAAATCTCGACGAAATTAATGGCATATTTGTTTAATGATATATCAATTTTTCATATGATTTCTTGTGATTTTTTATGTATTTTTTTAGGTTGATTTATAGGCATATTGAGATACGGTAACCCAGGTACGAAATGATTATTTCGTATCGAGTTACCATGTAGTGATGTGGTAACCCACTACGAAATAACCATTTCGTAACTGAGTTACCATGTTGAGATGTGGTAACTCAATACGAAATAAACATTTCGTAACTCGGTTATAGTTATTTCGTACCAGAGTTACCATTGTATGTTTTATTTTGCATTTTCTATCAGCGTACTGATTTATTTCATTGTTTGTTTTATGATAGGTCGTATGAAATTTAGCCAAAGAGTGCATTCCTATATCGTCGATCGTTATAGCATTTGAAGAGTTATTTAGTGAGTTTGAGGTGCGACTCAAGAAGGATAAGAGCATTTGTACAACTTGTATTTGAATTATGTTGTAAATAAAATAGGTTTGGTTGATAATGTTTTTAGGTTATGTACTACTATTAGTAAATACGAATTTACATTCAATGATCATTTTGTAATTTATATTAGTGGATACGAATTTACATTCAATGATCATTTCGTACATGGGTTACTATATTATGATGTAGTAACATAGTACGAATTAATCATTTCGTAAATTATATACGAAATAAACATTTCGTAACTATTTACATTTCGTAATTTATATTAGTGGTTACGAATTTATATTCAATAATCATTTCGTACATGAGTTACTATATTATGATGTAGTAATATAGTACGAATTAATGACTTCGTAACTATTTACGATATTACAAAATTGGTAACACCGATACGAAATTGTTGCATGTTAATATTAATGGTTACGAAGTTACAGTAGTACTCTTTAATTATTTCGTGCGGGGGTTACGATATTATGATGTTGTAATCTAGTACGAATTTACCATTTCGTAACTGGTATATGATGTTTTGATATGGTACAAGTGTACGAAATAAATATTTCGTAACTATGTATCTTTGTAATTATGTGGGTGATGGTCTTGTTATCGTAGATAACATTTTGATCTACTTTTTCGCATGTTTATATTAGTGGATACGAATTTACATTTAATGATCATTTCGTACATGGGTTACTATATTATGATGTAGTAACATAGTACGAATTAATCATTTCGTAACTGATATACGATGTTGTGATACGGTACCACTGTACGAAATAAACATTTCGTAACTGTGTTACCATATTCGTCCGCATTTGTGTTACCATATCGATAGGTGATCACCCTATTTAGATCTAGACATGTTATATTTTACAAAAAAAAAGTGTGATATTTTTCATTTATGGTTGTTTTGGAAACTAGTGCACGAATTGGTAAACCCGTTCCAAATTTGTCATTTCTTACCAAGTATAAATTGAAATAATTGGTATCCCCTATAAGAAGTTTTAATTTATTACCGAGTTTTAATTCGGAACAAGCAGTAAATCCGTTACGAATTCTCTTTTCGTACCAGATACAACTTGAGAGAATTGGTAGTGATGTTACGAATTTGTAATTTCTTACATGTATTAAATTTGAGCAAGTGGTAAACCCTGTTACGAATTCTCTTTTCGTACCAAATACAACTTGAGAGTATTGGTAGTGATGTTACGAATTTGTAATTTCTTACATGTATTAATTTTGAACAAATGGTAAACCCTGTTACGAATTTGCTTTTCGTACCAGATACAACTTGAGAGAATCGGTAGTCCAGTTACAAATTTGTAATTTCTTACTATGTACTAATTCTGAGCAAGTGGTAAAGCCGTTACAAAATAGTTATTTTCGTACCTCAATGTACCATTAAACAGTTGCATACATTCAGTAATTGTAGACATTCAAATATTATTGATACGAGTAGTATGAATTCTATAATTCCTACAAAGTTTAGTTGTAAACAATTGGTGAAATTATTGTGTACTAATTTGGAACAAGAGGTAAACCTATTACTAAAACATTATTTCTTATCGGACACTACTTTAAAGAAATTGGTATAACGGTTACGAATTAAACATTTTATACGAAAAAATAAGGATCTAGTACGTGGTAAATCTGTTACGAAATTTGTCATTCTTACCCTCGTAACCTAAAATAGTTGCATACATTTAGCAATTGCAAATATCTAAACCAAAAAATACATCATATTGAGAACTATTTTTAAATTAGCAAAATAGATATATATTGTACAAAAATGATGACAAAATAGATATTATTTCAAATCATCAAACAAACAAACAATAAAAAAAATCGTACCAAGCCCACGAATTTCAGAAATTTGAAATTTTGAAACCAAAAACTAAAAATTTTTAGATCTACATGGCATGATGTTACTATTTATTCAATTCGTAACTGATAAGCATATCCAAACATTAACAATACGTTAAACCAGCTACGAAATAAATATTTCTTAACGAGTTACCAAATTCAAACAATTTCTAAATCGATCATTCTGGCACACTGTTACTATTTGTTCAATTTGTAACTGATAAACAAATATTAGCATTAACAATACGTTAAACCAGTTACGAAATAAACATTTCGTAACAAGTTACCAATTCCAAACAAATTTATACCAATCAACATGGCACCCTGTTACTATTTATTCAATTCATAACTGATAACTAGATTCAAGCACTAAAAATACATTATACCAGTTACGAAATAAACATTTATTAACGAGTTACTGCATGTGTTACTGCATGACAACATGCTACTCACATACCAATGTGTGTTAATCACCAATATTAGTACTAAAATGTACGAAATGAATAAATCGTAACGACTATAAATTCGTAACAACATATGAAATGCATGTAGAACACCAATACATCTAAATCGCCTAGAAATCAACCCAAAAAATATGATAATTCAGTTACGAAATGTTTATTTCGTATTGAGTTACCACATCTCAACATGGTAACTCAGTTACGAAATGGTTATTTCGTAGTGGGTTACCACATCACTTCATGGTAACTCGGTACGAAATAACCATTTCGTACCTGGGTTACCGTATCTCAATATGCATAGCAATGTGGATTCATCACTAACGTTGTACGAAATGAATAAATCGTAACCACTGTAAATTTGTAACCACGTCTGCAAATATGCGAAAACTAGATCTAAAACACCAATTCATCCAAATCGTTCGGAAATCGCCATAAATACACCAAAAAATCACCAGAAATCATATGAAAACAAATAAATCTATAAAAACATATACGAAAAAACCATTAATTCCGACAAGATTTAGGTTTTTCTAGAGAGAGATAGAGAGAAAGAGAGAGAGAGAGGTGGCGGAGATGGAAGGAGCCGTGGAGATGGGTAGCGGAGATGGGAGGCGCGGTGGGGAGGGGTGGCAGAGATGGGAGGAGCAGCGGTGGGGATGGGCGGCGGAGATGGGAGGCGCGGTGGAGATGAGCGGCGGAGATGGGAGGAGCGGTGGGGATGGGTGGCAGAGTTTGGAGGAGCGGTGGGGCAAATTTTTTTTGGGTTTGTTGATGGAGAGAAAGAGAGTAGAGAGAGAAAATAGTGATTCAAAATGTTGTGGGAAATGTAATTGGGAGTAATATTAACTTTCACTTCTTACTAAGGGTATTTTCGTCCTGATATGCAAAGTTTGGGTAGAATTTGACCAAATTAAGTTGCATGGCAAAATTTGTATTTTTATGGGTGCTATAGGCTAAATCATGTCTTCTCTCTTTGTTAGAAATTGCAGTATGTTTCTACTTCGGCCCTAACGCTAATATATTCAGTTCTATGTGGGGAACGATAATTGAACTCATCAAACAAAATAGTCGATCAAAGCCTTACTACAGTGTCCACAATGTGTCACAATCTTCCGTGGACTCCAATCAAACATAGTTATTTACAGTGGTGTTATCTCTAAGATGTCTCAATAGAATTAGTTTTTTAAATTTATTTTTGATTAATTTAATTCAAACAAATTACTATATAATAAAATAAGAAAATTACATGAATGAAATTAAAAAAATTCATAATTTTGAAATCCTAAAGCATAGATTAAAAATTAAAAATCCTCCTCGTTCTTGATGATTCTCCATGTGTCCAAAAGCTTAAACTCCCCGAAAATAGCTTCGTAATCGGATACAGTCGGCATAAGGATATGATCGGCAGTAGCATTTTCAAGTCGTTGTGAGGCTATTCGGTGCATATTATGGAACAAGTGACATGTATTCGTCATCTGTTGTCAGTGGTGGCACAAGTGATTGACATTTTTGACCACCGTGACTTCGGGCCTAATAGAATTATATTGATCCGTAACTTGTTGTTAGAATTGACCCACACGTCGTTTGTGCTTTATTTCAACCCGAAACCCAAACTCGAGCAAGAGCCTCGGTATCGGCCTCGGAGTATGCATAGTGAGGAGGCATTGTGAGAAGTTGAAGAAGAATTTAGTAGAATAAAAAGAGATTGAAAAAGAATTTTAAGTAGAATAGAGAGAATTGAAGTAGAAATGAGAATGGAAGTAGGAGATGGTGTGAAATTTATAGATGAAATCAGAGGTAAAAGTAAAAAAGAAATAAAGAAAAATGGTACTACCTCTGTCCCACATTACTTGTCTCACTTTCTATTTTGGGCGTCACACTCTACTTGTTTCACTTTCCATTTAAGGAAATAATTAAGAAATCACTTTATTCACTTTATTCACTTTATATCACTTTATGTCACATCAGCACCACTTTATATCACTTTATCAATTAAAAAATACTTTATATAACTTTATTAACTACACTAATCACACATTTTATATCTAATCTCTTTTTTCTTAATCTTCGTGCCTAGAGAAAATGAGCCAAGTAATATGGGACGGAGGGAGTATATAACCATTGTCATGCCCGTTGCCAGCAATGACTCTCATCATTTAATTTTTTTTTTCATGTTGAAAGCCGCAGCAATCCATTGTGGGTGCTCTTATAATAAAAGGTTACTTACAAAAAATAATAATAATAATAATAATAATAATAATAATAATAATAATAATAATAATAATAATAATAATAATAATAATAATAATAATGTATCTTTTAACTTTATCGCGAAATTTCAAAATTTTCTTCTAAATTCATAAATTTTATTATTGTAATTTATAAAGTCAGCCAAATCGAAGCCGACACGGTGGCCGAAATTATCCACACGGCTGAAATTATCGACATGGATATATCATCTAAAGAATATCTTCATGTAAAAAAAATTAGCAATCTTTGACTTATTTAAAAACTTGATTAGCTTAATCCCCAAATAGATTGGCATTTTTTGGTTTAAGGGTAAAACTTTTAGTTTTGGAAGGTTAAAAGTTTTTTGTATTTTAAGCAAATTAACTATTTAAATAAAACGACACCAGATAATATGTCAATAAAAAATGGAAAAGAAACAATTTATAGCTAAATTTCATATGTTAAATTGATTGAGTAAATATGTATAATTCATTCACAAAGTCACATGACATTTATATTAGGCTGTTGTATGAAATGTATTAAGAATAGTATGCCTGTTCAAAAATTATATTAGTAACACACTCAATCATTTGGAAACAACAAATAGAAGCCCATGTTTCGACTTTCGACCTCACTTGAGAAATATATGATTGACCATCACCTAATTAACTGAAGCTCTTTGAAAATATACAACCATATTCTTGGACCAAAAAAGTTCCTCAAAATAAGAAATAGTGCTACTAGTATATTATATAAAAAAAAAGTAGGGAGAGAAGTATTAATCGAATAATTATCACAGGCAGAATTAGAGTGGACATTAATTAAAAGAAATTAAGCAATAGGCGTGGCGGCGAAAAATATATAAACCTTATGTGAAAAGAGAAATTAATAAAACTAATTATCTGAATCGCATAATTACAGAATTAGTATAGTACTTTAATTCGAAACAAATAGTAAGAGTTATATTTGTTGATTCTAGATTGAGTCTAAAAGATTTACTACTACTCATCGGAATATATATTGTATTTTATATTCGGTTGTTTACTAGTTAGAAATTTGGTTGTTTACTAGTTAGAATAGGATAGGAATAATGTACTAGTGTTTTAGAGTTACTACTTACTAGTATATATACTAGGTATAATGTAGTGTACTAGAATTACTAGACACCATACTCTCTCTCTCTAGCAAGTCTCTTCTCTACACCCCAAAAACTGAATGGCAGCTTCCTTGTTTAATTCCGTTGTTAATCTACTCCGTAAAAAACCCCTACCATTATATCCCATGAATGAAGATTTATTCACAAACTTGGCACAGGAGATGAATAAATCAAGCACCTCGCCATGCCTGGCTGTCATTGAAGACACGGAGGAGCCCAACAAAGTATGTGCATTCGAACATGAACATGATGGTTGCACTAGTAGTTATCCTACTATAACTCGCGGCTTCCCTAAAATTGAGAAGCAGCAGCTCTATATACATACTTGTGTTGATGGCTTGCTCTTCTCATGGGCCGCTATGGGCATTCATCATCTCGTGATATCCAATCCCACCACTCGCCAATGTATGGATCTTCCTCCTCCTCCTCCTCCTCCTCCTCCTCCTCCTCCTCCTCCTCCTCCTCCTCGTATTCAAGATGATTCGCGTGCTCGCCTATTTGGTTTTGGAGCGAGCAGAGTCAGTCGGCAATATAAGGTGGTTATGATATACTGGGATTCGAATGCTCATGGTCATGGTCATGATCGTTATCCTTATCAAGTTCCTAAATGTGAAGTATACAGTCTAGGAGTAGGAGGAACAGGGTTATGGAGAAGCATTAATACCACTGATGCAATGGCAGCAGATCTTCCCGGCTTATTATGCCAACCCTGTGTATCTTTGAATGGGAATCTTCATTGGCTCAACTATGATTACACCCGGATTTCTTGCTTTGATCTTGAAACCCAACTTTTTACCTCCTTTTCTGCTCCTTGCGGTGACAATTGTTTTTACCGATGTTTGTTTGCTTCGGAAGGTCGCCTATGCTTATGCGATGATACAGGTGATGATAAGATTCATATTTGGTTGATGAACAAATACGGAGATGAGAATTCTTGGGCTGAAAAATTTGTCATCGACAAATTACTTATACCACTGGATGATCCTGATCCTCATCCTCATCAACGAATTGTACACCCGGTTAAAGTTTTCAAAGATGGCGAGATCGTGGTCCTTGTGGAAGGTTGTGCTCACCCATTCATCTACTCCAATAACTCTAAAGCTATCAAAAAATACGGTGCCTCTCTTCCAGTGCGCTGCGCTTATCATAACAACGTCGTCGTTTACACCCCAACCTTTCTTTCGTTCCAAGCCATGGGGATTCAGGATTCTCATGCATGTTCAATCGTTTTAGACTAGTTTCTTACTATTTACTTTCTGTTATTCTTTCAATTAAACCTACTCTTTCTTGTCAACTTGTTTATGGTCTCTCATAACTATTTGCTTCATTACTTTTCTTTTCTTCTTTTTTTTTTTTTTTTTTTTGAGACGTGAAGTTATTATTCTTTTTGTTCTTCTCTATTTGTCTATTTGAAGATAATTATATATCCTGATTGGGCGGAATAAACCATACTTACCATTTATATTTAACGCACAACTAGCCACAACATTTAGTCAATTTAATTTGTCAAAATATTGATTCTAGGTTATCTCTAAATACACACACACATACATGTATGTCTGTGTATATGTATTCATGTTTGAATAACATGGATGGGAAGTGCAGAGGATGGATATATCTGATCAACACTGAACCAATTATTTTGAACACTACTATTAAGTCTGAGAATACTTTAAAAAATAGAGTAGAATGCGTAAAAATCATGGGAAGTGGCTCTATTGGTAAAATAAATTACAAATTAGAGCACATTAAATAATTAGAGACATCAAGCTCCTCTAGAATTGACATGATACGAACACTTCCAGTAATCTGATCCATTTTATTTCAAACAAAAGCATTATATAAAGGCAGGAAGTTAGAGAAAATAGATCAAATCCACGAGAGAGAGAGAGAGAGAGAGAGAGAGAGAGCACTAAAGCTTGAAATACAACAGAAGACAGGCAGCTTCAATCTTCAAATATAGTGTGGGAAAATGCAGGTAAATTTAAAGCAGCATCAGCTGTCAGTTTGTCTTCATCAACTATTTCTGGGATGTTCAACATATTCTCCTGCATTATTTGTTCACAGCTAATTATATACTATAAAACTTTACATATCAGAAAACAGGAAAACATTAAAAAAAAGCAAGTATTGATGAGTTTTAATGGATTTGGTGAAAGTATTGATGAAAAATGACACCTATATAAGCCCCGATAATTGTATACTGGTATTGAAACAGTCATTCAGCATAACTCACAACCATGTTGATATAAAACATATTCAAAATCCATATATGAAGCATGATAGCAGATTTTGGAGAATCTGTGACTAGCAAGTAGCAACGACCAAGTTGTTATAACACTACCCTTTTATTTTAAATGAATCATTGGATGCTGAATTAGAAACAGAAGCAAGCATAGTAAGACTATACCGATTCCTTAAAACACGAGAGAAATTGCTAGAAAACATCGACAAGTACCAACTCAAGACGTCATTATAAATAAAAATAAGTTGATTTTTACCACAATGCATGATCTCCGTAGGTAGCCCACAAGCAGCAGCTGCATCTTATTATCATGATTTGCAACATGATGTCCATCGACCAGGCATGGTTGCTGCGTAAAAAGAGGTCACATGGAGAAACTGTTACGACCAGAACAACAAAGCCTAACTTCAAAATATTGATCGAGATCAGATCAAAAGCATCGTATCATATACTATTAGAATGTGCTAGGATATATCATTGAGGAAATAAAAATTGTATATGTATTTGGCTACTCTATATTTTGGGTGAAACTCTGAAGAAGTATAGAGTTGCATGCTTAATAAAAGTGTGCTACAAAGAGATACTCACAATTGTTCTCTTGAAACCACAACAACCGAGTTTCCAACCAATGCTGATTACAGTCTTCAGTACCTGCTCATCCAATTTGGCCCACCCGATATACAGTCCCCATATTTGAATGGGAAGGTCGGACAATCCATTATCTGGATCATGTAGAAAAAGAATAAATTGATTGTTCGCAAAGAGAAGGCGTTGGATTAGCACATTGCAGCAACAAAATGACCTCCAAAGGACAATAAGACACGTAAATGATCGACCTGAATACGCTTGGAAAAATCCATTGCTAAGCACACCTGTGAGAAGAATAGGTTCAATAGGCAAAGCATTACCAACCCCTGCAATCATCAAATCCGAATATGATGCATCTACGCAAGCATGATATTAATACAGAGATTGTAATTGATGAAAGCTAGAAGATAATACAATCATCAAATTGGGGAAGACCCCAATTTTCTGGCTGAAACTCGAGGAGTGAGTGCAGTATTGAATCAGCAATAGAATATGAATCAGATTCATTTTGGATTGATGGCACGGCTACAACCTTCATCCTAGCAGCCTTTCCTGCTTTTACACCGACACTGGTTGAAGACAAGACGCGAGGAAAAAAAAATCAAGATTTTGACAACAAAGTTGAAAAGTTCATTCTAGCAAAAAAAAATCTGGGGAAATCCAAGATTTTCAGTAGGAATGTATCATACAAAGCTAGCACGCGAGGAGTGTATGAAAAAGGCTTAATCGTCACATAATTTATGATGCAACTAACTTACATGGAGTCTTCAATCACAAGACAACACGGAGAATTCACTCCCATTCTTTTTGCAGCTTCCAGAAATCTGTGCAGCGGTAATATTGAATATATATATACACACATATAGGCAATTTAACAAAATACAAACTACATAAACTCATGTTATAATTGTAATTACTTTACGTGGAAGTAAATTCCATCTCTTCATCTGGAAATGAATGATTGGAGAAACAATTCCAGAGAGAGAGAGAGAGAGAGAGAGAGAGAGAGAGAGAGAATATCTCATAAATAAATGCAAAATCCGTCTTACAAGTCTGGAGCAGGCTTCCCTGATTCCACCTGGTCACTTCCAAGAATCACACTGAAGTTCTCCTTCCAACCTATACTCAAAAATATATTAAAACAGATATTCATGCAGAAACTGACCAAGTGTCTCCCCACTGAACAACAACTTGGCAGATGACACAATAGGAAAGGGATAAGAAACGCGCTACCATCATGATGAGATATTTTCCCCTCAATGTTCTTCCTCAAAGAATTGGATGCGAGCGCAAATGGCACTCCATGCTTGTGAAGATGTCTCATGAGCCGGTTGGCACCAGGAAGTGGTTTGGCCAGTAGCCACCTATATGGAACAGATGACGGGATAGTATTGAGACATCTTTACAACATTCTCTCCACAGACAAGGTAAAAAGAATGATTACAGTCATGTTATTTCCATCCGACAATAAACAGATTTGACCACTCCATTCAATATATCAAGAAGTGCAAATAAACTCACATACTGATCTGTAAGGGCATGTTTACTTTGGTAACTAAATTTATCATTTGGAAAGAAGGGAAAAGAAAATTCTCAACCCTTTGAATCCTCCTTTTCTTTTCATTTTCTATAGAAAATAATTTCATCCTCTCATCTTCCTCTTTTCACTCCAAAGAGGGAAATATTGTCATGAGGTATTAGTGTGATAATATTTTCTCTCCTTGGAATGAAAAGGAGGAAGAAGAGATGGTAAAAAAAATTCTTTAGAAAATGATGGAACTGAAATGAGGGATTTTAATGGTGAGTGTTTTCTTTTCCTTCATTTTCACATGATGAATTTAACAACAAAGTAAACACGACCTAAAGTGCAATTCTAACAAGCCTTCAAACTACGCTCTCGATAAACAAAATTAGTTGAGATTGCAGAGCTTTCCTTGTATACTTTTGATAAGTTGATATGAAATAAACTATGAACATTGTCCACAAACACACAAAACAGTCCATCTACATTACGAATAGGAAACTCACGTGCCCTGATACATTGGTAAGATTTCTTGGACATACTCGTCGGTGGTGAGTGGAAGATCATAATCATCTACAATTACAAGAGATGATTCTTTGAAAGTCATGCCCAATCGCTTCTTCTCCTTCTCATCGTCCTGCACCTTCCCATATTTGGCCAAGAAATTCTTCAAAATATTCTTCGTCACCTCCTCTGACAACACCAAATAACACAATCAATCCCTTCAACAATTCAGCAAAAGAAACATTAAAATCCAAAGATGAAAGAGAAAGATCATACCTGTGTTCAAAAGGGTCCCATCCAAATCGAATATGACGGCAGATATCTGAGGATTGGAGGCCACAGCAGAGCCCATACGCTATGAATGATCGTTTGTGTTGGATTGAAAGAGAATGAGAGGAGCGTTGTGATTGATGTAGAGAGAGAAAGAGAGGGAGGAATAGATTCTCATTGCAATAGGGGTTTATGGTTGGGTACATGGATGCAAGATTTAGTTACAACTCTATTCCAAGTGAAGAAACGAATTGTGGAGGGAGAAGAATTGTTCTACGCATATGCCAAACAACACAATTCCTATTCCAATTCCTCTGCCTTCCAAAAATGTAAAAAGAAATACTAATATTTATACTTATTTAAATATCGCTATGCAATTGCAAATTGCAAATAGAGAGCTTCACTCAAATTTGTCAAGATATTGATTACGAGCTCGTCATCAAAAATTATTTGTGCAATAATATTATATTAAAAGGAAATTATTACTTGCGAATTTCTTTACTTAGATGCAATAATAATAATAATAATAATAATAATAAAATAATAATAATAATAATAATAATGGTATTTAGTTCGATGGATGAGATAAATAATATTTCATAGGATAATGTAGGATATGATTATTTATATTATAAATTTATATTTGCATTGTTTGATTGTAGTGTAGAATAATTAAAGGATTATGTGTGTGCGCGCACTTGTAGGTGTGCAGTGAGTGTATTTTATGAGTGTGTATTTTTATGTGATTATTTTTGAAATTTTGTTATCATCCATTTGAATGATTAGAACAAGGACCTAAATATTTATCACGAAGGATCATTCAAATTAAACATGTGATTAAATGAGATTATATTATTAATCACTCCTAACCAAGCAAACTAAACTAAAGGCCACCATACTATATAAAAATGTCATTTTAAAATCATTTGGGTCATAAAAACTAAGCTCATATTTGTTAATACCAGATTTAAATAATCTATGTATTTCAGTATTTGTATTATATCAACTAAGACTCCCTTCAAATTTATACGTTTCGTTCACCATTTCATTTCTAAGAAAAAACACAAAATACCTACGGTACGCTAACACCATTGTTGCAAACGTAAGCGGCGTAATATCAATCAAAACAGTATTTTCAATCCAAAATGCCAAATTTCTGAGAAAATAGTTGTCATTCCTTTGGTGGGGGGGAGTAATATCAATCAAAAGATAGGACTCAATATTTACCAAAAACTCAAAAGACGACCTTTAAACTCCCATTAACAGTTGTTTTATAACCAAATTTCATATACAGACCATATCGAAATTTCATATCACTAGTCATATAAAATCATATCAACATATTATGTTAATATGCAAGCAAATATTTCAAATAAGTTCAAGTCGAGTTCTGGAGACGAAATTAATGATATATGTTCAGTAATTCAAAGACCCAAACAAACACATCTAGGCTAAGGTAGTCGCTAAAATTAAACCACCTATACGCCACATCAAATCCACAGGGGAAAAGGTCCCAACAAACCACAAGCCAACATCAATCATAACCACTTAACAAACAACAATACACAAACCACAAAATTACTTCGACCCGAAACAAACATCTTCTGAGCAAATCACCAATATGTCATCTCTCAGATATTGAGCGTGGAGCAGTTTCACTGCAATATAGATGACACAAAGAGGGCAGTCGGGTAAACTATCAATATGTAAACAGTTACAAATTACTGAGTAAACCAAGACACGAAAAGCCTCACCTCCGCGATTGAACCATCAACCGCAACTTTGCTGGCACCATCCAACTTTTGTGCTTCATCTACAAGCAAAGGAAAAAAGATTTACTTTCAGATGTGTATCACAAAGAATCTTGGGGGTGCCCTAAGGTTCCTCAGATAATCAGCATGCAAGACATAATCTTTGTTCCACAAATGTGATGGAAATATAATGGAAACAATATGTTTTGAAAAGGATTTATCCTAAAGCAGATGATGCATAGTGAATAATCATGTTGATTTCAATTATGGTAACGACGTTGATGGAAACAGCTAGTTTTTTATTGTCTTCTATATTATTGTTATATTCCAGTTGGGGTCGGGGGGGGCCAGGACACTGAAACATTGGTTTCCACTATTTCTAACGGCTAACCTGCATCCTCTGGAAGGTCAGATGTCCACAGTGTGAGGTTGTCCCTAAGCAGTTGCAAAATCAAGGTGCTATCCTTGTATGATTCTTCATTCAAGGTATCAAGCTCAGAGATAGCTTCATCAAAAGCTTGCTTTGCAAGATGGCATGCCCTAGAACAAATAGAGAAGGCAGATTGAGATTGACAAAGTGATTCAATATTGTTTGAGAATCAACAATATTGCTGAGAAGACAGACCTTTCTGGGGAATTAAAGATTTCGTAGTAGAAGACTGAAAAATTCAGAGCCAATCCCAAACGAATAGGATGTGTCGGAGGTAGCTCTGTCTCAGCACTACTGGTAGCCGACTTTAACAAAGTTCAAAGAAGAATAATAAGTCTAAAAACATAAATAAATAAGTAGATTATCGTGATAATAGGGTTAATCACAATAGAAACTAATTTTACAAAGTCTAAGAGATTGTTCAATTTTTTTCATGCAAACAGATCTTTGGCTCTTCCAGATTAAGAAAATGTACAAACAACATATAATATTCATAATTGTTTATTGCAAAAGGAACTCTTTATTCAGAGGTACATTAGATTCAAGTCTTCAGTTTATGCATAACATATTCCCCCAAGGCATGCACTTGAATAGTTTGAATACAAGAATCTAGAATAATAAGAGATCAAAAGGCTGGAAACACAAATGCAACTTCGTATATACTATCATAAATGTTCAAATTACAACTAATATTATCAAATGCAATAAAGCAGTATCTCATCTTTCATAACTGAATCAGACGCCAAACACAACACCTATGATGCAGTCATCACATTAAACTAAGTAGTCTCATCAAATTTCCAAGCATAAGCATCCTACATACCTTTAAATGCTCGGATTGCTTTCCTATTTTACATGTCACATGACTCACATGACTTCAATACTAGTAGCAAATAGCAATACTGAGGCAGGTTTGATGGTTACAATATTCGCCATGAACTCTAATGTGCAAGTTATCGCATATCCAGATCATCCACTATTCCCCAAATTCTTAAAACAATTTTCAAATAGAAATGTCACTTATAACAAATCATAAGCAGCAAGCCTCGTGAATCCTACCTTTTCTTTTTGGGGGAATGGGTAGTGCGGGTTGGGGGAAAACTTATGCATGAATTGGGAGTTCTGAAAGATGTAAATTAATAAAAAGAACTGAATTATACCTCATATGCTTTAAGGGACTGATCAGCGACCTCCTTCCTGTCATTACCTGACTTAAATTCAGCCAGATACCTATAATAATCCCCTTTCCTGGGAAGGTGAACGAAATCCAAGTCAGCAGCAAATGAAAACATAAAAAACCCAATCTTTTGTTAAAAACAGACAGCAACTTCTTACATCTTATAGTAAAACACAGTTGATTCACCAGCCGTGCACGAAGGAATAAGATGCTCATCAATGACAGCCATGATATCATTGCAAATATTAGTGAGCTCTAACTCAACCTTCTGGCGGTACTCCTTGATCCGCTTAGCATTCTGTTCATTTCCTCTTGACTCTTCCTTCTGCTCAATTGATGACAAGATTCTCCAAGAAGCTCTCCTAGACCCGATCACGTTCTTGTACCCTACAGATAGCAAGTTCCTCTCTTCTATTGTTAACTCCACATTCATTTTAGCCACATTTTTCATTGATTCCACCATCTCTGCAAAATTGTCCAAAGTTTATGAACCAACAGCCGAATTTACTATGCTTATTTCTGTATAATCAAACAAATGTGTCAAACCAAATCTCCCTAGATCGAGATTATCAAAATTGAATTGAGTAGAACCGAACAAGTAAAACAATCTCCCACTTATTAAATGAAGCCAATCAGCAAAGTAACGTGTAAAAATGAAGAGGAGTCATACAAGTATAAGTCCAGCTGTGTAACAAAGACCAAAGAATGTTTTCAGCTCAATCTTTTACCTCAAAAAACTAAATAGATTGCTAGCGACAGATCGTAACACAACAATGGGATATTATAAAAATCCTTGCAAACATAAGTTAAAAGTTAAAACCCCTAAAACCGGAAAAAATAAAATAAAAAATAAACAGAGAGAAGAAAGATCACTAAACTCACTAAGAAAGATGAACTCAGAGCTCACAAAAAATCCTACGTTTACACAGTAAAAAGCATTTAAACAGAATTTTCAGTCTCCAAACTTCAAACAAAGCTATAGCAACATCAAGCAGCTCAATTAAACAAACAGAAGTGTACTTCTTCATACTGCCAAAAATTAGCACACGGTTACTCTAAACACAATCAGAGACAAGATCCATATCCATGCTAAGCTAAATCTATACATATAATTTTGAGTTTACCGTCGTATCGCTCGGCTTGCTCGGCGAGTTTAGCGATGTAAACGGCGGTTTCGCGGTCTGAAGAGGAAGCCATCGCCGATCCGAAGGGACTGAAATTCGTACTTTCTCTCTCTAGGTTTTTGACACCTGCCGATTTTTCGCGAGTCGCCAACGATTTCCACGGCAGCAAAGGGGGAAAAATAGAACAGGGTGGAGAGAGAGAGGGAGAGAAAAGTAGTTGAAAATACTCAGAGAAATATGATTGTTTGTCTGACCCGGCTATTCCCTCCTGTTGTTTCCCTTCGGTTCTTAAGATTTAATGCTGAAGTCGGGAAAGTATCACTACTGATTGTACTAGCGATTTAAACCTTTTTACGTAAATTGTGTCTTCCTTCTGTTCTTCAGGGCATGTGCCCACACGGCCCCACGGTCAAATTCATTTCTAGACTAGCTACTAAACTAATAAGTAACCCGTACGGAAATCTTTTAATACTATAATATATGTGTACATAAACATTAATTAATAAAAAATATTTGTTACAAAATAAATTTATATTAAAACTACAAAAAAGATTATTTCATAATTCAACAATCCTTTAATTGCGATTTATTCTCAGTTGAATATTTTAACACGATCAAAATTCTTTTGTTTTCGATCTATCCTGAGTGACCTATCGATTTAGGCCAATTAACATACGTAATCTTAGTCAAAATGATGAGAATGTATACTTAATTATTTCTTTTTGTTATCTATTTCCCTTACTTAGCTTTGAGGCTTCAATTAAGACATCTTCTAGAAGGTTCAAAATAAAAATTCTATGAAAATAAAAAATAAAATAAAATAAAAGTCGTATAGCATATCGATTAATTGTGCTCTAAATTCTTAACCATATAAAAAAATCAGTTGGTATTTGTAGAAATTTACTTTAACAATTTTTCTATTGGCTTCTTAAAATGTTCATTTATTTTTCAACTATATTTTGTGTGTTGATTCTCTACCGTCCCCATTAAACCGCTCGGGCATCGACCCCAGAAGAATCCATTTTTTATAGGCTTATTGGTAATCCATGATCAACTTCCTTTCGAGCTAAAGGTACGACTTTCTCCTTGGGCACTTCAGCTTTGGACTCTCTTCGCTCTCAATCATCACATGATGATTTGGATTGCAGCGAATAAAGTATACCCTGGAGTAATGTTCACTAAATACGTGGGTGACGCTGTTGTGGTAAGAACATCGGTTCCCTGATAGACAATAGGTGTAGGCCTACCAGATTCTCTGACTTACCGCCATTCGTAAGCGCGACTCCCTTGGGCGGTATTTGAACTCTTCCAATGGTAACTTTATGGTTGTGGCTAAACGGAAACAAACTACCGGTGCTGCTAGCTCACGAGATTGGTTGCCAAGAGTTCTTTCGAAAAGGATAGTTCGTGTAGGAGTACTTGATCTGGCTAATCACCCATTTCGGACTTCACCGTGTCTCCGCCTTTGCTTTTGCCTGGTGCTTAAGCTGTCTTCGGTTGCGGTTGTTATTCCTTTCTTAGGTAAGAGACATGCATTGGCCCTATCATCACAGTCTCATGTTAAACTCGTTTAAAAATGTAACTTTATTATCCATACACGTCCTCTTTCATTGATTAAAAAAAAGGATTGATTTGTTATAAAACCACAAAGAATACTCAAATAGCATCAGACTAGTAGTGAAGGTGCCAGAAATGAGAAAAGTGCAAGAAATTGTTACCAAGGACAATAACATATTTTTTCGAGTCTATTCATTTGAAATTTCTATTCTAGCCAAAACATTTTCATTTTCAACTCAAAAATTTATTAAGTTTTCTTAGTTATCTTATAATTCCAATTTATTTTTCAGAATGTGTTTGTTGATTTTACTTTTTCTTTTTGTTAATTATGGACCAACATGAAAAATCATTTTATTTTTCGAATCCAAAATTATAATAGCATTTGTTTTCCTATCCATTTTCATATAAGTGTGAATAAAATCAAATTGAGATTATTGATATTATCTCAATCATTTTATAATTCTTTTATTTTCTCATTCTTTCTGCCTACTCGTACATATTAACTGTATTTGAATAAAGATATGAATGTTACTCATAATGAAATATTATAAAACATTCAATTTTACTTATACTTTTATTTGTGCGAGTTTTATTATATATAAGTTAAATATGTCCAGATGTAGATATTTCACCAATCATTAGTTAAACTTTTTAGTATAAATCTATCATAACTTATTTTGATAACAGCAACACAAGGAAATGACTAATCCATTTCTAGAACCGAAAAAACGACTGAACTGATAGGTTTTGGTCGATTCGGTTCGGTTTTTATATGAATCGGTTTTCGGTTCGGTTTGTATAATTTTAAAAAGTCAGTTTTCAATTTTGGCCCGATTCCCTCAAATTATTGTTTGTCAGACACCGAACCGACCAAAACTATAATATATTAAAATAATATACAATATATATAGAGGATGGATCATATGAGAATAATATTTTATATGAGAAATGAGAATAAATCTATGCCATTTATTTGTATTGATCTACGGTTACTATTATTTCAGATTAATGATTAAAAAAAAACGCCTCAAATTTAGTTAAGGTTAGAATTGTATTTACTTTAGGTGTAACCGTCCATTACCATAAAATGTGGGAACTGATTTGCATTCGTGGAAGTTCATTAAGCATTAGTTTTACATATTTTATATTTATTTGACTTTGTAAGTTGAATTGGTACTTTTAATAAATAAATAAACTCATTTTTTACCTACATTTTATTATATGTACTTTGTCTTCATTTTTTAATGTTAAAACTATTTAAAATTTGTTTATCGGATTATTGACAATGCATTTGCTTCATTAAAATAATGCACAAACAATTAAACAATTATGCATTTAATATTAATGCATAAATAATGTTATTTTAATGTATAAATACAAAAAACTTATTGCATAAAATAATACAAAATTATGCATTATGTTTTATAATATAATGAATTACTTATAATATAATAATAATATATCTGTTTTTGATAATCCTAGCAAAACAAGTAAAAATGTTAATTCCTTACTTTGATTTTGTGCATTATTTATCGTATTAAAAGTTAAATGCATTAAATTTGTAAGACTAATACATCATTTATATTTATCTCTGTATATGTTTTACAATAGTTAATACTTTATTGTATATATTCGAGTTTTTGTAATAAAATCAGTAAAAAAAACACCAAGAAAGGATAGATCATAGATGATTAGAGAAGAAAGAGAATTGAAAGATATGTAGCTGATTTTTCTCCAAAAACCCGTGAGTTGATATAGCTTGATTTGATAAAATCCTACCCTTTTTACTATTATATCCCTTGATTGTTAGATATTGAATTTTGGAGTTTTAATTCGGCTAATATATTTTAGATAGGTAGCATGTAATCTAGCCGTATATTTTTATATATTAATGGTCCTAAATTATTCTTATTTCTCATCTAAGGGGATATTCTCACATGATCATATATATATATATATATATAAGAATAGGAGTGATAATTTCCTTAAAAAAAGAATAGGATTGATAATTAAAATAATATATTATAATATTAAGAATAAAAGCATGCTGAAATTGAGAGGCTATGAAGAAATCAAAATCAAAATCAAAATTTAGAACAATAAGGAATAATGTGTTGATGTTAGCAGGATTAAATTTAAATAGAAATCATTATGTTTTGATTGTAGATTCCTGGTTCATACGTGTTTATTTATGAGAGAAAAACACGGCGAAATGAAAATGGAAATGTTGAATTGATCATTTTTTTTCCGCAATATGTTTCTTTTTTGAAATATCATAAATATTTTTCCATTTTTTTATCAGTTATTAAAACGACCGACTGAACCGACCTGAATTTTTCGATTCGATTTTGGTTCGGTCCAAAAGACATTTTCGATCCGGCCCGGTTCTAAATATTTTTTCCAATTCGATTTTCGGTTCGTGAAATTTTTATCGATCGGTCGGTCGGTCAGACTGACGGATGTGCAACCCAAGGCTTAGGGATTTCTTATGGGCACAGGCATCCGAGGTAATTCAGACGGTGAAAATTACTACAAATTCGATGTGGGATTCTAGCTGTAGAAAATATATATAATTGAGGTTAAGAATTTCTTACATATGATTTAAAAGATATAGTATAAAAAATATATATATGTAGGATATGGATCTAGTGAGAACCCTCTATTATATATGTGAAATAGAAACTAATCTTGACCACTCGTTGACAAAAAATAAGAATTAACTCTAAGAATTTGACAAGGATTTAAAAAACATACAAAGTTAGCAACTTATTACTAGCTTCCCTCACATTCGATCGATCTTTATCCATCATTCTTCTTCTTCTTCTTCTTCTTCTTCTTCTTCTTCTTCTTCTCCTCTTCACCATTCACCATCATCGTTCACCATTCACCGCCGTTCACCATTCACCGTTCACCATCACCGCCGTTGATGCCACCGCCATGTTGCGGTGAAGAAATGAAGTTGGGTGAAAATTTTAACTTTGAGCAGATTAATGACATATATGCATTATGTTATTAATATTAATGCATTACATTAATATTGTTTGTGCGTTATAAACTAATTGCATTGTGTATCACAAAAAATACAATGTAATGTGTAGATATCATATACATAATGCATTAATTATGAAAATGAGTCATTTCTTATGACGTGTGTAATGCCCCTTGAACCAAAAACCAGAAATCAAAACTTGTAGCTTCCGGCACCTAATAAGATAAGGGGGGTGTATTGAATGGTGGAGTTTGAGGTATTTTTAAGGAGTTTGAAATCCAGGGGTATTGGATTGATGGATTTCAAACTCCTTAAAAATCCTGGGGTATTAGTTTCAATGATTTTGACGTAATTCAAACTCTCTCCAAATCCTAGGGTATTGGATGCGTTGATTTTCAATTCCTTCAAACTCATGCGGTATTCAACATCATATGAATTTACATGTAGTTCACTTTGCCATGGATTTGGACGTAATTCACGGTGAAAAATACACAGCGTGAACTCCGGCCTCTGGACATGGGAGTTCGACGTAATTCATATCCACGAGCGCTAACACACGCGATCGCTGGCATTGTGAAATGCCAGCGAGCGATCGTATACAGCGGTTGCTGGGCAGCTATCATTTCTCAGAGAAATCCAGAAACAGTAAGCACACTTACTGCGTCTCCTCGTCAATGAAACTATTTGGATTTCAAATAGTAATTCCTCCCAATTTCAAACCCTTATCACTTCTGGGATTACAAACCGTTTTACAAAAAAATTAGTTCTTATAACTGATAATAACTTGATGGTCATAATCAAAATTAAAGGCAGCTACTCAACGTTTAAGGAGTATAAGTTTTCACCAGAAATTGGAGATAGATTCTTCTCCGGAGGCGGCTCCGGTTGTGGACCGCCGGCGCGGCAACATCCCGACAACGAATTGCGTTTGAATTACGGCTATTCAATTTAAAGGAGTAAGAATAAGGAGAGAGGAAGTAGGTAGACCGGTTGGTACTTGCTACGGTGCAACTGTAAATCGATGGCGGAGCACGGTTGTGGGGGAGGTGCTTGATGATCTTGCCGCAAGTCGAGGGACAGGACGCCATTTTTGTTAGGCATGATTTATGTTTGATTCAATGTTTTCATCATTTTCGGCTTCTCCCAGACTGGAGCCCCCGACCGTGTATAAATTAAATGGTGCCCAGAGACTGTGTATGACTCGCGATTGTGGGATGTCATCAGCGGTCGAGCATGACCCGCAATCGCGTGTGTGTGGATTTGAACTTCTCCGAACTCCTTAAAAATTCACCCGAAATCCTCCAAACCCCACCCTCAACTCTCCCAAACTCCCCCAAATACCATTAAATTCAACTCCATGGAGTTCAATTTCATTAAAATTCACATCATTGCCAATCCAATACACCCCTAAATGTAAACAGAACTATTGTATAGTAATCTTGCACTATAACATATACACCTTTTAATCTAATCAAATAATATGAAAGGGGAAATTAATAAGTCTTAATCCATCTGTTTTGTTTGCCGAGAGAGAAAGGACTGAAGGGTGATCCATAGGCGACGGCGGCGACAGTATTGACCTGTGTCGGGTTGCTACCGGTGAATAGAGGGGAGGAATTTCTGATTAAAACCAATTTAAAATAAATAAATAACATGAAAGCTGATGCAGCGAGGTGGCCGCTGCTGAAGTCGATCGGAGAGAAGGGGCTAACGACGGTGGAGGCAGCTCCTTTGCCGCTGCCGTTCGCTACTGCTGATCGGTAGTGGCGCGTCAGACGGTGACGAAGTCGTCATGAATGGCGTCTCGCCGAATTTCGGAAGAAAGAGAGAGGGCAACGATGGCGGCGGGGAACGGTGATTTCTCCACCGGCGAAGAAAGAGAAGGAGAAGAGATGAGAGGGCCTGTGCAGTCGATGATAACGAGAGAGAATGGGGGTGGTGTGTGTTCAGTGAATGAGGGGAGTGAAAGGGGTTGGGCTTGGTTTAACTAAAATACTACGGGCCTAGAATTATTGGGTCGTAGATTAAAAGAAATACTAGGCTTAAATTCATTAAAATAAATATTAGGCCTGAATAATTGGAAATGATTTTTGCTAGAATCGCTCTTTAATTAGCTAACTAATAATCGAATTTAGTAATGGGCATCCCACTAATTACATCAAGTGGCATGACTGATTTACTAATGTGTCTGAGTTTATTCAAATAAATCTTTGAACTCTTCTATTAATTAATTGATTAATTAATATGGCTTGGTTTTATTATTCCGAATGGCTTGTTCAGTCATATAAATAAAATTACAGTAAGTCGTAATGGATTAGCTGATAATTGAGACTGATTAATAAGTCGATTGGACTCCTAATAAATTTAGGATCAAACCATGAACCTATTAACTCTGGTTATATAATCGAATAATTAAAACAAGAAATGAGGTTAGGAGAATTAATTCTCTTAATTGCGGATTATTATTTTAGATCCTTAAAGAATCATCAATTATATTTTTAGGCACTGTACAAGGAAGACGTTGAGTGTGTTACTCGAATTCTCAAAACGTGTTTGATCTCATCACTGATCAGGTGGGCTATATCTTTCCAAAACTATGTTTGAGTTATTAAGCTCTATAAAATGCATGTTATCCATGAAAAATATTTTCAAGTGCGCTCTACATGTTTAATGCTCTGAAGTTAATCGATCAAGATTTCCGGCTAGCCTAACACTTTAGTCGGAAATTGTGTACACCTTTGTTAGTAGTGCAATGGGTTGATCTCCATTGTGTGCTAATGTTATGGAATTCTCTGGGTCTCGGCCCGAAATCCAACTTGACGAGACTTTCTGGATTTCGACCCGAAGTCTAAATTAATGTTATGGACCCGACGGTGGCTAGATGTTCGGGGTCACAGTAAGAGTAACATTGTAGAGTGTGACAAGCGTACGCGAAGTAAAGGTAAAATGTTTTGTATGTTAGAAGTTGTTTTTGGTTTTGAAACCTTCAAAATCATACTGCTATGGATGGATAGCAATGCTTTTGTAAAATGTTTAGTAAATGCACTGCCCACTGAGTACACTAGTACTCAACCTAAAATATTTTCAAGTTGATAACGTTGAGGCTACAGTTATCTTTTGTTTAAGCTTCCGCTGATTGTCGATTCTTTAAGTTTCTAAACTTGAGAATCTTGTACTCTGAATTCTAATGTGTCTATTTTCAAAAATTTGTACTCGTTTCCCTAAAGTATATGTTAATGGAATGTCTTTTGTTGATTCATTGAGCCATTAAATCTTAAGCGATCCTTAAATGATAAATGAATTTGATTGTTGGGTTGTTTGTCGTCTTTATAAATTTCAACTCCCTTTCATTGCAAAAGGAGATGCTGCCCAACTCTTTTGGGGCGCATGTCTCATTATTTATGATAAATGAGTCCCCCATTTCTATCTCCGTTTCTTAATTCCAACCCCTAGTCACGCCCTCGGCACGTGTGCCTTCCCTCGGGAATCGGCGCATGACAATGTGCATTAACAATTTCATATTGATGCATTACATATATCGTGTTAATGTATCATAAAATTGTACCTAGAATATTAAATAACAAATACGAATATAATATATGTAATGCATTAATTGTGATATAATATAAAAATACGAATAAAATATACGTAATTCAATTATTTTATAAGTACATGCGCTTATTATAAATCTTACTTGTTTTTTGTAAACCATTTATATTGATGCATCAAAAACATGGTATTGATGCGTTACTTTGCACGAATATATGCATCGTTTTTTACTATTTCATGCATCACGATTTTGCAATGGATAAAATAGCGAAAATTATTATGATAACCTTACTTAAGTATAAAAAGCGGGATTGACCAACAAATGCGGGTTTGATCACTTGATTATGAGATTAAATGATATCCATAGATTTTGTAGGATGGATGACTAAGATGTGATACTATTATATTTTGTTATTATTATATTTATATAATTCAAATTGTGTGGTAATATTTATTTGTAAGAATTAACATAACAGATTAAAAATTTGTTATTGTTGCTGTTATTTTTGACCCAATGTTTTTAATAATTAATTAGTTTGTTTTGTCTTTCTTTTATTTACTTTGAGCTAAAAAGGTGGAATGTGGGTAAAGGAATAAACTTGACCTAATCAAGTATTTTATAAAGAGTATGGGAGTTAGAAAAAGTGAGCGACTAAGTCCAAGGGAGTAAGGAGCAACACCTATTTTTGTAGAAGTGGAAGTTGGAGTTTGTTGAGATAAATCAGGAAGTGGTTCATGAAGTCGTGGGGACTGCAGATGGAGATTACGGGCTGAAATCGTGGATCATGCAAATGTAACAAGAAAATTGAGGCCTCCAAGATGTAGATTACCTGTATTGATTAGAAATATTTTCGTAGTATTCTTGTAGAGTTTTCTTAGAGCATATTGAATTCCTATTTAGCTATTAGTTTTTACCTTCGAGAATAGCAGTTAAATCTTTAATCTTGTGATAAAACTTTACGCGTTTTCGTGACCCTCTTTACTCGAAGATTGTTTTTGTAATTCACGTTTATATAGTGAAGTTTTTTCCCTGAAGCACTTCGCGAGATTATTAATTTATAATCTCGTGAAAAATTTATTTTCCATTGTGTTTGTTATTTTCCGCTGCATTTTGTTTTCGAGGTTGTGTGATCTTTAAGCACAACTTTGTCCACAATTCTGTCTGTGCGAGTGAATCTGGTACCTTTAGCTATATATGAATAGAATTAGAATATATATTATTTTATAAATTAATAATACCGAGAATACGAAAATAAAGATCAATAAGAATAGAGAACTATGGGTGCTTGAATTGACCGACTTTTTTCATCTTGTTTGGTCATTTTAAAAATAAGAAATCATCTTGTTAATTTGGAAAAAAAGACCTCAAAGTTAATCTTTTTATATAAACTTTTCAGATGGTGAAAACTCCTATAAATTCCATGTGAGATTCTGGATTATAGAAAATATATATTATAAAAATTATTATCTAGATTCTGTTCATATGTATGAGTCGTGAAACGTAACTTAGCTTGATTATGAGTTCAATGTGATATTATTATATTTTTATTATTATTCTTATATAATTAAATTGTGTGGTAATATATATATGTAAGATTTGACACAATATTAAAAATTTGATATCTATTATTATGAATATAATTAGAATATATATTATTTTATGAATTAACAATGCCAAATACGAGAATAAAATAAAAATGAATAGAGAACCGTAGGCGTCGAAAATAAATTTCGTTATTATATATATATATATATATATATATATATATATATATATATATATATATACACTACGGATTTAATCTTCAAATAATTGAATTAGATTGTGTTCATTAATTTGAACTGCAAAATTAAATACGAAGACTAATGTAAATTGAATTTGTTGTTGAACAGACTATTTTTCTTTTGTTTTGATACTTAATCAAACCAAATGTTATTCATATATATATAACTTCCAACAATAGCTCCTCATAAAATTATATATATATATATATATATATATATATATATATATATATATATATATATATATATATATACTACGGATTTAATCTTCAAATAATTGAATTAGATTGTGTTCATTAATTTGAACTGCAAAATTAAATACGAAGACTAATGTAAATTGAATTTGTTGTTGAACAGACTATTTTTCTTTTGTTTTGATACTTAATCAAACCAAATGTTATTCATATATATATAACTTCCAACAATAGCTCCTCATAAAATTTACGTCATGACAACAGTACTTGCCCATATAATTGTGATATTTTGCCAAAACCCTTTTCCTAAAAGATAATTGTGATATTTTGCAAAACCACTACATAATTGTGTTATTGATTAAAGCTAAATCATAAATATCATTAGTATTACGTAAAAAGGAGTTAAGTATGCTTTCTATCAACACAATTTTCAATAATATCACAACCGTAAAAGAGTAGTATAAAACAATTAGCTCATGCTTTAATTTTATAAAATCATTCATGACTTGGTTCCCCAATGTACAACCCAGTAGGAGCCAATGAGCCAGTATTATCAAAATCATTCATAACTTGATTCCCTCGATGTACAACCCAGTAGGAGCCAATGAGCCAGTATTATCAAAATCATTCATGACTTGGTTCCCCCAATGTACAACCCAGTAGGAGCTAATGAGCCAGTATTATCAAAATCATTCATGACTTGGTTCCCTCAATGTACAACCCAGTAGGAGCCAATGAGCCGGTATTATCAAAATCATTCATGACTTGGTTCCCCCGATCTACATCCCAGTAGGAGCCAATGAGCCAGTATTATCAAAATCATTCATGACTTGGTTCCCCCAATGTACAACCCAGTAGGAGCCAATGAGCCGGTATTATCAAAATCATTCATGACTTGGTTCCCCCGATGTACAACCCAGTAGGAGCCAATGAGCGAGCCAATGAGCCAGGATTATCAAAATCATTCATGACTTGGTTCCCTCGATGTACAACCCAGTAGGAGCCAATGAGCGAGCCAATGAGCTAGGATTATCAAAATCATTCATGACTTGTTTCATAGCTTGCATATAATATAAGAGATCGAAATCATATTAACTGATTTTGATTATCTTGAAGAAAGATTATTATATTAAATAATAATTAAGACTAATCTAATTACATAATTTAAGAAACAATAAATTTTACGAAAACATAACATATACTCGAACGTTTTCTAAAAAATTGATTCCAGTTTTGAATTTCAGAAAATAAATTATAAAAAGGAAACTCGAGTTCACAAAAAAGTATTCTCCAATTCCATTCACATTCATGCATAGCACGGAGTTAATATGTCATGAACCAAATATCAAAAGATAGTTAATGTTCTATCTATCATTGGTAAGACCAATCGTAGCAACGATCTTTTGGCCGCGATCGTTGATGTTGCGATCTCGCATACTGTTGGCGATCGCGGCGATCACTGCATGGTGATCGCATATGCGATCTTTTGCAAGTGATCATTAATTAATTGTTTATTTAAATTTTATATTAACATTAAATGAAGATAATAATAAGAAAACAAAAATAGTGATCGATCGCCGTTGCACCTAATTTTTTTTCGATCGCAGGACCCACAAAAAAGTTGAGCGATCACAATTTCAACGATCACCGTTGCCCCTAGTCTAAGTAATAAGAAAATATAATAAGAAAATCGACCGAATTGAATTGGAATCAGAATCCAATAAAACTAGTACCACTATTTCATTTGATCCGAAAAGAAACAATCCAAAGAATTACTAAAATAAAATACAAATACTTCTCCAAAATAGGTTTTCACAAGAATAATATTATAAATGACGTGGAAATTTTTGCACTTTAACATTGTAGAGTGTGATAAGCGTACACGAAGTAAAGGTAAAATGTTTTGTATGTTAGAAGTGGCTTTTGATTTTGTGTGCTAACGTTATGGAATTCTCTGGGTTTCGGCCCGAAATCCAACTTGACGAGACTCTCTGGATTTCGACCCGAAGTCTAAATTAATGTTATGGACCCGACGGTGGCTATATGTTCGGGGTCACAGTAAGAGTAACATTGTAGAGTGTGACAAGCGTACGCGAAGTAAAGGTAAAATGTTTTGTATGTTAGAAGTTGTTTTTGGTTTTGAAACCTTCAAAATCATACTGCTATGGATGGATAGCAATGCTTTTGTAAAATGTTTAGTAAATGCACTGCCCACTGAGTACACTAGTACTCAACCTAAAATATTTTCAAATGTTTTCAAGTTGATTGGCGAGTGATGACGGACAACGCTGAGGCTACGGTTATCTTTTGTTTAAGCTTCCGCTGATTGTTGATTCTTTAAGTTTCTAAACTTGAGAATCTTGTACTCTGAATTCTAATGTGTCTATTTTCGAGAATTCGTACTCATTTCCCTAAAGTATATGTTAATGGAATGTCTTTTGTTGATTCATTGAGCCATTGAATCTCAAGCGATCCTTAAATGATACATGAATTTGGTTGTTGGGTTGTTTGTCGTCTTTATAAATTTCAGCTCCCTTCCATTGCAAAAGGAGATGCTGCCCAACTCTTTTGGAGCGCATGTCTCATTACTTATGATAAATGAGTTCCCCCTTTCTATCCCCGTTTCTTAATTCCAACCTCTAGTCGCGCCCTCGGCACGTGTGCCTTCTCTCTGGAATCGCCGCATGACAATGTGCATTAACAGTTTCATATTGATGCATTACATATATCGTGTTAATGTATCATAAAATTCTACCTAGAATATTAAATAACAAATACGAATATAATATATGCAATGCATTAATTGTGATATAATATAAAAATACGAATAAAATATATGTAATTCAATTATTTTATAAGTACACGCTTATTATAAATCTTACTTGTTTTTTGTAAACCATTTATATTGATGCATCAAAAACATGGTATTGATGCGTCACTTTGCACGAATATATGCATCGCTTTTTACTATTTCATGCATCACGATGTTGCAATGGATAAAATAGCGAAAATTACTATGATAACCTTACTTAAGTATAAAAAGCGGGATTGGCCAACAAATGCGGGTTTGATCACTTGATTATGAGATTAAATGATATCCATAGATTTTGTAGGATGGATGACTAAGATGTGATAATATTATATTTTGTTATTATTATATTTATATAATTCAAATTGTGTGGTAATATTTATTTGTAAGAATTAACATAACAAATAAAAAATTTGTTATATATGAATAGAATTAGAATATATATTATTTTATGAATTAATAATGCCGAGAATACGAAAATAAAGATCAATAAGAATACAGAACTATGGGTGCTTGAATTGACCGACTTTTTTCTGGTTCAGCCGTGTGTGTTCAGGCACAATGTGTCCTGATAGAATTATCGTTTTCAAAACTAATTGGATAATACTCAAATAAAACACAAAAAGTAAGCTATTAAATATTATTTGGTCAAATTAAATAAAATTATAAAATATTAAACTATTTATTGGCCAAAACCAAGTATTATTTGGTCATTTTAAATCTAAGAAATCATCTTGTTTGGAAAAAAGACCTCGATGTTAATCCTTTTATATAGACTTTTCAGATGGTGAAAACTCCTATAAATTCGATGTGAGATTCTAGATTATAGAAAATATATAATTAAATTAAGAATTTCATATATATTATTTTATAGTATAAATATCTATATATATATATATATATATATATATATAGATATATAGATTATAAAAATTATTATCTAGATTCCATTCATATGTATGAGTCGTGAAACGTAACTTAGCTTGATTATGAGTTCATTGTGATATTATTATATTTATATAATTAAATTGTGTGGTAATATATATATGTAAGATTTGACACAATAGATTAAAAATTTGATATCTATTATTATATGAATATAATTAGAATATATATTATTTATGAATTAATAATGCCGAAAATACGAGAATAAAATAAATAAGAATAGAGAATCATGGGCGCGCCACGTAGTGCGAAAATAAATTTCGTTATTATATATATATACTACGGATTTAATCTTCAAATAATTGAATTAGATTGTGTTCATTAATTTGAACTGCAAAATTAAATACGAAGACTAATGTAAATTGAATTTGTTGTTGAACAGACTATTTTTCTTTTGTTTTGATACTTGATCAAACCAAATGTTATTCATATATATAACTTTCCAACAATAGCTCCTCATAAAATTTTACGTCATGACAACAGTACTTGCCCATATAATTGTGATATTTTGCCAAAACCCTTTTCCTAAAAGATAATTGTGATATTTTGCAAAACCACTACATAATTGTGTTATTGATTAAAGCTAAATCATAAATATCATTAGTATTACGTAAAAAGGAGTTAAGTATACTTTCTATCAACACAATTTTCAATAATATCACAACCGTAAAAAAGTAGTATAAAACAATTAGCTCATGCTTTAATTTTATAAAATCATTCATGACTTGGTTCCCCAATGTACAACTCAGTAGGAGCCAAAGAGCCAGTATTATCAAAATCATTCATGACTTGGTTCCCCCGATGTACAACCCAGTCGGAGCCAATGAGCCAGGATTATGAAAAAAAAAAAATCTCTACAAAGAAATATATTTGGAATTACAAAAAATTATGTCTATATATAAAGATTAGTTTTAAATAGAGGTAAAAAATGAGATGTTCAATTCCCGGAATTCGGATCATGAAACTTTATGTCTAAATATGAATTTATTCCTAAATAGAGTATTCGTTTATAAAGGTCGTAGTGTACTTACATGAATCCATTGAATAATACACATAACATTGCTATATAATTATAATGTAACTAGTTGATGACAAATTAAATTGATTCTAAAAGTTTATAAATCTGCTACATATATATGTTACTAATTTAGAAATATCATTTCACATCTTTGAAAGTGAAAATGGTAAGTCAATAAAACTGGATTTAAAAAATGTTTCATAGCTTGCATATAATATAAGAGATCGAAATCATATTAACTGATTTTGATTATCTTGAAGAAAGATTATTATATTAAATAATAATTAAGACTAATCTAATTACATAATTTAAGAAACAATAAACTTTACAAAATCATAACATATACTCAAACGTTTTCTAAAAAAATGATTCCAGTTTTGAATTTCAGAAAATAAATTATAAAAAAGAAACTCGAGTTCACAAAAAAGTATTCTCCAATTCCATTCACATTCAAGCACAGCACGGAGTTAATATGTCATGAACCAAATATCAAAAGATAGTTAATGTTCTATCTATCATTGGTAAGACCAGTCGTAGCAACGATCTTTTGGCCGCGATCGTTGATGTTGCGATCTCGCATACTGTTGGCGATCGCGGCGATCACTGCATGGTGATCGCATATGCGATCTTTTGCATGTGATCATTAATTAATTGTTTATTTAAATTTTATATTATCATTAAATGAAGATAATAATAAGAAAACAAAAATAGTGATCGATCGCCGTTGCACCTAATTTTTTTTGATTGCAGGACCCACAAAAAAGTTGAGCGATCACAATTTCGGCGATCACCGTTGCCCATAGTCTAAGTAATAAGAAAATATAATAAGAAAAATCGACCGAATTGAATTGGAATCAGAATCGAATAAAACTAGTACCACTATTTCATTTGATCCGAAAAGAAACAATCCAAAGAATTACTAAAATAAAATACAAATACTTCCCCAAGATAGGTTTTTACAAGAATAATATTATAAATGACGTGGAAATTTTTGCACTTTAACATATATATATACTACGTAAAATTTCTAACAATTTGAAAATTTTGCATGAAATCGGAGGACTATAATTTCGTAAAGCAAGGGGGAAAAAGAAAGAATATGTAGGTAGATACACGGACAAATTAATTAACACAAAAAACGTAGAGATGTTTGAGGAGAAGAAATTAAATATAAAGTGACCTAGCTACCTATTTCGGGTGATTCGATATGGAAATTTTCCTTATTAATTCTCCCAACTTGAATCGCAAGTAATTAAATCGGAAATTAAACAACAACTACTCGTACTAATTAATTAAAGTCGGTCTACAAATCTCTATATAAACACCAAAATTTCCCTTCTCCGCACACTCAAATTAAATCAACGACTAAAGCAATGGCATCATCATCAGTCTTCTTCTCTACATATCCAAAAATCCCCAAATCACCGGCGATGCGACGACCAGAGGCGCCGCGGTTCCGCCGCGGGGATCTGGTGGAGGTGGCGAGCGTGCAGGAAGGATTCGTGGGGTCCTACTACGAGGCGACGGTGGTGGCCGATCTGTCGAGGCACGGTTATGTCGTGCAGTACCGCACTCTGCTCAAGGATGATATGTCGGCGCCGCTACGCGAGGTGGCCACCGCCGCCGAGGTCCGCCCTAGGCCGCCTCCGGACGCGGCGACCGATCATTACCGGCTGCACGACGTGGTGGACGCGTTCGACAACGACGGGTGGTGGTGGGGGTGGATCGCCGGCAGGAGCGGAGACGATTACACGGTGTTCTTCGAGACGACCGGAGATGAAATCGTTTATTCCAAAAACAGGCTGCGGATTCATCAAGAGTGGAGCAATGGAAGATGGAGTTTATCAAAGTTGGTAATTAGGCCGCCAAATCTTGGGTTTTAATTTCTGATTTTATGAGATTAATTTTGTAGTAATTATGTGAATAATATTCATATTAGTTTTATATATGGATTTCTTTTGTATATATGCTGCAAGTGCGTGTCTCTGGAGGATGCCTTGATCGATCAATTTAATTTGAATTTCATGTCAATTAATTTTGAATTTGATTTGTGCTGATTGAAGCCAACTGCATGTAGATTGGTTGTAAAGCTATGATAATTAAGAGAAATACAGAATTTGCCAATCATGGAATAAACGCATTCGCATAATTTATCGTCCGTAATGTATAGAGTTCATAAAATATTATTTATTATCTTAATATAATTTAATTCATGAACAAGTATATTCTGAAAATAATTGTTTGCAGATACATAAGAACAAATTTATATTTACTGCAAAAACAGAATTTAATATTATGTAAAACTTTAACTAGAATTAGAATTATTATTAAATCTACATTAATTAGATAATTAAGATAATTTAGGTAAATAAAGAAAATATTAAAGTCTATGCATGTCTGCGCCAACTTAAGTAGCCAAGACAGAAAATGATAACTAAGAACGATATTTAGACAATGAGAAGCATGATCAGACTAATAGCACGATTTTGTATATTAATACTATATATTTTTGAAAGGTTTTATTTTACAAAAATCTTCTCTGCATCATAGTGCATACATAATCTTTTCAGATTTTCATGTCTATTCAAATTGAAGGAAACCAGACGCACTACCAGAAAAAGAAAAGAATAAGAGACCACATGCAATTGGTACAGTATCGGTTTTTATTCTATTAATCCAAATTATACATAATGGATTAATAATAATAAAAAATTAAACCATGTTGAATTGGGATAGAGCAATATTTATCCTTTATATCCAATGGCTTATGGCCTTTTCCTTTTCAAAAAAGGAAATTTACATGCCGTGAATCAGTGGAATTCGAAAAGAAATATCTCTACAGCTGAAAAGCCAAAAATGCACAAATTCACGTTAAATTTAAACCAACAAACTTAACTTTGTATTTGAACACAAAGCAATCTCGAAAGTCGAACCCAACCCCCAAACATCAGAAGCCTCTTCTTGAGATATTTGCTATCCCAAAACACCCACACAGTGAGAATCAATGGCAGCAGTTCGTTGCTGCCTCTCAGTGACCTCCGCCGCCGTTCCCAGCTCCCAAGATTCACAAAACTCTTCTACTGCGCCGTCACAACCACCGCCCGTCCCGAGGCTGCCGACCAAGATCATACTGCCGAACAAGAAGCCGCAGAAATGGTCCACTGGGACGGCCCCCGGCGAATATGGGGGCCCACCCACCACCACTAAGCTCAGGAAATACTGGGGTGGAGAAAAAGATCCTCTCGCCAGCGATGATTACATGTGGAATAAGGATTTCATGGATCGCATGAAGAAGCTCATTCAAGACCCTGATGATGTTTCCTCCAATTCTCGCTCTACACCTGCTAAGGTTTAATTTCCCCCCTTTTTTCCACTTCCTTCCTTTTTCTCATCTTTATTTGTTGTTAATGTTGTATTCTTTTGGGTTGGATGTTAGATTTTGTATAATTGAATGATTTCTAGCAATTATTGGGGTTATATGTGTGTGTGTGTGTGTGAGAGAGAGAGAGAGAGGTTGCAAGTTTGTATATTTAGATAGCAGTAGACTCTTAATTGTATGTCATTGTTGGTTTGATGGTTCGATTGAATGAAGTAGGGCTTTTTTTTTTTTTAATTCACAACTGGATTATAATGTTGTTTGTGCAACTTTTACTATAAAAGTTTAAACCTATCACCTATGCTTTGAGTTGTATGAATAAGTTATACTATATTTATGTAGTTTGGTGTTCTCCTATATGAATAAGTTATACTATATTGATGTAGCTTGGTGTTCTCTTTCTTAATAGGAGGTGCCTTCTGGATTTCTTAGCTTGAATAGAGTCATGAGCTTAGACAAGTATGCAGATTTGGTATTTTACATTCTACCTTTTTAGACCGGATGCTTTGCTGCTTGTACCATGTAACAATTCTACACTCTGACTATGCAGTATGGAAGTCGACTTGAGTAAACAACTAAGCGCTTCTTCTGCATCGATAGTTAAAGAGCAAGTTGAGGAGCAAGTATAATTTTTACCTTCCTTTGATCATGTATCTTTTAGTCGTGTGTTTTCCTTGCATACTTGTCTCATTGAAATGATGTTTAGACTGTTAGGACAGCTGGTACGAAATGGAGACCAGCTCCAACACGCCGTGAGCTAGAGAAGTGGGATAGAGCTACCAAGTCTACAAGTGGAGGCAGTGTATGTCATATAAATTATTTTCACGCATTACTTTGTATTTATTGCTTAAATACGTAAAAGCACGTGCTTTGGTATGTATTTAAAATGTGTGGAGCAATTTTATTTTTCTTGGTATATATTCTTTCCTTTCCCCAATAGGATGTCATGTTTCGAGAATCAAAACGCTCCAGAGAGGATCCTGTAGTTTTGGCTGCTCAGTCAAGGGAACAATATAATAAGGTAGTTATTTATTTTAAAAACAATGATGCTCTTGTATTACCCTATGGCATCAAGTTGCGGTACTTTGAATTCTTTTATTTTGTCGATCTTTCTTCTTCAGTTGAAAAACAAACTGCAACTACTCACAGTTGGAGTTGGTGGTGTTGGCTTGGTTTCAGCTCTTTTAGCATATTCTCCAGAAATTGCAGCAAGGTACCTATTGTATGCGTTTCATAAAGTTATCTTAATTGTGTTTGCTTATACCTGCGTCTCTTTATGATTTTGTGGATGTTTCGTGCTGAGAACTATCATCTGTGGTAGATGGCGATCATTGCAAAGCAAAATTAAATAGTAGAATATTTTTCTTTTCAATATGATTCGCTGTCTGGTTACAATCTCATTACAAATTTTTCGTTCTCTACTAATCTATGTCTTAAGTAGCTACATATATGAATTCTTATACTACGAACTGTTTCAGCTATGCCGCTGGCTTGCTTGGTTCTTTGGCATACATGCGAATGCTTGGTAACAGTATTGATTCCATGGGAGCTGGAGGAGCAAGAGGGGTTATCAAGTATGTTTTTCGATTTTTTTTTCTCTTCTTTCTCTTGAGTATTGAAAAATCTGTGATGGTGGCATATAATGTGTACGTTAAGTTGCCAACGTTGTTGCTCGTGCAGTTGCTGCTCCTTTGATCTTCAATATCTATATAAATCTAGATAAATGAAAGAGCTAGCTTGCACTGAAATTAGTTTCATTAATGGTATCCATCAAGTGATTCTTAGTTGATTTGCACTGCAATTAGTTTCACTAATGGGATAGATGTATTTTTCATGACGAGTTGGAGCAGATTTGGGAAAGCAGACATAATTTATGTAAAAACGGGACTTCCTTGTACGTGGCCATATATATACCGTAGACCAACCCTTTCTTGAACTTGTCATTGCAGGGGAGCAATTGGGCAGCCAAGGCTGTTGGTTCCTGTTGTCCTGGTGATGGTATATAATCGATGGAACGGGTAAAGCCTTATCTGCGCGTCTTAGCTGCTTTACTCTGAACATGTTTGACATTGTATATGATCACCTTTAACACCCGTATTTCAAATTGCTTCATCCACAGGATTTTGGTACCCGAGTATGGATTCATGCATCTTGATTTGATTCCAATGCTGGTCGGGTTTTTCACTTACAAGATCGCCACTTTTATGCAAGCTATAGAGGAGGCGGTGAACGTTGTTGCTGGAGAAAACGAAGCTTAGTTCAGACCGATGGTGTAGATAGTGATGAAAATATTATAGATTTGATGTTGTCTATTGTAATTTTTAAATGAAATGATGTCGGATCATTTGTTGCATGAGAAAGTAATGTTTCATCTTATATTCAATTCAAAAGAAAAAAAAAATATTTCTTCTTATATCTCATGTCGACAGAAAATATCATGTGTATTAGTGATGTGTAGAAATCCGAAAAAAAAAAAAAAAAAAACGGACTAACCAACACTTTTCAGCTTTAACTGGATATTCAAAAATTCTATTTTCAGTCGGTCTGGTGTAATTTTGTCTCAACCAACCAAAAGTCTCAATATATTTAAGTTCATTGCAAATTAATATACCTCAAAACAAATTAAATTTTGTATACACCAACCGTGGACGAAAAGAATAAAATGTTCACAAATTCGACATACCAGGCCTCTGCAAACTGATTGACGCCTTCCATCAATGTCTCATTCAATATATACCACGTCGTCATAAATCTTTCAAACTAGATACTCATTACATACTCATTACCCGAATTGTCTGATAGAGGGAAGGAGCGTGAGTGTGTGTGTGTGTGTGTGTGTGTGTGTTTTGGTGAAGAATGAAGAATCTAGACTGTCTAAAGCTGGAATATAGATGTGACATTTCAGAAATAAACCACAAATCTGTAGTGTTTTTGGGATTTATTATTATTAGGCTCAACGTGGGCTCCTGAAATTAACAGAGCAAATATGAAACCCTAAAGTTACAACTTCACATATAAAAACCAACTACTATTACTAATACACTTATTATTTCCTTGAGGCTTTTCTGCACAAGCAATGCATAAATGGCACGAATTCACAGCTCCATCCTCTCCGATAATTCACCGGTGCTTAACCAGTGTTCTGCAGGCCAGCCGCGATACCCTTCATGGTCAGAATGAGCGTGTCTTCCAGCCCCGGAGCATAGTCGCTCGTGGGGTTGAGCTTAACCAGTTCGTCAGCTGGTTTGTTTGTGTCCATCTCCATGATCTCCTTCGAGAGATGTGGGCCCACCTTCACGCTGTAGGTAGGATCACGGATGCGTTTCAAGGTATAGATTTGGCAGACGTTGAGGACCGTGATGTATGGGTCACGGAGTCTGAGCCTCTGCCTCAAGTAGGGGTCTCCTTCCAGGATTTCCTTGTGTCCGGCTACCTAAGGCAAACGAGGGCGGGTTGAGTATTATATACTCTTCTTCAAACATTGTGTTCGTTCCAGAAACAGCTTAGACGATAGATTCAAATTGACAATGCATATGATTTGAGTATTTGAAGGATTAGATGATCAAACAAGTTCAAAATTTTCAATCCATCAAAGTATGAGACACAATGCCTGGTTTTATATCTCATTTTACTCAATTTAGCAGGAAAAAAATGAGACTAACTGAATTCAGTTATCAAAATCCAGCAAAAACAATCAAGACTCTTGCATGTTTTATAAGTAAAGCTTTAAGATTCTTATATCTTATTTTCCATTTAAATTTAGGAGGAAAAGGTGAGGCTATAACGTGAAATTTAGTGGAAAACATCATTAAGCTAGATTTACAAGAGCTGACCTGAAGGATCATGTTCTGAGTTGCTTGATAGTTTGCGCGCAACTGATCTCCAAATGCCCACAGATCCTCCGAGACTAAAAGCTTATCGCATAGAGCAGCGATTTTCGGGTCTCCCTTGGCGAAAACCATTTCAATCAAGTCAATCGTCACTCTAAAGAACGGCCATCCATTGTACATATCTCGAAGCATTTGCAGATTCTTGCCGTCTTTCTGAATTATTTGCTTCAATGCAGCCCCAAATCCGAGCCAGACGGGAAGATGGAATCTCGTCTGAGTCCATGCAAATATCCACGGGATTGCTCGGAGTGACTCTATGCCACCACTGGGTTTTCTTTTAGACGGACGACTCCCAATGTTCATTCGACCATACTCCAGTTCTGGTGTTGCCTGAACAAGTAAGGATCCATTCGAGTTCATAAGACGGAAATTCAATGTCGCATACTAGGTAGAACATGAAATGAAACAAAAGCGCTTAATACTTACCAGACGGAAGTATTCAACAAAGCGAGGTTCTTGGAAAACGACAGAGCGGTATTCTTTTGTGGCGATAACAGCCATCTCATCCATGAGTGCACGCCATTGGGGCTTTGGGGCAACGGGGGGGTTCATTCCATGCTCAAGCGTGGCAGCAGTGAATCGCTGGAGTGTTCTGAAACACAAATGCTCCTCTCCAAACGACTGCTCTATAACCTCTCCTTGAACAGTGACACGGAGTGAGCCGTGAATGGTGTCTGGTGGCTGAGACAATATAGCAAGATGGGTGGGGCCCCCTCCTCGCCCAACAGTCCCACCTCGACCATGGAACATCGTCAGCTTCACTCCATATTCCTTTGCCACCTTGATAAGCTCCTCTTGGGCCTTGTACAACTGCCATGCTGCAGAAAGTCGACCAGCATCCTTCCCCGAGTCAGAGTATCCAATCATGACTTCTTGTTTGCCATTGATTCTGTTGCGGTACCAATCTATAGAGAAGAGACGAGCGACAGAAGCAGGGGCAGACTCAAGATCAGCAAGTTTTTCAAATAGTGGAACAACCCTCAGAGGGATTTTGACGTGACACTCTCGTTGCAAAAGCTCCACAGCGAGCACATCAGAGGGGGCCGTTGCCATTGAAATTATGTAGGCACCAAAATTATCCGAGGGGAGTTCAGAAATGACGTGAAATGTGTTGAGAACATCAGCAATCTCTTCGGTTTTTGGAAGGTCTGGACCAAACAATGGACGCTTCCCACTAAGTTCAGACAAAAGCCACTCCTGGCGGCGCTCCTCGGGCCATTCTTTGTAGGATCCGATTTCAAGATGCCTGGTGATCGCATCTAGAACATCAGTGTGCCTATCTGACTCTTGCCGGATATCAAGTCTTACAAGTGAGAGTCCAAACGTCGACACTTGTCTTAGAAAATCAAGAAGGCTCCCATCAGCAACTGGTCGATCACCACTAGCACAAAGTGATCGGTAGCACAACTCAAGAGGCTCCAGAAACTGCACAGGAGAGGTAAAATATTTTCTGTGAGTACAATTCTTGAAGGAAAAAATTAGAATTTCATCATCGCATGATATTGAGATATATCATCGATATATGATCTATATCATGAAATATATACACCAGTACAGAAGATACTGCAGAAACGCAATTTGAAATAAAGTAGTTGCAATACATCTAAAAACGACAAAGTTATTTTCTTATATAGTTAAATGGTAGGAAGCTCGGCTATATTTTTACGTTAAGGCTGACGTAAAGGTAATTCTTTAAACAAAATTGGCCATAAAAGGAAGGTTTTCTGATGAGCAAACCTCTTCAACATTGGTGAAAGACAACTCCTCAGGTATATCAGAGAATCCATTTGCAAGTAACTGGCGAGCACGTTCGCGTGTATGGTAAAGCTTGTCCCTCACATCTCCAAGAATAACACGGTAGGGCTCATTCGATGGAACTTGCTTCCAAAATTCTGGTGAAATAAATTCAGTAAACATTGCAAACGAATCAATAGCACGACACTTTTCAGTTTAATGTTTTTGAGAAGAGTGGCGAATACTTGGAAAAAGGAGTAATGCTCGAAGAATTGAATACAGAAGAAAAATTGAATTGAACATATAAACATACCAATGTAATGTTTAGCATCATCCCTCTTCGAAGACATGTGAAGTTCTTGAGCACGCAAGCGAAGCTCATCGCTGCAGCGCCACATAGAAAGCTGACAAGGACAACATACAGAGGAATCGTGGCTAGTTAGGTAAATTGCTCAGTTGACAACTTTTATAAGCACAGAGAATACAATTTCTCACCTCGAACATGAGATCTTCTATCTGTGAAAAGTATAAATTAGCAGCCATCATCCTCGCCAATAAGCATACATCTCTTGTAACTTCAGGAGTCACCCGAGGATTGCCTAGAACCACAATACGTACACCTTAGCTTCGACTAGGAACATTTTCAAAATTTCTTAGATAGCATAACCTTAGAAATTAACTATTACAGTTATACCGCTTAAATGCAAAGCCTCACCAGTCACCATCATACCAATTTATTTTCACGCTTTGCGAAAAGTACACTTTTCGCTACTCCATTTTTTTCCATGATTTTAAAAAAGCGACACAGATTTCACATAAATAAGAAAGCATTAAGAAGGACAATACCGTCACGATCACCACCCATCCAGGAGGAGAACTGAATAAGAGGGGCATTGTAAGGAACACGCTCGTTTATTCCGATGTTCTTCAGAGCAGTGTCGACGCGCCTTAAGAATTTTGGCACTCCCTTCCATATGGTCTCGTGGAAGTAACTCATTCCAGCCCTCATCTCATCTTGAGGAGTTGGGGGGTTTCTCCTAATCTCATCAGTACGAAATGCAGCTTGTATCTGAACAAAACCACACAACATATATCAGATAATCAATTATGCCAAGAATATAATCTAAGTAGTAAAAGCATATGCTTTTCACATCACAATATTGGAAATTGGTCATAAGTGTCACAAAAAATAAAGAAGAAATCTGATTGGAGTGAATGTCATATTTTCATCCTGACAATTTGTGCATGGAGGTTATATATATTATTGCAAACGATAAACCATGAACTTATATGTTTAAAGAAAAGAAAGAAAAAACATAAACATTCTCAGAATATCAGGAAACTGATCGAATTACCTCTCGTTGCAATGCCTCATCAAGCTCCTGCTTATCATCAGGAGTGATATCCTTTGCATTTAGCTGAGTCAAGCAGTCACGAATCCTGGAAAAAAGATCAAATGTAGGATGTAAGAGCTCTTCCTGCTTTAATCAAATCATTCAACATCAATTGAATCAAAGAACATTAACAACAACTGCAATACAAATACTACTACATTGAAACTCTAGTGAGCTGTATGACAAACCTTGCATGTTTCTGAAGCAAAGATCTGCGAACGGACTGAGTAGGATGAGCAGTCAGCACTAAGTCCACCGTTTGATTCTTCAAAGCTTCAAAAACTTCTTCAGGTGTCTTGTTCAATTGTCCCACCAGGCGCTTAAGGGTCTCTTCAATGTCCGATTCAGTGGTTGCAGATGCCTCATCTGAAAAGTCGTTCTTTTTCAGTTTGATCCTGCGTCTGTAAGCAATCTGGACTTCCTCAGCAAGGTTGGCTAAGTTAAGCATGTTCGAGAAAGACTTTGCAATGACAATGGAGTCCCCAGCATCCAAACTCGTGAGAACTCGCCCAAGCTCTTCCAGTTTTTGAGGATCGCGATTGCCTTCGTACTCAGCAGAGATCTCATAACAGTCTTGAACCTGTCCACATTCCAATACAAAATCTGAGATCACAAGAACTTTCTCACATCCCATCATCTACTAAGACTAATAGTTGCCAACCTCAACAGATCAGAATAAAGAATCCGTATTATTCGTGAAAGCACAAAACTCTATAGATCCAAAACAAGAACAGTAGCAACAACAAGCAACTGCATTGCAGAAAAGGCCTCAAATTAATAAGATACCCTTTTTCTCCCTTAACCAAAAAACAAAACATTTGATTGGTTTAAGGTTTCCTATATTCTTATCCAAAGCAAAAACTATGGTATCTAAGAAGGATACTAAAGTAGACTTGGAGGTAATAATAATACTAATAACAAACAACTATCCGTGGACTAATTCTATTTCAAATGCCTCAATTTAGACTAACTGGGAAAACATAAATTCAAGAACTTTTTCAAAGTCAAAAACATAATTCAACCATAATCTGGGGAAATATGCATCAACATAATAAAAAAAATCGTTACTATTTGCAAATACATTCCAAGAACACTAAATCAATGAGAATTAGAATCAAGAAAAAATAAATCTAAACCAACTCCAGAATCAAGAGCAGTAAAAACAGTAAAAAAGAACAGCGAAGTAAAATCTAAAATTTAGAAAAATCAAAACTTTGTACCGTTTCTCTGATTTCCTCTCCATGCAAGTCTTGGAGAATATCAAGAAAGCGATCCAAAAGCAGAGCATCATACTCCACCAGCTTATCATCCTCAGAAACCTTCCCAGGCGCCAACAGCCTCAGCTGTGCGTCAATTGATGCCATCTTCTCTATCTTCTTACTCATATTTCTCTCTCTTTCCCCTCTCTATAAATAGTCTATCAAAAAGGTAAACAAAAAAAGGGTTTTCTTCCCTTCCACCTATTCCCTACCTCTCAATCCAAGGCAGAAACAAAAGGAACACGGGATTTTTGAGAGCTTTAAAGTCGAATTGCAGTTGCGAGAGAAAAAAAAAAAAGAAAAGAAAAAGAGAAAAGACGATCCCAGGTGGATTAAAGTTGAGAATTCAGAAGAAGAAAGAGTAGATGAATCACGAGAGAGAGAGAGAGAGAGAGAGAGAGAGAGGAGAGAGTTCCAAGCAGAGGTAGTGGTGAGAGATCTTCTAGTTTTATAGACAAAATTTTCTTGAAAGCTCAGTTCAGTAAAACCATAAATTTTTGTTCTTTTCCATACAACTACCTTTTTTAACCTCTGTTGGTGAATTTCAACTAATACTAGTATTTGTTTTTTGTTATTAATGATGAATCTTTTTTCTCAGGAAAAAAAATAAATCATGAAACCTAATTAGTTTAGAGATTATTTAATTATAAGAAGAATATGCCTTTTATTTTCCGAAGATGAAGGAGTAAAATTAGTTACGACATGACTTTTAAGACTTCCACTTGAACGTCTCCTTTTGGCGTTTTTAAGGTTTTAAGTCTTTTTTTATTCTCAATATCTCTATTATTATTATTATTATTATTATTATTATTATTATTATTATTATGAGAGAGTATTATTTTTATTTTTATTATTACAATATATTTTACTCCCTCCGTCCCGCTCATTTTATCCCCTTACCGTTGGGCACGGAAATTAAGAATAAGTGTAAAAAGATAGGAAGTTGTTAGGTCCTACCACTTTTGAAAGGTTTTGAAGAGTAAATTCTTTCCTTATTTGATATGTAATAAATTGAGTGAGACATATATTTGAGAGAAGTGAGATAAAACGAGCGAGCAGAGAGAGTAGTATCTTACATAGTGTACATAATGATGCACATTACATAGATACGTAGCTTTTATTTGACTTTGAGATATTTTTAAAGTAAATACTTTGAGTTTTTGTGTGATGACGTAGTTAAAAAGTATAAAAGTAGATAATTTTGAGGATAATTTTGAGGATTAGGTTTTTTATCCCACATAGAAATATGCGTTGTTTGAAATACTTGTTGTCAAATAAGATGACATAGAAATATCTAGTGTTGGGAAATTTAAGTAAAGTTTTGATTGATTTCAAAACCAACTGACCCCAACCGAGTAGATGTTGTCATATCCTAATGTTAGTATTTAGGCTCGCTGTTTGAGCAATGTTCAGATTTTATCTTTACAGGACTCCAGCTGAAGACGGCAACATGGCTATACTCGGATAAAACTTCAGATGGAAACTCGGATGGAACATCAGATGTAAGAAAGACAACTGAGCGTTCAAGCCAACCGATCTGATCTAGATCATCAGATGAAGGAAAACATCTGAGTAATCAACTACTCGTCAGATGTGAAAATCCACTTGATCATGTGGAACATCAGTTGCAAGACTCAATCTGATAGATCAACAACATGAAGTTCAAGGCAGCTGAGGGTTCAACTGTTCCTCTTCAGACAGAATGTCAGATGAAGGTAGCAATCAGATGGAACATCAGCTGAAGACCACTCGGATGAAGATCAATCGTCTCAACCGACTAATCAATGTTGAAAGACTAAGGTTGAAATTTGAATTTCAAATAGGAAGTCACGTGAAGGTTTGACGTTCTGTCATTACCTCATTTGGCCCAACACAAGGTTGTCTCAGAAGGAAAGCAGAAGTTCACAGTTGCCAAATCGGGAAAATCTGCAGAGATGAGAGACAAGCCATCGCTTTCATAGAACAGAGATCAATGGCTCTTCCAACGGCTAGTTGATTCTCACCGCCTATAAATAGAGGCATTCATTCATTCATCAAGATAAAGGATATACAATAGAAGAGACAACGAGCGAAAGAACGAAGATATACTGCGCACAAGCTAAACTGCAATTATTCTCCTAGAACATCACCAGCTGAGAGTTCATAGAGAGTTAGAATCTGTCTTGGTGTTTTCGATCTTAGTTTGAGTCTTCATTTGTTCAAGCTTAGATCCTAGCTCACTTCTTAGATAGAGCTAGTAGTTGGAAAACCCACCCTTATACACGTCTTCCTAAAAAGGTTGTTAGGATCCTGCTCTTCCCGAAATTGAGTAGAATGGTTGATAAGTACCAGCAAACTTATCTGTAAGGTTGATAAGTACCCGCAAACTTATCTGAACAGTTGCAAAGCCCGCGTAAGCTTTGTGGTAGCTGTCCTAAAGAATTTGGACTGAGTTGTGTGGACTCACAACTTCTCGTGGACGTAGGAGTTCTCTCCGAACCACGTAATTCTTTTGTGCTTTTGCGTTTTTCTGTTCAGTTATTTTCTGCATTTCTAACTGTCCAACTAACCAGCACTCAAAACTGCATCTTTACATTTCAACTGTTTTGGTTGTTGACCGACCTTGCATCTGAGCGTGAGTTTTTTTATACGAGTTATTGTTGTTTCCACCACATTCCGCACAACACCACTCTTCCAGCTGAGTATTCTTACTCAGTTGTGATTCCAGCTGAGTCGTCTTACTCAGTTGTTGTAATTTTTGGGGGTTGTTTTTAAAAAAATTCCTATCTGGTGTATTCACCCCCCCAATACACCAGAACTCGTATCGGGACCATCATCTAGCATTAAGGGTGTTCGGTTGTAAAGATGGATTGATCTTAAAGTGTGTGAAATTAAATGGCACAAGATTTCTCCAATACTATTTTTATCATAGGGGGTGTGAACCAAGACCAGAAATGAAAGACTAATCCTGTGTGGCAATGTCCGACGACTAAGTTGGGTCGAATCCATCCAACCGAACAACATATCATGAGACTAGTTCTTGTTTAGTCTTGACTATTCCAGCCAACCAAACAGTGATAAACATCCATTTTGTAGCAACTAAACGTATTTTTATATCACTAATTGCCTTGCTTTGCCTCTAAATGTGATATGTTTTGAATTGGTTTCATTATTTTGGATTGGTTTCACGTTTGGTGGAGTTCGTGCATGTGTGTAGGTTAAGCAAGGGATTTTTAAGATGGAATGAAAGGGCCGAAGAAGTGCGAAGTTGAAGAAATGAGACGGAAAAGTGGAAAACCGAGCGAAAAGGAGTTAAAATGGAGTACCGGCACTTGGAGGTTCAAAATCGGCGGTTTGAGGTTCAAAACCGGCGGTTCAAGGGTGAACCGCCGGGTGGACCGCCGATTTTCTATGGAGTTGCAGCCAAGAAGAAATGCCAGATCGGCGGTCGGACCGGCGTCTGGGGGCCGGACCGCCGATTTGGTGGTCTGGACCGCCGCTTTTGTAGTTTTCGTCCAAAAATGGACAATTTTGCCCTTTTCGCGTTTTTAACTTCATTTAACACTTTTTCCTTCCTATAAATACTAGGGGACAACCCCAACACGTGTATTCATTCACCCCTTAGCTTAGATTCTTGTTCAAAAAGTTTCCAATTATGGTTCTAAACACTTTTCATCATTGTATTAGTGGATTAAGGTTGGATTTGGAGAATATTTGAAGATTTCAACATTGGGTTCCTAGTTTTTCTATTATGCAATCATTTCTCCCTTATTTTACTTTGATTTCTTTCATGTCTAGCTAATTTTCCTTGTTGGTTTTGGGGTTTTATGATGATTTGATGATGGATTGATCATAGCTTGTTGATTTCTCTTGCCCTCTTCTAATTAATTGTGGATTTGGTGCTTATTTTCATGTGGGAATGGTTGATCACCTTTTTTGCATGCCAAGTGCTTGTAGAAATTCTTGATAGGTTTCTACTTGCATGGAATTCAAATTTCACATCATGTATTGATTTGAGACTTAGTAGGTGATGATCTAATGCATGGAAGCTTTTGATCCTTGTGTTTTTTAGAGTTATTTTGTTGTCTCAAGTCTTAGCCGAGAGAGATAAAATGATCCTCTTTTGCTAATTGTCGAGAGAGATTAGTGAATAATTCGGTGATTGCTTTTTAATTAGAGGATTAAAATGGTTTGCATGAATTAGGAAGTTGTGATCAAGCTATCTAGAATCGGATTGAATCCCTAGAACCAACCTTTGTTCCAATTTGTTCCTTAATCGTTTTTAATTGTTTCCTTAGTTGATTTTGCTTGTTTATTTGTTTATTTGTTTTGATCTTGTTTTTAAATGTTTGAATGAATGACCAATCATGTTGTTTGAAGAGCTTGAATAGTAGGAAGATGCATGAATTTCGTTTTCGCATAAATTCGCCTCAATAATCCTTGTGGATACGATACTCGATCCCTATTGCCTACAATAACCCGAACAAAGTGCGGATAAATTGCTTAGAGAAATAGGCGATCAAACAACCAATAAATATATGCTCCAAATTGTGAATAAGACCTACCTTAAATGATAAAGTTGAAACAACACAAGACTAAGTATAGCAAGAATTTTTTAGTTCAATCCTATATGAGTGCGGTGTAAAATATTTTATATATTGTTTTGTGGTGTAATAGTTTCACCTAGGTAGCAGTGTAGTAAATTTATAGTTGTATTTATCTGACAATATATATAGCCTCATGTAATTCTCAAAAAGATACACTCCTAATTGTTATTTCTTGAGTTAGGGATCTCTTTTTATATCTACACTTTTCAAGATATATTAAATTAAATGTTCAAATCATATTCAAGGTCTTTCTGTTTATCATTAGACAAAATTAGTCTCATTTCTTCAATAAGTGTTCACGTTTGTATATTGAAGTGATAAATTTATTCTTTTTATCTCTAATTGTTGAAAAATTGTATTTTAATATTCGGTAATGTTTTGGAATAAAATGTTGTTCAAAGAATGAGGAAGTACGTTGTAAAACACATTATATCATAGTTGACTAGCGAAATTAAGTAGACAATATCTACTGCTCCATGCCGCATAATTTACGTTAAAAATAGACACTCACATGATGTGTGATGCAACAAATATTCAATGTTGTTATTTTTCCACACTTAATTTTTTTAAAGTGACTTTCGGATTCTTCTCGATTATTGATTCTCATAATAGAGTTCGTTGATTGAATCATTGTTAAAATAAAGAGGGAATCCTTTTCTCACATATACTCGTATTGTTTTTTATTTGTTTTCTGTCAAGTTACAACACCAAACACATACGGAGTATTACCATAAAGTAAAACAAAAATAAAAACAAAAGATTCTTTTGGGAAAAAAATGCACGAACTATCTGATTCTTATCGAAACTTAAAGATGATAGACCACTAATTAATGAGTTTTATATATTTATTTATTTAATATACATGGCCAAATGCATCGGATCTAGATAATAATATGTAAGAGATTCAAGAAAATATCACATGATAACATGTGTCATGCTTAAGTACTTGGTAGTTAAATATTTAGTCATGTTATAATCTTGAAGAAAAAATATTTAGTTGAGTTTCATGATCGATAATGTTGTTAAACATGTACTAGAGACAAATTAATAAAAGCGAGGCTACTTTCGATTAATAATGTCGTAAAATATGTATTAATGTTGTGCTACTCTTAGTCTATGTCATGTTCGTGGAGACTTATGTCTCTAGCGGGATGGTCTTGACCGAAAACTAAAATTTTAAAAAAAAATTATTCAAACCAATTATGTAATAGACAAATTGGGCGGTAATTGACGTTTATGTCCAACTTGTAGAAAATATGTCTGCATATTCAAATGTTTCATTTGTGGATTATATGCAAAAGATATTGCGGTGCGATCAATAAAGTGATTTTATCATTACCAAATTTTGAGAAAATATATTCCAGTAAATTGTACAACCAACATCAATCTTCTATACATGCAACAAACGAATGTCATTAAACTCTCGATAAAATCGAAGTATTTCATGTTTTCATTAATGGCCTTGTATTGGCTAAAAAGATAATGTGATTGGTGGTAGCTACACAACAAATTAAGAAAATTTGTGATAGCAAAACAAAGAAAGTGGAGTAATGTATAGGGATGAAGAAGAAGTTGTCTTTACGAGATCATGAGAAGTCAATTCTCAACTTCAGCTCTTGAAACACTTCTACATCTTAGTTCCATGAAAAGGCAAACAAAATTAGATTTTTGCAACAAGCGGGAAAAAAGGGATTTTGCAAGTGTAAATATACCCCATTGGAAAATATGTGGTGCTAAAAATTCAACATAGCTATTAATTAAAGCCATATATAGGAGCTTATTCCCCATTTATGAGTTTTGGTTTGTTCTGATGTGAAAGAAAAACAAAGGAGACAAATAAAAGAGGAAACGTCATAATCGCTTATGAGGATCCTTACAGATAATTTTGTCAAAATGTACGACAATCAACTTTTCCTTTTTCTCTTGCTATGTTCCAATATAGTTTAAATCATCTTCACGGTTTCCCCAACGAACAGCCTCAAAACACGTCCATGAAGTTTGGTCCAAATAGTTAAATGGGAAAATTGCACTAAAAATTCTGATATTTTTTCAATTTTCGGTTTTAAATCTTTTTTTTTTAAATTCGCAAATTAATGTATGACCTTCCAATTTAATGCAATTACTTCCCGTGGCTGATTTTCCTCCAATTTGCTGCTGACATGGAAGCCGGAATTTTCTATGTGACAAAACTCTCCGACTCGACAAACGACGCGTACTAGGTAAATATAAAACGAGGAAAAAATGCACCAATAACCCTGACATTAATCTAATTTTCGGTTTTAAACCAAACCTTTTTAAAATTCGCAAATTAATGTACGACCTTCCAATTTGATGCAATTACCTTCCACGTCCTGTCTCCGGCAGAAATCGATTGCCTACGTGGTAAATTATTTCCTTACGTGGTATTCATTTACTTATGTGGTAAATAATTATGCATATATGATATTAATGGTGAATGGGCACAAAACGACGTCGTTTTACTCTTGTCCTAAACGACGTCGTTCCTTTATTCATATATGAGGTGAAAAAGCAGTCCCAAAACGACACAACACTCTGTTGAAGAAGATTGTGCCAATGAAGAACCCATAGGGATGAGGAAGCCGATGGAGAAGAATTATGGAGATGAAGTCTGTTGAAGAAGATTCCGGCTTCCATGTCAGCAGCAAATTGGGAGAAAATCGGGCATGGGAGGTAATTGCATCAAATTGGAAGGTTGTACATTAATTTACGAATTTTAAAAGGTTTGGTTTAAAATCGGAAATTGGAAAAATGTCAGGATTTTTGGTGCAACATTCCCAATATAATAAGTAAGCAAATTACTATCACGTAAGGAAATAATTTACCACGTAGGCAATCGATTTCTGCCGGAGATAGGCCGTGGGAAGTAATTGCATCAAATTGGAAGGTCGTACATTAATTTGCGAATTATAAAAAGTTTGGTTTAAAACCGAAAATTGAAAAAAGGTCGGGATTTTTGGTGCAATTTTTCCTAGTTAAATCAATTAAGTCGACGCATTATAAGTTTCTTACCAAACAGATCTATCGAAAAATGTGCACTATGTTTCCATTTTGTATAGGTATATGTCCAGTTTATACTAGTTATAGTACTAGTTTGATCTGTATAGTGGTAATATTGTAGTAGTTGAAGGGTGTGTTTACTTGGAAGTATAAATTTATACTTCCATTTAGAGGCAAATGGAGGGATAAACAAAAATCTCACCTTTTAAATTATCCCTTCTTTTTTAAATCTCTTCTTTCCACCATCACAAGGAGTAAATTAGAGTGATAATATTATCCCTCCTTGTAGTAGTGAAAATAAGAGATGTGATAAAATTATCCCTCCTTGTGGGGTGAAAAGGAGAATTTAAAAAAGAAGGGATGATTTAAAGGGTGAGTTTTTTGTCTATCCCTCCATTTACCTCTAAATGAAGGTATAAATTTATACTTTCAAGTGAACACACCCGAACTGTAAAATGTACCCTCGGTCCATGCATCATTTGCCTAGGATTGACAGGAATAAGTTTTAATAAAATGAGTTGACTTAGTAGGCTGTATTAAAATTAAAATGTGAATAGAATAAAAATGTGTACAAAATTAAAAGGTATGAAATGTGTCCCACTTCTATAAATGGAATTAGGCAAATCTTTTATTGACTGTCAATTAAGGAAATGTAGGCAAATGGATTGTGACCGTCAGTATGTATAAAAGTTCGGGCAATCTCTTTTCACTTGTCCAATATATAAATTTATACCTAAGAAATAGAGGTTTAGTATCTCATTTTACATCCCATGTGTTTTGGACATTTATTCATTTACTATTTTCCTTCCAAGTGAACAAGATATAAAAATTATAGCCCCCCCTTGAAGGAAAAGATAAATATATTATCACTCCTACCAAATAAGATATAAAATTTGTGAAAATATAAATTTGAACCTCATTATATTATCCCTCCTTTTAAAAGTATAAATTTATAATTCAAGTTGTTAGAATTGAGCATGCATCTCATTCAAGTTTACATAAGGAAACTAGGACAAATCGGTGAAGATAAGATTTAGGGTTCTCAAGACCTATATATATCGACATCAACATCACTTGGAGGTTGCCGCTGTTTTAGCTATTTTACATAATATTCATATAGTATACTTACGTGAGTGAGTGTGTTTCATATTGTACTTGAGAGTGTTTGTTTCATATAAAAATACTTGGGAGAGAGATGAGCGTCAGGTTGTGACTCGAGCTTAAGTTATTTGAGTGTATCTTGAACAATCGTTAGTTCACGCTAGATTGGGAATGGTGCGAGTGAAAAGGTTTCATAAGGTTGACGAACTATATTAGCAAGAACTTGTAACGCAACTTACAATAACGGATTGATTCTCTCTTGGGCAGATGACCCTAGATATAGGTTGATTAACTGAACTGGGTTACCATTTTGTTGTGTTATCTACTTAGGGTGCATTTACTTTGATGGAAATATTTCCATTTGAAAATGATGGATAAGAAGAGATGAGAAAATATTAACATTTCCATCCTTATTTTATCACATGTTTACTAGGATGAAAAAGAAAATTATCACATGGTCCCCCTCCACCCCTTCCCCATTTTTATGCCTTTTATCCATTGGAAAATATTATCACACCTCCCCTCCCCCCCCCCCTCTCCCCATGTTAATACTTTCTGTTGGGAAAATTAGTAAAGGTTTCGAAAGATACCAAAACTAGCTAAAGTTCACTGTTTGAGCGTAGGGATTTTTATCTTTACCGGAGTTAAGCAGAAGAAGTTAGCCAGACTAAAGAAGGAGGTTCGTGAAGAACTCAGCTGCGGCCCAGTCTCAGCTGAGATCCAGACTCAGCTGAGGATTCAGACTCAGTTGAGACTCATGTTCAGTTGAGACATCAACCTCAACTGAAGCACGAACTCAGTTGGACAACAGCTCAGTTGACTCCTCAACTGAACTACGCAGCCGAAGGCATACAGTCTAGCGTGAAGAGAAGTTATGTCGAAGTTAGAACGTCTCGAAGCGGAGAAGAGAAGACTATGAAGACGGAGGAGTTGCAGTCCAGATTTTGAATCTACTTGGGAGCACAAGTCAGCTGGAAAACTTTCCATAAATGGACCGACAACAGCGACGTGCAAAAAGCAAAGGTCGTAGTTGCCATTTTTGAAAAGTTACCAGTAAAGCATGTGGAGTGCATTGCTTTTGGCAGAGATCAAACGACTCTTTCCAACGGCTAGTTTGATCTTCCTCTATAAATAGAGGTCTCCACACCAAGGCAAAAAAGGGGGCGATAAAAGCAGAGAAAAAGCACGCCGAAGTGACGAGAGACAACACAAAGAGTGAAGCAGCGGCAACAGCTTATCACCTTTCTCACTCTCCAGAAAAGAAGACCGGTGAAGTACAGTCTGAGTAGAGTGATTTATCTCATGTATTTCCCCCTAGCCTCTTAGAAGTTTCCCCTTCCTGATTGAGTCTAGTGATTTGATCTTTGCTTGTTTTGTATTCCGTTGGACTCTCTCTTTTAAGAGATTGAGTTCTGAGCCTTTGGTCGAAGCCTCCACTCCCCTAAAGTGTTGAAGGCTTCCTTGTTGGAAACTTCCCCTAAAATTTGAACCATAAGTTTAACTTTAAACCCGGAATCAAAGTCACAGGTCCCTTGGAACCCGTAATTCAATACCCGATCCTTTAGAACTAGGAATCCAAGAACAGGTCCCTTAGAACCCGGAATGTAAGACCAGGTTGTGCACTTGCCCAGAAAAGTGTTGTAAGGTCTTGTTCGAACCTGGAATCGAACTGGTTAGGTTTGCTTGGAACCCAGAATCTAAGTGGGGCGTTTGGTAAGCACGCTTAAGTTTATCTAGTGGATTACTTCCCCGAAAAGGAAGTCGTGGACGTAGGAGGCGGATCTCCAAACCACGTTAAAATACTGTGTACTTGCTATCTGCATTTTACATTCAGTATTTTAAATTCCGTACCTAACCAACTAACCCAGCATATGCACAACCAATTTGACTAACTAAACTAATTTGGGAACTTTGCCTTCCCCTTTCACAAAAGATTTAGTTTTTGTAACGAGTCTAATTTCCACCATCTTCCGCATTGCAAAACTGATAAAAACCTCAGTTGGTGCATTCAGCTGAACTTCAGGCATAGGAGTCAACTGAGCTACCAACTGTGTGATTGACTCCAACTGAGCAACTCAGTAGTAGAGGTAATCCAACTGTCTCTTCCAGTTGTTGAGTAAACTGACCTGAGCAAGATATCTTAGTGAAAAGACGTTAAGCAAAACGAAAATTGCTACCGGTGTATTCCCCCCACCCATACACCAGTTACTCATTATCAGGACCATCACTTTTGACAATCGGTAAGAAATGGATGGAAAAAGGATTGCCCGAAAAGGTTATCCATCCTACCCGAGGAAAATTAACCAACGTAGTAAACATGTAAAAACGATGGAAAAAGGGTGAAAATATTCCTTGGTGGGAAAATAAGTAAAGGTTTTGATTTATTCCAAAACCCAACTGACCCCAACTGAGTAATGTGTCATCAGTCTGATAGGAGCTAGAGCTCACTGTTTGAGTATAAGGATTTTATCTTTACAGGATCAAACAGAAGAAGACAGCTCAAGACTGAAAAGGCAGTTCAAGTTCGAGTTGGACAGTCAAGTCTCAACTTAGCTGACTCCGTAACTGAACCATTCAGTTCATGCATGTCGAGCAGTTTTGTCTAAGTTAGACGTCCAGAAGTCAAGGAAAGAAGACTTGGAAGACGGAGAGAGAAGAAGAGTTTGAATTTTAAATTCAAATCTACTCACAAGTACAAGACACGCTGGAAATTCCCTTAAATGGACCGACCGCAGAGACATGCCAAAAGCAAGGTTTGCAGGTGCCATTTTAGGAAAGTTTGCACAAGAGTAGGTGGAGTGTCATGTTTTTTGGCAGAGGTCAAACAACTATTTTCAACAGCTATATGACCTTCTCTATAAATAGAGGCCTTACCATTGCGAGAAGACTGCTGAATCCACGAGCAAAGAAGCATTCAAACAAGTAGCATCTCGAAGCAAGAAAATCATCAAGTGTTCGAAGCAAATTCGTAGAGAGTTTCAGTCCTCCTTCTTAGCTTCCTTCTAGTTTTCTCAAAGCCTATTCTTTGATCGAGTCTAGAAGTTTCATTTCTTGTTGTATCTAAGTAGATTCTTTATAAAATATCAAGTCTCTAAGCCTTAGAAGGAATCCTCCACTTTTCTAAGTGTTGAAAGCTTCGTAGTTGGAAAAACCTCAACCCCACTTTCTAGGTCTTTTTGAACTCGTAATCAAAGAGTTTAGGTCCCTTAGAACCCGTAATCTAAGATCGGCTTTACTCTTGCCCGAGTTGTAAGGTGTTGTTCGAACCCGTAATGGAGCTGGTTAGGCTTTTTGGTGCCCGCAAACCAAACGCAACGTTTGATAAGTACGCGTAAACTTATCTAGTGGATTACTACCCCGAAAAGGTAGTCGTGGACGTAGGAGTTCATCTTTGAACCACGCAAAAATATTGTGTCACTTTTACTTTCAGTATTTTCATTTCAGTTTCCTAACCAACTGACCAAACATAAAATTGTTTTTACAAAATCCGCACTAAGTATTTGAGAACTTGACCTTCTCAGTAAAAGATTTTCATATAAGTAACGAGTCTTTAATTCCACTACATCCCACACAGTAACTCTTTCTAATACCTCAATTCGGATTACACAGTTAACACTCAGTCCAAGAAGTTAACTGTGCACCGAACTGTGTGACAACTCTGACTGACTTTCTCAGTTGTCGAGCCACACGAACTGAGCAAGTTCGATGAGCTAGAAAAAATTTTATAAAAATCACTACTGGGGGGATATACCAGTTCACTCGTTACCGGGACCATCATTCCTTTTCTACCATTTACCATCAAAGGAACGTACCCTTAGCAAAACTGTTATATTCTGTGCTAACCTCTGTGATAAGTATTGCAACAACAGATACAATTTACATGCATAAATTGTTCGTTTAGTTATTTCACAAGTGAATATACCCTAATTATATATAGCTAGCAACATCGTTAAGTAAAATCTAAGTTTTTTTTTTAGTTATCAACTTCTGTTTCTTGATTTAAGTTGAACTGAAATTAATTACAAGTCTGCTGGGAACGGATATACACCTAAAATTATAATTGCCTTGTATAATAAATAAACAAAATTTTAAAACAAATTAATTTATTGAAAATAAGTCATAACCTTTGACATCCAGAAATCCAGTCTCTATATATATGAATGAATACAGGATATCCTCACACTCAACGTTGAAATTAAAATATAAAGGGATCTTTGATTTTTCTCCCAAAAGAAACCATCAGATATTCAGATCGCCGGGTGGTGGGGGGAACTCTTGGAAAACATTAAGACATACTACCATCTAGTCACCATCAAATGAGAACAAACAAATTAAAGTGGTAGTGAATTAAGGATAAAGTAATGCTTATGATTTTGTGAAAAAGAACAACTTAATCAACTAACTAAATGAAGCGACTCAAAGTTGCATGTATGGGAAACTTTGCAAAATATTTTAAAGAAATCATTACTGGATGAAAAAGCTAAATTGGAATGGCAAACAACACTGTGTGGGAATCGAATATAGAATATTATAGTCCAGTGGCTTCGACTCACACACACAACGAAGACACGTAAGATTTTAGGGACCCAATTACTGTTGTTATTGTTTTTTGATATTTTTTTAATTTATTTTTTTTAAATCATTTGATATTTGCAACTACTTATTTACGAGTGCATCATTTTTTCTGACCCGACAGGCATGCTAGCATCACATTGTAGGGTTCAACTTTAAGGACTACAATTGATTCACTATGCCATCACATTATCTGCAAACGACTCAAAAGTGTTGATGCTAGGATCGTAACAAAATTTGGGTGCTAGTTTAAACTTTTACAACAGAAATAATAGGAATGTCACGACCCCAAATTCTGAGGGATGGCAGAAGTCGGGGTGCGACTAGGAGTTGGATTAAGGAAGCGGGGAAGAAGGGGGATGAATAAGAATGAATGAATAAACAGACATTAATAAAGGATAAACTCTATGAACAAGACTTCATTAAAAGAAAGAGTTGATCTCGAAGGATCACTCGACAAGGTTCTCAAAAGAAACTGAGTTAATTGTACGGGCTTAGACCCAACATATAGATACAATAACTTCAAAAAGATTGGAGTTTGGCAGCGGAAAAACGTAGAACTTATACTCTGATCTTCTTTCCTAAACCATTCTACTCAACATCAATCACCGCCGCTCCCGTCGCTCAACCTGCACATTTTATAAAGCATATGCAGGGCTAAGTACAAAAGCACTTAGTGGGCACATAGCCGAAAACATAACATAAGTATAGATAATCAGACATTTTATTTATGTAGCACACCGGGGTTTTTCATTAAAGGCCCGTGTCTACTAAACATTTTCTTTCTCATTTTCACAATATAGCTTGCGCAAGCATTTTTCTCATATGTTACATTCAATCTTGCCCATTAATTATCACCGTGGCTGGCCACCCCTCAACAGGGTTCCGCACATAACGGCTACTGTGTACACTAACTTTGGATAGCAGGTCGACTAACTCAAAGTCCGATCGTTTTAGTTAGCAAGTCGGCTAACTAATAATTCTGGATAGCAGGTCGGCTAACTCAGAGGGGTACAAGAGAACTCACATAAAAACAAACCATTTCATGCTCTGATTATCACGTTGAAAACACAATTATCAAAGCTTGTAAACAAAGATTTTCGAGCATCGCTCATTTTATTTCGTATATAGAAAAATCCATCTGACTGATTACAGAACTACTATTCGAGCTTCCGTCTCTGGTCTTCCGTCCTATCCTCGGTGCTGACTTCCCCCTTTTATCGTAAATAAACAAACTTAAGAACTTGATCGCAACGATAAAAGAAACAGGAAATCGAAATCGGTTTTAGTCTTTTAGGCACTTGCACTTTCCTACTTCCTTTTGATTAACTAATAAACGAGACTTCGATCAATTCTTGTCTACAAACTGACTTGGCTCATTATTCGACACTTAGGTCAGTAGGTAAAGGATGTCGATAACTTATAACGACTTAAAAGTTCACAAGGAACGAAGTTGAAAAGGATTCAACTTAAGAAATTTAGTTTTGGAAACTTTCTGCACAATACAGAGGATCTGGAGTTTGCACAGAACAGAGAACTTAAAAACAGGGGATTTAATTTATACCAAAAGAAAGCCATGGGTATCTATTTTACTCTCCAATTTACGGATCTCGATTTCGTTAAGCGAGCTAGGAGTTATGACAGTTTCCGTGAAACGTCGCAAAACAGTCGCGCGAAACCCTAATGCTCGACAAAACTCGACGCACGATTCCCTAGGTTTGATTAATGCTATTCCACTTTTATTTTGACAAAAATTTCATCTCAATGCAGTCTACATGCAGTATCCCTTAATCGGGTTCACATTCACGTCTTTTGATTAAACAAACGACGAGCATTTCCTCGTCGTTTCCAACTAACCAATTACTATACCAAATCAACTTTCAAATTCAATTCCTATTTCATTTTCGTTTATCAACTTCTCGTTTCTTAACTAAATCTCGTAACATCTCGTCTCTCGGATGGAAAAGTCGTAAACTACAATATCGTTCGTCTATCAACAACAATCATTATTATCAAAAGGGTTTTCCTTATTCGACTTTTCTATTGACGTTAAAACTCGATTCTCCGTCTCTTATCAAAATTCAAAACTTCTTAGAATTCGCTCAAACTTTACGGTCACGATCATTAACTAACAAGATTATCATAGGTTCGAATCACAAACCTAAATTATTATTCAATCTCGACTTATCGTCGATTGTTCGTCTCTTAACAAAATTCCTACGTTCTCCGTTTTCGTTCAAATTTTACAACAACGATCATCATCTAACAAGCATCACTAATATGTAAACCATATTCTAAAAACATTAACGAGCTTCAACTTATCGACGAGTTTCCGTCTCTTACGTTTTTCGTTTTATTTTTAGAAAAAAACTCAATAAAATATATATTCATCCTCATACATACTACATACCATTTCTATTAACCAAATATGCATATCATATCATCTACTACACCAAATCATGCATTCTTTCTCTCTTACAATTCTATTTTTATTTTTAGAAAATTCTAAATCAATTCATGTGATCATCTAACAACATGTAGAACAAGAATCTATCATTCAATCACCAAGAAAATCGAACTACGATCAAACCCCTAAAATCTAAATAATTTCGGTAATCACATAGTTCAAAGAGGGATGATTTTCTTCATGATTCGATCCGTAGAACTTAATTCTAAACATACTATAACATGATCCTATTTCATCTCCTATGTTTCGAAAAAAATGAAAATGATGGGAAAGGATTTGTGTTCGGTTCATAACGTAGGAGAAGTTCTCACCTTGCGGAATATGAACTCGGAGATGAATTTAATCGGTAGACGGGAGACTTGTGTTCTTGAGAAAGCTTGGAAGATATTTCTTCAATGGAGAAATTTGAGAGAGAATGGGGAGAGAGAGAGATGAAAATGACGGTATTGGTGGAGTGAGGGAGAGAGAGGATGACTCATGTATTTACTATACATAAAGGTGAAGAAATATCTAACTAAAGGGTGGTGAGTCGTTAAGAAATGTTTGGTTGCGTTTTAATTGTCGGAAAAATCTCATTTTCGGGTCTAGAACGACGTTTAAAAAGTCGAAAAAAACTTTCTTAGGTAGTTATGAATTCGACGAAATCTAATTCGTCCGTTGGATTAGAAATAAATCACATACTCGGAAAACCTAATTCGTTTTTCAAAATCCGAGAAAAAGTCGGGATTAGACAGTCTAAAATTCACCCGGGAAAATCACAAAAACTGACTTTCTCTGGTGAACTCGTATCGAAGAAAAAGTGAATGTAAAGTTCGACGGTTTTTCAATCTGAGTTTTCGGACGAAAAATCTATCGGACGCGAAAACCCTAATACAGTAGTCGTTCGACCGACTTCTGGAATTTATTTTCTGAAACGGATTTCACCGTCAGTCTTAAAATCAAGAATCCTTAACTTAGGCGTGCAAAGCCTTAATTATTAATTAACTTTTTATTTTAATGACGGAATAAACATCTGGGGTATTACAAGGGGAAACTAGATTAGAAATAAAATAATTAGAACAACAAAACAATAAATCGAAATTACACGAAATAAGAAACAAACTCAAAGATTTGTAGGTGAGTCGAGATACAATCTCTGCCTGCAAGAAGAAATTTGTCCCGGTAGTGCTCTCGGTTTGGCGATCCTTCCCCAAAAGTAAAACGGCTTTGTCTCGACGGATGTAGCACCACAATTTCGGCGAGTTCCAACGAACTAAACGAGATTCAAGAACTTGAACTTTACTGTACGAGCTTTAGAATGCAAGAAGAATGCAAATTTTTTCACTGTATCAAACAATGGAAATGCAATCCTATTTATATATGCATCTCACGGCTGGGAGGATTTATTCACCATAAAGAGCTATAGAGCCGTTCTTGGTTGTTTCAATTTCAACAATTGAATTACATCAATTCCAATTGAAAATGTATTCAACGTCGGCGGTTTCACAATTAAAAGCTTTTTGTGTATTGAAATTCAATTGCATTGAAATCCAAATTTGCTGATTACAAATACGTACCATATATTTCAATTAAACAAAAGCAAAGTTCAATTGAATTGTATATTTGGACAAATGGACCAGCCCAACTCACAAATGGGCTAATAGTAAACAAGCTCAAATTATTTATAATAATTCAAAGCCCAATATCCACGAACCGAACATGAGCTCGTTCCTTCAACGACGAATTTACTTACAAAAATTCGTCTTCAATACACAATTTAATTTATCGTTTCTCACTCACCAAATAATGGTTTTGAGAACATGAATATATATCGATTATTTACTCTACAAGTAAAATAATCCTCAATTATTTAATTCTCAATAATTAAATAATTAACCGCCACAAATAATGATTTTCAAACCATTATTTCCAACAATGATGTCAATTAGGTCAATTCTTTCGGTTTCGGGTCAGTTTTATCGAACTGTCGAGCTATTCGGTTCGAGTGAAATTTGATTTGATTTTTTTTCGGGTTGAAAAATCTCAATCCTAAACCTAACTCTTCAATTTTTTGATTGGCCTGTCGGGTTATAAAGTTTGTAAATAAAAATTAACATGGAATATAAATTTTCTTGATTATTCTATATTTGTCACCAAAAAAATACACAAAAAAATAATGAAAAAATAACAAGACATGCATATGAGTGGCACGCTAAACTGAAAAACCTGATTAAATCCAAGAAATAACATCCAACAAAACAAATTTATTTACACTACACCACATGTTCGTAAAATCACAATTAGTTCGTTATCTAATAAACGAAATAAAACACTTCAATGACATTCATCTTCTACTCGAATAACTTTTGGAACTTCTTCAACTTGATCACTAACTTCGACATCATAATCTTCATCATCTATTTAAGAAGAAAATATATTATTGAAAAAAAAATAGGTTAGCCCGTTCGGGTTGCAGGGTTATCCGGGTTAGCCCAGTTGGGGCTCGGGTCGGCCGGAACAACTCTCAACTCTGTACTAATATAAAAGAGTCTTGTTTTACAAAATTTGATTTGCATAAAATATTCTATTATATATCTAAATTAAGGGCGATAGTGTAATATAACATAATATAATATATTTTAGTTATGATAGATATATTTATTCAAGGGAATCAAACTTACCTTATAATACTTTATTTCTTATCCTATATAATTGACGTAAAAGTTTAGTGTCCATCTATAGCTGAATCACATACGATTAATTTGTAGAAAAATATTGAGGTATTATTGGCACATATAAAGTAAAAATTGAATGATTGGGCAAATCACAAATTACCTTTAGATAAATTGGTTTATTAACTAATGTAATTGATGTTAATGTTATTGGCTATATGAATTTTATTCCATTAATTTGTTTCTTAATTAGAATAAAAAATTGAGTAAGTTGGACAGAAATTTATATGTACTTATATAAAAAGAGTTTTATTTACAAAATACGGATTTTTATTTATGATAAACTTCATCATTTTGTAAGAATAAAAGAATGATTAAAATTTTAATTAATAATTAAATTAATGAGGAGAACAATAGGGTTCTACGGTTCTTTTGATATACCATAGGATTCTTCAAATAAACACATACAAGAATGTCTAACACAATGCATATTAGTATTCCCGCATCAAAGACACAAGACACGGTAAAACTACTCTGTACTATAACTTTCATTACCTCTTCCATTTCATGCACCATATCATAGTATTGATTGAATAATAAATACTTGAAGGTTTACTATTTTGCTTTTTCAAAATAAAATAGGAGCATATGCGCGGTGCATTACTTAAGTCCAAACTCGTCTTCAAGTAATTTTTATTTGCTCAATCATTAGTAAAATATATTTATTATATTTTTTACTTTCTAAAAGCTAATATAAATATTTATGATATTTGTAATGTCACCTATACATGTTTATATAAATGAAAAAAAAATCTTCGATAAATGAAAAAAAAGTCGTTAATGATTTTAAAAAATCATGCCATATGTATCACAAGCATTTACTGGAAAATTCATAGAAAAACAATTGATATTTCAATTTCAATTTAAAAATTTTAGGAGACTTCAGAAAAATTTATTTAATGATAATTATTGTCATTTTTATAAGAGAACAATAACTAAATTAAAATGTATATATTAGTTACCAAATTTTGACATACATAGTACTCTCTTAAATTTTGACATACTTAGTACTCTCTTACTTAAAAATACTTTTGTAATTTTTGAAAGATGAATAATACAAGAAAAAAGAGAGCGATGTTCATAACTAAATAGTTTTATTATTATTACTTTTATTAATGATCGAATATAAAATTTGCAAAACTCAATAAGAAAGATAATAAAAAATATAAATATTAATATAAAAATAGAATGTAATATAAATTGACTCATTAATATATTTATTTAGTAGAATCATTATACTAGTGTTTAAAAAAAATATAGTAATACATAATACTCCCTACGTCCACGAATCAAATCCCTACTTACCCACATTTTTGTCCATAAATCAAATCTCTAGTTACCTTTATGTACTCCCTTACCCTCCTACTTTTTCTTTATTTGCTACCCTTTACCATTGATGGTCCACCCCAATTAATTAACCCAACCCAATTACCAACTAATTACCCCACTAATTACCCATCCCAAATCAGCCTATTATGAACCCAATTATCCAATAAAAATCAGCCCCAATCGGTTGTTCTTGCCTAATATTCACTCAATTCTTCTCTCACTCCAAAAACCCAAATATGCGTTGTTCCTCTCTCTTCCTCCCAAATCTTTTCTCACTCTCGATTTGCACTGCTCATCTCTCTTCCTCCCAAATCCTCCCACTCTCAAATCTTCTTCTCCCAATTTCTTTCTCTCTTTAATGTTTAATTCTCTAATAGTAGTTTATTCGTGGAATAAGGTCTCTGATTATACATGGAAGTTGGTCTCCGATTTAGTGAATAAATTGTCAGAATCTATTTTCTCGCCCTTCGAATCCAAACCAGAGGATGTGTATGTGTCTGATTCAGTAAAGATGGTGTCAGAATCTATTTTCTCGGCCTTTGAATCTGAACCAGAGGCCTTGTATCTCTCTAATTCAGTGCAAGTGGTGCCGGAAACTGATTTCTCGGCCTTCAAATCTGAACGAAAGGACGTGTATCTCTCCGATTCAGTAAAGAAGGTTCCGATCTGTGATTCCACCACTAATTCGGAGATGATGCTGGTGTCTGACTCTGCCGCTGATTCGAAGGACATGCATGCATTATCGACTAACTACATTTGCCTATTTTCGACAGTCACAAACTAATTAGAGTCGCAACCAATTTTAGTCGTATATTGAAATAAAATTCAGATAATAGGGCTTCTAAAAAAGAAAAAGAGGAAGAAATCAGATAAGAGGTCCGATTATCATATCTACAATGTAAGAAAAAGGGATAATATAGACCTCAGTATAAGAAAAAAAATGTAAGAGTTTGAAGAAGCCACGTCTTCAAAGACTCGATGTGGCCCGTCATGTCCATGTAAATTTGGCCATATAAAACTTTTCATTACAGTTATTGCACTCTAATTTGCTCTTGTAGTAATGCTGACAACGTGAATTAACTTCCTAAATAAAATGAGAAAATCTATATGATTTACAGACGATTTGCTTGTTGCTTTTATGTTATAAGGTTTAGAAACATTAATAATTAATCGATATATAATAAGTGAAGTGGAGTATTTTTTACCATTATATGTGTCCTGGTCAAACTAGGTCAGGTCACGCTCAGTCTGCCAAGTCATTAAAAAAAAATTGGACGAGAATCAATTGGTCAGGTTAAGTCGAGATTGGATCTTCTATTGCTTAACGGTGTAACATCTTCTATTGCACCCGTTTGATTAATAAAACGTGTAAATTTGGAATTAGAGATTTTTGTAACTCTATTCAGGTGGAATGAACCTTAATACTCCATATTTAAATTTGTAGATTATCACATATCAGTCATTCAGTATAAACAATAAAAAAAATGTTACAAATGTAGACAATAGAAGATCTCATTTGGGTCAAGTCAAGCAAAGAGTATCAACCCAATATGAAAAATGGGACCGACATTAGTTGGGATCATTTTTGGAAAGTATAATAAACTCATCCAAACTGTGGGCTTTTTCAATCCGTGGCCTACCCAATAATGTGTTGGTTGGATCGGGTCAGGTCGGTTGTTAGAGCTCATCAAGCTCATGTAGGCTTTAAAAAAAAATTAAATAAATTTAAACACAACTTTCAATTATTTTCTACAACCTTCTATTTTACTAAATAATTAAAATTACATTACACTACAAGAAAAATGCAAATAGACTACACCTTATAGACGGCGGGAATTTTTCTCGCGCTGTCTCTGTTCATGTAGACGACGGTCCTTGTGACGTCGTCTATAAGCTTTCAATAGACAACGGGAACCAAAACCCCGTCGTCTATTACTTCTTTCGTACAGTTGTAGACGACGCATCCATTTTCCCGTCATCTAGTTTGAGGCGGTTATTAACCCCGTTGTTGGGAAATTTATTAGTATGAGTTTTGATGAATTCTAAAACCGACTGACCCCAACCTAGTAGATGTTGCCAGAACCTAATGTTAGAATTTAGGCTAGCTGTTTGAGCAAAGTTAAGATTTTATCTTTACAGGTCTCCAGCTGAAGATGGCAACAAGGCGTCACTCAGACAGAACATCAGGTGTGAAGAAAGACAACTGAGAGTTCATATGTTCAGATGCAAACAAGGGGAAGTCTTCAGAACATCAGTTGTGAAGGAAACCAACTGAGCGATCATCAGATGAGAAACAGTAGAAAGGAAGAGAACATCAGATGAAAAGGAAAGTCATCTGAGGGTTCAAACCCAACTGAGTATATACAAGGAAGACAACTGAGTGTTCAGTTTCAGAACCTCAGTTGTAGAACTCGAACAAGAAGATCAACTGCTTGAAGTTCAAAGTCAGCTGAGAGTCCAACAGTTCAGAACATCAGCTCAAGACCACTCAGATGAAGATCAAGACTTTCAACCGACGAACCGAGGTTGACTGTCAGAAAGGTTAAGATTTGAATTTCAAAAGGAAGTCACATGAGGGTTTGACCGTTCAGTCATTACCCCATCTGGCCCAACACAAGGCTGTCTCAGATGGAAAGCAGAAGAGCACAGATGCCATATCGGGAAAGTCTGCAGAGATGAGAGACAAGCCATCGCTATCAACCGATCAGAGATCAACTGCTCCTCCAACGGCTAGTTGATTCTCTCCGCCTATAAATAGAGGCATTCTCTCATTCGAGAGAGATACAAGAGAGACAGACAGACAAGAGACAGACTGAAGCAAGAGAGAAAAGTGCAATCACAAGAGAACCAAGCGAAAGAATAATTTGCTAAACTTCTATTCTAAGAACATCAGCAGCTGAGAGTTCAAGAGTGATAGAACATTAGTAGATGAGGGTTCATAGAGTGAAAATCGGTCTTAGATCTTAGTTTGAGTGTTTATTCGTTCAAGCCATAGATCCAGCTCTCATTCGTGATCGAGCTGTAGTTGGAAATCCCACCCACTCTCACACTCTAAAAAGTGTGCTAGGACCTTACTCTTCCTGTAATTGAGTAGTCAGGTCGTCAAGTACCCGCAAACTTGACATAGGCTGTTTAGTGCCCGGAAACTAAACTGTAAGGTCGATAAGTACCCGCAAACTTATCCTTAATGGTTGCTCAGCCCGCGTAAGCTGAGTGGTTCTGTCCAGAAGAACTTGGACTGAGGTGTGTGGATTCACATCTCCCCGTGGACGTAGGAGGATTATCTCCGAACCACGTTAAATTCTGTGTGTCTGTGTTTGTTTTTATTCAGTTGCTTTTGCATATTTATCTGATCAATCTAACTGACATACAAACCGCATTTGCACTTTTTCAACCGAGCTGTTTTGGTTCTTGACCAACCGAGCTGTTTTGCGTGAGTTGCTTTTAACGAGTTTATTTTTCCATCACTTTCCGCACAGCCACACTCTTCCAGCTGAGGTCGCTTACTCAGCTGTGAAATTCCAACTGAGTCATCTTTTACTCAGTTGAAGTGATTTTTCAGGTTTAAGTTTTTAAATCCTAACTGGTGTATTCCCCTCCCCCCCCATACACCAGTAACATGTTTCGGGACCATCAAGTGGTATCAGAGCAGTGGTTCAAAAGACTGCTGACTCTGTTTCACGAGGTGTGAATTCGAGAATTTTTCTTCAGTGGTCAACTGAACAGATCTTTTCACGCTAGTGCATACTTGCTCGCATTTTTGTCCTGTTTTTTTTTTTTTTGCAAATGGACGTCAAGGACAAGATCGTAGTCATGTTCTCTGTAGTCAATTATACATCATGAAGAACTCGAATGAAGAAGATCCTTCTGTCAAAGCATCATAGGATGCAACAAGTTCTCACTTCTGGACCAATCGTCATACGAGACAAAATACTTCGCACTCCCACAAATCCCAATGATGGAGATGCAGTGGTGGAGTATGTGGAGAAATAGCCAGAAGACTACACTCCGGAGGAGGCCAAGGTGAGCCAGCTGGATATCTGGGCTCAGAGCACAATAATGTCCACGGTTGGACAAGATTATCTGCCCTGGATAGAGGAGTGTGAGACTGCAAAAGAGATGTGGGACATCCTGGCTTCGCTAAGTGAAGGAAGCGACGAGACGAAGGAAAACAAGTTCTCGCATGCATGTCAAGATTTCGACAATTTCAGTCTGCGACCTGATGAGACTATCGATCAGCTAGAGCTCTGGTTTATGGACATCATCAGAAGAATCCAGTCCATCCGGAAAGGAAAATACACTCTAAGAGAAATAAATCTCAATGTGTTGCAAGCTCTACCGGCTGAGTGGGATACTTTCACAAATATCCACGAGAGCCGAGCTGACCTTGGTGAAATGGGAACAGAAAGATTGTTCTCAATCTTGAAATGAAATGAGTATAAGGTCAACAGAAGGAGATCGCAGCCCTCAGGTCAGACAAATAAAATTGAGGATGTTGGCTCGGCATCAAAGTCAGTTGCCCTGCGAGCTGACTACTCAAAGTCGAGATCGTCAAGGCCAACCAGATCGGCTGACACGACTGCAAAGGAGCCAAGCAGAGAGGAACTGCAACAGAACATTGCAGCGCTGTCAAAGAAACTAGCCGACATGGACACTCGGTTCGGCAAATATAAACGTTTCTATAAATCAAACCGAACTCGAGACAGTTCGAAGCCAGTCACCAATGGATGCTTCGAATGCGGCAAGGAAAGACACTTCAAAGCTGACTGCCCAGACCTTTCAAAGAAGGAAAGAGAAGCACTGAGGGCCAAGCAAACTGCAAAGAACAAGGCCATGGTAGCTGAAGAGGCAGCTGACGATATGGACATCTTCACAGACACTGAAGATGAGGATGAACTGACCTCTACCAACAAAGTCATCAGTCCGGATCAATGCCTCATGGCACTTGGAACCGACCAAGATGATATTGAGGTACAATCTAATCCTGCTCGCTTAAATTCTTCCAATACCTCTAACATGCAGGAATCTATGAGCGATGAGTTGGAACCCTCCTGGAATGATTTTCAAGAACTCAGTGAGGAACTGCATCAGCAGTCGGTTGAGTTTAAGAGTCTTCAAGCTCAGTTCGCCAAGCTTGAAGATTCCTTAACCGAAAAAGAGGATCTGATCACAAGCCAAACTCAGGAGATTGAGAATCTCAAGAGTCAACTGATCGAGGCTAAGGCCCCAGCTGATGAGGAGTTGACAAAGCAAAACAAAAAACAACAAGATCAGTTGAAAAATCAAGATGCTCAGATCAAACAGCTGATAAAAAGTCAGATGGACAAACCGAGCAGATAGTTGTACTCATCAAGGAGTTGCAAACTGAGAAGGACAATCTAATCAAGCTGTATCAGTCATCCAAGATCATCGAAAACCTTTTAAGTTACAGCAGACAGATGGATGACGTGTCAGGACTCGGTTATGATGTTGTCAAGGATACTGGGATTCCACCAGCAACTTTCATCAAACCAGTAGAAGTTACAACTGTAGAGCCAGACACAGCTAAGTCTCCAGAAGCTAATTCAACTTCCACCTCTCAACAAGTTCAAACGACCAATGAAATTACGACTGAGAAGGGAAAAGGAGTAGCTGATGTAGGACAGAATATTCCATCGGTTGAGGTATCAACCGAGGGGGAATGTTCCAAAAGTCAGAAGAGGAATCAGAGGCGTCGAAAGCACAACCGCAACCGATCTCAGAACCAGAACCGACCTCTGCATCAACCTCAAAGTCAACGTCAGAAGGAATGGAACCGACCTCAGAACAAGCAATGGTTCAATCATCTGAATCAGCAGCGGTTCCAACATCAGTTCGACCAAAGGTTCCAACATAGTCAACCAATGAGGAACTGGTCAAACAACTGGAGATATTCATGGCATAATATTAATCATCAACAGGGCATGAACAACTACAGACAACCCTCAGTAAGTTGGAATCATAATCAGCCACAAAGATTCCAACAGGGCGTCCGACCTTACAGACAAACTCAACAGGATAAGAATCGCCATCAAAACAGGGGGAAAGCCTCACCTCCTAAAGCTCAACATAGGAGAAATCCAACTCCTCCCAAGAAACAGAATATCACTACTAACAACAAGCCTAAGGATAACCGAGGTGTTGTTATAGTTGATGATGAAGGAAAAGTAATTTGGAATGATAAATCCATCCGAGTTTACAGGGAAAAGCGACGCACAGTTCCAGCGGGAACTGGTTCTAACCCTCCAGAACCCAACTGAAATTGGGGACCTAAGCGAGTTTCTCTTTGCAGGTACAGGAGAAACAGCTGAGGAAGAAGAAGGCGTCTGCAACAATGTGGGTGATAGATAGTGGATGCTCGAAACACATGACAAATCTGAAGGATTTGCTTGGAAGTTTCATGGAGAAAGAAGGTCCATCAGTTACTTTTGGTGATAACTCAAAAGGTTATACCAGAGGTTACGGTACCCTTGAAACCAATCATGTTTCAATTTCTAATGTCTCTTATGTTGATGGATTGAAGCATAACCTGCTCTCCATCAGCCAATTCTGTGATAATGGTTTCTCTGTCAAGTTTGATGCACAGGGTTGCAGAGTTAAAGATGTCGGATCCAAGCATGTGATATTGTTGGGAAATCGATCTCAAACAGGGAATGTTTACTACGCTGACTGGAACAACAGTCTCCCTGACACTTGCCTGTTATCAAAGAGCAGTTCGGATGTGAGCTGGCTGTGGCACAAAAGGCTCAACCATCTGAACTTCAAGACGATGAACCGACTCGCCAGACAAGAACATGCAAGAGGCATACCTAACCGAGTGTTTTCAACAACACACATCTGCAGTGCATGCCAGCTGGGAAAGCTCGCTAGAACCTCCTTCCGGTTGAAGTCAACTCCCTCAACCGATCGAGTGTTACAGCTGATCCATATGGATCTCTTCTGGCCAGTTACACCAAAAAGCATTAATGGAAACGAATATACATTGGTTGTAACTGATGACTACTCAAGATATACGTGGACCATCTTCATGCGCCACAAGAGTGAAACCCGAGATGAGCTGCCCAAGCTGATGGATCGGATATCGAACCACCAAGAGATGAAGATCACATCTATCCGATCAGATCGTGGAACGGAGTTTCTAAATGAAACCATTATTGAGTATTGCGAAAAGAATGGCATAACTCATCAGACATCAGCCGCGCGTACTCCACAATAGAATGGCGTAGCTGAGCGAAGAAACAGAACTCTGAAGGATGCAGCCACATCCATGTTAGCGAGCTCAGCACTGCCAAAGAGATTTTGGGCTGAAGCGATCAACACAGCATGCTACACTCAGAATCGATCTCTTCTCACCAAACGGTTGGGAAAGACGCCCTACGAGCTGTGGAGACGCAGAAAGCCAGATATTTCTTATTTTCGTGTTTTTGGATCTAAGTGTTATATTCACAACAATGGGAAGACTCAGTTGAAAACTTTTGATGCCAAAGCTTCGAAGGGCATATTTCTTGGATATGCAGCTCAGATCAAGGCATATAGAGTTTTCAACAATAGCTCTCGTGTTGTGGAAATAACACCTCATGTTAGCTTTGATGAATCTACCTTTGAGTGCAGGGAACAGGTAAAGGAATAACACGCGGATCCAGCTATTCTACCAGTTCTCACCAGATCGCAAGCACTTCGGGAAAAGAACCGAGCTGAACCTCTGATATGGGCAACTGAGGATGAGGATCCATACTCCTCTGAAGATGAATGCAAAGACCGCAGCTCGTCCCAAGGGGGAGCTTCAGCTGATGCCCCTCCAACTGCATCAACATCTGAAGCAGAACCAAACTCAGCTCGAACTATTGTAAATGTTGAGGATCCAGACTCAACAGCTGATAAATCACCAGCTCTAAAGACTCCAACTCAGAATTTTGAACAGCCACAGTTGGAAGAAGAAGGAAGATGCAACCGAAGATGGTATGAAGTTCATTCCGCCGACGACATCATCGGAGATCCAACCGAGGGTGTGCGCACACGGAGCAGGGTTGCAAATCCAGAATCAACCGAGGAAGATTCCAACACTTATGCCCAATATGCTGAGGAATTGGCAGTTCTAGAGGAGTTCGAGCAAGCTGGAGATGTTGCCATGATTTCATGCTTTGTAGCTGATGTTCCAGAACCGAAGAATGTTGGGGAAGCTCTCAACTGTGTCCACTGGACAACAGCAATGCAAGAAGAACTGAATGAGTTTCTACGCAACTGTGTATGGGAGTTGGTAGAAAGACCAAATGGTGTCAAGGTGATTGGATTGAAGTGGATTTTCAAAAACAAGAGAGACGCTATTGGATTCATTGTGAGGAATAAAGCAAGGTTGGTAGCTCAAGGATACTGCCAACAAGAAGGAATTGACTTTGAAGATTCCTTCGCACCAGTTGCAAGGCTGGAAGCCATCCGGATCTTTCTAGCTTATGCCGCACATCACAAGTTCAAAGTATATCAGTTGGATGTGAAATGTGCATTCCTAAATGGAGATATCAAAAAAGATGTATATGTTGAACAGCCTCCTGGTTTTGAAACTGGAGATGGAAGAGTGTACAAGCTGAAGAAAGCTATCTATGGTCTAAAGCAAGCGCCACGGGCATGGTATGACACTCTTTGTGGATTTCTTCTGAACTCGGGGTTCAAACGAGGTTCAGTTGATAAAACTCTGTTCACCATCAAAGTTGGAGAAGAAATACTTGTTGTGCAAATTTATGTCGATGACATCATTTTCGGCTCCAAGTCGGAGGAGCTGTGCAAGAAATTCTCCGATCTTATGAAGGAGAAGTTCGAGATGTCAATGATGGGCGAGATGAATTATTTCCTTGGACTACAAGTGAAGCAGTCACTTGAAGGGATTTTCATCAACCAGTCCAAGTATACAAAGGAGCTCATCATCAAGTTCGGATTGCAGACAAGTAAGACAACCAAGATCCCTATGAATACGAACTGGAAGATCGAACCAGGAGCTGAGGGAAAGCTCGTTGATGCCAGCCAGTATAGAGGGATCATCGGTTCGCTGCTCTATCTAACTGCCAGCCGACCAGACATTTCATACGCAGTTGGAGTGTGTGCTCGTTTTCAAGTCCAACCAAGAGAAGCACACATGTTGGCAGGAAAGAACATCATTAAGTATCTGAAGGGAACTGTCAATGTTGGGTTGTGGTACCCAACTGATGACAATATCCAGCTGACTGGATACTCAGATGCCGACCTAGCAGGAGATCGGTTGGACAGGAAGTCTACTTCTGGACACTGTCAGTTCATGGGAAGCAAGCTGGTTTCATGGTTCTCCAAGAAACAAGCGTGTGTTGCTACTTCGACAACCGAGTCAGAGTATATGGCTGCCGGAAGCTGTTGCATGCAAGTATTGTGGCTGAAGCAGCAGCTGAGAGATTATGAAGTCTCAACTGGACAGGTTCCCATTGATTGTGATAGCTCGAGTGCTATAGCTATCTCTCTGAACCCTGTTCACCACTCTCGGACTAAGCATATCGATATTCGTCATCATTTCATCCGAGATCATATTGAGAAAAAGGTTGTGTCCATGGAGAAGATCCCAACTGAGATTCAGAGAGCTGACATCTTCACCAAACCTCTTCCTGAAGCCCGGTTCAAGATGCTGTGTGATCTTCTAGGACTCTTGGATCCGAGCTAAAAACTCATCCGAGCTAAAGTGTCATCCGAGATGAAGAGTCATCCGAGCTGATAAGGATCCATCCGAGCTGAAGAATCGGATATCTATTTAAGGGGGAAGCTCAGATGAAAAGGGAAGCTCAGATAAAGGGGGAATCTCAGATGCGAACTGCCAACTGAAAATATCAAACGTCAGCTGAACAGACGAACTCGAGTCAGCTGATGGTATGCGGCAACTGAGGAGCACAACTGAGGTATACAGCTGATATCGACATCAGCTGCCAGGTATCATTTATGTCTGAAGGTGTTATGATATTAAATGAGAATGTTTGAAATAAATTCAAACATTCCTGAACATGTCAGCTAGACTAAACAAGCCATCATATCGCATTTAATGTAAAGTCTGGCTGAACACCTATAGCCTTACTTTATAGTGCGATTGGGCTGACACCCTAAACTATTCACTTTCTCACTCGCGTGCGTGGTATATCAGTCAAAATTACCCAACAGTCGCGAAATCACAGCCGTTGATAAATACGTGCGATTTAACCCTAGCCGTTGATTTTATCCGAGTCAAAGATTATATAATACGGCAAATCAGGAAGTGATCCTTACCTTCTCTTTTCGTACATATCTTTACTCACTATTCATCATCTTCTCAAATCTTGTTTCGCCTTTTTCAGTAAAGTTTTTCCTTCTTCTTTGCATATATATCGAGTCGAGATGGCGCCCAAATCGAAAGCCTCTAAGAAGATGGTCTCCACAGAGCCTGCTACGTTCCAGGAATCGTTCGACATGGTGATGTCGAAGATTCATTTCGAATAGATTTTATCCAGAGCGGCTCTCTCCTCACCTGAGCTTGCTCCCGTCGCCGCCATCCTCTCCGACCACCATCTGCTTGATTGGGCAACCCTCTCTCCGGCCTTGTTGCTCAGGAAGCAGGTCGTACATTTCTACCGGAATCTGCAACGAGTTGCAGAAGACGGGCTTGTCACGATCATCCCGTGCAAGCAACGCCACAGAATCTCCCGGACAATAGAAGACTCCGTCGTGGAGATAAAGGTGTCAAAGGAGCTGGAGAAGCTCATCCCCAGAAACCGCGAAGCCACAGATGTGCTGGGGAACTTCTCTGACAAAGAAGCTGACACCTTCCTTCAAACAATCCTCATAGTTCCCGAGCCATTGAAGGGGAGCATGCAGAGGACGAAGCTGAAGCCGGCTCACCGACTTCTCTTTGACGTAATCTCCAAGTGCGCCTTCGCATATGGTGGAGCCTTCGGTGACATAAGCCGTCCTAAGCTCAAGCAGTAGAAGGCCCTGGAAGAGCTGCACCAGGTCGACTGGTTGGGATATCTGGAAAGCCAACTGATGATGGAGAAGCAGAAAATCTCCGAGACAACAGCTGAGTTCGGAGAACTGCTGTTGAGTGTCAAGGGGACACTCAACTTTGGAACAAAGATTTCTGCCCTCATCCTCCAAGCTACACAAGGACTGCCGCTGACATGGAAAGGGAGTGAGGACACTCCAGTCAGCAAGCTGTCGCTATTCCCCTCAGCTAAGAAAGCCAGGGATGTTGTGGAGGCTGTCTACACCCCCAAGGGTGCCCCCAAGCCAGCTGTGGAGTCAGCAGCACGCCGGCCTTCAAGGACCAAGCCGGTGAAGCGCCAGCTGGATGAGGTAGCTGAGGAGGAAGAAGACGAAGAGGAGGAAGAGGAGGAACCTCTGCAGAAGAGGCCAAGGATAAGGATCATCCAGCCAGCGGCTCAACCATCCACAACAAGTCCAGTGGTGGTCAAGCCGGCTGAGGCAAAGGAGTCAACCGAATCCAGTCAATCGGTTGACCCAGCTGGATTCATTCTTCAGCCGCGTCAGGAGAAAGCAGCTGAAGACGTGGAGATCCAAGTGGAGGATTCCAGCTCCTCCTCAGATGACTCTTCTTCATCTGAGGAGTCCCACGACAGTCAAACTAGAGCTGATGCCAGCCAGGTAAACCCACCTGTGTCTGAAGAAACCCTCGAGCCAGCCGACTCACTACCTAAAGAGGATCCAGTTCTCTCAACTGGTCCTCAGTCAAATAGTCCAAGCCTCTCGCTCGATGCCAACGTTGTGACCATTCCTTCGGCCAACGTTGATGAAACCATCGAACCTGTAACCTTCGATATCGAACCCCCTCCAATCGATGAAGAAGGCAACCGCCAGGCAGTCCTGGCTGAATATGAAGGAAGACTCAGCTACTGCTTCCGCAATGCCCGTCTTTCCCCGAGGCAGCCTCAATGCCCGTCTTTGCCGTACTCGGGACGGAACTGCTCTACCAGTTCAGCGTCATATTCAGCTACTGGTACGTCAAGGAGGAAACCCTCAGGATCCATGGTTGGGACAAGTTGAAGGTCGAAGAGTCCAACCTGAGGGAATACTTCGACTAACAAAACATGGAGGTAGCTTACAACCAGAAGGTGGCTGTACTACGACGACGTCTGGACAAGAGCATCCAAGAAGGGACAGACACCAGGGAACTGTGCAACAATCCTGGAGCTGTTCAGTTTCTTGACGAGATGCTAGCCAAAAATGCCTCCTGCATGGACGATGTCGACGCAGCTGATGAGGAGGCCAAGAGAGAAGAAGACAAGCTAAAGGCCTACCTCGCCAGCCGATCTGCCATGGTTGTCTCGGAGCCTGCTGCCCAGCCACAACCACAGCTTCTGCCCGGACCCTCTGATCAGCCAGCTCTCTCAACTAACGCCATCTGTGAGCTGATTTCGGAGAGGGTCAACCAGCTGAGGCAGGAGATGCTGTCCAAGATCCAGCTGAGCAAGGTGGAGGAAGCTGACAGGATGCAGCAGCTGATGGCAGAAAATGCCAGCTTGAAGAATCAGCTAGAACACCTCTCCTCTTCTCTGCAGCACAAGTTCAAAGACCTTTCCACTTCTTCCAGCTCGGAGGTCTCGGCTCTAAGGAAGGCCGTTCAGAGCCTCAGCTCGGATTTCAACGTGTTCAAGACCGTTGCTGAATCTGACCTCGCAAAGTCCCAGCAGACTCAGGACCAGGAGTGGATGTCTCAGTTCGCCTCTTTCCGAGCTGAGTTCGTCTCCCTCCAAAGAGGTCTCTGCGACCTTTGTAGCTGTGCAGCGAGCTGAGCAGGAGCGCCAAGACTTGGAGTTGGCCAAGAAGGTAGCTGAGAAGGATGCTGTTGACGAGCTGTTTTCCCGAGTTCAACAGGCTGAAGCCAAGTTGACCTCCCTGGATGGCACTGTAGCTACCCTTTTGGATGATGCCAAAAAGGGGGAAGATAAGGAGCCAGCAGCTGGGGAAGACAAGGAACCAGCAGCTGTTGCTGGACGAGGGAAAGCTGTTCTTCAGCAAGCTGAAGGGGAAGGAGTGCCAGCTGAAGGAGCTGAAGCTGAAGGATCGCAGCCCGAACTGGAAGTCTCCCACGACCTCGTAGCCGAGCTTACGGCCGAGCTTGAAGCAGAACTTGACGGAGGAATATATGTTGAAGACTGTATCGAAGCTGTCAAAGCTATGGGGGAGTCAAAGGAGAAGTACTTGAATCCCTTCTAAATCAAGAAGTTCGCTGCCGATCAGGCTAAGAAGGTGGCCAAGTTCGAGAAGGAGCTTGCCAAGGTAGAGAAGAACGTCGACAGGAATAAAGCCAGCCGGAGTGTGCGAAGAATCAACAAGCACCAGATGAAGGCTGAGGCTAGGAAGTCGACGCGCCAACTGCAGAAGAACGCTCCGCTCCCGTCTCGGTACCCACATGTTGACAAGTGGATGAATGCTGAGTGGAACGATGACTGGGAGCAGTTCAAACATGAATTCATCAATGACTTTTACTACAGGGAAGTCTACTCGACTGAAGACCCAAGGCAAGCCTTCAAGGAAGCCCTATGGGAACTCAGATCTGGAGACCCTGGAATGTTTAGTCAGTTCAAGCGAGCTATGCTGAATGCTCAGCTCGATCCCAACACCGTTCCAGTTCCAAAGAAATGCATATACCGCCCTCAGATGATCAAAGGCACGAGCACGCCAAACAGAAACGCGATCATGGCCGAGGCGAGACAAGTCTGCAAGGAACATGGTGTCAACACTGGGATCGAGTCAGCTGCGAAGAAAGAGATTTTCGACCAAATCTTCAGCAAGTACGGTCAACAGTATTTTTGAGCTGTCAAAGTTTTTGAGCTGATGAAGTTTTTGGATGTTGTAGTTTTTGAAGCAACTGTTGTATCTTTATCTGTTTTGTGCTTAACCTTGTAACCTTCAGTTGTAACAAAAACTTCAAAGTATATAATACGATTCACCTTGATGAACAATTCCTCATTGTCCAAGCTCTGAATCACAAAGTCTTTCAATATCATGTTATAACTGTGCTAACCCTTTGATGTTTTATCTTATAATCTGTCTAGAATTTCAGCTGAGATTTTAGATAAGTTAGTGAGGTTTAGATCAGTAGTGGTTTCAAGTTATAAGTGGTTTTGGCATCATCAAAAAGGGGAAAATTGTTGGGAAATTTATTAGTATGAGTTTTGATGAATTCCGAAACCGACTGACCCCAACCTAGTAGATGTTGCCAGAACCTAATGTTAGAATTTAGGCTCGCTGTTTGAGCAAAGTTAAGATTTTATCTTTACAGGTCTCCAGCTGAAGATGGCAACAAGGCGTCACTCAGACAGAACATCAGGTGTGAAGAAAGACAACTGAGAGTTCATATGTTCAGATGCAAACAAGGGGAAGTCTTCAGAACATCAGTTGTGAAGGAAACCAACTGAGCGATCATCAGATGAGAAACAGTAGAAAGGAAGAGAACATCAGATGAAAAGGAAAGTCATCTGAGGGTTCAAACCCAACTGAGTATATACAAGGAAGACAACTGAGTGTTCAGTTTCAGAACCTCAGTTGTAGAACTCGAACAAGAAGATCAACTGCTTGAAGTTCAAAGTCAGCTGAGAGTCCAACAGTTCAGAACATCAGCTAAAGACCACTCAGATGAAGATCAAGACTTTCAACCGACGAACCGAGGTTGACTGTCAGAAAGGTTAAGATTTGAATTTCAAAAGGAAGTCACATGGGGGTTTGACCGTTCAGTCATTACCCCATCTGGCCCAACACAAGGCTGTCTCAGATGGAAAGCAGAAGAGCACAGATGCCATATCGGGAAAATCTGCAGAGATGAGACACAAGCCATCGCTATCAACCGATCAGAGATCAACTGCTCCTCCAACGGCTAGTTGATTCTCTCCGCCTATAAATAGAGGCATTCTCTCATTCGAGAGAGATACAAGAGAGACAGACAGACAAGAGACAGACTGAAGCAAGAGAGAAAAGTGCAATCACAAGAGAACCAAGCGAAAGAATAATCTGCTAAACTCCTATTCTAAGAACATCAGCAGCTGAGAGTTCAAGAGTGATAGAACATTAGTAGCTGAGGGTTCATAGAGTGAAAATCTGTCTTAGATCTTAGTTTGAGTGTTTATTCGTTCAAGCCATAGATCCAGCTCTCATTCGTGATCGAGCTGTAGTTGGAAATCCCACCCACTCTCACACTCTAAAAAGTGTGCTAGGACCTTACTCTTCCTGTAATTGAGTAGTCAGGTCGTCAATTTTACCCGCAAACTTGACATAGGTTGTTTAGTGCCCGGAAACTAAACTGTAAGGTCGATAAGTACCCGTAAACTTATCCTTAACGGTTGCTCAGCCCGCGTAAGCTGAGTGGTTCTGTCCAGAAGAACTTGGACTGAGGTGTGTGGATTCACATCTCCCCGTGGACGTAGGAGGATTATCTCCGAACCACGTTAAATTCTGTGTGTCTGTGTTTGTTTTTATTCAGTTGCTTTTGCATATTTATCTGATCAATCTAACCGACATACAAACCGCATTTGCACTTTTTCAACCGAGTTGTTTTGGTTCTTGACCAACCGAGCTGTTTTGCGTGAGTTGCTTTTAACGAGTTTATTTTTCCACCACTTTCCGCACAGCCTCACTCTTCCAGCTGAGGTCGCTTACTCAGCTGTAAAATTCCAACTGAGTCATCTTTTACTCAGTTGAAATGATTTTTCAGGTTTAAGTTTTTAAATCTTAACTGGTGTATTCCCCTCCCCATACACCAGTAACTCGTTTCGGGACCATCACCCGTCGTCTATACAGCATTAAAAAAAACATTAAACACAGACGACGTCGTTTACCCCTTATAATTTTCTTTTTTTTTTCATTTTTGTTTACATTAAAAAATTAGAAAACGGGAGTCAAAAACCCCAAATCTCGCCCCTTTCTTCTACGACTCCTTCCAAGTCCCACCGCCTCCCCACCACCGCCCCTCCTCCGCCACTGCCCCCCCTCCCTCCACCACCGCATCTCCTCAGCCACCGCCTCCCCACCACAGCCCCTCCTCCGCCACTACCCCCCCCCCCACCACCGCCTCTCCTCAGCCACCGCCCCCACCAACTAATTCCCTCGTTGCTCAGCGAAATCTGCTCCGGCGGCGAAGACATGACCGTCGACGAGATCGACGCGGAATTCATCTCCAAATTCCCTCGCTCGCTGCACTTCTACGCCTGCTCCGCCCTCAACTTCCTCACTACTAACCCCAAGGTTAGGTTTTCTCTATCTCTCGCTTTCAATTTTGATACTCATAAGTTTATTATTTGGAGGCTTAGAGCAACTTTTTTTGCACAACAAAGAGTGCGCCTTACAAGATGTGTTTTCTTTTTTCAGGAAATGGACTTGATTGAACAGAACCTAATAGCTGAGTTAGAAGGAGCAAAAACTTCCTCTGATGTCAGCCATTTAGGAGAGTCAAATGGAATGCTTAATGAATCCCAACAAACAGTTAAAGCCCAAGAAGATGCAAAAGCTGTCAAATCTACATTGATGGAGAAGTTGGATAGCAAAAAGCATGACTTGGTCTATTGCATGATTAAATATAACAAGTAACAACTGTATTTTATGCCTATTTGATTATATAAATGCTCAAACTTTAATCAATTTGTAGGCTGCAATAGTTCAAAAATTGGAGAAAAAGAGGCAGCAAGTCCAAGATAGTGCACTTAAAAAACCAACTCCAGGTACTTGTTTAATAATCATATACCCCCTTGTTCCGGCATGTTATAAACATCAAAATTTTAGCTTCAGAGAATCCATGGATATTTTTGTTTTTGTTTGGGGAGAAATGAACAAGGGAGAAAAGAAAAGGCTCTAACAATTAGCAACCACTTAAGATAGATAAATATTATTGGTGTTCCGGCGTAAAGTTAGCTACATATACTATGAAATCTACAACTGAGAGAGTGGAGCTGTTTATTATATGCATTTTATTTATGATTTAATTTTGTTTTTATTTTTATTTATTTCTAGTTTACCAAAGGATATTATTCAAGAAATGAAATTGATGAAGTGCGTATGGAGTGGGCTGATTTTGTTGACGAATTTACCGAATGATGATGGTAAGTTTCTTAGCCTTTTATCCTTTTAATTATCTTTATATTTTTATGAAATTTTAAGTTATGAAAATGAAGTAGTGGTTTCGTTTAGATCTTTAGATGGAAGTCACTTGGATGCACGGACGGATGGATTGGCTTGGTTGAGTTGATAATGGAATTCTTGGAGACATTGTTATTGTTTTGGAGAGTTAAACAATATAAATATTTATATTTTTGTATTTTAAGGCTAGTTGGAGACATTGTTATTGTTTTAAGGCTAGTTGTAGAACGTGATGAAAGTGATTGTATGACTTTGAGTTTATAACATTATATTTGATTTTATGATTTGTGATGTTTATGATGTTTATGATATTATCATTTGATTGGAAAAAATGAAATATTAATACATGTTAATAGACAATAGGACCTAGTAATATCATAGACACCAGAAAAGAACCGATACCTATTAATACTAAAGAGGATGGGTAATAGCGTTGTATATTTTGGAAAAAACTGTAGTCTAAAATTCTAATTGACAACGGGATATTTTGTTATAGACAACGGTTACCATCGTCTATATGATAATAAACGACGGGAATTTACCGTCGTCTATAACCGCATACAATAGACTACGAGGCTATAGACGACGGGATTTTTCGTTATAGAAGACGCGAATTTCCCGTTATCTATAACCTTTTTTCTTGTAGTGTTAATTTACTATTTTAACTTTCATAGCCCCAAATTAAGCATTTAATCCCTTTATCCACTATCTTTTCAGAAATCTGTATGCTGAAACATCGTATAGCCTTCAAAACAATGCTCTAAGTATGAAGAGAATATACTTTATGAGTTTTGGATGTAGTTTAGTCAATAAAATAGTGGATGATCAATATTGAAGTGAAGAACCTTTTCATCATGTCGATGAAGCAAACAAACAAGTTTCTCAACATACTGCCGTCGGCCCTGAACCCCTTCTTCATGCCCGCCGATGCAAGCCATCGTATGGAATTGTCCAATAAATAATAAAAATAACAAAAAAACTATTTTGTATACACCTACCTCTCGATAGTTGCACAACAAATGTAAAATAATGGAAAGTAACCAAATTGTATCTTAGATTTTGATGTTTAATGATTTCCTCAGTATTGCTATTAGAGATTGAAAAATTGGTTCGAATTTTATAAGATACATCAATAGTCATATCATTTGGTTCGCATATATTGAAGTTTGTCAGTAAAGATCAATTTGGAACTTTGCTTTGATTAAATATTGATGTGAGTTCTTTTTTTATCGTCAACAAAAATTGAGTTTCTTTGGGGGTTATACGATCACAATTATGTTACTACTAGAGGCAAATCGTACTATATCATTATAGTCATAAAAACCATTAAATTTGGTCAAAATGTACTTTTGACAAAAATGAGATATTTTATATATTTTCAGCCAAAAATGCCCTTACTATAGGGAAGGGAGTTATTTAGAAATTGTAGGAGTCTTCAGAAATTGTAGAGGGGTGGTGATGGGTTGTTTTCATGTGGAGGAAGGCGTCGGTTTTGCATTCGTAGCCGGGCTTTTGGCAGCTATTATGGTAATTGAGATTGCCAAAGAGAATGATTGGTTTGATCTTTGGTTAGAGTCGGATTCTACTTATGTGATAAATTTACTGAAGAGTCGTTCGATGAAGGTTCCATGGAAATGACTGGGACGATGGAGGGGAGTTTTGGCGAGCATTAATCTTTTCAATTTTAGAGTCTCCCATATTTTTCGAGAAGGGAATGGTGTGGTGGATTAAATGGCAAGTTCGGATCTTGACATGGGATGGTGGCCATATCCGCATGAAGCTATTAAAGACCAAATATTTGCGGATATTTTTTGTCATTCTTTTACTACATATGTTTAGTTGTTTTTTTTCTGGATTTTGAACGTTTTGTTTCTTTGGTTGTATTTTTATATTTTCAACATTTTTAATAAAATCTCCAATGTAGATAGGGGAGGGAGTTATTTATAGTTTTTTATCTCAATTATTTACACATCATTTATTACATTTCATATTTGCAAATTTCTCTCTCTTCCGTCTCATCTCTCCCTCGATCTTACCCTCCCGTCACCGTCTTAAACCCTCGATACCATCCCGTTGCCATTTTCAGTTGTTCTCCACTCATCCTCGCCGCACTCTGCAAGCCACATACCGCATCTCTCACCGTCTAGATTCAACCACCGTCGTTTCTAGATCTATTTTCTCTTGTTCTCTTTTTCTCAATTTCCCTCTCTAGAAAACCCTAGATCTATCAAAATCGCCATCGTCTCGCCGCACAAACCACTGTGTGACTCGCAATCTTCTCGTCGGAATCCATGGCATGTATATGCTCCAAATCCATGAACAAATCTGTAAGTGGGTGAATACTATCTTTTGGTTTGAATTTTTGTTAATTTGTGGCTTTTTTGCACTTGTTTTTTATAATTTATAAGTTTTCCATATAGTTTCTGATGATTTGTAGTGTATTTGGGTTGAATTCTAGGCAATTTCGATATTTGTACATATTTCTAGTTTATTTATGTTCATTGAGGAGGTTGATGCTCACTGTTAAAACATATTGGTACGTAATGAGTGTGTTTGTACCCGTCGTAACTCGTACCACTACGAAATAACCATTTCGTACCAAAAATGCAGTAAACTTGGATTCTGGTACGAAATTGGACATTTCGCACTATTGTACTGATAGGACCGGCCTCATCTTGGGCCTGACCTAAGGCCCAATCTAATTGAGCCAATATATTAAGCTCGGCCCACAGAGCTCGGCCCAAACGAAACTACTATCTGTCTTGAAGACCAAGTAATGAAGCCCTACCTTGGAGAAGAAGGAATCCAATTATGAAGGAGATTCGGATATGTACAAAGAAACAAGATATGTATAAGGAATCCTAGGAGGATTAGGGCTCAATTCAAGGCCTATATATAGTTGATAAAAAGGACGATCAAATACTCATTGTACTCTCACGTATAATAAAAGCTAGATACTTTCTCCCGTGGACGTAGATCTCATTGATCGAACCACGTAAATACTTGTGTCATTGTGTTACTATTATTTTTAGCTATTCTTGCAAACCCTAGATTTATCATTGGCGCCGTCTGTGGGAAATCTCTTTGTGTTCAAATCGACGGTTCTTTTGTAGCTGATTAACAATGGTAACGCGATCATAAAGCGCGATGGCAAGAGAGCGGGAGGCCCAAAGCCGATACGGGAATCTCGACGAAGGGGAAAGTCACCCCTCAAACAAGGATAATCGCCAGAAAGGCAGCTCGGATCCATACGAAGGGATGCCCGGGCTAGAAGACATCCCCAAGAAGGATCCACCAAAAAACCAGCGTCGAAAGACACATGACGGACGATCCTTCAACATGAACGAGACTCCAGAAGGGTTTATCGAGGAAGTAAATGATGAATCCGAACGAAAGATACCCGAGTCGAAGAAGGGAGATGATTTCCTCAGTGACTTCGACCTCGCTACTGCCTATGCCGCAGCTGCATTCGCTAGAGCAAACAAGGAGGGTTTCAAACGCTTCCTTACGACAGTTCGGATGTCCCCAATACCCGAGGCCAAGGAGAGTTCCACGCGGAAATCCCTATCTAAAACTCCTCACTACACCAAGATGCAAGAGTCAGAGCCGAGGGAAAAGCACGACACCCGACGGTGTCCAGTTCGGCACCGGAGTCCTAGTCCCCGACGGAGTCCCAGGCGACACCACCTCCCAAGGCGACATTGGAGCCCCAGTAGGTGCCGAAGTTCGAGTTATTGCAGGAGTCACAGTCCCCAGGAAGATCGACACCGACATGAAGGAAGACCAACCCGACTTGTCAGCCCATTCACTAACGAACTGCTTGACGCCAAGCTTCCTACGGTATATAAGTTGTCGAACATACCACCCTACAATGGGTTGGAGGACCCCCTCAATTTTTTGATGCGTTTCAAGTACAGCATGCACAACCAGGGCCTTAAAGAGGAACACATGTGCAAACTGTTCCCCGAGATGCTGGTCGATTACGCCCGAGCTTGGTTTGACAGCCTACCAACTGGCAGCGTAGGGTCCTGGGCCTACCTTGAAGAAATCTTTAAACAAAGATTCCACATAAAGGTCCAGGCTTGCCGAGACACAGCCTATCTCCTATCGGTAAAGCAAAAGGATAAAGAGCCTATAAGGGAGTACGCCTCCAGATTCATGCAAGAAAGCCTGAAAGTCGATAAATCGACGACGTCTTCCTCATCTCAGCTTTCCAAAATGGGGTCGCCGCTGGGTCCCTGAACCAGGAGCTCGCTAAACAGAAACCTGAGACAGCTCAGGAAATGTGGAGGATTGTATACCAGTTCGCGGATGGCCAAGACGCGGACCGGTTGAAGCGAGACCTCTTAAGGCCTGAAGAGACCGAGAAGAAGAGGACTGAAGTTGATCGAGGTCGGAATGATCGTGATCAGAGAAGTGCTCACGAACGTCTTCAGCGAGGACCCATCCAGTCCCGGCTCGGACCTCGGATAGGACCGGAGCGATCTCAGCGTCCTCCTTTTGTAAAAACGAATGCTGAGATCTTCGCGCTTCATGCGGACTGGTTCACCAAACCACGTCCTATGTCAGGGTCTAAACCTCGAGATAGAAATAAGCACTGCTCCTTCCATGACGACCATGGGCACCACACGGAAGACTGCCGCGACCTCGGGGAAGAGAGAAGTTGGCCCAGGAGGGCGCCCTAAAGAAATATGAAGCCGGAGGAAGGAAAAGTAAGAAAGGGAAGCGGAAAAGAGGACAGAGTCTCTGTGCTCCAGACAATAAGCGAGCTAAGGGCAATCATGACGAGGAGGATGACGATCCTCAGTACGGCGCACCACAATACGACGGGGTGGTTTCAACCATCTCCGGGCTACCCCCAGGCATGACGAGAACCAGGCTGAGGACAGAAGCCCGCAGGCCGCCAGTTCCACCAGCTGAGGAACAAATAAAAAAGAGGTTCAAGAAAAGTGAAACCGTCACATTCTCCGAGGATGATCCCGTACCTACAGCTACGCCCCATAATGACGCCCTGGTGATACAAATCGGAGTGGCCAATAAGATGGTCCACTGCATATTTATCGATGATGGGGCCGGCGTAAATATCATCTTCCAACATTGCCTGGATAGGATGGGACTCGACCCAGCTCGGGTTAACACCACGCCTCTGTCTCTCAAGAGCTTTACACAGCATGAGACACGACTCGAAGGGATCATTGCGCTTGATGTTGCCATTGGCAGCCCGCCAACCAGCATCAACAAGCTAATCCAGTTCTACGTGGTCAAAGCGGACTCCCCCTACAACATCATACTAGGTCGGGATTGGCTGAATGCAGTCAGAGCCATTATCTCGCCCTATCACTTGTTACTGAAGATCCCAACCTCGGGCGGGATCCTGACTGTCCGAGGCGACCAGAAAAAGGCTAAGGAATGCATGCAGATTGCTCTCCGAGGCCAACAACAAGCATAGCAATCAAAGTATCCCAAGGAGTTGGAAGAAACGACGTCGATCTCAGACACCTCGGCGGAACAGGTTCCCTTATCCGAAACAGACCCTGCAAAAATCATCAAGGTTGGTTTTGCAGGGGGACCCCAAACCCGCCTGCAGGTAATCCAGCTCCTTAGGGAATATCAGGATGTCTTCGCATGGTCGCCCGCAGACATGACAGGGGTATCATCAGATATCATTACGCACAAACTCAACATCAGCCCGGACTCCACCCCGGTCAAGCAGAAAATGAGAACATTTGCTGCCGAACGGAACCAAGTCATCTACAACGAGGTGCAGCAATGGTTGAAAGCAGGACTCCTGTTCGAGGTCAAATACCCAGTTTGGCTATCTAATCCGGTAGTAGTGAAGAAAGCAGAAAGAGGGGAATGGAGGATGTGTGTGGATTACACTGACCTCAATAAAGCTTGCCCAAAGGACTGCTATCCACTCCCTAACATTGACGAGAAGATTGAATCCTTAGTGGGATACGAGGTCTTCTGCTTTCTTGATCTCTACAAAGGGTACTATCAAGTTCTAATGGATGAAGGAGATGCGATCATGACAGCTTTTGCCACAAGCTTCGGTGTCTTCGCATTCAAATACATACCCTTTGGGTTAAAGAATGTCGGAGCGACGTACCAACGAATGGTCGACTTCCTCTTCCGAAATCACATTGGCAAGATTGTCGAAGTATACATAGACGATATTGTCGTCAAAAGTAAGGAAAAGGCTTCAGCAGTTGGCGACCTATGAACGACACTTGACGTACTCAGGCAAGCGAACCTCAAGCTGAACCCAAAGAAGTGCACTTTCAACGTGCGATCTGGAAAATTCTTAGGGTGCTGGATCTCGCCGGAAGGTCTCAAAGCCAACCCGCTGAAAGTCAGAACCGTGCAGGAAATGTAGGTACCCCGAACTATTCGCGATGTGCATAGATTGACAGGCTGCATAACCGCACTAAGTCGTTTCCTCTCCAAGGCTGCCGAGAAACAGCTCCCGTTCTTCAAAATTCTCAAAAAGGCACCGGTATTTGGGTGGGGACAAGAGCACGAGCTAGCCTTTGAGGAGCTCAAGCGCTATCTCGATGACTTACCAACTTTGTCAGTCCCCAAAAAGGAAGAAACCCTTTCCATGTACCTCGCAGCGTCGGATGAAGCAATAAGTGCAGTGTTGGTTCGAGACGAAGAAGACCGACAATTACCTGTGTACTTCGTCAGCAGGGTTTTAAAAGACCCGGAGACAAGGTACCAGCCTCTGGAGAAGGTCGCTCTAGCCCTGGTAAATGCAGCCCGGCGCCTGAAACCCTACTTCCAAGCCCATTCAATACAAGTCTTAACTGACCTACCACTCCGGCAAGTCCTCACTAAGCCGGAAGCCTCAGGAAGAATCGCGAAATGGGCAATCGAGCTAGGAAAGCACTCCATATCGTTCGGCCCCCGCCGAGCCATAAAAGGGCAAGCTCTGGCAGACTTCCTCGTAGAAGCTCAATATAAGAACATCGACGAGCCAAAAAAAGCTCAAAGCCAAAGCCGAACTCCAAGAAATCCCTGAGAAGGCACCCCCAGACTGCTGGGAGATGTACGTAGATGGGGCCTCGGGAAAGAAAGGAAGCGGAGCTGGCATACTCCTCATCAGCCCGGAGAAAAAGGAATTGACATACTCACTGCGATTCAAGTTTCCAACTACGAACAACGAAGTGGAATATGAAGCCCTTATTGTCGGACTGCGTCTCGCCCAAGGCCTCCAGGTACGAACTATCCAAGCCCACTGTGATTCCCAAGTCGTGGTCAACCACGTGCTGGGAAAGTACGAGGCGAAAAGTGAGAAGTTGAAGAAATACCTAGAGAAAGTCAAGCTCCTAGAACAATCCTTCCCGTTCTTCAGAATAATTCGCATTCCCCGAAGCCAGAATACCCGAGCTGACGAGCTAAGCAAACTGGAAAACTCCCCAACTAGCTCGACACTAGTAGAAGAAGTCCGGAACCGGAGTATAGAAGAGGCAGAAATCAATGTAATTGTAGATGACGATCCGAACTGGATGACCCCCCTCAAAAGATGTTTGGAGAGCGGGGAAACGCCCGAGGACAAGGTGGAAGCTAGAAAAATTGTAGCCAGATCCACGCAATACATCCTCGAAGGAGGAGTCCTTTATCGAAAGTCATATTTACAGCCTCTCCTAAAATGTATCGGACCAAAGGAAGCAGATCGACCTAACGACCTCGACCTTTTGCCCCCTCGAGCTGCGACCTTAGCCGTGGGCCCTTTCTTCTTCCTAAACAGCACTGCAAAATGCACGGCAAGAAAAGGGTTAGGATGTCAAATAAACAAAAGAAATAATCCTAATAGCACTAGCGGGGTCTCACCCGTTGCAGGATCCACCATCCTTTGGGGCTCAAACGGGCTCAACCCCGCCTCAGCTAGAGAATCCTCGCCGTAATCCCCCTCGAAAGGGCCACAACTCGCCATCACCCTAGCAATAGTCTCCAGGTCCTTATCCACCTCGTCTCTCACCCACACACGAGGCTTGCTCACCCTCCACATCAGGTCGACTAAACTATCGTGTCGGCAAAAGAAGAATTTCGTATGCCATTTCTCTACCTTATTTTGAGTTCTCCCTTTGAACTCAGTACGGGCAGTGGCACAACCACGCCTAAGTCAGTAAATTGCCTAAACGCATTTGGCGTTATCTGCCCCAAAGCTAAACCAAGTTTCCTTTGGAGCTCGGCGAATGGCGCAGGAAGGGGCAGACGAAGACCGGAGTGAAGTCTATCCTCGTAAATGGTCACGAACCCCATCGGAGGCGAGCACGCCCTATCCTCCGGACGAGGTTCTATCAGTTCGACACTTGGGGGGAAATTATATGACCGGGCAAGGAATTTTATCCTAGACTCGTATAAAATTGAGGAATATTTGGCCACTTTTCCCTCTACGCATCGGGGCACAATTAGAGTTTCGACAGAAAGAATGGGGGATCCTAGTGAAAAAATACTAAAATCAACCCTTCTATCGATGGAACCTGCTGGAGGAAATTCACTACCCCTACTAGATTGAGAATTGTGAGTTGGGGAAGCCATACTTACTTGTTAAATCGAGATAAATGGTCAGGCGAGCGGTTTGCGGTTGTGAACAAATGACCCAACGGTGAGAAAACCGGCGGCACGGCGGTACAGTTAGTCGAGAATTTCTGGAACAAGGAATGGAAGGAAAGAGGATTTTCTGGACAAAGAATCCTTTTGCTATGATTACGGATGTGAAATGGCGTGATATGAAGAGAGTTGTATCAAATCCCGTAATACATGTTTAAATCCAGCCGTTACACACTGTACACGTGGTAAGTGGGCCCGCTTTTTTGGTATTTGAACCGTCTCTATAAAGTTTTCAAAAAAGCCCACTAATTTTCCCTCATCTCGAATTCAGATGAATATGGGCCCTATCTACTTGGCAATCTGAATAACAGAACCAGGCAGCTGATTACTTATCTCGATTTTTACCTACTTCCAAATTGAGCTCGGAGGATGAGCTCGCTAATTCAGCCCGTGACTAAGGTGATTTGCACGATTACTCACCTCGGAAATTCGACCTTACCGTCTACATCTACATGTCTTCTTTCCTCTCTTTGGGGGGGGGGGGGGGGGGGATGTGATAGGACCGGCCTCATCTTGGGCCTGACCTAAGGCCCAATATAATTGAGCCTATATATTAAGCTCGGCCCAAACGAAACTACTATCTGTCTTGAAGACCAAGTAATGAAGCCCTACCTTGGAGAAGAAGGAATCCAATTATGAAGGAGATTCGGATATGTACAAAGAAACAAGATATGTATAAGGAATCCTAGGAGGATTAGGGCTCAATTCAAGGCCTATCACGTATAATAAAAGCTAGATACTTTCTCCCGTGGACGTAGATCTCATTGATCGAACCACGTAAATACTTGTGTCATCGTGTTACTATTATTTTTAGCTATACTTGCAAACCCTAGATTTATCATGTACCAAGTGTGAAGTGATAATGCGGTATGAAATGATGACAATTCGTACCTGCATACCAAGTTCTGTGTTGGTAACGTGGTTTGAATTTTAAATTTCAAACCATGTTACCACTCACGTAACTGGTACGCTGGTACGCTATTTTTCCTATTTAAGTCTGAGTTTATGCTTGCTCAATTCCTGTATTTGGTTGGTATAAAATCCTTTAATGCTCCATTTCTGATATTGTGCATGCTGCATTTCTTTTTTGTTTTTCATTACTGCGTATCTCGTTACCAAGCGCATAATTGGTACACTGGTACGAATTTGTAAGTTTGTACCAACTGTAGAAAACACATAAGTGGTAACGAGTTACGCATTTGCAATTTCGTACAACTAGTTACCAAGCACACAAGTGGTAACCAGGTACGCATTTGCAATTCCATACCTCATTACCAAGCACATAAGTGATACGCTCGGTATGAAATTGCAATTTCGTACCTCGTTACCAAGCGCGTAAGTGGCTACGAGGTATGAATTTGTAATTTCGTACCCATTGTACCAAGCACATAAATGGAAGCGAGCTACATATTTGCAATTTCGTACATGTGTACCAAATTCTGTACTGGTAATACAATATCGTACTGTGTTACCACTCACAATGTTGGTACACTAGTACAAGGTATTGACATTTTGTACTGGTGTACCAAGTTAAGAAGTGATAATATAGTACGAAATATGCATTTCGTACCGAGTGTACTTGAGGTTTTTGAGTTGATTTTTAATTTATTTTTGTTTATGTAGGAGGTAACTGCTTACTTCAAAACGTCGATACGAAATGAGTGTATTCGTACTTCGTACCAGTAGTTGATATTTTACAAGAACTCGAGAAATCAATGTTGTGGTCGGAAGCATTTATTTTTACAGCATGGATGAAAAGAACATTTGTAATAACAATGATCAACAGGATTAAAGATTAGTGAATGTACAATTCTTTATTGCAAATAATTTGCTATAATTTCTGGTTTGTAAATAATTTGTTACGATATTAGTGTTATTAATACAGATACATTTATCGTTTTGCCCAAATTGTGTATAGTTTGCTATTTGTCTGATAGTGATGCATTTGTTAAATTTTTATGTACATAAAAAACAATTTAGGCAGTAATGGTACATGGGATACGTATTTACATATTCGTTCTATCACACAACAAACTCGGTACAAATTGTAAAATTCATACTCACATACACCAAAGTGATCACCGGGTACGTGGCGAGGTCGTCGTTAGCACTCGCAAAATAAATTTGTAGCATATGCCCACAACTATATAGATAGCGGTAAGAACAGGGTCGATCCACGAGGAGTTGATAGTATCTTTCTCTTGCCTCCTTCCACCGGTTTTTCAAAAAGGTTTTGGTTTTTGCCAGAGTACCCTTATTGGGCAATATGCTGTAAACTAAATAACTGAAACTAAACAGAAGAATTGATCAATAGACAAAAGTAACCTGGCCTGGACTTGACTCATTACATATGAATGCTTACTCGGTCATCAGTGCAAATATATTTATCACATGCATGCATCGTTGGTTATAGGACTTGAATGCTGAGATCCATTTTTACTTGTCACACTCTCAACAAACCCTTCCCTGACCTATCCTTACTTAGTTGGCGACGCACCGCCGGCTCCCTACTCTGGGCAATACCTCTGTCGGAGTCATCGTTCAGTTTCTTGCCTAGAGAGCATTAGAATCTATAAAGGCCCAACAAGGAATTATCACGTCTTGCCCAGTAGGGTAGACACCTTCCTCTAATGCTAATTGATCTTAACTAAGATAAGTTATGGAAAACACTCCTACCTCTTAATTGATTAGTGATTTAATATGTTTTAAGTGATTAACGGCCTATTAACCCCTTAATCGTATTACATCATATTTGAACAAGCTCATTAACATAATGGGAATACATGCATGCAATTATCAAGCTCAACTTAGACCTCTTGAGTTTATTGGTTCATATTTAATTCATCGTTGCCCAGACTAGGTTAGAGAAACTTAGCTAGATATAATTAAATAAGCAAAAATAAAAGAGATAAAAGAAAATATACTTGAATTGAAACAAAACATAATCTGAACGTCTTGGGCAACGGCGGACTCCGACGTTGCCGGAAAGAACATAAATGAAAATATAAAAATACTAAATTAAAAGTGAGCTGAAGCTCCTAACTAAGAATGAGTAAATCTGATCTATCGGGAGTAGTAAAAAGTAAAAGTCCGTTTGTGCATGGTTTAAAGTAGTATGTATAGAGGCATGTGTAGGGTTTCTGATGGGCCGCCCAGAGACGTGGGCTTGGTCATGGGTTGCCTTCTTGTGCAAGACTTTCCTTCTTTAGCACCTGCCCATATATGTTTTCCTTCTTTAGCAGCTGTCCAGATTCTTCTTTCCTTCTTAAGTGCTGCCCAAATTCGTCCATCCTTATCTTCAAAAGATTTGATACGATCTAAATCTGTATGGATAAGGACGGATTCATTTCCTTCCTTATCTGCTTTTTCGGATAAGATGCATTCGTCCATTGCCCAGATGCAAGCTCTGGACAGTCAACGGACTTCCGTTGGGCAAAGTCTTTATATTGGGCAAAGCGACTCCACTAAGCAGCGACGCTTTTAATGCTAGTTATGTTGTTCAAGCCAGAATTTCTTCAGCTGCTCAATGCCTCGTATCTGCAACCTTCGCTTTTTTTTATGGAATACATCACTGTGTTGCCCAAATGCACCTGTTCTGCTCAAAATGCACATGTTGTCTAAATTGTGCCCTCCCAGACATGAAAGGACACAAAAGACTACACAAAGACTCGATCTAGACACCTTAAATACACACAAAATAATCACAAAATATGGACTCATCAGTACGCAATACGAATTTACATATTCGTACTCTCACTAAATTGTAAACTTCGCACTCCCATACACCAAAGTGATCACCTGATACGCAGTACAAATTACACATATGACGCTTAGGTAGAACGAGTCGGTAAATGAGTACGCATTACGAATTATAGAAATTCGTACAAGCGTACTTTGAGATGTTAAACGAGTACGCGTTACGAACTTAAAAATTCGTGTCAAACTGAATATTAGATTCCTTACGAATACGAGAAACAGTCACATATACAATAGGAAACTCCAACAAATCCATCAAACAAGACAACTCAAAATCATCCGTAATTTTCATTATCATAGTTTGACCAACATGTGACTACACTAAACCATCTACATCAAATATATACACATACTTTTATCCTTCTTCAATCAAACTTCTAGTTTACTCAATAAACATTCAAAGGTTATACCACTAGGCGGTATATGAATATACTCTTTCCTACCATTTTCGTAACTGTTGTCATTCCAATATCCTCCATGGGCAACAACTAAACAGGATGGCCTCGTCTACATCAAATACATACATAAAAATACAATTTAGCAAGTAACGGTACACACGGCATGAATTTGTCTATGCGTACTATCAGACAACAAACTCAGTACGAATTATTCGTACTCACATACAACAAAGTAGTCTTCAGGTACGCAATATGAATTTACTAATTCGTACTGCATACCTTAAAGTGTTCACTAGGTACACATTATGAATTTACATCTACGCGGTAGGAATTTATGAATTCGTACCAACTGAATATTACATGAACAGTAATTTCAAACGCGAATCAAACCCATATCTAAGAATTTACATGAAATAATTCATCAAATAGATACACCGCAGATCAAAAACAACAATCAATGTCAATACCTCCATCGAATTATCGTCGCCGCCAAACATAGCCGGAGAAACGGTTGAAATTTTATTGCCGAAGAAAACGCACCGGAAAATCTTAAATTCCGACAAAGAAAAAATGAGTATGTCATATTATTGAATCTGAATTCAATTGCATTCCAAAAGAAAAATAGGAAGAATAAAAAACGAGAACCCTTCGTAATTTGGATGGTGCTATTTTTGTATTTTGTAATCTGTCGAAGGTACTTTGTGATAGACACTTTGTAATTTTGATTGTGATAGTTTTGTGTACTGGGATTGTTTGGGTTATTTGCAATGTTGATGACATTACGTACTTAAGTAAATTTATGTTCAATAAAAATTACAATTGCATTTTTGCTACAGAGTTATGATATACCAATGAAAACCATATGATTTGTATTTCTGTATAATATAGGCCAACCAATCTGTACATAATTAAGGCATAAATAAGTGCCCCAAAACATAAATTTGGGGACATAAAATGAATTTTGTGGTTACACATTTTGTGTCCCAATATGTATAAGACACAATTAAGTGCCTCGATATTTCATTTGAAGGCACAAATAACTATCCCTATAAGCTTATCAATGCATGTGTAAACCTTTTAAAGGGCATTTATATGTGTATCGAGAAATTAATCTCGAGACATATTAATATGCCTGCAAAGCTACTGGTATAGGGGCACTTAAATAGTGTCCCTAACTTTTCGGGACACGATACTTGGAGGCACATGTAATAAGTGCCTCGAAAATCAAAAGTGCCCCAATAGAGCACATATTGAGGCACTTTTTGGTGTCTGGAAAACTCATTTTTGTTGTAGTGTACTCACTATAGCCTCCGAATTAAAATAATATTTAAAGAAATAATAAGTGTACTATTATATCCCTTAACTTCCCTTTTAATTTTAAACATAAAAATTATAATCATCTCCCGCCTGCATAGCCCCGAAAGAACAGAATCTGCATCAAAATCAGATGGAAGAACAAAAAAAGCATTGGTAATTCATCTTTTACCTTTTGAATATTGTGAAGAAGAAATATTCAAAAGACATCCTTAACAAAAGGAAATAATTTCAACCATGAGGTCCATGAGAATAAAACTGCAATTCAGAATAAAGAAATAGGATCGAATAAGGGATCCTTCAATCAATAAACAATATCAACTTTCATTGATAATATGGTACACGTTTAGCCTATATTCTTTAATTGGTGAAATAAACTCATTCTGAAGTTCAATTTCAATAATATATGGCATATTGGCATGTCTTCTTCAGGATTGTGGAGAGCCTTTGTTTTCTTAGCCTGCCAATTTCATAAATAACTTTTTGTCTCTCCTAATTTCACGGGTCATTGAGGAAGTAGAGGCTGCTGAAGAATGAGAGTTTCAGCGATGGCTATGGCTTCAAGGTTTTGATGATGACGAGAGATCGATGAATACAGATTCATGCGCTGAATATAAAGATGAAAAAAATTCTTTTTATTTTAAAAATGAAGTAGGCCGGGGGTTATCAGTGGTATAGCAAGCAATTTATAATTTAATTTATACTTATTTTAATTTGGGGGCTATGATTAGGAAAACGAGTGCTATGTTTAAAATTACCCTACAATTTATTCTATCAAAAAAAAAAGAGCAATACTATTTATACTAATTAATTATGAATAAGATGTGAGCCGCTCGGACAAAGGCCCAGCCCATATTTGGAGCGGGAACTTTTCAGCCCATGCTCTAATCTTTGCTTCATAAAATTGGGGTTTTCTTATATTGCTGGCCTGGGTATCAAGTAACGGAGTAAGACGAGTAAGACTCGATGCGGCTATCTAAAGGTTTTTTTTTTTTTTTTTTTTCACATGTACCATATCTATTCTTAACCCGTTAAATTAAAATATATTCCTCGTCTCATTAAATTTGTCGTTACTGGCACGGTAGATTCACTACTTTTAAAGAATTAATTATTTCAATTTTAAGAATAAGCAAGATGATCAATGAGACAGTTTAAAGAAGAAAGTGAGACTAAGTTCAGTGGAAAGGGAAGTAGTATCCTAAAAATCGTAAAGGCACAACAATGAAAATTGTGAATTTATGAATACACTAGCAATTTCTTTTTACTTAAGATTTGAATCGAGACTTTATTACGTATATACTGAAATATTAGAACAGACATATCTTGGCGTGATATAATGTATAGTTGTGTTTTTTTTCAGATCATACTACATGTCCTAATATTTTATGTGTCTTAGTCATGCCCCAACCTCATTAGTTTTATAAAAATTATTGAAATATAATGATTCATAATTAACGTTTCTTACTAAAAATTGTATTTTAAACACATTGCATACCGTAATCATGGAATAGTCAACTTTAGTAATCAATTACTAATTAAATAACTTTTAAAAATATAATATAGTAAATAATAATATCCTCACAATATAACTATTAAATTAACTAAAAACTCTAATAAACTTGAAAGTTGTAAGTAATTGGGACACAAGAAATACGGCAAATAATAGATTAAGGTCGCAACTTTAGATCGAATTGTACGAGTTTTTAAATGCACAAGTAATTCTCGGATTTAGGTGAATATGACACGAAGACAGAATGTTTGGACATTGTAAACATGAATGCTGACAGCCATATATACTTCGCCCGTCTATAAATATTGCGGTCCTAGTAACAAGTTAATTGGTGTATGAGAGGAGAAAATACATCAGTAAGGATTTTTTTTTTTTTAATATTTTCTAACTCTTCAGTTCGGTGGGTTGACAATTGTGAAATCAGTTGGAGCAGTTACTCAGTTCGGTGATACATTGATTTCTTGGACTAAGGGTCAACTATATTATCCCGACTGAAGTTTGCACAGTGAATAAAGGTGCGGAATGTGGTGGTTGATTGATTCTCGTTACTTAACAGAAAATCATTTTTAATGCGAAGGTCAGTTCGCAAAATTTAGTGCAGTTTGTCCAAACAGATTTGTATGCAGTTGGTGAGAAAAAAACTCAAACAATAACTTTAAAAACTGAAAGTAAATGTACAACTGTTTTTACGTGGTTCAGAGATAACCTCCTGCGTCCATTACCAACTTTCGGGTTGGTAATCCACTAGAGAAGTTTTCGCGTACTTCCCAAATGTTAGGTTGGTTTACGAGCACCAAAAAGCCTGGACAGTTAGTTTACGGGACTAACAACACCTACAGTTCTTTTGCAGACAAGAACAAAGTCTATTCTTAGTTTGCGGGTACTAAGAGACCTAAAGTCTTCGATTGCGGGTTCGAAGAGACCCAGTAATGGGTCGGGGTTTTGTTTCCAACTTATGAAACCTGCAACACTTTACAGTGGAGGTTTTCCTTCTAAGGTTTAGAGACTCGAACTAAATTATAGTGAGTCTACTTAGGATGAATGAGGGAATGAACTTCTGGACTCATCAAGAACAAGGGTTCTAAGACACTAGAAGAAACACAAGGAGGTGGAAGTACTCTACGACTTTGCTTCTGGAAAGCTTTCTTGCTTGGAGATTTCTTTGTTGTTGAATTTTATGCGCTCGTTCGATCATCTTCTCGCATGGAGGGACCTCTTTTTATAGAGGGGAGGTCGAAGTAGCCGTTGGAAATAGTCGTTTGACCTCTGCCACAAAGCATGGCTCCTCACCTAATCTATGCAAACTTTTCATAAATAATAACTGCGAGTCTTGCTTTATGCATGTCTTGTTCTCAGCTTCTAAGTCTTCTCCTTCTGACTCAAGACCTGTGACTTACTTCTCTGGCTTCGGTTTTACTGTTCCGTCTTCGACTCTGATTACTAGTATAAAGATAATCTTAGTGGCAACAATTTGGATTCTTCAGCTCGCTCCGAGGCCTTTGGTTCCTCTCGTTCGACTCTTGACAAAAGAAAAGAAGTCAAACAAAAAAACGAATAGGCAAACAAAATTTTGAAAAAAAAATCGCCATGTACATGAAAACACGCGCTGAAAAAAAATAAAAAAGAATTGACGCGTATAACACACGCCGCCGAATTACAAAAAAAACTTCCGGCGCGTACATGCCCCACGCGATCCCATTTTGCATAATATTAATATTCGTAAATTTTTCATATAGAAAAAAAAACTTTATATGAATGCTGATTCAGGAACATTCCCTCGTCCCCCCAATTTTCAGAGACATATACTATTCATGCAAACCCACCAATTTGTAATACCAAAGAAGAAAATTTTGAATCCTATCAATAATTGACTGACAATTTCGGGCTAGAATAATGTACAGAACAAATTGAAATTTTAGCTAAACTTAAATACTTAATTCACCAAAAATAGCATGAGAACATACTTAGAAGATAAATTCTTCATTTATTTATCTTATTTGATGCAAATTGTACTGTCACTTTACCACATGTGTAACGTTCAATCAAACCAAAAAAAATACTCGAGTATTTCTAAACTTAAATTCAAAACATTTAGTCAAGCTAGATCTTAATTTATACTCCCTGAAAAAGCTTGATCTTATTCTTAATTTTTATAAAGCACATTCACGAGCTTATTTGAATTAAATTGAGTAAATAAATTTGCCACATATATATATATTTAAAAATTCAATTTTTTTAGAATAATAGATTGTTATTTCTGAAAATATCATATATTTACTAATTTGTTATATTTAATTATTAATAAGATTAATAGTATACTTATAATTTAAACTAAAATTAATCCATTTAATAAATTATTCATAAGAATGTAAAAATTTGGAACCAAAATCTGAACAACTTTTGAGTAATTTAAGAACTTGAAACGATGAATTTATTTGAAGAGAAAAATAAAAAAGAAAAAGGTTTTATTCGGTTAGAAGCACAAGCACTTACCGCTAACCGGTATGAATGAAAGCCCCAAACCAGTCCTCCAATATTCAAAAGCCCAAATATTAGTACTACAAAATTTACACGCATTACACATATACGCCTCTTTCAAAATTCTACCGCACCGCCACCGCCACCGCCACCTCCGCCGCGCAATACCGACATGTCCTCCCAACCCACGACCCCTTCCCCTCCTCCCTCCTCCACCACCTCTCCCTCTCCCTCCCCCCGCCGCCTCGCCTCCGACGACGAAAAACTCGCCCCTACCTCCCCGGCGAAATCCGACCCCCCCTCCAGAACGCCGCCGCCGGCGAAAGCCCCCGTTTTCCCCAGCCGCGAGGACTGCTGGTCGGAGGAAGCAACCCGGACGCTGATTGACGCGTGGGGGGCCCAGTACCTCCACCTGAACCGCGGAAACCTCCGGCAGAAGCACTGGCAGGAGGTCGCCGACGCCGTCAACGCCGCCCACGCCGCCAAGCTCCGCCGCACCGACGTCCAGTGCAAGAACCGCATCGACACCACCAAGAAGAAATACAAGATCGAGAAGTCCAAGGTCGTCGATTCCAACGGCCGCTACGTCTCCGCCTGGCCGCACTTCGAAAGCCTCGACGCCCTCATCGGCGATTTCTTCTCCAACAAGACCCCCGCCGCCGCCCACAACAAGCACCTCCGCCGCCGAATCTCCTCACCGCCGGAGATCTCGCCGTCCCCGTCACTGTCGCCGGAGACGGCGACCGGAGACCGGAACCGCTCGCCGCCGATCCACCGCCGGTCTCGGGATCCGGCCGCGAGCCACCCGCTGCGGCTCCCCTGGTCGGTTCCGGTGGGGCCCAGGTCGAAGCGGTCCGGCACCACCAGCAGCGTCGCCGAGCGGAATTTCTCCGTGATGGCGGCAGCGGCGGCCGCAATGGAGGCTGAGGAGGAGGATGTCGACGACGACGAGGTTTGTCGATCCCGATTCCGGCGGGTGCTGCCGGCGGCGGTCAAGAAAAGGAAGCGGCGGGAGGCGGAGGCGAAGAGGACAGGGTTGCGAGAAGGGTATCGGATGTTGGCGGAGGCGATTATAAGGTTAGGAGAAACATATGAGAGAGTGGAGGTGGCGAAGCAGCGGCAGATGGTGGAGTGTGAGAAGCAGAGAATGCAGTTTGCTAAGGATTTGGAAATTCTTAGAGTTCAGTTCCAACTCGATCATCTCAACACCGCTAAATTCAATTCCCATAATACTAGTAAGTGTTTTACCTAATTACTTATCTAAATCTGCACTTTATTTTATGCTTTCACTAATAAATTAATCCACCACATATGTCCATGAATTGCTCTGTGTTGGATCATGTAATCTTTCAATGTATTCTTAATGCAATCTATCGCTTAAAATTAATTTGGAATATTATGCAATGTGAAGATTAGATATATGAGTATCCATTCCATTTGTCATATTTTGGTACACTTTTGAAGGCTCATTCTTTGATTTCACCACGTTTGATTCATGATCAAATGAATGTGGTTGGTGATGCTTAATTTGATTTTTTGAAAATATTTGTATGTTATTTCATAAATGCTGTTGCTTTTTGATAGAGCAGAACACATTGTTTTCAATACCCATGTCACTAGTTGACATGATAAATTGTTCTGGGCAAATATCAATATGCCGGAGTACAGATATACATATAACAATGGATGGTGTTTCTTAGGACTAATTTCTTTTTTTTTATGACGAGGGTAACCGGCGTCCGTTGTTTTGGGCAAACTTGTTTCCTTATTATATTGCCTAAGAGATGTAGCATCACTAATAGACTAAGTTTAGCTTTCTTTTTCGTGGTGGACAATGTACTAGGCAGATAACATGGTGTGTTTAAATTTTTCACTATTAATTAATTTCCTTTAAGCAGGAAGCAAGTTTATTTGATATTTTTGGATAAAGTTTGTGACAAAGAAAATACCTTTGGTACAACAACTAATTAGTGCTATAATTGCTCTTAGGTTGTTGCTAGCAGTCAAGAGAGAACACATTGACCTACTTATAATCCTAACCCTCTGATAAATGTACACACTAAAAATCCTTAATGATTTTTTTTTTGTATTCTGTAATTTGCTCGTAAACGATTTTGCTGCCGCTCATTATCAACATTCTGTATTCATTGTTATTCTCTTTCCTGGGTACAACAGCATTACATTTGTCTGAAATTTCCCATTACAAATTTGCAATGTGTGTTTCTATCATCGGATTAGTCTCCCTTAATGGTTGGTTGCTTTTCGTATTGTGAAGCTAATCCATCCATGGCTTATATCTCGCGTTTGTGAGATTCGAATCCATAATGCTCGTTTTGTTTGATGTATTCTCTGGGAATGATCTTCTTACGTTATTTTATTTTATTTTATTTTATTTATGTAACAGGCAGTTACTTGTAGACGTCGCAGCAAGATTTAGCAAGTGATCATCAGCTGTTCATTTTGGAAAATAGCAGTAGATCTTAGAAAATAGCAGCAGTATATTTTGGAAAATATACGTACAGGTTTGGCTAATTTTAGATACTCTATAGTTACTCTACTCAGCTTGAAACTCTGCTGGTCCTCTACTTTTGTGGAATTAGTATATTGTGTAAGTGCTTTAACCTTGCTTAAGGGGATATTATCTAGTGGAAGTTATTAATTAATTCTCGTTTTCTCCTATTCACTTAAATACAGAAGCAAGTTATTCCTAAGGAAATGAGGGGCATTCAAAATTTTGAATCATGAAAATGCAATCAAAATCACTGTGGGATTCTAAATACATCTCATATTTAGGATAGTTGAAAGGAGATGTTTTGGTGAAGATGTTAGAGAAATATCCAACCTTGCTCTATTATTATGAGGCAGTTTCATCAGCCTTACTCTATAATCCTTCTTTATTGTAGAGCAATGAATAGTATTGATCTATAATACTATTTTATTTTTTCTTTTCTTTTCTTTTCTTTTATTACACTTACTTATATTTCTCTAAACATAATATCTAATTATACTATGTATATTAGATTATATAGAATACTGAAATCACATTACAAAATTTTTACGTATAAACTTACTAGATATCAACAAAATAGAATATTTTATTATGTAGTATATGTGTTTCATACTAATATTCGACAGGTACTCTTTTTTCCAACTTTTTGATTTTAAGATGAGAGGGTTTTAATGAACTTCAAACCTCGATTTTTAATTATAGAATTTTCAAGATTTTATAATTTAATTTTTATAATACAATCTTATTTTGTGCATTCATATTATTAATTTATACTCATTTATTAATAATTGAGATAAGTTTTATTGTGTTTAAAAATAAATAAATAATACAAGTTTTTTGAAATAGAGCAAAAAGTAGAGCAATGATTGGAAGGTGATGTTGAATTTACTCTATAGTAGAGCAATTGAGAAACGGTTGGAGCTGTGCAAAGTTTGAGTGAACTAGGCAATAGGGTTGAACTTGGGTGCAATGCAACCAGTTTGACTCAAAAACGCGACCCGCGTCGCTTAAGAAAAAGAAATAAAAAAATTGTTTCATTACTTTATATTGCAGGTATCACACAATATTCCAAAGCCAAGCCACAACCTAGCTCTATCACGCTTGCCTTTAAGGCTTAGAATAAGCGCTCCACCAGGTTCGAATCCTGACAGACACAATTTCTGTTTTTCTTTTTCTTTTTCTTTTCTTTTTTATTTTCCATTTACACTTTTGTTTTTTTTTTCTTTTTCCATTTCTGATTTTCGTTTTTTATCTCTTTACATATATGTTTTTTGTTTTTTTTTTCTTTCCTTTTTTGCTATTTTTCTTCTTAATTTATATCTTTTTTTTCTTTTCAATCGTCACTTTCGATTTAGTTTCTTTTCATATTTTCATTTTCGTTTTTTTCTTTTCCCTCTCTTTTTCCTTTTTCTGCTTTTTTAATTTATTGTATTAATAAACCCCAAATAGAAAGTAATAAACTTTAAGGGAATTAATTAATATAAAAGAATTTAATAAAACTTACTTAAACAAACATTTGTCATAAGAAAAACGTATAAAATAATTCAAGTAATTATTGTCGTAATGTAAAGTAATTATTGACATTAACAAAGTAATGTTTCAAAAATATTATTTTTCTTCATGACAATGTTTATTTTTGTTCACAAGAACGTAAAGTTTTAGTTATTTTGTCAAGTAATTATTGTCGTAAGAAAAGTGATTATCGATATGAATAAATGTATTGTTTCAAAAATATTATTATTTTTCACGACAATGTTACTTTTCATTCCGATAATAATTACTATACCAAATGATTAAAAGTACAAGTTATCGTAAATAAAAGTAAACATTTACGAGAAGAAAAGTAATATTTGTAAAATATTACTTTATTTTATATCAATAATTACGTTTCATAACGATAATAATTACTTTACCAAATAACTAAAAGTACAAGCTGTCGTAAATAAAAGTAAACATTTTCGTGAATAAAAGTAATAATTATAAACCATTACTTTATTTCATGCCAATGATTACGTTTAATAATGATAATAATTATTCGACCAACTAACTAAAAGTACAAATTATCGTAAATAAAAGTAAAATATTATTGTTAATGAAAGTATAATTGTGACAGTAACTAATAACTCTTATTAATTTATAAATAAGTGAAAGTAATTAAAAATGAATTAAGAAAAAAGAAAGGAAAAGAAACTAAAAAGAAAGAGAAAAAAAAAAAAGAACTAGGAAAGTTAAATGTAAATAATAATTTACTAAAAAGTGAAAATAATTAAAAAAATAAATTAACAAAAAAAATAGATAAAGAATGAAAAAGAAAATAAAAAGAATCAAAAGAGAAACAAATAAAAAATAAAAAATAAAAAATAGCTTTGAGGTTAAAGAGATTCGAACCTCTAAGCTCTAACCTCAAAGTAGGGAAGCAACTCCTTTACCACTGGGTTACCATGCCTTTTAAACTATGAGTCAGTGTTAATAATATATATCGTCTTCCGTACAATCGGTTGTAGGGAAGTTTTTGCGTAGGCAAAATAGTCAATATATAACCCAACTACAACTGCTTTTTTCGAAAAAAAAAAAAAAGGAAACTTAAACTGTCGAATTTCATCATAATATCCAAACTACAAAACGTTATATCTATCACTGGATGACAATTATTCACAAGGGGATACCCATATAATGCGACTTCAGCCTGTAACTAGTGAAGTCTCGGGTTCAAATCCCACCACTCCCCCAGCTTCCATATTTAAAAAAATTACTAGATGACAATTAGAATAAATAGATCATAATTTTGTCCGACATTCAAACAGTATATCTTATCACTAAATAGAAAGATTTTGAGTCCAAGCTCTACCATTTTCCTTTCCCAAAATCAAAAAGAAAAAAATAGTCCGTGTTTTATTTGAGATGGATTTGCAAAATTGTCTAAAAGTTAATAGTCATTAGTCAAAGTTGTTAGTTAAAAAAAAAAAAAAAACCATTGATAGTTTGAGATAGATTTCACTATTTTACTTTTAGAGATTAGAAGAAGTTTGGATTAAAAATTAAAAGAACAATATAATTATGAGTGATTTTGAATTTAGCCCCCATTTTTTTCTCTTTGTAGCACCTCATATTAGAGTATAATTGAAATAGAGAGCCGATATACTACTCACCTCCCGTGAGCACCGTTTGTGGATACCACCATCGATTTGTATATATTAATATTATTTTATTTTATTTTTTATATTACATTTTAATTTAATATCTTAAAAAATATCATTAAATCAAAAAAAATACATAAAAATCAATGCTTGATTTGTTTATTATTCATTTCTTTGAAATTAAAAGGGGAAAACAATGAATTGAGCATTTATTTTTATGTAATTTTTTGATTTAATGATTTTAATAACATTTTTTAAGTTATTAAATTAAAATGCAATATCAAAAGTTAAATAAAATAATACTAATATAGGCAAATCGAAGATGGTGCCCACGAACGATGCTCACGGGAGGTGAGTAGCATATCAGCTCTCAATTAAAATATAATAAATGTAACCTAAGAAGTCTGAAGAAGAAACCGGCGGTAAAAATCCTAAAGGGAGAGCGAATTTGTTTCTAGAATTTCGGGTTCTATGCATTGATTAATATTGTAGAATATCAACGAATAATTCATCGAAGGAGAAGAAGGGCATGGACGACCTTTTTTTTTTTGGGATGGTTTAGTGGTAAAAATAGGCGCCTGAGACCTTTTTCTTTGCCCTACTCCATACTACGCCTTCGCGCTACTAACCCTTGCCTTGACAAGTCCCTCGGGTTCAGCTCAGGAACAACGAGAAAGCAAGGCCCGAACTAGGCGGCTTATGTACCCTTTTCGGGATCATGAAAGGTCGGAGGTTCAAACCCCATGACGTACCTCTATAGGTCGAGTCTGTTACACCTGTACTTGAAAAGTGTGATTTATCTGCCCAGTATTGCAGGCTACTGTACAAGGGACGAGGGTTTACCCAGTGCGCGTAGAAGCTCGAGTATATATATATATATATATATATATAATTGGTCACCCTCTACAACTTCTTCAAACTCATCGCTGATAAAATATAAACCTACTGCAAAATAAATATCAATGTATAATGTAGTGTCAAGAATGATCAGAATACCATTATTCGCCATTCACGAAATTATTTAGAAACCAATTTAAGAGTTTGGTAAAGTGAAACAACTCTTTTCAACACTACCACCTCAAGAATTGATTAATCCTAACAATTTATCAAAATCATCCAATTTTCATTTTTTTTCTTTCCAATATCTTACATCCATCGGCTGTGCCTGCAGGGAAAGGGGTTATGAAATTGGATAATTTTTCTTTTTGTTAAATAGAAAAAAGCTAAGGGGTAAAATAGTGAATACCTTATTATTTTCATTAACTTTTAAATAAGGAGAATATGAAGAGATAATTGGGGCTACATTTATAATTACTCTATAATGATATAAGTTACCTAGTTGGATTACATATTGCATTTAAATTTGAATTAAAATAAAATAAGACCCAAAAACAATAGTGCTGCAGTGTACAACTTCATATTTATGTTGTCCACCCTCAATCTCTTTAAAGTTAGAGCGGATATGTTGGGTCCAAAAGCGACTCTTCGGCTCAGCTCCAATCGAGTTAAAGTAGACCATGGATACGACATGGGCCTATCCTTTTGGGCTGCAAACCAGTCTTTTTCTATAAACCATACCTTCACCCTCTCAATCAAAAGCCCTTTTCGCAAATAATACTTTAAATATTTCTTTTAAGAGAAGCACTCCTGTGCGACCTGCCGCTGAGTCATGCGACCAGATTTGGATTGACCCAGCTCAGTTAACTCGGTCAACTCGGTCAAATTTAATCTATTTTATTTCAATTTTTTTTTTAATTTCAGTTTTTTTTTCGACTCTACATTCAGCTCCGATTTTACGGCTCCACTTTCACTCAGATTACTAATATAAATATAATCTTAGCAGCAACAATGTGAGTTAATTAGTCAATTATCCCCTAATACCTGAACTAGACGCTAAAAATATGGAGGGTATTGAAGAAGCGGCAAACGAAAAAAAAGGGAAAAAATCTAATTTTTTTTTAAAAATCAGACAAAAATGAAAAAAAAAATACGTCAGGAGCAAGATTTCATGCGCCGTAAATTGAAAAAAAAAATCCGACACGTGGCTGCCACGCGCCGCACGTGAGTGACTGATGCGTATATTACACGCGCGATCGCATACAAAATTATTCTGTTCATATTATTGGTGGCGTTTAGACCTTTTTATAGGTGGCTTACTTGCAGTGAAATGACACATTTATATTACTAATAACTAAGCTTCAAAGGTTAAACTGCAAATTGGTGTAAATTTTCAATGAATTTAAGGAATAAATTATCGATGTTGTTTTGCATTATCAGTTTTTTATTTTATTAGACTATCCACAATGGGTGTCTCCATGGGCTCGAGACACTCAAACTATGGAGACGGCCCATTGCAGAGGACGAGGGCTCGAGACTGCCCCGTAACATCGAGCCGACTCTATCTAAAAAAAAAATCATTTTTGCCCATTGTTTCGTTTTTGCCCATTTTTCGTTTTTGCCTATTTTTCCATTTTTTTGCCCATTTTCCGTTTTTGCCTATTTTTCTGTTTCTTGCCCATTTTCCATTTTTGCCCATTTTTGCTTTTTCCTTCACATTTTTGCTTTTTTTTTATACATTTCCAATTAGTTTTTTTAGTATTTCATCTTTATTCATTAATGTGATGTTTTTATTTTAGTTAAATTAATAAAATTTCGAATTTCCGATTAAATTTAATGCAAAATGAATTTTCAGAAATTAATTACACGTAGGAGCGTTCAAAGTTTGGTTTAAACCGTAAACTAAATCGAACCAAATCGCAATTTACGGTTTGGTTCGGTTTTGTGATTTCAAAAATATGGTTTGATTTATTTTTTCAAAAATTATGGTTTATGGTTTAGGTTTGATTTTTAAGAAAATTCAAACCAAACCAAACCGTAAACCGAAAACCGTATTTGATATAATGATATTAATATTATCATTTTATTTATTATGCTAGGAAGTATTAATTTTCTTGATTGCATGTCGTATCTGAGTATTATACAAATTTAATTAATGAAATCGTACAATTTAAAATCATTAAACCCTACAATCTACTATACATTTCCAATTAATTGTTACAGTGGCTTATCTTCACCTTTGAACACAAGGTACGAATTTCTATTTGTTTTCTTTTCTTCTATATCCTTTTCAAATTCAAGTTATTTTCGATGGAAAAAGTAGAGAATGTGAAATTATTTTACTATAATTTACTATTTAGCTAAATAATGTTATCATAAACTCCTAGTATATTTATTCTAGCAAATGAGAAAAATGTATATGATCATGAAAACAACTTTATTCAATTCCTTTTATTTCTATTACGAAGAAAATGAAAAAATATAGATCAACCGCAAACCAAACCTCACCAAACCGTATTATTACAGTTTGGTTTGGTTTTACTACTTAATCAGTTTGATTTGATTTCAAAAAATTATCAAATCGTATTTTACGATTTGGTTTGGGTTCAATATCAAATCGCACCAAATCAGACCGCGAACACCCCTATTTACATGGAGACAACATAGAGACAGTGACATTAGGTAACTATCTCTATTTGGGATCCACTGGAGATGGAGACACCAAAGTGCCTCCACCATTGTAGATAGTCTTATGCGTGTACATGTTTGCTAGAAAAGCCAAATAAATAATTTCGTGTTTTAATTGCAATAAAGAACATCATTTTGGTGCTATCGAAAACCAAAAACGGTGTGAACTTCATTTTAGTATGAACTTCATTTTTAAGTAATGGACATAACTATGTGTAAAAATAGTACAGAAGCTATGCACTCATTGATTAAAAAAAACTTGGAATAATCAACCCTAAGAAATTTAGGATGGTCTCGTTTTGTATTAAAGAAAAAATTGAAGCATTAGGACAAAATTGAATAATTATGATGTCCCACAAAATCTCAACAGACAGAAGGCAATCTGGTAAAGACAACAATTAAGCATTCAAATTCCAATTTCGAAAATGCCCTCACTATTTATTGATTAAATAATTACAATTAGTGGGGGTTGATAGTATTATTGGTGCTTTTAACAACAGAATCTCAGGGTACAATTAAACAAAAAAATATATATATATATTTCTGATTTCTCGTACACCCAGTTATGAGACATGTCATATGTGCATGTTCTAAAATACAATATCTTTACATTTGATAACAGAGTTAAGATGAAGAAATATGTGTCCCATTGTTGATTTAAAATAACATGCAAATGCTTACACCTTACTCTAACACAATTGACTATATTTGTGGGGGCAAAAGATCTGCCAGAATCTGTAAAGATGCTCGAGAAATGGAAGGCTGACATGCGATTACTGTGATATTGGTGGGATCTTACTACAGATTACTGTGCGTTGTGTGTGTTTCCTTTTACTCTTTCTTTACCCATCGATGTTAAAACTCGAAAAGAAAGATCGAGGTCTCAGAGAAAAGATAGAAAGTAAAATAAATTTCGAAATGTTTTTCGAGATAATACTAGACCAGAAACTATATTTTCTTTTTGTGAAGAGAAGAGTTCGTTTTTCATGTTTTAGGGTTTGTGTTTTCATCTAGTAGTATTTTCTTGCTTGTATTGGATCTCAATCAGAGTTCTCCAAAAGCGCTCGACTTAAAACGCCTATCACATCATTAATATCAATAATAGACTCAAAGCGCTGGACTTAACAAAATGATTCTAATTAATTATGAATATGCAAAAAAAAAATGTAAATTAATTAACCTCGTTGAGTTGACATAGAAAAATGAAACATGAGTCGTATTTAATTAATCGACTCTATTATATAATATAGATATATTTAAAGACATAGCAAACATCTAGTCTAGATTCTCAGATCAAACACAGAAAATAAACACAAGTACTACATTAATTACCAATAATATTGGATCCGATTCAAGAAAATGGCATGGAAGAAGAAGTGGATTGATGAGCAGATTTCTTGTTATTTTTCTTCTTCTTGTAAGGAATCCCTCTGGCCTTCGCCTGAGACTCCTTCACTTCCCTCAAATAAACCCTAATTTCGCTGCAGGCGAAGGGGTTGGTCTCCGGCGATCCGCCGTGCTCCTCGTAGGCGGCGCGTAGCCTTCCAATGAGCGCGTCCAAGCTGCCCCACGCCTGCTTGAGCGGGCAGGAGCACGGGGCAGGCGGCTCCGGCTGCCCGTAAAAGATGCACCCCTGCAAATGAACCTTAGTCTTCCCGAACTGATCCAAATACCTCATGAATTCCAGCACGTGGTGGCTGTTGCACTGCTGCACCGCCGCCGCCGGCTGCTGGTTCCTCAGGAACTGACAGAAGGTGTTCCAGTCCCGCCGCTTCTGCGACTCGTAGCGGCTCGGGGCGGCGGCGGCGTTGTCGGAGGATGGACCTGCTGCCAAATCTTTTCCCCGCTCCATATCGAATTAATTTCTTTATTAAGTGATCCAAGAATGGATTTTTTTTCTTTCTATTTTTGCTCTGAGTGTGAAACCTATATTTGTGTGGTTTGATGCTAAATAGGGTAAGATTAAAAAAATGAAATTAAGAAGATGAAGAAGATATGATGAGAGAAGCTAGCTATTGAGTTGACATGTAATAGGCCACCAAATTTAGCTGTTGCTTTCTGCTTCTCTTTTCTCCATTATTATTTGAAATGCAAAATTTTGTCACTTTGGATTTGCCAATACGGGGGGTATTCTGAACGTTGAGGCGTTGAGCTGGATTTAGGTAACGCTGACCTTACCATGCGGTCAGAATTCAAACTGTCACTTTTAATTTATTAAATACTAATTGTTTCTTCATATCAAAATCATTATCAATTACCAATATTCTTATTAATAATAGGAAAACAAGCGGTGCTCTATTTCAGTTTTTCTTGATTCTGATAATTTTGGTATTATTAATTTATAATAATACACATATACTAGTACTTATTATTATATTCATATAATAATTTCTCTTGCCTTACATGTATATTTATTATTATTATATATCTTTTTTTAACCAATTATTATTATTATTATTATTATTATTATTATTATTATTATATATCTTTGTATCTTATTCTTCACATTTTTTTTAAAGTTTTGTGTATTATTAATTCATAATATTAATATTATATACTATGTCTCAATTCTTAATAGATACATATCCTCAATTTTTAAATACAAATTATATAACCCATTTTCATTCTTAATTATTTGTGTAATAATTATGAAAAAATATAAATTAGTTTTTAAGTTTGTCTGCAAATAGCGACAATAATTAAATTTAGAGCAACACAATAACAAATTAACATTTAAGAGGCTAATAGAAATTTTGTAACCGAAAATCTCGTCTAAAACTAAATAAATATATCTAATCAACATATCAACATGAAATTCTATATATCTTTCATTCATATTTTTCTAAACTCTTCGATTAGTGCCTGCTAAAAATACTACTCATATCACATTAAATCTAATGTATGAATAAATAACTAAATAAAGAAAAAAAATAATCCTAAACATGTAAAAATATTTTTATCGGCCTTTGGCTAAGATTAGAAATATCAATTTGCCATAACCAACGAGACGATTCAAACCAACAAGACGCTTCAAATAGATATAAAAAGAATATTTTTTACTAATTTTAGTTAATAGTAGTATTAACTTTGTGAAGTTCAGATTTTTGTCGAGTACTATTAGCCAACAAGTTTGCGACAGTTATATACAATAAAGTGTAGAAAAATTTTAAACAAATTTAAATTTGAAAATACATAAATTCAAACCAACGAGACAATTCAAACTAGCAAGATAATTTAAATAGACATAATTTTATTTTTTTTACAAATGTAAATATATCTTTCTCGGCCTTTGGCTAAGATCAGATATATCACTTTATCATCAACCAGCAAGATGATTCAAATAAACATAAAAAGAACTATTTTGACTAATTTTGGTTGATATTATTTTTGTAGTGTTCAGATTTTTATCGAGTACTCCCTAACAGGTCTGCAACGGGTATATACAATAAAATCACAAATTTAATAGAGATGTAGAAAAATTCTAAAAAAATTTAGATTTGAAAAATCAAGAATGAAAATGCAAATATATCTATCTCGGACTTGGGCTAAGATTAGAGATATCAATGTACTATAAACCAACGAGACGATTCAAATAGACATAAAAAGAAGATTTTTTGCTATTTTAGTTAATATTAACTTTGTAGTGTTCAGATTTTTATTGAGTACTATTACCCAACAGGTTTGCGCTGAATGTATACAATAAGTCACTATTTTAATCGAGATGTAAAAAAAATTCTAAACAAATTTAGATTTGAAAAATACATGATGAATAAGTATCTGATTTATTGTCAAACATAATTATAAATTTTGATACGTGAAATATAATTAATTTACTAAATTGGGTTTATAATTAACGTAAACAACATAACAACTTCTAAATAAAATATAAAACTATTTTTAAATATAAGTCAGTCTCTAGAGAAAAATTCTAGATAGAGTGAGGGGGAAGTGTTGAGATAGAAAAACAAGTTTTTTCAAAGTTATAATGGTGTGATTGGTTTTTGTCGTTTACAAGATGTTTGTATTTCTTCCTTTGCTCTCATTGGTGAAATAAAATAGTATTATTTACGAAAAAAATTATTTTTAAAATATACTATTATATTAATGAAAATATAAAATTATTTCCCGTCGAGTCTCGACGGGCTACTTACTAGTATATATAATAACAAAATTTACCTTCGCACTACGTGGCGCGCCCTCGATTCTCCATTTCTATTTATCTTTATTTTCATATTTTCTAGAGATATAATTTGCAATTATAATAATAATAATAATAATAATAATAATAATAAATTTTTAATCGGTTATTATGGTTTGGTTTTGATTATAGCAAATAACCGATTGACTTAAAAAATTCGAATCGATAACCGCACCAATGACTAATAAAATCGATTTTCGCTGACCAATAATCAATCGGTTATTATGTATTTCGTTTAAAAACTGACTAACCGGAACCGATTATACAATCCTATTTTTTACGGTTAGACAATATGCACCATAATGTGTAGTGAGATACATCACTAAGTGTATCGAGATGCACCATTTCTTAATTTTATTAATATTCTTTTTCACTATTTTTTTTTAGATGAATCACCATGCATTTTGAGATGCACCACATAGTGTATGCATATGTTCCACCATGTATTATGAGATGCATCACAACGTGAAATGAGATGCATCTCACAGTGTAATGATATGCACCACACTTTATTATTAACATGTTATTTTGTGGAGTTAGAGTTCAGGGTTAGACAATATGCACCACAGTGTAATGATATGCATCTCACATGCATCACGGTTAGACAATATGCACCCTAAGTGCACATTCAGGACACCTCGTTGCGGGCCTTCGATTTGAGGACAGTAAACAATTAGTAACCCCTCCGTATGACATTTTTTGGGCCCGATTGTCACATGTTTGCCACATGTCTGCCACCTCAGCCTCCAGTCATCCTTCACTAACCCCTTTCTCACCCCTTTCTCTTTATCACTACGGGCAAAAACCTCTGATTCCAATGCGTTGAAGGTGTTCAGCAGCACCGTCGGGGAATCATCCTCTCCGTTCAGCATCTGCAAATTCTCAATAAACATCGGAATCGCGAAATCATAAGCGCTGGGATTCGTATCCACAAAGAAGGATGGCAGATCGCGGCGGCAGCGCCATGTTCTGTACACCACTTCTCTATACCACTGTCGTCGATCATAACCATGAAAGCTCCTCCGCCTAATCCCATATCCCATCTTTTACTCCTTTTTCTACTCACTCTCACCGCCTCCGCCCTTGGCTTCGGCTCTATGGGCCCCATCTCAGACTCCTTCTGTGATCACTCTCTTCTGTGCGTCATTTTAGCAGACATCTCGCAGGCATTATGCTGGGACTCAATGGACGCCGCCAAAACCACCGATCTCATCCCCGATGCATTCAAGCTCAACGCCTACTCCCACATCCTCTCTGACAAAGATCACGTCAGCGCCATTCGAGGTTCGTATTTCTCCGAAAATGTCACCGGTGCCGTAGACTGTTGGGATATCGTCATAGTGTCCAACACAAGTCTCTCCTCAAAATAGAGCTTCCGTTTCTACGATCAGACCGCCGCCGCCTCCGTCTACACGAAGGTCGTCTCCGGCGACGGCTTCAGCTGCGGCGCGGTTTTAAACAGAAGGATCGCTTGCTAGGGCCCAAACTTCAGTAATCTGGTGACTCAATCTGTGGTGTTAGCATCCAATGTAGACTTAATCTGCGGGTCTCGCAGATGTCCGGCGAGACAAAATGTTGGGGCAACAACACCGGCGTTGGCACGCCTCCGGTCGGGATCAGATTAGTTAGTTTGGCGGCAGGGGCACGCCATTTTTGTGGGATTCGAGAGGATAATCATGGGGTAGAGTGTTGGGAAGCTTCAACTACTCATTGATTCCTAAAGGAGCTGACTTCCTCTCCATCGCTTCGTCGGAGTGACTGACTTGTGGCATCAGAGAAGGTGACATGCGGGTGGCGGCGTAGAGGGAGGCGAATGAATGAGAATTAGAAGTTGAGAGGTTTTTGCCCGTGGTGAGAGATAGAGGGGTGAGAGAGGGGTTAGTGGAGGATTACTGGAGGCTGATGTGGCAGACATGCGTCAATCGGGCCCGTTCGGGCCAAAAAATGTCCTACGAAGGGGTTACTAATTATTTATTGTCCTCTTCGAAGGCCCGCAACGAGGTGTCCTGAATGTGCACTATCCCCTATTTAAGTGTCCTAAAAAAATCTCTAGCGCTTATTTTGTGTATTTTTTATTCGTATAATGATCTATATTTATTTTATATTCTCAAAATTTATTTTCTATTGATATTTGTTCCCCATAACAAATAAAGTATTTAATTTTATTTGTAGGGTTTGGGTATTATATATTGTTCGATTTACTAACATAAAAAATACAAAATCCAATATTATTTTGTATATTTAAGTTCATGGATTCTTCTTAAAAAGAAAGAAGTCTATCGATTCTACATTTTCTAATACATGAGAATATGTCCCTAAAAAACTACATGAGATTATGTAATTTAATAATAATTCTAATTGATTATTTAATATTCAATTCTTTTTATATGTCACTACTTAACCAATACACAATAAATATTTGCAGGGATGGAAAATCATCAATTTGTTCCTACTTTTTTAAAATCTACTATTCCATATAATTATTCAATGAACTCTACCCATTACAACATCAAATAAAATACCATTGGAAATTTAATTACGAGATTATTTGATATGCACATGATCATAATAAAATGCTACTTTAAGTTTATATACAAAAAAAGGAAAATGAGGGTGCAGGTGGCAAAGTCTATTCTTTTTCGTATGATTTGAGATGAGATGGAAATTTTCATTTGGTTGGGCAATAACTAATATGGACATTTGGTCCGCTAAGAAAAATTATGACCAATTTTGTTTAATCTGATTAATTGATTAGGTTGAGAATTTGCATATATGACCCGATGAGTTTGGAACGTGCATGGAGATAGTAACGTTTATTTTAATATGGTTTGAGATGAGTATGAATAAAGAAATTTTAATTATGTTTGAGAAATATTTAATGGGTGAGTACTCAATCCATTATCATTTCTAACCGAGTTCGATAGATAGAAATATTAATTTACCTTGAATATGACGGGCCAACCCAAATAGATTGAGAACAAAAAAAGAAGTTATACTATATTTTATTAATACTTATTTTGTAATGTTGCGGGTGCTATTAAGATAATAGTTAATTATTGTAACAACTTATGTATATTAGTTTAAATGGATTTGGATAATTAGTTAGTTTCTATTCCAGTTTGAGATGAGAACAAGTATATATTGAAATTATTTTTAAATCGAGTTTGAAGCATGTACAAATATATAATTTGGGTAAATTAATTTTAAATAATTCATATAAGTTATAAAATAAAATAATTTTCTATCAATTTTCGAAGGATTGCTCACTAGCTTTAATTACATAATAGTAGAGGGTAATGATAAAATTAAATTACGTTGCATTAAGCCAATTGCATTAGGATTTAGGTGCATGAGAGTAGTGCGTATGTGGGCGATATGTATGGATACTTATTTTTTTTTTAAATGATAAGGTGTTCAGGTAATAATACGTTTGTTTATTAATATTTTATTTTTTATATATCAGTGAAAAATATACAAATTTTAAAATTCAAGTAAATTAATATATGTAATACTGTATACATTTTCCTTTACCCAAAACACAAGTATTTAATTTTAATAAAGTAATTAAATTAATCACATTTTAAAATTAATAAAGTTTATTGAACTCGGTTAGAAATGATAACATATGCACCTTAATTTTTTTGATTAAGGTTGCAAAATCAATAACATATGCACCTTCACGCATGGTATTCTTGCCCTACACACACGGGATAAGTATACGATTTCTTAATTTATTTATTTTAAGATTTGCCATGGACGAATCACATGCGATCTTATACAATTTGTACACATAACATGCACGTGTAATATTATATTTTTAGAAGAATTTGTGCATCATATAACAATATAATAGTATATGGAGTACTATTTTTCTTTGGGGACTTGTCACATTTTATCGGCATATTTAGAGCTGTCTAAATAGAACGGGTAGGGTACTCTACCTGAAAATATCGATCGGGTATCAGATTCCGATTTTTTCAAATTTTTAATATCCTACCTCGATCCTATATTTGAAATTGGGTATCCAAATACCCGAGCGGATAATCCCGATCCGGTATTAGGGTACTCAAATTTCTCAACATTTTTATTAAGTATATATTATATTAAGCCAAAAAATATTTGACATTATTCAAATCTAAATTATAACACTATAAACTGTGTCTCAATGATCCATATCAACCAATTCATCAAAAAAATTAATAAAAAAATCCATAACAATCAATAACCAACCAAACAAAAAAACTTGTATATGCAACTTAATATTAAAAAAAATGTCACCTACAACATTAGTCTATAAATATAAAACCATAAGCAACATAATCACTAAATCATATTAGAAAAACTAGGATATACATATAAGAGATTTATATGATAAAGTTATTAGTTTTATAATAATAAAATATATATATATATATATATATATATATAAGTTAACTCAAAGTAATATAATATATATAAGTTAATTCAAAGTAATATAATATATATAAACAAATATAATATATAAAAAAATAAAATTCGGGTTTACTTGGGTACCCAGATCGGGTGTCGGGTATACCTGATACCCGAAATATTTGAAATTTTCATCCCATATCCCGACCCGTTTATCCGAACATGCAGGTATCGAGTACTCAATACCCGTCGGATATCGAATCCGTACAACACTACCCGATTATCCATCGCCCGTTTAGACAGCCCTATGTATATTGAAGGTGAACTGCTTTCAAATCTTTGGGTATGTTTAATCATGATCCATATGTTATTTTATTGAGATATGATAACCCCTATTTATTTAAGTTGTTTTTTATATTGTCATTATGAAAGATCCTCTTTGAAATTACACAGTGCAAATTTTTTCTCAATCGTCGTCAATAATTTTTGTGGAAATTAATCTCGAGCTTAAATTAATTGATTAACGTGAGAGAGCCAAAGAAGATAGTGAAGAGCATTTTTTTTTCCTGTGTGGGAAGGTGTAGCACTTGAAATTCTTAGTCCCAAGTTTCTTATCTCACTATGTCTTGTAACTTATGCTCTCTCTGGTCCGTTCATATTTTAATATTATTGTTCAACATTAAGATTAATAATAAGGGTAAAAGTAGAAAGTTTGTAAATCATCACTTTTGAAGGGGTTTTAAAGAATAATTTTTTTACTTATTTAGAACATGATGATATGAATGAGACACCTGATGCAGAGAGTAGTGTGAAATATATCAAGAGCAATAAAAATATACGAAATCCATTGATTTTGACTCACAAAATACTGGAAAAGGTAGGATAAAGCGTTAATCCATTGATTAACACATGAATATTAGAAGAATACCACGAGAAGAGAAACAACATCTCTATATCAAATTCGACTCCCCTAAAATGATAATCAAAATATATATATACTAAACTCTATAGTCTGAAACGAAACAAATACTTATTGCCTAGGACAAATAATTAAATAAAATAAGTACAGTATATTCAACGATCTTTACATCAATACCTAAATAAGAATAACATGATAATATGACTGAGACAGATGAGGTATATACTAGTAGTATTTAATTAGGTTTTTGCTATTTTTTGTGCTTCAAATTTTATCTACTCACTCCGCCCCTGATATATTTTCCTATCTTTTCTTTACGGGGTGTCCCTCATATATCTTACTAGCTATTTTTGGACATTATCCCACAATAAATTATCCGCCCTATCCTTAGTTTATCAACTCATTTACCTAAAATTCCACATATGACCCACCACTATCAATTATTAATATATCACTCCTTCAATGTGGGATCTTTTCACCACTCATAACAAACTCAACCACTTTTTATCCACTCACAATCAACTAAACAACCTTTTTTTTAATCCCAGTGTCTCTCCCTCCTAGGTTGATATATTAGGAACAGAGAAAGTATAATGTTTATAATTTTACACTTATTACCTACTCCCTCCGTTCATGAAATGATGCCCCATTTGGTGTCAAGCGCGGAGATTAAGAAAATTGATAAAGTTGTTTTAAGTGTGGTAAAAATTAGATTGTAGGGGTAGTGAGATAATGACAAAAAACAGTGATAATGACAAAAAAAAAGTAGTATTGACCGAAAAGTAGGAATAAAGTTGTTGGGATGACAAATAAAGTAGAAATAAAGTTGATGTGAGGTGGGTCATTAATAATAAGGGGTAGTGATTTTAATAAAGTAACGAGCGTATGTTGGTAAAAATAACGAAATAGAGCATCATTTGGTGAACACAAATAAGGGATGAAGTATGACATTATTTCGTGAACAGAGGTAGGATTCAACTAGCCAAATAGGTATTACTATCTTTTATATCTAATTTGTTCCTTTTTTTAATTTTTAAATCAATTGTTAAGGTTCATTATTTCAAAAGTAGGGTAGCTAATCTTTTTAAATTTCACTTTTTATAATAAATGTTAATTAAAGTTCATTTTATATTACTAAAATTTTATTTTTAAATAAATATTATTAAAATAATAAACTTAAAAGTAAAATACTGAGAATGAAACTCAACTATATATATATATATATAACTCAACTTAAAAATAGAGGATCCCAAACGGCGTACTGCAGTACTGATATATATATATATATATAACTCAACTTAAAAATAGAGGATCCCAAACGGCGTACTGCAGTACTGAATTCGTATATGGAAATATGGAATATGTCGTGAATACACATATTCTTTATTCTTCTTTTATAGGTAGCTGTGATGAATTTAATTTGATGGGGCATAAAATAGATAATTCAGCCTGCCACCACTTAATTAATTGCTAAGTATTGGAAGCCTGGTTACGCATTGTTCATTGACATGATCGATAGCTAGCTGCTTACCATCAATTGGGTCATGTCGTACGGATTTTAAAAAAAGTGGGCAATAAATTAAATTCAATTACTAACTATTTTTAAGGGACAATTAGAGCATCTATATAGCGGTGGACGGTGGGCACGGTCACATTTTTGGTGCTTCTAACTCGCACTCCAAAAATTCTAATGGTGCCATTGTTAGGAGAATGGCTTTTCCTTTTTAAACTTTATTTTTTGTAAATTAATTTTATTTTCTTACTCTAAAAAAGTCAATAGGAAAGGCCATCTCACTAAATAAAAGCAAATAAATCATGCCTATGCTCGCATGAGAATGGCAGAGTTACGTCATTTTGAAGAGCCAATGGAGCGCCAGTTGAAAGGCTGCAACGGGAGCACCCACGATAATTCACGCGCTCACAGCAAGCGTCCGCGTCTCGCTGCCGCTGTTGTAAATGCTCTTAGAAGGTGATTGGTATGATTGAATGTAATGATCATTCCATTCCTTTGCTTGATAGTACTACTTCCGTCCATTAATTCTGTACCCACTTGCCTCATTTTATCTGTTCATTAATTCTGTACCCATTTGTATAAAAGTACCCATCTACCCTTACTAATTCATGTTATTTTCTACTCTTTGCCACTTGGACCCACACCTTTATTCCACTAACTACCACTTTATCACTACCTTTTTCACTATGGGCCCACCACTAACAACCTTTATTCCACTAACTACTATTTTATCACTACCCCTCAAAAACAACTTTATCCCACCAACTCCACTTTATCAGCTTTTCTTAAGCTCCGTGCCAGCACCAAATGGGTACAAAATTAATGGACGGAGGGAGTATGTTTTATGATCGAAAATCATCATTCCGTCCGTGATCACCATTTTATTCTCAAGGGATTAGTCATTCATTACTCAACTCATGGTATTAGTCATTGCTAATACTTATATTTTTTTATCTTGACTATTTTGTTATCATATATTTTACGATTTTGTCAATTTTACCCAATAAAACCAACGAATTATTTCGATAAATTTTAACTTATACATACACACTGCACACACACACACACACACACACACACCCCGCACACACTCACACATATACACACACTGTACACACTTATATACACACAGTGCATGCACCCATACAAACACACACTGCATGCACGCACATGCACACACATACACACATTGCACACACATACATATATACACATACTACACACATTTATATACACACACACACATATACACACTGCGCGCGCACACATATATACACACACTGCACACACACCGCGCGCGCACACATATATACACACTCCACACACATTTACACATTGGCACACACACAAATACACATATATATATACACAATCCATCAGAGAATAGCGATTATATTCTTATACTTATTCTTTATGCATACCAATTAACATGCATAAGAATCAACTTACTCATTCTGTTCCATTTATAACCTCATTCCATTTTTAGCCTCGTTCCATTCCTACCTAATTCCAATTCATTGTCCCAGTCACCTCTATGATATAAGTCACGAAACATTTTATTTGAGATAGTTTAAAATAATTGGAGGCGTATTTTGAATTTTTGAGAAAATGTGTAGAAATATAAGTGCATATTAAGAGAGACGCACCACATTTGAGTTCCTTCGAACCGAAACCCCCACTAGAAGTGCATGGTAATTAAAACAAAATGCATGATTGAATAAAGTCACTCACACACATATTTCAAGATCGATTATGAACACTACTGTTGGTAAGAATATATACGGATCAATTCGGACCAACTATCATCCATAGGAATCATGCAGATACCATGGATGATTTAATTATTCTTTTTTGATTATCTCTTTAGGTTCTCTTTGGAAGAAACTATAATGATACGACAATATCGAGAAGGTCGCATTAATCTTTTGCCAAAGTAGATAGTAAAATTATTATTTTAGCCATATCCATAAGAAAATGTATTTGTAGCCACTTTTAAAGTTTATATTATTCCCCAAATACCTAATTACTAGATACCTAATTGCCAAATTGAATATTTGGAAAACTAAACTCGTTATAAGGATGAAAAACGAAAATCATTGAATCCCCTGAGGATTATGTCCATTTTTTACTATGAATATAAGACAAGTAGAAACGAAAAACATGAAATGAAAAGAGCACAAGATTTACTTGGAAATCCAAATCGGGAGAAAATCACGGGCAGAGGAGAAGATTTCACTAATGGAGATAAACGGGATTAAATATGAGATACAAATTACAATAGGAGAACACCTATTTATAATAGCACAAAAATAGAGCCCTAGTTCTAGTCAAACTAGGAAACAACTTATGGGTCAAGATTCGTGTCACTAATATAACAATCTCCACCTTGACACGAAATCACAAACTATCCCCCAAAACAACATCGACATTGACAACAAAACTCCACCTCTGCCACAAAACCCCTAAGGGCTCAAATCAACATCCAAGACCAACGAAGTTCAAGCAATGCTCAAACTTCAGCCAGAGACCGGCAACAGTGGTCTCCTTCAAAACATCCTGCAATATCTGATTTGATAGATGCAGATGTATATGGGAAAGAGCTTTACGATCCTTCCTTTTCTTGTCCTCGTCTGTCCAGGAACTGGGCATCTTTTCAAACCCCAGCAAAGTCTCGTCCAAATCCATGTGGGCGAGCACAGCGCGCATCTTCACCTGCCATAGTGAAAATCTGGTGTTGCGATCCAACAACGGAATATCGTACTTTATACTTGTCATCGTAGCCCCAGATCGAAACCTAAACTCTGATACCACTTGTTATGAATATAAGATAAGTAGAAACGAAAAACATGAAATGAAAAGAACATACTAAGATTTACGTGGAAACCCAAATCGGGAGAAAACCACGGGCAGAGGAGAAGATTTCACTAATGGGGGATAAACGAGATCAAATATAAGATACAAATTACAATAGGAGAACACCTATTTGTAATAACACAAAAATAGAGCCCTAGTCCTAATCAAACTAGGAACAACTTATGGGCCAAGATTCGTGTCACTAATATAACACTTTTAATTGGTGAATACGTAATATTCTATTTATTTCATAAAAATATTTTAATATTTCCTCCTTGTCCGTGTCATAAAAATATATCTTTTCCTTTTTAGTTTTCTCTACTCACAGTATGACTCTTTTTCTAACTACTACTCCTTCCGTCCACGAAAATATGTTCTACCTTTTGGGATCCGTGCTTTCAAAAGATTTTGATATATTTTTTATGGTACGGTAGGAGTAATATGCATATATTATAAACGAAGGGAGTAAGATTTTGATATATTTTATTTTAGGATCGATGCTTGATTGTGATCAAATTTGGAAAGAAACACTTACACGTGTGCCAAGTATATACTTGTTTATCAACTTTTAATCTTGTATTCCATACGAAATAAGGTAGTGCAAGTGCGATTTTCCCTCAAACCCCATAAATTGGGGTTTCGACTTTTATGGGCCCAATTAAACCACTGGAAGCTTAAAATATATTTCCTAAGGCCCATAATATAAAACACTCTATAAACATTGTAAAGAAAAAAAATTCCATTTATAAAGTCTGCTCTCAACAATCTCAACCCCAATAACAATTTTGTATAAGGTCCGAAACCTTTTCGTTTTTCGTTTTGTACATATTCGAAATTAATGTCATTCCATCACACTACGAATAAATCTTGAAGAGCTCGATCCAATACTTGTTTTAAAATGTTTTTTTTTTTCTTCTTTTTCTTGCTCTCATTAAATCCGATTACAAACTATTTTACAAGGACGAAGACTTATCATGTATGTACTAAAAGTAGAGCAGCGAGTTCCCATGATATTAAAAAGTAAATAAATTGGAAGTTATTTCAACTACCAATAATTTGTAGTCATAGTTTGAAACTCTTAAAATAGTTTTTGATTCATTTTTTTTTTAAAGGTCAAATATTTTTATTAAAATGAGTACCAGAGGTACTCAAATTGATTCATATTTTCTTATTTCGAGCTGATGTTTTATTTAAGGTACAACAAAATAGTAGCGTTGAACCACGAAGCTTAATAAGTGCAAGATCTAGAAAATTCGAAATAGTCCGATATATATTTGTAGTCAACGTTCATTTTCCTTTTTTATATATGTATATAACACTTATAAATTGTGCATATTAAGTTATTGTCGTGTTGATACATAACTAAGGCCACACACCAACACAATCTGTTAAGATTAGTTCGATGCAAACACTCAAACACGCATGCGATTTTCCGTGTTCATACGATACTATAACAATGCGATACGACACTATAAATTTAAATACAGTAATAATTATAAAATAAATTATAGTATAATGTCGTAATATTTTTGTGTTATACGGAAAAAAATACAAATCCGATACAAATAGAAATATGAATCGAAATTAGGATGTAATTATTGTGTTGAATTGATAATATTGGACAATAACCTATTATTCTCTTCGTCACGCAACAAGTAGTCATATTCTTTTCGGTATGGGTATTAAGGAGAAGTGTGTTTAAAGAGTAAAAGATACAAAGTGGTTGACCCCCTCAAATTTTTTGTGAGATAAACATATTTCTTTTCTGGGAAAATAACCACTTATCCCGACACAACCCAATACGAAAAGAGAGAAAAGTTGAAATAAATTTTTTCAAAAGTAAAAGATGAATTATATCATTTTAAAAAAAAGAGTCATAATATCCCTTTTGTTATTTTTATGACTTTTATACCCTTATAAAAGGATATAAATCCTTTTATATCCTTATAGGTATACAAGAAGACTATCTTTAATTTGATACATACACGAAGACTAAACTTCATGTATGAATTTCCAGCAAAAAATTTCCGGCCAAAATTTGAATAATACACGAAGCCTAACTTCCTATATGCATCATATATGTATCATACACGAAGACTAACATTCATGTATGCATCACACACGAATATTTCCGGCGAAAATTTGAATCCTACATGAAGCCTAACTTTATGTATGCATCATACACGAAGACTAACATTTATGTATGCATCATACACGCATATTTTCGCCGCAAAAAAATTTAAATTTGAATCGTACATGAAGATTAGTTTTCATGTATGATGCATACACGAAGATTAGTTTTCATGTATAATGCATACATGAAGTTAGACTTCGTGTATGATTCAAATTTTCGCCGGAATTTTTTCGCCGGCGATCGCACCACCGCGCCACTGTCGGCGTCGGAAATTTATACATGAAGTTAGTCTTCGTGTATGATTCAAATTAAAGATAGCCTTCTTGTATTCTCATGAAAGGTATAATAGACTTTTTACAAACTAAACTGCTATTTGGACACTTTTATTTTGTAAGTGACATTTTAGATTTTTGTTAGAAAAAGTGTTATTTTGCAATATTACCTTATATGAAAATGTGCCAGTTTATTTGTACCAACTTACCCCTTTTTTTGTCCAATTTATATCTACCTACTCTAACACATTTACGCATATACCCTTATTCCTTCACCCTATTTTTTACCCTTTGCCACTATGGGCCGACCCTTAACAAATAACCCACCCAATTAACATGTTAATTAAATCTGCTAATTAACCCATCTAATTAACCCTACCCAAAACACCCACCCCACCCCATTATCGACCCACTATCTCTTCTCTCATTTGTCTGCACATCTTTCTCTCTCGATTGTCTTCTCCCTCAAATTCCCTTGCCCTAGAATTGCTGCTATGTCTTCCTCTTCTCCCCCGCCACAATTATCTCATCTATATCTCCCTCTTCTCCCCCACCGTGATTCCCACATAATTTTCCACCATGAAGTGGCACAATCCAAATTCCCCCAACTTTCATGCCACCTTCATGGGCTCCGATGCCGACCACGATAGCCCTGAATTCTTGGAGGATTTACCACGGCCTGAAGGTTACGAATCTTCCCCATAATCCACCGATTCAGAGCATGCTACGGATGACGTCGTGCCAGAAACTGAATTCTCCGATGAATCTGGACTATTGGTGGCGGAAACCCTAGATCCATACTAAATTTACTGCGCCGCCAAGATGAAGGGTGAAATCAATTCTCAATCTGAATCGGATTTGCCCCCTGAGTTTGAATCTGAATCCAAAACCCTAATTCCAAATCTTCCAAATCAGGTTGTTTTTCTTATGTTGGGGGGATGGCCGGTGATGCCTTATTTTTGTGATTTTTGATAAATGAATCTCTGAAATTCATTTGGTGATGGCTTCTGCTTCTGATTTTTGCTCGTGATTTTCTGATTCATTTTCTGATGCAAATGATAAGTGATAAGTGAGATACTACATGCGATCTATGTCTGAAAATCAATTACTGATGGCTTATGATTCTGATTTTTGCTCGAAATGTCTGAAAATGATGCAAATGATGCTTGAAATATCTGAAAATGATGCCTATGATGCCTGAAATGTCTGAAAATGTTGCCTATGATGTCTGAAATGTCTGAAAATGATGCAAATGATGCTTGAAATGTCAGAAAATGATACCTATGATGCATAAAATGTCTGAAAATGATGCATATGATTTTTGAAATGTCTGAAAATGATGCCTATGATGCCTGAAATGTCTGAAAATGATGCAAATGATGTCTGAGATGTCTGAAAATGATGCAAATGATGCCTTATGTCTGATGATAGGGAAAATGATTGAAATGTTGTTGCTGATTCCTCTAACTTGAGGGAAATGATGCAACAAATGATGTTTTTGTTGCCTTTAAACTGAGGAAAATGATGCCTTTGTTCTTGCTGATGCTTTTTGGGTGATTTGATATGGAAATTGTGTGATATGTCAGATACTACTCTTGATCTTGTGCCTTGCAGATGATGCAAATATTTTGCTGATGCTTTTTGTGTGATTGGGTATGAAAATTGTGTGATAAATCAAATACTACTCTTGATAATGTGCTTTGCAGATGGTGCAAAAATAAACCATAAGTCAAATACTACATCAAAATGATAAGTTTACATTCCAAACAACTCAAAATCAAAAACTATGATGTTGTTTGTCCCTGTAAACTTCCTGACTTCACTCTTCTAAAACCACTTCTTCCAATGCCTTTTTTATGTTATCCAGATCATAGAATCTGTCTTCTACTTTGCCATGCATGTTTAAGTACTCTAATGTTTCTCTGACAAGTTTTTCATCAACCTCAATGCAATCTGGCAAGACCCCTTGCCTTTGCATACTGTCCTTTTAACATATGAGGTATCTTGTAGTTGTTGCCTCCTTTCACCTTCATGATCTCTTCAAAACAACTTTGTAGTGTTAGGAAAATGTTGTTTAACTGCTGTGGTGGATAATTCTTATATGATTCATGGACATTATGCAACAACTTATCAACATTATTAGCTGGTTTCTGATCTTTGAGTGATTGTATGCTTCTAAAGAATCCAAGGTCATTCACATTTGTGTCTGGACTGTTGGCAGGTTGGTTGATTAGTTGGATATGGAATCCATCTGCTCTTGCAATTGCTTGAAATTCTAGATCACTGTCCACAATGTGGGTTTGACATTGTCTTGTTGGATGTAGATGTGTTTACCTAGAAACTGACCGCTTGGCTTTAATTGCTGGCACCATCTGCATGATAGTGTATTGTGATAAGTCAGATACTACTCTTGATCCTTTGTTGATGTTGATGATGCAACTGTTCTTATGCTTGTTCAGATGCTATGCTTGTTCTTATGCATAAGCAAATGTCCTTGCTGATGCTTTTTCGTGATAAAATGTAGCTGTTTGATGCTTATTTGGATGTTAAATGATAGTGTGTGATGTTAATTCAGATGCTATGCTTGTCCTTAGGCATAAACATATGATGCAAATGTCCTTGCTGATGCCTTTTTTTTTATTGGATGCAAATTTGACACCTTGATTGATACTGCATTGCAGTTTGATGCTTATTTTGCTTGTTCTGTGATACTATATGATTTGAATTCAGATGCTATCCTTGTTCTTATGCATAGACAAATGATGCAAATGTCCTTGCTGATGCAGTTTCATGCAAATACAAGGAAATTTAACTACCTCCATGAGTAGTTGATTTTCCATAATTGACCTTGTAACTGTATGCATTGCTTTAGTCTCCATGGTTCCCTTTTGTTTGTTCTTTGAATTCCGGATTGTTGGCTCCTCTGTGATGAATAGAAATATCCCAAATTTACCATAAAACAGTACAATTTCATCTTTTGCAATGATGCGCCTTGCAATAGCACAATTGAGCATTATTTTGCTAATGAACCTCTTTGACATGCATGACCTATGTGACTCTATCTCACCTGCACAAAGGTAGTACCTATTCTTTGTTTTGGTAAGGTAAAACCAATTTTCATCTACATGCACTGTGTTGTGCATTTTCTGAAAAATTATTTTCCCACCCTCAATGATGCTTCCAAGCTGACTAGGCTCCAATTCAATCTACACAACTGATTTGGTGGGGGGGGGGGGTGTTAAGGAAAGGTTTTATAGCATTAGTATGTGCCTTGAGCTTATTCTCTTTGTACCACATATGTACCAAACTCTTACTCACTCCCAAATTTTCTGCCATTTGCCTCAGTGATGTCCTCTGTAGAAGTGAGAAGTTTTTCACCTTTTCTTCATCGAATGGCTTTGTTTTCTTGTGGACTGACCCAATTTTTCTGCTTTGGATATTGACAGGAATTCCTTCAACCTGCTGAGATTTGGCCCGACTCCAAATGTTCCAAATTGTCTTCAAACTGACTTGAAAATTCTGTGCAGCTGCTGCCTTTGCTTCGTAGTTTAATTTGCCGTGGCTGATGCATTCGAGTAGCTATTGAGCAATGGTGTTTTGCTCATGTGTTGTGAGATCCCTTTTCACTCCCATTTTGAGCTTGGCTTTTTCTGATTTTTAAGTGTTGAACTGATATGCAGTATTCATAGGTTTTTTAGTGCGGTAGATTAGTTTGAATTTTCCTTCATTTGTGTTTTGATCACATCAATATGTATTGATGAATTGTTTATTGAAAAGTAATGCAGTTTTGGCTCCAAATTTTATTGTTTTGCCTCAAAATGTTACTGTTTCAGATTCTCATTTTTTAATTGCTAATGCAACTGTTCTTTTTTGTTTTTGCCTTCTTTTAATTTCTGATTCAATAAAATGCAACAGGAAAAAATGCAACAGGAAAAAATGAGTGACACTAACAATGAAAAATTGAAAAAAATGACTATGGCACTGAAAAAAATCAAAAAATCATTAAGACTATAAATGAAAAAATCGAAAATCGACGGGAAATTATAGCAAAAACATATTTGACTCTCAAAGATATTGTTCCACGTCGACTTTGTTTGAAAATTGAGATGGATCATTTTCATTGCAAATACTCATTGTCTCACATTGATTTAGAAAATAAAATAATTTTGAAGATTGTCTATAAGTATGAAATCGATCATAAATACCCTACATTATGAGTTCAACATAAGATTAACAAAAAATAAAAAAAGTTGAATCACCACTTCGCAATCATCCCGTCTACCTTACGGTCCGACCCGGAACCGTCCCTTTAACCACAATATTGATTTTGTAGAAAATAATAGTAAAAGATAAAAAAATTAAATTTCAACTATAAATTTGAAATTGCATATTTATTAAACTCGTTTGAAATTTATATAGACCCAAGTTTATTTTAAAAGTGACTATAATATTCGTTCTCGTCCTTAATTTGTATATAGAATAATATTCGCTAATTATTTGAACTCGTTTGAATTTATAAATTATGTAAAGATTCAAATATTATGATAAAATTTGTCGCAAAAAATCAAATACATGTCACACAATATTTAATAAATAAAAATTCATATTATAAATTGAACCGTCGGTTTGGAATCGATCCGTCTACCCTCATGGTTCCAAGTCGGAATCCTCCCGTTATGTTGAACTACAGTAACTGAATCGGTCCCGTTATGTTGAACTGTCATAACTGAATCGGCCCCGTTTACCCCCACGATTCCGATCAGAATCAACCTGTTGACCATGATTTTAACTTTTGTGCACAATAAAATAAATGAATAAAAAATGCACGATATGTCGAAAATAAATAGTATGTTATATAATATGACTTAATAACATATTAAGTTTTTAATAAAATTAAACTATTTGTTTGACCAACCGATTAATTGGGCTCCATTTTTATAGATAATTTTTAAAGCTCTCTTACTTCTCAAAATCGATGTGGGACAAAAATATATTTAACTCTCAAAGAAATTGCCCCACGTCTATTTCATATGAAAATTGTGATGAATCTTTTTGACAACAATTATCTTTTTGTCCCGTATTGATTTAGAGAAGAAAAATAATTATGTGAATTGTTGTGATTCATTTTGACAGCAAATATCTCTTTATCACATATTGATTTAGAGAAAAAAAATTGATTTTCATTTTGTATCTAAACAAATTTACTTCTATAATAAAAATTATAGCTATTTAGTTGCCCAATTAATTGATCGGATTAATTAGATTAATGCATGGTGCACACTGCAAAGAATGAAGATTTAAAGATTTAAAAATTTACTTCTATAATAAAAATTATGAATATTTAGTTGCCTAATAAAAAAATTTAAATATTTATCTTGTTAATATAGATGAATTTCATATAATAGACGTGATATAAGATGCAAAATTTTGATATCTACATTAGTAGTATATGTATGACTTAACAATGTAAATAATATATATATTTAATCAATGAGATAATTGATTCTCACGAATTTTGAAGCATTTAAATTGCATGACACATTGGAGAATTGAAATCTAATTGATATCTATTACTATTATATTGATATATATTAATGATGAATCATTGCATTATTTTATATTTAAAAATTTAAAATATGAAAATTTAGATAAATACGAATGGAAGATTAAGAGAGGTGCTACATAGGATTTTTTTAAAGCAAAAATCGTTTTCCTCATGTAAATCGTATGACACATTGGAGAATTGAAATCTAATTGATATCTATTACTATTATATTAATATATATTAATGATGAATTATTGCATTATTTTATATTTAAAAATTTAAATAAAATATGACAAGTATTATTTTGTAATTCAAAAATTTGAGAATTTAGATAAATAAGAATGAAGGCATTTGGGGGTGCCACATAGGATTTTTTTTAAGCAAGAATCATTTGGGGGTGCCACATAGGGTTGTATATGAATCGAATACTTTTGGCTCTATTTAGTATTCGATTCGGATTTTTGATATTCGAATTCGAAAATTTTTGATTCGAATAAACATATGAATACCTTTTTTTTATTCGATTAATTAATGAATACAAAATATTCGAAGTCGATTCGAATACTGATTCGAATATGCAAATAATCCCACAAATCTGAATTTGGAACCATTTATTATGCCAACTAATAAATTGGTTCTCTACAAAAAATAATTATTTATTCGGCCAACTAATAAATTGACCAAATTAAATTAAATTAAACTAAATATAGTTATTTATTCGGCCGACTAATAAATAAATGGGCCAAAAAAATTTTTTATTCAAAAGATGAGAAAATACACATTGATTCTATGTATTTATAGGCTTTTGAATGGGTGATGTTTCATTGAATAACCGATGTGGGACACAAAATTTTAGTAGATATTTAAAATCTATTATTTTATGTTAAAAAATTCAAAATTTTGAGAATTTAAATAAATAGGAATGGAGGATTAAGAGAGGTGCCATATAGAATTTTTTCAAAGCTAAAATCGTTTTCTTTTAGTAATATAATAAAATAAAATAAAATAATAATAATAATAATAATAATAATAATGATGATGATGATGATGATGATGATGATGATTTTCAATATTCTAATTGGATATAATAAAGACTGAGTAAATAATAAGTATAAAGTTAAATTGAAATATAAGCTATCGAAATTAAAATAAATAAATTAATTAATTAATAAAAATTGAAAGTGATACACATTGAAGAACAAACACATGAACTGTCACCAAGAATGTAAGATCCAATCATCATTATATTACTAAAAGGAAAACGATTCTTACTTTGAAAAAATCCTACGTGGCATCCCTTATATTCCTCCATTCATATTTATCTAAATTCTCAAATTTTCAAATTTTTAAATGTAAAATAATATATTTTAAATATCTATACTAAAATCTTGTGTCCCACATCGGTTTCTCGATGAAATTTTACCTATTGAAAAGCCTATAAATACCTAGAAAATCAATGTGTATTTTCTCATCTTTTTCTCCACCAGTTTCATTGGCCAATTTATTTATTAATCGGCCAAATAAATAACTATATTTTATAGTTTAATTTATTAAATTTGGTCAATTTATTAATTGGCCGAATAGATAATTAATTTTTGTAGGAGTTTTATTTGGCCAATTTATTTATTAATTGGCCGAATAAATAACTGCTATATTTTTATAGTTTATTTTAATTTAATTTGGTCAATTTATTAATTGGCCGAATAGATAATTATTTTTATTTGTGAACCAATTTATTAGTTGATAGAATAAATGGTTCCAAAATAATTTAGATAATTTATTGGTTGACCGAATTAAATTTGGAATTAGTCTAATATTTTTTTATTTAATTTGATAAAAATAAGTAATTTCTAATTTGTCAATTAAGTAGGTAGACAGACCAATTTTCAACTGACGGGTACCTCAACTCGGGATCCCACGTGACACATTTTCATTCTTTTCTTATAAATTTAAAATTTTTCATTTTATTCATTTTTTTCATGTATTTTCTAAAATCTAGAATCGTCATAAATTGTGCATTTATAAATCAAAATCGATTTTTTTTCAGAAGAGAAGATAAATGACTAATTTTTTAATCGGATTTTAAACAAGTATGAGTATATAAATTTCAATAAAGTTTGAATAATCATAAACACTTCATCTCAAATTGTTTGATTAATCGTCTCCGTTGGAAAACGTAGAATATGTAGGAAAATTGGCAGAAAAATTACTAACGATTTTTCAACGAGTCAATTCCGACAAATAATCGTGCGCGTAGATGGGCCAATTCAGTACTTGCGGAACAACGTTTTTTTAAATATAATATATAATTTTGAACTCATAAAATTAAGAATATTTATGTCAACTTTTATCTTATATCATTGACTAAATAATTTTATTAATCACAATCATTCCACATAAAGTTTTGTAAAAAGGAAAAACTACTAAGTATATAGTGAAACAATTCTTGAAATTCTATTCTTAGTTAAAAAAGTTATTCTAGAAGCTGGTAAAAAGAAAACGAATGTCATCATTTATTTTTCTATGAATATATTTGGAAGATATTTATATAATACTACAATTTATAATTAAATTTTATTTATTAAATATTGTGTGAATATTTTTGGAATATAGTTATGTATATAATTAAATATTAATTTCAGGTAAAAAGAAAACAAATGTCATCATTAATTTTTTTTTTAATATATTTGGAAGATGATTATTTATATAATTTAAAATCAATATTGTAGTCAGTAGGTCGGTTTCAGGTCGGAACCGCCGGGGTAGACGGGATGATTGTGAAGCGGTGGTTTAACTTATTTTTTTTTCTTAATCTTGTGTTGAGTTCATAATGTGGGGTATTTAGGGTCACTTTCATCTTATAGCAGTTTTAATATCTATAGTATTATTCGCTATCTATATATCTCTTCTTTCTCTCTCACTACTCGCTCCTTCCCTTGCCTCTTTTTCTTCATAAAAAGCTAAAAAATTCAGCTTAAGAGTCGCTTTCCTTTAAGAGAGAAATATATTTTTGTCTACATCAGAGTTTTAACAATTATCGAAAGTAATGAGAATATATTAGTTATAATTTTTAACAAACATAAATATGTGGGTTTGAGACGTAAATATGTGGTAAAATTACTTTTTAATTGAATTTGAGATGTGTTCAAGGGATATAAATTCTAATCGAGTTTAGTAGATTGCATAATCAAATTATTTAACGCTAAAATAATTAACAAATACTCCCTCTGTTCGGGAGTAAAAGTCTTATTTTAAATGGGCACGGAGATTAAGAAAATTGATAAAGTGTTTTTGAGTAGGGTAAAAGTTAGAAAGTAGGGGTAGTAGATAATGACAAAAATAGTGGTAATGACCAAAAAGAGGTGATATTGATAAAAAAGTAAGAATAAATTTTTTGGAATGATAAAAAAAGTAGAAATAAAGTTGATGTGAAGTGGGTCCCATATAACAAAGGGTAGTAATTCACAAAAGAAAAAGAATATAATAATCTAAAATTGAAAGTAAAACTTTTATTCTCGAACATTTGAAATGGGTGAAATGGAACTTTTACTCCCGAATGGAGGGAGTAATATTTTTTTAATCTATCACATATTAATATTATTTAATAATTTTATTAATTTTATAATTTCTAGATAGATTAAAACATGATGGAATTGGAAATCGGAATCCCCCCTTTTTCATTTTCTCAATTCTATGGCACTTCTCATCCCACACCCACGGCATTTTACATTCTTTCTTTTCGTTGCCATGAACTGAACGATTTTATTATTATTTTTGTTTTTTATGACAATCACAAGAAACCATGAATTACTTCGTGCATCACCAGCATCAGGAATACACATTAAATTAAATTTGGCTAACTAATAAATTGATTAAATTAAATTAAACTATAAAAATATAGTTATTTATTCGGCCGACTAATAAATAATAAATAAATAGGCCAAATAAAATTTTTAATGCAAAAGATGAGAAAATACATATTGATTCTAGGTATTTATAGGTTTTTCAATAGGTGATATTTCATTTAATAACCGATGTGGGACACAAAATTTTAGTAGATATTTAAAATCTATTATTTTATGTTAAAAAATTCAAAAATTTGAGAATTTAGATAAATATGAATGGAGGATTAAAAGGGGTGCCACATAGAATTTTTTCAAAGAAAGAATCGTTTTCCTTTTAGTAATAAAATGATAATTTACTAGTTTTTGTAAAATTATCATATATTGTCTGATTGTACAAAATTGTGAAATACAAAAGCTTAAAAATTAAATATTAATCTCCATTAAAAATACATATAATGCCGAATTTGATTAATAATTGAGATATAGGCATCTTTTTAGAAGTTATTTTATGTCATTTGAGTACGTGCAATTTTTTCGAGAAAAATGTTAAAATTTGGAATTGAAAATGACACTATAAGGAGGAAGGAAAGACTGATTTGCTATCAAGCAAGTGTACCAAAAAAATGTTGGAACAGAAGGATAAAATAGGATGGACAAAAATGATGACTCAAAACATGGTTACTCCAAAATGCTTATTCATTACTTGGGTAGCTATTTTGGGCAGGCTAGCCACATGTGATAGGCTGGAAATATTTGGGATTATTAGTGATAAAATATGCTGCCTTTGTCAACGCGAAGAGGAGAGGTTAAGTCACCTATTCTTTCAATGTTCCTTCTCTTCACAAGTTTGGAAGAGTATTGCAGAATGTAGTGGCATGCATACAGAAAGTAATGACTGGGAAGGGAAGAAAAACATAATGCTTAGACGTTGTGGCTCGAAAATGGGGAAGCAGCTCATATATCGCCTTGTTCTTGCTACGTTGGTCTATCATGTGTGGAAGGAGAGAAACCAAAGAAGATTCCAAAGCAAGTTCAGTAGCATTGAAACTGTTGTTAGTGAATGCCAACTTCATATTGTGGTGAGAGGAAGAAAGGATGCAAGAACAGCTCGTCACCTTCGTGATTAAGTTGTGTTAGACTGTTGCTGGCTAGGATTGTTTGTATTATGTACTTCATTGGCTACTTTGGTAATAAACTTACCTATTTTACCAAAAAATAAAATAAAATGACACTATACAACGACGAGAAGATTTTGTGCTAATAATATTAAACCATTAAGTTATCTATTCTAAAAAAACTATTAAGTTATCATTATTTTTTATAGTGTAGCAAGTAAAATTACATGACAACGTCAAAATAAACTCAACAATTTCGAAAATAAATCCTGATACGATGGTATCCAAAGATGACGACTTTTTTTTTTGAGAACTTGACACTCATAGAAATATAGTACTATTAATGTATTTTTTCAACCGTATACTCTAAGTTCTTAAATTTTCATAAGGAAATATTATTTTTAAGATTGGCTAACAAATTTAATTGTACTTGGGAACGTGCGACTTTGTAATTGTAGATCATGATTTTTTATTTTCTTTATGTATAGTTTCTGTAGTCATGATAATTGATAAGTCAAAGTACATGTTTAGGACTTCTGTGTAGGACATCACCAATAAGGTCTTTTTTTTTAATTATTTTTTTATTTTTTAAATTAATCTTTTTACTCCTTTCATAGTCTCATTAAATGTATTTAGATATTTAAGTACTTAGCAGTCAGTATTCACATTAAAAATTTTAGTATATCAAATCATTAGTCCAAGGCATGACAATTACACCACCGAATTTGAGAGTCACCCCCAATGGGGCAGGGCTGGGTATGAGAATTTATACCTATATCGAGTTCTGGTGGGATTATAGATCATTATCGCCCTGAATAAATAATACTCTTAATATCTTTTTGTAAACCACACTTAATTCAAGTAATTACTTTTACTAATTGTATATGTGGAACTAACATATGAATAATATGCTTGTTTTTCAAATGAATTTTATATTGTTAGTCTAACTTTTTTATTGCAAAATTATCTTTAAATTAATAATAATTTAGGGGTATTATATAGATACACTTCCTTCACCAAATAAATTTCACCCCATCACAATTCAAATAGTAATGGGCTCGATGCTCGGTTCTGCTTCGCCTGGTGGCATCCCTAAGTTGCGGAGCCCCATCCAAACTATCAATTTTTTTTTTGCTTTTACTATATAAAATACTTCCTCCGTTCACCAAAAATAGACCCATTGTATGTTAGGCACGTAGATAGAATAAAATTATTTTAGTGAGGTAAAAGTTAGAATGTAAGGATCGTGTTAATCTTTTGTTTATTTTGCTAATTTTTCTAGCTTTTTTTAATGTTTAAATCTGTGAGTGGTTGATTGAGTAAAATTCATTTTTAAATTGATAGAGTGTCATTCGTTTAAATTTTCTGCTCAATTCCATTTCATTTATGTTGTTGCTTTAAATTGACTCACTTAAATTTCATTTCATATCTGCTCGATAAATTTAACCATTTGTAACAATAAATGTATTTCTTCCCACTTTTAACAATTGGTAACAACAAAATTATTTCATCCCACTTTTTAATTAATTTCTGCTCGATAAAACTGATTGGACATATTGAAATTTTAGTGTATTATATTCAACATAATGTACCCAATTTACATAAAGAAAATCTGTTCAATGAATGAGAGAAGGAGAAGAGAGACTGATTTGATAAAAAAAAATGGAGGGAACTCTTGCCCATTCATTCACTAACTGTAGCAGATTTTAGATTCTTTCAAAGTTCCCACACAAATTCAAACTTCCCACTCAAATTTAAACTACCCTTAATAAGTACAAGCCTAAAGACAACATTTATTGCATAATTCATTACAACAACACCACATCCATAAATACAAAGGGAAGATGCAAAATGACAAATCCTAGAAGTAGGCCGAGATTGATAGATAACAAAACAATAATGTTGCATAGTGGCTCCTCCAAAACAGCCACAACTCGGTGCTTCGATATGGTTCCAAAAAAGAAGCGGAATGATGTCAGTAAGTATAAAGCGACGGCAAATCCGTCACTAACTACCGAGAGAATGTCCGTTGGTATATAGCGAGGGATAGCATTCGTTGGTATATAAAGACGGAAATTCCGTTGCTATTTACTGAGAGACAATTTCCGTTGGTATATAGTGAGGGATTTCATTCCGTTGGTGTATAGAGACATAATTTCCATCAGTAATTATGTTTTGAGTATTTTACTTAAAATCATACGAGGTTACCAAATGATAATTTAATTTTGAATCAATATATATATATATATATTTTATACTAATCAGTAGAGCTTGATATGATTATAACAATGTCCTTTGTTAGGATGAATCGAGGGGAATAGGCTAAATTAATTAAGATCAGATCGATGACTATTGGAATTCTCTTTGAAAACTCCCATGTAAAGAAAACATGGCTTTTGATGAGGGGGCAAGTGATTATAGCTTAATGATAAAATATTCAAACTTTCTTCCTTCTCTTTTGAATAGGGATTTGATTCTAAATTAGTAACAACCTTTTTCCAAAATATTAAAAACTTAGGTGAGTTGCGAAGAAGGCATCCTATGACAACAGTGGACAGTGGTAGTTCTTTCCACAATCTAGCAATCTCGTTTCCTACTTTTTCTAATTGAGGATAAGGGCAATTTTCTTGTTCAAATGCCTTCTTACAAAACAATTCCCAACTCTTATGCTCATTTAGAGGCTTCATCATAAAGCAAGAATCAAAACATCAAATATCATCAAATATCATCTAATATAATCAAATATCTTCTACCTGACAAAGCTTTATGCAATTGGTCCCCTATTTCATCTACACTTCCTAGGCCAGAAAAAAGTTGCGAAAAAATTTCGTGAACATTGTATTTCTCAGATACAGTAGCCCAAGCACGACTATCAAAGTGTTTCTTGATGAGTAAATTATGATAAAGATTCAGAGCAAGAGTAGTCTTACCCATACCACCCATTCCAACAATTGAGATGATACGACGACTGGATCGTTGACCGGTGAGCTCATCCATAAGTTGAATCCACTCATCATCGAATCCCACCAATTTAGTCTCTCTACTCTGATCCATAAAAGGTCTTGTTGAAAATTGTGGTGGTTGCTTCTTTCTCAATCCTTCTTTCTTCTTTAACTTATTATCCCTTTTCAAGATAGCATCCATGTCTTTAGTTATTCGTCGCAGATTGCGTGCTCCATTGATGTGGGATTCAATGACATCTTCAGCTGCATAGGCTGCAGATGCAATTCTTCTCTCCAAATCCTTGACTACACCATAATCATAGGCCTCCATGAAATCAAGCAACAAAGCAGCCTTTTGGAGAAGGGGTTGGATACGTTTATTGGGGAGAGAAGTTGAAAAGAGGGTATGGCTCATAATCTCATCAATGTTATTCAAGAGACAAACTATACCTCCGTAAGTGCCATCTAAAATCCTTTTAATTTTTTGATTGAGAAGGAGCTTGTAATGGAAACTTTGCTTCTGTTTCAAACGATATACAGATTGTTGATTTGTTTTTTCCTTACACACAAAATTTAATGACGCTACTATGAAGTTGGACCTAAGGTTTGGGGGTTGGGAGTTTTTCCAACTATGAAGCCTTCTACATAGAGAGAAGTGGAGGCTTTGTTCTAAGCCTTAGAGACTCAATCTTTTGGGAGAGAGTTTGCTTGGACACAAATTTATGCAAGAACCTATACTCTAGACTCGATCAAAGAAGGGGCTTTCTGAGAGGCTAGATGAAAGAACAGGAGGAGGTGTGGACACTCGACTTCTTCTGAACTTCAGCTGAGGTCTTCTTGCTGGAGAGAGTGGTGGTCTGCTGCTGCTTCTTCACTCTTGATTTTCTCTCTTGTCTCTCTTGGCTCTCTTGCTCTTGCCACCCTGAGCTTTGATTTGGAGACCTCTATTTATAGAGGAAGATCTAATTAGCTTTTGAAAAGAGCCATTTGATCTATGCCAAAAGCATGGCACTCCACATGCTTTTCTAGAAACTTTCCTAAAATGGAAACTGTGATCTTCGCTTTATGCGCGTCTCTGTTGTCGGTCTATTTATAGTAAGTTTTCCAGCTGACTTGTTCTTTCGAGTAGATTTGAATTTGGACTTCAACTCTTCTGCCTTCAACGTCTTCAAAGTCTTCTCTTCTCAGCTTTGCGACGTCTTACTTCGACACAACTTCTATTCACGCTTGAGCTGTATGGGTCAATTGAGGAGTCAATTGAGTTGTTGTCCAACTGAATTCGTGATACAACTGAGCTTAGGGCCTCAACTGAGTTCTTCACGAACTGTCTTCCTCAGTCCGACTGACTTCTTCTGCTTGAAACCTATAAAGATAAAATCCCTACGCTCAAACAGTGAGTTCTAGCTAAGTTCAGACTGATGGCTTTCATCTACTCGATTTGGGTCAATTGCGTTTTGGTATTAATCGAAACTTTTACGAATTTTTCCAACAATTTCTCCCTTTTTGATGATGCCAAAACTCTAAACTGACACCACTTAACTTTCCTAATTGATACCATACAACTGATACTATGTTTTCTAACTATGTAAACTTTTGGATTGAATTAGGCCAAAGTTCATCATATTGCAGCTACACAAGGACGCACTAATCTAAATGAGATCTATTTGGAGATCACACAAACTTTTAAGTCAAGGCGCTACGGTAATGGAAGCTTGGGGTCAGCCAGCTCAGTGGGACCTCTACTCGTAGCATCGGCTCCACTGTTGCTTTAACACAGGAGATGTTTCAGGCACACATCGACACTTTAGAGGAGCAGCTACAAGCTGAGCGCGAGGTACGTGCACGCCTTGAGGCTAGAGTAGAGAAGGAAACAACAGCACGTGAAGCAAACCGACTAACACGTGAGTGCCTCGAGCAGCAGTTTGTCGAGATCCAGCAGTCGGGTTAGTTTTCTCATCCACCTCCAGGTGATATGCTATCTTGAAGTATCAGTTTACTTTCAGACTCTTTTGTATTGTTTTCAAACTCTAGTACTAGTATTTAGACTCTTTAATATATTGTTGAACTTGGATTGTTGGTAGTTTGTTGAACTTGGATTGGTTGGTTGTTTGTTGTATTGGATGGTTGGTAGTTTGTTGAATTGGAATCTTATCGAATTAGAATGTAATATCGATGTTTTGCATATACTATCGAAGGGAATATTTTTTTAGTCTATATGGTGTATTTCTGTATTCATTTTAGGTCCAAACAAATACATGATTTTTTTTAAAATTCACAAAAATTACCAACGGTCCGTTGCTACATAATAAAACGAGTCCGGAAGAATGGTAACGGATAAAATCCGTCGCTAAAACCAACAAAGAAAATATTATAGCTTACTAATGGAACAAAATCTGTCTCTATATATCGACGAATTTTTCATCACCATTGGGTGAGTAATGTTTCTACGCTTTTCAGAAATTACCAACGGATTCGTCCGTCAGTACATAGTGATGGAAATTCCGTTACTATTCTGTCGGTAGACAAAGACAATTAAAATTTCTACAAAATACCAGAAATGAAATGTCCGTTAGTAATCCGCTGATAAATCTCCGACGGATTAACAGCGGCGGAATATCCGTCGGTTATCCGCTGGTAAACTTCCGAAGAACATATTTCTATTTTTATATTTTTACCAACGAGCATTTTAATTACACTACCTATCCGTCGGTAAATCTGTCGTTAATCGATTTATCAACAGAATTGGCATTTTACCGACGGGTTTTTCCGTCGCTGATTGACTATTTTTTTGTAGTGAGTGGTGACATCAATATGATTGGATCAAGTGAATATCTTGTTCTATAACTAGCCAACAAACCTATATTGTTATCACAACCCCCAAACAAACAGAAACAAACCTTTATTGTTATCACAAATGCATCACCAGCCCAACACCAGCATATAAACAACATCATTCCATCACAAAGGAAAGTTCTTCATTTCACAAAGGCAATATCAATTCATCACAAAGGCATCAGTCTAGTAATAAGTCATCAAAGGAAACCGCACCAACAAATGTAGTATCATGTTCTATCAAAGTAGGAGATCATCTTAGAATCCTCATAAATAAAAAGGCAATAAGAAAAACAACATCAATTCATCACAAAGACATCGGTTTAGTAATAAGTTATCATAGAAATCTCATTAACATATGTAGTATCATGTTCTATGAGATTAGGAATTCATCATAGAATCCTCTTAAATGAGAAGGCAATAAGAAATGGAACATTATTTCACAACTGAGGTATCAATAGGCCAATAATCATCATCACAAAGCATATTACATATACAAATAATTTAGAACAGATGTAGTATCATATTTTATCAGATGACGTAGTTTGTGGTGGTTGGGGTTCTTCATCAATGACTCCGCGAAAGAAGGCATCCCATGCTTCGGCCTCCGCAATTTTAGTCGCATAATTTGCACACTCGGAGATAAGATAAGAGTATTCATCTTCTGGCACCAGCGTCTCAAAACCACAAGGTGGCATTGAAGCATCGACCGTTGTCAATGGTGAGAAGGGCACCATCGCAATTTCAGATTTGGCCAGACTCATCGATGAGAGATTGATGAAATAATTGATATTCTACGATCCAGATGGTAGCAATGAAGAATCCGCCACTGCGATCGAGAGGAATGGATTTGAGCCAAAATTTTTCTACCCAAAATATGTTTAATTTGGTAATTTAACTTGGGTAACTAGACAAAAGGATTAGTAAGTTAATATCATGGGCTAATTATATAAAGGGTGGGTTCATCAATGGGAAAGGGTAATAATTTTAGAAAAGTAAGGATGGTGAGGTGGTACAAAAAGTGAACTAATACTCTTTCTCTTGAACATATGGAGTAGTAAATTGTCAATATGTATTTTGTGTGGCTCGTTGAGCAAAAATCTCTCACATCAAGTTGAATTGCATAAAAATTCAAAAGTATTTAAAATATTACCAACTAAATTATTTTTGTGACTACATCACTGTATTTAGTCACGACTAGTTCAAAGAGATATAATTCAAAATTTAATTAGAGACAAATTGACATAAAAAATACAGACAACTTTCTACATATATAATCGAGTGAACTACCAGAAAGGCCACTATTATAGTAAAAACACAATAGTTGTCTAGAAACTTAATTTACAATAATTAAGGTCAATATTTCTAATTTCAGACCAAAATACCCTTCCTTTTAACCAACCCTTAAAGTTTAGTGAAGTACAATTTTGAAATTTCGTACCACCGTCTGCCACCATCACCCCAGCGGCGGCGATATACGATATTGGAATTTCGTAACTCGTATCACCATCAGCCACCCGTTCCGCCACCTCCACCACCATGGCGGGGAGATACGATTTATTGGAATATCGTACCATCGTAGCATCGTACCAATACGATTTATGGAATTTCGTAACATTGTACCACCGTCGGCCAAACGTTCCGCCACCACCACTGCCACCACTGCGGTGGCGATATACGATTTATTAGAATATCGTACAATTGTAGAAGTGTACCAATACAATTTGTAGAATTTTGTAGCATCGTATAATGGTTTGCCACCTAATCCGCCACCGCCATCGCCACCACTGCGGCAGCGAGATACGATTTGTTGGAATATCGTACCATCATAGCACCACGATTTATGGAATTTTGTAGCATCGTAACATCGTCCGCCACCGCCACCACTGCAGCGAAGAGGTGCAATTCATTGGAATATCGTATCATCGTAACATTGTACCACCATGATGTATAGAATTCCGTCGTATTACAATTACGGTATATTGTTCTAGCCTTATCTATTGTATCGAAGTACAAGGAAAGAAAACCTAAAATACAATCAAATCGAAAAAATAAATCAAATTCAGCCAAAAAACACATGCACAAAATATTCTCAATAATTTCGCAAAGGTACGTGAATACGAATTCATGAAATCGTATAGGCGCTTGCAATTTTAGCAAGGTACATGAGTACGAATTTATGAAATCATACCGTCGTACAATCACAATAATCACAAAAACATGTTACGAAATTACGTGACAAAATATAACATAATCAGTTTGGAAAAACATGTTACAATGTTACGTTATGTGTAAAATCGTACAGAACAGACGCTATACAATATGAGTGTATGAAGTCAATGAAAATCGTAGCATTTGTAAATCGTACACGACCACCACTTCTCCGATTTCACTCCGATCCATGCCTCTTCTCTGAGCACTTTCTGCTATTCCTCTAGTTGCTCGGCCTATATCGCCGATCCCCGCCTCTCGCCTGACCACAACCACCACTCCTTCGATTTCACTCAGAGGACGTCGAATCGCCATTGTCGAGGAGCAGTAGCAAATCTGTCAAAAAAAGGGAAGAGAGAGAGAGGCATGATTTCTGCTGATGGAGGCGGAGGATTTCGAATCGCCGTCGTCAATGAGCAGCAGCAGATTTGCCACCACGATTTGGCCTATCTCGTTGATCCCCGCCTCTCTTCTGACCACGAACACCATTCTGATTTCACTCGGAGGACGTTGAATTGCCATCATCGGGGAGCAATAGCAAATCTGTCGAAAAAAAGAGAAGAGAGAGAGACGCAGTTTCCGCTAATGGAGACGGAGGATGTCGAATCGCCGTCGTCAAGAAGCAGCAGCAGATCTACCATTGCGATCTTCAACTGAGTCCACTGCAATCGGCGAAAGAGACGGCGGAGGCAGATCGGTAGACTCTCGCCGATAGTCACTGCATCGCTATTTTTGACGTATTTATCGTACAAATCATCGCCGCCTCCGGAGGGAGGCTTGGCGACACCACTTTGGCGACGAATGAGGTATGTGAACGATGATAGTGGAGAGAGAGAGAGAGAGAGAGAGAGAGAGAGAGAGAGAGAGATGGGGGGAGAGTCAGGTGGTGTGGGAGGAGAGAGAAGGGAAATAGAGAAAGTGAGGAAAATTGGAAAATAAAATGAATGGAAAAAAAGAGGGAATACAATTAAGGGTATTTTTGTCAAACTGTATAAAATATGGCCTTAATTATTGTGATTTAAAAATCTGGACAACTTTATTCTTTTTCTTATAGGAGTGGCCTTTTGAGGGGATTAACTCTATATAATTTGTATTAGTTAAAATAAAATCAAAAGTAGAAATTGAAAATTTTAAACTTATAAATACATAGAGATACATACCCTCTCATATGTGATCTGACTCAGATTACAAAATCTCCAGCACCTAGCGAGCAACTAGCTATCAATGGTTAAATGCAGAAATTAATCTTAGAACAAATGCTAGTTCATATGCCGATAATGTCCTAGACGTGACAAGACTCTCGTCGAAATCCTGACATTAATGTCATTAAAATAAAGTTTTATTTATTTATTTCTTGGAGATCTCAATCACATCTATCAATTGTTTCCAGTCTTTCAGTAATTTCTTCGGATGGAGTTTGATTTGAATAATCGATTGATAACATGTGAAGAGACATGATAAGATTATATGGTTGATTATTAATTATTCCAAATTTTGAAGAATAAATTATCATTTAATTGGTGAATATGATCAATGACATCTAATTATCTATCACCGTAAATAATTATAGCATCTCAAAGGCTTCATGGAATTAATGCATTGAAAAATATCAAACAATTCACATTCCCACACAACTTAACATCGGCGGTTCCACTCCAAAGAAAGCCAAAAGGCATTTCAAAATGGAAATGAAATCATATACGTAAACATTGTTTACATTTGTGTGTTGGTCACTCAATTGGGCCAAAATCCAATTTTTAATTTGAGCCAAAGACAACTACTTAATCAACTATTGGAATTATTAGTTAATTAAATCAAATTGAAGCTAATGGTTAAAATTGAGATCGTTCTTTCGACGTGAAATAATCACAATAATGAATTTGCCTTCAACAAATTCATCTTCAACACACAATTCAAATGTATAATTTCTCACTCACCAAATAATGGTTTATTGATAACATGATATATTCCGATTATTTACTTGAGAAGTAAAATAATCCACAATTCCGCCATAAATAATGATTTTCAAACTATTATTTCCAACATTCCTCCACATGAGTGAGAATGCCAATGCAAAATGAATGCAAATGCAAAGTTCAGTTCTCAAGAGACAATATTGCATTTGGCTAGGTGGCTTGTGGCCTTGAACCTATCCATAATCAACATCATCGAGTATACCGGTGGCATAGTAGTTATGAAAACCTTGAACTAGTCCTACGTGGTGTATACCGAGACAACAATATTGACACAATACCATCTCAATTCCGTCCATTCTAACGTTATGTGTCCTTTTCGGTCTTGGACACCCCTTTGGATTCATAAGCGTATTAATTGAAGCGGCCCTTACTTCACACTTATATAGGTGATTCTTATTCCCAAGTATCCTACTATACTCGACCTCTCTAAGGTATCCAAGAATCATTAAAAGTCATAAGAGTTAACCTCACCACATGTAGGTAAACAAACACTCACTGCTCTCAGAGAATAGGTATGTTGAGTGTTTAACACACAGATTCTTATAACTTCGTTGTCCCATTGAACCAAGCTCTTGGGATCCTCCAACCTACAAGGTTGGGCGTCCGCTATAATCATCCTTAAGATATGGATTTAACACCCTTCCCTCTAACAGTTTATACATTTGATCTCGATTAATGCTCTTCGTTAGCGGATCCGCTAGATTATCTATTGACCTCATATAGTCAATCGAGATAACCCCGCTCAAGATCAAATGCCTTACGGTATTATGTCGGTCGATGAATATGTCGAAACTTACCATTATAAAACATATTCTGTGCCTGTCCAATTGCAAATTGGCTATCACAGTGTATCAACACAGACGACACATGCCTCGTCCAACATGAAATATCCTCGAGGAATTTAGATTTCATGGTAAACCTTGCAATACAAGTCTGTTTCTTGGACTTTCAATTAAGATACAACACCACCCCCAATAGTGAACACGTATCCACTCGTGGAAAACGAGTCTTTCGATTCGGATATCCAATTAGCATCACTATACCCTTCAAGTACAGTAGGCTATCTTGAATAATGAGTCACAGCCCCAAATCCCGAGGGACGGAAAATCCGGGGAGCGACTAGGGGTTGGATTAAGGAAGCGGGGAAGAAGGGGAATAAATAAATAAACAGACATTTAAAACAGAATAATTACTATGAACCTGACTTCATTATATAAAAGGAGTCGACCTTGAAGGATCGCTCGACAGAGTTGTTCTCTAAATTAACTAAGTTCAAAGTACGGAACTTAGACGAAAAGTTTATACATTGACACAAAATAGTTTGCAGCGGAAAACGTAGAACTAGAACACTACTGTTCTTCTTTATTCACAACCTTTACTCAACCTCCGCCGCTCCCGTCACTCAACCTGCATATTTATAAAACATATGTAGGGCTAAGTATAAACATACTTAGCGGGCACATTGCCAAAAACATATCATAAGAGTATAGATTAATCAGGCATCTCGATAAATAGCGCATCAGAGTTTTTCATCAAATGCCCGTGCCTACTAAACATTTTCTTTCTCTTTTTTTCACAATATAGCTTGGCCAAGCCTTTACAGATGTTACATTCAACTTGTCCAACTTCTGTTTCAACACCGGGGAAGAGTTAACTTCTTCCACGCACTAACTATTCACCGTGGCTGGCTACCCCTCAATAGAGTACTACACACAACGGCAACCGTGTACACTAAACCCTGGAAAACCCTTCCGGTTAACTCAGCAGTTCGATCGATTAGTTAGACCCCTTTTGGCTAACTCAGAAAGGCACAAGAGAACTCACATAAAACAAAGTATTTCATGCCATGATAATCACTTTAAAACACATTTATAAAGCGATAAGTAAACATTTTCGAGTATCGCTCATTTGATTTGATATAGAAAAGCCCACCTTAGGCGAATACAGAACTAAACATGAGCTTCCGTCTTTGATCTTCCGTCCTATCTTTAACCTCAACTTCCTCCTTTCATCGCAAATAATCACATTTTAGTAAACGGTTGCAACGATAACAAAGAAAAGAAAATTGAATTCGGTTAAGACTTTTAGGCCTTTGCACTTTAACTAATCTCTTTTAATTAATGAAGAAATGAGACTCGAACATATCTCGTTTAGAACTAACCCGGTTCCTTACTCGACACTTAGGTCAGTTAATAACGGAAGTCGATAACTCATAACGACTTAGAAGTTCTCAAAGAACGAAGTTAAAAAGAATTCAACTTATGAAAATGAGTTTTAGAATTTTCCTGCACAAGTCAGTAAGTCTGGAGCTTGTACAGAATAGAGCACTTCGAAACAGGGGATGTTCTCAGTACCAAAAGAAAGACACGGATGTCTAGTTTACTGTCCAATTTACGGATCTTGATTTCGTTAAGCGAGCAGAGAGTTATGACAGTTTCCGTAAAGGGTCGCAAAACAGTCCGAGATTAACCCTAATGCTCGTAAAACTCGACGCACAAATCTCTAGGTTCGACCAATGCTATACAACCTTTATGCTCACGAAATTACTATCATATTACAATCATGACACATGATCATTTCTCACGAATACTTCCTCCTTCCTTGATTAATAATACGACTAGCACTCTCTCGTCTTTTCACTAATCAATTACTAAACCAATCTCATTTCAAATTCAACTTAGTCTTTTAACTTTTATTTCATAACTCTTATGAAATTATCATCAATTACATTCTTGTTTATTAATCAACAACAAACACTAATATCCGATTAGTTTCCTCGTTCGATTTTCCTATCGACGATCAAGCTCGACTACTCGTCTCTTACCAAATATTCGATATGCTTAGAATTCGTTCAAACTTTCCAATTATGAACAACAACTACTAAGATTAATTAATATGAAAACCATATACTTATATCATTATCAAAACCTAACTTATCGTCGATTCTTTGCCTCTTACGATCTCATTTTTATTTTTAGAAAAATCCAATTTAAATCTATGTTGAATTACAAGCTTACTACATCTCAATTATATCATCACATCATCCAAATCATAACCCTTTCTCACTTAAATTATACTTCTTCCTCTCTTACAACTTTGTTTCTATTTTTTAGAAAATTCCCTTTTAATTCATCCAATCATCTACTAATACATAGATTAATAATCTAGAAACCAACCATCTAAAATCAAAGTAAAACTCCTCTTTACTTAAACCTCAAAATTTTCGGTCCTCATTCAATAATTTCAATCATGATTCCACTTGATTTCTATCCATGCAAACTCAATCATAAGCATAGGATAACCATGAAAATAAACTTAAACATCAATCCTACAACTCCTATAATTTTTGGTCAAGACAAAAATGAAAGGAATTGAATTTTGCTTGGATGAACGTGAAGCTAAGATCATTACCTTGGTGAATATGGACTTGGAAATAAGATTGAATGGATGATGAGCAAGCTATGAACCTTGGATCCTTGAAGAACTTGATGAACTTCAATGGAGAAAAATGAAGAACAAGAGAGAGAAGAGAGAGAGGGAGTGTGGCGGTTGGAGAGGGAGAGAAAGAAGAAGAAATGGTGAGGTGTATATTTGATATTTATACCATAAAGTAGAAAAAATCTAACATGGTGACTCATAGGGGGGGATGGCGGTTTGGGTGGGTAATTTTAGTCAAAAATATCTCGTTTACGGGTCTAACACTGCGTATATAAATCGAGAAATTAATTTCCTAGATGGTTACGTTTTTGAAGAAATCTAATTCGACCATTAGATTGGAAATAATTTACTTAGTCGGAAAGCATAATTCGATTTTCGAAATTCAAAGAAAAGTTGGGACATGACAGTTCAAATTTCGCCCGGAAAAATAATAAAAACTGACTTTCTCCAGTAGACTCGTATCGTAAAATAAGTGAATGTAAAGTCAGACGGTTTTTCAATCTAAGTTCTCGAACGAAAATTCTATCAGACGCGAAAACCCTAATATAGTAGTCGGTAGAACGACTTCTGGAATTTATTTTCAGAAACGAATTTCACCGTTAGTCTTAGAATTTAATTTCCTTAACTTAGGCGTGCAAAGCCTTAATTAATTAATAACTTTTTATTTTAGCGACGGAAGAAAATATCTGGGGTATTACATAAGGAATCGTAAAGTTCTGAGTATATTTTAATAACCCAGTACGTGCTCTTGGGCCTTCTAATGTTCTGTACTTGGATTAGCTGTGTAGCTACTCAACTTGTGAATCAAGCATGCTATATCAAGTCGGGTATAGTTTGACAGATACATCAAACTTTCAATGATCTTAGCATATTCATCTTGACCCACATGTTCACCCTTATGCTCATTTAGATGAACATTCGGTTCCCAAGGAGTCTTAGCAATGGGTTTATCAAAAGCGTTGACTCTCCTTAACACTTTCTCAATATAATGAGATTGCGTCAAATCAATTCCGTTGGACGTTCTTAGAATCTTAATTCCAAGAATAACGTCAGCCAAACCCATATCTTTCATGCTAAAATTCTTACTTAGCATTCTCTTCGTTTCACCAATCACACGAGAGTTGCTACCTATAATCAACATGTAATCTACATAAAGATAAAGGATAACATAATCGTCTCTCGTTTTCTTAACGTAAACACACTTGTCACTCTCGTTGATCTTGAAATCATTTGACAACATCACTTCGTCAAACTTCAAGTGCCACCGCAGAGGCGCTTGTTTCAATCCATATAAAGACCGTTGTAGTTTGCATACCATGTGCTCTTTCCCAGGTACTACAAACCCTTCTGGTTGCTTTATATAGATTTCATCATCTAATTCCCCATACAAGAATGCAGTCTAAATATCCATTTGATGAATCCTGAGATTGGGCAAAGCAGCAATAGCGAGAAGCACCCTAATAGAAGTAAGTCTCGTCACGGGCGAATAGGTATCAAAGAAATCATAACTAGCTTTTTGTGTAAAGCCTTGAACTACAAGTCGGGCCTTATATTTATCTATAGTATCGTCAGACTTGTACTTCTTCTTTAGGATCCACTTGCATCCTAAAGCCTTACAACCTGGTGGTAGTTCAACTAACACCCAAGTGTGATTAAGCATAATAGACTCAATCTCGATGTCTATTGCTTCTTTCTACAAAGCCACATCCGGACCAGATAAGGCTTCTTTTACAGATACCGATTCACTGTTTAACATTAAAACGACATAGTCCGATCCATAAATCTTTACTTTTTGTACTCTAGTACCACGTCTAGGTTCTACATTTACATGTGTAGACCTGGTCGCTTTCTATTTGGTGGTCCAAAGAACATCGGATTAGAACTCGATGCTTCATTTCCATCTATGGGTTTAGAACTCACAAGCTCATCTACAAGTTTAGAACTTGTTGCTTCATCCTCAACTCTCTTGCTAGAGTTAAGGTCTATCTTATCCTTATTAGGATAGATATTCTTAAAGAACACAACATTTCTTGATTCCATCATCGTACCCATATGAATATCAGGCATCTCTGATTTGTGTACTAGTAACCGATAAGCGCTGCTGTTCAGTGCATAACCAATAAAGATACAATCTACCATTTTAGGTCCAATTGTAACTTATTTAGGTAAAGGCACTTAAACCTTAGCTAAACACCCTCACACTTTGAGGTATTTATACAAAGATTTCATTCCTTTCCAAAGCTCATAGGGAGTCACGTCCTTCACTTTGAGTGGAATCTTGTTCAAGATATAGTTAGCTGTCACAACAGCTTCCCCCCACATGTTCTGGGGTAATCCCGAACTAATCAACAAGGCGTTCATCATCTCTTTAAGAGTCAGCAACGCCATTTGATTGTGGTGAATAAGGAGTAGTCGTTTGATGGATTATACCACTTTTGTCGTATAATTCAGCAAACGGAGCAACATACTCTCCACCTCTATCACTTCGAACTGTCTTGATTCGACAACAAAGTTGATTTTTGGCTTTATTCTTGAAGTTTTTAAAAGCTTCAATAGCCTCATCTTTACTTCTTAACTAGTAAAGGTAACAGTATCTCGTGCAATCATTAATAAAGGTAATAAAATATCTTTTACCACCTCTAGTTTGCACAAACTTTAAATCACATACATCGGTGTGAATTAGTTCTAGAGGTTTAGTGTTTCATTCAACAGAGTTAAATGGTAACTTAGCCATTTTTGCTTCAACACAGACTTTACACTTGTCTTGTATCTTAGATAAATCTATCTTTAATAAGTCCATGTTAGCAAGTCTTTTTATAGCATTTAGATTTACGTGACCAAGTCTACAATGCCATAAATTAGAACACTTAAGCAAGTAAGCACAAGTAGTAGTTTTATTATCATTAGCAATTGCCTTTGAAGGCTTACAAGTACAAACGCTAAGTTTGAACATATCATCGACAATATGATCTTGTCCGATGGTCTTGCCAAACTTGCGTATTATTACAAAGTTGCTACGAAGGTCTATCTCAAATCTAGTTCTAACTGATTTTACACCAAACATTAAGTTCTTGCGGATTGCCGGAGCATGCAACACATCTTTTAGAGTTATTGCCACGCCTGAAGTGAGTTGAATCACAACAGTCCCAACTCCAAGAACCGGAGAGGTATGATCACTCACCTTGGTGATGAAGCGGTCTTGAACCTCCTTGTATGTGTAAAACAAATCCCGATTCACACAGATGTGAACAGTCGCACCTGTGTCAAGAAACCAAGGAACAAGGTTAGGGTCCGACACATGATTTACCTCGGTGATCATGGAAACAAGGTCATCTTTGTCCTAAGTGTCGAAGTCTTTCTCGACATGGTTGACCTTGCCCTTTCCCTTGTTCCTCTTCAGCTTATGGTAGTTATTTACCATATGGCCGGGCTTATCACAGTTGTAGCACGTTCCAGTGAACTTGGTCGGAGGTGCCACATCTTTTTCTTTACCTTTGGCAGAATATGGACGCTTCTTAGAAGGTCCGCCTCCATCTTCGGTCAGATTAGCCTTAGCCTCCATTGAAGCCTTGGCCGTCAAGTCTTGATCATGGACTTGAGCTTTAGTTTGGAGCTTAGCTATCAAAGTTTCAAGGGTCATCTCCTTTCGCTTGTGCTTAAGGTATCCCTTGAATCCCTTCCAACATGGCAACTTGTCAACCAAGAGCGCCACAGTATACGCCTCGGACAGAGGCACCCCCTTGGAGTGAACATCGTGTACAAGAGTTTGAAACTCTTGCACTTGGGGCATCAAAGGACGAGTATCCACCATTCGAAATTCGGTGAGCCTCGTCAATAACAAACTTCTTCGTGCTACCAGGGTTAACACAGTACTTCTACTCAAGAGCATCCTAAATTTCTTTGACAGTCTCCTTGATTTTGAACATATTGAACATGCCATCATTAACCGATACTGATAGTCGGAATGCACCCAAGTATCGTAGTCAATACGAACTTGAATATTCATCTCGTCCTCAGATGGGACAGTAGGCCTGTCTTCACACAGAAAGCTCACAACTCCATTGTGGTGATGTAGAACATCATTTTTTGAGACCAACGTTTGAAATCAGATCCCGAAAAGATGGGAGGTTTCTCGGCAATAGGCATGAGCCGAGCAGTAGGCTGGATAAGAACCATAGTAGAGCTCTAGGAGCCAATGGTTCCAGAAGTGGTAGAGGAAAGAGTGGAAGCGTCGGCGCTCAAATTGGTCGACATCGTTTCAGCAGAATTTTGGATTGAACTTCAGTTTCAAGAAGCACATGAACAAGTAACTTTCTCTATTCTCGTCTTGCAATTGTTAGGGACCGGGTACTTGATCCTGTATAACAATGAATATTTAGAACTTTTATTGAAGAACTTGAACACGAGCAGAACTAAAAGTATTACAACAAAACTGAAGAATAAAGTTTAGAAAAACCAGAGATCGTCCGAAGCTAGAGCTTCTGCCTGCAAGACGAGAATATGCCTCGGTAGAGCTCACGGAAAGGCGGCTCATCCCCAAAGATTAAAACGATCTTAACATCTCGGCAGTAGCAGCACTGTAAACTGGACCGAGCACCGGCGAACTGGATTAAAATGAGAACTGAACTTGAATGATGTATGAAATGCTTTGCTTTAGAGTAAAAGAATGCATATTTCTTGTTGGTGTATCATGCAAAGATCGGAGCTTCTCCTTATATAGGCAACACTACCCATAGGAGATTTAATACACATTAAGAGCCATCACCTTAAATAATGAAATATTGCTGGTTATAGCATCTCAAAGGGTTCATGGAATTATTGCATTGAAAAAATATCAACCAATTCACATTCCCACATAACTTAACATCAACGGTTCCACTCCAAAGAAAGCCAAAAGGCATTTCAAAATGGAAATGAAATCATGTACGTAAAAATTGTTTACATTTGTGTGTTGGTCACTCAATTGGGCAAAAATCCAATTTTTAATTTGGGCCAAAGACAACTAATTAATCAACTATTGGAATAATTAGTTAATCAGTAAATGGAAAGGCCTAAATCAAATCTAAGCTAACGATTAAAACCGAGCTCGTTCTTTCAACGTAAAATAATCGTAATAATAAATTTACCTTCAACAAATTCATCTTCAACACACAATTCAAATATATCATTTCTCACTCACCAAATAATGGTTTGATGGTCCCAGTAACGAGTATCTGGTGTATGGGAGGGAGGGGGGGGGGGGGCGAGAATACACCGGTAGCAATTTTCATTTTGCTCAAAATCTTTTCACTGACTTGAACTACTCAGATCAGTTGGCTCGACAACTGGAAAAGTCAGTTAGAGCGGCTCTACAACTGAGTGTAAAATACTGAATATAAATACTGAATGTAAAAGATACAGTATTTTAACGTCGTTCAGAGATTGACCTCCTACGTCCACGACTTTCTTTTCGGGAAGTAATCCACTAGATAAGTTTAAAGGTTCTTACCAAACGCCCTACTTAGTTTCCGAATACCAAGCAAACCTAACCAGTTCGATTACAGGTTCGAACAAGACCTTACAACACTTTTTCGGGCAAGTGCATAGCATAGGTCTTAGATTTCGGGTTCTAAGGGACCTAGTCTTGGATTCCGAGTTTCAAGAGACCTGATCTTTGATTATGGGTTCAAAGGGACCTAGTAACTTTGCTTACGGGTTCAAAGTCAGACCTAAGAGCTAGGGGTTAGGGATTTTCCAAGTGAGAAGCCTTCTACACAAAGAGAAGTGGAGGCTTCTTTCTAAGGCTACAGACACTTAATTTTTTGAAAGAGAGTCTGGAGAGACACAAATTATGCAAGAACCTATATTCTAGACTCAATCAAAGAAGGAGCTTTCTGAGAGGCTAGAAGGAAGAGCAAGAGAAGGCTTGGACACTCGACTTCTATTGGTCTTCAATTGAGGTCTTCTTGTTGGAGAGAGAGGTGGTCTCCTGCTGCTACTTCACTCTTGATTTTATCTCTCTTGGCAATTCTGTGTGCTTGTGTCTGCCCACGTGCTTTGATGTATAGACCTCTATTTATAGAGGGAGATCTAACTAGCCGTTGAAAAGAGCTATTTGACCCTGCTAAAAGCATGGCACTCCATCTGCTTTTCTGGAAACTTTCCTAAAATGGAAACTGTGAGCATTGCTTTATGCATGTCACTTTTGTCGGTCCATTTATGGTAAGTTCTCCAGCTGACGTGTGCTTCTGAGTAGATTCAAATCTGAACTGCAACTCTTCTACCTTCTACGTCTTCAAAGTCTTCTCTTCTCTGCTTAGCGACGTCTGACTTCGACATAATTTCATTTCACGCTTCAACTGCGTGGGTCAATTGAGGAGTCAACTGAGCTGCTGTTCAACTGAGTTCGTGGTTCAGCTGAGGTTGAGGTCTCAACTGAGTTTGGGTCTCAGCTGAGTTCTTCACCAACTTTCTTTTTCAGTCCGACTGTATTCTTATGCTTGATACCTGTAAAGATAAAATCCATATGCTCAAATAGTGAGCTCTAGCTATGTTCAGACTGAAGGTATTCATCTACTCTGTTGGGGTCAGTTGGGGTTTTGGTATCATTCGAAACCTTTTACTATTTTTCCCAATAATTTTTCCCTCTCTGAGGATGCCAAAACTCTAAACTGACATCACCTATCTTTCCTAACTGATACCATAAACTGATACCAAAAAGACTAAAAGATAAACTCAATTCTAGTCTATAGGAGGAAATGAGTTAGCACAAGATAAAATATATAAGGATTGACCTCAAACTTGGACAACGAGATCGTTGTCATCAAGTGAGATCAATAACTGAAGACCTTTAATAACCAGCAACTTGTTATTACAGATAACAAATTGGGGAGCGATTACAGTTACAACTAAGTTCTTGCTAAACTACAGTCCTAACATTTAACCTACTCTAGGGTCTTCATCTTATTCTCCTCCACCTCCTTGAAGGAGGGTCTTCATCTTCAGCTGCCAAGGCTGGAGGCTAAGGTTATCCCTTCTCTAACCTTAAACAACCTTTTCTTCAACAACCTGGCAAAACTTTTTCTGCTACCGCAGAGCTGGAGTGGCTGATATCAATTGGTGGTAAACATCCACCTGGATACCCACCTCAAATAGAAGGAGGCAATTGATCCCTTATCAGCCTTCTTCTTCTCAGCCTGATTCCTCTTTGATCCTACGCATCCATCTAAAGAAGGTGATAGTTGCACTACTTCCCCTTTTTTAGCATCGAAAAGAAGATCAAGTACAAGCTTACGCTGGAGACATTACATCATAGACTCGCTAGAGAGAGGAAGTCTATGTCTTCTTCAGTTCCTGGGAGAAGACTACTCGACTGAAACGAGCGTGTGAACAAGGAAAGGCCTTGCACTAAGCTGGTGCAGGAGGTAATGCCAAGGGCTGAGCGTGACTTCTGATGGATAGGTAACAAATGACCTATTATGGTGACGTGGGGTTGCAGATCTTCAACCCGTCATGCAATTGAAAGAACATCTCAGGGAGCTGCATTAGCTGGTTGACACCACGAAGCACCCACATCATCAATCATCCTTTAAGGCGTCTGCGTCTTATGTAGCCATGAACATAGCGTTCTTGCTGAACCAATTATTTCACAGATTTAGGGTTGGTGGAAGGAAAGAATTGCTTTGCAAAGTGGGAAGGTATACTTTCGATCTGGTAGATTTTTCTGAAGAGGAAGATAAACCCTAGTCAGAGAGAAAAATACAAAGCAAAATTTTCATGAGAAAAGGCAGAAAATCTTGGAGTTGTTGAGATACGAAATCTGGTTTGATAAGCAAACTGGATTGCAAGGCCCCCAATTTATAGGAAGGATAAGATCTGAATCAATGGATCAGATTGAATCATGCAGTTTCTTTGGGATAAACGATAGTCTTCAATGCGCCGTTTCAAAAAAAGTTGCTCCTAGGAGTGACGGATGGAACGCGTCATAAGCGGTGCGCAACACTCGTCCGCGTGAGAAGAGTAGGTAAGTCTATGTTAGCCCAGTCGTGATCTAAAAGGATGGTCTATATATTTAGACGAGCTTGCCAATGACTGTGACCGCTTGGCTAATTCAATGTGAATAACTTGTAACAGATATTTGAATTAATTTCAAAACAACCGTCTTAACAAAAAGGAACAAGTTAACATAAAGTACCGCTCAGTCAACATGGATCTCGATTGTCTCCTTTTCTTAGCTTACACTCGACTGACGCAAGTCGTCAGTTAAGTTGAGGTTTGACTCCATCGATCAGCTGGACTGAATGGGAAGGCGTACTCGCTCAGTTCCCCCCTCCAGTTGAGATTCTCCCTCAACTTATGATCTCCATCTTCATGGCGTCTTCTTCGGTTGGGTTGAGCAATCCAAGGAGTTGGTACAACATCTTGAATCGGACTTCCACCAAAGGCTTTGTGAAAATATCAGCTCTCTAAATGCCTGTGTAAATTTTCTCAACAATGTCGTCCTTCTTTTTGATATGATCACGGATGAAGTGATATCTAATGTGGATGTTCTTGGTCCTAGAATGGTGAACTGGATTCACCGTGATGGCTATAGCATATGAGTTTTCACAGAAGTTGGATACTTGCCCTGTCTCCACTTCGTAGTCTCTCAGCTATTGCTTCAGCCTGAGAACTTGCATGTAGCAGCTTCCAGCTACCATGTACTCCGATTCAGTTGTGGAGGTGGTGACATACACCTGTTTCTTCGAAAAGCAGGAAACTAAGTTTCCCATGAACTGACAATATTCTGAGGTCGATTTCTGTCACAGCCCGAAATCCAGTGTGTAGGAACGACCAGACTCCATTGGAGTGTGAAGATGAAATCATTAAATAAACATACTATTTTTGGACACAACTTAACTCGAGATGCAACAATACATTAACTCTATTGAATTAAAAATGTGAAACCATCAAATAAACTTGAATCAACATGAATCATGCTCGGGAATAAGGGTTTAAAGACTGAAAACGATAACAAAGATGAATAGGCTTTCAAATCATATTCTCAACATAGAACGAGCATATATAATTTACATAGGTTTCACAAAATATAAATATAAGTTTTCCAAATCCAAATCGGGCAGAAATAAAAGACAACGGTCATAGGAAATTATTTCGAGCACACGGTTCATTGGATCATCACCATATCAGAGTTTATCAAAAAGATATAACCAAAAGATTATCATGCAGCGGAGACATCACTCACTTCTAACAATAACATGTATGAAGACATGTAATTGCCGACTCAAACTTTCAATTTAACAAGGACACACCGCCAAGTATCATCCTCGCCATCCTCATCCATCGCTAACCTGCACATTTAAAAAATACATCGCTAACCTTCAAAATAACATCGAATAAGGACGAGTTTATCGACTCGTAAAACGTAGAATAGACTTAGGGTTTGACTAAAGGACTTCTACTTGACTCGGGTCTTTCTTATCTTATTTTAGCTTTTCTACTGACGAAGCCGTCGTTTAGCCTCGTGCAAATAATATTTGTTTTCTCCTTTTGCCCAACAGGCAAGTAGCCAGTAGCAAGTAGAGGTCGATCCCACGAGGAACTGGTGTAGTCTTCTCTTCGGTGTCACTAAAGTAGTGGATTTTCACTGTAACTCAAAATTTAAATCTAAACAAGAAACTTATCAAATAACAAGAATATTCAATTATAATATTTTATTACTTGGTTTTAAGCAAAGATTAATTCATGCCCTAATGGTCACGAAGTCACAGCATGAATACTCTAAACCTTTATCTAACAGATTAAATAGATCTCGACCAGAAGGCAAGATCCCTTCTGTTGATCAACACAGTCACGAAGACACTTCAGCAACTGTATTGCCCAACATGCATTAAGAACAAATCAGACCCAAGTCAGCCAAGAGGTAAGTCAATACCGACTGCTCTCCAACACTAATTACCTTCTTGGGCATGAAAGACACTCTCGAGTTTTATCCCAATTCCTGTTATTGCCTTAATCTCAATATCTAATTGGTGTACAAGCAATTATCAATTTTGACCAAGAACTAATTATTAGACATAAGTGTTTCCGGAATAAAAGTCATGCAACGAACTAAACCGATTAGACCTCACGAGTTCAAACAAAGTAACTAGATTCAAATCATCTACTCCAATCCAAGCAAAGGAATTTAGCTAGACATAACAATAAAAGAAAGCACAAAGGAAATTAAAGTAAACATACTTGAATAAATTCTGAAAAGAAAACTGATCAACATCGAGGTCAACAACGTAGTTCTTGGGCAATAGCCAACAGCAGAAATCTAAAGTAAAATACTAAAAACGAATCTAAACTAAGAATTCTCGAAACTTAAATGCAAACTAATTAAAAACTAATAAAAGACAATATGAAAGTGGTATATGGTCGTGGTGGGTGGTCGTCCAAAGTCGTCCATATATATATAGGCGATGGAATTAGGGTTTGAGATAGATTCCTTGTTGGAAAAGGACTTTTTCCATGCATATCGGCCTTCTTCCTTATCCATGCAGCTGCGATTTTATTTCCTTCTCATGGTAGATATCTCATAAATCACGTTCAATTAGAATAAGGAAAGAAAAGTTTCCATCCTTATCCTCTTTCTTGTAGCGAAAGAAATCTGCTGCTGTTACGCATGTTGCCCAATAGCTTCCGCTCTGTGTCTGCTACGCCTATCTTGCCCATGATCCACTGTGATGTGTTTCTTGCCCAACATCGTATAAACAAGTTTTCTGCCGGTTTTTTCCCAACATCTATCCTGTAATGCCCTGCACATACTTTCTCAACTTTGTGTCCTCCCAAACAAATATTGACTTGAAAAGACTCAAAACACAAGGCAAAAACACAAGAAAAATGAACACACAATTAGGTTCATCACACCCACACACTTGAATCACACTTGCCCTCAAGTGTGCAATTGCAATGATTTTGCCAAGACTCAGACACGGAAAAGACAAATCAAGAACACAGACTCAAAACACAAGTCACCAAGTTAGTCAAAACAGTGTACAAAATATGCAAAGAGATATTGCCATCAGATAAGTCAAGATAGAGTTATTGAGCAACAAGGGAATCCTCACCAGCACTCATCTCTCAAGTGTATAGGGTTAAGTGTATACGCTCTTGACCAACATCAACAATGTTTTTCCATAGGCTTGCCTGCCCTCTACATCTCTACTTCTTTTGAACAAAATTGAAATTACTTATCCTTAGGACTTTATTGGTTGTAACGTGGCTTAAGGCAAAAGGTAGGATAATTTGAAATTTGGCTATGTCAAGAACTCAGTTCTTGGGCAACAAGGATGCCCTAGATTCCTTACTCCCCTCAAACACAATATTCGGCCTAGCACACTTATTATTTTTTTATTTAGAACTTAGTAGCACATATATATTTTTTCTTTTTTTTCGTTTTTGTTTTTTTCTTTTTTTTTTACTAAGTCGTTAACCCAACACCTCTAATCTAGGTGTTATTGCCCAACAACATCTATCCCAACATTTTCCTTTCATCCCTTTCTTCCTCTAAACCTGAGTTCTTGACTAGGTTGGCTATTAAATTCAGGCTCATATAAGTGAATAGAAAGAATTCGATCCAAGCTCAAGGGGGCTAGACAAAGGATAAACGTTTAGGTAGGAATTTTAGGCCATGGGTTAATTCAAACAAAAACGCCTAATTCATCTAAGCAATCCGACTAAGTTACATGAAGTTTCAATAAGAGATGCAAGCAAGTTCTAGATCAACAAGTCTCAATTGGTCATTATCACACAAGAAAGAAATAAATGTTGCACATGTATACAACAGTCAACAGCTCAAATCCTCACGGTTTTTGCTCAAAAACTGATTCCGTCATACCTATCTACATACGAAAATCTCGACATGCATATCAACATACCTATCTTGACCTACCATATCAACATGTTGTTCACAACTTAAAAAAAAAACATTTTAACAGACCAACATCCCAACACCCACACACTTTGCCTTCGGCAAAGTGGTAAAATGTAGGGCAAAACAGACACTAAAAATATTTTGACTCAATAAACCAACAACGACCCCACCCACACACTTTGCTTTCAACAAAGTGGGTAGGGTTTTGACAAAAAAAACATAATAAAATCAAAAGACACAACAAAACAAAATAAAAAATAAAACCTAAACTAAAACACAAGGGAGGAAACAAGAATCAAGAAAAGTATGACAAAACACCTGGATGTGTCGTGGACAAAATACGTGTTGCAAGCAAAATGAGTAGCTTGGACGGTCACCATATGTGTTGCTCAACTTCTTCCATTCTGGTCAAGATCCCAAGGTTCGCGACTCCTTGTTTCTTGGGCAAAGCAGGTGTACATCCTGCCCAACACTCATAGTTCTTGAAAAAGAAGTGTTGCATGCATGTTTTGCCTTCTTCTGGTGACATGTTGAGCAAGTATGAACTCCTTGTGTGCGACAACAATCCCCTTCAGTTAGCCCAGGCTGCTGCCGTAGATATCGTCCAAAGACAGTAGACTTCCTCTTGCCTTGACAATGATTCTGGGCAAGAAGGCCCTTTTAATTAGCCCAGACTGCTGACCTCGATCCCTTATAGTTCAGAGGTAGCAACCTTCCTCTTGCCCTTTGTCAATGATTCTGGGCATGAAGGCCGTGCTGGTGGTATTACCTTCGCTTTTGATTGTTTGCTCAATCTTGCTTTGTTGCCCAAGCTCCTGCACATCATGAACAAACCATACCTTCTACAAAAATACTACCTAATCTAGGAATTAAATAAATATTAAAAAACTTAAAATAAAATAAATAAAAAGGAAAGATAATACCAGGTTGCCTCCTGGTCAGCGCCTTGGTTAACGTCAGGGGCACGACGTGGGACTCATTTAGTGTTCCTCAAAGTCAAGGAGATCTAGAGCCTCCTTTGACCAACATTGTTCTCATAGTATGAATCATTATTCTTGATGATCCGGTCACGAGCTTTGTTCATTCTCTTCTTTTGAGGTCATGCTTGAATATCCAACTACTTCATAGCATTGTCGGGTTGCTCCACACCTAAAGATCTCTTGGCCTTGCGAGTGATCTTCAATTCATTATCTTGAACAGACTCCTCTTGGGCAAAATCCTTGGTTCCGCCCTCTTGATCAAGATCATCAATGCCAGTCTGTTGCTCAAGATCCTCCTCAGTTGGCTCAATAATGTCAATGCACCTGACCATCTCAATATCATGGTGTTGCATTCGTGTGTTGTAGGCATCGAACGTGACAACTTCTCCCGCAAACTCACATGATAATCTTCCCGTCTTACAATCGATCTTGGTCTTGGCCGTCTTCAAGAATGGTCTCCCTAAAATCATCATTGGGCTCTTGCCCGACAGCCTTCTCGTGTCCAAAACATAAAAATCTGCAGGGAACATGAGATCCCCTACCTTGACAAGGACATCTTCCACGAGTCCATCGGGCCAAACCGTTGACAAGTCCGCCAATTGAATCGCAACTCGAGTAGGAGTCAACGGTCCTATCATCATCTCATCGTACATTGACTTGGGCATGACGTTGATGGATGCGCCCAAGTCAAGCATGGCTCTTGGAATATTGGTTGTTCCAATTGTGCACGGTATAGAGACACTTCATGGGCAAGAACTGGTTCATTATTGCCAAGATATTCGATGACCGAAATGTAGTCGGCAGAGGTCGATTAATTTCCACCTTCTTCAAGCTCTGCAACATGTTGGGCATCTTCTGCTGCTCCTTATCTTGGGCAAGTCTAAGAGGATATGAAGTATGTTGCCTATAGGTCGAGGCAATAGTCCTCTTGCCCAACACTTCTTCTCTTTTGACCAGTATAACTTGCTCGACTTTCAAACTTATAACTTCTCTTCGTTCAATTATCATTTCATAGCATCAATTTCATATTCAAGCATACTTATAAACATCAACTTATAACTCATATCATTCAACTCTTTCAAATAATCAAGAAATATTCCATTAATTTGAATATTCTAGTTTTATTATTATTATTTCTTCAATAACTTTTCTTATTCAATTTCTTATTTATCTTTAAGGAACTCAAATACGAGTAACTTATCTCTTAACTCATGTACTCGACTTCTAACACATTTCCTTATAGAAGAGTTCATTTTCTTTCATTTTATTCTTCTTTTTATTTCTCAAATAAATATTGATATTCTATTTTCTTTTTAACATTAACATCATACTCGTATCTTCTTTTCACTTGTCATCAAAATCCTCTCACCCTCAACAAAGAGGTATCTTTCTTTGTTTTTAACTCGTGACTTCTTTTATAATTATTTCTTTTTCTTATTTTTCTTTTATTATATATATATATATATATATATATATATATATATATATATATCTCGATTTCCATCAATAAATTTTATTTTCTTCTCAATTTAATCAAACATGTTCAATATCTCATTTACTTCTTAATTTGATTTTTATTTAATGAAATTCATCATTTTAATATATATAAATATATTTTTCTATTTTAATAATAAAAATAAGTAATTTCTAATTATTTTATATCATCTTCAAATCTTCATAATTTCTTCAAGAAAATGAAGAACACATCTTCATATCTTCTTATTAGACTCAAGAACATCAAGAATACTTATATAAATATTTTTACTCATTTAATCGATTTTTATTCCAAAAATTCAATAAAATTTATAAAAATCATATCCTCTTAATTCTTTAAATTTTCGTTTTTCTAACTTTACTCAAAAGTTCATCCTTAACATCATAACATCATCATCAAAATCATCATACTTCATTAGAATCATCAAAAACTTATTTTCTTCAAAATATATATAGATATCGAATTTTTCCAATAAATTCACAAAATTCATAAAATGACTTAAAATAACATCTTAATCATATTTTCATATATCATCATGCTCATACTCATCATAAACATCATAAAATTCATAAATCAACATTTAAGCATATTTTCTTCATTTTTATTCACATAAAATCGACAAAAATGAAATAAATTCCACAAAAATTCTCATCTTCACATCTATTCATATAAATCACTCAAATCATCATCATAAACATATATCATCATCAGATCATCAACTAATCACCAAATTCTCATCAAAGAATTATTTTTTCTATTTTTCTCTCTTATTCGATTTTTATCCATTTTCTTAAGAAAATCATTTTCTTTATCTTTTAACTCCTAGATTAGTTCTTAAACCTCTTGTTAATCATCTCATCATCATCATAAACCTAAGGTTTGCCTAAGCATAAAGTAAATCATGCATATTTTTCCTTATTTTCTTCACTTACATATACATATATACAATTTAAATGAACGAAACCATACTTAAAAATATAAAACTTAAACTCCTTCTTGGATGATGATTTCGGCAGCTTGGAGGAGGGAAAGATGATAGATTTTTCACTCCTTTCCTTGCATGAAATATATACAAGGTATCAAGATCATGGCTTAATAAATAAGGATCAAATCCTTTCTTGAAACACTTATGAAAATCGATGGAAATAGGGGTTTTCTAAGCTTGTTTCAAGCTTGAAAAAGAATGATAAAGATGGTGGCTTACTTTGCTTGATGATCTTGGAGAGGGAGGTGAAGAACTATATCAAGAAATCCTCAAGCTACATACATGGATCCATGGAGGAGCTTTGTATGTATATATGTATGTATGCTTCGATGATGAAGGAGATGGAAAAGAAAAGCTGCTGCTTTTCTTGCTTCTCATGGTAGATATGAAGGGAGGAAAGGAGCTGATGTTGCTCCTTGATGCTCACGACTGAAATGAAGACGGAAGGGAGAGGGAGAGAGCTGATTTCTGCTGCTTCTCGGCAGAGAAAGGAAGACAAGAGAAGGCTGCTCTCTCTCTTGCTTCTTTTCGGCAGTGAGACGATAGGAGATGAGAGAGTAGCCGCTTTGGTTGCTTCTTTTCGGTAGAGAGAGAGGTGAGATGAAAGATGAAAGGTTGATGAACTTGTGGAATAGAGAGATGAATTTAACATGTGAGAAGATATGGAAAGATTAGAGAGAGAGAGATATGAGATCGAGGGAGGGATTTGGAGAGAGGGGGGCCGGTTATGTGGCTTATGGAGGGAGAGAGTAGCCTCCACTCTCTCAAGTGAGAGTGAAATAGAGTTTAGGGCTACTATTTTGGATAGGATGCAAACTTTTATCTATTAAAAAAGCCCGGAATAAAAGTTTTCCGGTTGAAAATATCCCTCAAACGTCTAATAACTCTCCTCAACTCTTTCCCGACATCAAAATTCTCTCTACATCATCTTATATCTCCCAAAATAAATTAAGGAATCTAATTATATAATTTTTAGATCAAGATTCCATCTAATGAAGAAAACATAAAAATTGTGCAACCAATTATGCCGTTAAGCAATTTATTTTTAAAACTTCATTCAACGTTCTCAGAAAATTCTCCAACTTATCTCAAAGGTCTTAAAATAAATTCTAGATTCAAATGAAACTAATTAGACTAAATTCAGAGTCAGTCGATGAATATGGATTTCTCGATTAACGTTACTATTCATGAGTTGGGAGAACTTCTTGCACAGATCTTCGGATTTGGATCCAAAGATGATGTCGTCATATATATTTGCACCACCAGGATATCTTCTCCAACTTTGATGGTGAAGAGAGTTTTATCGACTGAGCCTCGGATGAATCCTGACTCTAGGGGAAAGCCGCACAGAGTCGTACCATGCGCACGGAGCCTGTTTCAGTCTGTAGATGACTTTCTTCAGTTTGTAGACTCTATCAACACTAGTCTCAAAATCGGGAGGTTGTTCTACATACACATCTTTTTTAATGTCTCTATTGAGAAACACGCATTTCACATCTATTTGGTAGACCTTGAACTTGTGGTAAGCGGCGTAGGCTACGAAAATCCGAATTGCTTCCAAACGAGCAACTGGGACGAAGGAGTCTTCGGAATCTATTCCTTCTTGCTGGCAGTAGCCTTTAGCTACCAGTCTAGCCTTGTTTCTCACTACGCAGCCAATGGCGTCACACTTATTCTTGAATATCCACTTCAAGCCAATCACCTTGACTCCTTCACCTTTCTCAACAAGTTCCCAAATGCAATTTCTGAGGAACTCGTTTAACTCTTCCTGCATGGCTTGAGTCCACTGGATGCAACCTAAAGCTTCCAAGATTGTCTTGGGTTCAGGCACATCTGCTACGTAGCATGCAATCATGCTTACATCTCCTGGTTGCTCCAATTTTCCTAGTATCCTGAGCTCATCAGCATAGTGAGCTTCCAAAGTTGGTTCATCATCAGCTGAGGTTCCTGACTGAGTTGGTTGATTCGGAACATAAGCTGTGGAATCTACAACTTGAGTTGATCTTCTGGTTCGAACGCCAGCTTCCGGACTTCCTATCACAGAGTCTTTGACATGGCTTTCATACCACCGTTTATACTTCCGTGCTCACTTAGCAGATTCGAGTATTGTGATGGAGTACTCCGGTCTTGGAGACATTAGAGGTCCCGAGTTTGGTGTTCTGACTTCTGGTGCAGTTCGATCCTCAGTTGGAGATGAAGGGTGAACTTGGGAGCTGGCTGGTCTCGGACTGGAAGGCTGGTCAGTTGCTAATCCTGGCTGAGCGTCAGCTGCAGTTGGCACTTGATCAATTGACTCTGGAGTTCCTCCTTGAATTGTGACGGGATCTTCAGCCTCATCTTCAGAAGAGTATACTTCTTCTTCTTCAGTTGACCGGATAAGCGGCTCTGCAAGGTTCTTCAGTCTTGAGCTTGAGACCTTGTCTCGGCTGGCTAGGCCGGTGCACTTTTTTCAGTTGCATGCAATATAGCATGTTCCTTGCACTCAAAAGTAGATTCATCAAACATAACATGAGGTGTTACCTCCACAATTTTGGTTCTGGTGTTGAAAACTCTATAAGCTTTTATCTTAGCTGTATATGCTAAGAATATGCCTTTGACAACTTTTGGCTCGAAGGTTTTTAACTGAGCTTTCCTATTATTATGGATGTAACACTTAGAACCGAACACATGAAAGTAAGAGATATTAGGCTTCCTATTTCTCCATATTTCATATGGAGTATTTCCTTGTCTCTTCGTGAGGAGGAAGCGGTTCTATGTAGTACGATGTGTTGACTGCTTCAGCCCAAAATGTTTTTGGTAGGGCTGAGCTAGTAAGCATGCAGGTCGCTGCATCTTTCAGCATTCTGCTTCTCCTCTCAGCAACTTTGTTCTGCTGTGGAGCTCTTGCAGTTGAGGTTTGATGAGTTATGCCTTTCTTCTTGCAATACTCAATGATAGTCTCATTGGAAAACTCAGTTCCACGATCAGATCTAATGGAGACAATGGATTTTCCTTGTTAATTCGCAAGTCTATCCATCAGCTTAGACAATTCTTCTCTCGTCTCATTCTTGTGCGCTATGAAGATCACCCAGGTGTATCTCGAGTAGTTATTAGTGACAACGAGAGTGTAATGATTTCCACTCACACTCTTTGGGGTAACCGGACCGAAAAGATCCATGTGGATCAATTACAGAACACGATCCGTTGATGGCATTATCTTAAGATGGAATGATGCTCTAGTCAACTTTCCAAGTTGATAGGCACTGCAGTGATGCGTCGGACAGAGCTTCAAGTCCAGTATTCCAACTGCGCGCTGTTGGCAAGCTAATTTGTTCATGGTTTTGAAGTTGATGTGGTTGAGTCTCTTGTACCACAACCAGGTTGTCTCTGAGCTGCTCATGGATACGAGGTACGTTTCTGGTGAGCTACTCGACCAGTCTGAGTAGTAGACTCCACCGGATGAAAATCGTCTACTAAGTAGGAGAATCTGCTTAGTTTAGACATCTTTCATTCTGCATCCCTGTGCATCAAACTTCACAAAAAAACTATTATCGCAAAGTTGGCCTATGGTGAGCAAGTTATGCTTCAATCCATCGACCAAGGAAACATTTTTAATAGTCACGAGATCAGTTTTGAATGTACCAGATCCTTTGATTTTACCTTAAGAGTCATCACCAAAGGTAATGATACATCCTTCTCGAAACTTGAAGTCGGTGAGAAGATTCCTCTAATTTGTCATGTGCCTAGAGCATCTGCTGTCCAACACCTAGACTGACTTTGCACTTCTTCTCTTCCTCAGTTCATCTTGGTCCTGCAAAACACAAGAAGAATTTTAGGTACCCACACTCAGTTGGGTCCTGCACGGTTAGTGACTTAGGTTTTCATGAAGATTCGAATTAAGGGATCTGTTCGAATCACTCTCATTCTCTGTCCACATAGACTGCTAACTGAGTTGGTCTTGATGAGCAAACAGTCCAATTTCTTGGTGTCTTTGTGGAGCACAGTATCGACTCTGCTGAGAGGGTCGATTTCTTCGTGATGAGAACTGTCTGGGAGGTTTTCCAAACTATCTAGCTCCACGGGCATACCCGAACTGTGGATAACTTGGACCATTGAACTGATCGCTGAAGTTTCCATGTCGTTGATATTCTTATTGGTAGTGGTGAGGCACTGGGAACATATGATGGTAGAAATGTGGATTGTCCCAATTCGGATGCCTCTGTTGATGATGCTAAGCTGAGTAGTTTGGCATGCGCCTGGGCTGCTTCTACCTTGGCTGCGAAGGTCCACTCCGTCTGTTCCCCCTCGCTCTGTGACCTCGGGGTCTTGATCTCCTTGAGGATCTCTCAGCATCCTTTGATGTACCAGCTTCATGCTCCTTAGGTTCTTCAGCTAGAACCTTCTTTCCTTTATCCTTCACATGAGTCTCAACAGTGTGAGAGATGACTGATGTCTCTTGAACTGTAACTTCGACTGAGTTCAGTTGAACTTGAGGTGCCTCAGTTGGCGATCCAGTTGCTTTGACGAGCTGAGCTGACTGAGCTCCAGTGTTCGTTGCTGGATTGTATCCAAAACCTTCTACACATTTGGGAGGTATTTGTTGGCTTAACATGCACTCCAGATCTGAGCTCGAGGCATGAAGGGATACTATCTTCTCATTTGCAAACTTCAGCTCCATTTGTAATTGAGAGATGTATTCCGCCTGAGTCCTGGTCATGTTGATCAAGTGGATTACCTGACTGTTGGTTGACTGAGCAACTTCTTCATGGAGTCTGTGGTTTTCCTCCACGAGCTTCTCTATGTCATGATCCTTCATGATCAACTCGTTGCTCATGTTATCAAACTCAACTTGAAGCTCTTTGCATTGTGCAACTTGCTAAGTGCACAATCTGCTCAAGTGTTCGACCTCATCCCGAGACAGCTCGATATCTTCGTCTAACTCTCCTGTACTTTGGTTAACAGAAGACACAATATGAAAGGGATGGTTACCTTATTAGTTAACTCTTCCGACAATGCTATGAAGCACTGGTCTTTCCCTCCTGAGCTTGATGGCGAGTCAGTTTTTTCTCCTTCTGACTCGGTGAATACGTTGGTGTCATCGACGTCATCCTCTACGATCATGGACTTTGTTTTCTCCTTGGCCTTTCCTCGGATGGCTTCTTTCTCCTTCATGGAGAGATCAGGACAGTTGGCTTTGAAGTGTCCTGGCATTCTGCATTCAAAGCATCCTTCGCTTTGATTCCTTGAGGAAGGTTCAATGGAGCTCCGACTGCTCCTGTTGATCCTCCTATACTTCTAGATCCTAGAGTTCATCTTCTCAAGTTGTTTGGTCATCTCGTCGACCTTCTTCTGAAGTTCGGACCTGCTCGGTCAATCCCTAGCTGAGGAGTCAGAGGACCGTGAGGGTCTGGCAAACTTGGATCATCTCGATTCAGCTCGAAGCGCCACTGGTGTGGCAGCTCAGCTCTGCTCGGTTTGTTCTGGCTTCTGAAGCTTGCTCTGCTTCAGTCGGAGTATGTCATACTCATTCGCCTTAAGCATGAAGAACAACTTCTCAGTTGTCATCGAACTGACGTCACTTCGATTTTGATGGACAACTCTGTAGACCGCCTAGTCTTACAGTGCGAAGAGAACTTTCAAGTTCTTCTCACGCTAAGAGTATCTACCCTTCCTATTACTCTCAATGTTCATAAGGACCTCTGTGAATCTCAGCTACATCTTGTCGATGGACTCCCTGGTTAGCTGAGAGAAATTCTCAAACTTCTGACAAGTTAAGGTGAACTTGTTCTCATTTATCTTGCCACAGCCTTCACAGAGTGCAGCTAAGGCTTTCTACATATCTTTTGTTGTGGAGCAATTGATAAATCTTCGGCAGGTAGGCTTTTCCGACGGTGGAAGCGATGACACTCTTTGCTATGTCATCTAGCAGCGCAATGTCTCTTTCTTCCTTGGTGTACTGGTTGGCGCCTTTTGGTTCATTCTTCATCATCATCTCTCCTTCCCCTGGAGTGTTGAAGGGACCAACACTGACTAAGTCACTTGGATGTGACCTTTTTCAATGGTCTCCCACATCATGTGACGCCTGGCAGTCAGTGCCATCTTTAGGCGAAACTTCCATGTGGGATAATCATCCACGGAGAACTCCCGTAAGCTTCCTAGCAACGCTGGGTTTATCTTTGCTGCATACCACAAAAGACAAACAAGAAAATATGCAGCAGAATGCACTAAAGGTTTTCATAAAAGATCTGTTCAGTTGAGTACTGAAAAATCTACTCGACCCACACCTTGTAAATTAGAAACAACAGCCTTTTGAACCACTTCTCTGATACCACTTGATGGTCTCGATAACGAGTATCTGATGTATGGGGGGGGGGAGGAATACACCAGTAGCAATTTTTTTTCCTCAAAGTCTTTTCACTGAGTTAAATTGTTCAGCTCAGTTGGCTCGACAACTAGAAAAGTCAGTCGGAGCGGCTCTACAACTGAGTTGCTCAGTTGGAGCGAATCACACAGTTGGGTGCACAGCTAGCTCCTATACCTGAATGTTAGTTGTATGGACCAACTGAGGTTTTAAATAGTTTTGCATTGCGAAAGTTGGTGGAGTTTAAACTCGTTACAAAAACTAAAACCTTTGTCAAAATAGGGAAGGTCAAGTTCCCAAAGTTAGTGTAGTTGTGTGCTTGTGCAGTTTGTATGCTGGGTCAGTTGGTTAGAAAACTGAATGTAAAATACTGAATATAAATACAGAATGTTATGGACACATTATTTTAACGTTGTTCAGAGATTGACCTCCTACGTCCACGACTTCCTTTTCGAGGAAGTAATCCACTAGATAAGCTTAAGCGTTCTTACCAAATGCCCCACTTGGTTTCCGGGTACCAAGCAAATCTAACCAGTTCAATTACAAGTTCGAATAAGACCTCACAACACTTTTCCAGACAAGTACACAGCCTGGGTCTTAGATGCCAGGTTCTAAGAGATCTAGTCTTGGATTCTGGGTTCCAAGGAACCTGATCTTTGATTATAGGTTCAAAGGGACCTAGTGACTTTGATTACGGGTTCAAAGTTCGACCTAAAGGTTGGGGGTTGGGGATTTTCCAACTGAGAAGCCTTCTACACAAAGAGAAGTGGAGGCTTCTTCCTAAGGCTACAAACTCGATCTTTTGGAAGAGAGTCTGGACAAACACAAATTATGCAAGAACTTATATTTTAGATTCAATCAAAGAAGGGGCTTTCTGAGAGGCTAGAAGGAAGAACAAGAGGAGGCTTGGACACTCGACTTCTACTGATCTTCAATTGAGGTCTTCTTGCTGGAGAGAGAGGTGGTCTGCTGTTGCTACTTCACTCTTAATTTTATCTCTCTTGGTAATTCTGCGTGCTTGTGTCTGCCCACGTACTTTTATGTGGAGACCTCTATTTATAGAGGGAGATCTAACTAGCCGTTGGAAACAACCGTTTGACCTCTGCCAAAAGCATGCCACTTCACCTGCTTTTCTGAAAACTTTCTTAAAATGGAAACTGCGAGCGTTGCTTTATGCACATCGCTGTTGTCGGTCCATTTATGGTAAGTTCTCCAGCCGACTTGTGCTTCTGAGTAGATTCACATCTGGACTGCAATTCTTCTGTCTTCTACGTCTTCTAAGTCTTCTCTTCTCCGCCTTGCGACGTCTGACGTCGACACAACTTCTCTTCACGCTTCAGCTGCGTGGGTCAGTTGAGGAGTTAACTGAGCTGCTGTCCAACTGAGTCCATGGTTCAGCTGAGGTTGAGGTCTCAACTGAGTTTGGGTCTCAATTGAGTTCTTCACGAACTTCCTTTTTCAGTCCGACTGTATTCTTATGTTTGATACCTGTAAAGATAAAATCCCTACTCTTAAACAGTAAGCTCGAGCTAAGTTCAGACTGAAGGCATTTCATCTACTCGGTTAGGGTCTGTTGGGGTTTTGATATCATTCCAAACCTTTTACTAATTTTTCCAACATGATTTATTGAAATTATAAATATATTCCGATTATCTACTCGAGAAGTAAAATAATCTACAATTCCGCTATAATAATGATTTTCAAACTATTATTTCCAACAGTTGTTTGAGTGAAAATTTAAACAACTTAAATATCTAAATGTTTGACTTTTAATTTACGTGGATCGAGAAGTTAGATCAAAATTATCTAAGGATACATTCAAAGGATTTAAACTTCAGTTTTTGAGCAGTGAAATTTAAAATTAGAACTATTATAAATAAAATTATTATATATATATATATATAGGGTAAGGTTCAAATAAAAATTTTCTTACAGGAGTTAACTAGTAACTCAATCTACATCCTTCATTTTTCTTAATCTATGGCTCTTAATTAATTTCAAATTTTTAGCTGTGTTTTCCCATCTTAAATTAGATCTGGGGTAACTTCGTAGTTGACATAGGATTCGTAACTAATGTAATCCTATAATTGACGGGATGTATTGCATATAATTAAAGACATAATTTTTTTTTCCTTTATAATCCAGTTTTCATGGTGTTGGACATGCTTTCATTATATTTTTATAATTCTTTTATTTCATGTTCATTTATTTTTTGGTCTATAAATTAATTTGGTCTATTATTTTTTTCAAATGATTAACTTTACGTTTGTGTTATTATCTTGTACAACAAAATCATATTTTAAGCAAGATCAATATATTATACATACATCATGCACTTAGTATATAAGCATATTATCGATAATCTTTTGGGGAGTGTATATTTCAGTATTAATACTGCGTAAATACATTATAAATGCAGCTTATTTACTATGCAAATATTGCGTGATTAGCATTATTTAAATATAAGCAGTGCATAGTTGATACTTAATTACTACATAAATACAACTTAATTATCATAAATATAAGTATTCTATAATAATGCTTATTTTCTTTCTAAATGTTGCTTTATGTACTGTATAAATATTGCATAAGTAATCTAAAAGTATGAGTACGTAATGCATAATAACTGCTTAATTACTGTATACATAATGCTTATTTACTCTATAAATATTTCATAAATATTTGTATAAGTACGTAATGCATAATTAGTGCTAAATTATTGTATATGTAATGCATAATTACTGTTTACACGATACTTAATTGATATTGGTAGTGCTTAATTTAAATATTGTTGGTATAAGTTCCCAAAACTAAAAATATTGTTGGTATAAGTAAACACATTATTCCAACTTAATTTATTTTTAATATATCATGTTAGTTTAGCTGTTTTGAATTTCTCCCAAGTTATCCGCCGAAAAACCGAAATTAATGAAAGTGGGCTAATTTGATTGACCTTGATACCCTTCCACGTGTTTTTACCATCCAATGTTATATCTAAATTTAAATCTCAACCATACAATTTAAATGAATCTATGGTTAATAATTAGTTATTAATTAACTTATGGGAGTTAGTTTCTATGTGAACCACTTCCGACTAGAGTGTTTTTTTAGGATTCTAACTTTTACCGTTTTTCAATAATAGGTCAAATTTTTTTTTAGCGTCCAACATAGTGTTTGTGTTGTTACATTTTAATGTTTTGAACTGTTAAACATAATGTTTTAGTTGTCATACAATAATGTTTGTTATATTTGTGGTTAAGCTTATTCCTTCAAGACACATAAGCATTTTGAGTATTTTTTACCTTACATCATATTGCTCGTTAGCATCCAACATAATGTTTGTGTTGATATACTATAATGCTTTGGTACATATTCAAATCCTAGTTGATTAGAAGATGCAATTCTACTTAGTAGAATTTATAAAATATGCAAAATTCACACAATATTCATCTTCATTTTGCAGTTTGCAATTTCAGTTGGTATTAGATTAATTTGAATAACAAAAAAAAAAAAACTTAAAAGAATTAGAAAAATCAAATCTTCATTATTACCGAAACATTTTTCTTTCTCTTTCTCGGAGCCATGGATTTCTTCTGCCGAACTTTAATGTTTTTGGCTAATTATACTACACTAGGAATTTTCTGGATTTGTTTAAATTTTGCAGCACTAAATTAGGAGGTGATGGAAACTATAGCCGTAATAATTGGAGAAATAGAGGGGAGAGGAGAGAGATTAAGGTTAAGAAAGTCACATACTTACCCTTTTCGTATTTTAGGTATTAATTAAAAAAGAAAGTTCAATAAATGTACTTTTAATCTTGGCCATTAAATAGAACATAATCTATGGTAAATAAGGAATTTCTAGTTTTCACATAGAACATGGTATGCACATGGTAAAAGGACAAATTACACTAACTCAATGTACAAATATTTAATGTACTGCATTTTGTGTATTTATGAAGTGATATTAATGCATGATTTGTACGGACTCATATAAGGATGAGTTTCTACCAGATCCACACTATATATATATATATATATATATATATATATATATATATATATCATGTAACTGATAGATATTGAACAATTCCTTCAGAGAATTATATACGATTTTCTTCTTCTTCTTCTCCTCTTCTCTTCTTTCTGCATCTTTAACTCTTTTACCATTGGAATTATATACGGTTTTCTTCTTCTCCTCCTCTTCTCTTCTTTCTGCATCTTTAACTTTTTTACCATTGGAATTGCTTGTTCAAGGTAATATTACAATACGTTATCAACACGAGTCTCTAGCCAATTGAGTGGAAATTGGGAGTAAGCCATAGGGAAGAATCGTGTCTTTCCTTGCAAGGTAATCTTCTTGAAAAAATATATATATATTTTTTTTACGTTGATGGAGATGTAGGGAATCTGCTTCACTGTTACTTTCGGGGGAAGAAACTGCTAAAAAAGGTTAACTTTGTGGGAATGGAAATAGAGAAGGTGGAAGAGACGATTATAAAAAGTAATTTTTGAAATCAATTATTGAATTATGAAAGTTAAATAGGAATCGCAAAAGAGCCATCGAATTATGAAAACACGTGGTTGAGTCAATTTAATACGTCTGCCCACATTGATTTGAACAGTTCAAGTTATCATAATTTAATTTGTTAATTAAACATAGATTTAAGAAGGAATATTTCCAAGTATTCAATGATGATTAATTCAATAGTTTTATCGAGTTGAATTGAACTGCTGTTATTTGTGATAGGCATTCGAGTTTGTGTAGAAACTAGTGCGAAACATGCTTACATCATATAACTCAGAGTTATGTTATGCTCAACGTCATCATATTATCCTAGGCATGCAAACCTACACACAAGAAGACCCTTCTCTCACACACTTTACTTTCAGCAAAGTGGGTAAGAGGCACAAACTAAAAACCAAAACAACGTTAGATTAACAACATACTCAAAGAAGAAAAGAAAAGACACAACAGACAACGATCCTCCCACCCACACACTTTACTTTCAGTAAAGTGGGTCGATCAAAGGACCAACTCAATAAAGACTCAAAACAAAAACCTAAAACTAACAAAAACTGGGAGGAAACAATTATGAAGGAGGTAATAGCATGGCACCTGACGTGGGCAATTTGAGCATTGTGAATGGCTTAGAGGGTCTTCTTTCATGTAACACCAACTTCTTCGTCCAGTCTGGTCAAGCTCCCAAGGATTTGCAACTCCTTGTTGTTTGGGCATGGCAGGTGATCATTCTGCCTCCGTAGATGGTCTGGAGAGAAAGTCTTTTCAGGAATGTTGTGCCCTCGTTGGCGGCTTGTAGAAGGGATTTCCTTCTTCATCATGATAAACTCATCGAGCAGCTTCATGTTCTTCGGCTCGGGCAAGGGACATCCTCAACAACATCTCTTTGTGTGCAAAAGCATCCTTCTCCAACTCGCCCAAGTAAGTGCCTTTTAGCTCAGGGATTTCAGACTCCTCTTGCCCTATACTATAGTTTGGGGGAAAAAAAAAGGTCTAAGTGATGGTCATGCCCTCGCTTATGAATGTCTTTCCACTGTTGTTTCCGTGCCCTTGCTCCTGCACGTCATGAACAAACTATACCTCCTACAAAAATACTACTTAAGCTAGGGTTTAAATAAAAATAAAAATAAAAAGAAAATAAAAAGGATAGGTACCAGGTTGCCCCCTAGCAAGTGCCTTAGTTTACGTCGTGGGCACGACGTGGCCTCCATCTTTTAGTCGTCGACTGGATATTGGAACTCGCGAAACTCCGCTCATTCATTCCGTGTCAGGCCCAGAGTAGGCTAGACTTGTCCTGTTGACTTTCCGGCAAAGGCGCCAATTTTAACGCGAACGTCATTTAGTCACGTACAAAATACATTTATAATTATCCTATTTCCCATTACCAGTATCAGCTAGCAGTAAGTATAGGGTCGATCCCACGAGGAGTTGGTGTAGCTTTCTCTTCGGTCAAAGGTCATCCAAAGATTTAGGGGTTCTGCACAGACTCGTCTTGGCCAAACAAGAAAATAAAACTAAACTAAAACATAAATAAAAGATAAAAACAAACCTGGATTTAGGTGTTGAGTCGATTGCACAAACAAGACGTCTTCATTGATGCAAGGATATGTGGTACGTATGTATGTCAACGGTTATAGGCAAATCGCGTCATGGTCCACTGTCACGTCATCATGCCCACAGCCACGATCTGCCCAGCTCGTCCTTACTTGTGAAACCTGCGTGGCATTCCCACCCCAGGCTTCCTAACTTGTCCAACTTACACCCGAGCATTCCTCAAGGGGCATAGATTGAAACAAGCAGCTTTGGGCACTAGACGAACCAGTTCCGGCCCTATGAGATACGAGAACCTCGCTCTGACTTTTCACCAGTCTCAGTGTACTTCGTTCGGCTCCGCCCAAGTTCAGCCTAAGATTTGCCGCCCTCAAGGAGCGTGAGGCAAATCTCTCCCGGTCCCTGTTGGCCTTAGCTACCTCCCTTTTAAGGAATATGCCGCCCTCCAATTGCCCACTGGCCACATGAACTCTTGGCACAAACAGACCGCTTTGAAATCATTGTCTAACGCCTTGGAAACACACATATATATAGCTTTTCCCTTGCCCAAATCAACATCACGATTTAATGCTTATGCAGCGTCATCTTACCCAAACACAGATTTGTATAACTACCTAGGCATAAAGTAAATAACAAGAAAAGAAAGAACGAAATAGGAAAAGAACATTAATTAAAATAAATTCGGACGACACCAACATCACCGGCAACAAAGTACAAAAGTTAGTTTGGCCCCGAAGGGGCAAACTCTTGAACAAAAGAAAGAAAACCCTGGACTAAAGAAGATAAGAAACTAAAAGATTCAAAGATTAAGAGTTGATAAGAGATACATATGGCTTGCTATCTAGGAGTATTTATAGAGGTGAAATTCGTGGGTCTTGGAGGCTCAACCCATTAGGTAAGTTGATAGCAGCTAGGTTTGGACGAGCTGTCTTCCAGCTGTCAATCCTTGTAACAACTTCTGTTGACCAAAAGACTTTCCTTATTTAGTAGATTTGATATGTCCACACGCAGAATGGTCTAGTTGAATCCTTGATCAAACGTTTAAAACTAGTAGCTAGACCATTGCAACAAAAATCAAACTTACCTATTACTTGTTGGGGTCATGCTGCAAATTTTCTCCAAATCTGACAAACTGTATATTATGAATATTCCTCAATACAATTAGTAAGTGGTAAAGAACCAAACATTTTTCATCTACGAATATATGGTTGGAGTTTATACTCCAATAGTGCTACCAAAGCATACCACGTCCATCTATAATTAAATTTCTTGAATCTATGACTGGGGATCAATTTACTGCCCGGTACGCTGACTATATTTTTTATGAAGATTATTTCCCGACATTGTGGGGAGACAAAGCCCAACTTCAACATAATATCAAGAAATTTCATGGAATGAAAAGAATCTTCACTACTTAGATCTACATACTAATGAATCTGAACTAGATGTTCAAAGAATAATTAACTTGCAATATTTAGTAAGTAATTTGCCAGATGCATTTACTGATCAGAAGGGAGTGACAAAATCTCATATTCCTGCTATGAACGCACCACAAAGAATTAAAGTTCTATATGGACAAAATAAATCAGCTGATAATCCCGAACGCTAGAAGCGTGGGAGAGACCTATTGGTGCTAAGATAAAAATCCCCAAAAAATAAAATCAAATAAGAATATGATATCACTCCAACAATCTCGTGAAGAGGATCATCCTGTAGATGATAATCCTAGTACTTCTAAAAATGCACTAACTAATACTGGGTTTGCGGAACAACCAGATCATAATATAATGAGAAATAACAAAAATTTGGTTGATGTCAATATTGAAGTTGCTATGAACCTTATAAATATGGAAGAAACTTATAACAGAAATGTTATTGTAATAGACGATGTATTTGCCTCTACAATTGCATATACCGTTTCAAATGATAATCTGGATCTAGAACCAAAAACAGTAATAGGGTGCCGGAAGCGCTCTGATTGGTTGAAATAGAAGGAAGCAATTGAGGCAGAGTATAACTCGCTAAAGAAAAGAAAAGTTCTTGGCTCTATAATACTTATACCCGACAGTGTTGAACCATTGGGATATAAATGTGTGTTTGTACGAAAGAGAAATGAGAACAATGATGTGGCAAGATATAAAACGAGATTAGAAGCTCAAGGGTTTTTGCAGAGACCTGGAATTAATTTTGATCAAATATATTCTCCTGTTTTAGATGCCGTAACATTCCGCTATTTGATATCTCTGGCATCATCAATGAATTTGGAAATGCAGTTAACGAACGTCGTGACTGCATATTTGTATGGGTCACTAGATGCTGATATCTATATGAAAATTCTTGAAAGATTCAAAATTCCTCATATGAAGGAAAATGAAACTCGTGACATGTATTGTGTGAAATTAGAAAAATCATTGTACGATTTAAAATAGTAGGGAAAGATGTGGTATAACCGACTTAGTGAATTCGTCTTGAAGAAGGAATATGTGAACAGTGATATATGCCCTTGTGTGTTCATTAAAAGATCACAAAATGGTTTTTGTATCATGTCTGTTTTTGTTGATGATATAATGTAGTGGCCCGATTGTGGATTTAATGTTTTAAATGGAAATTTCTGGATAATTAGGAAAAGATTGGATAATTTTCTGCTTACTTCATTTCTTGAGAAACAAGAGAATATAAAGGAAAAGTGGTCCCCAAATTACAGCTAATTTACCAAGATGAAATAATACAAGAAATAACAGTAATTAAAGATAAGCGTGTTTTAATAGGACACGACTCCCTCAATTCTTTCCATGTACCTAGCCACTTGTACTGGCCTTCTCCACCTCATCTTTGAATTCGGTCAAAATCAAATTCTCTTCTTCTTCCTTGGTTCCCAATCCTCCGCCAAATTTCTCCTCCAGACCTCCTCCTTCACACAAAATTTCTTCTTTCCCGTTCACCACTCCTCCATTCGTAACAATACCCCCCGCCGATGAAGATCCTTGTCCACAAGGATTGAACAATGAGAACTTCCAAAGAATGAAAGTTGCATCCTCCCAAGTAGCCAAGGTCGAATCTTGATTCACCCATTGTACCAGACTCTGCGGAACAGCCAAACCATTCCGAGCACTGATACGAGAATCGAGGAATGCAAAAGGCTCCACCTTGCAAGAGGCATCATCATCCACAATCGGCAGATCTGAAATAGGTACAGTTCCTCGTCCAATACATTTCTTTAACAAAGAAACATGAAAAACCGGGTGAATCCGAGAGGATTCAGGTAGAGCTAGTCGATAAGCAACCTCCCCAACTTTCTCTAAGATCTCATATGGTCCATAGTAGCGAGCAGTAAGCTTGAGATTCTTGCGTAGGCTCAGGGAAGTCTGTCGATAGGGTTGCAGCATAAGATAGACTCGGTCACCAACCTGAAAAACCCTATCTTGCCTTTTCTTGTCAGCAAATAATTTCATACGTGAGTGGGCTTGGGTAAGATTCTCCTTCAATAGTTGAACAAAATTCCTTCTCTCCTCCATGAAATCCTTCACACCCAAAGAGTCAGTATGTAGAAAGGAACCCAAACCCAGCTGGTTTAGTGGAAATCCATATAAAGCTTGAAAAGGGGTAGTTTCAAACTTGTATGAAAATTGGTGTTATACTAATATTCAGCCACGGAAAGCAACTTAGACCACTGCTTAGAATGTGAACTAACCATACACCGGAGATAATTTTCAAGGCATTGATTTAGTCTCTTAGTTTGCCCATCAGACTGAGGGTGGTAAACAATAGATTGAGCCAGTTTTGTTCCCATGAGTTTAAATAGCACCTTCTAGAAAACACTAGTGAAAACCTTATCACGATCTGACACAATAATAGTAGGAGGACCATGAAGCTTATAGATGTGATCCAGGAACTGCTTGGCCACTACTTGAGCAGTATAAAAGTGAGAGAGAGCAATAAAATGCCCATATTTAGTGAGTATATCGACAACCACCATAATAACATCCCTTCCCCCAGATTTAGGAAGTCCTTCAATAAAATCCATGGAAATTTCAGACCAAGCCTTGTCAGGTATAGACAGAGGTTTAAGTAAGCCGGGGTAGCTTCCTACATCATTTTTATGCCTTTAACATATATCACAACTTTGCACAAAAGTAGTGACATCTGCTTTCTTTTTTTGCCAATAAAAATATCCTTTTAATCTCATATAGGTAGCATGGATTCCAGAGTGGCCCCCCTAAGGAGTATTGTGCATCTCTTCCACCAATATGTTTCTCAGGTTTGTGCCAGAACCGACTACCACCTTTCCCTTGTACTCAAGCAAATCAGCATTCAATTCATATTCGGCACGTGCATTCTTATCAATAGCTTTGGCAGGAATAACTTGAGATAGAATAGGATCACCTTGATAGCTGAGAACCACCTATTGTATCCAATATTGGGAAACAACAGTAATAGCATCCAAATCCTCTTGCCCTGGGAAACACCTGGACAAGGCATCCGCCACCTTATTGTCACTGTCCTTAGTGTAGTGAATCTCATAATTAAACCCCAATAACTTGATAAGCCACCTGTATTGTACAGGATTAACAGATTTCTGATCCGACAAGTATTTTAAAGCTTGTTGATCAGTCTTGATAATGAATTTCTGTCCTTGAAGATAGGTTTTCCATTTCTGAACTGCCATCACAACTGCGAGAAACTCTCTCTCATAGATAGAAAGAACCTGGTTCTTTGGGCAAAGAATCTTACTCATATAGGCAATAGGTCTACCCAACTGCATCAAAACAGCTCCCGCTCTAAAACCACTAGCATCAGTTTCCAATGTAAAAGGAAGATTGAAATTGGGTAGGGCCAAAGCTGAAGCTGTGATCATAGCCTATTTGAGTTGAAGAAAAGCAGCTTCAGCTTCTGTGTTCCATTTAAAACAATCTTTCTTGAGTACTTGAGTCAAAGGTCTGCTGATTTGACCATAGCCCTTCACAAATTTTTTGTAATAACCTGTGAGGCCCGAAAAACCCCTTAACTGCTTGAGTGTTTTAAGAGTCGGCCAATTCACCATGCTAGCCACCTTCTCAGGATCAGTAGCCACTCCTTCTGGACTTAAGACATGCCCCAAATACTCAATTCTTTGTTGACCAAAACTACACTTACTCTTCTTAGCAAACAGAGTATTATTCCTAAGCACTTGCAGCACCTCCCTTAAATGCAAAATATGCTCCTCTCATGTCTTACTATAGACCAAAATGTCATTAAAAAACACCAATACACTCTTCCTTAGATGCTTTTGGATAACAATATTCATCAAAGATTGGAAAGTAGTTGGAGCATTACAAAGCCCAAAAGGCATGACTAGAAACTCATAGTGCCCTTGATGTTGGAAAAAGCAGTGTGATACCTATCAGCAGAGTTTACTAGAATTTGGAAATAGCCAGATCTCAGATCCAACTTAGAGAAATATTGAGCACCATGCAGCTCATCCAGCATCTCATCTATGATAGGAATAGGATAGCCATGCTTGATAGTCAATGAATTGAGGTATTTGTAATCAACAAACATCCTCCAAGTGTTATCTTTCTTCTTTACCAATATAACAGGTGCAGCAAATGAACTCTTACTATGTTGAATAACCCCATCCTTCAACAGCTCCCCTACAATCCTCTTAATTTTATTTTTGTGGCTATGTGATGTTCTGTATGGATGTTGGTGTTTGGGTATGCTATTAGGTTTTAAATTAATTTGATGTTCCACTCCTCTTGTAGGTGGCAGTTTTTGATGATTATCAAACACATCTTCAAATTCATCCAACATAGGCTGTAGCTGAGAACTGACTACAGATTCTCCCACCGCAGGAGAAATCAGGTATACCTCCTCAATATCCTCCAACTTCTGGTGTAGCATGGAATGTAGTCTAGGACCAGATATCAACTGGCACTCAGTGGCTCTATTAACAACTTGCATTTTCACCCTTTTCCTCTTATCATGTACAGTACATGTCATCCTCTTATAATTTAGAAAAATTGGAGTGACATGCGTCACTGCCAAGTATGATGTCATAACCTTCATGCTCCAACAATCTCAAAGAGAAGGTAAACTCATGTCCCTGCACCTTCCATGAAAAATTTGTTACTATTTCTGTACTAACCAATTGCTGCCCATTAGCAATTTTAACCAAAATAGGAGAGTCCTTGTCAGTTTGACATCCCAACCTGTTGGTTGTACTCTTCCTAATGAAACTAAGAGAGCTGCATGTATCAATCAATATTTGCATCCTCTGATCACTGGCTCACAAAATACTCTCATTGTTTTAGCACTAGTAGAACTAGTAATAGCATTTACTGAGATTTCAGATTCTAGCATGGGTTCATTTTTTGGCAATAACAGTTCTACATACTCAGCATCATGTTGCATGTGAGATAATTCCCGCTCCTCTGTCATAGCCATGTAGAAAACCTTAGGTTTACATTTGTGACCATAAACATATGTCTCATCACAATTGTAGCAGAGTCCATTCTCTCTCCTAGTAGCCATCTCCGCACTTGTTAAAAGTTTGATAGGAACCTTGCTAATAGTAGGAAGCGTAGGCTTCTGATTAACTACCACATCAGGCTTCTTATAGTTCTGAAATTGATTGTTGTTGTTTTGGTAATGATTGTTATAGACCTTAGGAGCTGGTTTCACCCTTTTAGCTAATGCATCCAAGGTTAACATTTGTTTCTGCCCAATCTCAATTGCATCCTGTAAGGTTTGTGGTCTAAACAAAAGTAGGAAGCTCTGCATCTCCTCAGCTAATCCACTAATGAAATTAGCCACAAAATACTCTTCATAATAGGACATATGGTTGCTCAACAATAAATAAGACCTAAACTCTTCAAATTTCTCCACATATTGAGAGTGGGTACCAGTCTGTTTGAGATTCTTAAACTCCATCAGAACTTTCCCTTCACTAATATCATCAAACCTTGCTGCAAAAACTTCCAGAAATTGTTTCCAACTAATATCCAACAAACTTTCATATCTAGAATTCTGAAACCATTGAAGTGCTTTTCCCTCAAAATTATGAATGGCCAGTTGCACCATATGATCATCACTAATAGCAGGGGTAAGCTTAAAGTAAGTATTACACTTAATAATCCAAGATCTAGGGTTAGATCCATCAAATTTAGGAAAATCAACCCTATGGTGTGAATTACCAGTACCAGATTGAGAAATATCATCCCTAAACTTAGAAGTAAAAGCTGTAGATGAGGATCCAGAATCTGATCTAGTCTTTTCTGTGCTTCCTGTAGGTCCTTCATTCTGGTGTTCTCCGCCATTCAACAGCCCATAATTTTGCTAACCAAAAAGCAAAACCTTGGCTCTAGGTAACCATTGTAGTGGTCCGATTGTGATTTTAATGTTTTAAATGGAAATTTCTGGATAATTGTAAAAATAAGAAGAACAGAAAGGAGAGAGATAGAGAGAAAGATAGGAGATAGGAAAAGATTGGATAATTTTCTGCTTACTTTTTTTTTTAGAAACAAGAGACTATAAAGGAAAAGTGGTCCCAAAATTACGGCTAATTTACCAAGATGAAATAATACAAGAAATAACAGTAATTAAAGATAAGCATGTTTTAATGGGACACGAATCTCTCAACTTTCCATCTACCTAGCCACTTGTACTGGCCTTTTCCACCTCATCTTTGAATTCGGTCAAAATCAAATTCTCTCATTCTTCCTTAGTTCCTAATCCTCCGCCGAATTCCTCCTCCAGACCTCCTCCTTCACCCAAAACTTCTTCTTTCTCATCCACCACTCCTCCATTTGTGACATATAAATATAATTGGAACACACAAAGAGGTTGAAGAAGTTAGTGCATGCTTAAACATGGAGTTTCAATTGAAAGACTTGGGTAAAACCAAGTTTTGTCTCGGCATGCAGATCGAGCATCTCCCTGAAGGAATTTTTGTACACCAGTCAACTTATGTGAGTAAGATTTTAGAGAAATTCTATATGGATAAATCATATCCACTTAGCACACCTATGGTTGTCCGATCACTAGAAGTGAATAAGGACCTATTTAGACCGAAAGAAGATGACAAAGATTATTTAGGTTACAGAAGTTCCTTACTTAAGTGTAATTGGAGCACTACTTTATCTCGCAAATTGTACAAGGCCTGACATTGCATTTGCGGTTAACTTGCTAGCAAGATTCAATGCTTCTCCTACACGAACGCATTGGAATGGTGTTAAACACATATTTCATTATCTTCAAGGTACAAAAGATCTTGGTTTGTTCTATCAAAGAAACCAAGACATGACATTGGTAGGCTATGCGGATGCTGGTTACTTATCCGATTCTCATAATGCTAAATCTCAGACTGGTTATATTTTTTTTCTGTGGTGGTAAGCTATTTCTTGGAAATCTATCAAACAAACTCTAGTTACCACATCTTCAAACCACTCAGAGATTATCGCTTTACATGAAACCGCTAAAGAATGTGCATGGTTAAGGTCGTTGATATAACACATTCGCGGATCTTGTGGTATAGCGAATGATAAACCTCTCACAATTCTATATGAGGACAATGCTGCTTATGTTGCACATATTGGGTACATTAAAGGAAATTTAACAAAACATATATTACCTAAATTTTTTTACCCGCATGAGCTCCAAAAATGTGGCGAAATTAAAATAAATAAAATTCGCTCTAGTGATAATCTGGCAGATTTATTCACAAAATCCCTTCCTACGTCAACTTTTGAAAAATACGTTCATAATATTGGAATGCGTAGGTGTAGAACCCCAAAAATTCAACCCTAAAAATTTCGTTTTTAAGAATATAAAATAAGAAGAATAAAAAAAATTAATATTAGAATGGTCACTTATTCCCGATCAACTTTTAATCTCTAAATTATATTAACTTTAGACATTACATGCATTGCATAAACACGAGCATTCATATTATGTGAGTTAAGTGAACAATATCGATATAATTGTTGTTATACAATATTGTGATTAATTAGAAATAATAATTAAAAGATGAATTATAATATATATATATATATATATATATATATATATATATATATATATATGAAATACTTGTCTATTAAATTATGAGAGAAATTATTTTATGGATTAATATCGATATTGGTCTCGTTAAGATCGGAATAATTAACTCTATTCGTATACTCGATCGAAACTTCGATCCGTTAAATAAATAATGTATAATGAAAGAATAATCGAAATACTATATGAAAGGAAATTATATAATATAATAAGAGAATTAGTCAAATATAGCCACTCCTGAAAAGAAAAGTGCTAATATAGCCACGTTTTTAAAAACGATCAAATATGGCCACGCATACACGACTTGCATACACGACCAGCATACACGACCATGTATATTGGTCGTGTATGCTGGTTGTATATGCTGATATGATCGTGTATGCTAGTCGTGTATTCAGGTCGTGTATGCTGATATAGTCATGTATGCTATTCGTGTGTGCATTATTGTGTATATTGCTATGGTGGTATATGCTAGTCGTGTATGCATGGTCAGCATACATGACCAATTTAGGTCGTGTATGCTAGTCGTATATGCATGGCCATATTTGATCGTTTTTAAAAAAGTGGCTATATTAGCACTTTTCTTTTCAGGGGTGGCTATATTTACACTTCTCCCATATAATAATATATATTATATATAGGTAAGTGAATGTGTGTGTGCGTGAGGTTGTGTGTGTACGTGTGAGTATGTGTGTGCGTGTGTTTTGTGATTAGTTAGGATAAATTTAACCTATTACCTAATTAAAATAAATAGGAAAACTAAGTAAATAGGGATTGGGGAAAAGGGGAATAACAACAGAGAATAAATAGAATTAGAAGGAAAAAGATTTGGGAGAGATAACGTGTTGTCAGAAAATAAAATACGATCTTTTTTTTTCTCCTTCCCCAATGCAGCCGCTCAAATAAGCCAGTAGATGGAGGTTAGGGGTAATCATCTTGTAACCTACGCTATTCACTCCTATATCTTCTCCTCATCAATAAGGATCTGCTTCTCCACCATTCCTTCCATCACCAATCTTTATTCAAGCAGAAACACAAAGAAAACTCTAACCCCCAAAACCACCACCATCCACAACTGCCGCCGCCGGCCACCACCGGAGGATAAGAGGTGACCGGAAACTCGTGAGGAAGAGGGCCAAGAGTTGGGAAGTAGGCTGGGAGAGGAGGAAATGTGAGAGAGAAGGAGGAGAAGGAAGCTAAGTATAAATCTTCATCTAGTTCTTTTGTTTTTCCTTCTTTTATGAACAAATTAGGTTAGTAATGAATGGTTATAAAGGCTGTAAATCTATGTTAAAATGATGCTAATCACAATTTTATGAGTTGTGAGGGTGTTCCATGTGTTAGAATCTAGGTTATGAATCTGTTTGTATGAAAAAGATGTTTGGCAGTTCATATGGCTGCACATGTATGTTAATGAACGAGTCATATCTCCCAATATACTCCATGAAAATGTGTGAAATCACCTTCAAATGAAAGCTTGGTATGTTGGCTACAATGTATGTGAAAATGAGCCCCTGGTTTTGAGTTTAAAGGTGTCAAAACTTTTGAGTTTGTAACTTGCTCGAATCTGTCAAGGAACTGACTAAGTGTGAAAGAGTTGCTATTATCTTGAAAACGGTTAATATCTTAATAATATGGCTTGTTGTATTGTATTCTAAGCTTCTTGTAGATTCTAGAATGATAAGACACTTGATTTTTGAGTAATTAGGTGATTTTTAATGATTTTATTAAGGAACAGATTGTGCAGTAACTATTGAAATTTTGCAGAAACATCATCTTTCAAACTTGCTCGATTATCCTAAGTTAAAACTAGTATTTTTGATAGGTAAAAGCTTCTGGAAATTACCTTATGTGTTAGGAAGATCCTGTAAAAATTTAAAGTCAATTTAAGCTAGTTTGCTATTTTAATCCGAAATTACGGTGTTAATGGTGTTGAAGGAAAATCTGCAGAAAATGCTCTATGTGACACTTTGTGTTTATTTCGGTTTTTGGGTGGAAAAACATGATTAAAAATCATATTAAGGCATAGTAGGATATGTTATAAATTAATGTGACCATGTATGAATTATTTGGTGACTAAAATGATTTATTTATCTGCTAAGTGTTTTAATTAGTAAAATTTGGGCTAAGATGTATATGTGGGTTCTAGAGGTATTAGGCCAAAGATTTAAATAGAATTGTTGTAATTTTCGGATGGGCCTAATAAATAATGAATTTGGGTTGAGTGTTTAATTATTTTCATGAATTAAATCGGATTGGGCTAAGCAATTAATAGAGTTGGGCTCATGTATTTGGACTAGTTTAATTTACTTATGGGCTGCTAACGGGGTGAACTAATAAATAATTGGACTTCTACAGATTTGTTACGTATTTATTTGTTGATTTGGACTTATGTCGAAATTTTGATCGGGCCTAAATTATTATAATTGGACTATATCTAATAAACCTGATTGGGCCTAAATTTAATAATAGTGAACTTATATTGTCATAATGAACTATTATGTGTTGGACTATTTATAAATTAATTTTAAAGTAATTTGGCTTAGTCCTTGTATGATTAATGTGACTATGATGATGTAACATGACTTGTGCATGTATGATATGGACCATTAGTCCATATCTAAATGTGATTAAATGATATGTCAAATGTATACTATATGATTGATGTTTATGATTATTATACATCATTAAATGTTTATTATTTATTAATTAAATAAATAATTCTTTTATGACTTATGATTTAAAAAAAATTATTTATTTATTTAAATATTATTATTTATTCAACCCGAAATTAATTAATTATTTAAAAATTCTTTAATAATTATTTATTTATTTATTTATTTATTAAATGTCTTTAATAATGAATTATTTAATAATTAATTATTTAATAGTTAATTAATTCTTTATTAATTAATTATGTACCTTTAATAATTTATTAATTCTTTATTAATTAATTATACACCCTTAAATAATTAATTAATTCTTTATTAATTAATTAAAATGTTCTAAGCTAAGTATACATGTTTTAGTTGTGTTCTTATGACATGAAACATATGATTTATGTATGCATGCATTAACTAGACATGATATACTTAAGACATTTATATGACTCATGTGACAAGACATGTATAACATAAAAGTCATAAAGGGAATAAGTTTGACCTAAGATGCTAAGACCTTAGACAACCTTATGCTCGTGTACCTAAGTGTTTAAGACAACTCTTATAGGACCGAACAACTCTTCAATTCCAAGGACTAGTCAAGAGAACCTGAACCAAGGTGGGTTTCTATTTTCAAACTGTGGATTACAAACTCCCACTGAGGTAACTTTAGGGTTATTAAACCCAATGCTTTCAAAGTGTGATATGCATGCTAAATGTTTTATGCTCAATTGCTTGTGGTTTACCTATGTTGAAAGTTTTATAATACGATCGGCCTTGTGCTCCGTACAAGCCAAGGTAGTGTACACATGAAGTTATGACGGTTCGGTTGGAGGGAGTGGCTCCCCTCTAATTGAACTGGGTGGTAACCCAAGAATGTGAGATGCTCTATGGTTCGAACCGTTAACTGTTTTAAAAACTTATGTGAAGGATATTTTTACCAAAGTAACCCCCTTCCATAAGAATGAAACATGCTATATCTTTTGAAAAATTGTTTTCAAAACAGGGCACGGAATCCACATGAGTGCTTTTGTACTCAGCCCCCTACATTGTTTTCCCTAATGCAGGTTGATCAACGTGGAGGTGAAGGAAGGGGATGTCGATGTCGCTATTGTCCGTCTGTTAGTTTTCAAGTACTTGTCGTGTCGGTCTTTATGACCATTGTTGTGTCTTCAATAAGGCTTATGCCACCAAACTCATGTTACCTCTTATGTTCTAATCATCTACTTGTAGATGGTTATCTTTTGAAATGCTTCCGCAGTACGGGGCCGGTGTCCTCATACATCGATCCCAGTTATGTTATGCTAGGGCATCGATGTTGAACAATTACCCACCTTTCCTTTATTATCCCAAACACTTGACATTTCGACTTTTCAATAAATAACTTTTGTTATCATTTATGATCATGATTTATATAGTTTCACCCCACCCACTGCATGGCGGCTCGGACGGATCCGCATAGGCCCGGGTCCCGGGTCGCCACAGTAGGCTTAGTAGATTATTAGCTTAAGGGGAAGCGAATTCATTACGCCTTCAAGGCTTATTTTTTGTTGTACTCTTTTTTCCTTACTAAGTTTTTCCCATTAGGTTTTCTTAGTTAAGGTTTTTAATGAGGCAACAAAAGCAACACAACTTTATACATATCACATGTACTAATTTCCTTGACCGTTTTCTCCTACAGGATTTTTAAGCGAGGTTTTTAACGAGGCATGAACATAAACAAGTAATGTCCAAGGGGGAGTATTGTAAATAAAATTATTATTTATTATACATTAATTACTTATATATATATATATTATATATATCATGTAACTGATAGATATTGGACCGTTCCTTTATAGAATTATATACCATTTTTTTCTTCTTCTCTTCTTTTCTTCTTTTTGCATCTTTTACTCTTTTATCATTGGAATTGCTTGTTCAGAAAAATATTACAATAGGAACCACTATTTTACTTTTCTAAAAATAAAATAAAAATAAATTCTGGATCAAATGAAAAAATTTCACTGCGAGTGTGTGCGTGTGTGAGAGAGAGGAATGTGAGATCACGATTCGTCTAAATTGTCAAGTGAGAGAAGTAAAGAGTAATCATCATTCCAAAAACATTAACAATCTCGTTGGGCCCTTTCATATCCAAAACCTAATCCGAACCGAATCCTCACTGTTAGGATAAGGCAGCGAATACTTTAGATACATACAAATATATAATATAATATATCCATCAATAAATTTGTTCCATTCCACGCACAATCTTTTTTTTTTTTTAATTTATATCATGGAAATCCGCAGTTGCTATCTTCGGCGTGCACTGGATAAACCTCTGTCTTTTATAAAGTAACCTACAAATCACATAGGATAAGTAAATCATATTTTCCAAGTACAAGTGTGGCAGGCTCGACCTATAGAGGGCGTGTCATGAGGTTCGAACCTGAGACCTTTCAGTCTCAAACACTCACTTTTACTATTAGGCTATCTCCAATAGGACTTTTCTCTTGCTCTCTCCATGTATATATGCATGAGTAATAAGAAAAAATGTTGTAAAATAACACTTTTTCTGAATAAAAAATATAAAATGTCACTTTGAGTTTTTTTGTTTCAAAATAACACTTTGAGTTTTGAAATGTCTATTACACCCTTAATGAGTATACAAGAAGACTAACTTCCATTTGAATCATACACGAAGACTAATTTCCTGTATGAATTTCCGACGATATTTTCCGGAGAAAATTTTCCGACTATCAATTATCGGCGAAAATGTGAATCATACACGAAGCATAACATTCATGTATGCATCATACACGGAAAATTCTAGCGAAAAATTCCGGCGAAAATTCGAATCATACACGAAGCCTAACTTCATGTATGCATCATACACAAAGATTAACATTCATGTATGCATCATACACGAAGATTGACTTTCATGTATGCATCATACACGAAGCATAAGATTCATGCATGCATCATACACGAAAATTTTTGTCTCCAAAAATTTCAAATTTGTATCATACATGAAGATTAGTTTTCATGTATGATGCATACACGAAGATAAGTTTTCATGTATGATGCATACATGAAGTTAGACTTCGTGTATGATTCAAATTTTCGCCGAATTTTTTTTCGGAGATCGCACCACCGCGCCATTGTCGGCGTCGGAAAATTTTACCGTCGGAGATTCATACTAGAAGTTGATACAAATTAAATGTAAACTTCTTGTCTACATGAAGGGCATAAAAGTCCTAAATAAATTCAAAAAGTTATTTTAAATTTCTTTTCTTTTCAAAATGATAATATAATTAATTTTTTATGTTTGAGAATAACTATTTTGAAGTTTCATTCAAGTAATAATGTGACGCCACGGAAAATTTAAAACAAAATTTATGCAAATGACTAGTATATATGAGATGATGGGAACCAACGTTTAACTGATTAAGTAATGAAAAGAAAATTAGTTTAAAAAAAGTACTGAAAAAGAAAATTGGTTTAAGCTTTGTTTAAAATATGAAATAATAAGTGTTTTTATTTGATTTAGCAAAGTGGAGTGTTAATTATAAAGCATGATAAAAAATAATTAGATATATATTTTTAGAGAGGAAATTGATTATACATATTATCAAACGATTCCAGACGGAATCTTGAAATAAATTTGAACACAAAAATAAAGTAAGTGGCTTTAGCTGCCTTCCAAGAGTCACAGATTTCTCGGTTCTGATATTTTCAAAATAGAATATGTGTAAATATAATATGCTTCCCACCTACAATTTTTTTTTACGTGTACATTAATATGCACCATGGCAATGCAATTTTTGTGAACGTCTAAATATTGTTTTCTGTTTGTAAAAAACAATGATATCCTATATTATAAATATGAGCCAATAATTATGCCAGTACTTTTGGTCAAACATTTCAAAAATTTGTAGCATTACGTTGGACAAAAATAAATAAATAGTGTTGAGTCGGTGTGATAAAACGATTTGACGTTATATCATGATTTTAATTTTTAATATTTTTGTGCTCCTTTTTTTGTTTTACTTCAAATATCTATATTCTTAACTAGGAACAACCCATTCTTAACTAGGAACAACGCATAAAAAGATTTGTGAATCTTTCATTTCTTTTATAATTAATAATCCCAATTGAACGTTCGTTTGGTTTAGTAATTATAATCCTTTTTGCTTAAAAGGAATACTCAATATATTTATTATCAATGTGAGCATGGTCACAAACTTAATTCATTGCAAACATGCGATAAAGAAAAATCATTAATAATATATGAGAGACACTCATGTGCATACTTATGCACCATTTGCACACAACCAGCCCCGCCCACGACCCGCCCCGCGTGAGGTCCACGCGCCAGTTTTTTTTTTTTTTTTTTTTTTTTTTAAGTTCCAGATTTTTTGTCCCCGTCGAAGCCTTCGGCTCCGATTTTACGGCTCCGTCTTCGCTCCGATTACTAAAATAAGGATAATCGGCGGGCAACATTTTAGACTTTTACGGCTCGCTCCGAGGCCTTGGCTCCCCTCGCTCGCGTCTTGACCATAGAAGAAGCGGCAAACAAAAATAAATTAAAAAAAAAAACTGGAAATAAAAAAAAAATAAAAAAAAAACTGGTCAAAGGAGGGTTTGACCGGGTCAAACCCGGGTCGGGTCAGGACGGGTCGGGTCAAATGGGCGGGTGTTTTACGGTGGAACAGTTGCACCCAAGTTTTTGTCATAATATATAACAATCACATTGACGGCCTCCCGACGTATATGATGGATCAACTTTGACATTAACCACATATAATGACTCCAACAAACTTCTACTGACAATGTCGATTTATCCAGTTGTTTTCTGCTATATGCAAAAAGGATTGGGAAGAAAATTGGAAAGGGAAAGCTCAATTTGTGAGGATGACTCATGAATTGGAGAATGTCATCATCATCAAACTCATCTACGAGTTTGATGTTGGTGAAATAAATACTCTCTACAAAATTTCAATTGATGAAGGCGTGTGCATTTTTTCTTTTTTCACAATATCACCACATTGCTTTTGAGTCTACTACACCCATTGCTTTTGGGAATTTTAAGATTAATGAGGGGGCTGACAATCGCCATTCATTCGTTGCTCGGTAAGTAGAGATAAATTAAGTTGTCAAAAAACATTTAAATAACAACGGAATACATTCATCGACAATAATAAATTTGAATTACAAAAAATATATCAATATGGAATATGTTCGTCGATAGTATAGTAATGAAATTTCCTTTGCTAAGGTCGTTGCTAAACTTGGTGCAAATCTATCGTTATATTAGTATGATTGAGCAATCACTTATTAAATTGTCATTACTTTGTCGTTGCTAGGTCAGTCCATCCGTAATCCGTGCGTATTATTTAGGAGGTGATTGGTATGATTAAATTGAATGAGATTGAAAATGGAATGGGGAAGTTGATTCCTATGCTTGGTATGAATAAGCAATAAATAAAAGAATAGAATCGATATTCTTTGATGCATTGTGTATATGTGTGTGTGCGCGTAGTGTGTGTATGTTTATGTGTGTGTGGTGTGTGTGTGTATTGTGTGTGTGTATATGTGTGTAGTGTGTGTATGTGTCCAGTATGTGTGTGCGCAATGTGTGTATATATACATGTGTGTGTATATATATGTGTGTGTGGGTGTGCATTGTGTGTATATGTATGTGTGTGTAGTGTGTGTCTCCAGTGTGTGTATATATATGTGTGCGCGCGAGCGCATGCAACGTGTGTATATATATGTGTGTATGTGTGTGTGTGTTGGGGGGGGGGGGGGGTGTATATGTTTGTGTGTGTGTGTGTGTGTGTGTGTAGTATGTATATAAGTTATTATTGATGAAAATAATTTTTTGATTTTTTTAGGGTAAAATTGACAAATTGTAAAAACTATGAGGATAAAATAGTCAAAATATAAAAATATGAGCATTACGAATGACATGGTATAAGTAAGGAATGACTTATCCTTGGAGAATGGAATGATCATTCCGTATGGAATGACGATCTCTAATCGTAAAATATACCAAGCTAAGAAATAGAATGGAGGTAAGAATGATCATTCCATTCTCCTCTCCATTCCATCGTACCAATCACCATCTTAGTGTTTGAACAATCCCTTATTATTATTAAAAAAATAATAATAAATAAATAAATAAAAAGAATTGGCCCGCACCTTAGCCTCATAATTTACCGGAAAATATGTAAAAGCAAATAAATCAAAATATATCATGTTGAGATCTGTAGATTTAATTTTTTTTTCTAACTAACGACCTCATACCAAACTTGTTAATTTTTTGGCTGGTTGAGGCTAGGATTGTTTATGAATCGAATAATTTTGCTCGATTCGATATTCGATTTGCATTTCCGATACTCATATTCGAAAATGTATGAATCAAATACAAATATGAATAGTTTTTTTATTCGATTAGTTATCGAATACGAATTTGAAATGATGATATTCGATTCGCTATTCGAAAATGTTCGATTCCATATTTTAAAAATATTAAATTATGTATATATAAACTAAACTTAAAAAATTTAAACTAAAACAAATTAATTAATACCTCACTTATCCACTAGTTTATTCCCTAACGGGCCTTACCCTCTCACCAACTCACCACCAGTCATCATGCAGCAAACTAATTAACAAATCCCAAACCCTAAGAAACAACGACACCAAACGAACAACAATCAGTCGCCTGCATCGAAACGCCACCACCAGTCCACCGCTAGCACTCCTGGCTCCAACTTGTGTCTGCCGTTCGCTGCTGTTCGTGAAAGAGAAGTTTGAGGAGATTTCCAAAGAAAAGGTTCAATTAGCTACGAAAGAGGTACGAAGAAACTATGCAGAGAATATGAATAATGAATATTTTTATGGGTTATTTCAAATAAAGACATAAGCAATGTTCTAAGCACTACACGTCAAAGGTTGTGGATCACGCCTGATGCCTTTTGTTTCTTTTAATAAACTATCAGAATATATGTATGATGCTCGATCATATAATTAAGTTTAAACTCATTAATGTTTTTTAAATTAAAGAAAGAAAAAAGTTTGAAGAACGTTTACGAGTGCACAGAATGTATTGCAGGCATATATTACATGGAATAAGAAAACATATGATATGTTCTTTAGTGGCTCTGAATATATTGAGCTTTAAATCTCATGTTCTAAATTGTCAAAAAAAAAAAGACGCATTTTTATTATGCTCGACGGCATAAGAATTTTGTTGAATATGTATCAGATTATTGTTGTTTTGCTTACCTTGTCTGGTTTGGAGAAATTGATGAGACAAACTAGTATTTATTTTAATGTTTTGACATCTCTAACATGTGGTTGTGTGGTGTTGTTTAACATATGATGAAATTATTGGTTTAAGAATTATATTTATTTTATTTAATTTGGTTGTTGATGACTCTAATTCGTTAGTTAGCAAAATATGAATGCCTCTACTTTAAAAGAGGGAACATATCAAGGAAAAGAGAGAGTGGATGAACAGCAGGTCAGTATTATATATTAGCTATTCTATTAAGTTTTGTGTTTATTTGGAATATTAGATATATAATTTAATATTTACAATCTAATTAAATACTTGTACATTATGATAATAGGTGTTGAGATGTATAGTCGAGATAAAATTATGATGGAGATGAAGAAATGAGAGATGAAGGTAATGATGTCCTACAAACTGAAGAGGTAAATATTGATGGAGAGAAAGATAATGAAGAAGGCGATAACAATGAAGAAGATGGCAAAGATGGTGACAATGAGGAAGATAATGGTCTTTTTCAGAGGCAAAAAAAGAAAGAAATCTTCAAAAGCTTATGCAGATTTCATTCCAGTGACTTTGCCTAATGGAACTGACAAGTATCAATGTATACATTGCAAGAATTATCTTGCAAGGTTAAAGACCAGTGGCCCAACAACTCATCTTTGGAATTACTTGAAAAGGTGTTTGCAAAAAAAATGCACAATAAAAAGCAAAAGACCTTGCAGTTTCAACCTGCCAAATCGAAGATGGAAATAAAGCCTTGATCGGATGGAAGGTATGATCATTCAAAGCAAAGGGAAGCCGTTGCTCATTGAATTTTAATGAACGAGCAGCCATTTAATGTTGTGGAAAGTGATGGTTTTACTTTCATGATGAGTATCAACCAACCACAATTTGAGAAGATTTCTCGTGCTATGACGAAGAGAGATGTCACTAATGTTTATGACAGAGAAGAAAAAGTTGCAGTTATTATTGAAAGATATTAATAAGATTTCATTGACCACTGACATTTGGAAGTCAAAGGTTCAAAAGATATCTTATATGTGTGTCACGGGTCACTTTGTTGATTCAGAGTGGCAGCTCCAGAAACGACTTCTTAGCTTCATGCCTTTACCTCCTCCACATGTTGGTAATATAATTTGTATATATCTATATATGTGTGTGTATAAATATTGTCTTGCATTAATCTAATTAACAATAATCTGTTATTGATATTTCTCAGGTGTTGATATCTATGATGAGATTACAAAGTGCACAAAGGATTGAGGGATAGAGCATAAAGTCTTCACTATCTCTATGGACAATGCATCAAACAATGATGTAGCAATTCGAATTGCTAAAGAAATATTCTCTAGGAGTCGTAAATTGCCATTGGAAGGTCAGTTGTTTCATATTCGTTGTAGTGCACACATTGAATCAAATTGTTCAAGATGGTCTTTCTGCGATAAAAACGATCATTGAAGATGTCAAAAATAGCGTGCAGTTTATCAATCAAATAGAGTCTAGGTTGAGAAAAAATTCTGATGTGGTGCATCACTTAGGAATCACAGTTAAAAAATTGACCATGGATTGTCCAACTCATTGGAATTCCACATATGATATGTTAGTTGATGTATTTAGAGTTAAAGATGCATTTCCTATATTTCAACAAAGAGAGTCTTCATATCAGTGTTGTCCTAGTATTGATGATTGGAAGAAAGTAAAGGATGTTGTTGATATTTTGGAGGTCTTTTATGAAGCTACTCATGTCATTTCAGGTGTTGATTATCATACCTCTAATATTTATCTTGTTGTTATTTGGAGAGTCAAGCATGTGTTGAACGAAAAGGAAAATCATTCTGAGGAGTATATTAGAGAGATAATAAAAAAGATGAAGCAAAAATTTGATAAATATTAGGGAAGTTGCAACCTTTTGATGGCTATTGGGGCAATACTTGACCCTAGGTGCAAAATGAGGTTGGTTGAATTTGCTTTTAGCAGAATATACAGTGAGAGTGATGCACGTATGAATTTGATGAAGGTTCGCAATGCATTACATAGTTTGTTCTTTGAGTACGTTGAAGTTGATCATGCAAGGGCTAGAAAGGGTATCACTACCGAAAAATGTTCCTCTACATGTTCTAACTCCACATCTAAAGAAAAAATAGTGCCTTTTGGTATATTTATGTTTGATGATTATTTGAACGCTGTTGAAGTGCATGATCCTTCCATATCGGAACTAGATATTTACTTAGAGGAAGGGGTTTTTCGAAGTCAAAATGAGGATGCAAGCGTAGCCGATGAGTTCGATGTCTTAGCTTGGTGGAAATCTCAAGAGTTGACTATTCCCATTAGTACAGTGGCATCAGAGGCTACATTTAGTGCACGAACTCGAATATTAGATCCTTATTGTTCAAGGTTAAGTTATGATGTTGTACAAGTTTTGATTTGTGGAGCAGATTGGGTTCGTCGCCTTCATTGGATCAAGAAATCCATTATGACACATGTAAGTTTTATTTATTTCTTATATATATATATATATATATGAATGATAGGGATCTGGTGAGAATAAATCTTATGTGAGAACGTGAGAATGATATATTTTAATGCATTTTTATCATATCGGCAATGCATATATTGCAGAAATGAAATGCATACACATTCTAATGCATAAATTGCAGTAACTTAATGCATAAACATTGTAATGCATAAATTAGTATAACGTAATGCGTTGTTAAATCTGAGCCATTGATCAACAAAAATCAAAGGTCTAAATTTTTTCTCATTTCTCATATAAAAAGGCATTCTCACATGAACCTTTTCGCGCGCGCGCGCGCGCGCGCACACACACACACACACACACATATATATATATATATATATATATATATATATATATAAGTCTTTACAAAATTGAGTTCTAATCGATTTTTATTCTTATTTAGGAAGAAGAATTGTCTCATCATGTTACGTTGCAGACCATTTGATTTGCAAACTTGGTGGAAGAGTGGATTACGGAGGCTCGCCATTGCAAATGATTTTAGTGACATTTTTTTTATGAACTTGATAAGATTTTATTTTATTTTATTTATGCATTACATAATTTACATCGTTTTTGACTTGTTGATTATTTTGAATTTGTAAGTTTGTGACTTGCATAATGATTTGGGAGTTGGAAACTTGAACCACATAATTATCTTTTTAGAATATAGTATTGAGAATTTTATTAGGTAAATATATTGGATATAACATTTATAATTGAATTGTATGTTTTATTTCGTAAGTTAAATATTGCTTAAGAAAATTCCTCTTCTGAATAGAATAGAATAGTATGTTTATAATAAATTTAAATAAAAAATTAAATGAATATTCGATTCGATTTGAATATTCGCAAATATCATAACAAATCGAATACAAATCAAAAAAATTATTTGAAGCGAATCGAATATATAAGAATTTATGTAAATACGAATCGAATACAATGATATTCAATTCGATTCAATTCATATCAACCCTAGTTGAGGCACCCCAAATCTCTTTATTCTCGGTGTAGTTTATTTTTCACGTTAATTGGTAATATTGTGGTCTTACCTTTTATGATAGTATAGAGTTATATATATATAGGGTGTGGATCTGGTGAGAACCACTTCTTATATGAGAACTAGGAACCAATCTATACCACTCATTTGCAAATTATATGCGGTTAGGATCAAATCAAAAAAATAGACATGAACTTAGAAATAAGGTATAAGGGATAAATTGGGAAATTTACAAAGCATACGCTCTCTCTCTCACCTCTCTTCTCTTTCTCTTCAACACCATCACCCCATCCACCACAGCTCGTCGTTGCCCCTACCGTTAGACAACACCATCACTGCCACTGCCACCGCCGCACAAGGCCACAACCACCGCAAGTCTCTCTCTCTCTCTCTCTCTCTCTCTCTCTCTCTCTCTCTCTCTCTCTCTCTCTCTCTCTCTCTCTCTCTCTCTCTCTCTCTCTCTCTCTCTCTCTCTCCAGTTTAATCGATTTCTCTCCATCTCTCTTCACCACCACCACCACCACCACCACCCACCATCACCGTCGCCGAACATCGCCATCGCCACCACCATCTACCATCTCTGTCGCCGGACACCGCTATCGACGCCACCACCATTATCGACACCATCGCTGCTACTCTATTCCTCCTTCTCCTCATTTTTCTTCTTTTCTTCCCCATCCGCCCCTCTCTCTCTACTGTAGAAAATAGTAGATGAACCACCACCATTACCTACCCCCACCGCCGTCGTCTCTACCACCACCATGGATTCTTCTTCTTCTTCTTCTTCTTCTTCTTCTCTCTTTTTTTTCTAGATTTTTGCTACCCACTTCCCCCCATAAATTTCACTGTCTTCTCCACCACCACTAGCTGCTACTCCGTTTGTTGGATTTACAGAGAAGATTAAATTCGAATTAGCTGAAAAAATCTTGCTATATTTGAAGTGTGCAGAAAATTCAGCATATTGGAGAGAGATTCGATTTGTTTGATGGCTCAATTTGAAGTTTTTTATATGAGTTTTTATTGATATTGAAATCCAACAATGGTGGTGGTCTGCCGACAAATTTGGGGGATTGTTGCGAGGTGGTTGTGGGAAAGAAATAGAGTGTAGAATGAAATTCACTAAATCTGTATCTATTGCGAAATTTATTAAGCTATTTGAGCATAAGTGTGGTATATATGCATCACGTTATTACTATTAATGCGTTACATTAATATTGTTTGTGCATTATAAGCCGATGTAGTGAAGCATCACAAAAATACAAAACATAATGCATAAATTTATACAATCTGATGCACAAATATCATATAGGTAATGCATTAATTGTGGTAGTCAGACTTTTTCTTTTTTGTGCATTTACGGAATCATATTGATGCATCACTTAAATTGTGTTAATGCATCGTAAAATTGTTCCAAATCTAATAATAAATACGAAAATAATATACATAATGGAATAATTATGATATCATATAGGAATACGAATATGAATACGAATACGAATACGAATACGAATACGTAATGCATAAACTGTATAAGTACACACTTTATAAAGTTTATTTGTTCATTGTAACTATATGCATTTATGCATCACTTTGTATTAGTTTATGCATCACTTTATACTAGTTAATGCATCACGATTTTGCACTGCGTAAATGGCGAAAATTACTATTATAACCCTACTTAAGTAAAAGACACGGGATTGACCAAAAAAAGCGGGTTTGACCAGCTACTTATGAGATTAAATCATATCCATTGATCTTGTAGGATGGATGACTTGGATTGGTTCCTAGTTCCTGTATAAAATGTGGTTCCTATATGATCTATATATATATATATATATATATACCTCACCTAATTTCCTAAAAAAAGAAACTTCTAAATTGACCCTATAAATGGTGTTCATGGGCATTCGAATGTTTTATTATTTTATTCTTTTATTACTATTACCAAGAAAAGGCTATGATGCCTATGATCAATTGATAGTCAAGGAAAAAACTATATTTGTACCCCAACATTCCTACATAAGAGTTCAGATAACATGAAACATTTGTTCCATCGGCCAATTAATGGAAAATATTAATATGATAATCCCACGGTTCATTTAGGATGTTGTTTCATGACCTTTGTTGTCCAACTAAAAAAAATAATTAAAATACACAAAAACTTAAAATCTAAGCACAAAGAAGACACTCAAATGCTCTACTAGCCTTCAAGTTGAATATGTTCAGGTGCTTCTCATCAAATAATCAAGTTGCATTCGAAAGTTTAAATTTTGGTTCGTGTACTAAATGATTTAATTTAAATGAACTTGTTTTCTTTAACTCACAAATAGCTTGAAACTCATATTATTGAGTTTCCTAATTATTAGACTCGAATCAAATAATTCAATGTACGATGGAATATGAATTTACATATGTTTCCTTTCCTTAAAGCATATTGTTGCACCTTAAGATATTTAATTCAAGATATCCCGTGTATGTATTGTTTACAAGAATTCTTTTTTTTAAATAAAACCAGTATCAATTTTTTGACAATGGATATTCACTTCAGGTAATCTAGAGATGATCCATGGTCGAGATGAGTTTTTTTATAGCAGAAGGAACATGTGTTGTAATTTAAAATTATTTTACATAAATTTGAGTTTCATCTCCACACTGTACTTATTCCCAACTTTATATCTTTGTCGCACAAATAGTTAAGTAAATTATGTTTTAATATCTAAAATATAGTTTCTAGGTAGCAATATAGTTAGCAATATCATGAACTATTAATAATTACAATTAAATGCAAGGACTATATATCATAGAAATAACAAAATGTTATAGGATTTCAAAACTTACTCCTGCTTGATGAGTTTTTTTAATGTCCAATGTTATCTATAAAAATCCTAAATCGATTATGGAACATTAACAACTTTATATGAGAGAAAAAAATACAATGAACCAGAAAGCTAAAATAAATTGGATCAAATAGGAATATTGTTTTCCTAATTATCAGCTTCGAAGATCATATAAATTCTCACCAAGAAACATTATTACTGCAAAATAGCTAGGCAATTAAATTGTTTTTTTTTTCAAATTCTCAGATCTAATTTCCTTACAGTTTTCATTTAGTACATATTTTATTTTTCTAAAATCATAAAAAAATGCGAGTAATTCTATTCTTTTGTACTTTCCCCCCTATAAGTACGTACTTGTTATCTCATTTCAATTGTATGTGTATCATCTTTTTGTGAAATAGAAAAGGGAAAACAAGTGTTGATTAGCAACTAGTAGTGGAATATAGTGGAACAGTATTTTTGGACAATCATAAGTTGTGTACAAATTCAAAGACATTCACATCACTCTCTCTCTCTCTCCCTTCAATTTATAAAATCTCTACACCACCACAACGTGGTGGGTTCTTTGCACCATCACTTTCTCACTTGTGCCATTTCCATTCCCTTTCTCATTTAAAAACAATGGCTCATTCAATAAATTACGTTTTGTGTTGAAAGGAAATTTTCTTTATTTGACGTAAATTTGCATGAGAAGATTGGAGGTGACATACTGCATATTTAATTTAAGAACGTTTAATTAGTGACCGTTTGGTAGGCTAGGTAGGATATATTAAGATAAGTTATGGGAAGATAAGTTATCTTAAATAATCTAAGATGGATGTTTGGTAGGTAAAAAAAATCGAGATAACTAATATTCGCGTTTGGTACGTAAGATTATATCCAAGATAAAATTATCTCTTTTCCACACGTACCCCTGACCTAATAAGATAATTACAAAATTGCCATCATATATATATCACGGCAGAATTGAAGAATTCGATGTTACCTTCCTCATATCGGCATAAATTGAGAATCCTTTGCTAAATTCCACATTCATCGTCGATTAAGTCCAAGCGGCGATGGGAATCCATATGAACAACGATATTAACATCGTTCAGCAAGGTTAGGTAATCCAATCTTACATCTCTTTGTTTTTAATTTCTTCGCTAGATTCGAACAAATTAGGGCTCAAACTAAGTGGTTTCTCTTCTATATTATGCACGAAGATTTCACGAATTCCTTGTTTTCTCCACTCCAACGCTTCTCAACCCTTTGCTAGTTTGCAGCAAATGTCGTCGATTTACTCGAAGCTTTTTCGAGATTCCATTTCAAATTATGAGCTTCGTTCAACAAGGTTAGGGAATCAACTCTTACAATATTGTTGTTCTTGTTAATTTGTTCGCTAAATTTGTAGCAGTTTTTGATACTCATTCATTTGGACTACGATGTTGGAATGGAATTTGTTTGTAGTGTATACATTTTCTACTTTCAATGATTAGACTACGATGTTGGGTTGATTTGTGTGTAGTGGATGCCGATTGTTTGGAGTAATTTTGATGTTAAATTGACCTCATTCTTGGAGAAATTAGAATCTCTTTTTCATGTTCGATGAATCTGTTTTTCATGTTGAATGAATGAATCTTATGTTTGTGTTGTTCTTCATCTTTATTGTTTAAATTTCATGGTCTTCATCTGTTTATCATGTTGAAAAAATTAATGTTCTATTTGAAGTATGAACTAATGTTAAATTTCATGTTGATTTCTTTGTCAAAATGAATTTGCATTTTTGTAACAATTACATTTCTTCTTGTATGGTTGATTTGCATTCTCCTTCTCTATCACGTTAATGGTTTTCATTTTCTCTTTTTGTTGCCAATTAGGCAGCAACAATGAAAGGGATTTTCACCGTTTGAAGGGTGAGAGAGGCGGGAGACGTTGTTGGACTCCGCAAGAGGAAGCCATACTCCTTACTTCACTTAAGGAGCTTGTGGCTTTGGGTTGGAAGGCGGATAGCGGGTTCATGACGGGCTATCTCCCAAGGCTAGAAGAGGCTATGCAAAAGGAATTTTCAGGAAGCGATCTTAAAGGAACGTCCCATATCACGTCAAAGCTTCAAACGTGGAAGGAGAATTACTATTCTCTCACTTTAGCTTTGGGTCAAAGCGGCGTCGGCTTCAACCTAGATGGAAATCACACAATAGATTGTACCCAAGAGCTGTGGGAGGCTATCGTGAATGTAAGCTATCCATTTTATGTGCAATAGGTGTTGTTTTGTATAGTAAATGGTGACTGGATATACTTGACTAACTTGTGCTTCTTTAGTTTAGAACTATAGCATGAGTTTTGAGTTGCATAATCAGTACTTCATCGATATTATTTGCTAATTTAAATAGAATGAGTGGTCGGATCAGTTATGTAGTATAATCGAAGATGAAAAAAAATAGACAACTTTGATATTCTACAATGTGTTATGATAAGCTTTCGTGATTTAAGTTGGTGCTGGTTTAATAACAATTTTTTTTGTTTTGTCAGGTTGATGCTTATGCAAAGACCATGTGTTACAAGTCATGGCCTTTGTTTGATGCTTGGAAAGAAATTTTCGGGAAAGATCGAGCTACAGGAGATGCTGCGGAGGATGTTGTCGACATGGCAACTGATATGAATCGAGAAGCAGAGCAAGGTGACAAATTCGTTGATGGTGATGATGTGTACCGACCCAATTTAGAAGATATATATGTGGAGGATGTGGGAGAAGCAAGTATGGCCAATAGCAAGAAGGAGAAAGATGGAGGCAAGAGAGAGAGGAAAGGGAAGAAAAGAAAAGCACAAGATCCGGTGAGTTTAGTTACTGAGATGCTTTCGGAGATTAGTCGGTCAACCAATTGAGATTGGACACGATTACAACTCGGATAGGATACGAGTTTGATATGGATGAAGCTAAGAAGGAGTCGTTCACAATTCTATTGGATATGAATGGGCTAAGCCTTGAGGAAAAATTCGACGTTTGCGAAATCTTTGCCGACAAGCCGGAGCAGCTATTGATCTTCAAGGGGCTCCCCAAATTAAAGCAGAAAGAACACTACGTGCAAAAGCTTCTGAACCAGCGATCTAATTAGCCGAGAATGTGTAGTGTTTTCATTGTCGAGTATTTGGAATATTTTGGTTTTTTGATGAATCTACTATAGGTATGTTAGAATTTAACGATGGTTTGGTGTAAAATTTGTTGAATTCCTTGATGGTATGGCATATTGTTTGGGTTTTTGTTTGGGTATACTTGACTGAATTTGATGGCGGTGGAGGATTTGTAGTTACTCGATTTTATTTGTGACCAATGATCTGATGATTAAATGCATTGATATCATGAAATGTAATTTCTATGCATTCTGTAGACATGACAAGTTCAGCATTGACCTTGCTTTGATTTTCTGATTATGCTTAACTTTGTTCCCTTGTATGAATAGAGAGATATTCTAAGTTTCTTCCAATATAGAGCCTGCACATCTGGTATACCTCATATTAAACATTTCCTCTTTGTTTTCAATCACTAATGTATTTTCCATCACTAACATCTAGAAATATAGCAACTTGCTCTTCTACACTAACGTATTTTCCATCACTCAAACCTCCTAATTCTCGCAATAATTTACATAGTTTTCCAAAGCAATTACGATCCATTTTCAAATTTACAAATGGCATCCGTATCACTGGTTGTCATGATTCTATGGAGGTGCTCATTTTGAGTTTGAAGTCTTTCGATCATGAAATAACGGGTTCTACGCTTTCTCTTTTTACATGTTAGCCTAATTAGAAGGTCAATGACTACGCATTTCGTGATGAATGTCGCGCCATTTTACTTTGCATAAACCTACAGAATATGTACCAATATATAAATTAAAGCAATAGCAAACACGACACAAATCATAATTTCAGATTTATGCCTCAACAAATTTGCAAATTAAGCAACAAATAGACAACAAATCTGTAAAGCAAATTGGCAAATCAACAAATACAGAAATCAATAATTTGGCCAATCAACATTGCAACCAATTTGAACCTAAATAAGCAAATCAACAAATAGGCAAACCAAAAAATTAGCAAATCCAAAAATCTATAAGGACAAATCTGCAATTTTGTGCCAAAACAAATCACGAAATGCAGAAATCGGCAGAGTAAGGTACATAAAAAAAAAACGATTTCTTGCCATTTCATCAACAATACGGCAGATTGTGAACAAATACCAAATGAACAATTCAACAATGGAATACATGGATCTGTGATCGCCTAATAAAAAAAATCAATAATATAAAAATATATACCCAAATCAACAAAAAACGAGAATGAAAAACTGAACAAATCACCAAAATGACAACTAGGTTGATTCCAAAAAAAAAACACCAAATCACCAAATCAACACATTTGTGCCGAAACAGTTCACGAAATCAACAAATCGGCAGATTCTGAAGAATACACTTACCTATTGTCGTCGATAATGGAAAAGAAGGTTGTATAGATTATTTTTCAATCAAACTCTAGAATCAGCCGAACTTCACCCGAATTCTTGGAATTAGGGCTTCGTAAACGTTGCTTTCATAGAGAAATTTGAAGGTCAGATTTTAACCTGATTATTATTCAGTTGGGATACTCCAAATCACTGGACAGTGAAGTTTTAACTTTTCATGCACTGAATAGTGGTATAATTCCTCACGATTTTAATGTCTTTAAGCCACCGCCGAAGTGAAATAAAATGTTGGAGAACAAATACATTGGACAAAAAAGGAGGTTAGATTTCGAAATTTTTTCAGGGGATACTCCAAATTCGTCGAAGGTAGTGAGATGTTTACCTTTTCCAGCGGGTAAGCCTCTTCACTGTCGATTGAATTTTCACCTGTTGAAGGAGCGCCTCCGTAACAGGAGAAAAACAAAAGAGAAAAATGAGACAATGATGAAAAATAAGGGCAGACTTGACCAAATTCATGTCACTGTTTCACGAAGAAAATTAATCTCACCAAGTTGGAGAGATTATCTACCTAGGCGGAACATGAATTATCCACCGGGCCTTATCTTTATCTTGGGCTTATGAGTTTATTTATCAACCTACCAAACACATGATAAATCAAGATAACTTAACTTATCTTGGTATATCTAACCTACCAAATCGACACTTAATAAATAATTAGTTTATTGTCGAGAATAAAATATATTTCGGCATATGTATCAAATGATGAATTATTATATCCGATTTCAATTATAGCAGAAAAAAATAAAATAAAATAGAAGAAAGGCGTTGCCATATAAATGAAATAAAACTCTCATTAAAATTTATCTTCCAATCATAAATTGGGAGGTGCACTAGCTGGCAACCCAACCATAAAATTTAATGCATATATGTACCCTTTATGCACATTTAGTCGTTTGGAGTTTAATTCATTTACAAATAATTAATTTTTTAGTTAAAATGATGAAATAAAATATTGGAGGTTTCTTTCACTATATTTATTTAGTGTTTCAAATGATCAACTTATGCACGAATCGAGATCCAGATCCTCTTTTGTGTTCAGAACAGACCAACTACTGTTGTTCACACAAGATGCTAACGTCGATTCCATGCAAGTGCTTCATTAAGCGATGACGCATGACTAAATTTTTTCCCCTTTGTCAAAACTACTTGACCATCAAGATTAGAGGTCAAGTATTTAATGATGTATCACATAATTTTTGTTTATAGAAGAATTGTGCAAGTTTGGAGCATCGAAGATACATAAACAAATTGTGTGATGCTAGTCATGCGACAAAAAGATACACGTCAATCACAACTATTAATATATCGGAATACTCTACCCACAAATAATATACTACTCCATTACAAGAAGTCCCAAATCTTTCTTGATAATCGAGTTTTGAAATCGAAGGTATTTATTAGGAGAAGAGTCATTAATTTATTATACTCAACCCTATGCAGTAATACTAAGCCATCATGAACTGAGATCTAATTATAAATTTCATAATTTCTATATTTTCTTAATAACGAGAGAGTAATACGGTTATCCAAATGATACATTGGGTAAAATATTGCTATTTATTGTTGACTGGTATAATAAGGAAAAGGGGATCAACTTTTGTTCCAAGCCCAAGTTTCTGCACATTTCCCTCGAACAAAAAAAAAAAAAAAAAAAATTGCACATTTGAGAGATCCAAAACCTCCAGATTTCAATAGCACTGTCACATGCAAGCATCATGTCACGTGGGCCAAATGGTATCCAGACAAATTAAAAAAAGAAGAAACGAAAAATTAAATTATATTAATTTTTCGTCTATCACAAAGTTTTTTGTTAATTAATTTCTGTAGAAACTCTAATTGCTTTGGGGAAAAGTGTCAAATACACTTCATTTTTTTGGTACAAATAAATTCTTTATATTTGAAATCTTTAACGTACATGCCCTTTCCCTATTATTATCATTCCAAATTATTTTTTTATGTCAAATTATTTCTAATTAATTTAGTTTGATTTTTGAAATATCAATATACATCCTTAATAAAAATATTATGATTAAGATTTTTTTTAACATGCTTTTTTTAAAATTATTTCCTTTAACATGTTACAGTATAATATATGTGAATGAATACAGTTGTTTGCACAGAAAACAATTAACGATATTCTCCTATATCTCAATTTCTATGTATTTTGTGTTAAAGAAATTAATATTTTTTTACCTATAACAATTGCTCATTTTTTAAATTATTTTCTTCATACTACTATTTCATTTCAATATATCCTATATGCAGAAGGGTAAATATTTATACTCATTTAAAAATAATATTGTTATTGTTTATTAATATAACATTATAAAAATAGTTATACTGTTCATTTTCTTCAAGATCATATCAACAGTAAGCTTTTCTCAATGTCCTTGTTGTTATATTCATTAATAATATTAACAAATATTCTCTAAAAAGATAGTAGCAAATAATAATAATTTTCATGAACACAAATATATACCACACACACCCGTCGCGCGATGAACAAAAAAATACATAAGAAAGAAGAAATTTTTGCATAAAAAATAATTTGGAATGGTAATATTAGGGGAGGTTATGGATGTTAAGAATTTCAAACATCAATAATTTATTTGTACCCAAAAATACTTTAGAGGGCGTAGTTGAACCTTGGGGTAAATATTGAAATATATCTGATCATTTTCCCTTTATTCTAATTGCAAGTCCAAAGTTGTCATAATTTATGGGTAATCTGATAAATGATTCACTTCTGTCTCATTCGGATACATCATACATACAAACTGTATTTATTTAAAACTGGTCATACAAACAACATCGTTGTAAGGTCCACGGGCAATGGAACTCTATATTCCCACGACATCAAGAAAAAAAAAATGTTTTCGGTGGAATTTTACCACTTTTATTAATTTTAATTCTTTCTAAATCAAGTAAAAAGAAAAAAAGAAATAGTTCCAAATTTCGCATTTTTTTCTTTAATAATTTGGTTTTTGAATACTTCTCTCAATAAACAAAAGGATGTTAGTAAAAAAAAACAAAACACATTAAAAATAACATTCCAATTACCCCTCAAATATCAATTAGTTTGAGTTTAGATCTTATTCAACAATAGTTTTTACGAGATCAAATTTTTTCCGTGTCATTCAATCCCCTAAAAAACTAAGTGCAAATCGACTGTGGTTGCCATTCATATCAAATTAAGTGCTACATGCCAGTTTGTAAATTCATACCAAATTTATATTTTATATCATCCATTAATTTGTCCAGAAGTTCTTTATTTATCACAAGATCACTACTTCAATTAGAGAAGAATATTTTGTTTTTGTTTTTGTTTTTGTTTTTGTTGTTTTCTGGTACAAATTAGATAACAATGTTAGTTGCAGAGAACATTCAAAGCAGGTTATATTAGGCAATATTAACATAATAGGAAAAATTGATTTCCTTCAACTGTAAAGTGTAAAAGAGGAGGTTAAATTGCCAATGTGCCAAAAGTTATTATACAAGTGGCATGTGGCTTTATATTTTGAATGTCAAGCGAATCTCTTCTGCATATTAGTAGCAATCTAATTTATATCGTGATGATGTTACCATGTTAGTCCGTTTGTCATATTCTTTTTTTTTTTTTCATTTTAATAAATGATTTAGTAAATGGATATTACTTGAAAAATGAAATTGGCACGGGATATATATAGGACACGAAGAAGCTAATAGTCTAATAGAAAGTTGATATGCTAGTCACCTACGGTGAGCACCTTTTTATGGGTATCACTCACGATTAGTCCATATTAATATTATTTTATTTAATTTTTTATATTACATGTTAATCTAGTGTCTTATAAAATATTATTAAAATCATTAAATAGAAAAATTATATAAAAATTAATGATCGATTTATCGTTTTCCCCTTTAACTTCAAAGAAATGAATAAATAAACAAATCAAACATTGATTTTTATGTAATATTTCAGTTTAATAATTTTTTTAATAATATATTTTTAATATACTAGATTAAAATGCAATATTAAAAATTAAATATATAATATTAATATGGATAAATCGATAGTTGTACCCATAAACAGTGCTTACGAGAAGTGACTAACATATCTCTAGCCTAATACTCAAAAATAAAACTAATTTAATTTTAGTTTAATGCGAATTATTATTCCATTTTCTTTAATTCCTCCAATGCGTAACCTAGAGAGGGAGAGAACCGGTACACTATTTCAACAAATTTTGCTCAAAATATCTAGGAAGAAAAATCAAACAAAGAAAAAGAAAGAAGATAAGTACGTACTACTAAAAGCAAGAGAGTAGAAAAATAAGCACACTCAGTGACTCACCCACCATCGACGAAAAAAAGAAAAAAAAAAAAAAAAAAATCAACAACAGATTTTGATTTTCCGCCCCGCATGGCCGCCGCCGCCGCCCCCGGGACCACCATCAGCGACCTCCCCGACGTGATCCTCTTCAACATAATCTCCGGCGTGTCGGACGTCCGCAGCCGCAACTCCGCCGCCCTCGTCTGCCGGAAGTGGTGCGTCCTGGAGCGCGCCACCCGCGCCGCCCTCAGCCTTCGCGGCAACCTCCGCGACCTCTTCATGGTCCCCACGTGCTTCCCCTCCATATCCAGCCTCGACCTCTCCCTCCTCTCCCCCTGGGGCCACCCCCTCAGCTCCGCCTCCAACCCCGCCCTCATCGCCCACCTCCTCCGCCTCGCCTTCCCTTCCCTCTCCTCCCTCACCTTCTATGCCAGAAACCCCTGCACCATTCAGCTCGTTGCTTCTCAGTGGCCAAACGCCGAACACGTTAAGCTCGTGCGGTGGCACCAGCGCCCCCAGGTCGCCGCCGCCGGCGACGAGCTCAAGATGCTTTTCTCCGAATGCGGCCGCCTCAAATCCCTCGATCTCTCCTCTTTCTATTGCTGGACCGACGACGTGCCGCCGGCGCTCGAGTCGCACTCCGCCGTTGCTGCCAATCTCACTCGCCTGGATATCTTAAATCCTTCCTTCTCGGAGGGTTTCAAATCTGATGAGATAATGACTATCACGAAATCCTGCCCGAATTTGAGGGAATTCAGAGCTGCCTGTAGGTTCGATCCGCGGTACATCGGATTCGTCGGAGATGATGCCCTAGTTTCTGTATCCGTTAACTGTCCAAAATTGGGGGTTCTCCATTTAGCCGATACGTCGGCTCTATTGAACGCGCGGGGCGACCCCGAGCACGACGGATTCACGGCGGAGGACGCGAGAATCAACGTCGTCAGCTTGATAGAGTTGTTCTCGGGGCTTCCATTGCTGGAGGAACTAGTGCTAGACATTTGTAACAATGTCCGAGATAGTGGCGCAGCATTAGAAGTGCTCAACACGAGATGCCCCAAGCTGAGATCACTCAAGCTGGGGCATTTCCATGGGATCTCGATGCCTGTCGAGTCGAGGATGGATGGAGTTGCGCTGTGCCAAGGGCTGAAGTCGCTGTCGATTAGTAATGTAGGAGATTTGGATGATATGGGGTTGATTGCAATAGGCAGAGGCTGTTGTAGATTAGCTAAGTTTGAGGTTCAAGGTTGCAAGAAGATAACAGTCAGAGGGATGAGGACTCTGGCTTCCTTGCTGCGTAGGACATTGGTTGATGTCGGGATCTCCTGCTGCAAGAACCTTGCTGCTCGCCAAGCCTTGAAAGCGTTGGAACCCATACAAGATCGGATCGAGAGGCTTCATATCGATTGTATCTGGGATTCGGAGGAGCTCGATTTTGATCTTAATTGCTTGGATCATGATGTGTCGAACCAGGCTGCTGCTGCTGCTGCTGCTGCTGATGATGATGATGTTGATGGGTTGAGTAAAGTGAGGAAGAGGTGCAAATATTCATATGATCTCAACTTGGACTTGGATGTGAACTGCAATAGCAATGGACACAGTGTAAGGACTTGGGACAGATTGCAATACCTTTCGCTGTGGATTGCAGTGGGGCAGCTCTTGACTCCTCTATTGTCTGCAGGAGTCGACAACTGTCCGAATCTGGAGGAAATCCGCATCAAGGTTGAAGGAGACTGTAGGGAAATGTCGATGTCTGCAGAACGTGAGTTCGGGTTGAAAATACTTGATAACTATCCAAAGTTGTCGAAGATGCATTTGGACTGCGGAGATACCATCGGGTACGCCCACACAGCACCGTCAGGGCAGATGGATTTGAGTCTGTGGGAACGATTTTACCTGAGAGGCATCGGGCACCTGAGTCTGATAGAGCTCGATTACTGGCCCCCGCAGGACCGGGATGTTAACCAGAGGAGCCTTACTCTTCCAGCAGCAGGATCGCTGCAAGAATGTATTGGGCTCAGGAAACTGTTTATCCATGGGACGGCGAACGAGCATTTCATGATGTTCCTTCTGAGGATCCCAGAGTTGAGAGATGTTCAGCTGAGAGAAGATTATTACCCGGCGCCGGAGAATGATATGAGCACTGAGATGAGGCCCGACTCCTGTAGCCGCTTCGAGGCTGCTCTTAATCGACGCCAGATTTCTGACTGAGTGATCTCATTCCTCTTCTGATGATGTATTTTTATTCTATCATATTCCTGTTCACTGAGAAATACTGTTATGTTACACATTTGACATTACTCTTTTAGAAGCACATTTGACATTTTACTTCACGGTGTATGACAAGCAATGCTTCTTGAATCTGAGCAAGCAGCATGATTGGAAGAGTTTACTGTATCATTCATTTCGTCGCGCAAAATTGTTATTATTAAGCCATTTATTTATCCCTCTATTGATACAGAAGTGGCAAAAGAAAGTTGAATCCTTGGGTGGAAACTCGAACAAATTTTTACAGAGCCGGATAGGATAGATGGTTTAAAGTCAAGAGTGCTGTTTATCTGTACAAGGAAATGAGCATGTAGGTGGTATTTGTATTATCAAAGTTGTGGCTCGCAGTCTAGCAGGCGTGCAAGTATTTCCTCACAACTAGGTCGAGCTTCGGGTTCTGCCCAACAATCTGCAACCAAGACATATTTATATGGTCAAAATCAACTACCGGCACACGCGCGCGCAAAAAAAAAGTGTTTGTTTAACATGACTGGTACCTGCAATTAACCTGCCCACAGGCCCTTCGGGCATCTCCAGTCGCAAACCCTCATTTGCAACTGCATGGGCAACCTAAATACGGGCAGAATGTCGAGGAAAGTTATGAAAATGTGAAGTAGAATTGATGAAGATGAAACAAGTGTAAGGAGTGGTGGCATACCCGATCAGGTGGCGTACCATCCCACGGCCGACTCAGAGTGAACAGCTCCCATATGATGACGCCAAGACTGAAAATGTCGCATTTCTCTGTGAAAGGCTCGTTGCGGATTACCTCAGGAGCCATCCATTCTGGCGTCCCAGCTGATGATGAGTCCTGGATGGGTGCATCCGTTCTAATTCTGGAGAGACCGAAGTCGCAGATCTTAACTGTCCAGTGCTTGCTAACGAGACAATTAGCACTTTTGAGATCATGGTGAATTATCTTCATTCGATGTATGCACATCAGCCCTCTAAGTTGCCAAAGCAGGAGAATATTGAATCACTACTTTCTCAGTCATTTATAGTAAATGTGATTATTTAAAAGAAAAAAACAATATTTCAGGAAGTTTGAACCAACCTGCATATGTCACGTAGCATCTTTATTCTTCTCCGCCAACTCAGTTTATTTTTCTGACCACTTAAGTGAATCAAATAAAAAAGAGATCCCATTTCCATGTACTCAGTGATCAGTGACAATCGTGGAGGCTTCATGCAAGCACCAAGAAACAAGATGACTGCAGGAACATCATAAATTCAAAAGGCATTGGTTCAACGTCAAGATTCGCAATCAAAGGACAGATACAAGAACAACTAATCCTATATACACAATTTTCAATTGTAACAATGTCCATGGCATATACAACGTTGAAGTTGCTTCTAAAATTTTATAAATATTAATAACTTTCTTCTGGTTATCCATAGAAAGATCCCTAGAGATGCATATATGGTATCAATGGGTAGTTCTACTACACAGCTAATTTTCGTAATTAAAACGTTCCATAAAGATGCTTGTGGAGATAAGAACAGCATCCTAGCAATGAGAGAGGGAGATATAGCAGTCCGGATCTCATACTAATTTCAAAAATCACATCAGCACTTAATGTGTGTAGAAGATTTGGATATTAGACACTAAAATGGAACAGCAGATCTGAATGCACCTCATGACCTGTTTTCTTCAACTGCCTGGAAATAAACTTGATTCATATTATGATTATCTAAGTCAATTTATAATAACATAAAATCTTTACGTATAGCTTTAGATATGTGATTAATCTCAAAATCCCTATTTAACGATAACTAGACATCACTAGAAATTACAGCAAACACAAACATCTAAGTAGAATAAGTTCAAATGTTTGCTAAAAGAGAAGTACCATTTGGGTGACGAAGGCGACTGGAACAAGAAACACCAGATGAAAAATTCCGAGTTAGAATGATATCTCAGAAAAACTGGATGCCAGCAAAGAGCCAAAACCATAGATCACACCTGAGGATGGATATTTCATTACAAAAATCTTCCATGTTTTCAGCAGTGAGATCTTGCTCCAGAAACACTTTGATAGCAACCTCTATTCCGTTCCAAATGCCACGAAACACTTCCCCAAAGAACCCTGGAAGAGGTCTTCATTTATCAGAGAACTAAATGAATCGTATGTGGAAAATCAAGTACGAGTGATAATTAAATCAATGTACATAAATTTTACTAGCAGTTATAATATGAGATATTACAACTTCAGGGCCAAACCAACTGCTATTCATCTTCTTTCTTGATATTCAGGGCACTAAATACTTAACCAAATGAAAATTTCATTTACCTATTTTTGGCTAACCAATTTTCCAATACTCAAATTAAATGCCTTCCTGATCTCCCAATTCCATGCATTCCTTTTATGGTTCAAAATTTATGTGCTAAATGCATTCAGTTCAGTTCGTGATTTCTGTGACAGATTGGCCTCCAAGCTTTTTCCTTTATCACTGATATAACATACTATTACTTAGTTAGGATAGTAGTGCGGTTCTTACCGATCCCAACACGAGTGCCAACAGTCAATTCTGAGAAATCAATATTCCACTCTTCATATGGCAGCAAAGGCTTATTGCGGAACATTGGTAAACCCAAAACATTGTTCCATGTTGAAACGATTTCTTCAGCCACCTCATGAATCTCACTTCCTTGAGGAATCTGACTCCCAAACTCATGAGATGAATGTAAGGACACTGCTTTCTGAGAGCTATGCTGCCTTTGTGGAGCATATAGCGAAGACGTTTCACCAGATGCTTTGTCAAGGTCCTCACAGTGAATGCCAGCTACCTGAGTAAGTAACAGTCATTAGAATATAAATGAATTAAACTTTTGAATCACGATATATTGAATAAATTGAGAGAAGTTCAAGAAAATACTAGAATGGGAAGAGAACCAGGCAGTTTTTGTTACATCTAATGCAGAACACATGACCTTTTGCCTACCATGGCCCGCCAAAGGCACAGCCATCAGCTTGAAGATGAGCATTAGATTTGATAACTAGTCCAACTATAAACTGTTCTCTCTATTTAAGAGTTAGTAAAGGGAGTCTGTTTTTAGTGGCAATCAAGTTATAATTACATACAACATGACAGGCATATTCAACGAACTACTAATGAAATTCTATATAAAAATATATTAAATGAGTTCCGAGATGAATTAGAGGTTTAACATAATAAGAAACAAGAGAAATCCTCCTCAAATACTCGCAAGGTAACTCAAGAAGGGTAAAATCTCAGAAAAAGATGCAGCTAGGAATGGAGATCAGCTAATAAGTTCAATTCCTAATTGATAAAGCTCATACTAGAGTTACAATTTACAGAGGCCAATCTGTCGAGAAAAGAGAAAATGACGATGACGTAAATCTGTCTGGAAAAGTGATAAATCAACTAGAGATACCAAAATATGAGTGGACTGAAGGCAAAATACTTCTGATCAACTAAGTAAAATAACAATATAGGAAGCTTAATGACAAAAGGACAGCTTAAGGATACATACATCTTCTGTATGACCTGCGCCATGCTTGGCATTTGAACCGAAGGACTCAGAGCCACCCTCTTTATGTTCTTGTAGAAGGCGATTCTGCTTCAGAGATTCATTCATTGCACGCACAGCCCTAGAATTGTCCAGAATATTTGATATAAAAGAAAAGGAGAAAAATAAAGGAAGTCCTAAAAAACTTTTTTGCATGTATAGTTACCCAGCAAGAGCTTCAATTGAGGCTTTTTTTTTTTCAAGAGATAGCCGTTGAAGCCAAAAACTGAAATATATAATTTTCATACAAAAGTAAATATTAACCTTACGATCTCATCACCAATCGCTGGCGTCATACTCATGGTTCTTCTTCTTAATCTATGCGTATGAGATGATGTACCTTCTGACCTGCAGGATGGTTTAATTATAAAAATCAAGAAGCTCAAACAACATAAAGGAACCTAATCCACTAGATTAAAGTTTTTGGCCAGAGACTGCAAGAAAAAAGACGAAATACTGACATGTATATGTTGATTATATTTGACCATATGGCTATTGTAAAATAGAGAATCAACAAGAAATTTTATTATGACTTTTATATCTCGTTCATTACATTCATCTAAAGATTCCTTGTCTCTAATTCTTTTAACTATTTATTTTTGGCTATTCTGTTCAGGTAAAGAAGGATCAAGCTGTGAACATTAAATAACATGCAAACACTAATATTCCCCACAGAATAATCAATTCTATGTGTTCCTACTTGATATATTTCAAATGAGATGTTTGATAATGTTACAGGATTCAAGATATTAGATGTAACAAATCATCAGTTTAACAATGAAAATAAAAATATTTCACTCTAAGATTGACGAGAGTTTGCTGGTCTAGTATAATTATGATTTCCAAGAAGAGAGAAACAAGAAACAGTACTCACAAAAAGACGCATAAGCAACTCGATGTAGCAATGTCATGTGAAATGTTTTTGAAGATTTTTTTTTTTTATCTCAGCATAAACTGGCCTGGTGCACGTGCTAAAAATTATTTGAACAGTAAGAGTTCAATGTCATAGAAGAAAAACAAATATTCCACCTTAAGCCATCCACTACAACCTCGGATGAATATTTAAGGAACTATAAGTGTAACCACACTACATAGAAAAAAGACAGCAATGGCGCTACATTAGATGATAATAGGCAATTATACTAATTACTATGAAAACAAAGCAAACAAAGTATCAGTCATTTGGAAATGAAGAGGACAAAGCATATCTTAGCAGTAAATTTTGAGACATAATGAAAGTTGGAGAACGAGATATAGCTTCAACTGAAGAAATGTCTTAGTTATCAAGAAAAACCTTGAACTTGCAGTCCTATTAGAAGCAATGGCCTTTCTCTGACTCTTCCAAAATGAATCAGCAACGTTTGGTTCAGTCTGTGACAGGCTGAAAAATAATGTCAAACCTATGGAAATAGTCTCCTCATCTTGAGAGAAGAAAACAAGGAAAACTAGAACCAGTTAGCAAAAAAAGTTTTGAAATCTGTACCATAGTACCTAAATTTTGAATCAATAGAATTTGATCGCACTATCATATTCCTTAACGAAGGGCCTGCTTTTGAAGATGCTTCTCGTCTGTACTGCATCATAACATCGTCTTTTTCGGCACTGCAGAGAGTAAAGCAATTAGCTCCGGAATATTTGATGCAGAAATCACTCAAATAAGTTTCTTTTTTAAAGAAAGCATATATCCACCCAAAATCGTGTGTGCTAAGGTGAGTTTAAAATTACAATGGTGAACAAGAGTGAAAATGGCCAGTATCCTAACCTCTCAGCTTCAACTCTTTCAGAAACCCCGTAGAGAGGGCTGTTTGGTTCCATTGGTGAATCACAGGAATCATATTCTGCAGAATCACTCTCCCCAGCAGCGGATATGTGAGTCATAAAGATAGCCTTAGATGATCGAGGTATCAGTTGGCCAGGAAACCTCATTAGATCCACTAGCAACTCCACAGAATTTAGTACAACTATGACAGACATGTGCTTGTATGAATCTACACACTCAGAATAACCTTCTGTAGGTAAACCCTGATAAGATAAAACCATGATGAAGGATGAGATAAGATAGTGGATAATTTTCAATGTAATTCAGGATTCTGCAGTCTGAACTAATTCCTAGTCAAAGCTACCATACAAGTACACGCATAAGTAAAACAAAATAATAGTAAAAACAATCTCCATAAAATTGAATCTTACCACCACCAGCCTACTTTCAAGTCCGACAGCATCTGCAAGAAGTTTGAATAATATTGCTCGAGGTCTGCAAGAACCATATTTTATTTGCCCCAGCAACTGAACACCTCCATTTTCAGATAAAAGCAAGGTGGCCTCGGTAGCAGCTTTCTGGGGACTTAGTTCCAGATTTGGTCGTTTGAAGGCATCTGATACCTAAAAAGGGTGTTCATTCATGGTCAAGAATCTCTCATCTCAATTGCCCATGAGAAATGCTGAAGGACAAATTAACATTAATATGATGAGAACTGAAAAAAAAATATGGATTGTGGAATAAAGAATAAATGAGCTTGTGTTGGATTCAAACATAAATTAAAGAACGAAGAAGAAGAAGAAGAATTAATTGCAACCTCATCAATCATTTCAAAGCCATAGGACAATATGCAATATGTGTCTCATAGACCAAGTCATAAGACATTTATTGCATCATAACACGATAAATTCAGTTCTAAATGCTAACAAAAAGGATAATTTATGTTGTCTTATTGACAGTTACAAAATGGGGACAAATTTTCTGTTTCCATGAAGTTCAAAAGCAATTACCAGTGGAATTACATCTGGTGTAGTAAAGAACCGTCACAGTATGCAGAGTAGTAAATAGTTATGAAACAACAAGAAAGAAACCAGAGAACCCCGATAAGTAGCATACTATTACTTGGACAGAGAATTAGGTGACAATGAAACTTGAAACTTGAGAGTGAAGTGACCCATTGAAGTCCTTAAATATTGCAAAAGTCAATAAGATCATACTTGCAATTGAAAAGAAATAGATAGTGTTCCAGATAACAAATTGGTTACCGTTTAAGTACAAATGATATTCAAAATTAAGAGGACCAAAACACTTACTAATCCTGCAATCTTTTTTATCATAGCGGGAGGATTTGTGTTTAAACCCTTAACCAGAGCTACAATATACTGCTTTAGCATAGAAAGCTTCTTATCTTTCTCAGCATCAACAAGAATGACATCAATCTTCAAACCATTAGTCTCCAGTGCATGAAGATCCTCTATAGTAGGTATATCTTTGTAAAGCTCTTTGAGCTTTTTATCCTGTCAGAAAAAAGAAAGTGAGTATTAGCCATTAGAGACAGAGAGAAAGATAACAAAGGCCATGGGCACAGTACATTCAGTTTCTTGATTTTAGAAATTTAAACATAAAGTTGCTACAGGGTCAACAACTAAAAGAAATAAATGGCCCAAAACTATGAGATATAAATGCACTGCATTCTATAAGAGTGTAAAGGAGAACTACTCCGGTCATTTCCAAATTCCACTCTCCTCTTTCTACATGAAGAACTCCTTTTCAGTACCTTAACAAGGATATTTTACCATTTGATCTTCATATGGACTTTATATTTTAATTATTCTGTTCAACTGATCGATAATATTCCAGTTTGTCACCATTCTCTAATACTGATAAAACTGTTTTTCATCTAGGATTTTGGTTCTAAAACGCTAAGAAAATTCTGAGATTTTCATTTTGAGCTAAATTCTTTGAAGAATCTGTTTAGTGCATACACTAATATGTGTAAATATCTTTCATACAGCTACACAAGTAGAAAAGGCAACAAGGTCTGTGCTAATTACTGCTGAGTTCCAATTGATCCACTTCATATGCTACTTTTTCATTCTCTATGCAGATATCTATTTATAGAAAGGCCAGACGAAAAATGAGACGCTTGTAGCTAACCCCTTTCACTAATAGATTGGCTATAACCCCCTTCACTAATAGATTACATCATGAAACTTGATGATTAAGTAACTTAAAGGAGTCTGACTGGATGACACGTAAAAGAAAGCAGTTTTTCAAGTGTTCAAAAGTGATCGACAGTATTTAATTTTCTTTTTCCGAGAAATATATAAAATGACTCGAGTTACAAGGTTTCGTTAAAGGCCTTTTTTTTAATTCAACTATAACTGTTTAGCTCATTATTGGTGATCTATATGTGCCAACTAACTTTATCTTAACACTAATACTCTTAAAATAGGAATCACGTTCACAACAACAACCAAAAAAACAAAGTCTTTGCAAACCCACACCTTGTAACTGCAAGTCTTCAACTCTTTATGCTTTTGAATAGCATGATCTACAGTATATTACCATATTTACCCAGTTTCCTTATTCACACATAGATGAAACAACCACGAAAAATCTAACCAGACATGCTTCAAAATTACTTTTCCTCATAAAGGTTTAAGGTGAACTTCTTTAGATTAAATAAAGGAAACATCATTATCACCAGATACGGAGGTTAGAAGTTCTGAAACCAATGGAACATAACTTGGATATCTATCTAATAATCGAATGAAACCACCACTCCACGACTTGCAATTTAGAGCCTATATATACTGCAACCAGACTTAGAAATGGGCTGTAATTTATGCACGCAGAATTTAGTTTCAGATTATTAAGCAACCATCAAAGAGCATCATGATTTACTAGGATAAGTTATCTCTGCATAAGACAAGTAACTACTACTTCCTGCTAATAATGGTTCTTCGTTTTTAAATCAAAAGACATGAAATTAGGAAATTGGAATAGAAATATATAATCCAAGAGTCCAAGACATGAGATTAGTCAGAGTGCTTACAGGAACAACAGAGTAGAAACCGTTTGGAATTGACTCAGAAAGCATGCCTGTGCTCCATAGAATCTGTGATGCTGAAATGCATGAGGATGTATCATACTTCTCCTCATCATTTAGATCTTTATTTCCCATACTATTGTCCTTAGAATCCAAGGAGACAGACCCAGACATTTTGACACCAGGGGACCTATGGTGTGAAGACTGAGTATCATCTAGTGTATTTTCCATGTATATAGTCTTGTGAGATGCAATATCATCTCAGTATCCTTATTACTCTTTAAAAGCGTGTATTGGTTGCACAGTGTCACAAAGAAACAAACTTAGTCCTGCTTCAACTATCTTTGAGCTCCTCAATGGAGGGTGATATGACCTGAAAATTGGAGAAAGACGGGCATTTAAAACTTGCATACAAATATTATCTCATCCAAATCCAAAATGGACTCAATGTAGATTAGAAGTGACTAATGGAGGAGTAACTATTGAAGAGCACCGGCCATATTTTGTAGTCAAACTTCAATTATGAGCACACAAATGAGAATAGAGAATAGCTAATTCAGAAGCCACAGATAAGAAGTGGTAACTTGACAATAAATTTGAGAAAGTAAAAACTTCGAAGACCACTATCCTCTAGAAGAAAAGGAAAAAAGCCTTAATAACTGAATATATAAGAAAAGATTTAGGAACAATACAATCAGAACATAAAGTGTATTAAGTGACACACAGAACCTCATTATGCCTTTACAAATTTGCACCTTCACTTTGCTATTCAATTGGATGCCTTACAGAAGGAAACGGAGATGTTCAGAGGACTATTTGTAGATAATAATGCCCAATTAGCAGTATCATCAACTTACTGAAAACCAACCCACATCATCTGAAAGGACTTTGAGAATCATCTAAGCAACATAAGACTCCATCCAAGAAAAAATTAAGATTCCATAAATCGTATCAGACTTCTCAAATCTTAATTTATTATATCTTCACCATAAAGACAAGGTCCAGCATTTAAATCTGGCTAATCTCCATGTAATCGACATCTAAAACCTCGCTCCTTTTCGATCCTATGATGATCTCCAAATTTTCAAAATCTGGTTTCAGAAACAGTGGTGAACATTAAAAACTTCTCTCCATAGCCCCCTCACATTCAAAACTAAACTAGATCTCTACACAGTGAAACTCAACTTTCGAATGAAAGAGAACTAGTAGTAGTATCTAACTCCTGTGAATTTCAACTGATGAAGAACATAAGTATCCGTCCATTACATTCAGGATCAAAGGTGCTTATAAAACAAGCAAAATAACATATTATAAGGCATCCGATCCTTGTCCTCACTACTTGAATTCAAGCACAACCATTAATATATTGCAGTAGCCTCAACAGCTGCGGCATTAATCACCGTCAAATTTCCCAATCGCATCTGACACAAGCAGGCATATTCAAAATAACGTTAAAACAGCTTCTAAAATCAAGTTTCCAGATCTAAACCTACATCAACTTCTTAATCAACAGTTCAATCACATATCCTCCTTTCCGCATACACGAGACTTCGATCACTTCAGCTCAGTGCAAATTAACACAAAGCTCGAATAACTCAGAACTCGAACAAACAAACAAACAAACAAACAAAAAAACAAGAACAATAATAATAATAATAATAATAATAATAATAATAGCAGTAGTAGTATAATAAACAATCATAATAACCGCACATTAAATTTGATCAGAACTTAAACAAATACCATAAAGCAATGTTGCGATTGAAGAACTAACCGCCAGCAGATCTTAGCACGAAAATTCAACTCACATTTGAATCCACCAACTGGCAACAAAAGTTGCTACATCTGTGTGCTGAATTCGAATAAACTTTTTCAATGCAATATGTTTAAAGTATTAAGTTGCGAGAAAAATAGAGAGAGCTACATAGATGTAAACGAGGTAACAGTGAAATGCTGAAATTTATATACCGAGAGGGGCGGGGGTTTCATTCCATTCAACGATAATTAATTACTACTTTTCCGGGTGGGTTCAGATCCGGGTTTCCATTCGGATTTACTAAAGTAGGAAAAATTGAAAAATGATGGGCGGGTGAGTTAATGTTGAATGTATTTGGATTCAGCTTTCAGCTTCAACTATACATACATATAATTAAATTTTAGGGTTAATTGTAAAATCTCATCCGAGTTTGGAGCTTTTGCAATCTCTAACTAGTTAATACAACAAGTGTCAATTATTATAAGGAAAATACAATAATTATTGCGAAGAAAAGTGGTAATTGAGATCCAATCATACGGTAAAACCAACCTCATTAAAATGCATCTCTTACGAAAAAATATAACATTGTGAAACAAAAATTTAGAACAAAATATTTTATATATATTATTGGAGCTAATTTCTGACACCATAATCGATGTTATTAATTCAATTGGGGCGCTTAGATGTTATTTCACTCGAACGTGAAAAGATATACGTTCAAATTATAAATTCCTATGTACTCAAATTGGTAGTAGCATTATTTTGAACAAAACAAAAAAGAATATACACTGTTAGCATCTGTTGTATTCTCTCCGTTCATGAAATAAACTCCTATTTTATGTTTGGTACGGAAGCTTAGAAAATTGATAAAGGTATTGTGAGTGAAGTTTGGGTCCACTTGTTGAGAGTGGAGAAAGTGGAATGAAAGTTAAAATTGTTTGGGTGGAATAAGGGTCTCACTTGTTGTGGGTGAAAAAAAAAAAATAGAGTTAAAGTTGTTGTGAATTGAATAAGGGTCTCACTTGTTGTAAGTGGAAAAAGTAAAATGAGAATGGAAGTTGATGTAAATTTAGTAAGGTCTCCTATGATGTGATTGGAAAACGTGAAATAGAAATTTATTTCGTAGACATATTTTTATGGGTAAATAGGAGTTTATTTCGTGAACAGAGAGAGTATTTTCCCATATTTTATATAACGTGAAACCCTAATTTCAATGTAGGTGCATACAATTTCCCCCTATCAGATCTTCTTAAATTTAATTTCCATTAAAGATATATCTTTGTGAACTTTTATGATTTTTTATTTTTTGGGGAAAATAACACCTCATCATCATCCTCTGAACCATGTCACGTTTCTAGCATCGGAAATTATTCAGATTATAAGTTTTAAAATGAGCTTGTACGATGTTCAACTGTAATTAAAATGGTTCATGGATACGGTCCGGTTTTGGTTGGAATCGAGCCGTGAAGTACTTTTATGTATCGATATTTCACAAAGTTAATTTTTATCAAATAATTAATTTATAATGAATTATTTATTTAATTCTAAAATTATAAATCTATATATGAGTATATTACTTCGGAGTATGTTTAAATAAGAATGGATTTTATCCAAAAAAAAAATGTGTATTAATCTTCATCATAGATTTAGTAGGGATGGATGGTCAAGATTTGACCGGGTCAACCCATTGAGCTTTTTCCGAAATTATTATTATTATTATTATTATTATTATTATTATTATTATTATTATTATTATCACGGTCAGGTCATATGTATAACACCATATATTCAAATGTACCACACTATATAATGAGATGCACCACTAAGTGCATTGAGATGCAACATATTTTTTTTTTACGGTCAGGTCATATGCACTACAACATATAATGAGATGCACCACTAAGTGCAATGAGATGCCTCGATTTTTTATTTTCATTTTTTTTCCAGATTTATTTTTCCCCTTTTTTTGTTGGCCTCTTCATTTTTTTGTTTGTCGCTTCTTCTGTGGTCAAGATTCGAGCGAGGGGAGCCGAAGGCCGCGGAGCAAGCCGAAAAATCTAAATTATTGTCCGACGATTATCCTTATATTAGTAATCAGAGCGAAGGCAGAGCCGAGAAAAATAATCTATAAAAAAAAAAAATCATGTGCATCACAATGCACTTAGTGGTGCATCTCATTATACAATATCGTGCATATGAATATATGTTGTGGTGCATATGACCTAACCGTTAAAAACAAGAACGAGAAAAATATTGGTGCATCTCAATGCACTCACTACTACAAAAATGGACATACATGATGGAGAAAATCCGTCATCTATGAGTGCTCCCAATCGTGGTCTATGCGCCCATCATCTATACTACGTAGTATAGATGACGGAGAAAATCTGTCATAAAAATACTTTTAATCCATCATGTTTGAGCATAATTATCTGTCAAGAAAGGTTTTCTTTACATTTAATTTGATGTTTTGCATGACGGTGAAAACCGTCATCTAAGATGTAGTTTACATGATGTTTTATGTCCGTCATATTTAATATTCAACTGTAATGTTTTCCTTCTTTTCATGACGGAATTTTTGATGCTATCATGACGGCTGATAACTGTCACGAGTTCTGTTACAATTCTTATCGCTTTATAACCGTCATGAATTGTTTAATTTTTTTATTTATACCTGCTAAAAATCAATACTTTCAGAATAGGAAAGCATTCCAAAATAATAAATACTTTAATTAAATCTCCATACATTTCATCAATTAAACATCAAAATGTATCATATTTGAGTTGGTAAATAATCAAATATTGTGTTCTTGATGATTAACATAACTAAATAAGCTAATTGTTCACAAAAGACCTCACATGCATAATAATTTCAACGATTTCTTTCTCTCATGTAGGCCGACAGCAACGGTTGATATCAGTTACCTAACACTAGAAAGAAAAAATATATATATATTCAAATTCAACATATTAATCAAGTACATAACTTAGAAAATATGCATGACATCATTAAATGAAATAATATATACCTGAATCTCGTACATGATCAATCACACAAGTAGCCCACTCATCCTGGACTTCATCAATCTCACCTTTAGAATAACTATTACCTGTTGGAAACTATAGACAAAACAAACGCACAAAAATATATTTCAAAATATAGCAAGTGATGAGAATCTTCAAAAATATTAATTTGATGCGATTACAAACTATAACATGTTATTACCACTGAGCTAATGGAAAGTGATTTCTAACTTTGAAACCCTTCTACTATTTCTTTCATGAACCGCAACACATAATATCCACATTGATGAGCATCCGACTGTATAGGATCCTATTATATATGTAAAAATGAAATCATAAGTGTGCAAAATAAAAATTAGCAATGTATACCTTAATAATTTCCCATTTGGATAATTTTTTGAAGTTCTCCTTCTTATGCAAGCTTACTATAATGATGGAATCAACAATCAACAATCCATGCGTGAGCATGGATTGACGGAGAGGGAGAGCGGCGGCGCGGCGTCAGTGAGAAGAAAGGGAGAGAGGGTGGTAGAGAGGGAGTGAAGGCAGCGGAGTGACGGAGAGGGAGAGCGGCAACGCCGGTGGAAATTTAGGCGTCGCCGATAGGGTTGCGAGTGAAAGAGAGATTGAGAGAGATAGAGAGTAGAGTTGCGCTTGAAAGTGGGGTAGGGTTGGAAAAATGGAAATGAAATATAGAAAAAATATATGTATTTTTTATTATAAACATAAATATATAACTATTTTTTTTATGACAGTTTTCATGACAGTTCTTATAACTACCACGAAAAAATGGATAGTACTATTAAAATTAATGTAAAAATAAAAAGGTAAATTTGTTTACAACGATTAATTATTACCGTTGTTATAACTATGAAGAAAAGCTAAAAAAATATATTAAAAATAATGTAAAAATAAAAAGTAAAAAACTTTTTTATGACGGTTAACAATTACACTTATTATAATTGTCAAGAAAAGTCAATGAATACATGTCGGTCTTCATGATTTCGTCATGTATAACTGATTTAGTACTCATGTTGGGAAATTTATTAAAGTTTTGATTGATTCCAAAACCAACTGACCCCAACCGAGTAGATGTTGCCAGATCCTAATGTTAGTAGTTAGGCTCGCTGTTTGAGCAATGTTAAGATTTTATCTTTACAGGACTCCAGCTGAAGATGGCAACAAGGCTTCACTCGGATAGAACATCAGTTGTAAGAAAGACAACTGAGCGTTCATCAGATGCAAATTAAAAAGCAGGAAGATGCCAAAGTCAACTAAGGAAGATGCAAGAGAACATCAGTTGTAAGTAAGACAACTGAGCGTTCGAAGCCAACTGATCAGATACAAGAAAGACAATTGAGCGTTCAGTTTCAGAACATCAGTTATAGCCTTATAGGACTCGAACCAAGAAGATCAACAGCATGAAGTTCAAGTCAGCTGAGAGTTCAACTGTTAGCATTCAGATAGAACATCAGCTGAAGAACAAGTCAGATGAAGATCGAAACTCTCAACCGACCATCCATTGTTGAAAGACTAATGTTGAGATTTGAAATTCAAACAAGGAAGTCACGTGAAGGTTTGACTCTCTGTCATTACCTCATTTGGCCCAACACAAGGCTGTCTCAGATGGAAAGCAGAAGCACCCAGTTGCCAAATCCGGAAAGTCTGCAGAGATGAGAGACAAGCCATCGCTTTCAACGAACAGAGATCAACGATTCATCCAACAACTAGTTGATTCTCTCCGCCTATAAATAGAGGCCTTCATTCATTCAACGATACACAAGACAGACAAGTGCAAGAAGAGACAAAAGAGCGAAAGAAAGAACTAAATTCTTCACACAAGCTGAACTGCATTCAATTTCTAAGAACATCATTAGTTGAGAGTTCTAGAGTGTTAGATTTTGTCTTAGTGTCTTTTGATCCAACCTTGAGAACATCACTAGTTGAGAGTTCGTAGAGTGTTAGATCATAGCTCACTTCTCGTTCGAGCTATTAGTTGGAACCCCACACTTTCTCACTCACCTGAAAAGGTTATTAGGACCCTACTCTTCCCGTAATTGAGTAGATAGGTTTGATTAGTACCCGTAAACTAATCTGTAAGGTTGATAAGTACCCGTAAACTTATCTCAACGGTTGCAAAGCCCGCGTAAGCTTTGTGGTTTGTCCAGAAGAACTTGGACTGAGTTGTGTGGACTCACAACTCCCCGTGGACGTAGGAGTTATCTCCGAACCACGTAAATCTTTGTGTGTTGTGTTTATTATTCAGTTATCTTATTGCACATTCAACTGACCAACTAACCAGCATACAAACTGCATTTTTCCATATCAACTGTCTTGGTTATTGACCAACTTTGCACTTAAGCGTGAGTTGATTTTTATACGAGTTAATTTCCACCACATTCCGCACAGCACTTCACTTCCAGCTGAGTGTTTCTTACTCGGTTGTGATTCCAACTGAGTTGCATTACTCGGTTGTGTTATTTTTAGGGGGTTATTTTTAAAAGTCTTTACTGGTGTATTCCCCCCCTCCAAACACCAGAATTCGTATCGGGACCATCAAATGGTATCAGAGTAGTGGTTCAAAAGACTGCTGACTCTGTTTCACAAGGTGTGAATTCGAGGTGTTTTCTTCAGTGGTCAACTGAACAGATTTTTTTATCACGCTAGTGCATATCTGCTTGCATTTTTCTTCTGTTGTTGTGTGCAGATGGATGTTAAAGACAAGATCGTGGTCATGTTCTCGGTTGTGAACTATACATCTTGGAGAACTCGGATGAAGAAGATCCTACTATCAAAACATCATCGAATGCAACAAGTACTCACATCCGGACCGATCATCATCAGAGAGAGAGTCACTCGTACTCCTACAAATCCCAACGATGGGGATGCAACTGTGGAGTTAGTGGAGAATAAGCCAGAAGACTTCACTCCAGAGGAAGCTAAAGTGAGCCAGTTGGACCTCTGGGCTCAGAGCACAATCATGTCCACAGTTGGACAAGACTATCTTCCTTGGATAGAAGAGTGCGAAACCGCTAAAGAAATGTGGGATATCTTGGCATCTCTGAGTGAAGGAAGTGACGAAACAAAGGAGAACAAGTTCTCACATGTCTGTCAAGACTTTGACAAATTCTGTCTGAGAACTGATGAAACTATTGATCAGTTAGAGCTCCGGTTCATGGACATAATCAGAAGGATCCAGTCCATCCGAAGAGGAAAATATACTTTGAGAGAAATCAACCTCAAAGTATTACAAGCTCTACCAGCTGAGTGGGATACCTTCACCAATATCCATGAGAGTCGAGCTGACCTTGGTGAGATGGGAACTGAAAAATTGTTCTCAATTCTGAAGGGAAATGAATACAAGGTGAACCGATGAAGGTCAACTCAGTCCTCGGTTCAGACGAGTCGACATGAGGATGTTGGTTCAGCCACAAAGTCAGTAGCACTCCGAGCTGACTATTCAAAGTCGCGAACTTCAAGACCAACAAGATCTGCGGACACAGCTACGAAGGAGCCAAGCAGAGAAGAGCTGCAACAGAATATAGCCGCCCTGTCAAAGAAGCTAGCTGACATGGACACTCGGTTCGGAAAATACAAGAGGTTCTACAAATCTAACCGAACTCGAGATAACTCAAAGCCTGTGAACAACGGTTGCTTTGAATGCGGCAAGGAGGGACATTTCAAAGCTGATTATCCAGACCTTTCTAAGAAAGAAAGAGAAGCGTTGAGGGCCAAGCAAACTGGAAAGAACAAGGCCATGGTTGCAGAAGAAGCAGCTGACGACATGGACATCTTCACTGACACTGAAGATGAGGATGAACTGACTTCCACCAACAACGCTATGGGTCAGGATCAATGCCTCATGGCACTTGGAACCGACCAGGATGAAATGAGGTACACTCTAGTCCTTCTAATTTAAATTCTTCCAATATTTCTAACATGCAGGAAACACTGGATGAAGAGTTGGAACCCTCCTGGAGTGACTTTCAAGAACTCAGTGAGGAACTACATCAGCAATCGGTTGAGTTTAAGAGTCTTCAAGAACAGTTCGCCAAACTTGAAGAATCCTTAACCGAAAAGGACGATCTGATTAAGAGTCAAACTGAAGAGATAGATAATCTCAAAAGTCAACTGAATGCGGTCAACCGAACTAATGCTCCAACCGACGAGGAGTTGACGAAGCAGATCAAGGAGCAGCAAGATCAGTTGAACAAGCAAGAGGCTCAGATCGACCAACTGATAAAGAAGTCAGACGGATAGATCGAGCATATAGTTGTTCTCCTCAAAGAGTTGCAAACTGAGAAGGACAACTTGATAAAGCTATATCAGTCATTCAAGATCATCGAGAATCTCATCAGTTACAGCCGACAGATGGATGACGTGTCAGGACTCGGTTATGATATGATCAAGGATACTGGAATTCCTCCAGCAACCTTCATTAAGGCGGTGGATGTCAAGGTTGCCAAACCTGACACAGTTGAGTCTGCAACTTCGCAAAGTAATCCAACCTCCACTTCTCAGCAAGCTCAACCGACTAAGGAAACTTCAACTGAGAAAGGAAAAGGAGCAGTGGATGGAGAACAGAACATTCCATCGGTTGGGACATCAACCGAGGGGGAATATTCCAAGAGTTAGAAGAGGAACTAGAGACGTCGGAGATATAATCGAAACCGAACTCAGAACCGACCTCTGAACCGACCTCAGAGCCAACATCAGAAAGAATGGAACCGACCGCAGAACCGACAAGGATCCAACCATCTGAATCAACAGCGGTACCATCTTCAGTTCAACCAGAGGTTCCAACCTAGTCAACCGATGAGGAACAGTTCGAACAGCTGGAGATATTCATGCCACAACATGAACCAACAACAGGGCATGAACAGCTATAGACAACATTCAGGGAGTTGGAATCAGAATCAGCCACAAAGATTCCAACATGGCGTCCGACCTCATCGACAAATCTAACAGGATAAGAATCGCCATCAAAACAGGGGGAAAGCCTCTCCTCCTAAAGCTCACAATGGGAGAAATTCATCTCCTCCCAAGAAACAGAACATCACTACTAACAATAAGCCTAAGGATAACCGAGGTGTTGTTATAGTTGATGATGAAGGGAAAGTGATCTGGAATGATAAATCTATCCGAGTATACAGGGAAAAATGACCCACAGTTCAAGAGGGAACTGGTTCTAACCCTCCAGGACCCAACTAAAATTGGGGACCTAAGCGAGTTTCTCTGTGCAGGAACATGAGAAACAGCTGAGGAAGAATAAAGCATCACGAACCATGTGGGTGATGGATAGTGGATGCTCGAAACACATGACAAATCTGAAGGATTTGCTTGGGAGTTTCGTGGAAAAAGAAGGACCTTCAGTTACCTTTGGTGACAACTCAAAAGGTCACACCAGAGGCTACGGTTCCCTTGAAACCAATCACGTGTCGAATTCTAATGTTTCATATGTTGATGGATTGAAGCATAACTTGCTCTCCATCAGCCAATTTTGTGATAATGGTTTCTCTGTCAAGTTTGATGCACAGGGATGCAGGGTTAAAAATGTCGGATCAAAGCAGGTCATATTGTTAGGAAATCGATCCCTAACCGGGAATGTCTACTATGCTAACTAGAATAGTAGTCCTCCTGAAACCTGCCTGTTATCAAAGAGCAGTTCAGATGTGAGCTGGCTGTGGCACAAAAGGCTCAACCATCTGAATTTCAAGACAATGAACCGACTCGCAAGACAGGAACATGCAAAAGGCATACCAAACCGAGTGTTTTCAACAACACATATCTGCAGTGCATGTCAGTTGGGAAAGCTCGCTAGATCCTCCTTTCGGTTGAAGACAACTCCCTCAACCGACCGAGTGTTACAGCTGATCCACATGGATCTCTTCGGGCCAGTTACACCAAAAAGCATGAATGGTAACGAGTATACCCTTGTTGTTACTGATGATTATTCTAGGTACACGTGGACCATTTTCATGCGTCACAAGAGTGAAACCCGAGATGAGCTACCCAAGCTGATGGATTGGATATCGAACCAACAAGAGATAAAAATTATTTTCATCCGATCAGATCGTGGAACCAAGTTTCTAAATGAAACCATCATCGAGTACTGCGAGAAGCATGGAATTACTCATCAAACATCAGCTGCGCGTATTCCGCAACAGAATGGAGTAGCTGAGAGAAGGAACCGAACGCTGAAGGATGCAGCTACATCCATGTTGACAAGCTCAGCTCTGCCAAAGAGATTTTGGGCTGAGGCCATCAACACAGCCTGCTACACCCAGAACCGGTCTCTTCTGACCAAGCGGTTAAGACACCATACGAGCTTTGGAGACGCAAGAAGCCTGATATTTCATATTTTCGCGTTTTTGGTTCTAAGTGTTATATTCACAATAATGGGAAGACTCAGTTGAAAACCTTTGATGCCAAGGCTTCGAAAGGCATATTTCTCGGATATGCCGCTCGGATCAAGGCTTATAGAGTTTTCAACAACAGCTCTCGTGTTGTGGAGATAACACCTCATGTTAGTTTTGATGAATCTACCTTTGAGTGCAGGGAACAGGCTAAAGGACAACAAGCTGATCCACAAGTTCCATCTGTTCTCACCAGATCGCAGGCTCTAAGGGAAAAGAATCTAGCTGAACCATTGGTATGGGCAACCGAGGATGATGATCCTTACTCCTCTGAAGATGAAAGCGAGGACCCTAGCTCATCTCAAGGGGAAACTCCAGCTGATGTCACTCCAACTGCATCAGCATCTGAAGCCCAACCGAGCCCGGTTCAAAATATTATCAATGTTGAGGATCCAGACTCAACAGCTGATCAATCACCAGTTCTGAAGACTCCAGCATCTCCCACAGCTCAGGATTCACCATCAGTTGAAATCCTGGAACAGCCACGTTTGGAAGAAGAAGGAAGACGCAACAAAAGATGGTATGAAGATCATTCCACTGACAACATCATCGGGGATCCAACCGAAGGTGTACGTACAAGGAGCAGAGTTGCAAATCCAGATTCAACCGAGGAAGATTCCAACACTTACACTCAATATGCTGAGGAGTTGGCAGTTCTTGAGGAGTTCGAGCAAGCTGGAGATGTTGCCATGATTTCTTGCTTTGTAGCTGATGTGCCAGAACCGAAGAATGTTGTGGAAGCTCTCAACTGTGTTCACTGGACAACAACCATGCAAGAAGAACTGAACGAATTTCTACGCAACTGTGTATGGGAGTTGGTAGAAAGACCAAATGGTGTCAAAGTCATTGGATTAAAATGGATTTTCAAGAACAAGAGAGACGCCATTGGATTCATCGTGAGGAATAAGGCAAGGTTGGTAGCTCAGGGATATTGCCAACAAGAAAGAATCAATTTTGAAGACTCCTTCGCACCAGTTGCAAGGCTGGAAGCCATTCGAATCTTTCTAGCCTATGCCGCATTTCACAAGTTCAAGGTCTATCAGATGGATGTGAAGTGTGCCTTCCTCAACGGTGATATCAAGGAAGATGTATATATTGAACAGCCTCCCGGTTTTGAGACTGGTGATGAAAGAGTGTATAAGTTGAAGAAAGCAATCTATGGATTGAAGCAAGCACCCAGGGCTTGGTATGATACTCTTTGTAGTTTTCTTCTGAACTCGGGGTTCAAACGAGGGTCGGTTGATAAAACACTATTCACCATCAAAGTTGGAGAAGATATACTTGTTGTGCAAATCTATGTTGATGACATCATATTCGGTTCCAAGTCAGAGGAGCTGTGTGAAAAATTCTCAAATCTCATGAAGGAGAAGTTCGAGATGTCGATGATGGGCGAGATGAACTATTTTCTTAGACTTCAAGTGAAGCAGTCACCAGATGGGATTTTCATCAATCAGTCCAAGTATACAAAGGAGCTCATCACCAAGTTCGGATTACAGACAAGTAAGACCACAAGGATCCTGATGAATACTAACTGGAAGATTGAACCTAGAACTGAGGGAAAGCTCGTGGATGCCAGTAAGTATAGAGGGATCATCGGATCTTTGCTATATCTAACCGCCAGTCGGCCAGACATATCTTACGCGGTTGGAGTGTGTGCTCGGTTCCAAGTTCAACCGAAGGAAGCACACATGTTGGCAGCAAAGAATATCATAAAGTATCTGAAGGGCACAGTTAATGTTGGGTTGTGGTATCCAATCGACGATAATATCCAACTGACCGGATACTCAGATGCAGATCTAGCCGGAGATCGGTTGGACAGGAAGTCCACATCTGGACACTGTCAGTTCATGGGAAGCAAGCTAGTTTCGTGGTTCTCCAAGAAACAAGCATGTGTAGCCAATTCTACAACCGAGTCAGAATATATGGCTGCCGGTAGCTGCTGCATGCAAGTGTTGTGGCTCAAGCAACAGCTGAGAGACTATGAAGTTGCAACTGGACAGGTTCCCATTCATTGTGATAGCTCAAGTGCCATTGCTATCTCTTTGAATCCTGTTCACCATTCTCGGACAAAGCACATTGACATCCGACATCATTTCATCCGAGATCATATTGAGAATAAGGACGTATCCATGGAGAAAATTCCAACTGAGATTCAGAGAGCAGATATCTTCACCAAACCTCTAGTCGAAGCGCGGTTCAAAATGCTATGTGATCTACTTGGATTGTTGGATCCATCAGATGAGGAACCAGCTGAGGTAAAGAGATAGATATCCATCTAAGGGGGAAGCTCAGATGAAGGGGGAATCTCAGATGTGGATTGCCAACTCACGACATCAGACGTCAGCTGAACAGACGAACTCGAGTCAGCTGATGGTATGCTGCAACATTGGATCGGACGTCAGCTGAACAGACGAACTCGAGTCAGCTGATGGTATGCCGCAACATCGGAACACAGCTGATTCCAACATCAGCTAACAGGTGAACACAGCTGATTCCGACATCAGCTGGCAGGTAACATTTATGGCTGAAGGTGTTATGATCTTAAATGAGAATGTTTGAAATAAATTCAAACATTCCTGAGCATGTCAGTTACATTAAAATAGCCATCATGCCGCATTTAATGTAAAGTACGGTTGAACATCAATAGCCTACTTTATAGTGCGACTGGGCTGACATGAAAAACAGTTCACCTTCTCACGCGCTGGTTGGAACTCGGTTTGTGACGTCAAGTCAAAGCTAATCAACAGTCACGTAATCTCAGCCGTTGATGGATTCGCGCCATTCAACCCTAGCCGTCGATTTCAACCGAGCCTAAAACCTATAAATGGCGGAAAATCAGGAAGTGATCTCTTACCTTCCTCATTCGTGTTTATCTGCAGTATCTGTTCATCATCTTCTCAGATTCTGTCTAACTATTTTCTGCAAGTTTTTCTTTCCTTCTTATATATATCTTCTCAGATTGATTAAATGGCACCCAAAGGAAAGAAAATGGCTTCTTCCGGACCCTCCCTAGTCCCAACATCATATGAAGAATCGTTCGACTTGCTGGTCTCCAAGATATACTTTGAGCAGATCCTTTCAAAGGATGAATTGGAGTCACCGGTGCTGTCTCCCCTCGTAGATATTCTCAGGGAAAACGGCCTACTGGAATGGGCAAAGCTTTTCCCCTCCCACCTGCTCAGGCGCCAAGTCGGAGAGTTTTACGTCAATCTGCAGTCGTCCATCGACAGCAGAGATAGTGTCGTTACAGAGGTTTCATGCCGACAACGGGACGTTCCGGCCAGAACCATCCGCAGGGTCACCGTCCCCATTGCTGTTTTCGACTTCCTTCGCCAAGTCATTCCGTCGAATCATTCCGCCACAGACACTCTTGAGAATATAACCGACACAGAAGCCGATGAGTTTCTGGAGAATGCTCTCATCACTCCGGAGAAGTTGAAGAGCAATATGCAGAGGATGAAGTTGAAGTCGGAGCATCGACTTTTGTTCGATGTTGTCTCCAAAGTCGTGTTCGGTTATAGTGGTGCTTTCGGCGACATCAGCCTACCGAAGCTCAAGCAATTGATTGGTTTGGAGCACAGACACAAGCACAACGTCGACTGGTTCAGATATTTTGAACACCAGCTGACTCTGGAGAAGCAGAAGATCTCCGAGACCACAACCGAATCAGGGGAGCGATTGTTGAGTGTCAAGGGGACTCTCAACTTCGGTTGTAAAATCTCCGCTCTGATCCTGCTCGCAACCAAGGGTCAGAACATGGTCTGGGAGGACTGCGAGGAGACCCCCGTGAAGAAGTTGATGTTGTTCCCAACAGCAATGAAAGCTCAAGAGGTGATTAGGAGTGTTTACACTCCTAAAGAGAAGAAGGATGCTGGGAAGACAGCTGAGGCAAAGGATACAACTGAAGAGGTACCAGCTGTCAGCCGCCCCACAAAATCGAAAGCTGTTCGCCGACAACGAGCTGAGTCGGAGAAGGAGAAAGCTGAGGAGCCTGCCAAGAAGAAGCTGAGAGTTCGCTTCAAGAAGACGGTGGCAGCACCAGCTGAGGAGCCAGCTGCTGATGTACCAGCTGATGTGTCAGCTGAGGATGTGCCAGCTGAGGGTACGCCAGCTGAGGAGGAGGTACCAGCTGTGGAGACGCCAGCTGAGACGGCACCAGCTGAGGAGCCATCCGAGTCGAGCCACTCAGATGAGGCAGCTGCCTTCGAGATCGTTCCTCGCGCTGCTGATGAGGCTGATGGGATGGAAACGGACCTGACCTCAGATGCTTCTTCCTCCTCTGAGGAAGCTAAAGACATTTCAACCTCCCCCACGGCAGGAGCTGATGCCGTACCGCCCCAAGAGCCTCTCGCTCTCTCAACTGATCAACAGCCAGAGATTCCGAGCTCAATGCTCGATGCCAACATTGAGACCATTTTTTCGGCCAATGTTGATGAACCAATTGATTCCTCACTCCCCACAGAATCCAATATTCCGAGCTCCCAGCTCGATGTCAATGTTGAGACCATCTCTTTGACCAATATTGATGAACCTTTTGAACCATTGCCATATGAAAATCTTTCTCCCTCCCCAATCGATGACGAAGCTGATCGTCAGGCTGTTGCGATGGAGCATGAAGGCAAGGTGGCCTACTGCTTCCAGAAGCTGCTCGGGATGTTCCCAGAAGCTCGCGACATGCCGATTTTTGCTACGCTTGGGACCGAGCTGCTGTACCAGTTCAACCTCATCTTCAGTCACTGATATGTGAAGGAAGATACTGTAAGGGTACACAGTTGGAACCAGCTGAAGGCGGACGAGTCACGCATCCGAGATTACTTCAACTACACTAATCTGGAGGTGGCCTACAACAATAAGGTTGCGCTGTTGACGCGTCGTCTGGACCTCAGCAAGGCGGAAGGCACAGACACCCGGGAGACAGCTGGACAAGACTGTATTGACTTCCTCGACAACATGCTAATCAAGTCAGTTGAGTTCCTTAATGATCTGGACGCAGCCGCCGCCGCAGCGAAGGAAGAAGAAGAGGAGCTTCAACTGTACCTGGCCAACCGTCAAGCCATGGTTACAGTTGAGCAGCCAGCTCTGATTGAACACCAAGCTCCAACTGATCAGCCAGCGCCCTCAACTGAAGACATTTGCGAGCTGATAGCTGAGAGGGTGAACCAGCTGAGGCTGGAGATGCTTGCCAACTTCCAGCAAAACAAAGAAGATCAGCTGAGGATGTTGGAAGCACAAGAGGAGAAGAACAATCAGCTGGTGGAGGAGAATGTTTCACTGAAGATAAAGCTGGATGAACTCTCCTTCTCCACCAGCCAGGACATTTCTGATCTGAAATCAACAGTTCTGGGGATCAAGTCCGAACTGAATGTACTCCAATCCGTCTCTGATTCCAACCTCGCCAAATCCCAACAGATTCAGGATGAAGAATGGGAGTCTCGGTTCGAGTCAAGATGGGCTGAGTTCGCTGCTTTCCAGACTGAGGTAACTAAAACATTCGCTGGACTGAGGAAAGCCGAACAAGAGCGCCATGACTCCGAACTGGCAAAGAAGGTCGGAATAGAGTGCGCGGTCGATGAACTCTTCAACCGCATCCAACAAGTCGAACAACAACTCACCTCTCTGAATGGATCAATAACAAGCCTTGTTGCTGATGCCAAAAAGGGGGAAGATAACAAAGGGGGAAGAGGAGTTACAGGGGGACGTTGAGATGCAGGGGGAAGATGAGATCCAGGCTGAAGCTGCTGCAAAATCTCAGCTGAAGAGAAGGACAACACAGAAGAAGAAGTCCGCTCCCAAGTCAACCGACGTAGGTGGAGCTGAAATGGAAAAAGACTTGGAGCAGGCGGAGCAGTTTGGAGTTTCTTACAACTCCATAGCCGAGATCGCAGCCGAGCTTGATTCAGAACTCGACGGTATCACAACCGAAGAGTGTATTGCTGCTGCCAAGGCTATGGATGTTGCTGAGAAAGATTACATGAATCCTAGCTGGATCAAGAAGTTCGCTGCCAGCCAAGCTCGAAGAGTCAACCAGTTCGAGGAGGAGCTGACCAAGATAACCAAGAACCTGGATAGGAACATTGCCTCTCGCAGCCGACGCCGCATTGACAAACATCAGGTTAAGGCTGAAGCTCGGCTGAGGCAACAGAGGTTGCCAGAGAAGGTCAAGGTCCAAAGTCGATTCAGGCACGTGGACAAGTGGATGCCAGTTGAGTGGAATGAAGGCTGAGAGTCATTCAAGCAAGAGTTCGTGAATGACTTCTATTACAGAAAGGTCTTCTCAATTGACAATCCGAGGAAAGCGTTCAAGAAAGCCCTGACCGAGTTGCACTCAGGGGACCCGGGCATGTTCAGCCAGTTCAGACGTGCAATGATAGATGCAAAATTGGATCTGAACACAGTCCCGGTTCCTAAGAAGGTTACCTATCTCCCTCCCTTCCTTTTAGACTCTCGAAACCCCAACCGACAAAAGATATCAGCTGAGGCAAGGCAAGTTTGCAAAGAGCACGGGGGTGTCATAGCAAAGGAGTCAGAAGCGAAGAGAGAGATTTTTGTTAGAATTTTTAGCAAATATGGGCTTAAGTTTTAGCTCAGCTAGTTTTTTGAGCAACTGATGTAATTTTTGTTTTTGTGCTTATCTTGTAACCATCAGTTGTAATAAAAACTATTCAGTTATATGATTCAACTTGACGTACAATCTCTCATTGTCCAATCTCTGAATCGCAAAGTTATTTCAATATCATGTTATAACTGTGCTAACCCTTTGATGTTTTAATCTTATAGACTGTCTAGAATTTCAGCTGAGATTTTGGATAGGTCAGTAGGATTTAGATCAGTTTGCTTTGTAAGAATTTTATAAGGGTTTTGGCATCATCAAAAAGAGGGAAATTGTTGGGAAATTTATTAAAATTTTGATTGATTCCAAAACCAACTGACCCCAACCGAGTAGATGTTGCCAGATCCTAATGTTAGTAGTTAGGCTCGCTGTTTGAGCATTGTTAAGATTTTATCTTTACAGGACTCCAGCTGAAGACGGCAACAAGGCTTCACTCGGATAGAACATCAGTTGTAAGAAAGACAACTGAGCGTTCATCGGATGCGAATTAAAAAGCAGGAAGATGCCAAAGTCAACTAAGGAAGATGCAAGAGAACATCAGTTGTAAGTAAGACAACTGAGCGTTCGAAGCCAACTGATCAGATACAAGAAAGACAACTGAGCGTTCAGTTTCAGAACATCAGTTATAGGACAAGAACCAAGAAGATCAACAGCATGAAGTTCAAGTCAGCTGAGAGTTCAACTGTTAGCATTCAGATAGAACATCAGCTGAAGAACAAATCAGATGAAGATCGAAACTCTCAACCGACCATCCATTGTTGAAAGACTAATGTTGAGATTTGAAATTCAAACAAGGAAGTCACGTGAAGGTTTAACTCTCTGTCATTATCTCATTTGGCCCAACACAAGGCTGTCTCAGATGGAAAACAGAAGCACCCAGTTGCCAAATTCGGAAAGTCTGCAGAGATGAGAGACAAGCCATCGCTTTCAACGAAAAGAGATCGACAGTTCATCCAACGGCTAGTTGATTCTCTCCGCCTATAAATAGAGGCTTTCATTCATTCAACGATACACAAGACAGACAAGTGCAAGAAGAGACAAAAGAGCGAAAGAAAGAATTAAATTCTTCACACGAGCTGAACTGCATTCAATCTCTAAGAACATCATTAGTTGAGAGTTCTAGAGTGTTAGATTTTGTCTTAGTGTCTTTTGATCCAACCTTGAGAACATCACTAGTTGAGAGTTCGTAGAGTGTTAGATCATAGCTCACTTCTCGTTCGAGCTATTAGTTGGAACCCCACACTTTCTCACTCACCTGAAAAGGTTATCAGGACCCTACTCTTCCCGTAATTGAGTAGATAGGTTTGATTAGTACCCGTAAACTAATCTGTAAGGTTGATAAGTACTCGTAAACTTATCTCAACGGTTGCAAAGCCCGCGTAAGCTTTGTGGTTTGTCCAGAAGAACTTGGACTGAGTTGTGTGGACTCACAACTCCCCGTGGACGTAGGAGTTATCTCCAAACCACGTAAATCTTGTGTGTTGTGTTTATTATTCAGTTATCTTATTGCACATTCAACTGACCAACTAACCAGCATACAAACTGCATTTTTCTATATCAACTGTCTTGGTTATTGACCAACCTTGCACTTAAGCGTGAGTTGATTTTTATACGAGTTAATTTCCACCACATTCCGCACAGCACTTCACTTCCAGCTGAGTGTTTTTTACTCGGTTGTGATTCCAACTGAGTTGCATTACTCGATTGTGTTATTTTTAGGGGGTTGTTTTTAAAAGTCTTTACTTGTGTATTCCCCCCCTCCCATACACCAGAATTCGTATGGGGACCATCAAGTCACATACATGATGTAATACTTTCGAACCGCATGCAATGTTAAAAGATGCACATTCATGACGGTTTACCATATAAACCGTCATAAAAAGGTGTCATGTATGTGAATATTTGTAGTAGTGACTTAGTGGTGCATATGACCAGACCGTAAAAAAAATAAAAAAAAAATTAAAAAAAAAATCAACGGATTGACCCGGATTGACCAGGATCAAATCTTAACCATCCATCTTCATAGATGTGTGATTGAGATTAATACACATTTTTTAGGATAAGGAGGCTTTTCACTATAATGCATCCCTGCGTGGTAAAAAAGTTATACATACAAATTACCCCGGCATGAGGCAACCAGTAACCACAATCCGTATATATATATGGAGAGGATCATATATGAACTCATCTTTAGGTAGGAACTAGAAATTAATGTGGACCATTGATTTTTTTTAATCTACGGTTCAGATTAATTGATGCATTAGATTGTTATTGTTTGTGCGTTAAAAGTGAGCTAACTAATTTGTGCATCACGTAAGTGATATTTATGCTAATTCCTATGGACTCATATAAGGATGAGTTCCTACCAGATCCACACTATATATATATATATATATATATTAGGATCATATAAGAATGATCTTTATTCTAAAAAATTAGAATTAATCTCAACCACTCATCTTGTGCATTTCTCTATGAAGGGTGGTGCTTCTGGTGCATCTCGCTATGCACTGTGGTGCATGTAAAAAAAAATCAGTTTCTTTTTTTATAATTTTGATTTTTTCATAAAGCACAATGCATCTCATTTCAACGTATGGTGCATCTAGTTTCACATTGTAGTGCATTTCATTGTACAGTGTGGTGCATCTACAACATTATGGATCATGAGATGCACCACTACATGTACTGATATGCACGACACAATATAATGAGATGCACCACTAGGTGTAATGAAATGCACTATGTTTTACGGAAAAATCAAACCTCAAACAACAACAAAAAAACAAAAAAAAAACTGAAAAAATGTTGTACATGCACCACAATATGTAACAAGATGCACCACACAATGTAGCGAGATGCACCATGTTTTACGAAAATATCAGCAAAAAAAAAAAAGTGAGCTACACGCACCCACCCTTTTTTGCAATGTGTAATCCAAATTTATTCCTATACTCACTTTAAGTGTCTTTTTCATCATAATCCATCCCTAACAACTAATCTTCATATAAAAATTACAAACTAATCTTAATCGTTAATCATGATAGGATCTACGGTTATTAGTAATGAAAGCATGAAAGTACGTAGTATGTAAAAAACATAATTTTATATAAGCATCATTATTTATACAAAAACCATGAAACAAGAAAATGACTATTAAGCATCATTTTAAAAAGCATGATTATATATTGAAAAAATGCATAATTTGTAGTTTGTATAGGAGGACTAGTTTTTATTCTAACTCATCCCTTTATATATAGCATATATAGTAAAGATCATATATGTCATGTATGTGATTTTATTTATGAGGTAAAATATAGAAATGGTAAACTAATTAATTTTATTAATATTTTTTTAGAAATATTCTCTTTTAGAAGTACTACTCCCTCTGTTCCAAGATTAATGGTCTAATTTGACTTGGTATGGAGACTAAGAAAAAGAAAATTAAGGATGAAAAAGTGGTGTCCCACATATTTAGTGTAATTTTATAGAATATTTAATTCTTGTTAATAAAGTAATTTATAAGTTCATAAAGTATTTTATAGGTCCAATAAAATACTTTATAGGTCCAATAAAGTGATTTAGGTAAGTTGTAAGAAGAAAGAGAGTGAATAGTGTAGAAATTAGGTAATGATGTTGGATGATTAAGAAATTTAATTAGAGTCTAATTTAGTCTAAAAAAGAAAATATACCATTAATATCAGGATACTCAAAAGAGGAAAACACGCCATCAATACCGGGATAGGAGGAATATTTTTTTAGAAAATATCTGCATGATTTAGGGGCATGACACGAGCTTTTATTGGTTTGACTATAGACTAGAACAAGTTTAGTCAAATCAAGCGGAACAAAATTAACTTACCGTGGAAGCGAACTCTTTTGAGCCTTTGACCCTAAAGAATATATAAAAACTTGTCTAGCCTAGACTAGCCTAATTTCTTAAGGTAATTAAAAGTAGGTTCATTTAATAGATTGTGAATGTTGTTCGATAAATAAGATTTAGTAGTAGTTGTAGAGTAAGAGACATGCATATGATTCAAATTGGACAAATCAAAATGCATGGTTTAAACAGACTTAAACTTTTATTGCCACATTTATACCTTAATTTACACTTGGAACACGATTATAAAAATATTTAGATTACCTTTTTAATTTTTTGTTTAGGTAATACTCCATCCGTCCATAAAAAATATGATTTTGTTATCTCTTTGACTCGTCAACGAAAAGTGTGATGTTTTTATAAATGAAAATAATTTCACTAGTAGTATTTAAAACCTTACCACAAATCAAAATATGTGGGTCTTTTTCTCCACTTAACAATCAGAAATACTTAACTTTTCTTAAATTCCTAGTCACACCCATCGAAGACTACATTTTTCGTGGATGGAGGGAATATCGTTTTAGCTGTACATTTCAGATAATCTTCATGGAAAATGGGAATGTTGTAATTAAAAAGTTAAACAAATAGTATTGTTGCAATTGCAGTTTTCAAAATTTTGTAATTGCGTGTTAGAGTTAATGGTGTGTTATTTTCAATTAACTATTTCCTTAATATGATTTTGAAGAAGAAATTTGCAGCGCTTAGACTGATATCATTCTAGATGTAAATCGTGTTTTTGAGCAAGAAAGCAAAACCAATTGGTGTTATAGTAATATGATGTGTGATAAGTTCACACGTGTTAGATTGACAAATAAAATTCATTTATGTATCGGTGCATCTACTCCGCGAATTAAGCAAGTTTCCATAACAAGTAGAATCAAATAATTCTAGTTCAACGGGCTCTACTTTCTATGTATGTTGATCGAGGTGACCTGTTACATATCTACTGTGACTTAGGGCGTCCATAATGGAGGATTCGAGCCGGCCAGCGTCGAGCCCCCTGCTGCTGCACAGCTTCCATCGTGCCGCTCCATCTTATTTTTAGTATGGCGCGTAAAATGCACGCGCTTAATTAAAAAGTAAAAATTTAGATTTAAAGGCAACGACTACGTCTACTACACCCCTAACGGTTATATGACCGGCAACAGTCATTTTAGCCTATTTTTTCTATTTTTTTATTACCTCTATAAATACATACATTCATTTCCACAATATTTCATACCTCATTCTCCATTTTCTACACTCAATTTTTTCTTCAATTTTCTCCAATAGCCCTAAATATGAAGATCATCCACAAGGGCACGTCGAGGATGATACCGGGGCAATTTAATATTCATATGACGATGATGAAGGAAGTGAAGCTCCGAAGAGGATGATAGTCATATTATTATTATTTTTTTTGGAATGTATTTTCAGTTTTTTAATTAATATATTTTTTGTTTTTTTAATTAATGTAATTTCATTTCTTAGTTAAATTAATATAATTTAGGATTTATCAATTAAATTAATACAATTTTCAATTTTTTTAAAATAAATAAATGAAATATTCTAAACTCAAAACTAATTCCATCACGCCCAACATTGCAACATGTGACTCTACCTGGAGTACACAATCCATCACCCTCCTAAAGGGGATAAAGATTGTGGATGCTCTTAGTATCATTCTTATATTGTTCACATTAGCATTTAAATTTTTTATATTGTACTCCCACTATCCACGATATGATTGTCACGTTATGGATGACACGAGTTCTAAGAAAATTGTGGGTAGTAGTGATTGTAGTGAGAATTGTTGTAAGTGGAGTAAGGGTCTAATTCAGTGGCGGAACCACTAAGGAGCTTGAAGGGGCAAGCCCTGGCAAACCAAAATTTTAGTTTTTTTATTATATAAAAATTTCAAATTATTTATATTTTATGTGAATTTTTGTAGTATAAGCCCCCCTTCCCGAATCGAATCGTATGAAAAAGTCAACATTTAGAAGAAGTAGAAAAATTAGCCCCGACTAAATTTTTTTTTTCTGGCTACGCCACTGGTCTCACTATAAATGTGAGTAGAGTAGTGAGAAATATAATGTTAAATATAAAGTATTACGTGGACCTTACTACTATAAATAAAAATGATAACTATATCGTGGACGGATCTAAATGACAAAAGTGACAACCATATCATGCACATAGAGAGTATTTTGTTTTTATACATTAAAACAATTGTGGTTGAGATCGTTAAATTTACAAAATAATAAAATATAATAATCGGTGTGTTCTTTTCTCCTTTAACATCAAAGAATGAATAATAAATATAATAAATTGAACTTTAATTTTTATTAATTTGTAAATTTAACGATCTCATTAACAATTTGTTAAATTATATAATAAATTACAATATTAAAAAATTAAAATAGAATAAGTGAGAATGTATTTTTAAATACCTTTTATAAAACATAGAAGTTTTTTGCACTCATTCCTAGAGTATAAAGTTTTCTATACCAAAATGAGTTAAAAGACTGAAATACCCTTAAATAAAAGTTGACTTGTTTTTTTTTTGCTAGTTTTCCTTTTTTTCGCTGGTTTTTCTTTTTCTTTTTTCTCTTTCCTTTTACCTCTCCAAAACCCTAAACCAAAATAATGTCACCAACCAACCTTCATCACATTAAATTTTGAACAATATTCATTTATGTTTTGGAAGAGGGGTTGTTTGCTCTGATTAATATGCCACAACATCTACTACAATTCTGTAGTGCAAAATTTTTTCTTCTCAGTTGTTGAAAACTCACGACATAGAGAAGAAAAGAGAACTGAGTCTCCAAGAAGAAAACTCACGATAGTTGAAAAGAAGGAGGAGGTAAAGCTCAAATAGAAGGCTTTCGTAATTTTGGAGTCCATAAAGAAGGTATGTAACTATATTCACCACGTAAAATATATTTTTTCGACGAGTTCTTACACCCACGGTGGACTTCACTTTGCACACGGTGGTAGAAAATTTTCATGTACATGAATAATATGTTTATATTTAGCCATAAGATAGTATAATTGCATGTTTAGAAACGTTTTTAGAAGCAATCTAGCTTTAAAAATATATCAATTATAGTGTGTATAAGAATATATGATTTTCTAGGCACGTCGACCACCGTAGGCACATTTTGTTGCCAGTGGCAACTGTGCCCATCGTGGGTTGCAGATTTTGCATGCCCAGGGTGGCAACCAACGGTCAGCAACCCACGGTGGTAACCACCGCGGGCAATTTTCACTATGGACACGGTGGTGGGCAGCCACTGTGAGCACAAGAACACATTTAAATTCATTTTTTTTGCTTCGTTCCTTCTTTAATTTAGTTGTTTAGTGATTCTATAATTGCTTATTTTTCAATTTACAAACACTCACATGTAACGTTCATCTAATTCATTAGTACATTAGGTACTTCATATAAATGTTGAAGTTAAGTATACATAACCATTATCAAGAGAATTCAAACCATGTACATCCTATATGATTAATTTTGTTAATTCATTACTTACTATTAAGGCAAACTCTTTTTAAATAGCTTTTGATAAAGGGTAGAAGTTTTTTGCACTCTTTTATAGAGTATAAGTTTTCTATACCAAAATCACTAAAAGACTAAAATATCCTTAATTTTAATAAATAAATAAGAAAAGATAAAAGAAATTTAAAAAATCTTATCTATCATTATCGGTCCCCCCACTACCCCACCCCACCCCACACATCACTTTCTCTCTCTCTCTCTCTCTCTCTCTCTCTCTCTCTCTCTCTCTCACCCTCTCAACCCTCGACGGTGAACACACACACAACGGCGCGCGCGCACACACACATACATGCCGGCAATGAGCAACCAATCTGACCACGATGGGAAGTCAACAACGTCGACATCTATTTCCGGCAAGGAGGAAGTACCACTCATCGACAACGAACAACGGATAATGCTAAATATTTCACACGAAATTGAATTTTGGATTTGAAAAAAGTATGCTTCTAATTGTGTGTTTATGTTCGATTTATTGAATATGAAAACAATGTACATGATTTTATAAGCATTAGAAGTGTTATATCTAAGATTTGTTGATAAAAATTGGGGTTTGAAGGTGAGAAACGGGCTGCCCACGGTGGGTGTTTTTGTACCCACGATGGCACCCGTCGTAGGTAGCCCCATCGTGGGCAATCCCGTCGTGGGCAGCCCGTCTTGGGCGGCCCCGTCGTTGGCAGCCCCGTCGTGGGTTGACCCGAGACTGTTTTATAGGATTTGTGTTTTGTGATTTTGTTGGTTTGAGCTATCGAACTTCTTTCCTTATGGTTTGTGTGTTTATATTGCAGCCTAGTTGTGATTGGATGAGACCTGGATTGCATCATCATAACAAATTAATAAATATATGTTGTCGTGAGCTCGTATTTGAAGAAATATTGAAGGTATTTTGGCACTTTACGGGCAATTCAGTACGGTTTCAAGAAGTTTTTGATGAATTTACGGTGGGAATTGTTGGCCGTTACATTAAACATAAGAGAATTGGAAGTACAAACAGTGCCCTGCATTACTTATTGGCCTGTCAGGTGACGGATCCTGAGATCCCCCTGATGAGACATGGTTTCAAATTTCCGAGCGAACCCTCCACTTCACTGTACGCGACTATGCGTGCATTACTAGATTGAATTTCGGAAGGACATATTTCGATCCAAATGAGAGACATCTCCTCCGGCCTCACAGTCTTTTCCATAGAGTATTCAAAGGCCGCAAAATTAAAGTCATAGAGATGCACGATATGTTCAAAGATTTAAAGTTGGGAAACGACCTCGCAGACTATGTGAAGGTAGCCAAGCTCTTGGTTTACTACCTATTTCTCCTTTGTTGGGACCGTAATATGGAGGTCGAGGAATGGGCATGGGCGTTAGTTGAGGATCCAGAACGTTGGGAACAGTTTTCTTGGGGTGATTACACATAACAGGTATTCACTTACTACATCAACAACACCGCCAGAAAACCCAACCAAGTTGACATATCAACTTATCACTTTTACAGACCGGTTTGGGTTTCACAAATTTGGTCTTACCAGTATATTCCACGGTTGGGAGAGTATTATGGAACTCGAACAACCGCCGTTAGAGTTCCTCGATGATTTATGTGGACTACGAGACTCCTCAAGGCAGATTTTAGCACGTTCTTCGAGAGAGAGGTACGTGCCTTTATTTTTATAATATTTTATCATTTATATGACATGTTTAATTTGTGATCTAATAATAATTTTACATAACTTGTTTAGGGTCTTGTTATACATATCCCGATGCCTATTCTCGTGGAAGACACTATGGAGTTGTATTTGTTCAGTCTTTACTCGGTGTATCATGTACACTGGGAACTTCCGAAAAAATTAACAAAGAAGAATACAGAAGAGGTTTCCCCGAAAAAGAAGGTGAAAAAGAAGGGAAAATTGGCAAAGGTTGCGGAGGTTGTGGGGAAGATAATTAAACCGACCTCATCGGCACATAAAATTCCAAAATGAATCCGACAGAGCACCCCACCACAAGTACATACAGTTGAGACAGCAGAGCCGGTCTATCAGGAGAGACCCGAAGACAGAGTGTGTTGTGTCCACGGACGTCCTTGTCCTGACCACGCGAAGGACGACAGAGACGACTACATCAATCGCCGGCTGATGGCGGTCTTGATGGACAAGTCTGACAAGGGCTTCTTTGCTACCTTTTCCTAGAAGCTCTTTGCTTAAGTGAAGGAGCATTTCGGTCCGAGGCACAGACGATCTAGGAGCCCTCCACAGCAGTCTGTTGGGAGCTACAGGAGGAGCCCTGAGCCACACCGTCACTCTGCAGAGAATTCTAGCAAATACAGGAGGATTTCGGACCCGCTTCGTCACTCTGCAGCTGCAGCTCTACAGGGGCAACACAGTCGGCATAGTCACCACTCTCCGACGTACCAACCTCCGACGTACCAACCTCCGATGTTCCAACCTCCTATCTGGCAGCAACAGTCAGTGTTTCCAAGCGACAACAGCAGCAGTCACTTTCAGTATGATCAGCAGATTCCTCCTACTTCAGCTCCTACTGACGAGTACACCCACATGAGCAGCAGATTCCCTACCAGCCTGAGTACCGGCAGGAGCATCCGTTTTTTCCTACTATTAGGACACCACACACGAGCAGCTCAGACGGTCAGTGTCACCCGTGGGCATTCAGTGGTCGTCATCCTCTGAGGAGTCTCATGAGTTTGATTATGAATTAGCGGAGCAAGACGAGGTTCAAGGTCGTCGTAAGACGAAACCGTTTGCCGCTTTGAAGATGACTTATGTGGCCATGACTCCAAAGAACGTGAAAAAGTTGAAATTTATGTACAAGAAGCATAGACAATCAAGAAGCGATGCTATAATCACAATTTAGTCGATTGGCCACGAGGTTGTACAATCTGTTTTCGAGCGTCTGGAGAATAGTTGGCAAGTGATGTGGGTAGAGGTACAAGTCTATCTTTGTTACAATAATTAAAACTTATTTTTAATAATAATATTTATTAACTAACAATATAAATAACACTGCAGGAGATGAATCTGTACCTTATCTACATGCGACACAAGGTGAAATTTTTTAATTGGTTGACAGCTGATGGAGTATGTGAGGCAACCACTATTGTAATCGGCACTCACTTATTTGTAAGTATTTATCTTCGAGTAATATAAATATTGATTATATTAATGTACTCTTTAATTTATGTCAATCTTTGTTGTATTACTAGAACCATTTGAACAATGAGTGAAATAAGTTGTACCCTCTTGATGCTACTACTGGGAGGAGAAAGAAACTTGGGAAAGGGATTAAAATGCATCATCATTGACAAGTACTTGAGTATCTTATACAAATAGTTGATGGCAGAGAAAGCCCCGACGTCGTGGCTTGGTGGAATGCTAAACATGTAAGTTAATTACATTTTAATGTAAATATTTTATTTTCTAGTTTGCTATAGTTTCTTTAACTATAGTTTAATTGGTTCTTCTCATGTACAGGTCATTACAGTATATAATGTGGGGGGAATCATTGGGTCACAATACGTATTTGTCTGAAGGATTGGACAATCGAATTGTATGATTTAACAATGATCCATCACAGGGAAAATAATGTGCACGAGGAGCAATTACAGTGTGACACAGATCTTTTACCGCGATTGCTGCATGTATCAGTTGCATGTATGTCGATCGTCTCATCAATGCTTCAGCGACACATCGTAATGTGTCAATTGATGATACATACATTGCCAACTATAGGCGTTTTATTGCAACTAGAATTTTTTTGTTAACAATAGAGGGTTCGTATTGGCGAAAAGAACATCGCTAAATACTTTTCTTTTGTAAATATTTAAACTTATTTTATGTGTTATTAACATTTGGACACGTGTTAATTTTTTTTAAGATAAAGAGTGATATTGTTGAGTGTGGTTGAAAAAAACAGGTGAAATTGTCACTCTTGGGTTTGCCCACGGTGGCCATGCCCACGATGGTCACCATCGTGGGTTGTCCACCGTGGGTTGAAAATCTGGTACCCACAGTGGAGGGCAACCCACGGTGGTGCCCATCGTGGGTTGCCAGGGTGGTGCCCACCGTGGGCACAAGATTTCCTTCAATCTTGTGTCCAACGATGGGCAACCCACGATGGTGCCCACCGTGCGCACGGCTGCTCAGTGGGCACAAAAATATGAGTTAACAACAAAATTCAAACACCCACACTTAACCTTGATCTAATTCATTAGTAAATCAGGTACTTCGTACAAATACTAAAGTCAGTTATACATAATCATTATCAAGAGAATCCCAACATTCTACGTATAATATAAGTTATATTTTGCGCGAAATGTAACATAATTGAAATAATAAGCATTGAATTAACAAAAAGTATCATATCCTATATGTATAATGTGGGGATTCTCTTGATAATGATTATGTATAACTAACTTCAGCATTTGTACGAAGTACCTGATTTACTAAAGAATTAGATGAAGATTACGTGTGGGTATTTGGATTTTGTTGTTAAGTAGTTTTAATTGAAAAATAAGCTATTATAGAATCACTAAATAACAAAATCGAAGAAGGAACCGAACAAAAATTGAAATTGACTCATGTTCTTGTGCCCACGTTGGCTGCTCACCCGCGTGCCCATGGTGGGCACCATCGTGGGTACCCACGATGAGCACCATCGTGGGTTGCCCATCGTAGGTATCCCACCGTGGGTATCCACCACCATGGGCAAACCCGAGAGTTTCACCTGCTCTTTTCAATCTCATTCAAACAATAAACACACAATCAAAATGAATCCAAATTAACTAGTATTTAATTAAATAAATTAACTACAAATAACACGATAAATATATTTCAAACCACAAAAATATATTTATGTTTCACGGTAGGGACATTTCCTCGCATCATGATCATCAAGACGACAAATGCTACACTTTTCTTCCGCCGACGCCTTTGCCTTACCTGTTCTCCCTCGGCCTCTTCTGTATCTTCAGGGGGGTTATTCAAATCAATACTAGTGAACGGGATGGATGTTGTGCAAGTCTTTTTGTCGTGGCCCCTTCCATGATACGTATTGCACACTTGGGGACGTCTCACCATATTTTCTACTGCGGATCGTGCACGACTATCTTTTGGACGGTCAGCCTGACGTACCTCATCCATAGGAAGACAAATTATTGCGGAGATCTTCGGAGGCACATTCGACTCAGCTGGATGTGGTATTGGGTTAATATGCTCCATATAAGTCTCTCTAAATGTCTCCTGTTTAAAATAAAGACTTACAAAATTGTACACAGACAAACCGTTACCTGCATGCCTGTTAAAATAAACAATTGTGTTACATACCAAAAAAAATTGATATTAATTCAAAAATTTATGATACACAAACAATATTTAGTAATTGAATATGTTACCTTATAGCGGCAACAACATGGTGTCATGGAATCAAATCCAAATCCCACACTCGGCACGTACATGTCCAGGTTCATAGATCAACGTTATAAGAAACATTTCTTTCTTTAATCCTATAAACATGTGTGGTGGTGTTACCTCGAGCTGCAAGGCGGGTACCGTATTGCACGAATAAAGAAAGTTTTTCCAATGCGTTCTCTGTCTACTCATGATCTCTCGATGCAGCTATTTCTCACTTCTCATCGGTCCATTTCTCTACAATGAAACGGTACATCTCAATCATCGAGTGCACCGGGAGACGCCTAGCCCATAGCATACGAGAGTTCAAACATTCGGCATAATTGGAGGTCAAGAAGTCATAGCGTCGGACATCACACTTACACTTAGCCCACCTCTCTGGTCCAATGTTAGAAAGCTGTCTGTGTACCCACGACTCATCATTCTTCTTGGGACCGAGGTCAATTGTAAGGGAAAAGACATGGTTGTTCCCATCCAACGTGACAACTACAAATAAAATTCCTCAGTTCTTTCCCTTAAGGTAGGTCCCATCCACTACAAGCACCGGCCGTAGACACTTATCAAACGCTCGAATACTCTGTCCGAGCGCCATAAATAAGTGACATAGTAAGCCCTCGACGGTCATCTCCAAGTCATAAACAGTTGCCGGGTTATGCTGCTTCAACAAATATAGATACGACGGGATCTTCTGATACTACGAGATGTGGTCGCCATACGTATTCTCTATGGCTATGTCTCACGTCCGGAGAACAAAACTATATAGAATGTTAATACCAAACACTCTACGCATCTCTTCCATCATCTCCTTTGGCTTCAAAGTAACGGCCTCGCCGGTCAATTCTTGACAAAATAAAATGCAGCAACATCAGAAGATACCGACCGTGCAGCAGCACGATTCAAATCGTGGTGATAGGAGTGATCCAGGGATAACTTCCAAATGGTGCCGTCCTCAACAACACAAATCCTAAAGCTGCAATTCTTTCTGCCAGTCTTGCATAGGAACGTCGTACGATTGCTAGCCGAACGTTTCGATTTACACTCCAAATAGTTCTCCAGATGATACATTCCAACAGTGATCCTCAAGTCTTTCTTGGACCTAAATAAAGCCCCCACTTCGAGTTCCCCACGCACTGGTGGTGGTTGCCGGATAGAAATAGGGTTTGTTTTAATTTTTTTTTGTTTTTTTCTTATTTAATTTATTTAAAGTAACAGTATTTTAGTCTTTTAAGTATTTTAATATATAAAATTTATACTCCTATAAAAGAATGCAAACTTCTACCTTTTATAAAAATATATTTAAAAAGAGTTGGCCATTGACAAAACGAGAATAATATTTACAAAGGAGTTACTACGTTTCCATCTTTAAAAATTTCTTTTTTAGGAAAAAGAGAATTCATTAAGCAATATTGTAGTTCTCGGCCACCTAATTTCCATCTTTAGAGTTTGATTGTACCTACCTATTACCTGAATTTCAAAATATAGGAAGAATGGTGAAAAGTCAAAAGAGTTGCTACTTTTACATAAGATGTAGCAAGAATTGTGAAATACACTTAAGAAAAGTGAGCATGATAATTAATTAAACTTATTTTTATTACAGGAATGTGAGAATTTTACTTTTCTTCTAAAACAATGTTGAGAATTTACTTATTTTACCAAACTGGGGTTGAGCTAACGTGGATCATGTTTTTCTAGGGTGAGACCTGTCACGCCAATCTGCTTGTGAGCATGATTATCATCTATCACTGTTTTCAGTTCTATACATTTTTCATAAATAAAATCGGAAAAAATTGCATAAAATGTCTGTGGTTTTTCTTAAAAGAATATATATATCTGTGGTTTATGTAAATCACAGAAAATAGGCTTCTTACTTTTTAATATTACATAAAGTGTTCACGTGTTATAACAAATTCTACACGTGCGGAAAATTTGTGTTCTAAAACATAAACATGTGTTTTTAAAAGAGGGAAATCAAAGTTTGAATCTAGAACACACTTTCAATAGAAAGGGACCCGATAAATTTGACTTTGAATAAAATTAGGATCAACTTCAATTCTCTTGCATCAAATTGATGATTATACGCGTAAACAACGTTGTTTCGATGGTTTTAATCATTTTAAAAAAATGTATATATCACTTGTCATTTGGAGGAAAAAAAATTGAGGTGATGCGGGAAGAGCCATGCATGCATCTTAACTTTTCACTGAAATAGAATTTGTGAAAATATGGTGATTTTCATTTAATTTAAAAGTACATAGACATTTTGTGGACGTATATAGCGTTTTATGCAATTTATTCAATAAAATCGACTGATGATTTAATTTTGTGGACGTGAAATTTTCTACTCTGTTTTAACTTATCTATCTGGATGTGCAAAAAATCTGATTTAATTTAACTTATATAACTATATAATATAAAGGCAAGATAGTCAATATAGTAATTCATTTTCTCGTCCACTTCACATTTCCTTAATACTGCAGGTATCTAGGTAGCTAGATATGATTGATGGCTGAAAAATGTGTATAAAATTTGAAGTGGAAACATATACACTCATCAAGTACTTACTATATTTAAAAAGATAAACTTAATATTCTTACCTCAAAACCCAATTGCGTTCAGTTTACGACGAGTGCAAAACTGAGAAAGAAAAATGGCAAATAATTCACCTAACTTTGTAGATTATGTATCTCATACTATAAATATATACACATATATAATATAGAGAAATAAATATTCAATATTCTACCGGCGTTGGTTATCGACCCCATCGATCTAATTTCGTAATCATTAATGGGAAAACGTAGCTTTTTCTTTTTAAGTAAAATAAATTAATAACGCACTAGGTGCAACCCAAAACGGATTATAAGAGATAACTATCAACAAAATAAATTATGACGATTAATTAGACCAAAGCAAAGTGATGGATTACAAATCCAATCACCTAAATTAAAGCACGAAGAGCTAGAGATAAGGTTAGAGATCCAAAATCAAAATCCAACCTTTATTAACTCGATCAAATCTTCATTTCTACTCGTTCCATCCTTGAATATCCTCTCGTTTCTGTGATTCCAAATATTCCAAACAATACAAATCCACAAGGCCTTCCACACCTCTGCAGATTTCTTCTTTCTAACGATCCTCATGTGTTGCTCAAAATGAAAAATTTGATTCATATGGCCCACATAATGAAGCTCAAACCAGCTATAACACATGACCCAAATATTATGAGCAACACGACAAGAGAAAAAGAGGTGCTGAACACACTCACAATCATCCAAGCAAAGAGGGCATTTGACATTGTCCGACTGACGAAGAACTCCAATTTTCAAGAGATTATCACGGGTCGAGATTCTGTTCAAAAAAGCTTCCAACAAAAAGCAGAGACTTTGGCCGGCGCTGCCCTACACCAAATGTTTTTTTACCTTATCAAAAGACCAACTAGAATTCTTCTCTAATACCCTATAAGCAGACTTAGACGTGAAGATTCCACTTTTTTCAGCTTTCCATTTCCACCCATCCTCTCTTGCGCGATTAGGCGTAAATCTGTCAATGAGAAGAATCAGATCAGACAACAAATTTTTTTTTCCACTCAAATAAACCGCGCCTCCGGCTCCACTTCCACTCCCATTTATTACCCATCTAATGACCTTTATTTTGGATACAAATATCTCTATCAGTCGCGACTTTGAACAATCTGCTAAAACTTCTCGATAGACTGTTGTCCCCAATCTATTTTTCTTACCAGAAAGAAATCTTATCACCTTGCCCTACAACTCTACACAAATTATGAGAAAACCAAGAATCAGAATTACATTACAAAAGTCTCTCCACCACAACGAGCCTTTTTTCAGCTCCCAATTTCCTATCTCTCAATTGCTATTCTCACTACCCCGATACTTTGACCTCAGAACCTTGTACCATAAGCCTCTCTCTCAATCCTCATTCTCCAACTCCATTTTCCTAAAAGAGCTCTATTAAACAAGTCGACTCTTCTAACACCTAACCTTCCGTTTTCTTTTGGCCTGCATATTTTTTCCCATGCTACCCAAGGAATCTTCTTCTTCCCCTCACTTTCTTTTCCCCACAGAAAATCTCTCTGGAGTCTTGTTATTTTTCTTATCACACTCGAAGGCACTTGGAACAAAGAAAGAAAATAAATAGGCAGGTTCGACAAAACCCACTTTATCAAGACTAATCTTCCACCAAAAGAAAGATGCTTATTCTCCCATCGATCTAATCTACTTTGAATAATGTCAATAATTGGTGACCACACTGCCTCTTTTCTCGGATTTGCACCAATCGGGATACCGAGGTATTTGAAGGGAACAAAAGCCAGTGAACAATTAAGCACTGAGGCAAATTGTTTCAAATCAGTCTCTGAAACATTTATTCCAATCAGATTGCTTTTCCGAAAGTTGATTTTTAGACCAGAAGCTACTTCAAAACTTCGGACAATCCCTTTCATGCTTAAAATGTTAGCTAAAGAAGCCCTTCCGAACAAAAGAGTATCATTAGCAAACTGTAAATGAGAGACTTCCACACCATCCTTCCCAACTTTAACTCCATAAAAAAGGCTTAACTCAGATGCTCGGTTCACTAACAAACTTAAACCTTCTGCCGCAATTAGGAAGAGAAATGGAGATAGAGGACCACCTTGCCGTAAACCCTTTCGCAATTTAAATTCACCACACGGACTCCCATTGACTAGGACTGAAGCATAGGCAGAGGAAATAAATTCCTTCACCTAAGAGCACCATTTAGCATTAAAACCCAATAACTTCATCATGTACAAAAGAAAATTCCAGTCCAGTGAGTCGTACACTTTTTTGCAAGTCAAGTTTGAACAACACGTAACTCTTCTTCTTTTTTCTGATCTCGTCAATGGTCTCATTAGCTATCAGAGCACTGTCCAAAATTTGCCTTCCTCCGATAAACGTTGATTGATTAATCGAGATAACATCATCAAGAACTTTGCTCAACCTGTTTGCCAGAAAGTTTGTTAATACCTTGTACATGCATCCAATAAGAGATATTGGTCTAAATTCTTCAATCTTGACCGGATTAGAGACCTTAGGAATCAGCACGATGAAAGAAGGGTTGGATCCCCTGACTAATTTTCCATTCTTATGAAATTCTTGCACAAAAGCAACAAAGTCATCCTTCAACACATTCCAATAAGTATGAATAAACTTGAAATTAAAACCATCAGGCCCCGAGATTTTAGCAAAATCACAATCCCACACTGCTCTCTTAATTTCGTCTTCAGAAAATGTAATGCCCCGGAAATTCCTTACGATCTCAAAAATTTAAAGTTAATTAAATAAATGGCTTTGCACGCCTAAGTTTACGATTTTGAATTCTAAGACTAACGGTCGAATCCGTTTCTAAAAATAAATTACGGAAGTCAGCTAGATGACTACTGTATTTAGGGTTAGCGCGTACGAAAAGTTTTTAGTTCGTGAACTCAGGACGGAAAACCGTCTGATTTTTACATTCACGAAATCGCGATACGAACTCGCCCGAGAAAGTTCGTTTTTATGATTTTCCGGACAAAACTCGGACTATGTCGTCCCGAGTTTTTGTCAAAATAAATTTTATAAATTTATTTTCCGATTAATTTTAGTACGTTAGAATTTTAGGTCGAATCGGATCGCGACGATTTTGTGCCGAGCGATATTTTTCGTCGAACGTTTTCCGTAACATCATATCGCGCCGGAAAAACTCGTATCACTCCTAAAAATCTTTAGGGGCAGCCGACCTCTCTCTCTTTTAGTTAGATATTTTTTTGATTTTATATAGTATAGTAAGTGACACCTATTACTACACTATTCACCCTTTACACCTAATGTATTACTATTCCTACTTTACACCTCTTATCTTATATCATAAGTTATCAAATTAAAACCATATCTCTCTCTCCCTCCCACACATAATCGGCTGCCCTCCCCTCTCATACACTTCATCTCTCTCTTTTCTTCTTTTCCTCCATTGATGAGTTCAAGTTCTTGGACAAGAAAAATCATACAAGTCTCCAATCCTTCACCAAAGTCTATTTATTCCTTCACTAATCTTCAAGGTAATCTCCTCCTCTACATTTCTATCCATTCCAAATCCATTTCTTTTTATTTTTCATATGGATCGAAATATATGGTTGATGGAAATTAGATGTTTTGATCTCTAATTAGTACAACTAGATGGATTAGACATGGATCTATGATTAAAATTGAAAGAAAACCAAGAACACTAAAACCTAATCAATACCGATTTTTAGGGGTTTGGTGTAGGATATTTTGATTCTTAAATTGACGGTAAAATCATGCTTAGGAGGGGTTCAATTAGTGATTAGAACAAAAAGAAATCGAAACCCCTAAGTATTTGATGAGGACCGATTTTTGAGCTAGGGTTTGAATTGGGGATTTCCAATTCAATGTGTAATTAGACTTGTAATTGTTTAATTGATGATATAGTAATATGATTAAGGGATTAATGATGTTAAATGGAGAAGAAAATCACCCTCTTATCCATAGTATGAAAACCGAAATTTTAGTAAGAATTAGGGGTTTTCATGTGTTGAGTTTAATTGATGAATTGATGATGGAATTAGGTTGGAATTGATGTTAATTGACTATGGGAATTTAATTAGATTTTTCTAAAAATAATTTACGTAATGTAAGAGACGAAGAACACTTTATAAGTTGAAATGTAGTGAGGTTATGAAATGATTGCATGCACAAAAGTGATTCACGTTAATAGTTGTTTAATGTCGTAAAATTTGAACGGAATCCGACAACTTTGAAAATTGCATAAGAGACGAACATTTAGTCGTAACTAATAACCGAGAAGTCGAATGAGAATTCTAAATTGATATTATTGTCTATGATGGACTTGAGAACAACTTTCTAGTTGAAGTCATGAGCTTTCGAGCTATTATAATATGAGCTATAGTTATAGTCGAGAACTAGAACGCGTTTTACATAAATTGTTGGTTTAGTAATTGTTAGTTGAAAGCCGACGTTTAGAACGTCGTGCTATTGGACGAGTTTTGAGAAGGAGTTCACCACGTACGGGAATACGTGATGACTGCCTTGAGGGTCCAGTTTCTAAAGAAATCGAATACGAGAGCTTAGAACGAACCTAAGACGTTATACGTCGAATCTATCGAGCAACTAGGGTTTTCGCGGCAGTTTTGCGACCCTCGCCGGAAACTGTAATAACTTTCAGCTCGTTTATCGGATTTGCGATCCGTAAATTGAAGCGTAAACTAGACATCTCAAAATTTCCAGTAGTACAGGGTTCATCCCCTGTTTCCAAATCCTCTGTTCTGGACAGCCTCCAGAGTTACTGGATTGCGCAGTGAAATTTCAGTTTCAATTCTTCTAAGTTGTTTTGTTCGCAACTTAGTTTCTTTCGATCGTTTAAGTCATATTATCCAACGAATATCTCCCTACTAACCCTAGAGTCAAGTACAGGGCCTTGAGTGATAAAAACCAGTCGAGATCTCATCTCTTATCCTTTCAAATAAAGAAGTAGTAAGCGAGAAATTTCATAAGTCGTTTAAAGAACTAAAACGTAAATCGCCTAAGTTAATTCTTTCCAACTTAGTTCCTTATAATCTTTTAAGTCGTATTAAGTTATCGACTACCCTCTCTACTAACCTAAGAGTCGAGTATGAGACCTTCCGAGTTCTAAATGGGATTAGTACGAGTCTCGTTCCCGTTTAAGTAAAATGAAACTAGTAAGCGTGCAAATGCCTAAAGAATGAAACAACTAAAACCTTTTTCGATTCTTTTTGATCGATTATCTTTTACGACCCGTTATTAAGTATTATTATTTTACGATGAAGGAAGAAGTTAGCTGTAAAGAAAGGTCGGAAGATCCGAAGCTTGGAAGCTAGTGCTTTTAGTTCTGTATATCGAGGTGGGCTTTTATCTATATTAAATAAAATGTGGGTTTTTCCACAACTCGAAAGTATTAATTATCGCTTTGATAATTGTGTTTTCAAAGTGATAATCTTGGCATAAACTGTTTCAACTATTTTATGTGAGTTCTCTTGTACCTATCTGAGTTAACTTTCGGGTTTACCAGATTTCTGAGTTAACCTTCGGGTTTTCCAGACTTTTAGAGTTAATCTAACTAGGTTAACTAACGATCGGCTCTGAGTTAGCTGCTAAGTGCTTGCCAGAGTTAGTGTACTTTGTAACCTGTGGTGTATGTGGTATCCTGTTGAGAGGTAACCAGCCACGGTGAATTAGCTTTGGTCAAGATTGAACATAACATACTCTAAAAATGCTTGCGCAAGCTGCTTTATTCAAATCAGTCAGAAAATGTTTAGTAAGCACGGGCCTTTTCAACCAAACCCCGATGCGCTACGGTTATAAAATGCCAGATTATTTATACTTATGATTATGATTTCGGCATCGTGCCCACTAAGTACTTTTGTACTTAGCCCTGCATTGTTTTCTAAATGTGCAGGTTGAAGCGGCGGGAGCGGCAACGGTTCATGTTGAGTTGAAAGATAGGATGCTTTAGTTAGAACTCTTCCGCTGCAGAACTCTAAATCTTTTCAAATATACCTTTTGAACAATACACTGTAGTTAAGTCTGTAAATTTGAACTTAGTTTCTTCTGTGTACTTTTGTCGAGTAATCCTTAGCGATTAACTCTTTCTTTATTATATTCAAGTCTTGTTCATGGTTAATTTGATGCCTTTCATGTATGATTAGTCAGTTAGCCCCCTTCTTCCCCGCTTCTTTAATCCAACCCCAGTCGCACCCCAGCTTCTGCCGTCCCTCGGGATTTGGGGCTGTGACAGAGTGGTATCAGAGCAAGGTCTGTTTTCCTGCTCTGGTTATGAGTCATTCTTTCTTAGTATGAGTCATTCCTTCTAGTAATATCACAGAGTGATATATATATACAAGTCTTCCTTCGAGTAATAATATAGAGTATTCGTTTGTACTCTATATCGAGTCTTCTTTCGAGTCATAAGACACGGTATTTGTGTATACTCTGGATCAGAGTCGTCTTTCTAAGTATAAGATAAGAGTTAAACTCTAAAGCTAAGATTGAGAACATAGATGTCAACTCGCCCGCTACGTCGACTCAACGAGGAAAAGGAAAGAATTTAATAATATGATTTCTTTTAACAAGAAATTTTATGAACAAGTATGCAATGAAATTGAGAATGAGAATGAGTTGTGTTTCGAAATTAAGAATTTTATGGAAGTAAAATTTTTATACTTTATGTGATTGTGTGATAGTACGAGTACTATCTTATGTGAAATTATTTGCGCAATAATTTCTTTCTTTTGAAAATTATTCGGACACAAGAATATAGTTGGATTTTAGGGATTTTTCCCGGTTCGATAAGAACGTAAACTTGAAACCTAAGAACTTTCCGGTTCTTCGAGAATTTAGACGTTTTTAAGAAACGTTATTTCAAATGATTTCGAAAGGAGATCCATAACACGAGAAGGACTTCTATTGATAAATGTCACATGCGTATAGTGACATGAATAAAGACTCGGCAAAGTCGATCTTTGTTTTACAACCCGATAAGAATTTCCTTCGAGGGAAATGAAATAAATAATGATAAAATAAAGTAAATATGTACGAAAGGAATGAAAGAAACAAATAGACGTGTGAGAAAAACGTGACTCCAAATTATCTGAGAAAAGGTTGAAACAAGGAGGATAGATTGAAATAAACGGAAGAGCCGAATGTTACCTTTGTTGTAAGGGCATGAACAAAGTCTCTTGGAGATGACTTTGTTTTACTTATTAGGAGCCGTTCAAGTATTCGATTAGCTTAAAAATTGTATCTTCCTCTAGAAGATTGAGTATTCCGAGCTAAATTGGAAAGTTTTCAAAGATTTTTTTTTAAGAAGTAGTTGTGTGTGCAATTCGAGAAATTGCTGCTCGATTTAGGAAAGTAAAATCTGTATGAAGTAATCGATAGAGCGAGACAGAAGTTCCATGTGATTGAGGGACTGTTATGTGGACTTGATCAACCCACATAATAAGAAACTCAGTAATATGGGTCTTATGCCCCGCTAGTAAAGCCTTTTTAATATGGTATAAGTGGTTTAAAGAGACGAATGTTACTAACGTAAAAGTAACTTATAACGACGTCATTCCTTTTCTTTACGTTTCATTTTTGTAGTGTTCGCCTTGTTCGAACTTTGCGAAGAGAATTGTTTTACTATTAGGAGTCAAGCGCGAAGCTTGATTAAATTTTCTAACGACCGCTCGATTTTTTAGCATTGACAACTAGAACTTGTTCTAAAAAGTTATTCTTAGGATATATTCCATTTCTCCGTTGGGAATTTATATTTTTATACTTCATCCTTGAACGAAGAGTGCGACACGTATGAGTATTATGATTAGTAAACGACAAAGTCTTTTGTAAATGGATGTTACTTTTGCATAAGTAACATGAACAAGTATACATGCCTTGTTTTAATAAATGTGAATCGATAAGAAATTTTTTTTTTCCTTGAGAAAGAGATAAGGATTAATGAAAGACAATAAGGAATTAAAGTAAGAAATTAAAAGAATGAGATAAGAATGGGAATAAAACCTTGAAATTTTATTTCTATATATTGTGAGTACGAGAGCAATTTTCTGTGAAATTGCTAGATGTCTAAGATAAGTTGATAGATTAAGTGTGGTAATATTACAATTTGAATAAGGAGTATTCATTTTGTAATTTAAGATTTTCCGTAAGATAAGGTATCATCTTACTGTTACTGGTCAATGTTTCTTAAAAAAAAACTTTGTAGGATGACTTCCAGTAGTGACACGGCTTCAGAGAATCAGTTCCTGCCACAGCGTACTTGGGCAGATCAGTTATTAGATGGGTATAGAGATTATGAGGCAAACCCGAGACACGACGTAGGACAGAGGATTAGTTACTTCTCGTCAGTTTATTATCCAGTCCGACATACTATTCCAGAGAGTCAGGCTATACTTGACTTGGTTAGTCGTCTACCAGAGGAATGGCGTGGTTGGGCACACGACACGGCATGGTATTACCTTGGGATGTTTGACGACGATATAGAGCCGACAAGTGATTACAATGGATTCGCCTTGGAGGTACACAAGCGTTTCTTCGAGAGCAGACACATAACAGCATATCCTGTTCAGGCGCATCCTCCCTACACTCACTTTCCGGCAGATTCAGAGTCAGAGCATGATGAGATAGGTCCAGAGATGATTGCACAGTTGGAGATCCCTTCAGTGATGGTACCTAGTGTGGACACAGGAGAGTTAGTTGCAGTGACAACAGATGGCCTAGGGATACCCGCTCCTTTTCAGCATGAGCCTTCCATGAGAGTTCAGGGACCATTTCAGTCAGGACCAGAGTATTTAGACACAGACGCAGAGCTTGCCGCCCTATTATAGTTTCCATCATCTTACAGACCCCTTGATGAGATTTGCGCGGAGTTGGCCAGGGTTCTGGCTGAGTTTGAGGCAGGACCGTCCAGGATCCATTCCAGAGAGAAGTACGAGTCCTGTTCACTTTCCGACCACCTGCTACGTCTGAAGAAGCGGGCATCAGTGACCTGCTAGGACTACCCGGTTTCAGATTCAGAGATGACAGTTTCAGATGTGTCTGCACCACCATCACTTACATTTGTGGATGGCACTACTTTGAGGGTCGACGAGGCGCTCCAGTTTACTTTCGGTTCAGAGTCAGAGGATGAGGACCCGGATGAGGATCCGAAAGAGGACACTAATGAGGATTCGGATGAGGATCTGGACGAGGACGCCGAGGAGGATTAGGCCATAGTGGGCAGTAGTGACTTGACCGCAGTTTGTTGAGCAAGACGTCAGAGACGCATAGTAGTATAGTAGCCTTTTGTTATGTACACGTAGGCAGTTAGCCTAGCTTAGACTCGTTGTAGTCTAGAGTTGTATAAGTCCTTGTTAAAGGCAAAACTAACATAATCTTTTTGATGTATATGTATATATAATATACATGACCCATGAGAGGGTTTTAGTCACAAGAAGTTTTTTATGAATCGTATAACTAAACCAGAATATCAAACAAAACTCGTGTAACGAGAGTTTAATTTAACCTTGGAGGTTAAAAGTTGAAAGAAATAGAGTCAAAGTTAAATTTTGTTATTCTCGTTTATGTGAAAGTATTAAGTGGGAAAAGAAAAAGGGTTAGTGAGAAAATGAAGATTTAAAAGCAAGTACTAATGAGAAAATTTCTGTATCATATAGTTTTAAAAAAATGTCGCTGAGAGCTGTTAACGATCGAAGAGGACCTGAAAATCCTAGAGGACCTGATAGAGGTCAAGAACAACGTATAAGCGAGGAAAGGCAAAAACACCCAGCAACCTTTTCACTTCCCCTATCTCCACAACGTCATAGCATTGAGGATTTATTCTTCGGAAGTAAACCACCATATTTCGATGGATCTGGCAATCTAAGTGAGGCCGAACAATGGATACGTTCTATGGAGAGAATCTTTAAGCCGATTAGACTTAGTGATGAGGAGCGTCTAGCATGCGCTGGGTATCAGCTAACCGGACCGGCTAAATATTGGTGGAAGACTAGACAGAGACTTATGCCGGTAGAACAAGCGGCTCTAACCACCTGGAATGGTTTTAAGAAGGCATATTATGAAAAGTATGTAACCGATCAAGTCGAGACTGGGGAGGAAATAGCCAGGAAGCTTCAGGGAGAACTTAAGTATGAACTGGGAATAGCAGTAGCCAGACAGGGGGGATTGAGTTATGCTGAATTACTGGAACGAGTTCGAGAAATAGAGGCTGTAGTGCCTAGTAAGGAAAAGATAGTAATGTCCACACCGGCACCAAACCAAACCTCAACCCAAAATCTTCCCAACAATAAGGTTAACCATAAGGGAAAAAGGAAATGGGAAGGAAGTAGCAGTGAGTGCTACCAGCACCACAACAGTCAAGGGAAACAGAATAGGACTAGGCAAGGCTTCCACCAGCCAGGAAAAGGAAGTTACCATGGAAAGAAAGCAGGGCAAAAGAATAATCCACAGAGGAATGAACAAACCGGTCCGGGCAAGAGTAATAATCCACTAGGACAGCTGCAAGGGCAACAAAGGAATGAAGATCTGGGAGGAAATCACACAGTAAGGGTTAACACTCATGTTTGCCTCCAATGTAATAAATCGCACTCTGGCATATGTCAGGTAGGCACTGACAACTGTTACAACTGTGGACATAAGGGACATATTAGGAAAAACTGCCCGGGACCACTGACGGCAAATGGAATTAACCAGCACGATCAGCTCCAAACTCAGAGAAATACTAGAGAAAAGATCTCTTCTCCAGTTTGCACTAAGTGTGGTAAGAAACACCCCGGGATATGTCTAGCTAAATCTGGTGTTTGTTACAATTGTTTGCGTAAGGGACACGTTAAGAAAAATTGCCCAGAACAGAGGCAAACGGCAAAACAGAAACAGGGAGTTTCTGCGTGTGCTGGACGTGATAAGGAGCCTGAGAGTGTATGTCTAGCGAACATGGATAGATGCTTAAACTGTGGAATGTTGGGGCATATGAGTAAAGACTGCCCAATGCTGTTTCAAATGATGGTACCATTTCAGTACGGTCAGCCTCAACCACTGATTACAGCTCAATTTCAGTCACAGCCACAACTGCTACAACCACAACAGAATGCGGGAGCTTACATGTTTAGGCAGGAGGGGCATAGTGAAGGAAAGGAAGATTTGGCAGGTATTGGATGAACCTTATAAAATTACCCTGTCAAAAAAATTGTTGACCCGGACTAGAACTTTATACCAGTTTTCTAGTACCTATTGACCATACTAGAGCCTTATATTCATTTGACTAGTACCCTCTGACACTATAGGACTAAGACTAGAACGCTCTAATCTTGAAATAAGAACAACTACGCTTTAGGGAGTGTTGATGACCTTAGAGAATTATTCCCTTAGTTTCGTTGAGCATAGAATTTAATTTAGGGTCTTTCTGTTAGAACATAGTAATCGATTGGGAAGTAATAAAATGTACTATATATATAATCTTAGGAATAGATTAGTTGTTTGAGAATTACCACGATTCTCGACAACGAGAGAAAAATCTCTTTAAAAAAAAAAAACCCCCGAGTAGAGAACCTACAGAATTATATGAAATATCTGGTTTACTACCAGATTGTCGTGTAGGTTTCACGATCGACTTAGAACTACGAGCAGCTCCCAAATTAAAGGCCTTATGTAGAATGGTATCAAAGGAGTTAGAGGAGCTTAAGATCCAACTGCAAGAGTTGTTAGATGACGATTTTCTTTAGACAAACGTTTTCACCATGGAAAACATTTGTGATGTTCATCATCAAAAAAGGATGATTCTGTGAGATTGTATATAAGCTGTCAAAGGTTAAATAAGATAACCCTTAAAAATAAATATTCTTTTATGAGAATATAAGACCCTGATAAGCTTAAAAAGAAAACAAATAGAATTGTAAGGATAGACTTAAGGTCTAAGCATCTTTAGTTAAAGGATAAACTGGTGATATGCCCAAAATTCTCTTTCAAACCAGATAAAACCATTACAAATGCTTAGTTATGACGTTAGTTGGCTAGTGCTCCGTAGTATTCATGAACCATATGAATGGAATTTTTCCACCTAGACTTAGAAAAGAATTTATTTTAGTATTTATCGATGACAATTTCAGTTACCTCAAGAATGAAGATGAACACGAAGAACACTTGCGAATAGTACTAGAACGCATAGAGTCGGGAGTTAGATGCCAAATTAGCAAGAGCAAGCTCGAATGGAGAAGTAATGTTTCTTGGATATACATTGTCGACAGAAGATGTTAAGATAGATTCCTGCTAAGGTAGAGACAGTACTCAAATGGAAAATCGCTTACCAGTCTGAATGAAATAAGAAGTTCCCAGGCTGGATAGTTAAAATAGAGGTTTCCATTAAGGAATTCCCTATGATTACTAAGACTTATGGCGCAACTACATAGGAGGAAAAGAATAAATGTACAGACAATTGTGGAATAGGAACGCGGACGTTCTAGGAAAAGTTGATCATTACCCCAGGTTCAGCCCTCCCAGAAATGACAAGGAATACGAGGTAGATACCAATGCTACAAAGAACAGGTTAGGATGGTATAAATGTAAAATGAGAAAGTGATAGCTTACGCTTCACGACACGTTAATCCCAGGAAATTGAATATCCAACCTACGACTTAGAACTTACAGCTGTAGAGCTTGCATTAAAAATTTGGACACACCATCTATATGGTGCAAGGGATGAGATCTTCACAGATCATAAGAATTTGGAGCGTGTATTCGAGCAAAGGAATTAACATAAGACAAAGGAGATGGCTCGAACTAGTAAGATATTACGTTTGTGAAAATAATTACCATCTAGGTAAAGTTAAGAGTAAGAATAGATATGCTGAGTCGTAAGACTCCAACAAAGTTAAGTATCTCAACGTTGGAGAAGAAACGCTTATACGAGAAAGATTATAAGTATCAAGAGAAAGGACGAGTCAATGGATAAGCCTCGACTAAGGATAAGAATGGATAAACCAGACAGCGACTCTGAAGCAATGAGTTTGTGATAGAAATTTAAGAGTGGACTTAGTAATTCCGATGACAACGAGATGTTTGTAGGTCATAAGGCAGAAAAGTTAGATACCAAACTTAACTTTAGTACCGCTTCTCACCTCCAGTTGGATGGATAATCCGAGAAAACGGTTCAGATACTCGTTGCTATGCTAAGAACGATAATATTAGCAGAAGAGCGAATTGAAGAACACGTAGCCAACAACCGAATTGTTATAACAATAACTATTAAGCTACGATAGGTATTACGACTTACGAGACCTTGTAGAAGGAAAAGATTTACATAGCTGCCTTATTGTTATAAGGTAGATGAAAGCAAAAATTTAGGACCAAATGCGGTCAATGAAATGATCGAGATCATTCGATAGATTCGAGTCAGAAGAAAACGAGTTTTAAAGAAGACAAAAGTCCTAAGTATATACAACAATTCGAACTTAATAAACGAGAAGGAAAATAAAAGCTCCTTAAGTTTTCTCCGTTAATGAGAAACATTAGTTTCGTGTCAAGTTCAGACTTCGACAAAAATCTATATAATTAGTAAGTAACTTGGGAAAGATAGTTCCAATACGAATAGTTATGGCTTTATCGCCAAGTTTATGAAATACTTATTTTAAGTATATCTCATTTCGAGAAAGTAACGTATATTCGTTTTTATACACGAAGTTCTATCAGCAAGACGTCGTTCTTGAAACCGACTTAAGTTGTTAGAAAAGATTGAAAACGATCTTGGATCGAAAAGTGCAAAAGTTAAGGAGCAAATCGAGACGATTAGTAATAGCGTTATAAGATCATCACAGGCAAAGGGAAGCCATGTGAGAATTGTGGAAAAGAGTTGAGTAAGAAGTACTTCAAGCAGTTAAAGAGGATAAGCAAATTTCGGGACGAAATTTTTCGTAAGGGGGGTAGGATGTAATGCCCCGGAAATTCCTTATGATCTAAAAAATTTAAAGTTAATTAAATAAATGGCTTTGCACGCCTAAGTTTACGATTTTGAATTCTAAGACTAACGGTCGAATCCGTTTCTGAAAATAAATTACGGAAGTCAGCTAGACGACTACTGTATTTAGGGTTAGCACGTACGAAAAGTTTTTAGTTCGTGAACTCAGAACAGAAAACCGTCTGATTTTTACATTCACGAAACCGCGATACGAACTCACCTAAGAAAGTTCATTTTTATGATTTTCCGGACAAAACTCGGACTATGTCGTCCCGAGTTTTTGTCAAAATAAATTTTATAAATTTATTTTCCGATTAAGTTTAGTACGTTAGAATTTTAGGTCGAATCGGATCGCGACGATTTTGTGCCGAGCGATATTTTTCGTCGAACGTTTTCCGTAACATTGTATCACGCCGGAAAAACTCGTATCACTCCTAAAAATCTTTAGGGGCAGCCGACCTCTCTCTCTTTTAGTTAGATATTTTTTTGATTTTATATAGTATAGTAAGTGACACCTATTACTATACTATTCACCCTTTACACCTAATGTATTACTATTCCTACTTTACACCTCTTATCTTATATCATAAGTTATCAAATTAAAACCATATCTCTCTCTCCTCTCATACACTTCATCTCTCTCTTTTCTTCTTTTCCTCCATTGATGAGTTCAAGTTCTTGGACAAGAAAAATCATACAAGTCTCCAATCCTTCATCAAAGTCTATTTATTCCTTCACTAATCTTCAAGGTAATCTCCTCCTCTACATTTCTATCCATTCCAAATCCATTTCTTTTTATTTTTCATATGGATCGAAATATATGGTTGATGGAAATTAGATGTTTTGATCTCTAATTAGTACAACTAGATGGATTAGACATGGATCTATGATTAAAATTGAAAGAAAACCAAGAACACTAAAACCTAATCAATACCGATTTTTAGGGGTTTGGTGTAGGATATTTTGATTCTTAAATTGACGGTAAAATCATGCTTAGGAGGGGTTCAATTAGTGATTAGAACAAAAAGAAATCGAAACCCCTAAGTATTTGATGAGGACCGATTTTTGAGCTAGGGTTTGAATTGGGGATTTCCAATTCAATGTGTAATTAGACTTGTAATTGTTTAATTGATGATATAGTAATATGATTAAGGGATTAATGATGTTAAATGGAGAAGAAAATCACCCTCTTATCCATAGTATGAAAACCGAAATTTTAGTAAGAATTAGGGGTTTTCATGTGTTGAGTTTAATTGATGAATTGATGATGGAATTAGGTTGGAATTGATGTTAATTGACTATGGGAATTTAATTAGATTTTTCTAAAAATAATTTACGTAATGTAAGAGACGAAGAACACTTTATAAGTTGAAATGTAGTGAGGTTATGAAATGATTGCATGCACAAAAGTGATTCACGTTAGTAGTTGTTTAATGTCGTAAAATTTGAACGGAATCCGACAACTTTGAAAATTGCATAAGAGACGAACATTTAGTCGTAACTAATAACCGAGAAGTCGAATGAGAATTCTAAATTGATATTATTGTCAATGATGGACTTGAGAACAACTTTCTAGTTGACGTCATGAGCTTTCGAGCTATTATAATATGAGCTATAGTTATAGTCGAGAACTAGAACGCGTTTTACATAAATTGTTGGTTTAGTAATTGTTAGGTTAAAGCCGACGTTTAGAACGTCGTGCTATTGGACGAGTTTTGAGAAGGAGTTCACCACGTACGGGAATACGTGATGACTGCCTTGAGGGTCCAGTTTCTAAAGAAATCGAATACGAGAGCTTAGAACGAACCTAAGACGTTATACGTCGAATCTATCGAGCAACTAGGGTTTTCGCGGCAGTTTTGCGACCCTCGCCGGAAACTGTAATAACTTTCAGCTCGTTTATCGGATTTGCGATCCGTAAATTGGAGCGTAAACTAGACATCCCAAACTTTCCAGTAGTACAGGGTTCATCCCCTATTTCCAAATCCTTTGTTCTGGACAGAAACGCGATCATGGCTGAGGCGAAACAAGTCTGCAAGGAACATGGTGTCAACACTGGGATCGAGTCAGCTGCGAAGAAAGAGATTTTCGACCGCATCTTCAACAAGTACGGTCAACAGTATTTTTGAGCTGTCAAAGTTTTTGAGCTGATGAAGTTTTTTGATGTTGTAGTTTTTGAAGCAACTGTTGTATTTTTATCTGTTTTGTGCTTAACCTTGTAACCTTCAGTTGTAACAAAAACTTCAAAGTATATAATACGATTCAACTTGACGAACAAAATCTCATTGTCCAAGCTATGAATCGCAGTCTTTTAAATACCATGTTATAACTGTTCTAACCCTTTGATGTTTTATCTTATAGACTGTCTAGAATTTCAGCTGAGATTTTAGATAAGTTAGTGAGTTTTAGATCAATAGTGGTTTAAAGTTGTAAGTGGTTTTGGCATCATCAAAAAGGGGGAAATTGTTGGGAAATTTATTAGTATAAGTTTTGATGAATTCCAAAACCGACTGACCCCAACCGAGTAGATGTTGCCAGAACCTAATGTTAGAATTTAGGCTCGCTGTTTGAGCAAAGTTAAGATTTTATCTTTACAGGTCTCCAGCTGAAGATGGCAACAAGGCATCACTCAGACAGAACATCAGTTGTCACAAAATACAACTGAGAGCTCATTGTTCCGATACAAAAAGGGGGAAGTCTTCAGAACATCAGTTGTGAAGAAAACCAACTGAGGGTTCATCAGATGAGAAGCAGTAGAGATGAAGAGAACATCAGATGAAAAGGAAGTCATCTGAGGGTTCAAACCCAACTGAGTAAACACACGGAAGACAACTGAGTGTTCAGCTTCAGAACCTCAGTTGTAGAATCCAACCGAGAAGTCCAACTGCTTGAAGTTCAAAGTCAGCTGAGAGTTCAACAGATCAGAACATCAGCTGAAGACCACTCAGATGAAGATCAAGACTTTCAACCGACTAACCAAGGTTGACTGTCAGAAAGGTTAAGATTTGAATTTCAAAAGGAAGTCACATGAGGGTTTGACCGTTCAGTCATTACCCCATCTGGCCCAACACAAGGCTGTCTCAGATGGAAAGCAGAAGAGCACAGATGCCATATCGGGAAAGTCTGCAGAGATAAGAGACAAGCCTTTGCTTTCAACGATCAGAGATCAACAGCTCCTCCAACGGCTAGTTGATTCTCTCCGCCTATAAATAGAGGCATTCTCTCATTCGAGAGGGTAATACACACGACAGACAGTAGAAGCGAGAAAGAGAAGTGCAATCACAAGAGAATCAAGTGAAAGAAAAATCTGCAAAAATCCTATTCTAAGAACATCAGCAGCTGAGAGTTCAATAGTGATAGAACTTAGTAGCTGAGGGTTCATAGAGTGAAAATCTGTCTTAGATCTTAGTTTGAGTGTTTATTCGTTCAAGCCTTAGATCCAGCTCTCATTAGTGATCGAGCTGTAGTTGGAAATCCCACCCACACTCACACCCTAAAAAATGTGTTAGGACCTTACTCTTCCTGTAATTGAGTAGTCATGTCGTCAAGTACCCGCAAACTTGACATAGGCTGTTTAGTGCCCGGAAACTAAACTGTAAGGTCGATAAGTACCCACAAACTTATCTTTAACGGTTGCTCAGCCCGCGTAAGCTGAGTGGTTCTGTCCAGAAGAACTTGGACTGAGGTGTGAGGATTCACATCTCCCCGTGGACGTAGGAGGGTTATCTCCGAACCACGTTAAATCTTGTGTGTCTGTGTTTAATTTCTTAGTTCATATTGCATTTTTAACTGACCGAACTAACCAGCATACAAACCTCATTTGCACATTTTCAACCGAGCTGTTTTGGTTTTTGACCAACCCTGCACAAAAAGCGTGGGTTGTTTTTAACAAGTTAATTTTTTCACCACATTCCGCACAGCTACACTCTTCCAGCTGAGGTCGCTTACTCAGCTGTGAGATTCCAACTGAGTCCGTTTTACTCGGTTGAAGTAATTTTTAAGGGTTAATTTTTAAAATCCTAACTGGTGTATCACCCCCCCATACACCAGTAACTTGTTTCGGGACCATCAAGTGGTATCAGAGCAGTGGTTCAAAAGACTGCTGACTCTGTTTCACAAGGTGTGAATTCGAGAAATTTTCTTCAGTGGTCAACTGAACAGATCTTTTCACGCTAGTGCATATTTGCTCGCATATTTGTTCTATTTGTTGTGTGCAGATGGACGTCAAGGACAAGATCGTCGTTATGTTCTCAGTCGTCAATTATACATCTTGGAGAACTCGGATAAAGAAGATCCTTCTGTCAAAGCATCACAGGATGCAACAAGTTCTCACTTCTGGAACAATCGTCATAAAAGACAGAATAGTTCGCAGTCCCACAAATCCCAACGATGGAGATGCAGTGGTGGAGTTTGTGGAGAAACAGCCAAAAGACTACACTCCGGAGGAGGCAAAGGTGAGCCAGCTGGATATCTGGGCTCAGAGCACAATAATGTCCACAGTTGGACAAGATTATCTACCTTGGATAGAGGAGTGTAAAACTGCAAAAGAGATATGGGACATCCTGGCTTCGCTGAGTGAAGGAAGCGATGAGACGAAGGAAAACAAGTTCTCACATGCATGTCAAGATTTTGACAACTTCAGTCTGCGACCCGATGAGACTATCGATCAGCTAGAGCTCCGGTTTATGGACATCATCAGAAGAATCCAGTCCATCCGAAGAGGAAAATACACACTAAGAGAAATCAATCTCAAGGTGTTGCAAGCTCTACCGGCTGAGTGGGATACTTTCACCAATATCCACGAGAGCCGAGCTGACCTAGGTGAAATGGGAACTGAAAGACTGTTCTCAATCTTAAAAGGAAATGAGTATAAGGTCAACAGGAGGAGATCGCAGTCCTCAGGGCAGACAAGTAGAATTGACGATATTGGCTCAGCATCGAAGTCAGTTGCTCTCCGAGCTGACTACTCAAAGTCGAGATCGTCAAGGCCAACCAGATCGGCTGACATGACTGCAAAAGAGCCGAGCAGAGAGGAACTGCAACAGAACATTGCAGCGTTGTCAAAGAAGCTAGCCGACATTGACACTCGGTTCGGCAAATACAAACGCTTCTACAAATCAAACCGAACTCGAGACAGTTCTAAGCCAGTCACCAATGGTTGCTTCGAATGCGGCAAGGAAGGACATTTCAAAGTTGACTGCCCAGACCTCTCAAAGAAGGAAAGAGAAGCATTGAGGGCCAAGCAAACTGCAAAGAACAAGGCCATGGTAGCTGAAGAAGCAGCTGACGATATGGACATCTTCACAGACACTGAAGATGAGGATGAACTGACCTCTACCAACAAAGTCATCAGTCCGGATCAATGCCTCATGGCACTTGGAACCGACCAAGATGATATTGAGGTGCAGGAGAAACAGCTGAGGAAGAAGAAGGCGTCTGCTACAATGTGGGTGATGGATAGTGGATGCTCGAAACACATGACGAATCTGAAGGATTTGCTTGGAAGTTTCGTGGAGAAAGAAGGTCCATCAGTTACTTTTGGTGATAACTCAAAAGGTTATACCAGAGGTTACAGTACCCTTGAAACCAATCATATTTCAATTTCTAATGTCTCTTATGTTGATGGATTGAAGCATAACCTGCTCTCCATCAGCCAATTCTGTGATAATGGTTTCTCTGTCAAGTTTGATGCACAGGGTTGCAGAGTTAAAGATGTCGGATCAAAGCAGGTGATATTGTTGGGAAATCGATCTCCAACAGGGAATGTTTACTACGCTGGACTGGAACAACAGCCTCCCTGACATTTGCCTGTTATCAAAGAGCAGTTCGGATGTGAGCTGGCTGTGGCACAAAAAGCTCAACCATCTAAACTTCAAGACGATGAACCGACTCGCCATACAAGAACATGCAAGAGGCATACCTAACCGAGTGTTTTTAACAATACACATCTGCAGTGCATGCCAGCTGGGAAAGCTCGCTAGAACCTCCTTCCGGTTGAAGTCAACTCCCTCAACCGACCGAGTGTTACAGCTGATCCATATGGATCTCTTCGGGCCAGTTACACCAAAAAGCATTAATGGCAACGAATATACATTGGTTGTAACTGATGATTACTCGAGGTACACGTGGACCATTTTCATGCGTCACAAGAGTGAAACCCGAGATGAGCTGCCCAAGCTGATGGATCGGATATCGAATCAACAAGAGATGAAGATCATATCTATCCGATCAGATCGTGGAACGGAATTTCTAAATGAAACCATCATTGAGTATTGCGAAAAGAATGGCATAACCCATCAGACATCAGCCGCGCGTACTCCACAACAGAATGGCGTAGCTGAGCGAAGAAATAGAACTCTGAAGGATGCAGCCACATCCATATTAGCGAGCTCAGCACTGCCAAAGAGATTTTGGGCTGAAGCGATCAACACAGCATGCTACACTCAGAATCGATCTCTTCTCACCAAGCGGTTGGGAAAGACGCCCTACGAGCTGTGGAGACGCAGAAAGCCAGATATTTCTTATTTTCATGTTTTTGGTTCTAAGTGTTATATTCACAATAATGGGAAGATTCAGTTGAAAACTTTTGATGCCAAAGCTTCGAAGGGCATATTTCTTGGATATGCAGCTCGGATCAAGGCATATAGAGTTTTCAACAACAGCTCTCGTGTTGTGGAAATAACACCTCATGTTAGTTTTGATGAATCTACCTTTGAGTGCAGGGAACAGGTAAAGGAACAACACGCGGATCCAGTTGTTCTACCAGTTCTCACCAGATCGCAAGCACTTCGGAAAAAGAACCGAGCTGAACCACTGGTATGGGCAACTGAGGATGAGGATATATACTCTTCTGAAGATGAATGCGAAGACCTCAGCTCGTCCCAAGGGGGAACTTCAGCTGATGCCCCTCCAACTGCATCAACATCTGAAGCAGAACCAAACTCAGCTCGAACTATTGTGAATGTTGAGGATCCAGACTCAATAGCTGATCAATCACCAGCTCTGAAGACTCCAACTCAGATTTCTGAACAACCACAGTTGGAAGAAGAAGGAAGACGCAACCGAAGATGGTATAAAGTTCATTCCACCGACGACATCATCGGAGATCCAACCGAGGGTTGCGCACACGGAGCAGAGTTGCAAATCCAGAATCAACCGAGGAAGATTCCAACACTTATGCCCAATATGCTGAGGAATTGGCAGTTCTAAAGGAGTTCGAGCAAGCTGGAGATGTTGCCATGATTTCTTGCTTTGTAGCTGATGTGCCAGAACCGAAGAATGTTGGGGAAGCTCTCAACTGTGTCCACTGGACAACAGCCATGCAAGAAGAATTGAATGAGTTTCTACGCAACTGTGTATGGGAGTTGGTAGAAAGACCAAATGGTGTCAAGGTGATTGGATTGAAGTGGATTTTCAAAAACAAGAGAGACGCCATTGGACTCATTGTGAGGAATAAAGCAAGGTTGGTAGCTCAAGGATACTGCCAACAAGAAGGAATTGACTTTGAAGATTCCTTCGCACCTGTTGCAAGGCTGGAAGCCATCCGAACTTTCTAGCTTATGCCGCACATCACAAGTTCAAAGTATATCAGATGGATGTGAAGTGTGCATTCCTAAATGGAGATATCAAAGAAGATGTATATGTTGAACATCCTCCTGGTTTTGAGACTGGAGATGGAAGAGTGTACAAGCTGAAGAAAGCTATCTATGGTCTAAAGCAAGCACCAAGGGCATGGTATGACACTCTCTGTGGATTTCTTCTGAACTCGGGGTTCAAACGAGGTTCAGTTGATAAAACTTTGTTCGCCATCAAAGTTGGAGAAGATATACTTGTTGTGCAAATTTATGTCGATGACATCATTTTTGGCTCCAAGTCGGAGGAGCTGTGCAAGAAATTCTCCGATCTCATGAAGGAGAAGTTCGAGATGTCAATGATGGGCGAGATGAATTATTTCCTTGGATTACAAGTGAAGCAGTCACCTGAAGGGATTTTCATCAACCAGTCCAAGTATACAAAGGAGTTCATCACCAAGTTCGGATTGCAGACAAGTAAGACAACAAAGATCCCTATGAATACGAACTGGAAGATCGAACCAGAAGCTGAGGGAAAGCTCGTTGATGCCAGCCGGTATAGAGGGATCATCGGTTCGCTGCTCTACCTAACTGCCAGCCGACCAGACATTTCATACGCAGTTGGAGTGTGTGCTCGTTTTCAAGTCCAACTAAGAGAAGCACACATGTTGGCAGCAAAGAACATCATTAAGTATCTGAAGGGAATTGTCAATGTTGGGTTGTGGTACCCAACTGATGACAATATCCAGCTGACTGGATACTCAGATGCCGACCTAGCAGGAGATCGGTTGGACAGGAAGTCTACTTCTGGACACTGTCAGTTCATGGGAAGCAAGCTGATTTCATGGTTCTCCAAGAAACAAGCGTGTGTTGCTACTTCGACAACCGAGTCAGAGTACATGGCAGCCGGAAGCTGTTGCATACAAGTATTGTGGCTGAAGCAGCAACTGAGAGATTATGAAGTCACAACTGGACAGGTTCCCATTCATTGTGATAGCTCGAGTGCCATAGCTATCTCTCTAAATCCTGTTCACCACTCTCGGACTAAGCATATCGACATTCGTCATCATTTCATCCGATATCATATTGAGAAGAAGGATGTGTCCATGGAGAAGATCCCAACTGAGATTCAGAGAGCTGACATCTTCACCAAACCTCTTCCTGAAGCTCGGTTCAAAATGTTGTGTGATCTTCTTGGACTATTGGATCCGAGCTGAAAATTCATCCGAGCTGATGATGATCCATCCGAGCTGAAGAGTCAGATATCCATCTGAGGGGGAAGCTCAGATGAAGGGGGAATCTCAGATACGAATTGCCAACTGAAGACATCAATCGTCAGCTGAACAGACGAACTCGAGTCAGCTGATGGTATGCGGCAACTGAGAAGCACAACTGAGGTATACAGCTGATATCGACATCAGCTGACAGGTATCATTTATGACTGAAGGTGTTATGATATTAAATGAGAATGTTTGAAATAAATTCAAACATTCCTGAACATGTCAGCTAGACTAAACAAGCCATCATATCGCATTTAATGTAAAGTCTGGCTGAACACCTATAGCCTTACTTTATAGTGCGACTGGGCTGACACCCTAAACTATTCACCTTCTCACTCGCGCGCGTGGAGCATCAGTCAAAATTACTCAACAGTCGCGAAATCACAGCCATTGATAAATACGCGCGATTTAACCCCATCCATTGATATTATCCGAGTCAAAGATTATATAATACGGTAAATCAGGAAGTGATCCTTACCTTCTCTTTTCGTGCATATCTTTACTCACTATTCATCATCCCCTCTGATTTTGTTTCACCAATTTCAGTAAAGATTTTCCTTCTTTCTTTGCATATAAATCTCCTCGAGATGGCGCCCAAATCCAAAGCCTCTGAGAAGATGGTTTCCGCAGAGCCTGCAACTTTCCAGGAATCGTTCGACATGGTGATGTCGAAGATTCATTTCGAACAAATTTTATCCAGAGCGGCTCTCTCCTCGCCTGAGCTCTCTCCCGTCGCCGCCATTCTCTCCGACCACCATCTGCTTGACTGGGCAACCCTCTCTCCGTCCCTGTTGCTCAGGAAGCAGGTCGTACATTTCTATCGGAATCTGCAGCGAGTTGCAGAAGACAGGCTTGTCACGATCATCCCGTGCAAGCAACGCTATAGAACCTCCCGGACAGTAGAAGACACCGTCGTGGAGATAAAGGTATCCAAGGAGCTGGAGAAGCTCATCCCCAGAAACCGCGAAGCCACAGATGTGCTGGGGAACTTCACTGACAAAGAAGCTGATACCTTCCTTCAAACAATCCTCATTGTTCCCGAGCCATTGAAGGGGAGCATGCAGAGGACGAAGCTGAAGCCGGCTCACCGACTTCTCTTCGACGTAATCTCCAAGTGCGCTTTCACATATGGTGGAGCCTTCGGTGACATAAGCCAACCTAAGCTCAAGCAGCAGAAGGCCCTGGAGGAACAGCACCAGGTGGATTGGCTGGGATATCTGGAGAGCCAGCTGTTGCTGGAGAAGCAAAAGATATCCGAGACGACAGCTGAGTCCGGAGAACTGCTGTTGAGTGTCAAGGGGACACTCAACTTTGGGACAAAAATATCCGCCCTCATCCTCCAAGCCACAAATGGACTGCCGCTGACATGGGAAGGGAGTGAGGACACTCCATTCAGCAAGTTGACATTGTTCCCCATAGCTAAGAAGGCAAGGGACGTTGTGGAGGCTGTCTACACTTCCAAGGGTGCCCCCAAGCCAGCTGTGGAGTCAGCAGCTCGCCGCCCTTCAAGGACCAAGCCGGCGAAGCTCCAGCTGGAGGAGGTGGCTGAGGAGAAAGAAGACGAAGAAGAAGAAGAGGAGGAACCTCTGCAGAAGAGGCCAAGGATCAGGATCATCCAGCCAGCGGCTCAACCATCCACAACAAGTCCAGTAGTGGTTAAGCCGGCTGAGACGAAGGAGTCAACCGAATCCAGCCAATCGGTTGACCCAGCTGGATTCATTCTTCAGCCGCGTCAGGAGAAAGCAGCTGAAGACGTAGAAATTCAAGTGGAGGATTCCAGCTCCTCCTCAGATGACTCTTCTTCATCTGAGGAGTCCCACGACAGTCAAACTGGAGCTGATGCCAGCCAGGTAAACCCATCTGTGTCTGAAGAAACCCTCGAGCCAGCCAACTCACCACCTAAAAAGGATCCAGTTCTCTCAACTGGTCCTCAGTCAGATAGTCCGAGCCTCTCGCTCGATGCCAACGTTGTGACCATTCCTTCGGCCAACGTTGATGAAACCATCGAACCTGTAACCTTCGAGGCGATCCTGGCTGAATATGAAGGAAAACTCAGCTACTGCTTCCGCAAGCTGATTGGTATGTTCCCCGAGGCAGCCTCAATGCCATATTCACTGTATTCGGGACGGAACTTCTATACTAGTTCAGCGTCATATTCAGCTACTGGTACATCAAGGAGGAAACCCTCAGGATCCATGGTTGGGACAGGTTGAAGGTCAAAGAGTCCAACCTGAGGGAATACTTCGACTACCAGAACCTGGAGGTGGCCTACAACCAGAAAGTGGTTGTGCTACGACGTCGTCTGGACAGGAGCATCCAAGAAGGGATAGACACCAGGGAGCTGTGCAACAACCCTGGAGCTGTTCAGTTCCTTGATGATATGCTGGCCAAGAATGCCACCTGCATGGAAGACGTCGATGCTGCTGATGAGGCGGCCAAGAGAGAAGAAGACAAGCTCAAGGCCTACCTCGCCAGCCGATCTGCCATGGTTGTCTCGGAGCCTGCTGCCCAGCCACAATTACAACTTCTGCCCGGACCTTCCGATCAGCCAGCTCTCTCAACCGACGCCATCTGCGAGCTGATCTCGGGGAGGGTCAACCAGCTGAGGCAGGAGATGCTGTCCAAGATCCAGTTGAGCAAGGAGGAGGAAGCTGACAGGATGCAGCAGCTGATGGCAGAAAATGCCAGCTTGAAGAATCAGCTGGAACACCTCTCCTCTTCTCTGCAGCACAAATTCGAAGACCTCTCCACTTCTTCCAGCTCGGAGGTCTCGGCTCTAAGGAAGGCCGTTCAGAGCCTCAGCTCGGATTTCAACGTGTTCAAGACCGTTGCTGAATCTGACCTCGCAAAGTCCCAGCAGACTCAAGACCAGGAGTGGATGTCTCAGTTCGCCTCTTTCCGAGCTGAGTTCGTCTCTCTCCACAAAGAGGTCTCTGCGACCTTTGCAGCTGTGCAGCGAGCTGAGCAGGAGCGCCAAGACTTGGAGTTGGCCAAGAAGGTAGCTGAGAAGGATGCTGTTGACGAACTGTTTTCCCGAGTTCAACAGGCTGAAGCCAAGTTGACCTCCCTGGATGGCACTGTAGCCATCCTTTTGGATGATGCCAAAAGGGGGAAGATAAGGAGCCAGCAGTTGAGGAAGACAAGGAGCCAGTAGCTGTTGCTGGACGAGGGAAAGCTGTTCTCCAGCAAGCTGAAGGAGCTCAGCAGGGGGAAGGAGTGCCAGCTGAAGGAGCTGAAGCTGAAGGATCGCAGCCCGAACTGGAAGTCTCCCACGACCTCGTAGCCGAGCTTACGGCCGAGCTCGAAGCAGAACTTGATGGAGGAATATCTGTTGAAGACTGCATCGAAGCTGCCAAAGCTATGGGGGAGTCAAAGGAGAAGTACTTGAATCCCTCCTGGATCAAGAAGTTCGTTTCCGATCAGGCCAAGAAGGTGGCCAAGTTCGAGAAGGAGCTCGCCAAGGTGGAGAAGAACGTCGACAGGAATAAAGCCAGCCGGAGTGTGCGAAGAATCAACAAGCACCAGATGAAGGCTGAGGCTAGGAAGTCGACGTGCCAGCTGCAGAAGAACGCTCCGCTCCCGTCTCGGTACCCACATGTTGACAAATGGATGAATGCTGAGTGGAACGATGACTGGGAGCAGTTCAAGCATGAATTCATCAATGACTTTTACTACAGGAAAGTCTACTCGACTGAAGACCCAAGGCAAGCCTTCAAGGAAGCCCTGTGGGAACTCAGATCTGGAGACCCTGGAATGTTTAGTCAGTTCAAGCGAGCTATGCTGAATGCTCAGCTCGATCCCAACACCGTTCCAGTTCCAAAGAAGTGCATATACCGCCCTCAAATGATCAAAGGCACGAGCACGCTAAACAGAAACGCGATCATGGCTGAGGCGAGACAAGTCTGCAAGGAACATGGTGTCAACACTGGGATCGAGTCAGCTGCGAAGAATGAGATTTTCGACCGTATCTTCAGAAGCAACTGTTGTATCTTTATCTGTTTTGTGCTTAACCTTGTAACCTTCAGTTGTAACAAAAACTTCAAAGTATATAATACGATTCAACTTGACGAACAAAATCTCATTGTCCAAGCTATGAATCGCAGTCTTTTAAATACCATGTTATAACTGTTCTAACCCTTTGATGTTTTATCTTATAGACTGTCTAGAATTTCAGCTGAGATTTTAGATAAGTTAGTGAGTTTTAGATCAATAGTGGTTTAAAGTTGTAAGTGGTTTTGGCATCATCAAAAAGGGGGAAATTGTTGGGAAATTTATTAGTATAAGTTTTGATGGATTCCAAAACCGACTGACCCCAACCGAGTAGATGTTGCCAGAACCTAATGTTAGAATTTAGGCTCGCTGTTTGAGCAAAGTTAAGATTTTATCTTTACAGGTCTCCAGCTGAAGATGGCAACAAGGCATCACTCAGACAGAACATCAGTTGTCACAAAATACAACTGAGAGCTCATTGTTCCGATACAAAAAGGGGGAAGTCTTCAGAACATCAGTTGTGAAGAAAACCAACTGAGGGTTCATCAGATGAGAAGCAGTAGAGAGGAAGAGAACATCAGATGAAAAGGAAGTCATCTGAGGGTTCAAACCCAACTGAGTAAACACACGGAAGACAACTGAGTGTTCAGCTTCAGAACCTCAGTTGTAGAATCCAACCGAGAAGTCCAACTGCTTGAAGTTCAAAGTCAGCTGAGAGTTCAACAAATCAAAACATCAGCTGAAGACCACTCAGATGAAGATCAAGACTTTCAACCGACTAACCAAGGTTGACTGTCAGAAAGGTTAAGATTTGAATTTCAAAAGGAAGTCACATGAGGGTTTGACCGTTCAGTCATTACCCCATCTGGCCCAACACAAGGCTGTCTCAGATGGAAAGCAGAAGAGCACAGATGCCATATCGGGAAAGTCTGCAGAGATAAGAGACAAGCCTTCGCTTTCAACGATCAGAGATCAACAGCTTCTGCAACGGCTAGTTGATTCTCTCCGCCTATAAATAGAGGCATTCTCTCATTCGAGAGGGTAATACACACGACAGACAATAGAAGAGAGATAGAGAAGTGCAATCACAGGAGAATCAAGCGAAAGAAAAATCTGCAAAAATTCTATTCTAAGAACATCAGCAACTGAGAGTTCAATAGTGATAGAACTTTAGTAGCTGAGGGTTCATAGAGTGAAAATCTGTCTTAGATCTTAGTTTGAGTGTTTATTCGTTCAAGCCTTAGATCCAGCTCTCATTCGTGATCGAGCTGTAGTTGGAAATCCCACCCACACTCACACCCTAAAAAGTGTGCTAGAACCTTACTCTTCCTGTAATTGAGTAGTCAGGTCGTCAAGTACCCGCAAACTTGACATAGGCTGTTTAGTGCCCGGAAACTAAACTGTAAGGTCGATAAGTACCCGCAAACTTATCCTTAATGGTTGCTCAGCCCGCGTAAGCTGAGTGGTTCTGTCCAGAAGAACTTGGACTGAGGTGTGAAGATTCACATCTCCCCGTGGACGTAGGAGGGTTATCTCCGAACCACGTTAAATCTTGTGTGTCTGTGTTTAATTTCTTAGTTCATATTGCATTTTTAACTGACCGAACTAACCGGCATACAAACCTCATTTGCACATTTTCAACCGAGCTGTTTTGGTTTTTGACCAACCCTGCACTAAAAGCGTGAGTTGTTTTTAACGAGTTAATTTTTCCACCACATTCCGCACAGCTACACTCTTCCAGCTGAGGTCGCTTACTCAGCTGTGAGATTCCAACTGAGTCCGTTTTACTCGGTTGAAGTAATTTTTAAGGGTTAATTTTTAAAATCCTAACTGGTGTATCCCCCTCCATACACCAATAACTCGTTTCGGGACCATCAGATCGGCTCTGAGTTAGCTGCTAAGTGCTTTCCAGAGTTAGTGCACTTTGTAACCTGTGGTGTATGTGGTATCCTGTTGAGGGGTAACCAGCCACGGTGAATTAGCTTTGGTCAAGATTGAACATAACATACTCTAAAAATGCTTGCGCAAGCTGCTTTATTCAAAACTGTCAGAAAATGTTTAGTAGGCACGGGCCTTTTCAACCAAACCCCGATGCGCTACGGTTATAAAATGCCAGATTATTTATACTTATGATTATGATTTCGGCATCGTGCCCACTAAGTACTTTTGTACTTAGCCCTGTATTGTTTTCTAAATGTGCAGGTTGAAGCGACGGGAGCGGCAACGGTTGATGTTGAGTTGAAAGATAGGATGCTTTAGTTAGAACTCTTCCGCTGCAGAACTCTAAATCTTTTCAAATATACCTTTTGAACAATACACTGTAGTTAAGTCTGTAAATTTGAACTTAGTTTCTTCTGTGTACTTTTGTCGAGTAATCCTTAGCGATTAACTCTTTCTTTATTATATTCAAGTCTTGTTCATGGTTTATTTGATGCCTTTCATGTATGATTAGTCAGTTAGCTCCCTTCTTCCCCGCTTCTTTAATCCAACCCCAGTCGCACCCCGGCTTCTGCTGTCCCTCGGGATTTAGGGCTGTGACAGAAAAACTCGCAGATAGAAGATCATTCTCTCCCTTTCCCAACATTTTCTTAGGAGATATCGTTAGAATTGGCCCGGCACCACTCAGCTTTAGAGAAGTGATTAGCAAAGAAGTCCTTGATTCCTTCTTTAACCTCTGCAACTTCATCTTTCCACTTTCCATTGATGACAAGACCCACAATACCATTTTGTGTCCTCTTACGGTCCACACAAGCATGGAAGAATTTAGTATTTGCGTCACCTTCTTTAATCCACCGTGATCTCGCTTTCTGGGCCTGAACTGACTCCTTGAACTTGAGCGTTCTCTGGAGATCAATCCACTTTTCTTCCGTTGTTGCCTTGTTCGTCGTCTAACTTCACTACCTGTGTCAGCTCCTTTATTTTGGAATCAACGTTGCCGAAAACATTCGAATTCCATGCCTTTAATTTCACCTTCAGAGCTTTAAGTTTTTCTTTTAGAACGAAGCCTTTCCAGCCTTTAAAAGACATCTTGTTCCATTCATTTTCGACCAAATGTCTGAACCCCGCATATGAAAACCAACAATCCATGACTCTGAAAGGTTTTGGACCCCACTCAACAACTATATCTTGAACCAAAACCGGACAATGGTCTGAAACGCTTCGATCAAGAGCTGATTGAGTTAGACTTGGCCAAATCTTTATCCAGTTGCAAGAAAAAAGAAATTTGTCGATCCTGCTTGCACTTCTTCCATTGCTTTTGTACCAAGTAAACTTTCTTTGAGTAAGCGGCAGATCAACCAAATCAGAATCCCAGATAAAACGATCAAACTCTCTATTAGCATTATCCTCACAGATTGCTTCTCTTCCCCTTCTTTCCGACATATTTCTCACCGAATTGAAATCTCCAGCAATGCAAAAATTACCATCAGGATTAGCTTGAATTTTCCTCTTGATGATCTCCCATAAATTTCTCTTGTCAGCAAGATTACACGAAGAGTAAATATTAAAAATTGTGACTAGAATCTGATTCTTCCCCCATCTTCCTTCTACTGCTAAAAGTCCATTTTCTTTCCACGAATCCACAAAAGAAAAGACATCCTTATTCCAAAGAATGAGAAGACCTCCGGAATTACCTACAGATTCTTTACTAACCCAACCAACATCATGACCTCCGAACATGGCTTCACACTCCTTACTCAACACAACCTCTGACTTAGTTTCTTGCAGGCAAACAAAATCAAGATGAAATTTAATCACCAAGTTTCTAACAGCCACTTTCTTGCTCCTCCTTCCCATTCCTCTAATATTGAAAGACAAAAGCTTCATTTGAAAGTGCCAGCTTCTATTGAAAGTGTGTTCTAGATAAGGAAAGAAAATACCAAAACTTTTGAGTATTACTAGACCAATACTTCAATGCTGGACCTCTTTAAAATCCTTAGTATAAAATCCTAACTGGAAAATCTTATAAGGAAAAAGAGTATCCCCCTCTACGTGACAATATTTTTTCGGTTGTCACCAATGGTTGAGTAGTTTACACAACTTATAATACAACAAATTAAGTGATTCAATTCTCTATACCATTAGAGTGTGTTCACTTGGAGTGAAAATGAGGGAAAACGGGGTATAATATTATCTTACTTACTTATATCTTGTTTGTTTTCAAATTACTTAACCCTTTTTTTTTCTTCTTTCTTTTTTATTTCTAGGTTTTTTATTTCTTTTTTTCTATTTTTCTGTTATTTTTCTTTTTTTTTTCTTTTCTAAATTTCTTTTTTTCTGTTTTCTTTTTTATTTTCTAGATTTCTTATCTTTTTCAACTTTTTTTTCTTTTTTTTTTCTGTTTTGTTTTTATATTTTTAGATTTTTTTTCTTTTTTTTCTATTTTTTTTTATATTTTTTTCTTTTTTATATTTTTAGGTTTTTTTTTCTATTTTTTCTATTTTTTAGATTTTTTTATTTCCAAAATTTTTTCGCTTCTTTTTTTGTTTGCCTCTTCATTTCTTAATGCCAAAAGTACCAACAGAAAACACAAAAAAAAAAACTACGTAACTTAGTACTTTGACACTAATGACCATATTAGCGTCATAAGTACCAACAGAAAGCACAAAAAAAAAAAAACTACGTAACTTGGTACTTTGGCACTAATGAGCATATTAGTGCCAAAAGTACCAACAGAAAGCACAAAAAAAATACTAAGTAATTTGGTACTTTGACACTTTGGCACTAATGACTATATTAGTGTCAAAGTATCAACTGAAAGCACAAAAAAAAGACTAAGTAATTTGGTACTTTGGCACTAATTAGTAAAGTACCCGACTTTTTGTACTCGAATCTGACCCGAGCTGCGCCCTGACTCGACCCGTGCGCCCTTCATTAAAGGTATTTTTGTCTCAAATTAAAAAAAATGGCTAAAATTTGTGCATTTTAAAAAGATGGGCTATATATTTGGTTTTAATCCTCATTATAGGTATTTCATAAGTTGGCTCTAGTATTATCTCTCCATTTAAAAGTACTAGTATAATTGACGTGCACTCGCACGTTAAAAATAATAATTATTACAAAGTTCAAAATAAAACTCATGACTCATACTAATTAGCCATTTGATTTTAGAGTTCGAAGTATAATACACAAATCTTATCAAGTGCCTATTCTGAAAAAGAAACTATTATCTCCAAGTAGATTGATATTCATGTTTTGCATTCGTTGCATGAAGAAAACACATTATAAAAAAATTATACATTATTGTCATTGTCTAATTTTAAAATCTTTTATATATGTCAATTCATCGTTCTATGAATTAAGAACATACAATTAGTTTCAATCTCTTCATGTCGTTGTAGTTGGTTTTAACTACGACACAATATAGACTATAAAATGCATGCTTATATTAAAATGAAAGAAGAATGTAGAGCAAATTAAATTCCATCCATATCTTTAAGCAGAAGAATACTTGTTGCCAACTTATGATTATCACACAATTATTTTGTTTTTATCTCGACTTATAAGAATGTTTATAAAATTGTCAAGTCATGTAAAACAACAAAATATGGTGTTATATAATCATATATTGTCAACTTCTAATAACATAGAACAAAAGAAAAATGTAGCTATCTCCATAATCTTTTAGACATAAATAAATCATTCATCTCATACAATGAATATCATGTTGATCTTCCTAAAGTAAAAAAAATCCTAAAGATTTCACTTTTTTTTGTTCTTTCAAACTTGAACTCATAAATCAAATTTTGAACGATCATACAACACATTCCAAAAGAAAAACGGTTGTTAATAACAAATAAAATCGAGAAAAGAAAAAAAAAACAACTTATCTTAAAAAAAGAAACCTGAACAGTTCGATCCTAAAGATATATGACTATTCTTCAAATTGTTGCTCTCTTTAAATTAAGAAACTGTGTTAAGAAATTTGGTGAAAAAATTTAATTTTTTTTAATAAAGTGTGGCTTTTTTTTTCATCGTTGCTTTCTTTGCATTAATAAAGTGACGTCTTCTTGCTTCTGTCGAGAATAAAAAAGAATGTATTAACAAAAAATAGTTAAGAATACTACACAAGTAAATGTATAGAGAAATTACCTTAATATGGTTTATCATGAATATATACTACTATACGTTTACGTTTTGAAATATGCAGATGCAGTAGACCTTTTTGATGGACCACGAGTGAGAATAGAATTAATGTCAAGTTTTGGTACCTCGAAAAGATTAAATAATTCACACGGATTGATTGAGCCTAAAAAATATTTAAGAATTTTAAGTTGCCCAGTTGGAAGATTGGAGGCAACTTGAATTTACAAAAGTAAAGAAAAAAGGGTGCACAATAACGTGAGTAAAATTACGTATGGACGAAATAACAAGATTGGTATCACATATTAACAAGGATATAAATACATGATAGGTATATTAATAATATATTGTTTCACATCATAATATAATATAAGGTAAATAATATATATTATCAATAAGGTAAGTTTGTATTTCTTATGGCATATTATATATTATATCTTGTATTATGTTATTGTCCTTAATTTTGATAAGTAATAAGGATATTTTAGGGATTCAAATTTTGTAAAGTAATGCTCTTTTTATATAAGTATAGATAAATTTATACTCCCAAGTAAACACACCTATAACGACTATATTACCACAATGAGAGTTTTCAATGTGAACTTGTTGGGAAATTTAAGTAAAAGTTTTGATTGATTTCAAAACCAACTGACCCCAACCGAGTAGATGTTGTCAGATCCTAAGGTCAGTAGTTAGGCTCGCTGTTTGAGCGTTGTTAAGATTTTATCTTTACAGGTCTCCAGCTGAAGACGGCAACAAGGCTTCACTCGGATAGAACATCAGTTGTAAAGAAAACAACTGAGCGTTCATCAGATGAGAAGCAGTATGGGGGAAGAGAACATCAGATGAAAGGAAATCATCTAAGCGTTCAAACCCAACTGAGAATATACAAGGAAGACAACTGAGCGTTCAGCTTCAGAACATCAGTTGTATATTTCAACCCAGAAGATTAACAGCTTGAAGTTGAAGTCAGCTGAGAGTTCAACTGTTAGTAGTCAGTTAGAACATCAGCTGAAGAACAAGTTAGTTGAAGATCGAAAGTCTTAACCGACCACTCCTTGCTGGAAGTCTGTTGTTAAGATTTGAATTTCAAAAAGGAAGTCACGTGAGGGTTTGACCGTTCAGTCATTACCCCATTTGGCCCAACACAAGGCTATCTCAGATGAAAAGCAGAAGAGCACAGATGCCATATCGGGAAAGTTTGCAGAGATGAGAGACAAGCCATCGCTTTCAAAGAACAGAGATCAACGGCACCTCCAACGGCTAGTTGACTCTCTCCGCCTATATATAGAGGCCTTCATTCATTCGAAAAAAATAAGACACACACGCGAGAAGAAACCAGAGAGCGAAAGAAAGAGCTATATTCTTCACGAGCTGAACTGCATTCAATCTCTTAGAACATCACTTGTTGAGAGTTCTAGAGTTAGTTAGTTTTTGTGTCTTTAGATCGAACCTTGAGAACATCACTTAGTGAGAGTTCGTAGAGTGTTAGATCATAGCTCACTTCGTGTTCGAGCTTTTAGTTGGAACCCCATTTTCTTTCATCTGAAAAGGTTTTAGGATCCTACTCTTCCTGCAACTGAGTAGATAGGTTGTTTAGTACCCGAAAACTAAACTGTAAGGTTGATAAGTACCTGCAAACTTATCCTTAACGGTTGCTCAGCCCGCGTAAGCTGAGTGGTTTGTCCAGTAGAACTTGGACAGAGTTGTGTGGACTCACAACTCCCCGTGGACGTAGGAGGTTTCTCCAAACCACGTAAATTTCTGTGTGCTTGAGTTTATTCTTCAATTATTTCCTACATTTTCAACTGTCCTTCTAACCAGCATACAAACTGATCTTAGCATTCTTAACTGTCTTGGTTCTTGACCAACCGTGCATAAAAGCGTGAGTTAATTTTAACGAGTTAATTTCCACCATATTCCGCACAGCACATCACTTCCAACCGAGTGTTTCTTACTCGGTTGTGATTCCAACTGAGCTTCCTTACTCCGTTGAGATAATTTTTAGGGGGTTGTTTTAAAAAGTTGCATCTGGTGTATTCCCCTCCCCCCCATACACCAGAACTCGTTTCGGGACCATCAAGTGGTATCAGAGCAGTGGTTCAAAAGACTACTGACTCTGTTTCACAAGGTGTGAATTCGAGGTATTTTTTTTCAGTGGTCAACTGAACAGATCTAATTTTTCACGCTAGTGCATATTTGCTCGCATATTTGTTCTATTAATGTGTGCAGATGGACGTCAAGGACAAGATCGTGGTCATGTTCTCGGTGGTAAATTATACATCCTGGAGGACGCGGATGAAGAAGATCCTACTGTTGAAGCATCATAGGATGCAACAAGTACTCTCGTCCGGACCGATCATCATCAAAGAGAGAATCGCTCGCACTCCTACAAATCCCAACGATGGGGATACAGTTGTGGAGTTTGTGGAGAAACATCCGGAAGACTACACTCCAGAGGAAGCCAAGGTGAACCAGCTGGATATCTGGACTCAAAGCACGATTATGTCCACTGTTGGACAAGATTATCTCCCTTGGATTGAAGAGTGTGAGACTGCCAAAGAAATGTGGGATATCTTGGCATCGCTGAGTGAAGGAAGCGATGAGACGAAGGAGAACAAGTTCTCACATGCATGTCAAGACTTCGACAACTTTTGTCTGAGAACAGATGAAACAATTGATCAGCTAGAGCTCCGGTTTATGGACATCCTCAGAAGAATCCAGTCTATCCGAAGAGGAAAATACACACTAAGAGAAATCAATCTCAAAGTGTTGCAAGCTCTACCTGCTGAGTGGGATACCTTCACCAATATCCACGAGAGCCGAGCTGACCTTGGTGAAATGGGAACTGAAAGATTGTTCTCAATTTTAAAGGGAAATGAGTATAAGGTGAACCGAAGAAGATCTCAGTCCTCGGTTCAGACGAGTCGACTTAAGGATGTTGGTTCAACCTCAAAGTCAGTTGCTCTTCGAGCTGACTACTCCAAATCGAGAACATCGAGGCCAACAAGATCTGCAGACACAGCTGCAAAGGAGCCAAGCAGAGAGGAACTGCAACAGAACATTGCCGCCCTGTCAAAGAAACTAGCCGACATGGACACTCGGTTCGGAAAATACAAGAGATTCTATAAGTCCAACCGAACTCGAGACAGTTCAAAGCCTGTGACCAACGGTTGCTTTGAATGCGGCAAGGAGGGACATTTCAAAGCTGACTGTCCAGACCTCTCAAAGAAAGAGAGAGAAGCGTTGAGGGCCAATCAAGCTGGAAAGAACAAGGCCATGGTAGCAGAAGAAGCAACTGACGGCATGGACATCTTCACTGACACTGAAGATGAGGATGAACTGACTTTTACAAACAACGCCATCAGTCAAGATCAATACCTCATGGCACTTGGAACCGATCAAGATGATACTGAGGTACACTCTAATCCTGATAAGTTAAATTCTTCCAATATTTCTAACATGCAGGAATCACTGGATGAAGAGTTGGAACCCTCCTGGAGTGACTTTCAAGAACTCAGTGAGGAACTTCATCAGCAATCGGTTGAGTTTAAGAGTCTTCAAGAACAATTCTCAAAACTTGAAAAATCCTTAACCGTGAAGGACGATCTGATCAAGAGTCAAACAGAGGAGATTGAGAATTTCAAGAGTCAACTGAATGCGGTCAACCGAACTAATGCTCCAACCAATGAGGAGTTGACAAAGCAGATCAAGGAGCAGGAAGAACAGTTGAAAAATCAAGAGACTCAGATCGACCAGCTGATAAAGAAGTCAGATGGACAAACCGAGCAGATAACTGTCATCCTCAAGGAGTTGCAAACTGAGAAGGACAATCTAATCAAGCTGTATCAGTCATCCAAGATCATCGAGAATCTTATCAGTTACAGTAGACAGATCGATGACGTGTCAGGACTCGGTTATGATGTGATTAAAGATAGTGGAATTCCTCCAGCAACCTTCATCAAAGCTATTGAGGCCAAGGTTGTCGAACCTAATCCAGCTGAGTCTGAACCTCCCCAAAGTAATCCAACTTTCACTTCTCAGCAAGCTCAACCGACCAAGGCAACTACAACTGAGAAGGGAAAAGAAGTAATTGATGGAGGACAGAATGTTCCATCGGTTGGGATATCAACCGAGGGGGAATGTTCCAAAAGTCAGAAGAGGAATCAGAGGCGTCGAAGACATAATCGCAACCGAACTCAGAATCAGAACAGACCTCTACATCAACCTCAGAGTCAACATCAGAAAGAATGGAACCGACCACAGAACCGACAAGGGTTCAATCATCTGAATCAACAGCGGTTCCAACATCAGTTCAACCAAAGGTTCCAACCAAGTCAACCAACAAGGAACAGATCGAACAGCTGGAAATATTCATGCCACAATATGAACCACCAACAGGGCATGAACAGCTATAGACAACACTCAGGGAGTTGGAATCAGAATTAGCTACAGAGATTCCAACATGGCGTCCAACCTCACAGACAAATTCAACAGGATAAGAATCGCCATCAAAACAGGGGGAAAGTCTCTCCTCCGAAAGCTCAGAATGGGAGAAATCCAACTCCTCCCAAGAAACAGAACATCACTACTAACAACAAGCCTAAGGATAACCGAGGTGTTGTTATAGTTGATGATGAAGAGAGAGTGATCTAGAATGATAAATCCATCCGAATTTACAGGGAAAAGCGACGCACAGTTCCAGAGGAAACTGGTTCTAACCCTCCAGGACCCAACTGAAATTAGGGACCTAAGCGAGTTTCTCTTTGCAGGTACAGGAGAAACAGCTGAGGAAGAATAAAACGTCTGCAACAATGTGGGTGATGGACAGTGGATGCTCGAAACACATGACGAATCTGAAGGATTTGCTTGGAAGTTTCGTGGAAAAAGAAGGTCCATCAGTTACTTTTGGTGACAACTCAAAAGGTTACACCAGAGGTTACGGTACACTTGAAACCAATCATATTTCAATCTCTAATGTTTCTTATGTTGATGGATTGAAGCATAACTTGCTCTCCATCAGCCAATTCTGTGATAATGGTTTCTCTGTCAAGTTTGATGCACAAGGTTGCAGGGTTAAAAATGTCGGATCAAAGCAGGTGATATTGTTGGGAAATCGATCACCAACCGGGAATGTCTACTATGCTGACGGGAACAGTAGCCTTCCTGACACCTGCCTGTTATCAAAGAGCAGTTCAGATGTGAGCTGGCTGTGGCACAAAAGGCTCAACCATCTGAACTTCAAAACAATGAACCGACTTGCCAGACAAGAACATGCAAAAGGCATACCAAACCGAGTGTTTTCAACAACACATATCTGTAGTGCATGCCAGTTGGGAAAGCTTGCTAGATCTTCCTTCTGGTTGAAGACAACTCCCTCAACCGACCGAGTGTTACAGCTGATCCACATGGATCTCTTCGGGCCAGTTACACCAAAGAGCATAAATGGCAACGAATACACCCTGGTTGTAACTGATGACTACTCAAGATATACGTGGACCATCTTCATGCACCACAAGAGTGAAACCCAAGATGAGCTACCCAAGCTGATGGATCGGATATCGAACTAACAAGAGATGAAGATCATTTCTATCCGATCAGATCGTGGAACTGAGTTTCTAAATGAAACCATCATCGAGTACTGCGGGAAGCATGGAATTACACATCAAACATCAGCAGCGCGTACTCCGCAACAGAATGGAGTAGCTGAGCGAAGAAACGGAACACTGAAAGATGCAACTACATCCATGCTGACAAACTCAGCTTTGCCAAAGAGTTTTTGGGCTGAGGCCATCAATACTGCATGCTACACTCAGAATCGGTCTCTTCTAACCAAGCGGTTGGGAAAGAAACCATACGAGCTATGGAGACGCAGGAAGCCAGATATTTCTTATTTTCGCATTTTTGGTTCTAAGTGTTATATTCACAACAATGGAAAGACTCAGTTGAAAACTTTTGATGCCAAAGCTTCGAAAGGCATATTTCTCGGATATGCCGCTCGGATCAAGGCTTATAGAGTTTCAACAATGGCTCTCGTGTTGTGGAGATAACACCTCATGTTAGTTTTGATGAATCTACTTTTGAGTGCAGGAAACAAGCTAAAGGACAACAGGTTGATCCACAAGTTCCACCAGCCCTCACAAGATCTCAGATTATAAGGCAAAAGAATCTAGCCGAACCACTGGTTTGGGCAACTGAGGATGAGGATCCATACTCCTCTGAAGATGAATGCGAGGACCCCAGCTCATCTCAAAGGGGAACTCCAGCTGATGCCCCTCCAACTGCATCAGCATCCGAAGCCCAACCGAGCCCGGTTCGAAATATTATCAATGTAGAGGATCTAGACTCAACAGCTGCTCAATCACCAGTTCAGAAGACTCCAGCTCAGATCACGGAACAGCCACAGTTGGAAGAAGAAGGAAGACGCAACAGAAGATGGTATGAAGTTCATTCCACCGACAACATCATCGGAGATCCAACCGAAGGTGTGCGTACAAGAAGCAGAGTTGCGACTTAGGATTCAACCGAGGAAGATTCCAACACTTATGCCCAATATGCTGAGGAGTTGGCAGTTCTAGAGGAGTTCGAGCAAGCTGGAGATGTTGTCATGATTTCTTGCTTTGTAGCTGATGTGCTAGAACCGAAGAACGTTGTGGAAGCTCTCAACTATGTTCACTGGACAACAGCCATGCAAGAAGAACTGAATGAGTTTCTACGCAACTGTGTACGAGAGTTGGTAGAAAGACCAAATGGTGTCAAGGTTATTGGATTGAAGTGGATTTTCAAAAAACAAGAGAGACGCCATTGGATTCATAGTGAGGAATAAGGCAAGGTTGGTAGCTCAAGGATATTGCCAACAAGAAGGAATCGATTTCGAGGATTCCTTCGCGCCGGTTGCAAGGCTGGAAGCCATCCGAATCTTTGTAGCCTATACCGCACATCACAAGTTCAAGGTATATCAGATGGATGTGAAGTGTGCATTCCTCAACGGAGATATCAAGGAAGATGTATATGTTGAACAGCCTCCCGGTTTTGAGACTGGAGATGGAAGAGTGTACAAGTTGAAGAAAGCAATTTATGGACTAAAACAAGCGCCCAGAGCTTGGTATGACACTCTTTGTGGTTTTCTTCTGAACTCGGGTTTCAGACGAGGATCAGTTGACAAAATCCTGTTTACCATCAAAGTTGGAGATGACATTCTTGTTGTGCAAATCTATGTTGACGACATTATATTCGGTTCTAAGTCGGAGGAACTGTGTGAAAAATTTTCAAATCTCATGAAGGAGAAGTTCGAGATGTCGATGATGGGCGAGATGAATTATTTTCTTGGGCTACAAGTGAAGCAGTCAGAAAAGGGCATCTTCATCAATCAGTCCAAATATACAAAAGAGCTCATCACCAAATTCGGATTGCAGACAAGTAAGACAACAAGGATCCTGATGAATACTAACTGGAAGATTGAACCTGGAACTGAGGGAAAGCTCGTGGATGCCAGTAAGTATAGAGGGATCATCGGTTGTTTGCTTTATCTAACCGCCAGTCGGCCAGACATATCTTACGCGGTTGGAGTGTGTACCCAGTTCCAAGTTCAACCAAGGGAAGCACACATGTTGGCAGCAAAGAACATCATCAAGTATCTGAAGGGTACAGTCAATGTTGGATTGTGGTATCCAACTGACGACAATATTCAGCTGACCGGATACTCAGATGCAGATCTAGCCGGAGATCGGTTGGACAGGAAGTCTACTTCTGGACACTGTCAGTTCATGGGAAGCAAGCTGGTTTCATGGTTCTCCAAGAAACAAGCATGTGTTGCCACTTCTACAACTGAGTCAGAGTATATGGCTGCCGGAAGCTGTTGCATGCAAGTGTTATGGCTCAAGCGACAGCTGAGAGATTATGAAGTTTCAACTGGACAGGTTCCCATTCATTGTGATAGCTCAAGTGCCATTGCTATCTCTCTGAATCCTGTTCACCACTCTCGGAGCATATCAACATCCGTCATCATTTTATCCGAGATCATATTGAGAAGAAGGATGTATCCATGGAGAAGATTCCAACTGAGATTCAGAAAGCTGATATCTTCACCAAACCTCTAGCTGAAGCACGGTTCAAGATGCTATGTGACCTCCTTGGACTGTTGGATCCATCAGATGAGGAGTCAACTGAGGTAAAGAGATAGATATCCATCTGAGGGGGAAGCTCAGATGAAGGGGGAATCTCAGATGCGGATCGCCAACTGAAGACATCAGACGTCAGCTAAACAGACGAATTCGAGTCAGCTGATGGTATGCCGCAACGTGGGAACTCATCTGATTCCAACATCAGCTGGCAGGTAACATTTATGGCTGAAGGTGTTATGTTCTTAAATGAGAATGTTTGAAATAAATTCAAACATTCCTGAGCCAGTTAGTTACATTAAAATAGCCATCATGTCGCATTAAATGTAAAGTACGGCTGAACATCCATAGCCTACTTTATAGTGCGACTGAGCTGACAAGATAAACTGTACACCTTCTCATGCGCGGGTTGGAGCTCGGTACATGACGTCAAGTCAAAGATAGTCAACAGTCGTGTGATGTCAGCCATTGATGGATTCGTGCCATTTAACCCCAGCCGTCGATTCAACTGAGTCAAAAACCTATATAAGGAAAAAAATCAGGAAGAAATCTCCTACTTTCCTCATTCGTGTCTATCTTCTATAACTGTTCATCGTCTTCCCAGATTTTGTCTAACTATTTTCTGCAAAAGATTTCCCTTACTTCTTTCTATATATTCCTTTTGCAGTGATCAAAAATGGCACCCAAAAGCAAGAAAATGGCTTCATTTGGATCTTCCCTTGTCCCTACCTCATACGAAGAATCATTCGACATGCTGGTGTCGAAGATCCACTTCGAACAGATCCTCTCCGATGAGGAATTGGAGTCGCCGGTGTTGGCTCCCCTGGCCAATACTCTCAGAGAGAATGGCCTTCTGAAATGGGCCAAGCTTTGCCCCTCCCACTTGCTCAGGCGACAGGTCGGGGAGTTCTGCGTCAACCTGAATGCCTCCCTTGACAGCACAGAAGGAGTCTCAACGGAAGTGACATGTCGGCAACGAGACGTTCCGGCTAGGACCATTCGCCGCGTCACCTTCCCCATCTACGTTTCCGATGCCCTTTGCTACATCATTCCCGTGAACCACACAGCCACAGAACTTCTTGAGAGCATAACCAACGAGCACGTCGATGAGTTTCTGCAGAATGCTCTGATTGAATCGGAGAGGTTGAGGAGTAATATGCAATGAACAAAGCTGAAGCTAGAACATCGATTATTGTTCGATGTTGTGTCCAAGGTGGTGTTCGAATACAGTGGTGCCTTCGGCGACATCAGCCGACCCAAGTTGAAGCAATTGGTGGCTTTGGAGCACTAACACCAGATCAACTGGTATCAATACTTCCTGAACCAGTTGATGGTGGAGAAATCGAAGATCTCTGAGACGACTACTGACTCGGGAGAGAAGCTGCTAAGTGTCAAGAGGACACTCAACTTTGGCTGCAAGATCTCAGCCCTGATCTTGCTCGCGACCAAGGATCGCAACATGGTCTGGAATGACTGTGACGAGACGTCGGTCAAGAAGTTGTTGCTATTCCCAACAGCGAAGAAGGCACAAGAGGTGCTTAGGAGTGTGTACACTCTGAAATAGAAGAAGAAGGTTGGAAAGTCTGCTGAGTCCACAGCTAAGGGGGAACCAGCTGTCGCTCGCCCCGCCAAGTCCAAAGCTGCACGCCGACGAGCTGAGTCGGAGAAGGAAACAGCTGAGGAGCCTGCCCAGAAAAAGCTGAGGGTACGGTTCAAGAAGTCGGTTAAGAAGCCAACTGATGTGCCAGCTAATGAGCCAACTGAGGTGCCAGCTGATGAGTCAGCTGAGGAGCCAGTCCTGCTGAGGAGGAGACATCGGTTGAGTCGACACCTGCTGAGGAGCCTTCCGAGTCCAGCTGCTCAGCTGAGGCCGCCACGTTCGAGATCGTCCCTCGAGCCACCGGAGCTGACAAGGCTGACGGAATGGAGACGGATTTGACGTCAGATGCTTCTTCCTCATCTGAGGATGTTGAAGACGTTCCCACCTCCCCCACAGCAGGAGTTGATGCCGTACCGCCCCCAGAGCCTCTTGCTCATTCTACCCAACCAGAACCAAATGTTCCGAGCACCTTGCTCGATGCCAACATTGTGACCGCTCCTTCGGCCAATGTTGAGGAAACAATTGAAACCCCCTCCCAACCGAATCCAATATTCCGAGCTCCCAACTCGATGCCGATGTTGCGACCTACTCTTTGGCCAACATTGATGAACCTTTTGAACCTTTGCCATATGATCTTTCCCTATCCCCAATAAATGAAGAAGATGATCTTCAGGCAGTTGCGCTGGAGCACGAGGGCAGGGTGGCCTACTGCTTCCAGAAGCTGGTGGGCATGTTCCCTGAAGCTCGCGACATGCCAGTCTTTGCCACTCTGGGAACCGAGTTGTTGTACCAGTTCCACCTGATCTTCAGCCATTGGTACGTGAAAGAAGATACGATCAGGGTGCAGAGCTGGAACAGGCTGAAGTCAGATGAGTCCCGCATCCGAACTGAACGTCGGAGAAATGTCGGAGTTGAAGTCCACTCTGTTGGGATTGAAGTCGGAACTGAACGTCTTCAAATCCTTGGCCGACTCCAATCTTGCCAAGTCCCAACAAACACAAGATGCTGAATGGGAGTCTCGCTTCGAGTCGCGATGGGCTGAGTTCGTGGCTTTTCAAACTGAGGTCATCGAGAACCTCTCTGCCTTGAAGAAAGCCGAACAAGAGCGCCAGGACTCGGATCTGGCGAAGAAGGTGGAGCTCGAATGCGCGGTCGATGAACTCTTCAACCGCATCAAACTTGCCGAACAACAACTCACCTATCTGAATGGTTCAGTAGAAAGCCTTGTTGCTGATGCCAAAAAGGGAGAAGAGAAGGAGACAGAGGTTGAGGTGCAGGAAGAAGAAGAGACGCCAGCTGCTCAATCAAAATCCCAGCTGAGGAAGAGGAAGTCTGCTGCTCCCAAGTCAACCGAAGTCGGTGGAGCCCAAATGTCTAAAGACTTGGAGCAGGCAGAAAAATTTGGAGTTTCCTACAGCTTCATAGCCGAGATCGCTGCCGAGCTGGATTCTGAACTCGACGGTATCACAACCGAAGAGTGCATCACAGCTGCTAAGGCTATGGATGTAGAAGAGAAGGATTATATGAACCCGAGCTGGTTAAGGAAGTTCGCTGCCAGCCAGGCAAGGAGGGTGAACCAGTTCGAAGAAGAGTTGAAGAAAATGTCTCAGAATTTGGACCGCAGCGTTGCCTCCCGCAGCCGACGCCGCATCAACAAACATCAATCAAAGGCGGAAGCTCGGTTGAAGCAACAAAGGTTGCCAGCAAAGTCCAAAGTCGAGAGTCGGTTTAGGCATGTTGTAAAGTGGATGCCGACCGAGTGGAATGAAGAGTGGGAGTTGTTCAAGCAGGAGTTCGTGAACGACTTCTACTATATGAAGGTTTACGCAACTGATGACCCGAGAAAAGCGTTCAAGGAAGCGCTGACCGAGTTGCACTCAGGAGACCCGGGCATGTTCAGCCAATTCAGGCAGGCTGTGATTGACGCCAACCTGGACTTGAACACAGTTCCGGTTCCCCAGAAGGTTACTTACCAGCCTTCCTTCCTCCCAGACTCTCGCAACCCGAACCGCACGAAGATCGCAGCTGAGGTGAGGCAGGTTTGCATGGAGCATGGAGTGGACATTTCCAAGGAGTCACCTGCTAAGAGGGAAATTTTTGTTAGGATTTTTAGTAAGTATGGTCTACAATTTTAGTTCAGTTAGTTTTTGAACAATTGTTGTAATTTTTGTCTTTTGCGTTCATCTTTGTAACAATCAGTTGTAATGAAAACTACTCAGTTATAAGATTCAACTTGACGTACAATCCCTCATTGTCCAAGCTCTGAATCGCAAAGTTATTTCAATACCATGTTATAACTGTGCTAACCCTTTGATGTTTTCATCTTATAGACAGTCTAGAATTTCAGCTGAGATTTTAGATAAGTCAGTTAGATCTAGATCAGTTGTGATCTGTAAGGGTTTTAGACTTCTTATAAGGGGTTTTGGCATCATCAAAAAGGGGGAAATTGTTGGGAAATTTAAGTAAAAGTTTTGATTGATTCCAAAACCAACTGACCCCAACCGAGTAGATGTTGCCAGATCCTAAGGTCAGTAGTTAGGCTTGCTGTTTGAGCGTTGTTAAGATTTTATCTTTACAGGTCTCCAGCTGAAGACGGCAACAAGGCTTCACTCGGATAGAACATCAGTTGTAAGGAAAACAACTGAGCGTTCATCAGGTGAGAAGCAGTATGGGGGAAGAGAACATCAGATGAAAGGAAATCATCTAAGCGTTCAAACCCAACTGAGAAGATACAAGGAAGACAACTGAGCGTTCAGCTTCAGAACATCAGTTGTATATTTCAACCCAGAAGATTAACAGCTTGAAGTTGAAGTCAGCTGAGAGTTCAACTGTTAGTAGTCAGTTAGAACATCAGCTGAAGAACAAGTTAGTTGAAGATCGAAAGTCTTAACCGACCACTCCTTGCTGGAAGTCTGTTGTTAAGATTTGAATTTCAAAAAGGAAGTCACGTGAGGGTTTGACCGTTCAGTCATTACCCCATTTGGCCCAACACAAGGCTATCTCAGATGGAAAGCAGAAGAGCACAGATGCCATATCGGGAAAGTTTGCAGAGATGAGAGACAAGCCATCGCTTTCAAAGAACAGAGATCAACGGCACCTCCAACGGCTAGTTGACTCTCTCCGCCTATATATAGAGGCCTTCATTCATTCGAAAAAAATAAGACACACACGCGAGAAGAAACCAGAGAGCGAAAGAAAGAGCTATATTCTTCACGAGCTGAACTGCATTCAATCTCTTAGAACATCACTTGTTGAGAGTTCTAGAGTTAGTTAGATTTTGTGTCTTTAGATCGAACCTTGAGAACATCACTTAGTGAGAGTTCGTAGAGTGTTAGATCATAGCTCACTTCGTGTTCGAGCTTTTAGTTGGAACCCCATTTTCTTTCACCTGAAAAGGTTTTAGGATCCTACTCTTCCTGCAACTGAGTAGATAGGTTGTTTAGTACCCGAAAACTAAACTGTAAGGTTGATAAGTACCCGCAAACTTATCCTTAACGGTTGCTCAGCCCGCGTAAGCTGAGTGGTTTGTCCAGTAGAACTTGGACAGAGTTGTGTGGACTCACAACTCCCCGTGGACGTAGGAGGTTTCTCCGAACCACGTAAATTTCTGTGTGCTTGAGTTTATTCTTCAGTTATTTCCTACATTTTCAACTGTCCTTCTAACCAGCATACAAATTGATCTTAGCATTCTTAACTGTCTTGGTTCTTGACCAACCGTACATAAAAACGTGAGTTAATTTTAACGAGTTAATTTCCACCACATTCCGCACAGCACATCACTTCCAACCGAGTGTTTCTTACTCGGTTGTGATTCCAACTGAGCTTCCTTACTCGGTTGAGATAATTTTTAGGGGATTGTTTTAAAAAGTTGCATCTGGTGTATTCCCCCCCCATACACCAGAACTCGTTTCGGACCATCAAGTGGAATAATAAATTTTAATTGGACATTAATTGATAAATCCTTATTGAGGATTTAAAAACTACCAAAATAAAATACGAACTTGAAGCCAACATTAGCCATTTTTTTATAATTATTTACTAATGTTAAGATTTCAGGAAATATTTAAAATTGTAACAAATTATAAGAAAGTGTCGCTAGGTAAAATCGTAAAAGTAGCTAGATTATCCCCCAATTTTAAACACACAATCTTGTTGAACTGATTTCCGGCCTGAAAAGTTACGTGATAATTTAAGTACCCCTTTTTTTTAGCTTTTGCTATTATTACATATTCGGCATTATATTACAGAGGGAAAAAAAAAGACAATAACAATTCCATGCATTAAAGTCATCAATGACAAGTTGGTTCCAGACCTACTAATTTCTCCAAGTTCCAAGAATTTACATTCAATTAATATTTTATGATTGCATAATATTCATATTCATGCTATATATGTCTATTTATAGTTCATTAAAAAATATATATGCACTTGTATACGCGTTTGTCATTAAAACAACGTGTGCGAAAAATAAAAATATGAAGTGCAACGCATGCAGACCAGGTCTAAAAAGTTTGATTATCATTAATTTCCATATATAAAATAGGTCACGTGATCCAAAAAAGGGGATGGGGGCGAAATCCAGAAAATACTAATTTTAGAGTAATATATGTAGATTTCCCAAAGGAAAGTATAGATTCTCATCATTAATAACGAAAACTCAAATTTCGTGAATAAGATAATAAAAGATATAGCAAGTTTTTTATTTTCTCTATTTTACACAAGGTATAAGCTTCTTCTCTTTGTCTCCACGTAGTTTAATTAATCATCTCCTGCCAATTGAAATCATTGCAGAAACGTACAAACTCGTTTACTCTCTCTCTCTCTCTCGTCTATAAATAAGGGTGGCATGACTTTGTGAGTGTGGCATATTTCTTAACGAAGAATTCAAACAAATTTCAACATATCTCTCATTTCTTGGACAAAAGGTAAAACCTTTATCTCAAGATTTTGGTTGTTTTATCTTCCTTTCGTTCTCTTCCTTATTTGGCGGTTTTTTTTTTTCCTGAGTGGCAACTGTCCAACTTGAAAATGATACAAAAAGGCTCAATAAACCTTTAATTTAGAAATGAAAATTTAACAAATTTTGATTTTAGTTTCTGATTGTTTTATGTTGTAAGCTGTAAATATTGTACTTCTTTTCGATTTGAATAAAAGGTGTTATTAGATTTTTGCAATGGTTGAAACAAGAAGTTGTTACTTGTAATAAAAAAATGAAAACAATACAGATTGCATATTTCACTGTACTGCTAAAATCTTCAAATGATAAGCCAAAATGCAAGATTTTTAGAGCCTTTAAATACCCAACAGAATCTGGCTGTAGTAGTATAGGTGTGAAATAAGTCGATAATTAAATGCTGTATATATATCTTTCTTAAGTAGAGATGATATGATGATGAATGACAAAATTTGAGGATTTTTGTGCTTCAAAAGCTGGCACGTCTACTTTAAGTGATTGATCAATTGACAATACGTATGATTGAGTATTTGAAGGATTAGACGACCAAATAAGTTCAAAACTGTTCGATCAACCAAAGTTTCTTCTTTTGATTATAGTAGGGAGTTAATTGAGCTGAAAGATATGGGGCAGAAGAAGCTGAATTTTAATCAACCTATTTTATCTGTGAGAAGATACTCACCCAAGATGGCTCCACAACTAGATGATGAAAGGAAATGCAGCAATTCTCTCCCTATTATACATGGCCTTTCTCCTCACAGACCAGAGTCGAACTCTGGTCCCGTGAGGAATCCGGGATCTGTTCCCTTCACTTGGGAACAGATACCGGGACGACCAAAGGAAGAGATCTTAGCAGAAGGTGCTAAGATCTATTCCTTTGCTTCTGTAGAGCTTCCACCCAACGAGATGGAAGCTTTGCAGGAAACTAGTAATATCTCCAACACTATTGATTGTGAGGAATGTAGTGAAGCTGTAGTAGATGGACCCGATTTGCTACATAAAACGGATGATTTAGGCATTAATGCATCTAAAGCGAGGAATCAACATCAAGAACAGAGAAGGAAAGTAGTATATCAAGATAAGCCAATACTAGTCCACTGCAGGCCTAAAGAAGGGAGTTATGATGGTGGAGATCAACAGGAAAATGTGATCACAGTTTGTTGCTTACTTCCTCGATCCTGCTTAAAAAGTCCGTTCTGTGTAAACCCCGTTCCTGCAATGAGAGTGATGAATCGTGTAATGACATTTCCATTATATGGCTCCTCAACTGACAGTGAGAATGAGCGGTATGCAGTGAAACCAATTGACAGAATCCAAACATATAAGCTCAAAGAGGATAATCAACACGAAGATGGGCCATATCTTGAAGAGTTTCCGTGGAAAAAGAGCTTCAGAACCTTGCAGGAACTATTGGCTGATGAGGAGGGACCAAAGGAGAAAAAGTTGTATGTTGATGATATGAAAAAAGTAGAGGCAGATGATAGTGAGAGTGATGAGATTGAGACCAACATGATTTCAGATTCCGACAAAGATTGGAGCAGTGAAGATGACGTAGTACAAGTGGCTGTAAAGAATGCAAGAAAGCAGCAGCAGCAGCAGCTATCAAGAGCAACAATTCTTGGAAGTGATGTTCCTCCTCCACCGCCACTTCCGGAATCTCCAACAGATTCTTGGCTTTTTCGAACTCTGTCGTCTTCGGCCTCCATGAGGAAGGGGTCGAGTTCCTCGTTCATGTCTCGGTTCAGCAATAAGTACTGAGAACTACAGAGGATGGAATGTGGAAGGCTAACTTTAAATTTGTTGAAGGTGCAAATGTCATAATTTGGATTTCTTTAAGGTGTATTCCAGTAAATTTTAAGATGCTTTTTGTCTCACCAAACTTGTTTTTATCAGGAACAACAGCTAGCTGATCTTGATGTTCATGGCTTGACCTGAGAGAGAGAGAGAGAGAGAGAGAGAGAGAGAGAGAGAGAGAGAGAGAGAGAGAGAGAGAGAGAGAGAGAGAGAGAGTTTTGATTTTTGTAGGAGTTTTATATTCTCATTTTTGTGAAGGGACTGAATCATTTTTAGTTCTACATTGTCCACAAAAAATAAAACTCCATATTATCTTTACCACTACGAAAATATTAAATCCATTACTACACTAAAAGAGCTTATTGTATTCGACATAAAATGTATCCGTATTCATTCTTTCATGTGAGTAGCAATTAAGTTGAAGATGAAACTCAACTGTTCTGTTTTATTGATGTCAATATTTATGCCAAATTCCTGTATTTTAGTTTAATTTTACAATAATTAAGTAGGTCTAATTTGTAATATTTGGGTTAATCGTACAAGATAATATTTTAATTAGTATAATTGTGCATTTAAATTTTATTGGCTACAACTTGCAACACCTAATCATCTCTGCTTCTCTTTATATATTTCTCAAATAAATCGACAAATAAGCTTCAAATAAAAAGGCATTGAGATAAATGTCACTGCCTTTCTCTCCCTGGCAGATAAATGACATTAGCTGAACTCGATTAAATAAACATAACAGCTCCTTTCACGCAAGAGAGCATCTCTACTCGAGCTCGACTCGGAACTCATACAAACCTCAATATAATTGGCAATCTAACAAGTCAAACTCAAATTTAGAAATTCAACTCGGGTTTGAAACAGTTACAACTCAATCGATCCTCGATTCAGTTGGCAATATAACAAGCTCAAAATCAAAATGACAGGATTAAAGGAAATATAAATTATGTCTCAGATAGTATATGTAGGGCCCTGTAAGGTCAATCAAATAATATATGATACCTCAACTATGTACACCTTAAAGTCTAATTTCTGCTAAACGAAAATTATTGTCATAACAGTTAAACCATACTAAATTTTAATAAATTGAGAGTCATGACTCTTGAGAGCATATAGAATTTGAATATGTGACATCAAAAATTCTTCAAGTTTTAAGCGGACGGCCTTTGTACTGTCCTCTCCTTATTACAAAGTCATCTGGCGGCAGAAACTCTTCTAACCAAATAATTTCGGATATATTTTCTCCGTCCACCTCAATAGTACCTTCATTAAAGATCAAAAGTAGAAATAAGTAAATAAATTTTAGCAAGAACAAATGAAAATGTTTCAATCACGAGTGCTTTTACTAGGTAGATCTGCGGCAGGGGACAGTCTAAAATAAGTGCAATGCCGTCCGTCTTCAGATGAGTAGGGTGGAGAAAGAATGTCAAAGATAGCACAAGGAGTAATAGCCTTGAAATAATGGATGTTACCACCACTAGTTGGATAAAGGACTGTTGTATCACACGGAGCTACCATATCACAATCTCTCACTATTTTTGCAGGCCTTGCTCCTGAAAGTAATCCAAAATTGTCGAGAAGTGATTAATATAGTTCGTATGTGTAGAGTCATGTAGCTCTAACGATTCTAATGCACAAATAGAGCTGGCAAAAAGCATCAGACATGTTTAGCATATTCTGATATTTTATATGAATCGAAACAGAAGTGCCAAAATAGAAAGAAAGCACACACGCCTGTACGTGCAAAGGGAAGGTCTGGAAGGAAAGAAAAACCAAATCAACAATGAGAACAGCATCTAGAAATCTAAGTTGGTTATCATCCTCTAAAGATGGTTATCCATGTTTATACTGAACATTTCACTTTTTATGCTATAAAATCAATATTCAAGATTCAAGATAGACTGAGGATTCAATAAGAGCATAGGCAACCATCATGAAAGCAAAATCCAACACTAGACAGATGCCTAAAATTACTCACCTTGAGATGGATCAGAAGGCCCAGGGATGTTGATCCAATCATAGGACTTTACATGTAACGAACCATAAAGAAGCTTACTCAGCACTGTCATCCCAGGATGGTTATGAAGAGGGATGACCGAGGAAGGTGGCATACAGAATATCCCCATCTGCCAAAGAAAGAAGATATTTATTCAATAATTTGGGGTTCCAAAATTCTAAAGATGCATACAGTTCATATACAAATTGTGGACCGTGTGAAGCCAAACTAGTCAAAGTAAACTGGAACCAAGAAAATCAGACAGAGAAAGAGAAACAAAACCAAAAAAAGTTGATAAATCATAAGAAAGACACTTACAGAGAAGCCATCACACTCATGCACATGCAGGTATTTAATTGTGGGGAGTGACCCATTCCCCCCATTGCGATCTGTGAAGGTACCTTGCCAATTCCGTAATAGTTGGGCCTCTTGCTCAAGACCCACATCAGAAGGTTTGATTTTCTCTGCAACAAAGAATGTCAAGTGTTAATAAGCAATAACGCAAGCACACTTATGTACCTATAAAGCAATTTCAGTAACAGAATGTCCTTCCTCAAGTTATATCCAATCCCTAGGTAATGTCCTTCCTCAAGTTGTACCTTCATAAAGTCAATTCAGATTTAATAACTATTTTTACTTATTTATTTTATGTCATTAAGCCATCAATATAAATCCAAAAAAAAAGAGAACCAAAAAAAAAAGTAGTTATGATAATAATCCTTATTATTATAAGTATTCTCTGTATTGTATCGGATCATGTTGACATGAAAACTGACATGGCCACACAAACTGACAGATCTAAGTTTCGGCCTTTTTTATCTAGTTTAACTCAGCTCCATCCGAACTTTGAAACAAACTACATGCAAATTTTGTGGCATTGACGCATAACTGTGGCCAAGTTTTCAGAAATATAGTAATCTTCCAACTACAAATATTTATGGTTAAAAAGCACTGATATAATCCAATAACCTCCTCAATGTAGAATCAACCACCAGCCATACAACTCAGATGACAGATCCACATAATGTATGTTAGGGCTCTCCTTTTTCCAAGAATACCTCAATAGTTATTCACATTTCATATTTAGCTCTCTTAAGTCTTAACTGATTGACTTTATAATTTATATGGACATGTACCATCTATTGCATCAGTTTTCCTTTATAGTGCCAGCAAGTTCTAAATAGAATATCTATATTTTCATATCCTAGAAATACTGTTGACCTAAGATGAACCTCAACATATTCACCCATGAGGACATGCTAAAATTCCTTAAAACAAGTCAAAAGTTGCATAGAAAGATTAATCTAAAGAAAGAGGTAACTGCTCCACAACTCATCAATATTTCAGTAACATCAGATAGTTCTTGATCGAGACATATGGCCATTTTATGTGCCGCAAAAATGTTATCTGTTTATCTCAACACAGAAGAGCACATACATTATTACATTAATGAACATTGTAATGCCAGTTAATGTGGGAAAAACAATTAGACAAAGGGGCACACTGAGTTAGGCAGTCATAATGTATGAGGTATTCAGACAAAAAAATGCATTTAAAATTTTAAATAGATGAAGACGTAATTGAATAAAACAGTGGTCTTGGTGAACTAATTAAAGTAACTTCCTTTCCAATGACTAAACTGATGAACTCTACTTTTCCAAAAAAATAAACTAACACCACCAAGAAATCAAGAAAACAACACTAAGCCAAAAAAATATGATTTATCACGATCTTCCCCAGCAAACAGATAATATGTTTAAGGCAAATGAGACAAGCATCAGAAAAATTCAATTTCAAATCTCATATCTGTTTGTGTTCTTTCTTATCCCAAATCAATCCAAATTATCATAGATGAAATTTGATTTGCCTCTAAAAAGGAAGTCTTTTCCTACCAACTTTATTAACTAGGAAGAACTTCATCAAATTTTTACGACGAGAGATCATGTGTCACCATACACAATGCATACACACTTCTGTTAAACGTTCCAAGAAGTTCTATGATTTTAAAAAAAAAAAGGCAGGAAACGGAAGGGTGAAGCACAAGGAGGACTTTTCTTCTTCTTACCTAATAGGTTGCGAACTTTTTCTAAACCCTCTTCTGAAATGGGTCCATTAGGCGTAAGTGATGCTTTACACGCGTTATAAAGCTTCTGCACGGCTGGCATTGTCTGGATAACGAACAACTAAACTCTAAGGAAACGTCAAAAACAACTGCTTGGGTTCCAAACTGAATCTAGGGTCCTCTGTTTGCTGAAGACCCTGTCAGTTAATTGCATCCAGTTCTATGCAAAAAACAGCTGATCATCAAATCTGCGTATCCATGAGCACCTTGCTTTGATAATTCCTTTTCGCCGACAATACCTATTCAACAGATAATAACAGTTTAACTTGGTATCCAGATAAAACTGGAAAAAAAAAGAAGTTATACATATGCCAACTCAAAGAATTCTAATCGAACCAAGATCAGAATCATGCAGGTCACTGAAAAATGTCAATTAGAAACTAAACTAATCGACTCACACTTAATAAAATTCAACTTCAATTACAGAGAGTGCTGCAAAAACATGGGGGCCGCACCTAAAAAACTCAAATTGATCCAAAATTGTGACTTAATAGAGCATAAAAGAGGCGAACTCAACTCAAAACCAAGACAATAATAGAAAATTCACATCCGAAACAGATCAACGAGCATAAATAAACAAAAAAAAAAAAGAAACAGAAACATTTCAAATAGAGGGAGACGAAATCACATAATTAACAATAAAGACCGCGCAGAAACCAGTTAATTAACGGGTATTGGTGGGAAATAGGCGGAGAAGGACTTACGGCGAAAACGAAATCACAGTGCGGCTCGCAGAAAGGGAGAGATCGATCGTATTTTTTTGAGAAAGAGAAGTATACGTATTTCTAAATATTGGTTTAAAGCAAGGGGGGCGGGGTGGGGGCCTGGGGGGGTTGGGGGTGGTGGTCCGTGAAGGAATTTGGGGAGAGTTTTATGGGGGTCAGGCAAAAACCCCAAATCTGATTTTACGCTTCACTATAATAAATTAATTGGTTCTGCTCCTTATTTGACGTTTTTGCCCTTTGCGACCCTCAAGCTACCAAAATTAACTTGAACTTCGTCCAACTAACCTGCTTGCTTCGTAACCTTCTCAAAATACATAAACACATGCATTTCAAAACTTACATATTAAGAAAGAGAATAAATTATTATTTTTTTATTTTAGATTATTGTATAGGAAATTTTAGATAATAGAATTTGTATTGATGGAATGGTAAGTGGAAAAGTTTTACTCCATTTCATTTCAGAAATCTAAAATATGACACTTATTTAAAAATAATTTTTTTTGTAGTGTTTTCTAATCAGTTTCCTCAATCATTTAAACACACATATCAAGAAAGTTTGACATTTTTACTTTCTCTACCCTTGTACATGGTATGGAAAACTGAAAAATATTAATATTAGTAGATGATAATGGTGAAATTGATAGTTTGACATTGTTTTTTATGTAAAATATTGTAACAGACACTTATATAAAGATAAATTTTCTTTATACCAAAAAATTTATTAAAGAATGGATGATATATATATATATATATATATATGGTGGATCTGGTAGGAACTCATCTTTATATGAGTTCGTAGAATCGGCATAAATATCACTCAGATAATGAACAAAATATAATACGTTAATGCACAAATTATAGTAACTTAATGCACAAATTATTTAACACATTTTAATGCACAAACAACAATAATCTAATGCATCAATGAATCTAGACAGTAGATAAAAAGAATAACGGTCTAAATTAGTTCCTATATGATCTTCTTTCTACATATATAAATAATCTTTATCCTACGAATGCGCATAGATGCACAAAACAATGTAACATGATGCATCAGACAATACAAAAAGATGCACCAACATATTTAAAAATACAAAATCACGCACAGAGATTTGGTGCATCTTTATGCATTGTCCGGTGCGCCTTGCTGCAGTGTCTGATGCATCTATTTGCATTCGTAAGATAATGATCATTCTTATATGATATCTCTGGAAAGATCAAATGAAAACATTCTCCCCCATACTTATCAAAGATTTCTCCATATTCACCAATTGGGTTTACGGAATATTAAGGAATCTCAAAGATGTTTCTAAGCGCACTCAATAGAAAATCATATTCCTTAATTACTTGAACAATTTATATCATACGGACACTTTTCTAATTTTGCAAAGTATCTTTGGGTTGACATTCTCTACCACAACACTTAATTTAATTTGTGGCAGATATGTAGTGTCGATTGCAATATGAATGGATGATATTAACAGAGAACATGGTATTTTCATAGTACTTAATTTATATGCCCAACAAAAATCGCAACTGCTAGTTTATACTTTGAGGATAAAAAATGTTAATTTATTTTATTTTATTTTATTTTATTTATAAATGGAATCCACTAATATTAAGGATCAGCTGCGAATCGAATGGTCACAATCCATAGTGGAAGTTGTGGAACATCAGCTTTTCAAATCATCTCGTTATCTATAATAAGTGTTTAAGTTGCTCGGATGGTAATTAACGTTATTTTTTCAATTGAAAGAGATAATCATTAGGATGTATCCAAAAATAAATAAATAAATATTAGGATATGAGATGTCGCTGTCCCTAAATTAACCGACGTTACATTGATTTGAAATGTTTTTAGGGAGAAAACATGCAACGATCTTTTAGATATTTTTGTCACCATATTAAATCATTAGATGATTAGACATTACAATGCCAATTATTACGAAACTATTACTCCCTTCATTCAATTTATATCTACCTACTTACCACAAAAAATTTGTGCATTTTATATCTACCTAGTTTAAGAATTTTATACATATACCTTCATCAATTTTCCCTATTTACTATCCTTTGCCATTGATGACTTCATCTCACATCAACTTTATTTTTACTTTTTTATCATCCCAACAACTTTATTCCTACTTTTTGGTCAATACCACCTCTTTTTTGTCGTTACCTCTATTTTTTTGCCATTATCTCACTACCCCTCAAATACACCTTTATTTCACCAACGATCACTTTATCAGCTTTCTTAAAACCCGTGCCACACCCCAAATGGGTAGACATAAATTGGACGGAGGGAGTATTTACTTAGGCTATCCATAACTCTTGGAGACCATCAATAGTCTTCAAGGTGTCTTCAGCACCCCTTTTTCACTAGAAATAGCTTAGAGACACTTTTCTCTGCAACCCAATTGTCTTCAAGCTGTCTCTATTTTTAATATTAAACAATTCAACATTTTCATTAAATTAATTCATAAAATTTCATTAATAAAAATAACATAAAACATTACATTAATTCAAATAAAATAAAATATTACAATAATTGCAATAAAAGAATTACATTAATTGAAATAAAAAATTACATTAATTAAAATATGGACTACTCGGATAGACGTCCAAATTTACGCCAAAGGTGCTCGATGAGATCATTGGTGAGCCTATAATGCTTTCGTTGATCTCTCAAGTCGGCTTCCCGTTTGAGATATTCCTCAAAGACGAGCGGAGTGGCTCTTTGGGATATCCCGCTAGTGGACGGAGAATCGGCATCGTCTCTCCAATTCTCTGCATCCTCTTGCTCGTCTTCGATGATCATGTTGTGCAAAATAATACACGCGAACATGATATCTCGGAGATGCCTTGTATACCAACACCGACCCGGAGCCTGGATGATTCCCCATCGGGCTTGGAGAACTCCAAAAGCCCGCTCTATGTCCTTTCTGGCCGATTCCTGCATCTTCTTGGACCTCGCCGTCTTTGGGTCAGTTTCAACCTTCGACGCTTTGATCAATGTGGGCCAACAAGGGTAGATCCCGTCGGTCAAGTAGTACTCCTTGTCGTACTGCCTTCCCATGATGGTGAAGTTGCACGGCGGAGCTCTATCTTCAAGCACGTCAGTGAACAAGGGCGACTGATTGAGGACGTTGGTGTTGTTGGAGCCGACACACCCAAAAAAGGCTTGCCAGATCTATAAATCACACGCCACCGTCTCCAAAATTAAGGTAGGCACGCTGTGATCCCTGAACGTGTAGGCACCCGCCCACCATTTTGGGTAGTTCCTCCAAGCCAGTGCATGCAATACAGGCTTCTGAGCATCCCCGAAAACCCATGCCGCCTTGTGCATTTAGAGCATACGAACGGTGTCGGCAGCATTTGGCTTCCTCAAGTATCGCTCGCCAAAGAGGTCGATCATTGCTCGACAAAATTTTCAGAGGCAAAGCCGGCCAGTGCTATCTCCGATCTTCAGGTACTCGTCGAACACATCCGAAACACCACCAGTGGCCAGTTGTCGTATCGCCATCGTGCATTTTTGCACCAACGTTAGCCCCCATCGTCCAAGTGCATCTTGTCGATGCATGAAGAAGTGGACGTTGTCCTTCAACATCTTGCAGATGTGCAAGAACAGATGCTTATGCATCCAAAAACGGCGTCGGAAAAAGTGCTCGCCGTAGGTGGGGTTGTCGGCGAAGTAGTCGGCGTGTAGGAGCGCACACGCCGCTTCACGGTCGCGGTTGACGAACGACCTCGCCCTCTTCTTCTTCTTTTTCTTCTTCTACCACTAAATGTGCACGGAGGTGTCGTTCCACGTCCGCCATCATCTCCAGTACCTCGTCGTCGGTGCCGGTCTCTACATATTCCACCGACGAAGATGAAATGCTCGATGAAGACATTTTTTTAGAGTTGAATTTGAGAGAAAAAGAGATTGTATTTTTTTTGTGGGATGAAAGAGAGAAAGAGGTTGAATTTATAGTGCAAGAATATCGGCTTTTAGCCGTTGCAAACGGTCGATTTTTTAAACTTTCCACCCGTTAGGTGCGTGTAAAACACGCGCCATTCATTCTTTTTTTTTTAATTTTCGAAACCGCGCGTGTATGCCACGCTCCTGCTCGAGCCGGTCTCGAGCTCGTCGTGGCTGCAACGCAGCGGTCTCCAGCTCAGGGGTCTCAAGACCTATTCGAGACGTGGCTTGGAGACGCGATGCGGTCAGCCTTAGAACTCCACTTTCTAACCGCGAGAAGCATATGAAAAGCGATAACATAGAAAGTAGCGATGTCAATTTAGCCCGTAACCTGCGAAGAAGTTCGAACCGAACTGCATCGAATTCGAGAAGGGTTAGGGTCGAAAATTTTGAGCCCGAAAAAGTTTTTAGTCCGATTGGACCGAACCAAATTAGTACGAGTGTGATGGGTTAGCCCGAAAACCGAGTGGGTTGACCTAATAACTGAAATTCTTCATTACTTAGTTCTAATTGTTACATTTGATTACTATGGTTATAAATTCAATTATAAGTTCTTTTTTTTTTTTCAAATATTATTTTGATTTTTCATTTGTAATTTGTACTCATCATATATTATTATGACTTCAAAATTATAAATTAATAATAATTTAATAAAAAAAAGTATACCAAATTATGAAATTACTATTATATATGCATTTAATATGAGCCAATTTTTTTTTAGGGTAATGATATTCAGTCATACGGTGGGCAGCCACACGCGTAAAAAAAAGAAAATTGACTGTAAAAATGGAAATAATTACATTTCTCCCTATATTATCAAAACCTATATTACCATTTTTAGCTTGTGTGGTCGGCCACAGTGTGACCAAATAGCATTATCCTTTTTTTTAATAATAAAACAGTTTATAATTTTTTGCTATAAACATATGGTTATAAAAAATCTCTAGGCCCCGAAAAAAATTTAACGTGATCGACCCGAACCAAAAATAAATCGAGACCAATAAGATTGCACGAAAACTGAACGGATTAACCGATTGACATTCTTAATAGAAAGTAGTATCCAATAACTTTCATATCAATTTCCTCCTTAAAAAAATCCACCTAAGTTTATAGTTTTGACTAATTAACTTTACGGTATTATAATATATATATATATATATATATATATATATATATATAGATATACAATTTACTATACACGTACCCGTAAAGAAAATAGAACAAAAATCAATCTATCTATCTATATTTATCTATCTATATATATCTATCTATACCTCATATAAACGAAAATGGCTTTGCAAAAATCCTATACGGCACCTTCAAATTCCTCAATTCTCGTTTATTTAAATTCACAAATTTTCTGAATTAAAAGTAATTTATACTCCTTCCACCCACGATAATTATAGTTTTCAGATTGTGGTGCGGGTTTTAAGAAAAAACTAGGTAAATGTGTGGGGTGGACTATTATACCCCTTACATTTTGTATTGAAAAGTAAGTAGATGTTTTGAGTGGAGTAATAAAGTAGGTAAATATTGAAAAGGAATGAGGTTAGAAAAGTAAATAGTGTATAAGTCATTTCCTTAAATGGAAAAATTATAATTTTCATGGAAGAACCAAAATGAAAATCTGATTATAATTTTCGTGGACGGGGGAGTATCATATACGTTTTATATTCTATATCTATTGTCATTATAATTCTACACGACTAATATATTACTTTCATTATTAGAATCATAACCCACAATTCATGTTTTGTATTATATACTAGTATTGTACCCACGCGTCTTGTGGACTTAATAAATTCCAATGTAAAAGTATTATAATAAAAGATAATATATAAAGTGAAAAATGACAGAAAATTTTGGATTCATAACATTTACTTCTTCATTCACTTTTGTATGAACACTAATTCGTGAATAGCACTCTGATATCAAGGCAGAAATTGCGAAACCTCTTCAATCGTAGAGTCCAATGATTTGGATATGATGTCGTACAAGATCTCAAGAAACCAATTTTTGGTTGGAAAAATATCGTTAGCAGGGGTTTCACCTCTTGTATGATATGATGTTATCTTGTACAAACTTTAGTACGACATTAACGATTTGCGTATCAAAAGCAGATATAATTGTAGCCACTCTTGCTCCGAGTTAAATGTTACTCGTATTAATACTAGTAATAACATACACAATCACTTATGATATTGTGATTTCATACTCCACCATGAGCAAAAATTAAAGAAGAATGCTTCATCTGCATGAAATATAAGTTACGTAACACAAATCAGCCACGACATACCAAAATCGTACAATTTAACACAGTCATAGCGTTAACATAAATTAAAATTGTAGAATCATATATGGATAGTTTGTGTTCGTGAGGTATCGATATATTGTATGCATAGAAAACATGATATGATGTATTGACTCATACACTCGTATAAACAAATCGTACAAACATAACCTCCTGCATGCACACAATAAACATTTGTTATGATTGTACGACTTACAAATGCCACGACTTTGATTGAATTCGTACAGTCGTAGCAACGTTTGTTGTTAATATGAATGAGGTATGATATTCGGAATATCGTACTTTTGTGGCTACGATTTTGTTGAATTCGTTCTTGAGACTGACCAATTCATGCATGTTTGGTAGATATTTTGGGGAATATCATTGCATATTTGGTACGATTTGACAAATTCGTGCATGTGTTTTTGTTTAAAATCGTACTTCTGTTGCTACGATTTTATTAAACTCGTACTAAAGACTAACCAATTTAAGTATATTTTGTAGCTACTTTAAGGAATATCGTTACATATTTGGTACGATTTGATAAATTTGTGCATATGTTTTTGCTTAAAATTGATACGTGATGAGACCAAATTTTGTATGATTTTTAAGTCTTATTTTAGGTGTAGATCGAGTCCTTTTGTGTAGTTTTGTTTGTCTTTAATGTCTGGGATGACACATTGTGAAGGCAGGGACGTACAGGGCAAACCATGACAAAACTGGGCAAAAATAGGCAAGAAATGACCAAATTCCGCAAAAGACATTTTGGGCGCAGATACGAAGCACTTTGGGCAAGGAAATGATGCTTGCAGCTTGGCCGAGGAAGCAGACATTCAGAACAAAAGTTGCTCGCTTCACAACCTAACCAAATCAAGTACCGTGCGAAGTCATTTGGGCAAGAAGAGATGCAAAAAGGCCAAGGCCAAAGGCAGACAGAGAAGAGAGGCAGGAGTACACGTCTTGGGCATGGAGATCTGCGATAGTCCAACATATAAGGAAAGAGTGTGGAGCAAGAAAGAGATTAACTTACAAGAGAAGAGTGCGGACCAAGTAAGAGATCAACCTTATCCAAGTAGCCAACAACGATGGAATTATTTCCTTCTTTATCCATGAAGATTCGTCCATATCAAATCTGCTACATATGGAAAGTCTCTTGGTCAACAGAAGCTGCTGGAAGGATTGACAGCTGGCAGACAGCTTGCCCAAACCTAGCTGCTACCAACTTACCTAATGGGTCGAGCCTTCAAGACCCACAAATTTTACATCTATAAATACTCATAGATAGCAAGCCATATGAATCAACTATTAAACTTTGAATCTTTTTAGTTCCTTATCTTCTTTGGTCTAGGGTTTTCTTTCTTTTGTTCGAGAGTTTGCCCCTAACTTTTGTACTTTGTTGCCGGCGATGTTGGTGTCGTCCAGATTTATTTTAATTAAGTTCTTTTTCTATTTCATTCTTTCTTTTCTTGTTATTTACTTTATGCCTAGGTAGTTATACAAATCTGCGTTTAGGCAAGATGACACTGCAGAAGCATTAAATCATGATGTTGATTTGAGAAAGGGGAAAGCTATATATATGTGTGTTCTCGAGGCGTTAGAAAATGATTTCAAAGCAGTCTGTTTGTGCCAAGAGTTCATGTGGTCAGTGGGCAATTGGAGGGTGGCAGATTCCTTAAAAGGGAGGTAGCTTAGGCTAACAGGGACCGGGAGAGGTTTGCCTCATGCTTCTTGAGGGCGGCAAATCTCAGGTTGAACTTGGGTGGAGCCGAACGAAGTATGCTGACACTGGTAAAAAGTCGGAGCGGGATCCTCGTATCTCATAGGGCCGGAATAGGTTCGTCTAGTGCCCAAAGCTACCTGTCCATACTACACCCCTTTTGTAGGATCCTCGGGGGATGGGTTGGGCAGATAAGGAGGATTGTTTAGGGATTTCACTCAATTCTCAGAAGTAAGGACGAGCTGGGCAGATCGTGGCTGTGGGCATGACAACGTGACAGTAGGACCATGACGTGGTTTGCCTATAACTATTGACATACATGCGTACCATATATCCTTGCATCGATGAAGACGTCTTGGTTATGCAATCAACTCAACACCTAAATCCAAGTTTGAGTTTATCTTTTATTTATGATTTAGTTTAGATTTATTTTTCTTGTTTGGCCAAGACGAGTCTGTGCAGAACCCCCTAAACCTTTGGATGACCCGTGACCAAAGAGAAAGCTACACCAACTCCTCGTGGGATCGACCCTATACTTACTGCTAGCTGATCCTGGTAGTGAGAAATAAGAGAATTATAAATGTATTTTGTATGTGACTAAACGACGGTCGCGTCAATACGATATTATGATTTGTTTGTGTTTTTCGATTTCATATGTGTATGTTGTTACGATATTTGGAATATCGTACTTCTGTGGTTATGATTTTGTTGAACTCGTACTAGAGGTTGACCTATTCATGCGTATTTTGTAGCTATTTTGGGGAATATCGCTACATATTTGGTACGATTAAACAAATTCGTACATGTGTGTTTGCTTAAAATTATACAATATTATAATTTATTTGTGTTTTTAGATTTCATGTGTGTACGATGTTACGATACTTGGAATATCGTACTTCTGTGGTTACGAGATTGTGATTCCATGCTCCACCATGAGCAACAATTAAAGAACAATGCCTCGTTTATGATACGATCAGATTTCGAACAAATCTAACGATGTTACGATGTAGAATATATCGTACCAACACAAGCTATGATATCTCAAAATCGTACAATTTAACGTAGTGAAAAGGTATGTCGTACAATATATCAAACTACGATATTATGTATATTGTACAATATATGATTCAAAATATACAATCGTACACTCGTAATAGAGATATGTTTGTACGATCTACAAAACCTCGTACAAACATAACCTCGTGCATAGCCATAATCAAACATTGATACGATGACACGATCAGATTACGAACAAATCTAATGATGTTAAGATATATCGTATATCGTATAAACACAAGCTACGATGTATCAAAATCCTACAATTTAACATACTGATAATGTATGTCGTACAATATATCAAACTACGATATTATGTATGTCGTACAATATATGATATGATATATCCAGTCGTATACTTGTTTTAGAGATATGTTTGTACGATCTACAACATCTCGTACAAATAAAATCTCGTGCATGGCCACAATCAAACATTGATACGAGTGTACGAGTTAAACATAAATCGTCTCTTTGTATATCGTACAACCGCGAAGAAGTAAAAATTTTCAGATCTCGATCCTCATATTTAACAAAAATTGTTCATTAAATCAACAAAAATCAAACAACATAACATACAGTACCTCCATCATCGTGTAAAATAGCTGGAAATACGTCGAAAAACAGTGCCAGAGATGAAATATAAGTTGCGTGAAAAAAAGAAGAAGAAGAGGAGAGAAAACACATGACCGCCACCGAAAACAATGGCAGAAAATGAAGACAAACACAATCCTCCGACCACCACCGTTGATGAAATAGGAAATCAACGAAAACAACACAACAACTTTCTGCTAAAAAAAAGAAAAGAAGCAGAGAGAAAGAAAAAGAAAAGGAAGAAGAAGGAGCGAGAGAAAATTGAGCTGAAAGAATTAAAAGTAGGAGAGAGAAATTGAGTTGGTCAAAAGTAAGGGTATTTTTGTCCCAATTTTGAAAATATGACCTCTTTTATTGTAAATTAAAAGGTGGAACAAAATTATTATTTTTTCCTCTAGAGTGGCTATAAAGGTTAATAAACTCAAAGCGCATTGTGATTGTGAATCTAAAAAAACAAAGAAAATAAAAAATATAATATGATTAATTTAGTATGTTAATAAAATAAATTTGAACAATGCAAAGGCCAACCATATTTATCTAAGTTCTTCAATTCCACATTGAAAATTAAAAGTCAGGTGCTATAAAAATCTGAATATAAAAGAAAGTGATGTCCCGATAACGAGTTAACTGGTGTATGAGAGGGGGGTGGAGGGGATACACAAGTACATATTTTTACTTAAAACTTATTTTTTGTTTCTTGACAACTGTAAAACTCAATTGGAGTAGTCGCACAGTTGGCTATACAGTTGACTTCTTTGATTGAGGGTCAACTGTATACAACTATGGTTTAAGTGTGGTGCGAAAAGTGGTGGAAATTGATTAACTCGTTTAACAGAAAATCCTTTGCGAAGGTCAAGTTCGCGAAATGCTTTTATGCAGTTTGTCAATATGCTTGTGGGTTAGTATTCAGTTAGTGATAAAAATAATAACTAAAGCAGGAAGTGAAAACACAGTTGTTTTTACGTGGTTCGGAGACCAACTCCTACATCCACGAACAACTGTCTTGTTGGTAATCCACTAAGCTGTTTATGCGTACAACTTGAACGTACCACTTGGATTGGGGTTCCAAGCAACCTTACACAATTGATTTATGGGCTCAACAAAATCTAACCTATTTGATTATGGGTTATGACAAACCTAACTTCTTTGTTTACGGGTACAAAGAGACCTATAACCTTGTAAATCTAGTTAGGGTGTTGAAAGGGTTTATGGAGGGTTTTTCCAACTAAGAAACCATCACACTGAAAGTGGTGATTCCTCTTCTAAGACTAAATCTCTCGAACTCTAAAGAGTGAGTGGGCTTAGGGAAACAAGTGAAAATGTTCTAAGACTCTATCAAAGAAAAAGATGTTCGTGGAGAGCTAAGAAAAGAGCACAAAGAGAATCAAGAATTCTCGGACTTGTAAGCTTCAAAAGGTATTGTAAATTCTCGCACTTGTTGTTGTAATCACAATCGCTTCAGTCATCTTCACGTTGCAAGTGAGCCTCTATTTATAGGTGGAGATGTCGAATTAGCCATTGGAAAGAGCCGTTTGACCTCTGTCATGAAAGTGATGGGCTCCTCTCTCACTTCTTCAGACTTTCTTAAAATGGCAACTGCGACGACTTTGTTTTTGAACTATGCATCTACCGTGTCGAACTATATTAGGAAATGACATTTTGTCTTGCTTTCACATGATCTTATGTCATTTGAATTTAAACTCTGATCCAAGTCTTTGCTTCAGACTTCTTCTCACTTATGATTGCCATGGTTCCGAACATAGTTGTCGATGCCGAATTTGTCGTTCGGAACTTGACACGTCAAGATAATATTTATAAGTCCTAATGCTCACCACTAGATACAACTAGGGCAAGTATACAGGGTTGAACCCAAGAGAGGCATGTTGTGATGATCTCGGTGTCACTGGATAGTAGTTGGCTTGGGTTTTGAACTCTCTTAACATCAGCAAGAAATAAAGATTGAAATAAAACACAAAGATATTAAACAGAGAAGGTTTGCTCGGGTTAGCCTTGACTTGGCTCAGGGTATGTGTGTGTGTCAGATCCCAGGCCCTCGAATAGCCACTACGTGAGTCCGTCTCTCAGTTATGGGGTCTCACGCCCCTTTACTCTCACCATGTCACGCACGTGAACATCTCCACCCCAACTCTTCCTTTCTGTTTCGAGCCCTCTAAGTTTCCTTAATTGCCCACCTTACTGGCTTTAGAATTAGCTCACACTTGAAAAGTCACCATTGAGCCCTCTGGGTCAGCAGCTTTGAGATCTAGAAGGCCCGAGATGGCAACAACATGACTTACGTCATACACCACACTCCAGCGCCCGCAACATGATTGGAGGTGAGGGGAACCCCTACACCTTTGCCCAGTATTGTGAGAAATCTCGCCTCTGCCACCCCTCCATAGGCTTGTGTCAGAGTTGAGGAGGCTCCATCACTTTGGAATCATGCCCGACGCGTCAAGAACAATCTTAGCAAATCTCCAGTGAGCTAAAATGCCTCACCACACACACAACACACACCTCACCTCCTCTTAACTAACCCAAGCAAAATAAAGCTTAGCTAGACATGTAAATGAAATAAACAACAAAGAAATAGATAGAAGAAGCTATACTTAACATTAAACGGTAAAGATTGTTTGCCTCACGGAGGACTTGACAGAAAATGTAAAGGGGTGATATTTTTTGTATCTATTACAGAAACTAGAATGGTAGCAGAGAGAAGAGAGTGATGGTCCCTATAACGTGTAACTGGTGTAGGGGGAATACACCAGTAGGGATTTTTATCAAAATTGATTTCAACTCTTTGTAAACTTCACAATTCAAATAGCTCGACAACTGTAAAGGACAGTTGGAGTGCTTCACTCAGTCAGGAGCACAACTGACTGAGGTTTTAAATAGAGTTTTTAACTTTGTTGAAGTTGGTGGGTTTATGACTCGTTACTAAACTGAAAATCTTTTGAGGGAAGGTCAAGTTCCCTAAAAACCTTTTAGTGCATATTGAAAGTTTGTTTTCGTGCAAGGGTCAGTTGGTTAGATAACTGAATGTGTAATACTGGATAGTAAATAGACATAGTATTTTTACATGGTTTGGAGATTGACCTCCTACGTCCATGACTTCCTTTTCGGGGAAGAAATCCACTAGATAAGCTTACACGTGTTTATCAAATGTTCCATTTGGTTTATGGGTACCATACAACCAAATCAATTTGATTACGGGTTCGAACCAAACCTTACAACACTTTTCCGGGTAAGTGTATAACCTACAACTCTTTTACGGGCATGAGTAAAGACTGAGCTTAGATTGCGGGTGTAATACCCCGATCTTTCATAAGTCTTTAAGTTTGTCTTAATTGAGTTTATATGCCTTGAACGTGTGCTTTTGTGTGATAAAATTTCCAAGAAAAGAATTTTTCTCATGAAATTACTAAAATGCCCTTAAGTGCCTTTACGTGATTTTTATTATTTCGGTTATTCGAATCGATTGTGTGATGAATTGATTAAGCATGATTATATAAGTTTGAGTTTGAGTTCGAATTTTGGAAAATTCTGAGGAGTTTCGTTTTTAGATGAATAGTAACTTTTCTCGGGTATTCACTATTCATCAAGTTTTTTCGAATGTCGTTTAATTAGTGTCTTTTGAGTCTAAAAATTATTTTAGAAGCTTTGAGATATGTTTGAGAGTTATTAGAGATCGTCTGAGAGAAATTCAAGTTGAAGGTCCAGAAAATCCTAATATGAATAGTGAATTCGACTTGATTTAGTTTGAAAACTGGATTTTTGGATTCCTTGATTTATTTGGTGAAGTTTGAGACGAAGTAGAGAGTTTCCGACGTCGAGAAAGAGTCGTGGCGAGTTTTAAGTCGTTTGAGAGTTTAATGAAAAAGTAGGGTTAAATTGCACTGGATAACTTTTTCTTCCGGCGAAATTTATATCGCGTTTTTGATCACCGGGTGAAACTAATTCCTAATTAATATATATCCTACTCTCACTCTAAACTCCTCTCTCTCACGCTCTCCCTCTCTCTCGATCAACTCTCTCTCTCTCTCTATTCTCTCTCTTCTCTCTCCCCTCTCTCTAGCCGATATCCCTCTCTCTCTCATCTCTCTCTCTCGGCAGCCATACACACACAAACACACACACAAAAACCTCCATGGAAGCTTGAAGATGAAGGTCTAGAGTTGCGTAGAAATCAAGCTTCGATCACTCTATTACCGATTCTAATAAGGTATTTGCAATCCTTAAGTTCTTGTGATCAATCCTTGCTAACAATCTCCCGCTCCTCTCCTCTCTCTTTTGATCGGCTCCCATGAGCCTTGAAGAGGAGTGTGTTTTTGATCTCTTGAGCTTGATTCTTTAATATTTGCATGAAAATGAGGGTTAAAATCTTGATCATCCAAGACTATGAATACCGAAAATTTCCTTGAGATTTAGGGGTTTCCATGTCTTCCATTGGCTAGTATTTTTTATGATGGATTTATGTTCTAGGAATTTATTTAAGAGTTTCTATGTGATTGATTGAAAGAGAAAAATTGTGATATATATATATATATATGTGTGTGTGTGTGTGTACAAAAAAATTTGAGTATGTTAGGGATTTTCATGTTGATGTTTTTAACTTGAATTTGATGATGGAAATGAGCTCTAAAAATTAATCTAAGAACCCCTATGAAATCTGTTTAATGAGAAAAAAATTGTCATCTCTGTTTTGATGAAGAAAATCGATAGAATTGAGTATAAAATTAGGAGCTTAAGATGTATTGTTCTTGAAGATGGATTTATGATGATTTTGAATGATATGAATGCATGAAAAATGAAGAAATGAAAGAGTATGAATTTTCCCTAATTTATGTGTAATTGCCAATTTATATACATGTATGAGGATTTGATGACTTTGTGATGAATTTGATGATATTTGTTGAGATTATCAGCCATTTGATGATGTGAGAATGATTGAATAAGAAAAATGAGAAGTATGAATTTTTATGCAAATTTTTCTTAAAAATTCGAACCATATGTGTATGAAAATTTATGATATTTTATGTTATATGCTAGTATTGCTTAGTTTTATGATTGATAAATGATTTCTAGTATAAAATGAGCTTAAGTATAAAAGGAATCGAAGAAAGAAAATCGTTTGCCCAAAAAAAAATGAAAAATTCGAACCTTATAAGCCTTAGAATTTGTGATTTTTGTTAATCTTGAGTTCTAAATATCAAAGGAGGTTAGATTATTAAAATTGAAATTATTTGGAGTATATTAAAACTTGAAATCGTTAAAATCGGAATCCTATGGGAAAAAAATCCATAATAGTCGAACAAATTGAGCTTAAGAAGAAGATTTTTCGTATTTGAGTTATTTGAGTGATTTGATGTCATATTCATGAAATTGAAATTATTGTAAGTAAGTTAGAGCTTTGAATTTTGAAAATCGAGCAAGTATTGCTATATATATATGAAAAAGTCGATGATTATGAGTAAATTAAGAATGAAATTTTGAGTTCTTGATGTTGTTTGAAGTGTTTGATGATTGGATGATGAAATTGGAATAAAAATAGCTAAGTTAGCTTTTTGAAATGTCTGAATCCGAGTTAGTATGCGGAAGTTATCGAGTATTGAAGATTAAGAATGAAAAATCGAGTTTTCTTAAGTTGAAAATGAGATTAAGTAAAATTAATCGAGTAACTAGTTAATTAGAAATATTTTGAGTCATTTTGGTAAGTTAAATAATTTTTCCGAGCATGTGCATGTTTTACGAGAAAAACAACGTAAACTTTATTCCGAGAAATTTTTATTTAGAGTTCGGATTTAAAATCCGAGTTCATATTTGAAGTCTTTGATTTATTTTAAGAAAAATAAAACTATTTTCATTTAAATCTAATAACTTTTATTTTCCAAAGTTATAATCGAGCATAGTCGAGTCAGCATGAGTTAATAACCGAGCCTTGATTGAGTTTCCGAGTTGATAATTGTGGTTAAATGAATTTATGTAATTTTCTAGAACTTTTCTATAATATTTAATTATATTTGAATTTTTTTTCTTTTTTCATCTATTTATCGAAGTCGATCGTTTACCTATCTGTGAATGTTCGATTTCTGATGTGAAAGTATGTATGTGAATGATTTGTTATATTGGAACCCGAGAATTAATCTCGTAATTTTCTGAGTTCGTTTGACTTGAGAAATCGAGAAAAATGAGATGTGTAATGTGAATAGTGATTTCTTGATATTTGTGAATTGTTTAAAATTAATTTGTCTGATATTATCAAGTTATATTTTCCGAGTCGAGTCTATTGGTTTAGTACTTGGATAGAATCGAGAAATCGAGAAAGATCGAGTTAGACAAGTCGAGATAAGTTAAGAAACCTGAGTTAAGTAGAAGTCCTTCAGTCGACGTTTGAACTCGTTTTCGTTTTTAGAAAGTCGACTCGTCCTTATGAGATGTTATTCTTGAAGGAACGAGTGGATCTGAGAATTAGATGAAGAGAAGAAAAGGAAGCTACCTCGACCCAAACCCTTTGCAGTCAGGTGGACTTTTTAACCGAAATAAATGGATGAATGTGATTACTATTATCATATTATGTGAGTTTTTAAATTAATTGACTTGCCATTTTATCTGAGGTTTTGGTATGTCTAATCATCTACTTGAGTTATTACTATCCTGTGTGAGACAGGAAAACACGTGTTGTTAATTGTTTATAGTGACTGTGATCCTTGCTTCGGTTAGGCCAGTTACAGTGTTTGAGAAGGAGGCCTACTTCTCGATACAAGAGATTATGTGGTAGATTGATTCATACCTGCTGGTTATATTATATATGTTGACTGCGCAGTCGTTTCAAGAAAAGAAAATGATTTTTGCATACATAAGTAAAATGTTTTAAACTGTACCAACACTTGTGATGCAGTGGCAAGGCAAGTTCAATTATATAGCTTTATCAAACAAAGTTTTAAATTCTTTTGGCATGTGTTCACTGAGTACGAAGTACTCAGCCCTGCATGTATTTCGAAACGTGCATGTTGGCTAGATAAAGATGGCGGAAGGGTGCTCGGTGGTGTGTTTGTTTGTTTGAAGTTGAGTCTTTTGGTTTAAGCTTGCAATTGCATATCTTCGTATATGTAATTGTGGGACTCGAGTTTGATATTCCGCTGCATAAACAACTATGTTTTATTTGATTTCTTAAACTATTACTCTGATATTTGTGTTGATACAATGAGCTTGATGCTCGAACTATTCCCTGTTTCTTTATTTTTCTACTTGACTTGGATTCAAGATATTTTATTTATTTTCGACACTTGAATTATATATCAATGCTCGTTTACCTGAGTTAAGAATTGAAAGCTTGTTCTTATTTGTTATCGCTTTCAATATATATTTTCTTATTCCCGAGCATGATCCCTTGTTGAGTTATGTTTTATTCTGAGGTTTCACTCTCACTGTCCAATGGATTCTAGTCGTTTTTATACACTGAAATTTGGGCTGTGATAGCGGGTTCTAAGGGACTTATTTTCTTTGATTGCGGGTTCAAAGAAAGACCTAGTGATTTGGGATTTGGGGTTTTTCCAACTATGAAGCCTTTTACACTCAGAACAGTGGAGGCTTCTTCGTAAGACTTAGAGACTCAGTTCTGGTACAAAGAGTCTGCTTAGAAACTATGAATTCTAGACTAGATCAAAGAATGGGGATTCTGAGAGGTTAGATGGAAGAACAAGAGGAGGAATTGACACTCTACTACTACTTGTTCTTCAACTGGTTTGTTCTTGCTTTGAGAGCTTGATTCTACTTGAATTCTTTTCTGCTTCATTGCGTGTGTATGCTCTCTTCTAGTCAGTATTCACGCATCGTGAAGACCTCTATTTATAGAGAGAGAGATCAATTAGTGACGAAGCCGTCGTTTAGCTTTGCACAAATTAAAGTTATAACTCCTATGCCAACAGTAGGCAGTAGTCAGCGGTAAGTAGGGTCGACCCAAGGAAATTGATGTAGTCTCTCTTCTACGTAATAGTGTTGCAAAATAGGGCTTTGGTCTCGACTATACTCGTCTTGGTCAACAAGTACTGAAAACCAATACTGAAAACTAAGTAAGAACTTGATTAATAATAAAAGATACCTGATTGGGATCGAATCATTGAACATAAACACTCACTCGGTCATGGTGCAAAGATTTTGGTCACATGCAATTACTATTCAGTTTCCAAGTAGATTAATTCTAGCCCTATGGTCACGAAGTCATGACTAGAATACTCTATTCATCATCTATTCTTTTAACTTAGATTATGCCAGAGACACTCTAGACAAAACCCGTTCTCTGATCAAGACAGCCACGAAGACTCTTTAACAACTATCTTGCCCAAGAAGCATTAGGAATGTTTAGACCAAAATCAGACAAGAGATGCCCAAGATATCGACTGCTCTCTAATACTCGTTATACTTTTCAGGCACAAGAGACTCTCTATGTGAACTCCTGATTTCTATTTGTGCTTTTATCTTGCCTAAGTAATTAACGGCATATTAACTACTCAAGTTTAACAAAAGCATTGGTCAACAAACCTACTATTTCGGGAATAAAAATATGCTAGTATTTAACTCAAATTAGACCTCACGAGTATTTCAGTTTATGCTCAAGTCATTTCACCAATCCAGGCTTAGGAATTTAGCTAGACATAGTATATATTGAAATCAACACAAAAGATATAAGGGAAAACATACTTGGAATTAAATCTGAAATATGAACTGTACTCCAGCAAAACAGAAAACGTCTTGGCCACAACAACCAGCAGAAAGTAGTGCAGAAAAGTAAAGGGTGTTGCCCGTAGGATCTATCTACTCCTTCCAATACTCGAAATAAATTTGCAGAACTAAAAGCTTTTTTAAAGAATGAGAATCAGCCATATATATAGGCAGGAATTAGGGTTGACGTCGGTTTGCTTATGGACTTGAACTTCTTCCCTTGTACGGCCTCGTTTCCTTGTTGGGATAGATTTGGACAATTTTCTTTCTCCTAAATGGATTAGACTTTGATCGGACTCTTCATGATAAGGATGGAAGTTTCCTTCTTGATCTTGTTCCTTGGAGATGAAGTAACGTCCACTGCTCACGGCCTATATTCATTCTGCCTTGGTCACGACTATGTTAGTCTTGCCCTCGACGCGCACAATTCTGGGTACTCTGTGACTTTGGCCAAAATGATATGGGGAGGTACTCCTTCACTAGTAGCTTGCTCAAGATATGCCTTTTCATTCCCAACTACAGACTTCAGCCATATGCCCATATTGCATGGTATCGTTGCCCAACGCCAGAAAAATAGTTTTCTGTCAGATTATACCCACAATCGCACCTGTTCTGGCCTGCACCTACTTCCTCCAACTTGTGTCCTCCCAGACATATAAAGACTCGAAAAAGACAAACAAGACACAACAAAAAGACATAAAAAATGAACGCAAATATGGTTTCATCACACCCACACACTTTAATCACGTTTGTCGTCAAGTGTGTAGTTGCAACTTGCCCAAGACTCAAAATACGGAAAAGACAAAACAAAAGCACAGACTCAACATAAGATCAACAAATCATAGTCATTGGTCAAAGCAAGTAATCATAGATGTAGATCAAGTAATGCCATCAAATAGGTCAAGATAGAATCAATGAGCAAATATGATATTCCTCACAGCACTCTTCTCTCAAGTGCATTAGGCTAAGTGTTTACGCTCTTGACCAATATTAACACTGACTTTCCATAGGCTTGCCTGCCTTGTACATTTTCTTCTCCAATAAATATAATCTAGACACTTATCATTAGGATTTATTTGGTTATAATGGGGCTTAAGACATAAGGTAGGAAATATTTGGGAACTGGCTATGGTCAATTCAAACTCAGTCATGGGCAAGATCTGCTCCAATTTCTTCATTCTCTTTCCAATAGCTTCGAGCCTAAACACACTTATTTTTCTAGGACTTTCTTTATTATTATTATTATTATTATTATTATTATTATTATTATTATTTTCTCTTTTTTTTTTTTTTAACAACACCACTATACTTAGGCATACAAAGTATCCTTCAAGAGTCAGGTGTTTAGCCCAAGATAATGTACCCCTTGCCCTACTTTCATCCCTCATCCTTTGTAGACCTGAATTCTCATGACCGGGACGACTATAATTTTCAGGCTAATTTTTAGTGCATAGAAAAAAAAATTCATTTCAAGCTCGAGGGGTCTAGTCAAAGGATAAAGATAGGGTAAGTCTTTTTAAGCTCTGGGCTAAATGAACAAAAACATTTCTAATGCATCTAAATGCGTTGATCAAGTTAACTAAGCTTCAAAGAGAATGCAAGAAAGTTCTAGATCATCAAGTCTCATGGTCACATCTCACACAAGAAAGAAAATAATACTGCATATGATATGTACAGTAATTTAAAGCTCAAATCCTCACAAGGTAGCTCATAGATTCTTTCCGTCATACCTATCTTCATACAACATACTCAATCATATCATAAATTCATACTTGACCTTGACCTAGACTCTAATCATGCTGATCAACAAACTCAATTTAAACAAAATATTTTGACAACAACAACACCCACCTACACACTTTGCCTTAGGCAAAGTGGTTAAGGTGGTGGTCAAGACACAAACAAACTTAAACAAATAACAACGACCCCACCCATACACTTTGCTTTGAGCAAAGTGGGTGAAGTCGTGACCAACAAACAAACAAACTTGAGAAGGAAATTCGAATGCCTTGGGTGAAGGCAATGCCCAATCCTTCTCGACCAACATAGACATCATAAAAATAAAAACTTCAACACAATTTAAAAACCTAAACTAAAAAAAAAATAAGGAGGAAACAAATTAAGATGAAGGTATAGCAAAACACCTGGATGTGTTGTGGGAAAAGAACGCATTGAGGGCAAAATGAGTTGCTTGAAGGTCTCCATATTTGTTGCATTAACTTCTTCCAGTCTAGTCAAGATCTCAAGGTTTGCAACTCCTTGTTACTCGAGCAAGGCAGGTATACGTTTTGTCCATAGCTGATGGTTCTGAAAGAAAGTTTTTGCAAGCATGTTGTGCCCTCTTCTGGTGCGTTGCTGAGCAACTCACAACTTCTTCGATTCCTACATAAAACCACATAAAAATGCAAATTATATCCAAATAAAACAAAGGAAAAACTAATAATATGAACAACTAGAACACACACATCAATAACATAGCATTAGAACTCCTTTTCTAAAATTGATTTCACATACTCTCTTAGATTAATCTACAAGACTCAATTCCATCATCAAACTCACAATCAAATGAAAGACGTGAAAACCCCTAAAACTACTCAAAATTTTCTGTATTTACAAGAGAGAGAGGGGATCAAGATTTGGCTTCCATCTTCATGCATGGATTCATGTAAGGATCGAAATTTAGACCTCAAATATTAGCTAGGATCGAACACTCCTTCAAGGCATGAAATTGCCAAAAATGGTGAGGAGAAGAACAAGGGAGATCCTAATCTAGAAATGATCACAACAAAGAGAGGATCATGATTACCTTGTTAGATTCGATAAAAGGTGATTGGTGATTATGTTCCTCGCAACTCTAGAGCTCCAAATTAAAGTCATCAATGGAGGTTTTCACCTTGTGTGTGAGTGTGTGTGTGCTTCCGAGAGAGAGAATGGAGAGAGAGAGAAAAGCGTGAGAGAGGGAGAGAGAAAGGGGGATGTCGGCTTAGAGAGAGAGAGGTGAGTGAATTAATAGAGAGGGAGAGAGATGCAAATGACCATTGTGCGATAAAAATCGCTGGAAAGAAAAAGTTTTTTGGTGCAAAACATTCCTATTTTCTCAATTAACTCATAAACGTTTTAAAACTCACCATGACTCTTTCTCGACGTCCAAAAACTCTCCACTTCGTCTCATATCTCACCAAATAAATCATGAATTCTAGAAATTCAGTTTTCGAATCAAAATTTCGAATAACGAAGAAAATCTCAAAAATCACTATTCATATTAGGGTTCTTGAAAATATAACTCAATTCTTTCTCAGACAATCTCAAATGACTCTCAAATATATCTCAAAAACTTTAAAAGAATTTTTATACTCAAAAGACACTAGTTAGATGAAATTCGGGAAAACTTGATGAATAGTGAAAACTCGGAAAAAGTTACTATTCATCGAAAAAAGAAACTTCTCAGAATTCCAGAAATTCAAACTCATAGTCAAACTCATATAATTATGCTTAAATAATTCATCACATATTCGATTAGGATAACCGAAACGAGAAAAATCACATAAGGGCACTCCAAGGGCATTTTAGTAATTTGATAAGAAAATTTATTTTCTCGGAAATTTTTTATCACACAAAGGCACATTGTCAGACATCTTAAAGCAATTAAACTCAATCAAGATAAACTTAAAGACTTGTAAAAGATCCGGGTATTACAACCTCACCCCCTTAATAGAAATTTCGTCCCAAAATTTGCTAAGCTTGAGAAAAGCGCTCGAGAAACTTCTCTTTCATCTTATCCTCCAGCTCCTACATTGCTTCTTCCAGATCATGGTGTCGCCACCTAATCTTGACTAAGAGAATCGATTTTGTCCTAAGCTGCTGAATCTTACGATCTAGAATTTCCTCAAGTCTTTCCTCCTAACTCAAATCTAGCTTTAGAGCTACGTTTTCTTGACGAATCACGTGCCTCGGATCGAAAACGTACTTACGCAATTGCGATACATGAAACACGTTATGCGAATTCCCAAAACTAGGTGGTAAAGATAATCTATACGAGATGGCTCCAATCCTTTTCCAGGATTTCGAACGGTCTTATAAATCTTGGCTTTAGCTTCCCTTTGACACCAAATCGGTGTACTCCTCTCGAAGGGGATACTTTCAGAAAAACTTTATTCCCTACTTCGAACTCTAACTTTGATCTTCGATTGTTGGCATACGACTTCTGCCGGCTCTGAGCTTCCTTAATCTTCTCACGAATCTGATGAACAAATTCTATTATTTCCCTGATTGCTTCAGGCCCTATTACTTTCCTCTCGCTTACTTCATCCCAGTAGAGTGGAGATCTACACTTCTTTCCATACAAAGCTTTGTAAGATGTCATTCCAATCGTATTCTGATAACTGTTGTTGTAGGCAAATTCAACAAGGGGTAAAATTTTCTCTCAGTTGTCTCCTTTGTCTAAGACAATGACTCTCAGCATATCTTCCAAAATCTGGATAGTCCTTTCCAACTGACCATCCGTCTGAGGGTGATAAGCAGTGCTAAACTGCAACTGCATTCCCTTTCCTCATGTTTAACTCCTTCTCAACTCTGAATTTCCTTTCCTGCTCAACGCATCGGCTACAACATTAACTTTTGCAGGGTGATAAGAAATCTTGCAATCATAATCTTTTACCAATTCAAGCCATCGTCTTTGCCTCTTGTTTAACTCCTTCTATTTATAGAAATACTTTAGACTCTTATGATCCGAAAAAATATCACACTTGGCTCCATAGAGATGATGTCTCCAGATCTTTAAAGTGTGCATTACGGCTGCTAATTCTAAATCGTGCGTCGGATACTTCTGCTCATGAGGTTTAAGCTGTCTTGAAGCATAAGCTATCACTATTCCGTCTTGCATTAATACACATCGCAAACCTTTTAATGATGCCTTGGTGAAGATGGTGTAGTCTTTTCCTGCTTCAGGAAGGGTTAACACTGGGGCAGAGGTTAATCTCAATTTGAGCTCTTGGAAACTTTCCTCACATTTTTCCGTCCATTTAAACTTTGATTCTTTCTTCAACAAACTCGTTATAGGCTTTGGTATCTTTGAAAATCCTTCTATGAATCATCGGTAGTAACCTACCAAACAGAGGAAACTATGGACTTCTTGAGCTGAAGTTGGTGATTTCCATTCTTGAACTACTTGTACTTTGGCTGAGTCAACCTTGATTCCTGATGCGTCTTTGACTTTTGGGCCATTTGGCCCTATTTTTCCTATCTTTTTGTGTCTGTAATGTCTGAATAGGGAAGAAAGCAGCAGTTTAAAGGAAGGAGGTCCAGTCCAAGGCAAACGGAGACAAGATGGTCAGAATGGGCAATATGTGAGCAATTTTAACCCACTGCATTAATCTGATTCCCCCAGGAGAAAGACAGTACCCTGGTGTGAGGCCAACCAACGCATGCAGCCAGTATGACCACTACCGATATCAGCAGCCAGCCGCCGAAGCGAAATAAGAAAAGACACGTGAAAGGGATTTGCATGATATTCTGTCTAGTTCCTATACGAAGAAGGATCTGGAAGTCAGTCAATCATCCCAATCAATCAACCGGTGATTGCCAACTACCAATCTGATCAGTCAAGAATTAATCAAGATCGAGCTAAATATGGAAGTAATCAATCACACCGATATGGTCTACCAAAGGAGGATGTTGACGACCACAATCTCAACTATAAAAGTCCAGTAAGTGTGGCTGGCAAAACGTTGGTTTCCCCCAGGACTCGACGATAGTATTTAGTGCAAGATACAATTTATTTTCAGGTACGGAGCTGGGAAGCTTGGAAGAGAAGGTTGGTGAGGGTTATACTTGGAGGGATCGGGTATGACTACTATCTAAGGAAGAGTGAAGCACGACCTTGTGACAGGGGTGAAGCGTGACCTTCGGACCAAGTGACCATAAGGGATTCAACCATCCCAAGTGTGGAGTATAGACTCTTGAAACGCCTCAATGTCTTTGGGCCACGCCTTGAGTTTATACGAAACATGGATGGATCTTCAGTATGCCTATGACCGAATACACATATCAACTATAATCATGACCTACCCCAAATCTTGCCTTTTTTATATTTGATTGCCTTTAAGTTTATTTGTGCATATAACAGGATTGGATCGTGACAACCAAACTTGTACACCTGAAGAGTAAAGTAGTTCCTCACTCTCCGTGGGATCGACCCTAGCGTACCGCTAAGACTAACCAGTCCGATTATGGGCATAAGAGCGTGTACTGTTCGTCTGGGGCATACACAAGTATTTTGATCGTACCATACGATGGGTGCGTGTCAATTCCTATAGACAAAATAACGTGTCCTAGGAAATTTACTACCTTTAGCCAGAATTCACATTTGCTGAATTTAGTGTACAACTTCTCAGACCTCAATCTTTCCAATACAATTCTAAGATATTTCTTGTGCTTGACTTTGTCCTTTGAATACACCAAAATGTCATCAATGAATGCAATCACGAATTTGTCCAAAAATTCATGAAAGACTCGGTTCATCAAATCTATGAAAATAGCTGGGGCACTTGTCAAACCAAACGACATTACAACAAACTCGTAATGTCCGTATCTCTTTCTGAAAGCAGTCTTTGGAATATCTTCTTATCTGATCTTCAACTGATGGTATCCAGACCTCAAGTGAATCTTGGAGAAAACACTGACTCCTTTAAGCTGGTCGAACAGATCATCTATCCTTATTCAACAACCTCATGTTTTTAGCCAATTTCGTGATTAATTGGCCCAACATAATCTTACTCCGGGTGTTCTTGTTGATCTACTGAAGTTGGGTGACAACCAAGGAACCAAAGTTCACCCTTTTCTTGTTCTCCATGCACCACAACAGATATAACTCCAAATTGAGTGATGGAGTTGTTGGCGTTGTCCTTCCCGTAGAAGTTGTCAGCAATTATACTGTGGCAGAGACGGATCACGGAGGGCACCATTCTTCAAATCGTGCCCTTTACAATATCCATTCTTGAACTCCGGTGTCCTCTCCAGCATCTTCCATTTCTTTTGCACCTCATGCGCCGTCTGATCCAGTATCTTCCTTATCGCATTTTTGTAGTCCACTTGCTGCAAATCCCACACATCCGTCATCTTCACCGCTTGATTGATATCATTCTCCGACAGATTCATCTTCTACCATTACACCTCGAAGTGAAGGCATGCAGTGGCTAGCCCCACAGTTTATCGTCATCGTCCTCACGAACTCCCCCATCAGATCTCTGTAAAACCTTTCCTTCCATGTGAGAAAAGGGCCCTAACCAATGTTGTCGAAGTAGCGTTTCATCTTTGCCCACACCCCTAACTATTCCATGGACTTGATTTCCACAGTCTTGGGCACGAGCACCCTTTTGAAGGGTGGAGGTCCAGTTTTCACCTCCCTCAGTAGAGGCTTGGAGGTGGAGGGGGTTGTAGTCTGGCTCCTTGTCTTTCTCTTCTTGGGTGCGACCTTTGATGTGGCGGGATTGGGCGATTTGCCCAGATCCGATGAGGCCATCGAGATATCATTTTTTATTCCCGATTCTTCACCTTTCCTCTCTTTGAATTCGAACCCGTTGACCAGATCTTCTAGGTTTTTCGAGGGACTCATCTTTTTCTTCCTCCTGCTCCGACTCTTCCTCCACCGTTTTTTCTTCGGGTGTTAGTGTAGGATCTCGATCTTCAAGTTATTTGGTTGGTGGTGCCTTCGGTATTTTCTCTTGTTCGAACTATTTTGAAGGTGATAGAGGGGTGGTTAATGGTAAGATCGTGGGGAAGAAAGTCATGGAGGTTTGCAGAGAGAGGGGAAAGAGAATGGGAGAAAGAAACCTGAAGAGTCGGAGTTTTGAATTTTGAAATGAGAATGGAATGGGAAGAGGCAACTTCTAGGTTTTTCTTCGATAATTTTTTTTATTATTTTTTTAATTTTTTTTTTGGTTGAGGGTAATCCACCACAGTAGATGGTTCTAAAATCCCTTCTCTCCCAACCACGACTCATGCGAGATAACCTCCACATAGATTTTCATGCCCTTTTTCCTGCATACAATGAGCAGACAACTCCAAAAACGAAAAACTCTCACTGCAACCTACTGTTAATGAAATAAAACTAAATCACCCAACATTTAATAATAAAAATAAACTATAAGACAAAATCTCACCAGATTGCCTCCTAGGTAGCGCCTTAGTTATACTTGTGGGCACGACTGCGTACTTCTTCAAGCGAGGATAATAGTTTGAGCGGTGGTGCGGGCACCATCTGCTTCTTTGAACTCTTCATAATAGACTTTGAGCCTCTGACCATTCACCTTAAACTGCTTTCCACTCTTTGGGTCTCTTATCTCCATTGCCATGTTTGGAAATTGAGCAACTACATCGAAGGGACCTACCCACTTGGAGGATAGCTTGCTCTTCATGAATTTATATCGGGATTGATACAATATGACTTTTTGCTCGCTTTCAAACTTCTTTGTCTGGATAAGCAAGTCATAATTCTTTTTAAAGATCTCTTTTACATAACGAAGTTGTTGTAGGCCTTAAGACGTAGTTTTTCAAGCTCTTAAAGATGCATTTTCCTTTCAAACTCGGCCTCCCCGCCATCCATGTTGAGCTTGTTGATGGCCCAATGAGATCGATACTCTAACTCCACTGGGAGATGGCATCTTTTTCCGAAGACGATGCGGTATGGTGACATCCCCAGTGGAGCCTTGTATGCAGTTCGATACGCCCAAAGCGGATCATCTAATTTCATACTCCAGTCTTTTCTTTTGGGGTTCACAACCTTTCTGAGAATGCCTTTGATGATCTTATTTGACAGCTCTGCTTGTCCATTCCCTTGTGGGTGATAAGTTGTAGTTATACGATGTGAACTCCATACTTTTTCATTAGCCTCTCGATCGTTCCGTTGCAGAAGTGTGAACCTTGATCACTGATTATAGCCTTAGGAACTTCGAACCAATAGAAAATATGAAATTAAATTAAGCCACCACTGCTCCATCGTTGCTTGGTGCGGCCTTGGCCTCAACCCACTAGGAAACGTAGTTGACGACCAAGATGATATAAGATTGTCCTTCGAGCTGTCCAGCGGGCCCATGATGTCCATTCCCAGATGTTAAAGATCTTCACCGGTAATATTGGTGTCATGGGCATTTCGTCTCTCTTGGAGATGTTTCATTCTATTTGACATTCATTGCACCTCTTGCAGAAATCGTGAGCATCCCTAAAAATGGTGGGCCAATAAAACCCACAATCCAAGACTCTTTTTTATTGTCCTTCTCTGGCTGTAGTGCCCTCTACATGCCTTGGTGTGATAGTGTTTGAGGATATCATAAACCTCACTCCTCAATACGCATCTCCTCAGGATCTAGTCACAGTCTTACTTCCATAGGTTTGGCTCATCCCATATGTACATCTTGCCCTCAGCTCGAAGCATGTTCTTATCATAGGAAGTCGCATTATTTGGATATGACCCAACCACCTTGCAATTCACTATGTCTGTGTACCATGGGTCAGGTTCCAGTTATCTCTCATGTAGTATACATGTTCATCTAGAAATGTCTTTGTAATGGGCACCACGTCCTCCTTCTAGATCATTCTGCTCAAGTGGTCGGCCACCAGGTTCCGTGCTCTTGCATTATCTTTGATCTATTACAGCAAGATGATCCATCTAATCAACCTTAGTTTAGCCTACCTTTTAGTCATAAGATATCGTAGAGTAGCATGGTCCGTGTAGACAATCGATTTGCTACCCAAAAGATAAGACCTAACCTTCTCAAAAACAAACACCATGGCTAACATCCATTTCATCTTCAAGGACAATACGGAGCCCTTGAGTAGATACCGTGTGCTCAATACAGTCAACGAATGCCACAACTTCAGTCTCACCAGAACCCTTCATGACCTCAAATATGTCGAAATCCATCTTCTGGCCGTCAAATTCACATGTCAACTTCCCTGTGTGGCAGTCAATGTTGGTTCTAGTTGTCCTCATAAAGGGTCATCCTAATAGCAATCCTCGTGACTTGATCTCTTTCTTTCCCATATCAAGGACATAGAAATCGGTGGGGAATATAAGATCACCCACTTTGACCAGAACGTCTTCCATAATGCCCCTAGGTACACCACTAATCTGTTAGCCAACTGGATTACCACCCTCGTGGCCTTCATTGCTCCTATATTTATCTCACTGTACCTGGACAAGGGCATGACATTGATTTATAGCCGTGAGGAGTGGTAGGTTAATTTCCACTTTCTTGAATATGTTGAACATTTCCGTTAGTTCCTCCTCTTTCTTCCCCATGGCCAATCGATGAGAGAATGGACCCTGTATGATAGGCTTTGAGGTCAGACATTGTTACAACCCGATTTCTAATGTATGAAACGACTAGAATTTATTGGACAATGAGGGTGAAATAACGGAAAATAAACAAGAGAACATGCTCGGATACAAGAGAATATTTATTGAAAGCGATAACATTATCAATTTGCTTTCAATTTCTCATTTCAAACCTCAACGAAATAAGTTTACCGAGTAAGAGTCGAGAGGGAATCAAAATAAAGTGTCGGGCACAAAACTCATTAATCAAACATCAGAGTTGAAAGAAATTAAAAGACGATTAAATATCTGTGTTGCAGCGGAGAATTACATTAGGTCCCAAAGTTATATTTATGAAGATATATAACCTAAGCTTAAACAGACTCGACTCGAATACAACGAACGCCACCAAGCACACTGCACCAGCATTATTCGAGCTAACCTGCACATTTTAGAAACAACATGCATGGCTGAATACTTCATACTCAGTGAACACATGCCAAAATAAATTTAAAGCTTTAGAGCTATAAATTGAACTTGCCTTTCTTGCTACATCACAAGTGTTAGAATTATAAAACAGTTAACTTGTGCATGCAAGAAAAATCATTTCACTCTTGAAAATGTCTACGCAGACAATAATACATAACTCAAGTATGTACCAATTCTACAATCAAATATGAGTGTCGAGAAGTAGGCATCCTTCTCAGACACCGTGACCGGCTTACCCAAAGGAAAGCACACGATCACTTCTATGTGTACACATAAATCCTGTCTCACACAGGACCGAATTCGTTTCTCCTCAAGTAGATGCACATACATAAAATCCTCAAACATTGGCAAATCAATTATTTGAAAGTGTCACATAATATGATAATCATAATATCTCATAATATCGCATTCATTATTTTGTTTCGATTAGAAAGCCCACATGTCATCTAGTGGTTTGCTCGGAATATTTTTTTCCTTCTCGCTCCTCACTTCTGGACTCCACTCGTTCCTTCAAGGATAACATTCTTATAAAGACGAGTTCTATTTTCTCGAATGAAAATGGAATCTAAACTCGATTACTCGGATTTCTATTTGACTCGGGAAATCTAACCTTTCTCGGCTTAACTAAAAGAACTTTCTTGACTCTCAACTCTACTCAAGTACTATACCAACAAACTTTCTCAAACTCGAATATGCATACTCAACAAACTTGGTACATCAGATAAATTGAAACTTAATCAAATAATCAAAATCGAGAAATCACTATTCATTCCCTAAACTCGGAATTTCTTGATTTCACACATCAAACAACTTCAATAAATTACGAGATTAAATCTCGATCATTTTAAACACAATTCATTCACATTCCAGTCATCACATCTCAAATCAGGTATTCAAAAATAGGTAAACAACTGGGTTCAATAATTAGCTGGAAAAAGAAAAATTTTCAAAACTTCTCAATTTTATTTCACAAAAATTCCAGCAAACTACAAATAAACATACGAGTTCAAATATTGACTCGAAACTTCATTTAGAACTCAAAACACTGTCTCATGCTGACTCGATACTGATTGACTTTTCAACTTTAAAAATAAAAGTTCTCGGTTTTCAATGGAAATAGTTTATTTCTCTTATAAAAATTCAAGGAATTTAAATATGGAATCGGATTCAAAATCCAAAATCTCATGCAAAAATTCTCGGAATAAAGTAAGGCACTATTTTCTCGAGAAACGTGCACATGCTCCAACAATTCTCAAACTTTCACAATTAGCTTAAAATTAATCTAATTAAACAATTACTCAGTCAATTTCAACTTTCGACTTGTAAATCGAAAACCTCTTATTTAAAATTTCTCATAACTTTCGACTTTTACTCCATTTCATGCATAAGGGTTCATTTTTACTTGATTCAAGTTCTAACATTCTTGATTTAATTATCTAAGCTCATTTAACTTAATCTCACTTAACTTTATTTCAATTTTTGAAAATCGACTCTTAGTGTATAAAATCTTCGATTTAACATAACCTTTTCATACAATATCCGAATTCAGAAATTAAAAAGGCTAACATGCTAGTTTTAATCCCAATTTCATCTTGGAATCATCATTTACATCATATATCATCAAAATTTTGGTCATTTTTCTTATTAAAATTTCTACACAAATCAAACTCTCTTATACTCAATCTTTTTCATAATTTTCAAGTTCTATCATACTTAGAATAAATCTAATTTCTCAATTATAACTTTAATTTGATCATTCAATATCAAGAGCAAAAAATCCCAAATTTATTTTCTTAAAAGTTTTGAAATTTTAGAATCTTGGGCATATCTCGTCCGAATTCAAAAATTCGAGGTTCTAATATACTTAGAAAAATTCCAATTGATCGATTTTCCAATCAATTTTGACAAATAACATCAAGCATAAAAAAATCCCAAATTATAAGTCTCATTTCTTCGAAAATTTTGGTCATTTTGACATAGGAATTCAAATCCTTCTGTTAACCATATAATCATACTCCAAATAAATCCAGTTAATTTCAATAATCTAACATCAATTCATCAAATCAAACTCAAGAACATCAAAAATTACAATTTCTTATGCATATTGGTTCAAAATTTTTAAGATTTTGATCTTGGAAATTCACCTCTTCAAATTGATTTTAAGTTCATCCATAAATCACTCTCAATTTCACAAATCCATCATCAATCACTCAATAGCATCTCAAGAACTCAAAAATCATATTAATACTCCAAATTTTTTCAAAAATTTTAGGAAATAAAGCAATATAACTCAAGCTCTCAATTTGATAAAAAAATTCATGCTCATATATACTTAAATTCATCATAATCCTTATAATTTTGATCATCAATATCTTAGCATGGAAAATCCGCAATTCTTATGCTCACAAGTTTAGAATATTTAATGGTGATCAAGACTTGAAATTCAACTTCTCAAATTGTTCATACATAAGACCATAGATTAATTTGTAGAACTCAAATTCACAATCAAAATCATGATCACGAATTCACACCAAAAACCCCTAAATTTTAATAAAATTTTCGGTGCTCTCAAGTTAAGAATAATCAAGAATTTTCTTCTCAAATACATGCATGGAATTTATGCAAGGAATATGGATTCATGCTCGAGATAAAAAGATCAAAATCTCTCCCCAAGAATACCATAAAAGTCGAACCAAATAGAGGGAGAAAGAAGAATTTTTCAAGCTTAATTTGAGCACCAAGACATAAAGATCAATGATCCTACTTGATGGTCCCGATACGAGTTCTGGTGTATGGGGGGGAGGGAATACACCAGATAAAACTTTTTAAAACAACCCCCTAAAAAATAACTCAATCGAGTAATGCAACTCAGTTGGAATCACAACAGAGTAAGAAACACTCGGTTAGAAGTGAATAGCTGTGCGGAATGTGGTGGAAATTAACTCGTATAAAATCAACTCACGCTATTATGCAAGGTTGGTCAAAAACCAAAACAATTGAGAAAGAATGCAGTTTGTATGCAGGTTAGTTAGTCAGTTGAATATGCAATAAGTAACTGAAAATAAACACAACACACAAGATTTAACGTGGTTCAGAGAGAACTCCGACGTCCACGGGGAGTAGTGAGTCCACACAACTCAGTCCAAGTTCTTCTGGACAAACCACAAAGCTTACGTGGGCTTTGCAACCGTTGAGATAAGTTTACGGGTACTTATCAACCTTACAGATAAGTTTACGGGTACTAATCAACCTGTCTACTCAGTTACGGAAAGAGTAGGGTCCTAAAACCTTTTCAGGTGAAAGAAAGGGTGGGGTTCCAACTAAATAGCTCGAACAAGAAGTGAGCTAAGATCTAACACTCTACGAACTCTCAACAAGTGATGTTCTCAAGGTTGGATCAAAAACTACAAGGACAGACTCTAATTCTCTAGAACTCTCAACTAATGATGTTCTTAGAGGTTTTGCTTGAGTGCAGAATGAAGTTGTTCTTTTGCTTGAATAACTCTTCTCACTTGTATGTCTCGTATTCCTGTTGTTGGTGAATGAGTGAAGGCCTCTATTTATAGGCGGAGAGAATCAACTAGCCGTTGGAAGAGCTGTTGATCTCTGTTCTTTGAAAGCGATGGCTTGTCTCTCATCTCTGCAGACTTTCCTGATTTGACAACTGCGTGCTTCTGCTTTCCATTTGAGACAGCCTTGTGTTGAGCCAAATGAGGTAATGACAGAGAGTCAAACATTCACGTGACTTCCTTATTTGAAATTCAAATCTTAACCTTTGACCTCCAACATTTGATAGTTGGTTGAGTCGTCTGATCTTCATCTGATTGGTCTTCAGCTGATGTTCTATCTGAATGCTTTTGTCTAAGTAGGAACATGTGAACTCTCAGCTGACTTTGAACTTCAAGCTGTTGCTCTAACTGACTGAGTCTACAACTGATGTTCCATCTTGAATGCTCAGTTGTCCTTGTTGTGTCTGATCAGTTGGGTTTGAACGCTCAGATGACTTTCTTCCATCTGATGTTCTCTTACAACTTCTTCCTTTGAATACTTGGTTGACTTTTGCATCTTGCCACTTGAATGCTCATCTGATGAATGCTCAGTTGTCTTCCTCACAACTGATGTTCTATCCGAGTGAAGCCTTGTTGCCGTCTTCAGCTGGAGTCCTGTAAAGATAAAATCTTAACAATGCTCAAACAACGAGCCTAACTGCTAACATTAGGATCTGGCAACATCTACTCGGTTGGGGTCAGTTAGTTTTGGAATCAATCAAAACTTTAATAAATTTCCCAACAATTTCCCCCTTTTTGATGATGCCAAAACCCTTACAGATCAAAACTCTAAAACTTTAAAACCCTTATAAAAATCTTACAAGACAAACTGATCTAAATCCTACTGACCTATCCAAAATCTCAGCTGAAATTCTGGACAGTCTATAAGATTAAAACATCAAAGGGTTAGCACAGTTATAACATGATATTGAAATAACTTTGTGATTCAGAGCTTGGACAATGAGAGATTGTACGTCAAGTTGAATCGTATAATTGAATAGTTTTTATTACAACTGATGATTACAAAAGTAAGCACAAAAAGACAAAAGTTACATCAGTTGCTCAAAAACTAACTGAGCTAATATTGAAGCCCATACTTGCTAAATATTCTAACAAAAATCTCTCTCTTTTCAGCTGTCTCCTTGGAAATGTAGACCCCGTGTTCTTTGCAGACTTGCCTCGCCTCGGCTGCAATCTTTGTTCTGTTGGTAGTGCGGGAGTCTGGAAGGAAGGGAGGCTTGTATGTAATCTTCTAAGGGACGGGGACAGTGTTCAGATCCAGTTTTGCTTCAATCATCGCACGCCTGAACTGGCTGAACATCCCTGGGTCCCCAGTGTGCAGCTCGGTTAGCGCCTCCTTGAAAGCTCTCCTCGGATCGTCGGTTGAGAAGACTTTTCTGTAGTAGAAGTCGTTCACAAACTCCTGCTTGAACGACTCCCAGTCTTCGTTCCATTCAGCTGGCATCAATTTATCCACATGCCTTAACCGACTCTGAACCTTGACCTTCCCTAGCAACCTCTGCTGACTCAGCCGAGCTTCAGCCTTAACTTGATGTTTATCAATGCGGCGATGGCTGCGGGAGGCAATGTTTCGGTCCAAGTTCCTGGTTATCTTGTCCAGCTCCTTCTCAAACTGGTTGACCCTTCGAGCTTGGTTGGCAGCGAACTTCCTGATCCAGCTCAGATTCATGTAATCTTTCACCTCAACATCCATAGCCTTGGCAGCTGCAATACACTCTTCGGTTGTGATACCGTCGAGTTCCGAATCAAGCTCGGCTGCGATATCGGCTATGGAGTTGTAAGAAACTCCAAACTTCTCCACCAGCTCCAAGTCTTTTGTCATTTCAGCTCCACCGACTTCGGTTAACTTGGGAGCGGACTTCTTCTTCTGTGCAGTCTTCTTCCTCAGCTGAGATTTTGCTGCAGCTGGCATTTCTTCCTCGGCTTGGGTCTCTTCTTCTTCCTGCATTTCAACATCCGTCTCTTTATCTTCCCCCTTTTTGGCATCAGCAACAAGGCTTGCTGCTGAACCATCCAGAGAGGTGAGCTGCTGTTCAGCTTGTTGAATGCGGTTGAAGAGTTCATCGACCGCGCACTCGATTTCTACCTTCTTCGCCAGTTCGGAGTCATGGCGCTCTTGTTCGGCTTTCCTCAATCCAGCAAGTGTTTCAGTTACCTCAGTCTGGAAAGCGACGAACTCAGCCCATCTTGACTCGAACCGGGACTCCCATTCTTCATCCTGTGTCTATTGGGATTTAGCAAGGTTGGAATCAGACAAGGATTGGAAGACGTTGAGCTCAGACTTAATCCCCAGAACAGTCGTCTTCAATTCAGAAAAGTCTTGGCTAGTGGAGGAGGAGAGTTCGTCCAGCTTTATCTTTAGTGAGGCATTCTCCTCCACCAGCTGCTTGTTCTTCTCTTCTTGCGCTTCCAACATCCTCAACTGATCGTCTTTGTGTTGCTGGAAGTTGGCAAGCAGTTCGGTCCTCAACTGGTTTACCCTCTCAGCTATCAGCTCACAGATTTCTTCAGATGAGGGAGCTGGCTGATCAGCTGGAGGGGCTTGTTCAATCATGGCTGGTGGCTCAACTGTGACCATGGCTTGTCGGTTGGCCAGGTACAGTTGCAACTTTTCTTCTTCATCCTTTGCTGCGGTGGTGGCTGCGTCCAGATCGTTGAGGAAGTCAGCTGACTTGAGTAGTATGTTGTCGAGGAATTTAACGCAATCTTGTCCAGCTGCCTCCCTGGTATCTGTGCCTTCTGCCTTGCTCTGGTCCAGACGACGCGTGAGCAGTGCAACCTTGTTGTTGTACGCCACTTCCAGGTTGGCATAGTTGAAGTAGTCACGGATGCGGGACTCGTCCGCCTTCAGTCTGTCCCAGCTGTGTACCCTGATTGTATCTTCCTTCACGTACCAGTGACTGAAGATCAGGTTGAACTGGTACAACAACTCGGTTCCAAGAGTAGCGAAGATGGGCATGTCACGAGCTTCTGGGAACATCCCAATCAGCTTTTGGAAGTAGTAGGCCACCTTGCCTTCGTGCTCCAACGCAACTGCCTGAAGGTCAGCTTCATTGTCTATTGGGGAGGGGGATAGATCATATGGCAATGGTTCGAATGTTTCATCAATGTTGGCCAAAGCAGTGGTCTCAACATTGGCATCGAGCTGGGAGCTCGGAATATCAGATTCAGTGGGGAGAGGGGTATCAAAAGGTTCCTCAACATTGGCCGAAGAAACGGTCTCAATATTGGCATCGAGCAATAAGCTCGGAACGTTTGGTTGTGGTTCGGTTGAGAGAGCAAGAGGCCCTTGAGGCGGTACGGCATCAACTCCTGCCGTGGGGGAGGTTGGAACATCTTCAATGTCCTCAGAGGAGGAAGAAGCATCTGATGTCACGTCCGTCTCCATCCCTTCAGCCTCATCAGCAGCTCAAGGAACGATCTTTAAGGCAGCTGCCTCAGCTGAGTGACTTGACTCGGATGGCTCCTCAGCTGGTGTCGACTCAACTGGCGCCTCCTCCTCAGCTGGTGCATCAACAGCTGGTTCCTCAGCTAGCTCCTCGGCATGCTCCTCAGCCGGCACCTCAGCTGGCTCTTCAACTGTCTCTACAACCGTCTTCTTGAACCTCACCCTCAGCTTCTTCTGGGCAGGTTCAGCCTCATTCTCTTTCTCCGACTCAGCCCTGCATCGCGTGCAGCTTTTGATTTGGAGGGGCGACTGACAGCTGGTACCTCCTCAGCTGTGGGTTCAGCAGTCTTCCCAGCATCTTTCTTTTCCTTGGGAGTATATACACTCCTAATCACCTCCTGCGCCTTCTTCGCTGTTGGGAACAACATCAACCTCTTTACTGGGGTTTCTTCGCAATCTTCCCAGACCATGTTCCGACCCTCGGTTGTGAGCAGGATTAGAGCTGAGATCTTGCAACCGAAGTTGAGCGTCCCCTTGACACTCAACAGTCTCTCCCCTGAGTCGGTTGTGGTCTCGGAGATCTTCTGCTTCTCCAGGATCAGCTGGTTCAGAAAATATTGGAACCAGTTGATTTCGTGTTTGTGCTCCAATGCCATCAACTGCTTCAGCTTTGGTCGGCTGATGTCGCCGAAGGCTCCGCTGTAGCCGAACACGACCTTGGACACAACATCGAACAGGAGTCGATGTTCTGGCTTCAATTTCGTCCTTTGCATATTGCTCTTCAACCTCTCCGGCGTGATCAGAGCATTCTCCAGAAACTCATCAGCTTACTTGTCGGTTATGTTTTCAATGAAGTTCGTGGCGGTGTGGTTTACTGGAATGACGTGGTGAAGGACGTCGGAAACTGCGATGGGGAAAGAAACACGGCGAATGGTTCTGGCCGAAACGTCGCGTTGCCGACAGGAGACCTCCGTTGTAACTCTTTCTCTGCTGTCGATGGACGACTACAGATTCACATAAATTCTCGGACCTGGCACCTGAGCAGGTGGGAGGGGAATAGCATTGCCCATTCCAGTAGGCCATTATTTTGGAGGATACTTACGAGGGGAGCCAACACTGGCGACTCCAATTCTTCATCGGAAAGAATCTGCTCGAAGTGAATCTTCGAAACGAGCAGGTCGAACGATTCTTCATACGAGGTGGGGACAAGAGAGGGTCTGGAAGAAGCCATTTTCTTGCTTTTGGGAGCCATTTAAGATCACTGCAAAGGTATATATAAGAGGGAAGGAAAATCTTTGCAGAAAATGGTTAGACAAAATCTGAGAAGATGATGAATAGTAACTGCAGATAAACACGAATGAGGAAGGTAAGAGATCACTTCCTGATTTTCCGCCTTTTATAGGTTTTTGACTTGGTAGAGATCGACGGCTGGGGTTGAATGGCGCGAATCCATCAACGGCTGAGATCACGCGACTGTTGACTATCTTTGACTTGACGTCATGAACCGAGTTCCAACCAGCGCGTGAGAAGGTGTACAGTTTTTCATGTCAGCCCAGTCGCACTATAAAGTAGGCTATTGATGTTCAGCCATACTTTACATTTAATGCGACATGATGGCTATTTTAATGTAACTGACTTGCTCAGGAATGTTTGAATTTATTTCAAACATTCTCATTTAAGAACATAACACCTTCAGCCATAAATGTTACCTGCCAGCTGATGTCGGAATCAGCTATGTTACAATGTTGCGATATACCATCAGCTGACTCGAGTTCGTCTGTTCAGCTGACGTCTGAAGTCTTCGATTGGCAATCCGCATCTGAGATTCCCCCTTCATCTGAGCTTCCCCCTCAGATGGATATCTATCTCTTCACCTCAGCTGGTTTCTCATCTGATGGATCCAACAATCCAAGTAAATCACATAACATCTTGAACCGTGCTTCGGCTAGAGGTTTGGTGAAGATATCTGCTCTCTGAATCTCAGTTGGAATCTTCTCCATGGATACGTCCTTCTTCTCAATATGGTCTCGGATGAAATGATGTCGGATGTCAATGTGCTTCGTTCGAGAGTGATGAACAGGATTCAAAGAGATAGCAATGGCACTTGAGCTATCACAATGAATGGGAACCTGTCCAGTTGCAACTTCATATTCTCTCAGCTGTTGCTTGAGCCACAACACTTGCATGCAGCAGCTACCGGCAGCCATATATATACTCTGACTCGGTTGTAGAAGTGGCAACACATGCTTGTTTCTTGGAGAACCACGAAACTAGCTTGCTTCCCATGAACTGACAGTGTCCAGATGTGGACTTCCTGTCCAACCGATCTCCGGCTAGATCTGCATCTGAGTATCCGGTCAGTTGGATGTTGTCGTCGGTTGGATACCACAACCCAACATTTACAGTTCCCTTCAGATACTTGATGATGTTCTTTGCTGCCAACATGTGAGCTTCCCTCGGTTGAACTTGGAACCGGGCACACACTCCAACCGCGTAAGATATGTCTGGCCGACTGGCGGTTAGATAAAGCAAAGAACTGATGATCCCTCTATACTTACTGGCATCCACGAGCTTTCCCTCAGTTCCAGGTTCAATCCTCCAGTTAGTATTCATCGGGATCCTTGTTGTCTTACTTGTCTGTAATCCGAACTTGGTGATGAGCTCCTTTGTATACTTAGACTGATTGATGAAAATCCCTTCTGGTGACTGCTTCACTTGAAGTCCAAGAAAATAATTCATCTCGCCCATCATCGACATCTCGAACTTCTCCTTCATGAGATTTAAAAAATTTTCACACAGTTCCTCTGACTTAGAACCGAATATGATGTCGTCGACGTAGATTTGCACAACAAGTATATCTTCTCCAACTTTGATGGTGAACAGGGTTTTGTCAACTGACCCTCGTTTGAACCCCGAGTTCAGAAGAAAACTACAATGAGTGTCATACCAAGCCCTGGGTGCTTGCTTTAATGTATAGATTGCTTTCTTCAACTTGTACACTCTTCCATCTCCAGTTTCAAAACCTGGAGGCTGTTCAACATATACATCTTCCTTGATATCACCGTTGAGGAAGGCACACTTCATTTCCATCTGATAGACCTTGAACTTGTGAAATGCAGCATAGGCTAGAAAGATTCGGATGGCTTCCAGCCTTGCAACCGAGGGGATGGAGTCCTCGAAATCGATTCCTTCTTGTTGGCAATATCCCTGAGCTACCAACCTTGCTTTATTCCTCAAGATGAATCCAATGGCGTCTCTCTTGTTCTTGAAGATCCATTTTAATCCAATGACTTTGACACCATTTGGTCTTTCTACCAACTCCCATACACAGTTGCGTAGAAATTCATTCAGTTCTTCTTGCATGGCTGTTGTCCAGTGGACACAGTTGAGAGCTTCTACAATATTCTTCAGTTCTGGCACATCAGCTACGAAGCAAGAAATCATGGCAACATCTCCAGCTTGCTCGAACTCCTCAAGAACTGCCAACTCCTCAGCATATTGGGCATAAGTGTTGGAGTCTTCCTCTGTTGAATCTGGAATCGCAACTCTGCTCCTTGTACGTACACCTTCGGTTGGATCTCCAATGATGTTGTCAGTGGAATGATCTTCATACCATCTTCTGTTTCGTCTTCCTTCTTCTTCCAACTGTGGCTGTTCCGTGATCTGAGCTGTAGGAGATGCTGGACTCTTCTGAGCTGGTGATTTATCAGTTGTTGAGTCTGGATCCTCAACATTGATAACATTTTGAACCGGGCTCGGTTGGGCTTCGGATGCTGATGCAGTTGGAGAGGCATCAGCTGGAGTTCCCCCTTGAGATGAGTTGGAGTCTTCACATTCATCTTCAGAGTAATATGGATCATCATCCTCGGTTGCCCATACCAATGGTTCAGCTAGATTCTTTTCCCTTAGAGCTTGCGATCTGGTGAGAGCAGGTGGAACTTGTGGATTAGCCCGTTGTCCTTTAGCCTGTTCCCTGCTCTCAAAAGTAGATTCATCAAAACTAACATGAGGTGTTATCTCCACAACACGAGAGCTGTTGTTGAAAACTCTATAAGCCTTGATCCGAGCAGCATATCCAAGAAATATGCCTTTCGAAGCCTTGGCATCAAAAGTTTTCAACTGAGTCTTCCCATTGTTGTGAATATAACACTTAGAACCAAAAACGCGAAAATATAAAATATTAGGCTTCCTGCGTCTCCATAGCTCGTATGGTGTCTTTCCCAACCGCTTGGTTAGAAGAGACCGGTTCTGGGTGTAGCATGTTGTGTTGATAGCCTCAGCCCAAAATCTCTTTGGCAGAGCTGAGCTTGTCAACATGGATGTAGCTGCATCCTTTAGCGTTCGGTTTCTTCGCTCAGCTACTCCATTCTGTTGCGGAGTACGCGCAGCTGATGTTTGATGAGTAATTCCATGCTTCTCGCAGTACTCGATGATGGTTTCATTTAGAAACTCGGTTCCACGATCTGATCGGATGGAAATGATTTTCATCTCTTGTTGGTTTGATATCCGATCCATCAACTTGGGTAGCTCATCTCGGGTTTCACTCTTGTGACGCATGAAAATGGTCCACGTGTATCTGGAATAATCATCAGTTACAACAAGTGTATATTCGTTGCCATTCATGCTTTTTGGTGTGACTGGCCCAAAGAGATCCATGTGGATCAGTTGTAACACTAGGTCGGTTGAGGGAGTTGTCTTCAACCGGAAGGAGGATCTAGCGAGCTTTCCCAACTGGCATGCACTGCAGATATGTGTTGTTGAAAACACTCGGTTTGGTATGCCTTTTGCATGTTCTTATCTGGCAAGTCGGTTCATAATCTTGAAGTTCAGATGGTTGAGCCTTTTGTGCCACAGCCAGCTCACATCTGAACTGCTCTTTGATAACAAGCAGGTGTCATGAGGACTACTGTTCCAGTCAGCATAGTAGACATTCCCGATTGGGGATCGATTTCCCAATAATATGACCTGCTTTGATCCGACATTTTTAACCCTGCAACCCTGTGCATCAAACTTGACAGAGAAACCATTATCACAGAATTGACTGATGGAGAGCAAGTTATGCTTCAATCCATCAACATAAGAAACATTAGAAATTGACACGTGATTAGTTTCAAGGGTACCGTAACCTCTGGTGTGACCTTTTGAGTTGTCACCAAAGGTAACTGAGGGTCCTTCTTTCTCCACGAAACTCCCAAGCAAATCCTTCAGATTTGTCATGTGTTTTGAACATCCACTATCCATCACCCACATGGTTCGTGATGCTTTATTCTTCCTCAGCTGTTTCTCCTGTACCTGCAAAGAGAAACTCGCTTAGGTCCCCAATTTCAGTTGGGTCCTGGAGGGTTAGAACCAGTTCCCCCTTGAACTGTGGGTCGTTTTTCCCTGTATACTGAGATAGATTTTTCATTCCAGATCACTTTTCCTTCATCATCAACTATAACAACGCCTCGGTTATCCTTAGGCTTGTTGTTAGTTGTGATGTTATGTTTCTTGGGAGGAGTTGGATTTCTCCCATTGTGAGCTTTCGTAGGAGGGGTTTTCCCCCTGTTTTGATGGCGATTCTTATCCTGTTGAATTTGTCTGTGAGGTCGGACGCCATGTTGGAATCCTTGTGGCTGATTCGGATTCCAACTCCCTGAATGTTGTCTATAGCTGTTCATGCCCTGTTGGTGGTTCATGTTGTGGCATGAATATCTCCAGCTGTTCGACCTGTTCCTTATCGGTTGACTCGGTTGGAACCTTTGGTTGAACTGATGATGGAACCGCTGTTGATTCAGATGGTTGGATCCTTGTCGGTTCTGCGGTCGGTTCCATTCTTTCTGATGTTGACTCTGAGGTTGATTCAGAGGTCGGTTCTGGTTCTGAGTTCGGTTGCGATTGTGTGTCCGACGCCTCTGATTCTTCTTCTGACTTTTGGAACATTCCTCCTCGGTTGATGTCCCAACCGATGGAACATTCTGTCCTCCATCTACTGCTCCTTTTCTCTTCTCAGTTGTGGTTCCCTTGGTCGGTTGAGCTTGCTGAGAGGTGGAGGTTGGATTACTTTGGGGAGATTCAGGTTCAACTGTGTTAGGTTCGACAACCTTGACTTCCACAGCTTTGATGAAGGTCGCTGGAGGAATTCTAGTATCCTTGATCACATCATAACTGAGTCCTGACACGTCATCCATCTGTCGGCTGTAACTGATGAGATTCTCGATGATCTTGGATGACTGTTATAGCTATATGCTCGGTTTGTCCGTCTGACTTCTTTATCAGCTGGTCGATCTGAGCCTCTTAATTTTTCAACTGATCTTGCTGCTCCTTAATCTGTTTCGTCAACTCCTCATCAGTTGGAGCATTAGTTCGGTTGACCGCATTCAGTTGACTTTTGAGATTATCTATCTCTTCAGTTTGACTCTTGATCAGATCGTCCTTTTCGGTTAAGGATTCTTCAAGTTTGGTGAACTTTTCTTGAAGACTCTTAAACTCAACCGATTGCTGATGTAGTTCCTCATTGAGTTCTTGAAAGTCATTCCAGGAGGGTTCCAACTCTTCATCCAGTGTTTCCTGCATGTTAGAAATATTGGAAGAATTTAAATTAGCAGGACTAGAGTGTACCTCAGTATCATCCTGGTCGGTTCCAAGTGCCATGAGGCATTGATCCTGACCGATAGCGTTGTTGGTGGAAGTCAGCTCATCCTCATCTTCAGTGTCAGTGAAGATGTCCATGTCGTCAGCTGCTTCTTCTGCAACTATGGCCTTGTTCTTTCCAGCTTGCTTGGCCCTCAATGCTTCTCTCTCTTTTTTCGAGAGGTCTGGACAATCTGCTTTGAAATGTCCTTCCTTGCCGCATTCAAAGCAACCGTTGGTCACAGGCTTTGAGTTATCTCGAGTTTGGTTAGATTTGTAGAACCTCTTGTATTTTCCGAACCGAGTGTCCATGTCAGCTAGCTTTTTTGACAGGGCGGCTATGTTCTGTTGCAGTTCTTCTCTGCTTGGCTCCTTCGTAGCTGTGTCTGCTGATCTTGTTGGCCTTGATGTTAGCGGCTTTGAATAGTCAGCTCGGAGCGCTACTGACTTGGTGGCTGAACCAACATCCTCATGTTGACTCGTCTGAACCGAGGACTGAGTTGACCTTCGTCGGTTCACCTTGTACTCATTTCCCTTCAGAATTGAGAACAATCTTTCAGTTCCCATCTCTCCAAGGTCAGCTCGGCCATTATGGATGTTGGTGAAGGTATCCCACTCAGCTGGTAGAGCTTGTAATACTTTGAGGTTGATTTCTCTCAAAGTATATTTTCCTCTTCGGATGGACTGGATCCTTCTGATGATGTCCATGAACCGGAGCTCTAACTGATCAATTGTTTCATCAGTTCTCAGACAGAAGTTGTTGAAATCTTGGCAGGCATGTGAGAACTTGTTCTCCTTTGTCTCGTCGCTTCCTTCACTCAGCGATGCCAAGATATCCCACATCTCTATAGCGGTTTCACACTCCTCTATCCAAGGAAGATAATCTTGTCCAACTGTGGACATGATCGTGCTCTGAGCCCAGATGTCCAACTGGCTCACTTTGGCTTCCTCTGGAGTGAAGTCTTCTGGCTTCTTCTCCACTAACTCCACAGTTGCATCCCCATCGTTGGGATTTGTAGGAGTGCGAGTGATTCTCTCTTTGATGATGATTGGTCCGGATGTGAGTACTTGTTGCATCCGATGATGCTTTGACAGTAAGATCTTCTTCATCCGAGTTCTCCAGGATGTATAGTTCACAACCGAGAACATGACCACGATCTTGTCCTTGACATCCATCTGCACACCACAACAGAAGAAATGTGCGAGCAAATATGCACTAGCGTGATAAAAAGATCTGTTCAGTTGACCACTGAAGAAAACACCTCGAATTCACACCTTGTGAAACAGAGTCAGCAGTCCTTTGAACCACTGCTCTGATACCACTTGATGGTCCCGATACGAGTTCTGGTGTATGGGGGGGGGGGGGAGAATACACCAGATAAAACTTTTTAAAACAACCCCCTAAAAAATAACTCAACCGAGTAATGCAACTCAATTGGAATCACAACCGAGTAAGAAACACTCGGTTGGAAGTGAAGAGCTGTGCGGAATGTGGTGGAAATTAACTCGTATAAAATCAATTCACGCTATTATGCAAGGTTGGTCAAAAACCAAAACAGTTGAGAAAGAATGCAGTTTGTATGCAGGTTAGTTAGTCAGTTGAATATGCAATAAGTAACTGTAAATAAACACAACACACAAGATTTAACGTGGTTCGGAGAGAACTCCTACGTCCACGGGGAGTTGTGAGTCCACACAACTCAGTCCAAGTTCTTCTGGACAAACCACAAAGCTTACGTGGGCTTTGCAACAGTTGAGATAAGTTTACAGGTACTTATCAACCTTACAGATTAGTTTACGGGTACTAATCAACCTGTCTACTCAGTTACGGGAAGAGTAGGGTCCTAAAACCTTTTCAGGTGAAAGAAATGGTGGGGTTCCAACTAAATAGCTCGAACAAGAAGTGAGCTAAGATCTAACACTCTACGAACTCTCAACAAGTGATGTTCTCAAGGTTGGATCAAAAACTACAAGGACAGACTCTAATTCTCTAGAACTCTCAACTAATGATGTTCTTAGAGGTTTTGCTTGAATGCAGAATGAAGTTGTTCTTTTGCTTGAATATCTCTTCTCACTTGTCTGTCTCGTATTCCCGTTGTTGGTGAATGAGTGAAGGTCTCTATTTATAGGCGGAGAGAATCAACTAGCCGTTGAAAGAGCTGTTGATCTCTGTTCTTTGAAAGCGATGGCTTGTCTCTCATCTCTGCAGACTTTCCTGATTTGGCAACTGCGTGCTTCTTCTTTCCATCTGAGACAGCCTTGTGTTGGGCCAAATGAGGTAATGACAGAGAGTCAGACCTTCACGTGACTTCCTTATTTGAAATTCAAATCTTAACCTTTGACCTCCAACATTTGATAGTTGGTTGAGTCGTCTGATCTTCATCTAATTGGTCTTCAGCTGATGTTCTATCTGAATGCTTTTGTCTGAGTAGGAACATGTGAACTCTCAGCTGACTTTGAACTTCAAGCTGTTGCTCTAACTGACTGAGTCTACAACTGATGTTCCATCTTGAACGCTCAGTTGTCCTTGTTGTGTCTGATCAGTTGGGTTTGAACGCTCAGATGACTTTCTTCCATCTGATGTTCTCTTACAACTTCTTCCTTTGAATACTTGGTTGACTTTTGCATCTTGCCACTTGAATGCTCATCTGATGAACGCTCAGTTGTCTTTCTCACAACTGATATTCTATCCGAGTAAAGCATTGTTGCCGTCTTCAGCTGGAGTCCTGTAAAGATAAAATCTTAACAATGCTCAAACAGCGAGCCTAACTGCTAACATTAGGATCTGGCAACATCTACTTGGTTGGGGTCAGTTGGTTTTGGAATCAATCAAAACTTTAATAAATTTCCCAACACTACTTGTCTTCAAGAAGGAAAGGTGATTGGTGGCTCGATTTCCATGCGATTTCAAGCTCAATACCAGCTCCAATGGCTGCCAACAATGGCTATTTTTAGTGTGTGTGTTTGTGTGGGTTATGTGAGAGAGATGGAAGAGAGAGAGAGAGAAAGAGAGATGTCACGAGAGAGAGGGGAGAGAGTGAGGGAGAGTGAGATGATAGTGAGAGTGGGGGAGGATTAATAAGGAGAGTGAGCTGCACACATGCTCAATTGTGCGATAAAAATCACTGGAAAGAAAAAGTTTTCCGGTGCAAAATATCCCCACTTTTATCGATTAACTCTCCAATCATTTAAAACTCACGACTCTTTCTCGACATCCAAATTCACTCTAATTCGTCATAATAATCATAAAATAATTCATAGATTCTAGAAACCCAATTTTCGGATCAAAATTCCTAACAACGAAGAAAACGTAAAAAGTTATTATTCATATTAGCTTCTATCGAAATAATAATTCAAACTCGTCTCAAACAAACTCAGAAATTCTCCAACATGCATCAATGGTCTTAAAATAAATTCTAGACTCAAATGACACTAATTTGACGAAATTAAAAAATACTCGATGAAAAGTGAATTTTCGGCAGAAGTTACTATTCATCGAAAAATCAACTTTCTCGCAATTTTCTGAAATTCGCGCTCATACTTCATTTCTCATTCTTAAGCTTATATAACACTTCACATCTTTGTTTCGAATAGCCCAAATAAAAAAATATATATTTTTTCCCTTCAAGGGCATTTTGGTAATTTTACGAGAAAATTTATTTCCCGAAAATTTTTACCACGTAATTCCGCACATAATCACATATAAACACATTTAATAAGCACTTAGGCACACTTAAGCATAATTTGGATGATTAATTAAGACTCGGAAAAATCGGGGTATTACAGACATATGGTTTCTCCACCTCGGCTTCCTTTTCCACAAGGTTTTCTTCAACTGGTTCCTTTCCTTCTGTTCTACCTATTTTTGGTCATATTTGAATAGAATTTAGGATGTAATTTTGATAGTTTTTAACTGGGTTCGTGTTGTTTTTAAGTCAAGATTGCACTAATCTTCTAGATCGAATTTTGTGTGTAAAATATAGATTTTTGCTCCAAGATTATAGACTAATGGTGCGGAGATTTGATGCTTGGGGCAAAAGCTTGGCGGTTGCCTACCTCAGGTGCTCGACTATGATGGTGGACAAGTGATGAGCAAGGAATAGAGAGCCAAGGTGAGCGATCGCCTATGACGGGCGATCGTCTTTCTCATGATTGTGAAGAATGATGAGGAACAGAGAGCCATGTCGAGCGATCGCCTGTCTCATGATTGTGAAGAATGACGAGTTGAATAGAGAGTAATATTAGGCGACCGCGTGTGACAACTTAATTAATCTATAACGATCACGTTAATTTGCGTGCAACTTAGGATTATTTTAGTTGAACAAATATGGCGCCGTTGCCGGGGAAGACTTTAGGCGATTTTTGTGTTGCAATTTTACTTTTATTTTTATTTGGCTATTTTTCTCCCTCCGGTGCATGTAATCTGTTTGCGACTTTAGGCGATTTTTATGTTGCAATTTTACTTTTATTTTTGTTTGGTTATTTTCTCCTCCGGTGCATGTAATTTGTTTGCTACTGTTGTGTATGCAAGGCCGCGGAAGTCAGAATCAACAATTTGCACCGTATATTGACAACATCAATTGGAAGAATGCAGTTCTGGAAAAAGTAAAGGAGGTAACCGAATCAAACCTTAACGAAGTTGAAGAAGAAGCTTTGTTGGGGAATTTTTTTTGTGAACAAGAAGAAGAAGTTCTTCAAATCCCGACCAAGAAGATATGGCTACAGGGGAAGAACAGTTTATAGGAGAATATTCTCGGCCCATTATTGAGGCCACGACTTCGGCAATTGTTCTCCCAACCACTGTTTGAAATTATTATTTGAAGCACAACTACTCTAGCATGCTTTTGTCTTTTCACGGCATGCCCAATGAAGATGCACTCAAAGTTGGTCATGAATTTTGCTCGGTAGTGCAATCTTTTCCCCTTTTGGAACTCTCAAAGGATCAATTTAAAGCTCAAGAGTTTTCCATATACTTCGAAAGATCGGGCTCGGATGGGGCTCCTATCGCTTCCGTCGAACTCCCTAAACACTTGGAAGGACACCTGTGAGAAGTTTATGCTGAAATTCTACTCTATTCACAAGACTCAGGAGATTCAAACACAGATTATAAATTTCATGCAAGGTGGCGATGAGCCTTTTCACGAGGCATGGGAGAGATTTCATGAGCTCCTTCTTCAGTGCCCACAGCATCAGCTGGCTCCGATTATGGTTAGCCAGTTCTTCTATGATAGGTTGCTTCAAACAACTTAGTTTATGGTGGACAGCACTGCAGGGGGCAATATTGCAAAGAAGACTGCCACAGAACTCAATCAGATTTTTCAGACCTTAGCTGAGAGCTCCCAACAAAAGTCGATCCGTGGAAGAAAAGTGGAGGCTTCACTAATGACACCGAATTATGAGTTTCAGAAGCAGATAACAAGTATGATGAGAGAGTTGCAAGAGTTAAAGATGAGCAACTCTATTGTACCTCCACCGCGATAGGAACCTACTAGACAAGATATTTTTGCTGAGCCATGTGGCATCTGTGGAGAGTTAGGGCACAACCCTGAAGAGTGCCATAGAATGGGAGAGCTGACATATGAAGGAGGAGCATAAATGTATGCTGAATAGGGATATCCTCCACAACAGCAGTTTGATCAAGGCCAGGGATCCAATCAGAATCAGTGACAGCAGAGCTCGGGATGGCAGAATCAGTCTAATACTGGATAGAGGAATCAGAACCAAGGCTAGGGATATGGAGAAAATTTTCAAAATCGTCGTCCTCCATAGCAGTTTAATCAGTATCCTCCATAACAGATTAATTAGTTTCCTACCCAACAGCAGTGGTACCCACAACAGCAGCAGAATTTCAACTTTCAGTGGCAGAATCCAACACAGCAAAATCAGTTCCAACAGGGTCCATCGCAATTTCAACGCCCACTACCGCCACCTGCTCAAAGGAACCAGTTCGAAGACAACTTCAATGCATTTATGCAAGAGAGCATGCATGCGAGAGAAGCTCAAGACGCTACCATCAAGCGTCTTGAGACAACTATGGGACAAGAATCTGGAACTGTCAATTAGATGCAGCAGCAACAATAGACCGGGAAAATTCCAAGCCAAGGTCAACAACCACATCAAGTTCAAGCTGTAACCGTACTGAGGAATGGAAAGACGATTGATAATAAGGTGGGAGACACGCGTTTAGTGGAGACATTGCCTAGAGTTGAGAAGGAAAAGAAACAACCAGACCCGTCTGCGTAAGACTGAGAAGCCTTACCGTCCACCAGGCCCCTTCCCTAGCAGATTAAGGAACGAGAAGCAAGATCAACAGTGTTCTGATTTTTATAAGATGTTTTCTAAGGTAAATGTGAATTTACCGTTGTTGTAGGTGATTAGGAATGTTCCTGCGTATGTCAAGTTTTTTAAGTAATTGGCATCCAAGAAGAGGAAGTTTGATAAGCCTGAGCAAGTTCTCATATCAGAAAGTGCTAACTCAATTATGCAACAATCTCTACCTCAGAAGCAATGAGACCCTGGAATGCTAGATTTGGGAGCAGAGATCAATCTGATGCCTTATTCGATTTTCACACAGTTGGAGCTAGGAGAGTTGAAGCCGACAAGGATGTGTTTGCAATTGGCAGATATGTCGATTCATCACCCTCGAGGAGTTATTGAGGATGTTTTGGTTCGAGTTGGGAAGCTTATCGTGCCCGTTGATTTTGTGGTATTGGAAATCGGAGACATTAAAGAAGATGGATGAGAGCATACACTGCTATTGGAGAGGCCATTTATGTCCACAACTAATACTCTTATTGATGTCAAAAATGGCATCATTAAGATGTCAATCTTGGGCGAATCAGTCTCATACAATGTCCGAGCCAATAAGGGGATTTCATTAGCCAATAGCTTCGACAACTGTTCTTATATAGATGATATTGACACGCTTGCCAGTGTCTGCTTTATGGAAGAGAAGCAAATTGAGGAGGTATTTGAAGGCTCAGCTGATTTGGAGGAACAACTCAGAAGGAAGCTGCATTGGAGACAATGTTGCCGTCTAATTTACCTGTGGATGAGCCTATGATAGTTGAAACTCCCAAAGCAGAGAAGGAGCCAGCAATTGAGCTTAAGGAATTTCCTACAAACTTGAAGTATGTCTTTCGCGAGGAAGGACGAAGGAAGCCGGTTATTATCTTGTCCGAGCTCAAAGCTGATGAGGCACTAGTCACGCTACTCAAAAGATTTAAAGTTGCCTTTGGATGGAGCTTGTTCGACATTAGGGGGATCAGCCCCACTACTTGTATGCATCGGATTATTCTTGAAGAAGGGGCCATACCAAAGAGAGATGGACAAAGAAGGCTCAACCTAGTCCTCATGGAGGTTGTGAGGAAGGAGATCTATTGCAAACTCGCTGAGGGATTTATTTTCCCCATTGCCGATAGCGAGTGGCTCAGTCCAGTGCATGTAGTATCAAAGAAGAGAGGCATTACGATGGTGTTGAATGATAAAGATGAGTTTGTGCCGACTCGACCTATCACCGAATGGCGGATGTACATCGACTATAAGAAGCTCAATGCAGCCACCAAGAAGGATCACTTCCCATTGTCGTTTATTGATCAGATACTTGACAGATTGGTTGGCCATGATTTTTACTGCTTCCTCAATGGGTTATCTGGTTACTATTAGATTGCTATTGCACCCAAGGACCAAGCAAAAACTATTTTCACTTGCCCATTCGGCACCTATGCCTGCAAAAGGATGCCGTACGGACTCTGCAATGCGCCAGGTACATTTCAGCGTTGTATGATGTCTATCTTTTCTGAGATGATTGGTGATTTTGTTGAGATTTTCATGGATAATTTCTCTATTTTTTGGTTCGTCGTTTTCTGATTGTCTTGGTAAAATTGAACGCGTCTTAGGTAGGTGTGTTGAAAGTAGGTTGACTCTTAGTTGGGAAAAGAGTCATTTTATGGTGCATAGTGGTAATGTCTTAGGGCATATTGTTTCAAAAAGGGTGTAGAGGTCGACAAAGCTAAGGTGGATGTGATTGAAAGATTGCCTCCACCTCGTGATGTCAAAGGAAATAGGAGTTTTCTTGGTCATGCTGGTTTTTACCGTCGTTTTATTAAGGATTTTTCTAAGATTAGTCAACCTCTGTGCCGTCTACTTGCTCAAGATGTTCCATTTGTATTTAATGATGAATGTTTGTCTGCATTTGAATTGCTTAAAGAAAAATTAGCACTGCGTCTGTTGTGATTGGTCCTATTTGGTCTGAGCCATTCAAGATTATTTGTGACGCGTCTAATTCTGCTGTTGGAGCTATCTTAGGTCAACGTGCTGAAAAAATGCTTCGTGTCATTTACTATGCGAGTCTGACCCTAACTCCTGCTCAAGTAAATTATACCACTACCGAGAAGGAGATGTTTGTTATTATATTCGCATTAGATAAATTTTGTGCCTACATCATAGGGTCGAAGGTCATCTTTCATAGTGATCATGTTGCATTGCGTTATCTGCTAAATAAGTCTCAAGCTAAGCCTAGACTTATTCGTTAGGTGCTATTATTGCAAGAATTTGATGTAGAAATTCGTGATAAGAAAGGTAGTGAAAATGTTGTGGCTGACCACTTCTCTCGTCTAGACAATTTGCCTACTCCTATGATATGTGATAATTTGCTTGAGTCATTTCCCTTTGAACAAGCTTTGAGTGCAGATATGGTACCTTGGTATGCCGACATTGTCAATTACCTTGCCTGTGATAAGTTAAGGCCTGACCTTACTTCCCAAGAAAGGAAGCGTTTTGTATCTGTGTGCAGGCAATATTTTTTAGAAGATCTGTATCTTTTGAAAATTGGCAAGGATGATGTGATATGCAGGTGTGTGCCCGATGATGAGCAAGCCAATGCACTCCAACTCTGCCATGAGATGCACTGCGGTGGCCATTTTGGAGGACAGAAAAAGGCACACAAAGAGTTGTTTAAGGATGCTCATTCTTTTTATATTTTCTGTGATCGTTGCCAAAGAGTTGGGACGATTGGTCGTCGGAATGAGATACCCTTAAACAATATTCTTGTTGTTGAGATTTTCGATGTTTGGGGCATTGATTTTATGGGACCGTTCCCCAAGTCCTTGGGCTACGAGTACGTTCTTTTAGCCGTTGATTATGTGTCCAAGTGGGTTGAAGCAATCCCCACTAGGACTTATGATTCTCATGTAGTGCTGAGGTTTGTGCAAGAAACTATTCTCTGTAGGTTCGGATTTCCAAGGGCGATAATCAGTGATGGGGGAAAGCACTTTTGCAATAAGCTTTTTGAGAAGCTCATGAAGGAAAATGGGATTACGCACAAGGTTGCTATTCCTTACCATCCACAAACATCCGAGTAGGCCGTGACGAGTAATAAGCAGATCAAGGGGATCTTAGAGAAGACTGTGCAACCATCTCGGAAGGATTGGTCCTCAAAGTTAAACGATGCTTTTAGGCGTATCGCACTGCTTATAAGAGTATTTTGGGGATGAGTCCGTACCGTTTGGTGTTTGGCAAGAATTGTCACTTGCCTGTGGAGATTGAGCATAAGGCATATTGAGCAATTAAGGCTGCTAGTTTCGATCTTAATGCTACGGGAAAACAACGGATGTTGCAAATGTCCGAGTTGGATGGGCTTCGTAATGAGGCGTAGAAAACGCCAAGATTTACAAGGACCGGGTGAAGAGGTTGCATAACAGCCGGATTTTATTTAAAGAGTTGAAGCCCGAGATGAAAGTCCTTTTATTCAACTCAAGGTTGAAATTGTTTCCGGGCAAGTTAAAGTCTCGTTGGACCGGTCCGTATATCATTGAAGAGGTTCTACCTTTCGGTGTTGTTCATCTGCTTAATGAGCACTAAAGAGTCTTTTCAAGCTAATTGTCACAACCTGACTCCTAGTGTATTGAAATGACTAGAATACAAAGGGCAATGAGGTGGAACAACTTATCTTTTACTCGAAAACATGCTCGATAACTGAAGAATAACATCAAATACCAATTCAAGCTCACAATAATGTGAGTTATTAATCAATTAGTTTTTCAAGAAATGAATATTTATCAAGAATTTAGATGTCGAATAAATCAAGGAATTAGGTTTGGTTGTTTAATAAATGTTGCATTCAAAAAGTGGGCCAACTTTTAAACTTTTAATCGTCAAGTGGTGGCAAAGCATAATTGATGAATCGTTAGGTAATCCAAACTTATTTTGGATAGGATTCAAAAAGGATTTAATGGTTTTGCTCGAGCACATGGCTCATTAGATTTTGGGACTGAGCATGAAAGGCACGATTATAACAAATAAATGACGTTGCAGCGGAATATAAACATCGACTCAAAAATCTCAAGGTTATATGTGTTAAGACACATAACCTCAAGCTTAAACTTTGATTTAAGATTTTATTGACAACAAGCAGCCCAAGCACACCGCAACCTTCCTCATCCAAGCCAACGTGCACGTTTTAGAAATAACATGCAGGGCGTGAGTACTTCGTACTCAGTGGACACATGCCAAAATAATTTTGAAAACTCGCTCAATAGAGCTATATGATTGTACTTGTCTCTTTAGCTGCATCACAAGTGTTAGATATAACTATTTAAAAGAATTTACGACTTGTGGCAACTTAAAACATTTTTTGTTGTTTTAAGAAATCGACATGCCATTTTTCTCGGGTACGAATCCATTTACGCATCTCGTCTTCTTGTGGTGTCGAGAAGTAGGCCTTCTCCTCGAGCACTGGGACCGGCCCAATCAAAATAGAGCTCACAGTCCTTACATAACCGGCCCAACCGAAGCAAGGCTCACAGTTACTTTACGACTGACTAGACTGTAACAAGGCTCACGGTCACCTAATCTAATGCATGCATCAATCCCGTGCGTCCACAGGACTCATTCTCATCACATAATATCAAGTAGAGGATTGCATACCAAAATATAAAAACTCAAGCAAGTCAATCAACTTTAAATAAAAGCGCATATATAAAATAAATTGCGCATTCATAGTTGAGTTTTAGTTCAGAAAGCCCACCTGGAGAGTGGCTTAGCTCAACTACTCTTTCTTTGCTCGCCATCCTATTTTTTCACTCCACTCGCGCCTTTCAAAAGTAATATTATATAAGGGCGAGTTTTACGGTTTTGGAAAACAGCAAAATCTTAAGCCGTTTAACGGATTTCTACTTGACTCGGATTTTTAACTTCTCAATTTAACTCTTCGAACTCTCGATTCTTAATTTCTATCCAAGTACTATACCAATAGACTTTTCGGCATATATTTTCATCAATAATATATATAATTGAACTCTCAAATATTAAAAGTCAATTATTTCTTTAAACTCAAATTTCTTGTTTTTCTCAAATCAATTATTTTCAAACAAATACGAGATCTATTCTCGTTCACACATTTCACATTTCACTCATAAATTATCATTTTATAGTCACATCAAATATCCACAGATAAATATCTCAGATATATCATACCGCTCGTTTTTCAACTTAAAATAATATTTCTCAATTTTCATCAAACTTAACTTTGTCCTTTTATAGAAAAATTCAAGGAATTAAATCCGTTTCTCATTCCGACTTCTCGGATAAAATTTCTCGTGTTACTTTTTGACACATTCCTCGAGAAAATATATTAACTTAGTTGAAAAATTCTTATTTCCTTATATTTCACTTAAAATAATTTCTATTGAACGATTTTTCGTTCAATTTCGATTATTGACTTTATCATTGAGAAAAATTCTTTTTATTTTTCTCTTTTAACCCTCGACATCTAATATAATCTATTCATTAAAACTCGTGTTTGCTCGATTCAAGTTCCGTTACTTCTCTTTTATTTTTTTAGCTCAAACACTTCTTTACTTGCTCGTTCATACTTAAATTCTAGTAAATTAACTTTTAATTAGAAAATCATCGATTTTCATAACTTTCTCATACGAACTCCAAATTGAGCGATTCAAGTGGCTAATATACTTGTTTTTCTCTCAACTTTTTGTTAATAACATCGATTACCACATTTGCTCAATGAAATCTCATAAATTTTTAGTGGAAATTTTCTGCTCAAATTTATTTTTCTTTTCCTTGCTCTTTTTCAAGAATTTCAAGTTCTAATATACTCAAAATTACTCTATTTGATATCTTATTACATCAAATGATCCATATTAACTCAAAATAAAAAATTCTCAATCCTATCTTTTTATATACTTCGAATTATTGAGAATCATCTCAATTCTTATTCGATTTTGTTAATTCAAAGTTCTATTGAACTTATAAAAATTTCAATTACTCGATTCCTCCATCAATTCATCCTTTAATCTCAAATACTCAAAAGTTATATTTTGTACCACATTTCCTTCGATTATTTTTTAGATTTCTTTATAGGATTTTATTTCTTGCATTTTAATGCTTTATTATACTCAAATAAATTCAAATTTCATTATTCTCAATTTACTTTATCTCTTTGAGCTCAAAATCATCAAAACTCTTCTTTTTTTTTGCCATATATGGTTCGAATTTATTGAGGTTTTCTCCTTGGATGATTAAACTCTTGTTTTTAATTTACAGTTCTACTCCAAATAATTTAAATTTTATTATTTCTCTTTTAATTCATTAATTTGTGCTTAGAACTCTAGAAGCACAAATTTTCCTTTTTAATTTAGTTCAAAACTTTCATCTTTTGAGCACAAGATTTTATTTCCTCTTAAACTTATGCTCACTTTATCTTAAATTTTATTTTTATAACATCAATTCTTCCAAACATTCATAGGAATTATAATTCCCAATTTCCTCTATTTATATATATTACGAAAAATGTATATATTTATATAAACTCTTTTCTTTCTTTTGGTGGTGTTTTTCTTCCATAACTATTCTTGAATTTTATTTTTAACCACCAATTCTTCAAATAAAATCGTAAAAACACAAAATCATCATATATATACATCTTCACACACACACGGTTTCATACATACTCCATCAAACAATTTAATGCTTCTATTTAAATCATATACTCATGCTTCTCATCTCTTGATTTAATTAAGTCCATCCTCAAATTCATCATTAAACATATATATCAAAAATTAATTCTCACTATTCATCATCTTCTCCAAAATTCCTCTTTTCATTTTGATGATTATTTCTTCATTTTAATCATTTAATCATGCTCATATATCATCATAGAACTCATACATGCATCAAACTCAAGAAATAACTCAAAGCACTCAAAAATCATATTTATGGCATAAACTTCAATTTTTAGCATGATCAACTTATATATATATATATATATTCTTCATTCAATCATTCAAATAAACTTAGATATAATTTTAGAACTCATCTAAATCATCAAAATTAATAAATCACTCAAGTCATGAAAAATCCTATATTTTTCCCTAAAAAATTTGAAGGTTTCATGGTGTAGAGGTTATGGATTTTTTTTCTTGTTTCCCTAGCATGGAAAACATGTATACTCATGGATTTAAACTCAAGAATATAAGGATCAAATCTTCTCCTCAAACTCATGAAATAAATCGATCAAGAAGAAGGAGGAAAATAGGAATTTCTTGATCTTACGTTGAGTTTTTGAAGGATTAAGGATTGGAACTCAACTCCTTACTACTTCTTGATTGTTCTTGAGCTCAAAACAAAGAAAAACATGGAGGTTAAGAGCTTGAAGAGCAGCAGCTGCTATGGAAGAAGAAGGAGAAGAAAATATAGTTCTTACTTGAATTTTTCAAAGTAGAAATGATCGAACCTTTAACTCTTGATACTCTAGCTTCCTTTCTTCGATTTCCTTGAAGAAAAATCAGGGTTATGATGGTGATGAAGGATCGGCAGCTTCAAAGGAAGAAGAAGGAAGAAAGGTATTGATCTTAGTTGAAGTTCTTCAAGAAGTAAGAACTATATCTTGAACTCTTTAAATTTCTAGCCTTGTTTTTTGAATTTCATCGAAAAAAATATGAAGCTTTGGAGGAGTTTTGGTGCAACTTCTATGGAGAAAATTGAAGAAGAGAGAGATGGAATTGTGATGGTGATGAGGACCGAATGCTGAGGGAGTAGAGAGAGGGAGAGAGTGTGCGTGTATTATGGGAAGAGAGATAAGAGAGTGTGCTACACTTTCTCAAGTGAGAGTGGGGAAAAAATCTTGGTTGAGAGGGAGAGATAAGGTCGGCTAATTTATGGAGAGATAAATCAAATTTATCAGATAAAAATCCCTGGTAGAAAAGATTTTATCCATACAATGTATCCCAAAACGGTAAACTTTAATCCCTCTTTTCGGCATTTTCTAGACATCGGATTCTACTCAAACTCGTACCATTACTCACAAAATAATTTATGGGTTCTAAAGCACCCAACTTTCATATATAAATTTCAAATAGCGAAGAAAGTCGAAAATCTCTATCGTGTACGCTCGTCTCCGACTTAAAAATAGCTAAAAACTCAATTTCTAGATCTCGGATTTTTCTCTAAATCGCGTCATTAGTCACAAAATAATTTCTAGTTTCGAAAACACCCAAGTTTCAGGGGTAATACCCGTATAACGAAAAAGTCGTAAAATATCGTGACGAGTTACTATTCACTTTAGTCGCGTTTTCAAAATAAATTCATCCTCGACTCAAATGATCTCGGAAAATTCTCAAACTCATATCATTGGTCTCAAAATAAATTCTAGATTCCAATGACACTTATTAAACTAAATTCAGGATCCGTTGCCCGATTGTTGACTTTTCCGGTCAAAGTTACTATTCATCCAAAAGTCAACTGTTTCGGAAATTTCCAAAATTCGAACTCCTACTTAATCTCACATCCTTAAACTCATATAATTCTTCTCATCTTCGTTTCGAGTTTCTGAAACGAGAAAAAATTTAATTATGCCCTTCAGGGGCATTTTGGTCATTTTACGAGAAAATTTATTCTCGAATTTTTTTTTATCACATAGAATCACACATGATCACATATAATAACACTTCAAAAGCACTTAAGCACACATAATGGGCATCGAGTGAAGCCGTACTATGAAGGAGAGATCGAAACTCAAGAAATGGAGTCAATCTGGCTCGTGGATCCAGAATGCTGACATCTCTCCTACCTGTCAAGCTAATGACGTAAAACAAGCGTTGCGTAGGAGGCAACCCATGAATTGTAAAAAATAAAAAAATAAAATGGTTTCGTTGCCTGTACTGAGGCTACACGGAGTGGGTGCCTGTGTCAGGCGAGCGTCTGACCTTGCTTAACTCGAGCTGCAAGCGGGCGCCTAATCCGAGCAAGCGGCCTACCCTTATTTCAGTAGCTCAGCCAGGCGATCGCCTCTTCCATGCGAGTTCTCTCTCCTAAGAAACTACCCACTATAAATAGCCTAAAAACCCTATTTTTTTGCCGTCACTCCCAATTTCTCCTCCTCAGATTCACTTTGCACACCCACCACCAATAAACTGTTGCCGCCTCGCTCACTCGCTCTGCCATCCCTATCACAAGCGAGCACCCTCCCTCTCCTCGACATTTCTCCTAGTTCACACCAGCAGATCCCTCACGATAGCCGCTCGTGCAACTCCCGCCGCCGCCTCGCTTTCCGCTCGCCTATCCATATTGCTCGCGCACTTCACCGCCATCGCCGTTAAGAGAGCACCTTCCAGCTCAAGCGAGCGCCCTTAAGCGAGAGCCTTCCAGCTCAAGCGCGCGCTTGCCAACTCACGACAGGCGGTCGCTCAGCTCGTGCCGCCACCTCACTCTCCCACTCGCCTGCCAACTCACGATAGACGGTCGCTCAGCTCGTGCCGCCACCTCGCTCTCCCGCTCGCCTGCCAACGTCGCGCAGCCCACGTCCTAGCCTTGCTTGTTCGCTCGCCTGTCCACCCTACTCTTTGCAGGTGAGCGACTCCCAGCCTCGCCCCGCTCAGCCGAGTGCTACGATGTCTTCCTTTCTTTCCAGTTAAGCCGCACGCACACACAAGCTTGCCCTCGCTTTCTCGTCGATGGCCCGTACTAAGCAAACACTGAATACGGAGGGTGTAGTTCCTCCACCACCAAGGAATGCTGATTCAGAGGCCAAGGACATTGATACGGAAGCAAGGCAGACTAATAATGAAGGACCAAGGGACATCTCGCCGACATATCAGGTTATCTTTCCCATCTACACCATCGACGAAGGTACGACTTATGTTCGTCTCTGGAATAAGCGTCTTACATTGCCGCATTACATAGATTGGGATGATATAGATTCATTGGGAGTTCGCGATGAGTTGTATAGGCATCTTAAGGTGTTAAGGATGTTTAAGTATGCCCATATGGAGTGGCCCTTATTTTCCCCATTGTGTTTGGAGTTTATTGCTACTGTGAAATTTGAAGATGAACTTAAGGGTATTACTTTCCATTTGTTGGGTACGGAATATCGGGTTGGGTATACTGTTATGCAAAAAGTCTTTGGTTTTTGGAAAAGCAATGGAGAGCTTGCAGTCCCCGGCGAGTTTGATGCTTCTAAAGCTTGGCTTGAATTGATGGGTGTGATAATTGGACAACCGGAGGTGTGTCTAGTGGATTCATTTATGATCTGGTTTTGTGCATTTTACACAAATTCCTTGTGTATAATGTTAAGGGACATGATGAGGCTAATAAAGTGTTTACTTTTGAGCTCTTCTTACTTGATTGTACTGTGAATAAGAGGAAAGTTTGTCCAACCTCGTTTATCTTCACTACTCTGCAAAAAATTAATCAAGTGTCAAAGTGTCATGCTGCTCTGCCTCATATTGGTACTGCATTGGCTTATCATTTTAAAGTCATAAGGGTGGATTTTCCTCCTTCGACTCAAACTATTCTGGATGCCAAATTTTTGGGCTTTGCTGAACTGAAGCATGCTACATCGCTCGCGACAAGACGACTTTCTTTCCTTATGAAGAACACCCAGTTGTTAACAGACATCATATTGTAGAACTTGCTGCCACCCTTGCTCCTCCTACAGATTCTCCTGATTCTGAAGCAGATGATGCTGGAGAGGATGGTCACGATGCTACTGTTGGGAGTGGAGATGGGTCTCCACTTCGGGTCGAACCTGCTCCTTCGTCTGGCTCAGTTCCCTTTGATTTCCATGCATTTCAGAATGATTTTAACTCTTTTTGGGTTGATTTGGGAACTCAATTGGGACAGTTGTAGCAGAGTGTCCACCTTCATGGGCAACAGTTGATTTTGCAGATTGAGTATTTTCAGCATCAAGAGCAATGGTGGGAAGTGAATGATCAAAGATGGGCAGTTAATGAACAACGTTGGGATGCACAGGCCCAGTATTGGGAAGCTCAGAGTCAGCATTAGGCGGGGCAAGCTTAGCATTAGGCTACAAACACTCAGCAGTGGGAGCAATAGCGGGAGCAAATGGCAGCTCAAAATCACCAGTTGGATTCCTTGGAGCAGCAAATGGCTCGATGGTTTTTAGTGTCAGGCGCCTCTTCTCATCCACCGTTTGATCAACAATGATTCTCGCTGTTGTTGTGTACATTTTCTATTTTGATTTTGCTTTATGTTGTGTTTGTTTTCGTATTTAGGATGCTTTGGCGTTTGGTACTCTCGGCTCTCGATTCTTCTCTAGTTTGCACTCTTCTATCACCATTTCTTCCTTTTAATTTTGCTTAAGTTGTGACAATGGGGACATTGTTTAAGTTTTTCTCATGGGGGGGGGGGGGGGGTGTTTCTCGTGATAGTCTATCTTGTTTGTCTTTGATTTATTTTATTTCACAATTGAGATGCGGAAGTAGGAATTGAAGTTTATAGTTCATGCCTTGTCATACTTGATTGATCGGAATATTTTGTTATGATTTGATTGATATGGTTATCGCATTTCGATTATGGGGCATTTCATACTTGGATGATTGAAGCTTGGTGTTTGAGTGTAGGTGAAGGGTGAGAAAAACTATATTTTAAGAAATGTATCTCGAATAATGAGCCTTTAAACGTCTAAATTTGTTTAGTCAAGTTGGGAGGCTTCTTCTCTTCTGGGAACCATGAGCATGGGAAACCACATGAGGATATTTTAGATGATCTCTAAATGTTCACACCTCATGAATTTTGGCCATATAACCCGACTTGACTTGAGAACGTTTTGTTAAGCTATTTGTTCGAAATTGTTGTGATTTGAAGGGTTCTACCCCTCTTTCTTATCTGTTCAATATTGAATATACTATACAAGAAATGGGTATGGGAAAACACGCCAGAAAGTCGTAATTTCCATGAGTAAACCTAGTGAACATTGCCTGGAATTCACTTAATCTATTTAATATAAGAAATGGCATGAATTTGGGATACTCTTTGTTGTTCAAGTTTTCTCACCTCGATCTTGCAGTTAGATGTTAAGTTGATAAAGTTCTTGTGTGGAGGGCAACACATTTGTCTTGTGATGATTGTACTAGATTGATTAATGATGAATTTGTCTTGTGATTGAGAGTTTATTGAAGTATGAATTGTTTAGTTCAATTTATTACTTTTTCATTTTGATTGGAAATAAGATTTGCTTGAGGACAAGCAAGGTTTTGTGTGTAGAGGGTTGTTCTACCTGGTTTTGGTCGATTATGAATAGAATTTAGGGTGCAATTTTGATAGCTTTCAACTTGGTTCGTGTTGTTTTCAAGTCAAGATTGCACTAATCTTCTAGATCGAGTTTTGTTTTGTGTGTGAAATTCCAAGATTATAGACTAATTGTGCGGAGATTTGAAGTTTGGGGCAAAAGCTAGGCGGTCGCCTACCTCAGGCTCTCGCCTATGATGGTGGACAAGTGATGAGCGAGCAACAGAGAGCCATGGTGAGTGATCGCTTTTCTCATGGTTGTGAAGAATGACGAGGAACAGAGAGCCATGTCGAACGATCGCCTATGACAGGCGATCGCCTGTCTCATGATTGTGAAGAATGATGAGTTGAATAGACAGCAACATCAGGCGATCGTTTGTGACAAGTGATCGCCTGTCTTGAACAAATTTGGATGGCCAAGCAATCGCCTGGCTCAGGCCATCGCCTAAGGTTGAGGTGACGTGAAGAAAAGTAAAAAGGAGGCGGTCGCCCGTTCTAGGCGATCGCTCGTGCTTAGGCGGCACTAAATCCCTATAAATAGGGATGAGATCATATGTATTTTTTTACGTTTTTACTTCCGCCTCCAGTTCGAAAAACCTTGTTATTTTTCTTTCTAGTTTTTATTCCAGTTCTTCATACGCTCTTAGATAACTTTACTGCGTTCGATTCGTACGGATTTTTGTGACAGAATTTCCACCACGAATTCAGATTTAATTCAGTTCTTCCTTGTTTTCCTTTCAATCGATTGTGAGTTATTATTTTATCTTTTAATTATATATTTGATTTATTTGCGTTCTTATAACTAGGGTTTATATTTCTGTCTAGATTAGTTCGTATTTTCAATTCCTTAGAATTAGACAACAAACCCTAATCAATCTTTATTGCTTTATTTTTTTTTCTTTTCATAATACGCAAAAGTCTCCCTGTTAAGTCTTCCTCGAGAGATACGATATTCGGGTTTAACTTAATTAATCTATAACGATCACATTAATTTACGTGTAACTTAAGATTATTTTAGTTGAACACCTTCCTTACCTTTAGTTGTTGTGGCCTCTCCCATGGCAGCTGTGGGTTCTGTTTCCGGCATGAAGACCTTTTCAGGGAGTGGTTTTCCATTCCGGAAAGTAACAACATTTAGTTGATACTTTAGAGGTTTTCAACTTGAGGAGGGAGCTCACCCTATCTCTTCCCATCTTGGCTATGGCATTCAACATTTGACCCACTTGATTTTGTAGATTCTGGAGGGCGTTCTTTGTTTCTTTCATAAACTTAGCGTTCTCCTCTTGTTCCCTGGTGAAGTTAGCTCCCAATGTGTTCACCACATCGGTCAAAGATGGCCCTCTATTCTGGTTCTGTGGTTGCGGGTATTGATGATGGTACCCTTGTTGGTTCCCTTGATGCCTAGGGTTGGGTCCCCATCGCAGATTTTCATGATTTTTCCAAGCTGGATTATAATATTGAAAGTTTGGATTTGAACTTCCTATGTTGGTTGTTGTTATTTCCTTCTTGCATCAAAGCATTCACGTCCTCCATGAATAGTGTGGGGCAAGCATTGTCTCATGATGTGTAGCTTGACAAAATCTGCACGGTTTTACCACTTTATTCTGTTGTGAGCCCAGGTTGGTGACCAACATCTTCACTGCGGAACACAAGTAATCAATCTTGGCTTCCACTGTTGTGGGCTCCGTGGTTGGTTGCTTGAATATTTCTCCTCATCTTTGTAAGAGTCCTCTGCCATAATCGCACAACCATTTGAAAACTTCACTTGGAGCCTTGTTTGTGATGTTTCCTCCACATCAAGCGTTGATGAATGACTTCTCGGCTGGCCGCAGACCTCCCACGAAGTTTTGTACCAAGTCGTGGGTTGAGATGTTGTTGTGGGCAGTTAGCTATCAATATCTTGTATCGCTCTCAATAGTCATAAAAGGACTCCCCACTACCCATTTTGATACTCGTGATGGCCTTTCTCATGGGAAAGATGCATGTGGCTGGGAAGTATCTTTCGAGAAACTTCTGCTGAAGTTGGGCCCACGTCGTCACACTCCCTTTTTCCAAAGAATATAGTCAAGCTCTCATGTTATCATAGAGTGTGAAGGGAAAAGCTATCAGCCGGATAAATTCTCCCATATTGCCCCCCGTGCGAACTTTCGAGACCGCCATCTCGAAATCTTGAAGGTGTCTCTGAGGGTCCTCACCAGGCATAGCGTTGAACATTGGGAGTATTTGTATGAACGTGTGCTTCAGCTCTCAATTTGCTTGTTGGCTCGGGCAACCTTATACCCATGGGTCTCAAGTTGAGGTTGGTGGGGAACACCATCTGCTTCATCGTGCGCTCAGGCTCCTCCTGATTGTTATCTACCATCTCATCATCAGTAGGGTTCTCTGCTTCTAGATCTAGGACTTCTTCCTCGAGATCTCTACGCTCCGCGTCTAGATTTACAGCTCGGGCTTGCAGATCTCATATCCTTTTTGCCTCCCTTTCCCTCCTTGTTTCTGCTCTTAACCGCATTGCTAGTTTCTCGATCTCTGGATAACACAAGAAAAACAAAAGGAATCGACTATAATAAAATGAGATTATCACTGGCAAACGCACCTCCCTGGCAATGGCGCCAATTTTGACGATGTTGAATTTGTCGTTCATAACTCAACGCATCAAGATAATAATTATAAGTTCTGATGCCCACCACTAGGTACAACTAGTGCAAATATACAGGGTCAAACTTAAGGGAGGCATGTCGATGATCTCGGTGTCACTGGACAAAGTTGATTTGGGTTTTGAACTCTCTTAACGTCAACAAGAAATAAAGACTGAAATAAAACACAAAGATATCAAATAAAGAAGGTTTGCTCGGGTTAGCCTTGACTCTGCTCGGTGCATGTGTCTGTGTCGGATCTCAGTCCGTCTCTCAGTTAAAGGGTCTCAATGCTCACTCCCCTTTACTCTCACCATGTCATGCACGTGAACATCTTCACCCTAACTCTTCCTTTCTGTTTCAAACCCTCCAAGTCGCCTTGAATGCCCACCTTACTGGCTCCAGAATTAGCTCGCGCTTAGAAAAGTCACCATTGAGCCCTCTGGGTCAGCAACTTTGAGATCTAGAAGGTCCGAGATGGCAACAACATGACTTACGTGTGTTTAGCTAGCAGTAGAGTGGTTAATGTCCAAAGGTAAGATATTTGGTTCGAGTCCACCGTGACGCGATCATTAAATTTATTTGTGATTTGTTAATAGAGGAACTTGAAGATGTGATGAATCAACTTTGAATTCGTACAATAAGTGACCCCACAAAATGGGTACCATTTAAAAAATAATAACCTTAAATATAACATTTTTTAAAATTACTAGTATAAGTAACGTGCGTTCGCACGTTAACACAAAATTTAAACAAATAAACTTCAATAGGTGGATTATATGTTTAATTTACTTTTAAAGTAGTTTTAATATTTATTAAATTTTTTTATTAGGTTTTTTCAATATCTCAAAATTTTAAGTATGATCATTAAATATATATATAGAGATATATATATATAGAGAGAGAGAGAGAGAGATAAAGATAAAATATTCAATTATGAAGGACTCGCATTCTTGTTTTTCTTGTCTAGCTATATGTCAAAATTGGATAACTAATATTTACACATATATTCAATTATTTTTTCGTGTGTCATTATACATTAAATAAAATACGTGGATGCAATTTTTCTGAAATCCTAAATAGTTAAGATTGGATGTCATTCAATATGAACTTTTCTATAAAAGTAACTATATTTTGAACATAATAAAGTGTAATGATCCAATGAAAAACATAATAAACTAATGATTTTTAATAATATATACTTCTGATATGCTTAATATTTAAATTAAATTTACATCTATGAATATATTGGTATATTAGAGTGCACATGTTATACAATATATACTGATAGAAGGTACTTTGTGTATCTTAAATAATATGTACTCCTTATATGGTTATAATTTGAATTAAATTTACATCTATGAATATGTTCATAATATTAGAGTGCACATGTACTACTATATATTGATAGATATACTCTCTACGTCTCGATAGCAATACCTTACTTTATGAGAGCATAAAGTAAATAATACTCCCTCCATCCCACCGAATACGGCCTGTTTTCCATTTTGGGACGTCCCACTATATTTGGCCTGTTTCCTTTAAAGGAAACAATTAGTTTATATACATGGCCCATCATCCCATCTAAACCCACTAATCTACTCCCACTACACACTCAACCATCCCATCTATAACTTTATTAGGATTATAAAATATTGCATTCACACTACACTAAATACTTCTTTATACTCAATACCCTTTTTCTTAGTCTTTGTGCCCATATGAACTAAACCGTATTCGGCGGGACGGAGGGAGTAGTAAATATTTTTTCTAATATAATAATAATTCAATATTGATATCTAATTTTCTCTTTTAATATGTGAACTACTTTTTGTAAGGCTTTAATATGTGAAATATAGCTTGTACGTATTTGCTTGTAAATATAATAATTATAAAAAAAAGAATTTTGTTGAGCAGATTTTATATTTTATTTTATTTTTAAAATAATATTTAACAACTTTAACTAATGTTTCATGAACATTTTTTTTTTTTGCAATTTCTCACAATTTTATATAGGATCATTAGAAAAAAGTAAAGAATAGTAAAAATATTTTTCATAATGATTGAACAATATAAATTACTTGAAAACAACGTGAACATAATGCACTATGTATCATCATACTTTATTATGAATCCTACAATTAACATATCTTCATTATTCGATCGAACTTATAGTGGTATATGAAGTGGAAAAAGTATAAGCAAGCTAGTAAAATTCTATTTTATCTTTGTGTCTATAATTATCTCTACATCACTATAATTTAATTTTTTTTTTATGTTGGTGTATAATAACAGTGTATTAATAAAACAAAAGAAATGAAAACACATAATACAATGGCTTGTTCTAAAATAAGCTCTTCATTAATGAATTTTATTGCATTGAGTCCTTATTTTTACTTGAGAATTGAGAGCTAATTCATAGATATTCGAACTAATAAACAACATCTTTTTTTTTTCTTTTTTACTTGGAAAAATAGAAGTGATGGAATTTAAACATTAAACTGCATCTATAACCACAACACTAACTTCAAAATTGAAAAAAGAAATGGTTCAAATTATAGCAAAGCAACACAAGTTACCCATTGCGAATAAGTGTGAAATATGATGATCCTATATTCCATAAGAGTTGCTAGTGCTAGGAGTCCATTTTAATAATTTCATCATAGCATCAATTATAGCCGTCAAATAATTACCCAACTCTCTCAACTAATTATATGAGAAACTGTCAAAAAATTTCAATTAGCATAGGCATGATTGATTATTAAATAATGATAATTTAATTTTAAAGAGAAAGAATATAGGAGTCTATATACTAAATCAAATAAATTAGGTAAGATAAATTGTTAAAAAGGTAAGTTCAATTCCATATGATTTAATATTTTGTTATAACAAAATACGTTCTATTATATATTACTTATAAATATAATATATTGTATTAGGGTATTACCCTTAATTTATATATATATATATATATATATATATATAATAAGGATATTTTAGGCAAAACAAATTTTGTAAAATAAGGATATTTTTATATTAGTATAGATAATTTGATGTGATATGTGTGTTATACTAATAAATTGTAGCAATACTCTCACTTTCAAATAATATACATATTTTATGAAATTTCTATTGCATAGAGCTCCATAAAATTAAAGCTTAAAATTTAAAATCTTCAAATTATTGTTATATTTACGTCCAACAAAATCGAAGCATAATTTATCCTACATTATTTTTTAATAAGATTATATCTATTAGAGAACCTATATAAATACTCAACGTCAACGCTATGCAAAAATCAGAACCGTGGTCGACGGGCCAGTTTCGACCAGGAACCTTGGGGAGTAGACGGGCCAATTCTGAACTGGTGGTTCTACTTAGCTTTTGAAATTTAATGTTAATCTCATAATGTAGGATATTTAGGATATCTAGTGTCACTTTCATTCTTATATACAATATTCGGAAAAAAAAAAACATTTCTAAATCCATATGGAACAAAGAAATATTTAATATCAAAATGATTCACCACAATTCTCATACGAAATTGACGTGTAACAATATATATCTTATGCTATCACATATTCAATATTATTAGTTTTACTAAATAATAATTTCTCGTCGATTTCATACTAATTACAAATAATTAATTTCTTGAAATGGAAACCCTTTTTGTTTATTGCTTACAATGTCAAACCGTAGTTCACTTCCCCACACCACACCCTACCACGGAACCAGACATAAAAAAATTAACCATTTTCAGGAAATTAATGAGATATTTTATTTTCCTTCTTTCAGTCAGCTATGATAAACAAGTAGGCCAACGCATAAAAATGTAAAGTTTCTTATTATAACTAAATATAGATTTTAGCATCAAGTAGTACACACTAGTGTTTTTTCCCCCTCGTATGATCGAATTCAGTATCTTGTTAAATTATACTACTAGGGGGGTTGAACCTCTCTGTAGCTTCCTAAATTTATTAGTACCTGTTATTACTATATGTAATAAATGAGAGAGAGGGACAGAGTTTCTGATGGCTGTCCGCTCCCAATTAAGGGTGTTCAAAGTTTAGTTTAAATTGTAAATCAAATCGAATCAAACCGTAATTTACGATTTGATTTGGTTTTGTGGTTTCAAAAATATTGTTTGGTTAAGATTTTTAAAAAATTATGGTTTATGGTTTATGTTTGGTTTTTAAGAAAATTCAAACCAAAACGAACCATAAATCGAAAAACCGTATTTGATATAATGATATTAATAAAATCATTTTATTTATTATGTTAGGAAATAGGGATTTTCTTAATTGCATGTCATATTTGAATGTTATACAAATTTAATTAATGAAATCGTACAATTTTCATTAAACCCTACAACCTACTATACATCTTCAATTAATTGTTACATTTACTTATCTTCACATTTGAACACAATGTACGAATTTCTACATATATTTTTTCTTTCTATGTCCTTTTCAAATTCAAGTTGTTTTCATAGAAAACGTAGAGAATATGAATTATATTACTATAATTTATTACTTAGCTAAATAATGTTATCCTAGACTCCTAGTATATTTACTCTAGTTTCTAGCAAAAGAGAAAAATGTGCATGGTCACAACAACAACTTTATTTAATTATTTTTATTGCTATTACGAAGAAAAAATGATAAAATATTGATAAACCGCAAGCCAAACCGTATTATTACATATTGGTTTGGTTTGGTTTTACTACTTAACCAGTTCGGCTTGATTATAAAAAAATATCAAACCGTATTTTACGATTTGGTCTGAATTTAGTATCAAACAGTACCAAACCAGACCGTGAACACCCCTACTCCCAATGGCAGGCATGAGCTATAATAAGCCCTAATATATGGTCTATTGTTATTTTATATTCTTTAGTTTTATAATATATAATGGAAAATTTGCAAATTCACAAATTTTACCTATTTTGCAATTAAAGTACGGATTCTAAAACTTTGCATTTTACAATTAGAGCTCATCACGCTCTATCAATTAAATAGACATGTAATACATCATGAATAATTAGATTAAGGCTATGTCATTTAATAAGACGGAATGTGTGCTACACTCTCAATATAATATTACCAAGTCAGTATTTTTGGCAGCGGAAACAGAATAAGAGCTATAACTGTAAAAAATGATAAATCAATCTACATATATAATTGCAAACTTTCGAAACTTATACTACTAGAATTGGAAAATGAGGGAAAGTTCCTAAGCCCATGTTACACGGATCATCCAACCAACCATATCTTTTTCAATATTTAATTAATTTCTCCATCTTTCACATTTTCAAATTTTTTTTCAACTCAACCATATTTCTTTATTAAATTTATCAATGACTACCAACCACTCAACCACAACAATTATGTATTTTTATTTTCATTTTTAAAATTCTCATTTTCACTTATAAATATATATTATCTTCACCCAATTTTTTATTATTCTCTAAATTTTTCTTTGAATTCTCTCCATTCTCATATTCTCAATGACTTTACATAGGTACTTCGAGGCTGAGATGGAAGCCAGCCCGAGCTTGGGTCACCGTTAGCCACGAAACTCTGATAGACCGCAATTCTGGACTCAAATCACCGATCGCTTCAATCGGACTAGGCCCGATGTAACTGTAGAGAGAAACGCTACTCAGTTGCGCCACTACTGGGCCCGAGTAAAGTATTGCACAGGTTATTCGCCCAACAAGCTCCGGCTAACGCTACCACCGACCAGATCCTAGCGACGACTCTCACTTAATACCAAACTAGTTATGGTATTCCGTTCAAGCACTTGGACTCTTGGAGGATCATCAAGGATGAGCCCAACATCTTCTGCTAATTTAGTTGTAATTACTTATTTTCAGAGTTTCAATAATTGGTTGTAACGTTTTTAACTCCGATTAATAAATTTGGCGTAGTCGTTTTATTTTTTATTTTTTTGAATGTGTAAAATTATAGCAAATTTCGTCTCTATTATTGTTGGGAAATTTATTAGTATAGTTTTGATGAATTCCAAAACCGACTGACCCCAACCGAGTAGATGTTGCCAGAACCTAATGTTAATTCAGGCTCACTGTTTGAGCAAAGTTAAGATTTTATCTTTACAGGTCTCCAGCTGAAGAAGGCAACAAGGCGTCACTCAAACAGAACATTAGTTGTGAAGAAGGACAACTGAGAGTTCATATGATCAGATGGAAACAAGGGGAAGTCTTCAGTACATCAGTTGTGAAGGAAACCAACTGAGCGTTCATCAGATGAGAAACAGTTGAAAGGAAGAGAACATCAGATGAAAAGGAAAGTCATCTGAGGGTTCAAACCCAACTGAGTAAATACAAGGAAGACAACTGAGTGTTCAGTTTCAGAACCTCAGTTGTAGAACTCGAACAAGAAGATCAACTGCTTGAAGTTCAAAGTCAGCTGAGAGTCCAACAGTTCAGAACATCAGCTGAAGACCACTCAGATGAAGATCAAGACTTTCAACCGACGAACCGAGGTTGACTGTCAGAAAGGTTAAGATTTGAATTTCAAAAGGAAGTCACATGAGGGTTTGACCGTTCAGTCATTACCCCATCTGGCCCAACACAAGGCTGTCTCAGATGGAAAGCAGAAGAACACAGATGCCATATCGAGAAAGTCTGCAGAGATGAGAGACAAGCCATCGCTATCAACCGATCAGAGATCAACTGCTCCTCCAACGGCTAGTTGATTCTCTCCGCCTATAAATAGAGGCATTCTCTCATTTGAGAGATAGTAGACACACGAGACAGACTGAAGCAAGAGAGAAAAGTTCAATCACAAGCGAAAGAAAAATCTGCTAAACTCCTATTCTAAGAACATCAGCAGCTGAGAGTTCAAGAGTGATAGAACATTAGTAGCTGAGGGTTCATAGAGTGAAAATCTGTCTTAGATCTTAGTTTGAGTGTTTATTCGTTCAAGCCTTAGATCCAGCTCTCATTCGTGATCGAGCTGTAGTTGGAAATCCCACCCTATCTCACACCCTAAAAAGTGTGCTAGGACCTTACTCTTCCTGTAATTGAGTAGTCAGGTCGTCAAGTACCCGCAAACTTGACATAGGCTGTTTAGTGCCCCGAAACTAAACTGTAAGGTCGATAAGTACCCGCAAACTTATCCTTAACGATTGCTCAGCCCGCGTAAGCTGAGTGGTTCTGTCCAGAAGAACTTGGACTGAGGTGTGAAGATTCACATCTCCCCGTGGACGTAGGAGGGTTATCTCCGAACCACGTTAAATCCTGTGTGTTCGTGTTTGTTTTTATTCAGTTGCATCTGCATTTTTATCTGATCAATCTAACTGACATACAAACCTCTTTTGCACTTTTTCAATCGAGCTGTTTTGGTTCTTGACCAACCGAGCTGTTTTGCGTGAGTTGTTTTTTAACGAGTATAATTTTCCACCACTTTCCGCACAACCTCACTCTTCCAGCTGAGGTCGCTTACTCAGCTGTGAGATTCCAACTGAGTCCTCTTTCATTCAGTTGAAGTGATTTTTCAGGTTTAAGTTTTTAAATCCTATTTGGTGTATTCCCCCCCCCCCATACACCAGTAACTCGTTTCGGGACCATCAAGTGGTATCAGAGCAGTGGTTCAAAAGACTGCTGACTCTGTTTCACGAGGTGTGAATTCGAGAATTTTTCTTCAGTGGTCAACTGAACAGATCTTTTCACGCTAGTGCATACTCGCTCGCATTTTTGTTCTGTTTTTGTTTGTGCAGATGGACGTCAAGGACAAGATCGAAGTCATGTTCTCTGTAGTCAATTATACATCATGGAGAACTTGAATGAAGAAGATCCTTCTGTCAAAGCATCATAGGATGCAACAAGTTCTCACGTCTGGACCAATCGTCATACGAGACAGAATACTTCGAACTCCCACAAATCCCAACGATGGAGATGCAATGGTGGAGTATGTGGAGAAACAGCCAGAAGACTACACTCCGGAAGAGGCCAAGGTGAGCCAGCTGGATATCTGGGCTCAGAGCACAATAATGTCCATGGTTGGACAAGATTATCTGCCCTGGATAGAGGAGTGTGAGACTGCAAAAGAGATGTGGGACATCCTGGCTTCGCTAAGTGAAGGAAGCGACGAGACGAAGGAAAACAAGTTCTCGCATGCATGTCAAGATTTCGACAATTTCAGTCTGCGACCTGATGAGACTATCGATCAGCTAGAGCTCCGGTTTATGGACATCATCAGAAGAATCCAGTCCATCCGGAAAGGAAAATACACTCTAAGAGAAATAAACCTCAAAGTGTTGCAAGCTCTACCGGCTGAGTGGGATACTTTCACAAATATCCACGAGAGCCGAGCTGACCTTGGTGAAATGGGAACTGAAAGATTGTTCTCAATCTTGAAAGGAAATGAGTATAAGGTCAACAGAAGGAGATCGCAGCCCTCAAGACAGACAAATAGAATTGAGGATGTTGGCTCGGCATCAAAGTCAGTTGCCCTCCGAGCTGACTACTCAAAGTCGAGATCGTCAAGACCAACCAGATCGGCTGACACGACTGCAAAGGAGCTGAGCAGAGAGGAACTGCAACAGAACATTGCAGCGCTGTCAAAGAAACTAGCCGACATGGACACTTGGTTCAGCAAATATAAACGATTCTATAAATCAAACCGAACTCGAGACAGTTCGAAGCCAGTCACCAATGGTTGCTTCGAATGCGGCAAGGAAGGACACTTCAAAGCTGACTGCCCAGACCTTTCAAAGAAGGAAAGAGAAGCACTGAGGGCCAAGCAAACTGCAAAGAACAAGGCCATGGTAGCAGAAGAGGCAGCTGACGATATGGACATCTTCACAGACACTGAAGATGAAGATGAACTGACCTCCACCAACAAAGTCATCAGTCCGGATCAATGCCTCATGGCACTTGGAACCGACCAAGATGATATTGAGGTACAATCTAATCCTGCTCGCTTAAATTCTTCCAATACCTCTAACCTACAGGAATCTATGAGCGATGAGTTGGAACCCTCCTGAAATGATTTTCAAGAACTCAGTGAGGAACTGTATCAGTAGTAGGTTGAGTTTAAGAGTCTTCAAGCTCAGTTCGCCAAGCTTGAAGATTCCTTAACCGAAAAAGAGGATCTGATCACAAGCCAAACTCAGGAGATTGAGAATCTCAAGAGTCAACTGATCGAGGCTAAGGCCCCAGCTGATGAGGAGTTGACAAAGCAAAACAAAGAACAGCAAGATCAGTTGAAAAATCAAGATGCTCAGATCAAACAGCTGATAAAGAAGTCAGATGGACAAACCGAGCAGATAGCTGTACTCATCAAGGAGTTGCAAACTGAGAAGGACAATCTAATCAAGCTGTATCAGTCATCCAAGATCATCGAAAACCTTTTAAGTTACAGCAGACAGATGGATGACGTGTCAGGACTCGGTTATGATGTTGTCAAGGATACTGGGATTCCACCAGCAACTTTCATCAAACCAGTAGAAGTTACAGCTGTAGAGCCAGACACAGCTAAGTCTCCAGAAGCTAATTCAACTTCCACCTCTCAACAAGTTCAAACGACCAATGAAATAACAACTGAGAAGGGAAAAGGAGTAGCTGATGTAGGACAGAATATTCCATCGGTTGAGGTTTCAACCGAGGGGGAATGTTCCAAAAGTCAGAAGAGGAACCAGAGGCGACGAAAGCACAACCGCAACCGATCTCAGAACCAGAACCGACCTCTGCATCAACCTCAAAGTCAACGTCAGAAGGAATGGAACCAACCTCTGAACAAGCAAGGATTCAATCATCTGAATCAACAGCGGTTCCAACATCAGTTCGACCAAAGGTTCCAACATAGTCAACCAATGAGGAACTGGTCAAACAACTGGAGATATTCATGCCATAATATTAATCATCAACAGGGCATGAACAGCTACAGACAACCCTCAGGAAGTTGGAATTATAATCAGCCACAAAGATTCCAACAGGGCGTCCGACCTCACAGACAAACTCAACAGGATAAGAATCGCCATCAAAACAGGGGGAAAGCCTCACCTCCTAAAGCTCAACATAGGAGAAATCCAACTCCTCCCAAGAAACAGAACATCACTACTAACAACAAGCCTAAGGATAACCGAGGTGTTGTTATAGTTGATGATGAAGGAAAAGTAATTTGGAATGATAAATCCATCCGAGTTTACAGGGAAAAGCGACGCACAGTTCCAGCAGGAACTGGTTCTAACCCTCCAGGACCCAACTGAAATTGGGGACCTAAGCGAATTTCTCTTTGCAGGTACAGGAGAAACAGCTGAGGAAGAAGAAGGCGTCTACAACAATGTGGGTGATGGATAGTGGATGCTCGAAACACATGACAAATCTGAAGGATTTGCTTGGAAGTTTCGTGGAGAAAGAAGGTCCATCAGTTACTTTTGGTGATAACTCAAAAGGTTATACCAGAGGTTACGGTACCCTTGAAACCAATCATGTTTCAATTTCTAATGTCTCTTATGTTGATGGATTGAAGCATAACCTGCTCTCCATCAGCCAATTCTGTGATAATGGTTTCTCTGTCAAGTTTGATGCACAGGGTTGCAGAGTTAAAGATGTCGGATCAAAGCAGGTGATATTGTTGGGAAATCGATCTCCAACAGGGAATGTATACTACGCTGACTGGAACAGCAGCCTCCCTGACACTTGCCTGTTATCAAAGAGCAGTTCGGATGTGAGCTGGCTGTGGCACAAAAGGCTCAACCATCTGAATTTCAAGACGATGAACCAACTCGCCAGACAAGAACATGCAAGAGGCATACCTAACAGAGTGTTTTCAACAACACACATCTGCAGTGCATGCCAGCTGGGAAAGCTCGCTAGAACCTCCTTCCGGTTGAAGTCAACTCCCTCAACCGACCGAGTGTTGCAGCTGATCCATATGGATCTCTTCGGGCCAGTTACACCAAAAAGCATTAATGGAAACGAATATACCTTGGTTGTAACTGATGACTACTCAAGATATACGTGGACCATCTTCATGCGCCACAAGAGTGAAACCCGAGATGAGCTACCCAAGCTGATGGATCGGATATCAAACCAACAAGAGATGAAGATCATATCCATCCGATCAGATCGTGGAACGGAGTTTCTAAATGAAACCATCATTGAGTATTGCGAAAAGAATGGCATAACCCATCAGACATCAGCCGCGCGTACTCCACAACAGAATGGCGTAGCTGAGCGAAGAAATAGAACTCTGAAGGATGCAGCCACATCCATGTTAGCAAGCTCAGCACTGCCAAAGAGATTTTGGGCTGAAGCGATCAACACAGCATGCTACACTCAGAATCGATCTCTTCTCACCAAGCGGTTGGGAAAGACGCCCTACGAGCTGTGGAGACGCAGAAAGCCAGATATTTCTTATTTTCATGTTTTTGGATCTAAGTGTTATATTCACAACAATGGGAAGACTCAGTTGAAAACTTTTGATGCCAAAGCTTCGAAGGGCATATTTCTTGGATATGCAGCTCGGATCAAGGCATATAGAGTTTTCAACAACAGCTCTCGTGTTGTGGAAATAACACCTCATGTTAGTTTTGATGAATCTACCTTTGAGTGCAGGGAACAGGTAAAGGAAAAACACGCGGATCCAGCTGTTCTACCAGTTCTCACCAGAGCACAAGAACTTCGAGAAAAGAACCGAGCTGAACCTCTGATATGGGCAACTGAGGATGAGGATCCATACTCCTCTGAAGATGAATGCGAAGACCTCAGCTCGTCCCAAGGGGGAACTTCAGCTGATGCTCCTCCAACTGCATCAGCATCCGATGCCCAACCGAGCTCAGTTCAAACTATTGTAAATGTTGAGGATCCAGACTCAACAGCTGATCAATCACCAGCTCTGAAGACTCCAACTCAGATTTCTGAACAGCCACAGTTGGAAGAAGAAGGAAGACGCAACCGAAGATGGTATGAAGTTCATTCCACCGACGACATCATCGGAGATCCAACCGAGGGTGTGCGCACACGGAGCAGAGTTGCAAATCCAGAATCAACCGAGGAAGATTCCAACACTTATGCCCAATATGCTGAGGAATTGGCAGTTCTAGAGGAGTTCGAGCAAGCTGGAGATGTTGCCATGATTTCTTGCTTTGTAGCTGATGTTCCAGAACTGAAGAATGTTGGGGAAGCTCTCGACTGTGTTCACTGGACAACAGCTATGCAAGAAGAATTGAATGAGTTTCTACGCAACTGTGTATGGGAGTTGGTAGAAAGACCAAATGGTGTCAAGGTGATTGGATTGAAGTGGATTTTCAAAAACAAGAGAGACGCCATTGGATTCATTGTGAGGAATAAAGCAAGGTTGGTAGCTCAAGGACACTGCCAACAAGAAGGAATTGACTTTGAAGATTCCTTTGCACCAGTTGCAAGGCTGGAAGCCATCCGAATCTTTCTAGCTTATGCCGCACATCACAAGTTCAAAGTATATCAGATGGATGTGAAGTGTGCATTCCTCAATGGAGATATCAAAGAAGATGTATATGTTGAACAGCCTCCTAGTTTTGAAACTGGAGATGGAAGAGTGTACAAGCTGAAGAAAGCTATCTATGGTCTAAAGCAAGCGCCAAGGGCATGGTATGACACTCTGTGTGGATTTCTTCTGGACTCAGGATTCAAACGAGGTTCAGTTGATAAAACTTTGTTCACCATCAAAGTTGGAGAAGATATACTTGTTGTGCAAATTTATATCGATGACATCATTTTCGGCTCCAAGTCGGAGGAGCTGTGCAAGAAATTCTCCGATCTTATGAAAGAGAAGTTCGAGATGTCAATGATGGGCGAGATGAATTATTTCCTTGGATTACAAGTGAAGCAGTCACCTGAAGGAATTTTCATCAACCAGTCCAAATATACAAAGGAGCTCATCACCAAGTTCGGATTGCAGACAAGTAAGACAACAAAGATCCCTATGAACACGAACTGGAAGATCGAACCAGGAGCTGAGGGAAAGCTCATTGATGCCAGCCAGTATAGAGGGATCATCGGTTCGCTGCTCTATCTAACTGCCAGCCGACCAGACATTTCATACGCAGTTGGAGTGTGTGCTCGTTTTCAAGTCCAACCAAGAGAAGCACACATGTTGGCAGCAAAGAACATCATTAAGTATCTGAAGGGAACTGTCAATGTTGGGTTGTTGTACCCAACTGATGACAATATCCAGCTGACTGGATACTCAGATGCCGACCTAGCAGGAGATCGGTTGGATAGGAAGTCTACTTCTGGACACTGTCAGTTCATGGGAAGCAAGCTGGTTTCATGGTTCTCCAAGAAACAAGCGTGTGTTGCTACTTCGACAACCGAGTCAGAGTACATGGCTGCCGGAAGCTGTTGCATGCAAGTATTGTGGCTGAGCAGCAGCTGAGAGATTATGAAGTCTCAACTGGACAGATTCCCATTCATTGTGATAGCTCGAGTGCCATAGCTATCTCTCTAAACCCTGTTCACCACTCTCGGACTAAGCACATCGACATTCGTCATCATTTCATCCGAGATCATATTGAGAAGAAGGATGTGTCCATGGAGAAGATCCCAACTGAGATTCAGAGAGCTGACATCTTCACCAAACCTCTTCCTGAAGCCCGGTTCAAGATGCTGTGTGACCTTCTAGGTCTCTTGGATCCGAGCTGAAGAGTCATCCGAGCTGATAAAGATCGATCCGAGCTGAGGAATCGGATATCGACTTAAGGGGGAAGCTCAGATGAAGGAGGAATCTCAGATATGAATTGCCAACTAAAGACATCAAACGTCAGCTGAACAGACGAACTCGAGTCAGCTGATGGTATGCAGCAACTGAGGAGCACAACTAAGGTATACAGCTGATATCGACATCAGCTGCCAGGTATCATTTATGACTGAAGGTGTTATGATATTAAATGAGAATGTTTGAAATAAATTCAAACATTCCTGGACATGTCAGCTAGACTAAACAAGCCATCATGTCGCATTTAATGTAAAGTCTGGCTGAACACCTATAGCCTCACTTTATAGTGCGACTGGGCTGACACCCTAAACTATTCACCTTCTCACTCGTGCGCGTAGTATATCAGTCAAAATTACTCAACAGTCGCGAAATCACAGCCGTTGACAAATATGCGCGATTTAACCCTAGCCGTTGATTTTATCCGAGTCAAAGATTATATAATACGGCAAATCAGGAAGTGATCCTTACCTTCTCTTTTCGTGCATATCTTTACTCTATTCATCATCTTCTCAAATCTTGTTTCACCATTTTCAGTAAAGTTTTTTCCTTCTTCTTTGCATATATATCGAGTCGAGATGGCGCCCAAATCCAAAGCCTCTAAGAAGATGGTCTCCACAGAGCCTGCCACGTTCCAGGAATCGTTCGACATGGTGATGTCGAAGATTCATTTCGAACAAATTTTATCCAAAGCGGCTCTCTCCTCGCCTGAGCTTGCTCCCGTCGCTGCCATCCTCTCCGACCACCATCTGATTGACTGGGCAACCCTCTCTCCGGCCTTGTTGCTCAGGAAGCAGGTCGTACATTTCTACCGGAATCTACAACGAGTCGCAGAAGACGGGCTTGTCACGATCATCCCGTGCAAACAACGCCACAGAATCTCCCGGACAGTAGAAGACTCAGTCGTGGAGATAAAGGTGTCAAAGGAGCTGGAGAAGCTCATCCCCAGAAACCGCGAAGCCTCAGATGTGCTGGGGAACTTCACTGACAAAGAAGCTGACACCTTCCTTCAAACAATCCTCATAGTTCCCGAGCCATTGAAGGGGAGCATGCAGAGGACGAAGCTGAAGCCGGCTCACCGACTTCTCTTCGACGTAATCTCCAAGTGTGCCTTCGCATATGGTGGAGCCTTCGGTGACATAAGCCGTCCTAAGCTCAAGCAGCAGAAGGCCCTGGAAGAGCTGCACCAGGTCGACTGGTTGGGATATCTGGAAAGCCAACTGATGATGGAGAAGCAGAAAATCTTCGAGACAACAGCTGAGTCCGGAGAACTACTGTTGAGTGTCAAGGGGACACTCAACTTTGGAACAAAGATTTCTGCCCTCATCCTCCAAGCTACACAAGGACTGCCGCTGACATGGGAAGGAAGTGAGGACACTCCAGTCAGCAAGCTATCGCTATTCCCCTCAGCTAAGAAAGCCAGGGATGTTGTGGAGGCTGTCTACACCCCCAAGGGTGCCCCCAAGCCAGCTGTGGAGTCAGCAGCTCGCCGGCCTTCAAGGACCAAGCCGGCGAAGCGCCAGCTAGAGGAGGTAGCTGAGGAGGAAGAAGACGAAGAGGAGGAAGAGGAGGAACCTCTGCAGAAGAGGCCAAGGATAAGGATCATCCAGCCAGCGGCTCAACCATCCACAACAAGTCCAGTGGTGGTCAAGCCTGCTGAGGCAAAGGAGTCAACCGAATCCAGTCAATCGGTTGACCCAGCTGGATTCATTCTTCAGCCGCGTCAGGAGAAAGCAGCTGAAGACGTGGAGATCCAAGTGGAGGATTCCAGCTCCTCCTCAGATGACTCTTCTTCATCTGAGGAGTCCCACGACAGACAAACTAGAGCTGATGCCAGCCAGGTAAACCCACCTGAGTCTGAAGAAACCCTCGAGCCAGCCGACTCACTACCTAAAGAGGATCCAGTTCTCTCAACTGGTCCTCAGTCAAATAGTCCGAGCCTCTCGCTCGATGCCAACGTTGTGACCATTCCTTTGGCCAACGTTGATGAAACCATCAAACCTGTAACCTTCGATATCGAACCCCCTCCAATCGATGAAGAAGCCAACCGCCAGGCAATCCTGGCTGAATATGAAGGAAGACTCAGCTACTGCTTCCGCAAGCTGATTGGCATGTTCCCCGAGGCAGCCTCAATGCCCGTCTTTGCCGTACTCGGGACGGAACTGCTCTACCAGTTCAGCGTCATATTCAGCTACTGGTACGTCAAGGAGGAAACCCTCAGGATCCATGGTTGGGACAAGTTGAAGGTCGAAGAGTCCAACCTGAGGGAATACTTCGACTACCAAAACATGGAGGTAGCTTACAACCAGAAGGTGGTTGTGCTACGACGACGTCTGGACAAGAGCATCCAAGAAGGGACAGACACTAGGGATCTGTGCAACAATCCTGGAGCTGTTCAGTTTCTTGACGAGATGCTAGCCAAAAATGCCTCCTGCATGGACGACGTCGACGCAGCTGATGAGGCGGCCAAGAGAGAAGAAGACAAGCTCAAGGCCTACCTTGCCAGCCGATCTGTCATGGTTGTCTCGGAGCCTGCTGCCCAGCCACAACCACAGCTTCTGCCCGGACCCTCCGATCAGCCAGCTCTCTTAACCGACGCCATCTGCGAGCTGATTTCGGAGAGGGTCAACCAGCTGAGGCAGGAGATGCTGTCCAAGATCCAGCTGAGCAAGGTGGAGGAAGCTGACAGGATGCAGCAGCTGATGGCAGAAAATGCCAGCTTGAAGAATCAGCTAGAACACCTCTCCTCTTCTCTGCAGCACAAGTTCGAAGACCTCTCCACTTCTTCCAGCTCAGAGGTCTCGGCTCTAAGGAAGGCCGTTCAGAGCCTCAGCTCGGATTTCAACGTGTTCAAGACCGTTGCTGAATCTGACCTCGCAAAGTCCCAGCAGACTCAGGACCAGGAGTGGATGTCTCAGTTCGCCTCTTTCCGAGCTGAGTTCGTCTCCCTCCACAAAGAGGTCTCTGCGACCTTTGCAGCTGTGCAGCGAGCTGAGCAGGAGCGCAAAGACTTGGAGCTGGCCAAGAAGGTAGCTGAGAAGGATGCTGTTGACGAGCTGTTTTTCCGAGTTCAACAGGCTGAAACCAAGTTGACCTCCCTGGATGGCACTGTAGCCACCCTTTTGGATGATGCCAAAAAGGGGGAAAATAAGGAGCCAGCAGCTGGGGAAGACAAGGAACCAGCAGCTGTTGCTGGACGAGGGAAAGCTATTCTCCAGCAAGCTGAAGGAGAAGGAGTGCCAGCTAAAGGAGCTGAAGCTGAAGGATCGCAGTCCGAGCTGGATGTCTCCCACGACCTCGTAGCCGAGCTTACGGCCAAGCTCGAAGCAGAACTTGACGGAGGAATATCTGTTGAAGACTGTATCGAAGCTGCCAAAGCTATGGGGGAGTCAAAGGAGAAGTACTTTAATCCCTCCTGGATCAAGAAGTTCGCTGCCGATCAGGCCAAGAAGGTGGCCAAGTTCGAGAAGGAGCTCGCCAAGGTGGAAAAGAACATTGACAGGAATAAAGCCAGCCGGAGTGTGCGAAGAATCAACAAGCACCAGATGAAGGCTGAGGCTAGGAAGTCGACGCGCCAACTGCAGAAGGATGCTCCGCTCCCGTCTCGGTATCCACATGTTGACAAGTGGATGAATGCTGAGTGGAACGATGACTGGGAGCAGTTCAAGCATGAGTTTGTCAATGACTTCTATTACAGGAAAGTCTACTCGACTGAAGACCCAAGGCAAGCCTTCAAGGAAGCCCTGTGGGAACTCAGAATTGGAGACCCTGGAATGTTCAGTCAGTTCAAGCGAGCTATGCTGAATGCTCAGTTCGATCCCAACACCGTTCCAGTTCCAAAGAAGTGCATATACCGCCCTCAGATGATCAAAGGCACGAGCACGCCAAACAGAAACGCGATCATGGCTGAGGCGAGACAAGTCTGCAAGGAACATGGTGTCAACACTGGGATTGAGTCAGCTGCGAAGAAAGAGATTTTCGACCGAATCTTTAGCAAGTACGGTCAACAGTATTTTTGAGCTGTCAAAGTTTTTGAGCTGATGAAGTTTTTGGATGTTGTAGTTTTTGAAGCAACTGTTGTATCTTTATCTGTTTTGTGCTTAACCTTGTAACCTTCAGTTGTAACAAAAACTTCAAAGTATATAATACGATTCACCTTGATGAACAATTCCTCATTGTCCAAGCTCTGAATCACAAAGTCTTTCAATATCATGTTATATCTGCACTAACCCTTTGATGTTTCATCTTATAGACTGTCTAGAATTTCAGCTGAGATTTTAGATAAGTTAGTGAGGTTTAGATCAGTAGTGGTTTCAAGTTGTAAGTGGTTTTGGCATCATCAAAAAGGGGGAAATTGTTGGGAAACTTATTAGTATAGTTTTGATGAATTCCAAAACCGACTGACCCCAATCGAGTAGATGTTGCCAGAACCTAATGTTAATTCAGGCTCGCTGTTTGAGCAAAGTTAAGATTTTATCTTTACAGGTCTCCAGCTGAAGAAGGCAACAAGGCGTCACTCAAACAGAACATTAGTTGTGAAGAAGGACAACTGAGAGTTCATATGATCAGATGGAAACAAGGGGAAGTCTTCAGAACATCAGTTGTGAAGGAAACCAACTGAGCGTTCATCAGATGAGAAATAGTTGAAAGGAAGAGAACATCAGATGAAAAGGAAAGTCATCTGAGGGTTCAAACCCAACTGAGTAAATACAAGGAAGACAACTGAGTGTTCAGTTTCAGAACTTCAGTTGTAGAACTCGAACAAGAAGATCAACTGCTTGAAGTTCAAAGTCAGCTGAGAGTCCAACAGTTCAGAACATCAGCCGAAGACCACTCAGATGAAGATCAAGACTTTCAACCGACGAACCGAGGTTGACTGTCAGAAAGGTTAAGATTTGAATTTCAAAAGGAAGTCACATGAGGGTTTGACCGTTCAGTCATTACCCCATCTGGCCCAACACAAGGCTGTCTCAGATGGAAAGCAGAAGAGCACAGATGCCATATCGAGAAAGTCTGCAGAGATGAGAGACAAGCCATCGCTATCAACCGATCAGAGATCAACTGCTCCTTCAACGGCTAGTTGATTCTCTCCGCCTATAAATAGAGGCATTCTCTCATTTGAGAGATAGAAGACACACGAGACAGACTGAAGTAAGAAAGAAAAGTTCAATCACAAGCGAAAGAAAAATCTGCTGAACTCCTATTCTAAGAACATTAGCAGCTGAGAGTTCAAGAGTGATAGAACATTAGTAGCTGAGGGTTCATAGAGTGAAAATCTGTCTTAGATCTTAGTTTGAGTGTTTATTCGTTCAAGCCTTAGATCCAGCTCTCATTCGTGATCGAGCTGTAGTTGGAAATCCCACCCTATCTCACACCCTAAAAAGTGTGCTAGGACCTTACTCTTCCTGTAATTGAGTAGTCAGGTCGTCAAGTACCCGCAAACTTGACATAGGCTATTTAGTGCCCGGAAACTAAACTGTAAGGTCGATAAGTACCCGCAAACTTATCCTTAACGGTTGCTCAGCCCGCGTAAGCTGAGTGGTTCTGTCCAGAAGAACTTGGACTGAGGTGTGAAGATTCACATCTCCCCGTGGACGTAGGAGGGTTATCTCCGAACCACGTTAAATCCTGTGTGTTCGTGTTTGTTTTTATTCAGTTGCATCTGCATTTTTATCTGATCAATCTAAGTGACATACAAACCTCTTTTGCACTTTTTCAACCGAGTTGTTTTGGTTCTTGACCAACCGAGCTGTTTTGCGTGAGTTGTTTTTTAACGAGTATAATTTTCCACCACTTTCCGCACAGCCTCACTCTTCCAGCTGAGGTCGCTTACTTAGCTGTGAGATTCCAACTGAGTCCTCTTTCATTCAGTTGAAGTGATTTTTCAGGTTTAAGTTTTTAAATCCTAACTGGTGTATTCCCCCTCCCCCCCCATACACCAGTAACTCGTTTCGGGACCATCAATTATCAATGGGTCGGGTACCCACCCATTAAGCATTTTCCAAACTCAAACCCATGAAAATTTTTCACATCCAAACCTGATTAAAAAATAATTTTAAAACTCATATCCGACCCGAACTCGTTGGATAATACTCGTGTATTACCACTAAAAACCCGAATACTAAAAAGTAAACATCAACTAACAAAATATTATAAATATGATTAAAACATAAATATCACTAGAAAATTTCACTAAAATTAATCTCAAAGCAAAGTACTACGAACTTACAAAATCTTAAAACATAACTAGAAGATTATGAATTATTGATGTTGATGTTGTGTCGTCATATTTCGAAAGTAGATTTACAAAAGTAGAGCAGAAACATTAAAGACTTGACTCTTACAGAATGTGTGAGTTAAGAAAATCAGATAAAACCCTAAATCTACTAATATTTATAATTATATAATAAATTATACATATAATAATATCTTTTATCTTATTTATATATAAATGGGTTTGGGTAGCGGGTACCCGAAGGTAATTGCCAAAACCCGACCTAAATCCATCACGGAGTTGCATGTTTCTATCCAAACCCGTCCCAAAATTATTTAATATTTCTCAAACTCGTCCCATCAGGGTTTGGAAAATGTGGGTACCCACGAAAATTCAACTCATTGTCATTCCTATTTAAAGAGTATAAAAAAATACGAATTTTAATATAATTTTTATTTATCGTAAAATAATATGTAAAAGATATGATGATTTTATTTTAATATCTAAATAAAATCTTATAAATTAATGAAATGGAGACAAGTGTCTCCATCTCATTGATTAATACCTTGAGGAGAAAGAGACCAAGTGGCTAAATTTTTATTAAATCTGAACGCGGTCGTTACAAGTTTTATTCCTTTTTTCTTTTTTTTTTTCATTTGCTGATGTGGTGTAGTGGTGGCCGCCGATAAAAGTGGTCTAATTTAACTTACAATTTTGTGCTAACATTTAAACCTCTTCTATTTTTCCATCGCACCCAATACAAAAATTGTTCAATTTGCAAAGTGAAAAATGCTAAAAAAATATATACTTTCATCTATTTTTATAATTTAGACTTGATTTTTGAAACTTTACAATTAAAGATTTGATATATTTTTTTTTTTTTGCAATGAGGACTCAACCCTCATTTCCGCTGACCGGAGCATATTACGTGGCAATTTTTTATCCATGTGTACGTGACACGAATGCTACCACCGAACTGTCATTTTTTTTTATTATTTTTTTTATATTTTAAAACGGTTGATTTGAGCAATATTTGTTTTATTTAGACGTATCACACTAATTAATAGGTCCTTTTTGTAGCTTATTCATGGATTTGACTCTATTACGTACTACAATTCTAATGACATTTCTTGTATATAGGCTTGCTAAATGTATTCGAAAAATGTCAATTCCAACAATCAATTCTTAAGTGCAATGGAAAGATTGAAGTCGTAATATGCAAAAGTTTTTTGTTACTTTCTACAAAATATTATTTGTATGTAACTCGATTTGCTTGCTTGTAATATGGAAAATATTGACATGCCATAAAATGTTTCTTGTGTAACCATAAAACTAAAGGTTTCTCAAATCAACCGTTTGAAAATATTATTAAAACAATATAAAACATTAATTAAAAATGAAATAATATTTGATGTTTCGAGTGGCAACATACGTGACATGTACAGGTGAATAAATAATTGCCACTTAAGATGCTCCGATCACCGAAAATGAGCTGAGTCTCAATTGCTAAAAAATCGAAACATCAAATCTTTAATCGAAAAGTTTCAAAAATTAAATCTAAATTGCAATCGGATTTTAATCTTTTTTTTTTCGGCCTTTTTCCCATTTGCAAACACACTCCTTGTTTTCAAATTGCAAACTCATTTGTCCAAATTATGTGGTCAGATTGGGCTTACATTATTTTTGGCAATGCGGCCCAAGGTGACAATCTAGTCCAAAAACTCAAATTAGTCTGGCCTGAAAATTTTCGGACTGGCCCAGTGGCCCATATTTGCTCCCACCAACCCCTTTGAAAGATTGGGAGTTCGCGGTAGATCGAAAGCTAGCAATGCAATTATGCAAACAGCTTATCCTAAATTTGATGATGCAACTGTGTTTCATAATTTATATTATGTAATTAATTCTTTATCATTTTTTTCTGCAATTTTATTTATAATACTTTAAAATAATTTTATAAATATGACTATAGTTTATCCATCGAACTAAAAATTTTATATACACTTTATTTAATTTGCATTTTCCTGAATTTTTAAATGATTAATAAGATTCATTATTCCAAAAATAGAGTAGATAATTTTTTTATATTATGTTTTTATTTAATAAATGTATATTAAAGTTCATTATATAATATAAAATTTTTATTTTTTAAATAATTTTTTTAATAATAAAATCTATCAATCTATATATTATATAAACGAAAATGACTCTACATAAAAAAAATAATCCTACGTGGCACCCCTGATATTCCTCTGTTCTTATTTATCTAATTCTCAAATTTTCTAAATTTAAATCAATATCTATCATATTTATAATCTATATTATTTTTCATATGGAAATAAAATCTATGATATTTAATATATTACAACTTCCATATAAAAACATGAATCTACCAAAAAAGGAAGAAAATAAATAATATAAGAGAGGATTTTACAAGTAGCACTTTTCTTATAATTTTTTTAAAATTTTAGCACTCCTTATAAATCCTTTAAATTTTAACACTTTTTGACATTTTTGCCCTTCCATCACCTATCTGGTAACAAAAAGAAATTTGTGACTGAACAAAAAAAAATATTCCACCACCACAACGCCGCCGCCGCCGCCGTGCCACCACCACCGCCGTCGTGCCGCCGCCACTGTCACCGGCGTTCACAAATAAAAATTTGTGACTGAACAAAAAAAAATCCATCCACCACTTTTTCACCGCCGCTGCCGCCGGTGGCCACAAATTTTTTTTCACGATTTTTGTAAAGTCACAAAATAAAATTGAAAACTTTGTGAAGTCACAAAAAAAATGAAAATTTTGTGAAGTCACAATAAAAATGGAAAAAATTTGTGACGTTACACAAAAAAATGAAAAAATTTGTGAATGCACATAAAAGAAATGGGAAGGTCCAGCCTTCTTCCATCTGCTCCCAATTTACCAAACACCAATCAAAACACAAATTGATCCAACAGCTCTCATTCTTCCTTCCCTCCCCTCAAATCTAAATCCTCACCCTCCATTCAGATCCCATCTAACTCCCACCCACACCCAGATCCATCTCTGCTGCTAACTCAACTTAACTCAACTCAAACACACAATATTCTCAGATTTCAAATGGTCGAAGCCCAGTTATGGACGACCCGACGGGGCAGCAACCCCCGCTTCGAATCTCCCCACTCCGACCAGCTCCACCTCGACATTCCCTCCACTCCGACGGCGGATCTCCCCCAACACCAACCCCTAATTTCCCCGTCCCTCCTCACCGGTGCTACCATCGGTGTCTGGTACCTCTCCAACATCGGCATCCTCCTCCTCAACAAGTACCTCCACAGCTTCCACGACTTCCACTTCCCCATCTTCCTCACCATACTCCACATGCTCTCCTGCGCCTTCCATCTTTAATCAACAGATCTGGACTCCGTCGTCGGTGCCGCGCAACAGATCTGGATGAACCATCGGTGAGGCGAGGAGGAGGCGATCGAGAGAAGGATGTAGTTGTGGGAAGGTTGGCGGAAAAAGAGAGAGAGAAAGAAAGGCGCCACTGGAGGTGGCGGCAGTGAGACGACGAGGAGGTTGCGGCGCCTAAACCCTGAACCCAGAGAGAGAGAGAGAGAGAGAGAGAGAGAGAGAGAGAAGAGCCACTATCGCCGACGGTGATGAATGAGAAGAGAATAAGAGAGAGAAAATAAAGAGGAAGGGAAGAGAAAAAATTGGGATAAGATGAGAAATACAAAATGTATTTGAGGGTAAAAAAGAGAGGAAGTGCTAAAATTTAAAAGAACTATAAGGAGTGCTAAATTTTAAAAAAATTATAAGAAAAGTGCTAGTTTGGGGGAATTTCTCATAATATAATATATGAAATTTTCAACGAATTTTATTTAACCCTATAAATTAGTAAACTTGTATACTTTTTGTGTTCCATTTCATTATACACGTCCAATTCTATATTTAGGTACATCATTAATATTATTATTGTAATCATCATCATTATCATTATTATATTATATAAACAAAATTAACAATATCTAATCTTCAAATTTGTTCTTAGAGTTGATAGCTCATGTTTCTATATAAGAACAAACATATATTTTAATTAGTTAGTGTAAAAACAAAATACTGTATTTATTTAATAAACACAAGATTGTATACAAATATAAGAATTTCAAAATATATTCTGGTTCAATCTCTATTTGATCTTCTGATTCTTCTCTTCACTTTGACCCTCGAACGGTCTTCAAGCAGCCTTTGAGATTTGATGTAGAAGTGTCTCCTAGATCTCCTTGGACTTGATAGCCTTTAAGATTTGATAAAAAGTATGCCTCCTTGATCTCTTTGAACTTTATCTTCAAACTTTATAACGTTGACGTGGATGACTTTCGCCTTGCTTCTGAAGTAAATGTTGAGCTTTGACTTGATGATGTTGACTTGAGCTTTGGACTTGATGGTGTTGACACGTAGGACGTTCACCTTGTTTCCGAAGTAACGTTGAGCGTCGAGCTTTATAACATTGACTTGGAGGGCTTTTGTCTTGTTTTCGGATCAAACGCCACTTGAGATACTTCCGCCGAAGAACGCGTTGCTTCCCACAAAGAACGCCTTGAATTTCGTCGGGACACCTTGAATATTGAGAGAGAAATCTTAGAGAATTTTTCTCTTCAATTCTTGAGCTCTTGAGTCTTGAAGATATTTTTAGGTGTGATGTGAAGTTGTGTAGAGACCCCTATTTATAGTTGCAGGAAGAGAGAAGTTGAGTGGGCTTTGGACTCCATCATGGGCTCTAATGGCTTAGGTGGCACAATTTGATTGGCTTTTGAAGATTTATGCACATCTTTTACTTGTTTTCAAAGTAATTGATATTTATCACCATATAAGGACATATCTATCAATTAAATAACCTATTTAATATGGATATCATAAGATTCCATAATAACATAAGCTATTAAAATTAATAATAATATCCACAAGATTTCGATCTCTACAAATGCTCCCTCGAGACTTGTTCATGGACGACTTGTAGTGAAAATGAATGAGTCTCGATAAATTTGAATTTGGTGGATAGTTTATACTCATATCAAAGAGTTCTTTAATTTGATAGAAAGTATATACTCGTTTCAAGGAGTTCTTAAATTTGTTAGAAAGTTTAAACTAGTTCATGGAGTTCTTCAAATTGATAGAAAGTTTATACTTATTTCAAAGAGTTTTGAATATGTTAGAAAATTTGATTTCGTTTCTAGGAGTTCTTGAATTTGATAGAAAGTTTATACTCGTTTCAAGGAGTTTTGAATTTGGATTTGATTTTAGATAATTTATGCTCGTATCAAGGAGCTTGATGGACTTGTAAACTTTTTATACTCGTACTTAGGAGTTTTTAGACCTTTTATACTCGTGTCAATGAGTCTTCATTTGATTTGGATTTATAGACATTTTATACTCGTGTCAATGAGTTTCTGTTTGATTTGAATTGAAGACCTTTTATACTCGTCCCAAGGAGTCTTTGAATTGGTTTGGATTATAGACATTTTATACTCGTGTCAATGAGTCTCCATTTGATTTGAATTGTAGACTTTTCATACTCGTGTCAATGAGTCTTCACTTAGGCAATTCTTCAAAGAATTTGATTATAGTTTTAAGGAGGGGCCCGTACACAGTTTATACTCATGTGGGTTAGGAGTGATTATTTATTTCACCACTATATAGACAAAATGGAGTATATAGTTTAACCACATAAATTTACCTTTTGGTGGAAAAGTTAGTAGTTTAACCACGTACACTTTCGTTGGTGGGTGTCTTTCACAGTTTACACTCATACGGGCCAGGAGTAACATGCAATTTAGGCTCGTGGGTCATGGAGCATTGTAGACAGTTTAGGCTCTTATCAAGGAGCATTTGAAGTTCTTTGTTTGAAGTGTTTAGATGGTTTTTACTCGCACATTTTAGACAGTTTAGGCTCTTATCAAGGAGCACTTGAAGTTCATTGATTGAAAAGTTTAGATGGTTTTTACTCGCATCTAGGAGCTATGTAGATAGTTTAGGCTCTTACGAATGAGCGTTGTAGACACTTTAAGCTCTTATCAAGGAGCACTTGAAGTTATTTTTTAAAAAGTTTAGATGGTTTTTGCTCGCATCTAGGAGCTATGTAGATAGTTTAGGCTCTTATCAAGGAGCAACTTGTCTTCAGGGACTTCAACATACATGGGAAGCACTTGTGACTAAATTTGTAGTCTCTTCTTCATCTTCACTTGGAGGTTCTTCAACACTTGTAGATTTTTCAACAGAGTTGCCCCCATCAATTGTTTCTTGATTTTCTTCAAAGTTGTAAGTCTCTTGAATCGAAAGATCTTCAACTCCATTTGCATGCATACTTATCTCCATATCATGAGCTCTGGTAGTCAATTCTTCGAAGGCCTTTGGCCGAATTCCTTTAAGGATGTATCGAAGACTCCAATGCATGCCTTGAGTGCACATCTCAATTGCAGAAGTTTCAGATAATCGATCTTTGCAATTTAAGCTTAAGTTCCTCCAACGATTGATGTAGTCAATGACAGGTTCGTCTTTCCATTGACTTGATTTTGTAAGCTCCACCATGCTCAAAGTCCTTTGAGTGCTATAGAAGCGATTGAGGAATTCTTGCTCCAATTGCCCCCAACTATCAATTGAGTTTGACTGCAAGTCAATATACCAATCAAAAGCATTGTCCTTCAAAGAATACACGAACTGCTTCACCATGTGATCTCCATATGTTCCAGCGTCGTTGCAAGTCTCCACAAAGTGAGTCACATGTTGCTTTGGATTTCTTTTGCCATCAAATTGTTGAAATTTTGGTGGTTGATATTCACCGGCATCTTCAAACTTTCAATCCTTGAAGTATATGGCTTGCAATAGGTTCATGAGGATTTGGAGGTCCCTTCGAACTTGTCCTTGATTGTGTTCTTAATGAATTCTTTGAGTTGATCGGCATGCATCGATCCATCAGAAGAGACTTCAAGATGCTTAGTCGGAGATTTGTCACCATCTTTTGACTCCATGAAAAGCTCGACTTCTTGATCGTCCTTTGCTTGTTGGCTTCTTGTATCCAAAGTATTTTCCTTTTCCAGCTTTGCAATTTGAACATCTCGTTCTTCTAAGCGTTTGGCAAGTCCTTCAACAAGCTTTATCAACTTTGCGATTTGCTCCTCAAGAGTTGTAGACATCTTCTTTGGATTTGGCGAAGAGAAGAGATAGGAGGTAGAGATTGTCCCATTGGGCATGCCAAAATCTGTAAACATAAAATATTGTATTTATTCAATAAACATAAGATTGTATATAAATATAAGAATTTCAAAATATATTCGGGTTCAATATCTATTTGATCCTCTATTTCTTCTCTTCACTTTGACCTTCGAACGGTCTTTAAGCAGCCTCTGAGATTTGATGTAGAAGTATGTCTCCTAGATCTCCTTGAACTTGATAGTCTTTGAGATTTGATAAGAAGTATGTCTCCTTGATCTCTTTGAACTTTATCTTCAAGCTTTATAACGTAGACGTGGATAACTTTCGCCTTCCTTCCGAAGTAAACGTTGAGCTTTGACTTGATGATGTTGACTTGAGCTTTGGATTTGATGGTGTTGACACGTAGGACGTTCGCCTTGTTTTCGAAGTAACGTTGAGCGTCGAGCTTTATAACGTAGACTTGGAGGGCTTTTATCTTGTTTCTGGATCAAACGCCACTTGAGATATTTCCGCCGAAGAACGCATTACTTCCCACGAAGAACGCCTTGAATTTTTCCGTGACACCTTGAATATTGAGAGAGAAATCTTAGAGAATTTCTCTCTTCAATTCTTGAGCTCTTGAGTCTTGAAGATATTTTTAGGTGTGATGTGAAGTTGTGTAGAGACCCCTATTTATAGTTGTAGGAAGAGAGAAGTTGAGTGGAATTTGGACTCCATCATAGGCTCTAATTGCTTAGGTGGCCCAATTTGATTGGCTCTTGAAGATTTATGCACATCTTTTACTTGTTTTCAAAGTAATTGATATTTATCACCATATAAGGACATATCTATCAATTAAATAACCTATTTAATATGGATATCATAAGATTTCATAATAACATAAGCTATTAAAATTAGTAATAATATCCGCAAGATTTCGATCTCTTCAGTTAGTATTACATACACTAACTAGTTTACGTTTAGTTACTATTACATATTTATTACTTGTCTTATTTTATATCCATTTCTTAATTTTGATTTATTTATATTTTATTAATATAATAATATTAAGCATTGATTTTGTTTCGTATTTCGAGTGGACGTCACTCACACATTTTTATTTCATATCGATATTATTTATTTTATATATTTAATTATAAATTTTCCATCCCACATTGTTTTTTAAATGAAACTTCACCTTTTGAGAAGCCTATATATACCTAAAGCCAATACGTATTTTCTCATCCTTTGCACCTTCAATATAATTTTGCTAATTTATTGGTTCACCGAAATAAAATTTGAAATAGTCTTATAATTTTTTAATTTAATTTGGTAAAACATAAATTTTTTTATTATTATTTATATTAGAGATGCCCACTGATGAGGTTGTCGTTCGCTCTCTGAAAATGAATTTGTAGCCTATCCTCACAGCTATATAGTTAGCAAGTAAGTACAGGGTCGATCTACAAGGAGTTGATTGTCACTATCTCTTGAAACCTCCTCCACCTGTAAAGAAAGTTGGATGTTGCTATCTTGGTCACTAGGACTTTCTTGCCCATTTCGAGAACTTAAGTAAACACTAAAGAAACAGATAACTTGATCAATAATAAAAATGACTTGATGTGGACTAAGACATTGTTAAGTGAAAACCCTAGCTTGGTCATTCGTGCAAATATATTCATTACATGCATGCATAGTTAGTTATAAGACTTGAATGCCGAGATCCCTTTTTACTCATCACGCTCTCAACAAACCCTTGCCTTACCTATCCTTACTTAGTTGGCGACGCACCGCCAGCTGCCTACCTTGGGCAATACCTCTGTCGGAGTCACCGTTCAGTCTCTTGCTCAAGGAGCATTAATCACTAGAAAGGCCGAACAAAGAATCATCACGTCTAGCCCAATTGGTTAGACACCTTCCTCTAATGTTAATCGATCTTAATCGAGATGATAATGAAAAACACTCCTACATCCCAATTGATTAGTGATCTAATATGTCTTAAGTGATTAACGGCATATTAATCTCTTAATCGTATTATCTCATATTTGAACAAGTTCATTAACATATCGGGAACACATGCATGCAATTACACCTCTCAAGCATAAGTTATCACCTAACTATCTTGCCCAGATCAAGTATAAAAACTTAGCTAAACATAATAATAAAATTATGAACACAATAATTAACAGAATTCATAAGAATAACTATATTAAAACTTACTAAGTACGTGAAAAGCAAAATACGGCGAAAAGTGCCGATGAACAAAACACAATAAACGTTTGCCCGTAGGACTTGTTTTTCTCCTCACAATCGCTCAATGAATTACAGGGAATGAAAGCATAAAAGGCAGCGTGTTTCGTAGCAGCTAGGCTTTAGTATTTATAGGCGAGTACTTAGGATTTGGACCCCCGGTCCTTGACATGGAAAGAATCCACGAGCTACCTTGAGATGCAAGTAAGTCTTGATAAGCACGACCCTCAACATGGCAAGTCACATCTATCTTCTAGACCTAAGAGAGAAACTCGTCAGCTGACCAAAGCGCTCCACCTATCTTTGTCTTGACCAATATTGTTCTGTCTGACCTGCTTCCAGAAATGAAGCTTTCTATCCCTGTATTGCCCAATTTTCTCCTGCAAGGCCGCAAACACCCTCATGCCCAAAATATGTCCTCCAAGATACTAAAACTAGACAAAACACACAAAGACTCGATCTAAACTACCTAAGACAGACACTAAAAAGATACAAAATAAGGACTCATCATGCGCACACACTTAACCCATACTTATCCTCAAGTGTGCATAAACAACTTGCCCAAGACACAAACAAAAGAACAAAAGACTCAAAACATGATCAACACAGAAGAGTTAGTCAAAACAACACAACAATCTTCCGAAATAATCTGCAAGTGAAGGGAAAAGAAAATGCAACGCCATCAAACAAGTCAAGACGGAATCGTGAGCTTTTAGGATATCCTTTCCACACTTATCACTCTTATGTTTAGACTCTTCTTTACACTCATGGACCATTTTGACTTCGGTATCACCATAGGCTTGCCTGCCCTTTAAATCTAAAGCTCTTATTTTAAATCTCAGAACTCATCATTAGGTCTTTTTAGGGTTTTAAGCTTAAGACAATAGGTAGGAAATATTCAGATCTTGGCTAAGGATAGTTTAAACACGTGTTGGGCAACAGAGGTTCCCAACTTCTTCTTAATTCCTTGCCTTAACTATTCCAAGCTCAAACTTCAACCTTTTTTCTGGGGAACTTATAAATTTATTTTCTCTTTTTTTTTTCTTTTTCTGTTCCCCCTTATTTCTTTCATTTTTTTCTTAATTGGGACATAACCCAACTATCAATACAAAACCTATTCCTGCCCAAGATACACCCCCATCATCTCCTTCCTAGCCTTTTCTTCTTTATACTGCCCAGGTTCCCAAAACCAGATAAAAATCTTTTCACAGGCAATATCTAAGTGATAGAAAGAATCAATTAAGCTCAAAGGGGTTCATCAAAGGATTATGATATCAGGTAATCAATTCAAGTTCAATGGGCTAATGAAAGAATGGCCTAAATCATCTAAGTTCAGAGATTGTAAACCAAAGTACATGCAAGTTCTAATTCTTCCTAATCAAGATGTATTTAATCACACACAAAGAATGAATTTAGTTAAGCTCAAATCCTCACAGGGTATGCTCACAACTCAATCCATCATAGAAGTCATCTTTTAGCATGCAAAAACTTAGCACTGTTCAACAAGCAGCAATTAAGTACATAAATCATCATATCATTTTGCCCAACAACTCCATGCTGATCAACTTGATTACTTAAAATAAAACTAAAAAACACACGGCACAGACACCCCACTCACACACTTTGCTTATAGAAAAGTCCATCCATGGAGGCATCAACCTTGAATTACCTTGAATTCAGCATACTTTCTGACAAACAATTGGCCTTCCTACGCACACACTTTGCTATAGCAAAGTATAGAAAGGTCAAGACACTAATATCAACAAACATAAGTTACTTGCCTACCTCACCACACATTTTGCTAGACAAAATGTGGGTGAGGTATTCGATTACTCCATGATGGAGTCCAAGGGTCATCATTGGTGCAAGATCCGGTGCATGTTCCTGTTGGACCAGTTACAAGATCTCGAGCCAAGAAGTTTAAGGAAAGCTTGATGGGTTTAATTTAAGAAGTTTGGAATCAAGAGTTGATGAAGAAACCCATTGAAGTTGGTGAGTTGAATGGCCCAAGTTATGTTACTCTTATCATGTGCGAGTGGGCTCAAGTTTGAAGAATTGTTTTGTTTTGAAGACTTTATTTATTTATTTATTTATTTATTTGCGTTTAGTTGAGTCCATTAGTGTTAGTTTTATTATTTCGTTATTTTGGGCTTGTTTAGTTGATTAATTAGTTGGGTTATTATTATAAGCTCATCCATTAAGTAGTTTCCTTCTTAGAATAGGGTTTGATTTCGTCTGTATATAGGCCATGTATGAGACGTTTTTGATCACCTTTGATAAATATATTTCGCGAGTTATATTCTCTCTTGAGAGTTCTCGAATTCCTTTTGGGTTTGCCAAGACGAGTTCATTATCCGGCGAATCAGCGAGTCAATCATCCCTCGTTTAAGCTGCGACAAGATACAATTTGTATTTCACTCCTATGCCTACCCCTAGGAACAGCTAGTTGGCAAGTACAGGGTCGATACCACAGGGAGTTGCTCGCAATAATCTCTGGTTAGGTAATAAAAAGGTCGTCTTATCGTTGGGTTTTAGGAAATAGCCATTCGCCTAATTCACTTCGAGAAACTGATTTAGAGGTTTTGGGATTTCCATTGATTGTCTATCCAGTTCGAAGTCTTCCTCGTGTGCTGAGGTTCATATCATTTTGGCATCAGAAGCCACGTTTCGTATCTAGGTTTCTTGGTTTCTTTCTCGTGTCAAGGGTAGAGTTTAGGTTTCATTTTATATTTCGTATCGTTGCATCGTCCTATTACAGGTGCATCTTCGTCTTTCTCATTTTCTGTTCTTCATGTTCTTCGTGTTCTTCATCCGTGACGCAACCGTCGTTTAAGCTGCGACAAAATACAATTTGTATTTCACTCTTATGCCTACCCCTAGGAACAGCTAGTTGGCAAGTACAGGGTCGATCCCACAGGGAGTTGCTCGCGATAATCTCTGGTTGGGTCACAAAAAGGTTGTGTTGAGTATCTATCTACTATGGCCTTGGGTAACTGTCACTAGCACCTTTGGCAAATTGCTGAAAGTAAATAACTGTAACTTGACAAGCAAAAAGATCAGTAATAAAACAATCCAGATTTAGGTTTCGAATCAATGAGTATAACTTTATCTCGATCATCGGTTCAAAGATATTTGTTGCACATGTATGTCAGTGGTTATAGGCTAAAACTATGCAGGGTCCCCACTGTCACGTCGCCACGTACGCTACATAGTCCGCCCAGCTCCATCCTTACGTTTAGGTCTTGAAAGGCATACCCTAGCCAATCCTCTTGCTTGCTCAAAAGTCCCCACTCCGGCAATGGGTGAGATACGAGGACCTCTCTTCCGGCGCATGTTGGTCAAGCAGCATTTGGTTCTAGATGGGCCCACTCCGGTAATGGGTGAGATACGAGGACCTGTCTTCCGGCTTTCTCCAGCATTGACACATCTTTGCAGGTCTAGGCCAAGACTACAACCCGCTCTTGCCGCTCTTGAGAAACGTAATGCAATTGCGACCAGCACTTGATAACCCTCCTGCGATGTAGGAATCCGTATGTGCCCAGGGCTCGTTGGCCTTCTGAGTTACCTGTGACCACCAAACTTCTTTGGAATCGTTGCCCAATGCATCGGGAACACACTTATGCAACTATCAAGAACACTTAGACCTCACGAGATTTACAAGTTATACATCATATCATCTATCCTAAACCTGGATTTAAAGGCTTAGCTAAACATAAAGTAAATAACGAAAGCAAAAGAGATATAGAAAACATACTTGAATTAATAACGATAAGCAAAAGAAGTTCGCCCTATTGGGACTTAACAATAAACGTAAACTGTATCTAAGAACAAAAGCATAAATTGTTTGCTGCGGAATACTAAAGAGATAAAAGCTGAAAAAGTGTATCTTGCGCCTCACATGCATGCATGTATTTATAGAGTACAAAAACTAGGGCAAACCTACAAACGGGCCTTCTAGAGAACGGGCCGACTACTTCCATGTAAAGCTCGATGGATAAGATTGGAAAGATCTCCTTCCTTATCGCCAAAATAGTGTTGCAGCTATAGTAGGAAACTTTGATCGCAATCTTGTACCGTAAGGAATTTGTTTCCTTATTAGACTCTAACAGTTGCATCTTCACGCGCCAGCGCCGTTGCCCAAGCTCTGCACTCTGCCTTCCTCAGTCTCTCTGCCATCTCTTGCCCACGGTAGTCTGCACCTTTCCTTCTAGAGTGAAACACGCAAACGTCTAGATTGACCATACCACTGAAAGTGGAGCAGCTCTTCATCTTGATTTGGACTTATGCCCTCGGTAGCTTGAGCCACGAGCACAGCTACTATGGTCATTGCCTCGTATCGCCAGTTCCTTCTCTTTTTGCATATTTTAACTCCAGTCTTGCCCAATACTTGCCTTTCCTTGCCCTGCCAACTCAAGTGTCCTCCCAGACACAAAACAGACACAAAAGACACTAAAACAGACTCGATCTAGACCTAAAACACACACGACAAGAGCCCAGAATATGGGCTCGTCATACCCACACACTTAAAGTCATGCCTGTCCTCAGGCATGGTGTATGGCTTGCCCAAACAAAAGAAAAACAGAAAAGACTCACAAACTAGACTCAAAACACAAATAGAGGTTAGCGCATCAAAGAATAAAGAGATAAGATAGAGCATAATCCAGTTTGCATACGACTCAAGCAAATAATCCAATCCAAGAAAATCATTAAATAGGTCAAAAATGAACAAGCGAGCATTTTCAAGGATGTTCCTCACCAACACTCTCACTCTTATGTATGGGGTAGTGTTTATGCTCAAGATACGCCATTCTTAACCACACCATAGGCTTGCCTGCCTGCTACTCTCTCCACCTCTTAGACTAGGTTCGAAGCACTTATCATTAGGTCTTTTATTTGGTTGTAACTTGACTTTGGCAAGGGTAGGAAGTATTTGGAACTAGGCTTGAGTCATTCGGACTTAGGTTGGCCAAGCGTAGCGGCCAACCTTAGCTTCTTTTCCTTCGCCTTTTCTTCTTGCGGGCCTTAGCACAACTTATTTAGGACTTCTTTTTTTTTCTTTTTCTTTTTCTTTTTCTTTTTCTTTCTCTTTCTCTTTTTTATTTTATTTTTATTTTCTTTTTCTAAGTCCTTTATTCACTAGCCCTTACATTTTTCTCAAAGGCTCAACTGATTTTTTTTTTCTCCCTTCATCTTATACACCAAAGTTCTTATTCACCGGGTAGGATATAGTGTATAAGCTGTATATATCTGATCAAAGAAATTATAAAAGCTCAAAGGGGTTTAACAAGGGGAATTCAGTTGGGCAGGCTTTTTGGCTTCGTTGGGCTCACAAAAGAAAGAACATGCCTAATTCATCTAAGTTCTTCTAGCCTAAGTCAATGAGGTCTCGAGGAGTAGACATGCAAGTTATAGGTAGTATTCAAATAAGCACATCATAAATCACACAAGAAAGAAACTGCTTGGTCATAATCATGCAGTGTAAAGCTCAAATCCTCACAACGACATGCTCACAAGTTCGTTCGTCATCCCTATCTACATACGATCATGTTTGGACATAGAATATACATATGCTCTCCTCATATAACTCAGAATCAAACCATGCTCAAATGTTATCCAATCATCCTGAACATGCTTGACCTCTAGAACGCACACAAAAGATGCTTCTTCCACCCACACACTTTGCTTGGGCAACGTGGGTGAAAGGCACACACTGACTCTAAACAAAAACTCACAAAAAACAGACGCTCTACCCCTCTTACCCACACACTTTGCCTATGGCAAAGCGAGTGAAAATCAAGGTAGATCACACAAACTCAGACTCTAAACAAAACTTTTAAAAACATTTAGACTCAAAATAAAATACGAAAAACATAAAATAAAACACGAAAATAAAGAAAACCTAAACTACTAAAACTGGGAGGACAAAATCATTGGGCAGGGGTAGGACCTGACCTGGTCGGGTCATTCTTCAAGACACTCATGATATCGGCAAGGGCTTGCTTGTTCTCCAATCCAAGTTGCTCCAGTCTGGCATTGCTCTGCTCCAGCTTGGTCAAGCGCTCCATCACCGTTGCTGCGTCTTGGGCAGGCATCGCCGGGGTACTGGGCACGCCACCTCCAACTGCCTGAGGTGTAGTATCAGCAACTTGGGCAGACTCGTTGGGTGGAATCACAAATACCAGTGTTCCTTCATCATCTCTTCCACATACGCCCATGGCAGTCAAGCAAGCAAGGTCCAGGCGCTCCTCTTGCATTGGCTGTAGCTGCGTATTGGCTTCGTCAAATCCGTGCATCTCCTTGGCATAGCGAGTCACCAGGTGGGTAAGGGAGAACCTCTGATTGTGGGAGTTCATGATATCCTTGAGATGGTGCATAGCAAAAGCCCCAAAATTGAGCCTTTGCTTGTGCACCATGCTTGACAGTATGAAAATCTCCTGCCGCGTGACTGAGTTGCTGCTATCCTTCTTCCCGAAGAAGTTGTAGGCCAGGATTCGGTGACACACCCTCAAAGCATCATCCTTCATCATATGCCCCTTTACCCGTGCCAGCCTTGAAGAAGGGGTCATCACTGAACTCCGCCCATTTCCTTGCCCACTCATCAGCGTCAAATTGAGGAATGTACCTCAATGCTCCCTTGTACTCCTCACTCCTGATCGAGCGAAAATCCTCCATGCCCAAGGCCTGGTTCAAATCATTCACGGACAACTCCTCGCTTTGCCCTATGAATCTAAACTACATGCACTTCGTGTTGTGACCTCCCACCGTAGGACTCTTCACCTGCAAACACTGGTAAAACTCATAAACCAACTCCGGGTACACTCTCTCTTGCCACTCTAAGAACTTCTCCCATCCAATCGCCGTGAAATATCCCAGTACTTCTTCCCAAACCCCCAACTCCTCCAATGCGCTTCGATCTACCAACTTGGGGACAATGATTCCCCTCTTCGGCATCTTCCCTACTCTGCGGTTTGAGGCTCTGCCTGGCACTGAGATGCGCCGCTTGGGTGATGCAGTTGCCACCTCTTTGCCCTGGGCAACAGATCCTACCCCCTTAGCCTTCTTGGTTGGGGGCTCCTCCGACTCCTCTTTCACTTGATGTTCCTCCTCCGTAGCCTCTGAATCATGCTGTTCTTTCATAGCCGCATCCTCTCCGCCGTCTCCGACGAGCACAATCTCTTCCTGCTCCAGCGCCTTGCCAAACGATATGTCCGCCTCAGACATGGCAGTTTCTTCTTCGTTGAGCGACGGAGCAGGCATGTCCGTGAGCATCCGTGCGACATCATCTTCTTCCTCTATGTGTGACGATCCAGACATCTGTGATGGCTTGGTTGGAAGTTTTCGAGAAGCTTTGGTGGGAGTGGTAGTGTTTGAAGTAGCTTTGGGTGACTTGGGGTTTTTGGCCGATTTTAAAGCCTTGCTGCTGCGGGTGTTCTTCATTGTGAGAGTGGTGAGGGTTTTATTTCTGCAAAAGTAGAGAGGGAGAGGGAATCGAAGAGTTCCAATTTGAATTTAGAAGATGAATGAAAATTGTGAGAGAGAGATATAGTAATAGGCTAGAAAATAGGGTATAGGTGTGTGAGTTGGCAGTTGCAGCAACTGCCAATGGATGGGACGTGCTGACGTCAGCCATATTCTCCTGTTTTGCTTGCCTTGCATTCACCGGGCTCAGACTCTCCTCGACCAACACGAACTCTTCGCTTGCCTAACTTCTCTGCATACCTGTCCTACACACATAGACAAAAAACACACTTCCAAAACAAAAACTCCTATCCTATGATTAGAAAATAAAAATTAAAATAAATTACTGAAAAGAAAATACGTAAAGGGAAAAACTGAAAATAAAAACTCACTAGGTTGCCTCCTAGCCAGCGCCTTAGTTTACGTCATGGGCACGACGCAGTTTTGCTTGCCCCTAGACAGGCATCATCACATGGACTTCCTCCTTGTCCACCTCTTTATCCTTTTTGTCTCCATAGAAAAGCTTCAACCTCTAACCATTGACCCTAAAATATTTAGAGCTCTTTGGGCAATAAATCTCCACAGACCTATTAGGAAACTGGGTCTCCACTTCATATGGTCCAGTCCATTTCGTTTTCAGTTTGCCCTTCATAAACTTAAACCTTGACTGATACAGCAGAACTGCTTGCCCATGCTCAAACTTCTTTGCCTTGATCAACTGGTCATGAGCCTTCTTCAGCCTTGTCTTGTACAAAGTGGCATTATCATAAGCCTCAATTCGAATCTCCTGTAACTCTTGCAACTGCAACTTCCTTTCCTTAGCAATATCATTCCAATCGTAATTGAACTTCCTCACTGCCCAAAATGATTCATGCTCTAACTCCACAGGCAAGTGACATGGTTTTCCAAACACCAACCGGTATGGTGATATGCCCAATGGTGTCTTGAAAGCTGTACAGTACGCCCAAAGTGCATCGTCCAAGTACAAACTCCAAACCTTTCCATTTTGCCCAATTGCCTTCCTCAATATGGTCTTGATGATCCTATTTGTCAGCTCTGCTTGCCCATTGGCTTGCGGATGGTAGGCAGTGGTAACTCGATGATGGACTCCATACTTTTTGAACAAGTTGTCAATGGTGGCATTGCAAAAATGCGTCCCTTGATCACTTATAATTGCCCTTGGAACCCCATATCGATTGAAAATATTCCCCTTAAGAAAAGTAGCAACCACTCGGGCATCATTCGTTGGTGTAGCCTTCGCCTCTACCCACTTTGACACGTAATCAACTGCCAAGATGATATACTGATTCCCGCTTGAGTTGGGAAAAGGTCTCATAAAGTCCATCCCCCCACATGTCAAAGATCTCCACCAGCATGATTGGAGTCATGGGCATCTCATCCCTCCTAGTTGCATTCCCTTCCTGTTGACACTTGAAACAATTCTTGCACCATTCGTAAGCATCTCTTAGAATCGTGGGCCAAAAGAATCCACAATAAAAAGTCTTCCTTGCTGTTCTTCGGTGCCCAAAGTGACCTCCACACTCCCTGTTGTGGCAATGCTTCAAGATACTCTTAGTTTCCCAATCGGGCATGCATCTCCTTAATCCTTGGTCAGCACACTTCTTCCATAAGTAAGGATCATCCCAAACATAGTGTTGACTTTTCTTGAGAATTTTCTGCCTTTGATAGTATGAAAGATCGTAAGGAACTTCTCCCGTACTTTTGAAGTTGGCAATGTCGGCGTACCAAGGTTCTCCATGAAATTGAGCTTCCGTCATGTATAGATACTCGTCAGGGAAAGTTTCCGTAATGGGCACGGAATCTTTTTCTCTTACTATCCTGCTCAAGTGATCCGCCACCAAGTTCTGAGCTCCACTTTTATCTTTGATCTCCACATCGAACTCTTGCAAGAGAAAAATCTAACTTATAAGCCTTGGCTTCGACTCCTTCTTATTCATAAGGTATCTCAGCGCTGCATGGTCAGTGTAAACAATTGTCTTGCCTCCGAGTAGATAAGACCTGAATTTTTCAAAAGCAAACACAACCGCCAAAAGCTCTTTCTCCGTGGTGGTATAATTGATTTGAGCTGCATTAAGAGTTTTAAAGGCATAATAAATAACATGGCTTTCTTTACCTCTCCTTTGACCAAGCACTGCTCCCACGGCATACCCACTTGCATCGCACATCAACTTGAATGGCATACCCCAATCAGGGGGCTATATCACAGGTGCCATGACCAAGTATTCCTTCAACACGTCAAACGCCCTTTGACAATCTGCATTGAAATCCCACTCTACTTCATTCTGGAGCAATCTCGTCATTGGTTGGGCAATCTTAGCAAAATCCTTCACGAATCTTCTATAGAATCTGGCATGTCCCAAAAATCCTCTCAATTGCTTGACGTTGGTTGGATAAGGCAGCTTGGAGATGACATCAATCTTCGCCTTGTCAACCTGTATCCCTCTTTCTGAAATCACGTGCCCAAGTACGATGCCTTCTCGTACCATAAAGTGACACTTTTCATAGTTCAACACCAAGCTCTTTTCCACGCATCTGCTCAAAACCAACTCTAAATGCCCAAGACAAGCCTCAAATGACTTCCCATAGACGGTGAAATCATCCATGAAAACCTCGATGCAATTTTCCAATAAGTCTGAAAATATACTCATCAGGCACCTTTGGAACGTGCCCGGGGCGTTGCATAAACCAAATGGCATGCGGCGATACGCAAACGTCCCGAATGGGCAAGTAAAAGTTGTCTTGTCTTGGTCCTCTCGGGCAACCCATATCTGCATATATCCAGAGTATCCATCCAAGAAGCAAAAGTACTTGTTCCCTGCCAACCTTTCCAGCATCTCGTCAATGAACGGTAAAGGAAAGTGATCCTTCCTCGTTGCCTTGTTAAGCTTCCTGTAGTCAATACACATCCACCAACCAGTTTGGAGCCTTGTAGGCACAAGCTCATTCTTCTCGTTCTTGATCACTTATATTCCTGACTTTTTGGGCACCATGTGTACCGGACTTACCCATTTGCTATCTGGAACTGAGTAGATAATGCCCAAGTCTAGCAGCTTGAGTAACTCCTTCATAACTACTTCCTTCATGGCTGGGTTTAACTTCCATTGTGGATCTCTAGTTGGTTCAATATCATCTTCCATCAAGATATGGTGAGTGCAAAGAGATGGGCTAATGCCTTTGATGTCGGTAAGGGTCCAACCAATTGCATCTTTGTAGCGCATAAGGACATCTCGAACTCCATCTTCTTCTTTCTTGTTCAACTCTGAACTTATAATCACTGGCAGTGTATCATTCTCTCCCAAAAAAATGTACTTCAAATGAGCGGGGAGAGATTTGAGTTCCAACTTAGGTGCTCGAACAAGTGAAGGAACCAATCTATCTTCATCTCTGATCTTGGGCAAGGCATATGGTGACAGTCGGGGTCCATCTACTCCTTCTGCTCCTAAGTACTCTAAAGCTCGACTAACCTGGTAAGAATTATCCGGGCTTTCTTCAACTCCTCCTTGGATGACCGTGTCCAAGGGATCTTGACTTCCAAGAAGAGGGACTGCCTCTTCTACAGCTTGATCAACATGGTCAATATACTCGACCATCTCCGTGTCCTGGGGGTGTTCCATTGCCTTATATAGATTGAAAGTAACTGACTCCCCATCAAATTCACATGTTAGTTGCCCTGAGTTGCAATCAATTCTAGTCTTGGCAGTCTTCATGAATGGCCTCCCCAACAACATAACTGGTGCTTTAGCTCCTGTCTTGCCCATGTCGAGGACATAGAAATCTGCTGGGAAAATTAAGTCCTGCACCTTGACAAGCACATCTTCAAGTATGCCCTCAGGGTACACATTAGATCTATCCGCCAATTGAATAACCACTCTGGTAGACTTGAGTGGTCCTATAACATCATCGTACATGGCCAATGGCATCACATTGATTGACGCCCCCATGTCAAGCATGGCACGCTCAATCTTCATATCTCCTATTACGCAGGGAATGGCAAACATCCCTGGATCTCCGCACTTCTTGGGCAAGTCTCGCTTCAGAACTGTTAAAACACTTTCTCCCAAGAGAACTTTAGCTTCGTCCGCACTTTTCACCTTCTTTGAGCAAAGCTCCTTCAGAAATCTGGCACACTTGGGCATGTTGCGAAGTGCTATGAGGAGGGGCAGGTTGATCTCCACCTTTTGGAAAATCTTGAACATCTCGGACAACTCTTCATCCTTCTTGTTTCTTCTCAACCTGGTAGGAAAAGGAGCACGAACAACAGGGTTAGGTTTGACATAAACAGATTTTGGAACTTCTACTTCTTCTTCCTTGTCCTCATCTACTTCCTTATCTTTGCCCTTTACTTCTCTTTCTTCTTCCTTGGGCAGCACAGTATCGGCACCAGGCATCTGATCTTTGTCGGGCAATGTCTTTCCTCCTCTTAGCGTGACTGCATTGACTTGGGCCTGAGGAGGCATTTCATGTTGGGCAGGTAGCTCTCCTTGTCTCTTCTCGAATCTGGTCATAGCATTGACCAAGTTAGTCAGTTGGTTGGTCATGCTTTGAATGGCTCCCCTTGTCTCCGTCCTAAACTTCTCAAGCTCCTGCTGCATTCTGATATTATCCTTGGCCAAGGAAGTCACTTGGTCCGTTAGGCTTGGCTTATTCTGATCTCTAGGAGGATACTGCTGCTGTTGTTGTGGTTGTGCCTGTTGCTGTTGCCCAAACCCTTGGTAGTTGTTGTTTCCATACCTTAGGTTTTCATGATTCCTCCATCCTGGGTTGTAGAATTGCGAGTTCGGATCATATGGCCTCCCTTGGTTATTATTGTTGTATCCAATTGCATTGACCTCTTCCTCCAAGCTTGGGCATTGATGTTGCATGCGAGATTGCCATACAAATTCCACAAGCTCTCACCGCCTTCTTATTGTTACCTGATAAAACGGTTACCAGGGCATCCATCTTGTTAAACATCTGGTCAAGCTTATCCTCCATTCTAGTTGAAGTCGGTGGTGCTTTGGCTGCAGTTGTTGATAGCTTGGGAAATTCTCCCCCGTCATCCCTCAGCTCCTCTGCCATCTCAGCAATCATCTTGAACAAGACACTTGGCTGCTTTCTCATAACTGACCCTCCACAAGCTGCGTTGACCAATGCCCTTTCACTCGTTCTCAGTCCAGCCACAAAACATTAGATCAAGTCATGATCCGCAATTTGATGGTGTGGGCACTTTGCTAGCATCTGCTTGAATCTGTGGAAGTACGAGTAAAAATCCTCTCCAATGCCCATCTTAATTCTTGTAATCATCTTCCTCATCTTCTGAATTCGGGTGGCTGGAAAGTATTTCTCCAAGAATTTATGTTGCAGCTCTTGCCAAATGGTAACACATCCTGTGGGCAATGAATAAAGCCACTCCCTTGCATTGTCTTGCAAAGAGAATGGGAAGGCAATGAGCCTTACATATTTGCTCAGATTTCTAATAGTATGGATGGTTCCACAGGCCATCTCGAAATCTTGCAAGTGTCTTTGTGGATCTTCGCCTGGGTGATCGCTGAACTTGGGCAGGATCTATATAAAATGGGACTTCAGCTCCCATGCACACGTGGGTGTAGGCAAAGTTATGCCTGAAGGCCTCAGGTTCATGGTGTTAGGGAACACCATCTCCTTTAAGGTTTTCTCCTCCTCCATTGGGTTCTGCATTGACGCTTCGCTTCGATTATCTTCTTCTTCTTCTTCTTCTTCTTCTTCTTCTTCTGCTACGCTTGACAAGGACAGTTCTTCCTCGTCAAAGAATTCCTCCGGAATTTCTTCCAATGTCTCTTCCGTCCTCCTCTACTCTGCTCGAATCCTCCTCAAGGTCAGGTTGATGTTATCATCGTACCACGTTTCTCCTCCCTTTCCTGTGAGGTTAGTTTCTTGCATAAAATTAGATTAAAGAAAATAGCAAAACAGAAATTACCACTGTAATCAACTCCCCGACAACGGCGCCAATTTTGACGCATCCGTCGTTTAAGCTGCGACAAGATACAATTTGTATTTCACTCCTATGCCTACCCCTAGGAACAGCTAGTTGGCAAGTACAGGGTCGATACCACAAGGAGTTGCTCGCAATAATCTCTGGTTAGGTAACAAAAAAGTCGTCTTATCGTTGGGTTTTAGGAAATAGCCATTCACCTAATTCACTTCGAGAAACTGATTCAGAGGTTTTGGGATTTCCATCGATTGTCTATCCAGTTCGAAGTCTTCCGCGTGTGCTGAGGTTCATATCATTTTGGCATCAGGAGACACGTTTCGTATCTAGGTTTCTTGGTTTCTTTCTCGTGTCAAGGGTAGAGTTTAGGTTTCATTTTATATTCCGTATCGTTGCATCGTCCTATTACAGGTGCATCTTCATCTTTCTCATTTTCTGTTCTTCATGTTCTTCGTGTTCTTCATCCGTGACGCAACCGTCGTTTAAGCTGCGACAAAATACAATTTGTATTTCACTCTTATGCCTACCCCTAGGAACAACTAGTTGGCAAGTACAGGGTCGATCCCACAGGGAGTTGCTCGCGATAATCTCTGGTTGGGTCACAAAAAGGTTGTGTTGAGTATCTATCTACTATGGCCTTGGGTAACTGTCACTATCACCTTTGGCAAACTGCTGAAAGTAAATAACTGTAACTTGACAAGCAAAAAGATCAGTAATAAAAACAATCCAGATTTAGGTTTCGAATCAATGAGTATAACTTTATCTCGATCATCGGTTCAAAGATATTTGTTGCACATGTATGTCAGTGGTTATAGGCTAAAACTATGCAGGGTCCCCACTATCACGTTGCCACGTACGCTACATAGTCCGCCCAACTCCATCCTTACGTTTAGGTCTTGATAGGCATACCCTAGCCAATCCTCTTGCTTGCCCAAAAGTCCCTAGGCATTCCACCTTTATAAGGTGCATGTTGGTCAGGCAGCATTTAGTTCTAGATGGGCCCACTCCGGCAATGGGTGAGATACGAGGACCTCTCTTTCGGCTTTCTCCAGCATTGACACATCTTTGCAGGTCTAGGCCAAGACTACAACCCGCTCTTGCCGCTCTCGAGGAACGTAAGGCAATTGCGACCAACACTTGATAACCCTCCTGCGATGTAGGAATCCGTATGTGCTCAGAGCTCGTTGGCCTTCCGAGTTACCTGTGACCACCGAACTTCTTTGGAATCGTTGCCCAATGTGTCGGGAATACACTTATGCAACTATCAAGAACACTTAGACCTCACGAGATTTACAAGTTATACATCATATCATCTATCCTAAACCTGGATTTAAAAGCTAAGCTAGACATAAAGTAAATAACGAAAGCAAAAGAGATATAGAAAAACATACTTGAATTAATAACGATAAGCAAAAGAAGTTCACCCTATTGGGACTTAACAATAAACGTAAACTGTATCTAAGAACAAAAGCATAAATTGTTTGCTGCGGAATACTAACGAGATAAAAGCTGAAAAGTGTATCTTGCGCCTCGCATGCTTGCATGTATTTATAGAGTACAAAAACTAGGGCAAACCCACAAACAGGCCTTCTAGAGAATGGGCCGACTGCTTCCATGTAAAGCTCGATGGATAAGGTTGGAAAGATCTCCTTCCTTATCGCCAAAATAGTGTTGCTGCTGTAGTAGAAAACTTTGATCGCAATCTTGTACCGCAAGGAATTTGTTTCCTTATAGGACTCTAATAACTGCATCTTCACGCGCCAGCGCCGTTGCCCAAGCTCTGCACTCTGCCTTCCTCAGTCTCTCTGCCATCTCTTATCCACGACGACACCGCTGACTCCCATCGTCTCATTTCCCCAAATACACACTTTTTCCCCTCCGCCGCACTTCCGACTGTCATCCTCTACCGCCTGCTGTATAGAGAAGAGTTTCTGCAACAGATTCGAAGAACTTCGATTTCTCCGCTCTTTTTCTTCGGCTTCCTTTGTGCTGTTATTTTCTTTGAATAATATTGTAAGGGATCTTCTTATTCGTATTACCCCCCTCCCCTTCGTTTTCTTGTCGGTTTTTTACTCACTTGTCGCAACAAAGACTTTTTTTAACGAATTTTTAAGCATGTATTTTGTTTAATAAATTCTAATGTGATGAATCTATGATTCATCTATTCTGAAATAAGCTCAATTTTGTTGTCTAGGATTGAGTGGGCAGCGTTGGTCGCCCAATGAAGTGATTAATTAAGAAGGGTCTATCATCGGAAGGTAGTTGCTTTCCAATTTCTTTTGATATGAGTTTTCTAATTTGATTTGTGAAGTATTGGAAAAAAAAACCTTGTTTTTTAATTTATTTGAGCCTACCATATAATGTAATTAAACATTAGTTGATGGAATCACTATCCTCATACACATGCTGGTTTTATGGGATATTTGAAACTTTCAAACCTAAAAAAGAATTGTTATATAACTTTCTTTTTGTGTTTAACCACAGGAAATTGAATACCCTAATCAATTTTTGATATTGTATGTGTAGTGGTTCTGTTCTTCTCAAATAAGACATACCAATGTTTATTGTTATATCTTGATTCATGATGTAATATTTTTTTAAACTAATTGAAATAGTGGATTGTTTAGGTCCAATTTTCCTTGTTTGTTTGATATGTGGGTGGAATGGTATTCTATATTTATTTTAAGTTGTTTTTGAGTGAATAGTTAATAATTACGTACTACATTTTTGCATAATTTGTATCATGATTAATTTAATGGAATTTTTTCTTAAGCAATTATTTATTACAAAATTTTAATATTTTATAGTTGTGGCAGTTATATATAGTCATATTAATCAATGACATATGCTATATATATATATATATAGGAAGAGAATCATGTGAGAATGTTATCTTAGGTGAGAAATGAAAATAAATTTGGACCTGTAAACACAAAATATGTATTTATTCAATAAACACAAGATTGTATACAAATATAAGAATTTCAAATATATGCAGGTTCAATCTCTATTTGATCCTCTGATTCTTCTCTTCAAGTTAACTCTCGAATGGTCTTTAACCAGCTTTTGAAATTTGTTGTATAAGTATGACTCCTAGATCTCCTTGGACTTGATCTTCAAGCTTTCTAACGTTGATATGGATGACTTTCGTCTTGCTTCCGAAGTAAACGTTGAGCTTTGATCATTGTGCTTGATGACGTTGACTTGAGCTTTGAGGTTGATGGCGTTGACTTAAGCTTCAAGGTTGATGGTGTTGACTTGAGCTTTGAGGTTGATGGTGTTGATGCGGAGGACGTTCGCCTTATTTCCGAAGTAAACGTTGAACGTTGAGCTTTATAACGTTGACCTGGAGAGTTTTTGTCTTGTTTCCGGATCAAAGTTGATGCGGAGGACGTTCGCCTTATTTCTGAAGTAAACGTTGAACGTTGAGCTTTATAACGTTGACCTGTAGAGCCTTTGTCTTGTTTCCGGATCAAACACCACTTGAGATATTTCCGCCGAAGAATGCCTTGAATCTCGCTGAGACACCTTGAATATTGAGAGAGAAATCATAGAGAATTTCTCTCTTCAATTCTTAAGCTCTTGAAGATGATTTTTAGGTGTGATTTGAAGTTGTGTAGAGACCCCTATTTATAGTTGTAGGAAGAGAGAAGTTGAGTGAGCTTTGAACTCCATCATGGGCTCCAAGGGCTTATGTGGCGCAATTTGATTGGTTCTTGAATATTAATACATACTTTTACTTGTTGCCAAAGAAATAGATATTTATCACAATATAAAGACATATTTATCAATTAAATAACTTAATTTAATATGAATATCTATAAGATTCCATCATCAAATAAATATAAATAATTAATAAATATTTCTTAAATTTTTTGTTCATACAAATGCCCCCTCGAGACTTGTTCATGGACGACTTGTAGTGAAAATGAATGAGTGTAATACCCCACACTTTTTAAGTTTATTTATGATATTTTGAGATATGTTTATACTCAAATTACTATCTTTTATGACGTATTAAATTAACAGATTTGATTTTTAAATATTTTACAGGTTGTCCGACTTGGAGCAAGGATGTGCCATAGTAAAAAACGTGAAGTTTATAATTAATAAGGGAATATGTTTGATGAAATGAAAGTTCTTGGAAATTCTAGAATGTAGTAAATTGATTAAGTAAAATAAAATATAATTAAAAATTGTAAATATCTAGAATTTTTCTAGAAAAGGAATAAAATAAATAATAGTAATAAACAATATAAATATCTAAGATTTTTATCAAAACAATAATAAAGAAATAGAGTATCTAGATTTTTCTAATAGTATTGTATGTATGTATATAAAGATGGAGTAGTCTTATTTCCTAAACTAGAATTCACTAGAAACTCTCATCTCTCATCTCTCTCACTCTCTGCGTATCACACTCCTCAACCATCTTCTTTGTCTTCAACTTCCAGCAGCAACCAAGGTAATCTCGTCAAATTCTTTTCTTGTTACTTCGAATTTGATTGTTGAATTACATAGATTTTCTGCACTTCTTTTCCTTTTCTTGTTCTCTTTTGTTCGATGTGTAGAAGTCTTGAGTAGGAATGTTGAGGGCTGAGGTTTAGTTGTGTGAGTGAGGAGGAAGGGGTCGCCGGCGTATGGCACAGGTGGCGGCGGCGTGGTGGCTGCTACCACAATTTCTGGAGATTGTGTGTGTGAACCCCTAATCTGGACAGCAGTAGGGGCGGGTCTTCCAGACCATTTTCAGACGTTTTCCTCCGTTTAAACCCATCAAATTAGATACCATTAGAAAGCTATCGTCTTTGGCTTTCCAACGGTACCTTCGGATTGTCAATCCGACATCGGATGACGGAGTTATAAGCTGTTTAAGTAAGGGTGATGGGTCTGTGCGCGAATTTTTCTGCGCAATTTTTGAGTCAAATTTTACGGCATCAAATCGATGCCGTGAAAGGGAATAAGTTTAGGGGTTTGTAGCTCATATCATAGACGTTCCAACTATAGGTTCACTTTTGGAAATCGAAGAACTTTTGGCCAGAATTTGCATAAGAAAGTGGTTGCATAGTTTCAACTTTGATGTTATGCTTATGTTAAACTTGATTAGGGAATTTAGCTCATTTTGTTGATGTGACTGATTTGCCTTAACATGTTATTCATACATTAAGTCTTAAACTTTGATTAAAATGGTATAGAGTTTGTCTCAAAAATGAAAATAGGTAACTACAACCTTGGCATATAAATTTATTAGCTATAACTTGGAATGAACTTGAGATTATAAATATAATTATGCTCTTGATTGATCTAATTTGTATAATCAAGATAGATGTTTATGATAAATTTTGTTTGATATAGATATTTAAAGATTGAATTGCTATGTTGTTAATGGTTTCATAGATCGAGAATTAAAGCTTTAAGTCCCATAAAAGATTAAAATGTCTTAAAAATGCAGGACTAGTTTGAAGTATAAATAAGATTGCTTTATAATGTTGTTTAAAAGAAAACTAGATCATATCCAAGAATGAATACTTGAAATGATACTAAGATTAAAAGTGTTTTAAGTGATAGGGCGGCGCATCCAAGGCTCGAGGGAGGACAACCGAAGCAAGCTTCAAAGAGCTTTGAATTGAATCACTTAAGGTGGGGTTTACATTATTTGTAAGCGTAGTGGTTACATGGTTATAATCATTGTTGTGTCGTACGTCATTCATATGAACTAATGGGACCCACAAGGGGTCGGATCCACAAGGGATCAAAAAGTCGATCCGCAAGGGATCGAAGAGCTGAAGGGCCCACAAGGGGTCTGGTCCACAAGGGACCGAGACTAGTCTCACAATGCCACCTAAGTTAAAGAAGGGAAAGGGGTTCATTATGTTATGATTCATTACACAATTGATTATAACTGCTTGCAGTGTTTACCCCACTGAGTGTGCTTGCATACTCACACCCTATTGTTTATATTTCTTTTGCAGGCTAAGGAGTTGGCGGCGAGGCAGCAGACGTTAAGCTCCACATTCTCCTCCCTCTATTTTGGTGAAATGAAGTATATTGATATTTTGGTAAATATAACTATTTGCTAACTTAGTCTCTTTTGCTTTTGCAGGGTCGATGCCCTATATATATATACTAGTCTATGATTGTGCATATTGATGTCAGCTATGACCGAACATATATATATATATTTTTCTTATCACATGTGTAGCTATGAGCTGTGCCTCGGATAGGTCGATTATAACTCTAAAACTTGATGGTTACATTTTTGTACAGATTCAACTCTCTATATATAGACATGATGTTTTGATGTGACTATTATCAAATATCATTCATTTATTTGTTAGCTTCTGTGCCTTTGAAATATATATATTTGGCAGGTTATTGGTTAAGGTTGCTTATTAACTTCCGTTGTACCCTCATATATTATAAACTGTCAAGTCGGGTTATTATTTATTTCTAGTATATATATATATATATATATATATAATCATATTAACTCGTTGGTTTATTCGAAGTATTACTAGTACTAATAATAATAATAATAATAATATTTATTACTGAATTAAATAAGAAATTCTTTTGATAAAGATTTTTTTTTGTTTTATGCATTTATTGATATTAAAGAAATATGGAATGAATTAGTATTTTGGTAGTGTCTCTCATTCGCTAGGAACGGGGGCGTTACAATGAGTCTCGATAAATTTGAATTTATTAGATAGTTTATACTCATATCAAGGAGTTATTGGATTTGATAGAAAGTTTAGACTCGTTTCAAGGAATTTTGAATATGTTAGAAAGTTTATACTCGTTTCAAGGAGTCTTGAATTTAGATTTGATTTTAGATAGTTTATGCTCATATCAAGGAGTTTGATGGACTCATAAACTTTTTATACTCGTGTTTAGGAGTTTATAGACCTTTTATTCTCGTATCAATGAGTCTCCATCTGATTTGAATTATAGACTTTTTATACTCGTGTCAATGAGTCTTCACTTGGGCAATTCTTCAAAGAATTTGATTATAGTTTTAAGGAGGGTCCCGTACACAGTTTATACTCATGCGGGCTAGGAGTGACTATTTATTTAACCACTATATAGACAAAATGGAGTATATAATAGTTTAACCACATAAATTTACCTTTTAGTGGAAAAGTTAGTAGTTTAACTACGTACACTTTCGTTGGTGGGTGACTTTCACAGTTTATACTCATACAGGTCAGGAGTAACATGCAGTTTAGGCTCGTGCGTCATGGATCATTGTAGACAGTTTAGATTCTAATCAGGGAGCATTTTAAGTTCTTTGTTTGAAGTGTTTAGATGATTTTTACTCGCATCTAGGATCATTTTAGATAGTTTAAGCTCTTATCAAAGAGCATTTGACTTCATGGATTCCACCAAGTATTTGAAGATGGACTCATAACATCTTCTTTGTTTTCACTTGGAGCTTCTTCATCACTTGAAATTTCTTTAGGAGATTTGCCCCCATAGGTTGCTTCTTGATTTTCTTCAAAGTTGTGACCCTCTTCAATCGAAAGATCTTCAACTCCATTTGCAATTATTCTTAACTCCATGTCACGAGCTCTTGTAGCCAATTCTTCAAAGGTCTTTGGCTGAATTGCTTTAAGAATGTATCGAAGTCTCCAATGCATGCCTTGGATGCACATCTCAATGCTGAAGGTTCAAATAATCAATCTTTGCAATTTAAGCTTAAGTCCCTCCAACAATTAATGTAGTCGATGATGGGCTCGTCTTTCCATTGACTTGATTTTGTAAGCTCCACCATGCTCACAATCCTTCGAGTGCTATTGAAGCGATTGAGGAATTCTTGCTCCAATTGTCCCCTACTATCAATTGAGTTTGGCTGCAAGTCAGCATACCAATCAAAGGCATTGTCCTTCAAGGAACGCATGAACTGTTTCACCATGTAATCTCCATATGTTCCAACGTCGTTGCAAGTCTCCATGAAGTGAGCTATATGTTGCTTTGGATTTGTTTTGCCATCAAATTGTTGAAACTTTGGAGGCTGATAGCTGATTGACATCTTCAAACTTTCAATCCTTGGAGCGTATGACTTGCTATAAGTCCATAAAGATTTGAAAGTCTCTTCGAACTTGTCCTTTATTGTCTTCTTGATGAATGCTTTGAGTTGATCGGTATGCATTGATCAATTAGAAAAGACTTCAAGCTCCTTACTCGAAGATTTGTCACCATCTTTTGACTCCATGAAAAGCTTGGCTTCTTGATCATCCTTCTCTTATTGGCTTCTTGTATCCAAAGTATTTGCCTTTTCCAGCTTTGCGAGTTGAACATCTCGTTTTTCCAAGCGTTCGGCAAGTCTTTCAACAAGCGTTGTCAACTTCGCGATTTGCTCCTCAAGAGTTGTAGACATCTTCTTTGGATTTAGTGAAGAGATGAGATGAGAAGTAGAGATTGTCCCACTGGGCGTCCCAAAATATGTAAACACAAAATATGTATTTATTCAATAAATACAAGATTGTATACAAATATAAGAATTTCAAATATATACAGGTTCAATCTTTATTTGATCCTGTGATTCTTCTCTTCAAGTTAACTCTCGAATGGTCTTTAAGCAGCCCTTGGGATTTATTATAGAAGTATGACTCCTAGATCTCCTTGGACTTGATCTTCAAGCTTTCTAACGTTGATACGAATGACTTTCGCATTGCTTCCGAAGTAAACGTTGAGCTTTGATCTTTGTGCTTGATGACGTTAACTTGAGCTTTGAGGTTGATGGCGTTGACATAAGCTTCAAGGTTGATGGTGTTGACTTGATCTTTGAGGTTGATGGTGTTGATGCGGAGGACGTTTGCCTTGTTTCCGAAGTAAACATTGAACATTGAGCTTTGTAACGTTGACTTGGAGGGCTTTTGTCTTGTTTCCGGATCAAACGCCACTTGAGATATTTCCGCCGAAGAACACGTTGCTTCCCACGAAGAACACCTTGAATCTCGTCGGGACACCTTGAATATTGAGAGAGAAATCTTAGAGAATTTCTCTCTTCAATTCTTAAGCTCTTGAAGATGATTTTTAGGTGTGATTTGAAGTTGTGTAGAAACCCCTATTTATAGTTGTAGGAAGAGAGAAGTTGTAATACCCCGTATATTTATAACCCTAATTAATCATTCTAAATATGATTATGTGTACTTAAGTGCTTTTAAAGTGTTATTATATGTGATTATGTGTGATTCTATGAGATAAAAATTTCCGAGAATAAATTTTCTTGTGAAATTACCAAAATACCCCTGAAGGGCAAAATAGCAATTTTCTCAGTTCAGAAACTCGAAACGAAGACAAGATGAGTTGTATGAGTCTAAGAGTGTGAGATTTAGTATGAGTTTGAGTTTCGGGTAATTCTGAGACAGTTGACTTTTGGATGAATAGTAACTTTGATTGGAAAAGTTAACCCTCGGTCAACGGATCCCGATTTCGGTTTAATCAGTATTATTGGAATCTAGAATTTATTTTGAGACCAATGATACGAGTTTGAGAATTTTCCAAGATCATTTGAGTCGAGAATAAATTTATTTTGAAAACGCGACTAAAGTGAATAGTAACTCGTCGCGTCATTTTGCGACTTTTCATTAAACGGGAATTTCTCCTGAAACTTGGGTGTTTCCGAATTTAAAAATTATTTCGTGACTAATGACGCAAGTTAGAGAAAAATCTGAGATTTAGAAATTAAGTTTTGAGCTACTTTTAAGTCGAAGACGAGCGTGCATGATAGAAATTTTCCGACTTTCTTCGTTTTTGAAAATTTTATATGAAATTTGGGCTCTTTAGAACCCATAAATTATTTTATGAGTAATGAAACGAGTTAGAGTGAAATCCGATGTCTAGAAAGTGCCGAAAAGAGGGAATAAAGTTTGACATTTAAGAGGGATATATTATACGGATAAAATCTTTTATACTAGGGATTTTTATCTGATAAAAAACTAAAATTCCCTCATCCTTATCAGTTGGTACCTCTCTCTCCCTCTACCTATTTTATCATACTCTCATCCCAAAAGAGTGAGCAACACTCTCCTTCACTCTCTAAATTTCACACGGCTACTCTTTCTCACTCTACAAACTCTCTCTTTCAGTTATCCCTCTCTCTACACCATCCTCCATTGTTGCAGCAGCTCCCAAACTCCATCATACCTTCAAACTTTTCGATCAAAATCAAGAAAACAAGGCTAGAAAATTCAAGGGTTCAAGATATGATCCCTACTACTTGAAAAATTCAAGAAAAAGTACAAACTTCCTTCCTCCATGATCATGGCTACCATGAGCTCTTCCCCTCCATAAGCCATCATTTTTCTTCCATTAAACTTCAAGGAAATCGAGAAAAAGAAGCTAGAGTATCAAGAGTTCAAAGTTCGATCATTTTTACTTTGAAAAATTCAAGTAAGGACTATATTTTCCTCTCCTTCATTTTCATATCAGCTGCTGCTCCTCAAGCTCTTAACCTCCATATTTTTCTTTGTTTTGAGCTCAAGAACAACCAAGGATTAGCAAGGAGTTGAGTTCCAATCCTTGTTCTTTCAAAAAACTCAAAGTAAGATCAAGAAATCCTTATTTTTCCCTTCTTTCATGATCGATTATATTCATGAGTTTGAAGAGTAAATTTGATCCTTAAATCATTGAGTTTAATTCCATGAGTATGCATGATCTCCATGTTTGAAAATAAGAAGCAAAATCCAAGCTTCACTTAAAGGAGAAAGCTTCGACTTTTATGAAAGAAAAACTTGGATTTTTAATGTCTTGAGTGATTTACTTACCTTGATAATTTAAATGAGTTCTAGAATTATTTCTAAGCATATTTGAATGAGAGAATGAAGAAAATAAATATTTATGCATAAAAATATATAAAAATCGAAGGTTTATGCCTTAAGTATGATTTTTGTGAGTTTTGATTGATTTCTTGAGTTTGATGTTTTATTTGAGATATATGATGATATATGAGTATGATTGAGTGATTAAAATGAAGAAATGAGCATGAGTTTAAGAGGAATTGAAGAAATAAAATTTTATGCACAAAGTGAGGAAAATTCGAACCATAGCAAGAAGAAGAAAATTGTGCTTTTTGAGTTCTAAGCACAAATTAACGAATTAAATGAGAAATAATGGAATTTAAATTATTTGGAATAAAACTATATATATAAAAATCAAGAGTTAATCACCAAAGGGAAAAACTCAACAATTTCGAAGCCTTTGAGGCTAAGAAGAAAAGTTTTGATGATTTTGAGCTTAAAAGAGATAAAATGAGTTGAGAAAAAGAAATTAGAATTTATTTGAGTATAAAGAAGCATTAAAAATGAAGGAAATAAAATTTTATGGAGAAACCCCAAAATAATCGAATAAAATGAGGTACAAAATATAACTTTTGAGTATTTAAAAGTTAAAGATGAAATTAATGGAGGAATTGAGTAATTAAATTTTTTATAAGTTCAATAGAACTTTGAATTAATTAAATCGAGTAAGAATTGAGATGATTCTCAATAAATTGAAGTATATAAGAAGATAGAATTGAGAATTTATGATTTTGAGTAAGTTAGAACTTAATTTTTTTTAGAAAAAGCAAGTATAAAAGATTTGAAATAGTGCAGTAAATTTCAAGAGGAAATAGATGAGATTTTGTTGAGGAAAAGATGTAATCGATGTTATTAACGTAAAGTTGAGAGAAAAACAAGTATATTAGCCACTTGAAACACTCAATTTGGAGTCCGTATGAGAAAGTTATGAAAAATCGACGATTTTCCAATTAAAAATTAATTTATGAGAGTTTAAGTATAAACGAGCAAATAAAGAAGTGTTTGAGCTAAAAACAATAAAAGAAAAGTAACGGGACTTGAATCGAGCAAAAACGAGTTTTAATAACTAAGATATAAAGGATGTCGAGGATTAAAAGAGAAAAATAATAGAATTTCTCATTGATAAAGTCAAAAATCAACATTGAACGAAAAATCGTTCAAAAGAAATTATTTTGAGTAAAATATGAGAAAATAATAATTTTCAGACTAAGTAAATATATTTCTCGAGAAACGTGTCAAAAAGTAACTCGAGAGATTTTATCTGAGAAGTCGGAATGAAAAATGGAATTTAAAATTTAATTCCTTGAATTTTTCTGTAAAAGACGAAGTTAAGTTTGATAAAAACCGAGAAATATTATTTTAAGTTAAAAAACGAGCAGTATGATATATCTGAGATATTTATCTGTAAATATTTGATGTGACTGTGAAATAATACAGTTATAAATGAGATGTGAAATGTGTGAATGAGAATAAATCTAGTATTTGTTGAAAATAATTTATTTTAGAAAAATGAGAAATTTGAGTTAAAGGAAATAATAGATTTTTAATAATTGAGTGCTAGTTTATATTTATTAATGATGAAAATATATGCCAAGAAGTCTGTTGGTATAGTACTTTGATAGAAATTAAGAATCGAGCATCAGAGGAGTCAAGTTGAGAATTTAGACGAATGAAAATCCGCTAAACGACTTGAGCGTCGCTGTTTTCCAAAAATGTAAAACTCGCCCTTATATAATATTATTTTTGAAAGGCGCGAGTGGAGTTGAAAAGTAGGATAGCTAGCAAAGAAAGAGTAGTCGAGTTAAGACACATTTCAGGTGGGCAATCTGAACCAAAACTCAACGATGAATGCGCAATTTATTTTTATATGTGCGCTTTATTTAAAATTGATTGACTTGCCCGAGTTTTATGTTTTGTTATGTAATCCTCTACTTAATATTATGTGATGAAAATGAGTCTTGTGGACGCACGGGATGTGGTCCTGTTAAAAGCGGGACAATGCATGCATTAGATTAGGTGACCGTAAGCCTTGTTACAGTCTAGCCGGTCATAAAATAACTGTGAGCCTTGCTTCAGTTTGACCGGTTATGTAAAGGCTGCGAGCTTTGCTTTGATTGGGCCGGTTATGGTGCTCGAGGATGAGACATACTTCTCGACACCACAAAAAGACGAGAAGCGTAGAAGGATTCGTACCCGAGAAAAATGGTTGCAACCGATTTAAGAAAACAACGAAAATATTTTAAGCTCTCACAAGTTGTAAAATCTTTTAAATAATTATTTAGCTAACATTTGTGGTGCAGCTAAAGAGGCAAGTACAATTATATAGCTCTAATGAGCAAAATTTCAAATTATTTTGACATGTGTCCACTGAGTACGAAATACTCACGCCCTGCATGTTATTTCTAAAACGTGCAGGTTAGGTCGGATGAGGAAGGTTGTGGTATGCTTGGGCGGCTCGTTGTCAATAAAATTCAAAATTGAAGTTTAAGCTTGAGGTTATGTGTCTTTGCACATATAACCTTGAGATTTTTGAGTCGATGTTTATATTCCACTGCAACATTATTTATTTGTTATAATCGTGCCTTGCATGCTCGGTCCCAAATCCTAAGAGCCCGTGTGCTCGATCAAAGCCATTAAATCCTTTCTAAATTCCATCCAAAACGTGTTTGGATCCTCAAAAGACTCTTTACCACCAATTGACGATTAAAAGTTAAAAGATGGCCAATTTTTCGAATGCAACATTTATTAATAACCAAACCTAATTCCTTGATGAGTTCAACATTCATAATTTTATCAAACGTTCGTTTCTTGGAAAAATAATTGATTGATAAAATCAAATTATTGTGAGCATGATTTGATATTTGAGATTATTCCTAAGTTATCGAACATGTTTTATGAGTTAAAGTTCAGTTGTTCCACCTCACTACTCCTTGTATTCTAGTCGTTTCAATACACTAGGAGTCAAGCTATGATAGAAGTTGAGTGGGCTTTGGACTTCATCATGGGCTCTAAGGGCTTATGTTGGCGCAATTTGATTGGTTCTTAAATATTGATGCATATCTTTTACTTGTTGCCAAAGAAATACATATTTATCACCATATAAAGACATATTTATCAATTAAATAACTTAATTTAATATGGATATCTATAAGATTCCATCATCAAATAAGTATAAATAATTAATAAATATTTCTTAAATTTTTGGTTCCTACAGGACCGTTGATTTTTATAGATCAATGACTTAAATTCAACGATGCATTATGTTGTAGTAATTTATGCATTATAATGTTTATGCATTAGGTTTCTGCAGTTTATGCATTAGAAAGTGTATGCATTAAATTTCTGAAATATATGCATTACTGATATAATAAAAATGATTAAAATGTATCATTCTCACGTTCTCATATAAAATTCATTCTCACCTGATCCCTACCCTATATATAAATAAATATATACATATATATATATATATATATATATATATATATATATATATATATATATATATATATAGGTTAGAGATCATATGAGAATAAATATTATCCTAAGAAATGAGAATAGATCTCCACCATAGATCTATGGGTGATGGAGGGTCAAGATTTGACCTAGTCAAAGCGGGTCAAACCCGGTCAACCCATTGACTTTTTTTAAACTGTCACCCCAGATGCACCACATCATGTATTCATATGCACCACACTATATAATGAGATGCACCACTATGTGCATTGAGATGCACCATTTTTTTTTCAATTTTTTTTACGGTCACCTCATATGCACCACATCATGTATTCATATGCACCACACTATATAATGAGATGCACTACTTAGTGCATTGAGATGCACCGAATTTTTCATTTTTTTTTTAATTTTCAGATTTATTTTCCCCCTTTTTTTGTTTGCCTCTTCGTTTTTTTGTTTGCCGCTTCTTCTTTGGTCAAGATTCGAACGAGGGAAGCCGAAGGCCTCGGAGCGAAGGCGGAGCCAGAAAAAAAATATGAAAAAAATTGAAAAGAAATCGGACATGCTCCACAACGTATAACTAGATGCACCACAGAGTGTAAATAGATGCACAGTGTTTGACCGGAAAAAAAATCGAAAAAGAAAGCTGAAAAAAAATCCTACATGTACCACAATGTGTAACTAGATGCACCACACAGTGTAACTGGATGCACCGTGTTTTACGAAAAAAATCGAAAAAAAATAACAACGAAAAAAAACAAAAATTCGGTGCATCTCAATGTACTTAGTGGTGCATTTCATTATATAGTGTGGTGCATATAAATACATGATGTGGTGCATATGGAGCGACTGTACAAAAAAATTGAAAAAAAAGTCCCCGTTTTGACCCGGATTGATCCGGGTTTGACCCGCTTTGACCAGACCAAATCTTGACCATCCATGTAGATATAATCAATGGTGGAGATTAATTCCTATTTCTCACTTTAAGATCCCTTTGCATGAGAATCACTCCCTATATATATATATATATATATATTTATGCAATTTATATCTTGGATATATTGTATAATTTTATGTTTTTGAACATTATGTAGAGTTCGCTGCATGACTAATTTTACCTAGTAGTGTATGATGATGTTGGAATAATATATTCTTGTTCACTTAATACAAGAAGTTTTGTTGTGCGTGTGTGTATTCAGTGTTCAATGTAAATCATGTAATTGAATTAAAATTGGCAATTGCTTCATTTGGACAGTGGTGAAATTTAACTATTTATAATAATTTTAAAGTATATCTATTCTTTCTACGTAAAGTTTGTAGTATGAATAATCATTTTATTAAAACAAAAAACTTGAATAACATACAGATGCATTTTTTGTGTTGGTTATATTTGGTTTATATTTTTATCACTTTTTATTCACATTGCATATTGTTAACTCTCTCTATTTTTTTGCAGCTGGAATTGTAAATTGTAGGTCTATGCTTCACAAGGTCGTTGATATCATAAAATCAACGTTGTCCAGTGAGAATCTCGATAAGTTTCATGATTCTTGTTTAGGGCATTTCTTGGATTTACCCCAATTCGAATTTCATAGAAATATTGCATACTTGATGATTCTCCATATCTGTGATCCCAATAAAGTACAAGACTCAGTTTGGTTTAAAATTAGAAACCTAGAATTTGAGTTTAGACCGGAGGATTATTTTTCGGTTTCCTGCTTGTCATACTAGCAGTAATTGAGTTGATATTAGATATATCCATGTTGTAGATAACTTAGAATTGTTTAATATATATCACTGGGGTCTGGACTTGTATAAGTTTTTAGTTAGCAAGTTATTTTTGGCTTACCAAAAAATTAAAAGCGACTTGATCGATTTTGATAAAAAGCCGAGTGTTAATCTTTATGTATTCAGTCCTGCCCTTCTTACATTTGTTTATGAAAGCATTCCTGTACTTGGGTCATTATGTACTGAAATTGTCACTGGAAAAGAGTCTGCATTTCCTCGTATATTGCGTCGACAAGTCCTCTGGAAGATACGTTACAAAGTGTATTTGGAGTATTTTCAGCATGACCATTACCCTTCACAGTTGTAAGTAATTTATTCTTGTGATATATATAACTTGCTCATTAATTTATTTGAACATATGGTTTCTTGGGAATTTTTTAATTCAGTGTTTATTTGTCTCTGAGATGAGTGTAGGAAAAAGTTTTGATGTTTGATTCATACTAGAAAATACAATATGTTTTAACATGTTCGTGAAAAAAAATAAAATTGCAGAAATTTCTTTTGTATATTGCTTTGTGCTTGTTAATACTTATCAAAAGTAGTGCATTCTTTAAGAAATTTCTTTTTATATTGTTTGAGCTACAAAGGGTTTCTTGTAGAAATAGATTTAATCCAACTTTATACTTGGCTAATTTGCATTTATAAATTCCTTAAGTTCGTTAATCCAACTTTCCATGGTAGTATTTGAGAACGTACAATAATCATTATACTTAGGGAAATAGGTGTTATGGTTTTTACTATAATCATAAATTTGAGCATAGCAAGTTGTTCCATTACCACTGAAAGATTGCATTCTATAATGAATCACATGGAAATAATAAACATTATTACATTGTTTTTTAATTCTTATATACAGTAATGATAATCACTTAATTTACTTGGTAAATTAAGATCTGTGTATTTTGTAGGAAAAATTAGGTCCCTCTCCGTTCGAGGAATCAATATTGTTGAGCGAGCGACCGTATTTCACTAATTCAGCTGAATTTTTTGAACTTCTACATATTTTTTACGTGTCGCATTTCAAAACTAGTGATGCCTCAGACTCCAATCCCCGATCAGAAATTCTCAGGAATATTCTGAGGCCCCTCGCTTTGGTGATATTGATTGTACGGAAGAAAAAGTATGATTACATTTTACATCACATAACTTTCCTTTAAGTAATTTGTTTTAGTCCAGTAATTATTTTATTTGTGGCACAGATGGATGATGTTGTGGAAAATACTTCAAATTTTATAGTTGTGTTGTCAAGAGTACATCGTAATCAACGGAAGGCATCACGAGATATTAAGAGATTGATGAGGAAAAATAAGGTTTTTTTTTTTTAAATTATATATTTCATACGATTGATTTGTATATTTTTATCACTTCAGTGAATCCTTTAATTTGTCATGTAGGTAGGGGAAGATGATGTTAAACATAATTCGAAACTTTTGCAATTGTTGTCTAGAACATGCAGTAATCAACAAAAGGCGTTGCAAGATATCAAGACACTGATGACGCCAAATGGTAACGCTGAGGTCCTTTTACATATTTGATTTGTTTTGCCTATATCTTAATTTATGAGATACACATAATGAGGTTAATCAAATAACAAGATGAATATAATCTCGTATTCTTTAATTGAATAATTTATCTCGTTTTCTTTTCTCATAATTAGGCTAATTCACCCTTATGTTTCTTTTTCACATAATCTAGTTTCCATGAAAATAATAAATTCTTATTATCATTTTTTATTTGAATTGTTAATGATAAAGTTGATTTTATTTTTCATATTTTATCTTAATTCTTCTTTATTGTTTCTTATTTATCTTAAAAAATAAATCTTCATACAATATCACATATTTCTACATTGAAAAAGTATAAAGGTTGACCGGGAGTATATATTATTAATTATTTTTCATGGGGACACTGAATAGGAACAATTAATTAATTAATTCAATAGGTTGATCAATTAAAATTTGAATTAATTAATTAGCATAAATAGTATTTGAATTACTTAATTATTTTAGGGTAAGACAAACTTTATCTTTTCATATGGAATTCATGATTATAGTTGATTTTATTTGCTTAATTATAGGTCAAACTTGCATAAATTAAATTGAATGATATCATTACTCAATTTTATTTGATGAATTATAGGATGATTTAATGAAATAATTATGGATTTGTTTAAGTTTAATCAAATCAATTTCCTAAGTTTATTTCATATGTCATGCAGGATGCTGAAGATGTTGAGGAAAATTCTGAAGTGAAGCTCTTGTTTAGTAAAACATTTCGTGATCAACAGAAGGTATCGCGGGGTGTTAAGAAAGTGATGACATTTTTGGGGAAACACACTTCTGAGATTCCTGATCCAGTCCCTGAACCCTCTGCTCGCAGCAACGAGGTACCCCTGAAACTCGTTTGCGTAAGTGGACTCATTTTTCTGTGACCGAAGTCGATTTCATGAAAGTTATGTCTCCGAAGACCCGTTCCCATTCCCTACAGCGTGGTAATGAAGTGATTGCTGCCGGCATGAAGCCGAGCTATCCCAAAACTCCTTCCCGTACGTGAAAGCATACCTATGAATCGAC